>JBBCBC010000026.1:15039198-16403532 GCA_037126765.1 Stenogyne calaminthoides | reverse complement strand
TACTAATGAGTAATTATTAGGAAACTAAATAATGGATAGTTACTAGGATACTATTTTTATATATATTATTTAGATTTTATTAGTTGGATTTGAGAAATATAATCAACTAAATAGTCATGATGGATCTTATTTTAACAAATATGACCAAAAATAACAATATATATATCAATCAAAAAATTTAATACACTCTGCAAGGAGAGATGAATGTCTTGAACGTCATACAAACAACAAAACAATTTTATTGCCTTTTTTAACTGTTTTACTATTATCATTTACATTATTATTATCATTTACATTATTATTATTATTATTATTATTATTATTATTATTATTATTTTAATCATCAAGACAAAGTTTTGATTAACTATAATAAACTATTTGGACACATATTATTTAGATTTGAAAAATATATTCAACTAAATAATTATTTAGCATTAGTAATATTTTAAGGATAAAATTAAAACTATGTTGAAAGTAACTCCACCCATATTAAATTTTGAGTAACACTCATGTGAACTGTGTTTATTATTTAACTCTATCAATGTTATGTAAATTATCATCAATATGCATAAAACTTGCATCGCTTAAAAATATAAAAACATTTTCTAAAACAAAGGATTGTTTTTGTTCATAACAAAGGATAGTTTTTATATATAAAAATGATAGTTTTTATATAATAAAGGAGAGTTTTTGTATGTAATAAATGATATTTTAAATAACCGAGTTCATAGCATGAACTAGGTATGTACAAGTTTTTATCTAAAAATTTTCACTCGATGGGTCTCCTCCCAATGACGGAGTCAGAGAATTCAACCCACGAGTAAATTTGTTATCATGAAGTTTTTCGAAATCTATATTACCATTATTTTGAAAAGAAAAATAGAAACAACAATAATATTATCTTTTTAGTATGAAAAAACACATTAATACAAATACTTATAAGGGCTTAATATTAATTAATTGTGAAATAATAATACTCCACTCAATGGGCCTACTCACAATGATAACGTAAGATAATTTAGTCACGAGTGAGCTTGTTGTCATAATTTTTTTCGAAATCTATGTTACCATGACTTTGAAAATTAAAAAATATAACATAAATGAATTAACAATAGTATTGTGTCTTCAAAATGAAAAAAACACCTTATTATAAATACTTATAAAGACTCAATATTAATTAATTGTGAAATCATAGTCGTGCATCGTATGAGTTTAGTAACTAGTTTAGGTTTAAAGTCAAAATGTATGTAACACTTTTGCTTACTCATTTGTTGCAGCCGTTACGTGTCTGCAATTAAACGAGAAATAAAAATGAGGCAAAAGTGACATTCGTGTACACAAGACGCTTACTCACTTTATCATTTGTATTTTTTTGATGTGGAACAAAAGCTTTATATTTTTTCCTTTTCCATTTATAGGTTACAATAACCTTAAATTTTTTTTTTCCATTTATAGGTTACAATAACCTTAAAAATTAATTTTTTATTCACTCAAAAACAAATTTTCCAACACAAATTGGCCTGATTTTTCAAATTTATAGGGGTCTTATTTTTGGCAAAGGAAATATGTGAACTTGAGTTCACATAATTTTTTTAAAAATATTATTGTTGTGTTTATAAAAATATCATTGTTATATATATTGAGTATTACTATTGTGCGTACTAAGTATCACTGGTTAAAAGTTGAACATATATTTAGACATTGACACTCGAGTTTACACTTTACATAAGACCTTTTTTTAACACTTCTATGAACCACGTTTATGCATAAATTATATTATTATTTTGTTTAAACACTATCAATATTTAAAAATTATTTAATTTTTAAACATTGATAAATTTTGTGAATAATAGTGATAGTAAAAAAAAACAGAGTTAACTAGGAAATTTAAATTCACACAAATATTTATATATCTACAATAAACATTATTGGTTTCATGTATGATTCATTTCATATATGATACGTTTGAGTTATAATACCAAGAAGAAGAGATGAAGACATAATGGGACTGCGATATTACGTAGCAGCTAAAATGTGGAATTATATTTTATGAATGCATATGGCATATTTTAATATGATAATTTTTTTTATAAAAAATAGGTAGTATTATGAAATTTGAGTGATATTTGTGTGCATCAATTGCACACAGTGTAATTGGATTTAATTTTAATTTGATTAATCACAATTTAGAATTTGGGTAATTTCACCCTCCATTTTTTTCCATTCTCGAACAATAAACCATGAACCCTTATCCCGAATTCTGTACCCTGAATCATGAACCCTGAATCCTAAATTCGGACCCTGAACCATGAACCCGAACCCAAAATCTGAGTCATTCAAGTTCGAATCGAGTTCGGGTCTGTTCGGATCTGAGTCCCAATCAAGTTCGGATTTTATTTAAAATTTGAATATAGTAAAAAACACACAACAAAAATACAATTATATCAATTGCACCTATTTTAAATTGACGAAGGATTCCAAAAAAAAAAAAAATTGACGAAGGATCATTTGTCATGAAATCCAGGAATGGGGGGAACGGTGTGGGGTGGGACATTACTAGTAGTAGTAACAGCAGCAATAACTGATTTCTTTTAAAGGCTCATCCTCTTGGGAATCGTGGTAAGTTAAAACTATCATAATATGGTGGGCTTCACAATCATGTGAACCAAAATACAAAATAACATAAAAGAATTCTTTGTAAACTAAAATCCATATAGAAAAACCCAAAAATATTAAAGGTGATTTTGATTAGAACATCCCGCTACCCCCTCTCATATTGGTTTTCATTTAGACTATATTTGTTTTAGGTTGGTACGGAAAGGGAACCCACAGAAGAAAATTCAGCAACTATAAAATTGGTACTTATGTAAGATGTGATAGGGGTAAGGTGTGGGTGAAATTCTACGTTAAAACAATCTTTTTCTTAATTGAGATTTGATATTATATTAGTATTTTTTAGTGCAGAAATGATATGATGATTGCGAAATACTCCATCCGTCCCGATCTTTAAAAAAAACTTGTCATTTTGATATACTCCCTCCGTCCCGATCTTTTGCAGCATTATTAGTAGATTTTAGAGGGATTAATTAACCCTCTAATAAAGTAATCTTAACCCTTCCAATAAAGTTAATATACCCATTCTACCCTCAACACTTTATCACTTTAACACTATTCCAATAAATCCTTGTGAACAGTAACTTTTCCTTAAAGATCGGGACGGAGGGAGTATATGCATAATATTATACATTATATCATATATATATATATGTGTATGCATAATATGGTCACAAGATGCAAATTATTTGTCATTTCATAAATATATTTTAATCAAGGCAATTATATAAAATAAAACGAAACTATTCATAAATGGTAAACATACAACTATGTTCTCCCATATTGCACTTTTGTGTAAATGTAAAAATAAATCGCAACTTTTAAAAAAGATAACAAATTGCTTTAAAGCATTTTTTAAACTAAAATCCATATAAAAAGATATAAAAATATTAAAGGTGCATTTATAATATATATAAAAATGTAAAAGACAAAATTCAATTAATTATATAAAAAATATTAAATATTTTTTGCAATTTAATATTAGTTGCGATTTTTTTTTTGATGTAGCAACAAGAACTGTACATTCATTCTGCCACGTTAGATATCTTGTAATTTTAATAAAAAAAAATTGGTTATAATTCAATTAATTGTATTAAGCCATACCAAAATGTACTGAATCAAATCGAATCGAATAGTCGAACTAAAATATATAATAAAGTTATATTAATATTTTATTTTGCGTTCATAGGTCAAATAAAACATGTGATTTATCAATTTAATAAAAATTAAAACGTTAAGTAATAACATAATTAAAAAAAAATATTTTTCTAAGATAAAGTAGAATTAAGTACGAAATAATTTTTTAAAAACATAAATAATTCAACCACCTGACCAGTTACAATTTTCAATTAGATTAATTAGTGATGGAGAAGATGATAAAAAAAACAAATCTGTAGGAAAAAATTAGGGATGTTTGTTTAACGCAGAAAAGAGATGGATTTGTAGCGAGATAGTAGAATCCAATAAATTTTTATTCGTTTTGATGAATAATAAAGATATTTGTTTAATCGATTTTGATTTGTTTTTTGCTTTATGTGCGTAGATCAATTTTTTTGTTACTGTGAATTAGAAAATAATGTGATATGAAATGATTTCGATTTCTGGAATTGAATGTATTTTTCAATTTTACAGAGGTTTCGTTGTGAATTGTATTTCGATTTCCATTTTTTTTGGTAAAAATATTTACAAGAAAAATTTTTTTTAAGAAATCAATTCATTCAGCACACCAGTAAAACTGTTCGCCTATATCTGGTGAATATTCTGATCGTAATACATTTTGATATTATCGTATTATATTATATATAAATATTTAGTTGAATAGATTAATTGTAAATTAATTTTTTCCAAAAACGATAATATATATTAAAATTCTTAAAAAACCCTCTATGACTTTAAACTTCTAAAAAAATTAACAGCGGAAATTAATTCTTAGGAAGATTTGCAAACTCGCAGAAAAGAGATGCATTTGAACAACTGATTAGAACCAAGGTGATTTTATTCGTTTTGAAGTTAATTGTTTGAATCGATTGATTTGTATGCTATATGTGCGTAGATCAATTTTTTTGTTACTGTGAATTAGAAAATAATGTGATATGAAATGATTTCGATTTCTGGAATTGAATTATTTTATATCAGAGGTTTCTTTGAATTGTATTTCGATTTCCATTTTGAATATTTGGTAGCAAAATAATTTGAGCACACCAGTTGCTGTTTCGTATTATCGGGTGAAAAATGGATCGCCAAAATTTGTATCGTCATTGTCATCAATGGCCTAAATATTTAGTTGAATAGATTAATTGTAAATTATTTTGTTTGTAACGATAATATATATTCAAAAGTTCTTGATGCTCTACTGACTTTCAGCTTCTATTATAATTAACCAATTAATTCTTTGAATTTGAAACTCGTTGTGCATATGCATTTGAACAACTGATTCTCTATGTTCTTTGTTTGTCCCAAATTGTTATCTGATCGAGATCATTCTTAATCTTTTGTTTCAAATAACTTGGATTGATTTATAATATATCTGCTTTTGTATTTTCTTTGTTGGTACAAAATAATTTGACATACATTTTAAAGTTAAAAAACAATGGTATTAAGTGAAACAATGGAGATAAAACAAAATAGAATTATCATCAATGAAGACTGAGGTTATGATTGAGGATGAAACAAGAATCAACAATGAAGATATAGACACAATGGTATTAAGTGAAAGTGATACTTATTTCGAATATCTGGACAAAGATCACTCTAATTATGATACAAAATATTAGAGTATCAAGAATCTCATCACGAGTATCAAATATTCGGTCAAAAGTATCAAATAAATAATATCTTTCAACTAAAATATATATTTCACGTCCATGGTACATAGTATAAAAGTATCAAAAGTCCCTTCAGAAGTATCAAATATTTGATCAGGAGCATTTAATGTAATAAATATTTCTTTTGTATTGTATTGCTAAGTATCAAAGGAGTATCAACTATTTTTGCAGGGGTATCAAATATCTAAAAAAATTTGGTACAATGTATTATCAAGGATCCCATCAGTATTGTACCAAATTTATTTAAAAAAAATAGAGAAAAAATGAATTGTTTTGACCAATCTATTATAAATACATGAAAACCTCATTTTTATTTCATCATTAAAGATTATGAATATCAACTTAGATTTCAAGGATGAAAAAAATTCCTATATCAAATTTAATTTTTATAAAAAGTCTTAAGATTGTACAATCATTTCAATGCCATATTTGATATGAGAAAACAATATGAAATTGTTTCAATGATTCCTATCAAAAAATCAATCTTGTTAATATATCAAATTTATACATCAATAATCCAGGGAGTATCAAATATCTTCTGGAAGTATCAATTTTACATAAACATGATAAGTTGATTGAACATGATAATGAGGCATAAACTATCCCAACCATGACTAAATGCAAAATTAAAATTCGCCTTCATTATTCAAAACAATGATCCATAAAGAATTTCACATATAGCAGCGTAAACAATTGTATACAATTAAAACAACCAGCTCAACACGATTAACAATATAATCGTGATTCTTTTAATACTGTAAAGTATTTACATGTTTTCTCATTGAATTTTGTAGACTATAATCCGATGTATAAATATCAAATAATAATAACTTTTTAGTACTGAAAACAATTTTTACAAATCAAATTTACGATTCTTATTAATCGTGATTTTTTCTTTTTTTTTTTTTTTGCTTCCATCTTCACTAAAACAGGTTTCTTTTACAAAAACCAATCACTTTTCCCCGCACATCATTTTTCTTCATGTTAGCATCACCAATAAATGCTCTTGCACAATAAGTAGCTCTTAGCGTTGAGCGCACCTTAACCTTTATTTTAAAAAATAAAAAAAAATTAAGATCAACAAAATACACGCTAAAAAAATAATTTAAAAATTACAAAAGATTATCAAGAAGTCGCGCACCTTTCCTAAATCCAAAGCAGTATATACTTTACCAGTTCACCCTCAAATACTTCCATATGGTTCATTAAGAAAATGCCACATTCAAGAGCAAGTTTCTTAGTTTGCCAGCTAAATACAAGATTTTCAAACTTGTACCTTAGAATATGATCAACATTTGGGTGGTTGTAACTCTTCAGGATGACTGTCATTTGCTTCCGTTATAAGAGAAGAAATTTTTCAAGAGTTGCATTCTAATACTATTTTATGATCTAGTAAAATAGCAATAAGTTGCGAAACACTTTATGATTTATTAAAATTCAAGAGTATTAAATATTCGTCAAGAGTATCACATCTATGAATAGGATTACCAGAGTTATTTTTTACTATTAGAAATATTAAATATTATAGTGCAATAAGAATAAATTTAATATCTTTTCATAAAAAACAAACAATGACATTTTATTATCTTGTTTTCTAGTAAATTTATACTAAGTATAAAAATCTAATCAGGAGTATTAAGTATATGGTCAGGAGTAACACATTTATGGACAAGAGTATCAGAGTTATTTATTTTTGGCATTACAATCAAACAAAAAATTGCTACATTAATAAAGCAAGCACTGAGTTCAGTACAATTATAATTTGGGAATAATATATTCTTACATCTCAAAATCATATTCATCGCCTACTTCTTTAGGGTTCTAGTTTTTTTTTTCTTTTCATTTTCTTCAAGACAATTAGATCACGAAAAATCAATTTGGAGTATCGGTGTATGAATAAAAAATAACAAATATTTGTTCACGAGTATCAGTGTTTTAATCAGATAAATTTTCATACTTTCAAGTTATACATATTTTTCCAGAGGTATTAGATTATACAACAAAAATATCAAATATCTGAGTTTCACAAGTTAATTATGAAATCTATTTCTTACCTTATCAGCTTTAAAAGAAATCTATTCTGTCTTTTGGCAACATTTTCTTTAATGTCTATCTCACAACAGAATTAGGAGTATTGAATTATACATATTAGTTCAGGTTTATCAATCAGGACCAAGAAAAAATACATGTTTTTAAATTACATGTATAGTTTAAGATTCATGATTCCATAACTGAATCAATTTCATACCTTCCTTTGCAGCTTCTTGTTCATTATACCTTCTCATCATTTCTTTGTTTTGTTAGTTTGCACTTTATCTCGAGTTGCTCAGGAGTATGATAATTGTCACACTGCTTTGATACGAGTCATCACTTAATAAGAAAATTAGAAAATAGTCAATCCCCTTGATGACAATTCTTGTTTTCAATCAAATGTATCGTCATCTTTGTGTAGTGTAGGTATGCATTCATTAAAAGAACGACTGAAATATTTTTTACATACAAAAGTTTAGAACTCAAGTAGGACTGATACAGTTAAGCTACAATTCCCATTGTTAAACTTTTGACTTAAGGATGTAAGAGAAAATCAACTAAATACATAAACTTTCATTTCAATCAAAGCATTACCCTTCAATGCAGTAACATAATCATTGACTATTATTTCCATATAAATATACTACTAATCTTGACTAAGACGGTACAAACTAAGAAAAAAATAGACAATCAAATTGTCAAAGGATTTCTGAACAGAGAACCATAACTAGTGAATGCTTAAAGTACTATAAACAACAAAGTTTGTAGCAATACTCAAAATGTTGGATAGTGTCGTTCCTTGAAGGCATAAAGAGGTCATCACCAACATCATTAAAGATGCCACTATTTTCAGTAATATTTCTCCCTAATATCAATCCCAATTAATGCAATAATATCATAGACAACTTAAAAGTTATTGTATCATGATAATGATTTCGATCTTATTTACATTCATGAAGGAAGAAAGCAATCATTGCTAGAATGCATTGAAAAAAAGTCAACATCACAACTTAAAATTAGAGTAACAAGCTATAACATGTTAATGTTAGTGTCTTAGAGACAATCCATTGTAAGGACATAATACTCAGATAATATTCAGTATTTGTTTAATGTTAATGTTTGTTTAATATTAAATGTATGTCGTTACACTCATTAGAATATTATGTTTGATTGATTGCATTTATTCTTATATGTGTTCCCATGAATCACTGCTGTTATTGAGTGTGTGAGAACTCAGATGACTTAAGCTTGATTCTCAAATAGCCCCAATCGAGGATCATCAAGAATGGGATATTGATGATGCAATGGAGATTGGTGTGCGATCTGCATCATACTCTTAGAGAGTGTAGTAAGATCTCACTTAATACGAGATACTAGGTATCTCATGATGGATGCACAAATACCTTAGAGGGTATTGGTATACCCATCCGAGAAACCGTTTGATGTAGTTCCACTATATGTGTCTACGGGTGTCTCGGCTAGTGGGAGCTATGTGATACTCCTTTGACTTGAGGTCAATACGCACGACATGTGTGGAGTGATGAACTTTGACCATGACCGATGCTTGCACCCGTCTATGGGTAGATATGACTTGGATTGGGTTCATCACGAAGTGCATGTGCGTGGTAGTTGAGCCAAGAAAAAGATTCATTCCTCAAAGTGGATTTAGAGAGAATACTCATCTTCTCATCATAATTGGATCTAAGTCATTGGCCAATGCACGTCAACTTAGACTTTATGACTAAGTGTGACACTAACGATCAATTAGTGATTAGAGATAAATTGATTTAGTTATTTGAATAGACACTTCATCATGTTCAAGACTAAATCGAGTATTCGTGAATGAAAGAAGGAAATCGCAATTGCCCACATTTCTATTACAGGTAGTTGCACTTTTCTCGCAACGTACCTCATATATTGAGAATGTCTGATTTATTGTCTAGGGTTCAATTAAGACCGTTAGTTTGACTAATCGCTCGATATACGAGGGCCTATTGGTCACACAACAAGTAGTCCCCTTTACAGATTAAAGTTGGTTGATTGAATGTTAAATTGGATTTAATATTTAATTTATGGAGAATTAACTAATAATAGATTAATTTGAAATTAATTATTATTAATGTTTAATTAAATTGGATTTAATTAAATAGGAATTCACAACAATAATATATGGAATATTATTGTAGGATTTAATTATATGAGGAAATAAATCGTAGAGATTTTCCACATATGGAAATTAAATTCGTAGAGATTTATATGGAGAAATAAATCCTAGGGATTTATACAAATAAGGATTAGGGATATTATTTTCTAACTAGGCTAGCTTAAGATTTAAGCTGAGCCTCTCCTATAAATATGAGCTCTTGGGATTCATAATTATAAGTTGTTCAAATTTCTCCATAAAAAAATCTAGAGTTAGAATTTTCCTAGCAAATCCATCTCGGGATTCAACGCTGGCGAATCTGCGCGAATTTGTAAACGGGAATTACGTGGATACCGTAGTTGAGAAATCTGCTCTTGAGTTGTTGTAAGATTTCTTGTTACTGGTTTTCGTGTTCATACTTGCAATTATATGTTCGTTGTTGGTGAACTGTTTAATTCCGCTGCGCATGTTTTACGTGTTTACGTGCCTCTAAATTCCAACAGTGGTATCAGAGCTTCAGGCTCTTTGTTATAATTGCTTTTTGGTTTTAAAATTAAAATTATTTTTTTTTAAACCATGGGGCACGGTTCTTTAGAAGAACCGCACCCCTCGCACCCCTCGTGTATTTGTTTGATTTCTGGGTATCACACCCACTCGTCTTCAACCCCCAGAATTAGGGTTAACCCCAAATTGGGGTTTTCGCCGCTGCAATTCATTGCTCCATGGCGTGGCCTTCTGTACGCCATCGGCTGGAGGCGGCGCAAAACCTTTGTGCCTCAAGCGTCAAGGAAGCCAGCGGTGTAGTTCATTGCGCCCATCGCGATGCGACACGCCCATATCGCGATGCGCCTCTGCTCTATGCGGTCGCTCACCCGTCGCGTCGCGTCGCGCCCTCATTGCGATTCACCTCCACCGGCGCCGTATCTATTCACGGCGGTAGTGCGCTGGACTCCGCCGGGACTTGGCGGCGTGTACATCTCGATGTTTTTCCATGGCGCGCCCACCGGTATCGAGCGACTTCGATGGCGCGCGCGGCCTGCCCGATCATCCTCTCCGTCGGTGGTTTGAACAGTCGACCAAAACGCTGGCTCGCGCGTGCCCCTATTCGACCACAGCCGCGAGTCGTCGCCTGACGCTAAGCGCGCGCCGTGACTTCGATTCGATCCGATTGGCGTTGTCGGGGCCGCGTTCGTTTTCTTCCCTTTAGCCCGACATTGAATCTGGACATTTTTCTAATTGTTTGGATTTCATGGTTCGGTTGCACAGTAGATTAATTGGATTAATTTATGATGAAATCGTTAAAAATTTCTGAAATTTGGTTGATTTGGGTGTTTGAATTGTCGTATTGGATTCGATTTGGTATGGGTGATGATGTTGGAGGGCTGTTTTGCAAATTTAATTTGAGACAGGCCCTCCCGTGCAAGTTTTGGAAATTGCACCTGAGCCCCCGAATAAAATAAATAATTGAACACTTTTAGATTTTTAATTAAGTTTAAATTTCTAAAATAAAATTGGTTGGACCAATAACAATTAATTGGATTAATTGTAATTTTAATAACTTTAAAACTGAAACTTTAATTTGGACTTAAAGCTCGTTTTAAAAAGGATTTATTAAAACCTACTGTTAACTTGTTTAATCGTTTTAAAGCGCCCAATACTTATCGGACCGTGTTAAATGCTTGTTTAGATGGCGCCCAAATATTTGTTAGTCAGCATATATCATGTTTGGGTAGGCGGCGCCAGTAATTGCTCAAATGTGACTTAGACATCATGATGGATCTCGATTAAGCAATTAATACCCCGACTTTAAAATGTTCCTCACTAAAATATGGTTTTCTCATTAATTTGATAAGATGTCTTCCATCAAAATTAAAACTAAACCGGAGATTTCGTTCCAATGAGTACTTAAAGACCCTCTTCTTTTGCTTGGATCTACATCTAACGGGACTTTTATAGGGACATGTGATGTCGCCGCTTGATGGTTGTAAACCAACTTAACTTTGTTTCGCTAGCCCTCGCGGGGAACAAAGGGTAAGTGACATCAGTCGAACTAGGTTCGACAAACTAGGAGTTGCAGATTGCAATTGGTTTGGAGACCTACCAGTTATGATGTTATAATGATCAGCCCTTGCTGGGATTATAATAGTAGTAATGTGGATCCTAGTCCATTATGATTTATATGTGATATAAATTCGTACTTTTCTGATGAGGTCGTTAAGTATGTGAAAATAATGGAGACAAAATAAATTTAAAAGGCCATATTTATTTTGATTGCTGAATATTGATCATAGAAATTATGTGTTTTAATTCCCGTTTTATTTTATCTCTCTAGGATTGTTGAAATGAATAACTTGTCATTGAGAAGCGTTTTGGAAACGAAAAAATTGGTTGGGCCAAACTTTCTCGACTGGCACCGAAACGTTCATTTGGTGCTCAGACAAGAAAAGATTGAGTACGTGTTGGACACGCCAATCCCTGCTACCCCGGAGGCTGGTACTGAAGAGGCCGAGGCGTTTGACGCTGAAGCTCAAAAGAAGTATCAAGATGATGCTTCCCAGGCTTAGTGTGTTATGCTCCTCGGGATGACTCCCGAGTTGCAAAGGCAGCATGAGAGGATGCTTCCCTTCGAGATGATCAAGCATCTGAGGATCTCTTTGATTCTGAATCTCGTTCCAAGATTTATGAAGTGATGAGAGACTTGTTTAGATGTCGGATGTCTGAAGGAAGGAAGGTTTCTCCTCATGTGTTGAAGATGATAGGGCTAATTGAGAAACTTGGTTGGTTGGGCATTGAGCTCGGTACCAATGTTGCTTTTTATGTCATTCTTCAGTCGCTTCCCGATTCATATTCGAGTTTCATGGTAAAATTTAATATGAATAAGACGGAATCGACTATGCCCGAGCTGCATAACATGCTAAAGAATTTTGAGTCTTCCACTGCTAAGGAAAACCCCGTGCTTATGGTGAGTGCCTCTACTTCTTCTGCTCCGAAAGGAAAGAAGAAGCGAAGGGGCAAGGCACAGAAAGGCTCCAAGCCGAACCCCCTTAAGCCCAAAGGTGGGATTCAAAAGAAGGATAGGGTGGACAAGGATGTATGCCTCCACTGCAAGCAGAAGGGGCATTGGAAGAAGGACTGTAAGGTTCTAGAAGCTGAAAAGAAGACACAAGGTGTCTCAGCCACTGGAATAGGTATGTTTGTTATTGAGATAAACATGTCCACAAATGATACTAACTGTTGGATATTGGATACCGGTTGTGGCTCACACATTTGTACTAATGTGCAGGGTCTCAAGCATAGCAGGGCAGTTAGGCCGGGTGAAGTCGTCCTACACGTTGGGAATGAAGCAAGAGTTGTTGCTGAACGTGTTGGCGTTTACCCTCTGGTTTTAGACTTGAACTGAATAATTGTTATTTTGTTCCTTCTATTACCCGCAACATTATTTCTTTTCCGATGTTGGATAATGAAGGTTTTTCCTTCCATTTTGCAAATAATAATTGTTATTTTTCGCTTAATGGTGATGTTTACAGAAATGCTCCTTTATCTAATTGTTTATATTTGTTGCATTGTGGACATGATATTCTTAATATACAAAACAAACGACTCAAATTAGTAATCATGAAAATCCGACTTAATTGTGGCATTGTAGACTTGGTCATGCTAATGAGAAAAGAATTGCAAGGTTAAGAAAGTTGGACTACTTAACCCCATTCGATTTTGAATCTTATGGAAATTGCGAATCTTGTCTCAAAGGCAAGATGATCAACAAGCCCTTTTCTGGGAAAGGGGTTCGTGCCAAAGAAGTTCTAGAGTTGATCCACAGTGTCGTTTGTGGACCACTACCCACTCTAGCTAGGGGTCACTTTGGATACTTCATAACCTTTACTGATGATTTTTCTAGGTTCGGGTATGTGTATCTGATGAAACACAAATCCGAGTCCTTTGAGAAGTTCAAAGAGTATAAGGCTGAAGTAGAGAAGCATCTTGGTAAGAGTATTAAGACTCTTCGATCAGATCGAGGAGGAGAATATCTTAGCCATGAGTTCACTGATTACTTGAAATTGCATGGAATCCAATCACAATGGACTCCTCCCGGAACACCACAAATGAATGGTGTGTCCGAGAGGAGAAACCGAACCTTGTTGGACATGGTAAGGTCCATGATGAGATTTTCTCTCTTCCGACATTCTTATTGGGATACGAGCTTCAAATCTCAATCTACATTCTGAATATGATTCCATCCAAATTAGTCGAGCATACGCCATACGAGCTATGACATGGCAAGAAGCCAAACTTCACTCACATGAAAACGTGGGGTTGCCCCGCGTTTGTGAAGAAGATGCTCACTGACAAGTTGGAATCAAAAGGTGAAAAGGGTTACTTTGTGGGATATCCTAAGGAAACTAGAGGATATTATTTCTATCTCCCTGAGAAACAAACAATGATTGTTTCTAGGCAAGCCAAATTCTTTGAAGAAGACTACGTCTTCAAGGGACGGGGTCGTAAGCCAATGGAACTTGAAGAAATTCAAGAACCACAAATTGACAAGGAGACTGATATATTGTCAAAGCAACATGACAAAGAATCAGTGGGAGCATTCAGCAGCTCACATGGTGAAAGTTTATCACTAAGTGATCCTCTTTCAGCCAGTGGGAGTGTAATTGGAGTTGCATTGCCTGTGCAACGAACTCCAAGTAGACTGAATGAGAACAACATAGTTCAAACTCCCATTTAAGAGGCATCCGGAAATGCTCAAGAAGCATCCGGAAGTGTCGCTCTCGAAGCCTCCCCGGTCAACGATGAGATCGCTGCACCACAAAATTTTCACAATCAGAATGTGCAGTCTGAACAACCACAACTCCGTAAGTCCACTAGAGTTCGTAATCCACCCACTAGATATTATGGTTTCCTCGTAGAGGAATATGATGATGTGGAAATCCCGGATAAAGATGAACCTAAGACTTACACTGAGGAAACATTAGATGTTGACTCAAAGAAGTGACATGAAGCCATGAAATCCGAGATGGACTCAATGTACATCAATCAAGTTTGGGACTTGGTTGAATTGCCGAAAGGGGTTAGACCCATAGGTTGCAAGTGGGTCTTCAAACGAAAGACCGATGCAAATGGAAAAGTACAAACCTACAAGGCTAGTTTGGTGGCGAAAGGTTATAGTCAACGCGAAGGCATTGACTATGATGAGACTTTCTCACCAGTTGCTAAGATCAAGTCCATTCGAATTTTACTTGCGGTAGCAGCCACATCTAGATTATGAGATTTGGCAGATGGATGTCAAAATAGCTTTCCTCAATGGCAACATTGACAAGGAAGTGTTTATGACTCAACCTGAAGGTTTTATATCAAAGCCAAAATCTAATCTTGTGTGCAAGCTTAAACGATCCATCTATGGATTGAAGCAAGCTTCTAGGAGTTGGAATATCCGATTTGATGAAGCTGTCAAATCTTTTGACTTCATCAAAAATTCGAAAGATCCGTGCGTTTATAGGAAGTGCATTGGGAAGAATATTGTTTTCATAGTTGTGTATGTCGATGACATACTCATTATGAGAAACAATATCCCACTAATGCAGTCAGTGAAAGAATGGTCATCAAAGACCTTCATGATGAAGGATCTTGGTGAAGCCTGCTACATCTTAGGGATCAAAATCCATAGGAATAGATCCAAAAGGGTGCTAGGGCTGTCACAGTCAACCTACGTAGACAAGGTGTTGAAGCGATTTGCGATGGAGAACTCTAAGAGAGGTTCTCTGCCGGCATGTCATGGGATAAAGTTGTCTAAGAAGGATTGTCCTTCCACAGACACTGATATCCAGCGCATGAAGGATATACCATATGCATCTGTAATTGGATCCATCATGTACGCCATGACCTGCACTAGGCCAGATGTGGCCTTCGCTGTCAACACCACTGGTAGATACCAACAAAATTCGTGTGAACCTCACTGGATTGCTAGCAAGAATATTCTTAAGTACATCAGACGTACTAAAGAATACTTCTTAGTCTACGGAGGATAGTCAGAATTGATGGCCACTGGTTATGCTGACGCAAGTTTCCAATCCTACTGTGACGATTACAAGTCACAATCGGGCTATGTGTTCACTCTCAATGGTGGAGAGGTTAGTTGGAATAGTTCCAAGTAAGAGACTACCGCGGATTCAACAACCGAAGCTGAGTACATCGCTGCGGCGGAAGCTGCCAAAGAAGTTGTCTGGATAAAATAGTTCTTAAGTGAACTAGGGGTAGTTCCGAGTGTCAGCAGTCCAATAAAGTTGTATTGTGACAACACTGGTTCGGTTGCGCAAGCTAAGGAACCGAGATCCAATAACAGAAACAAGCATGTATCGAGGCGTTATCACTTGATAAGAGAGATAATCGCTAGAGGAGAGATAGAGATAGAACGTGTCCCCACGGAGGATAACCTGGTTGATCCTTTCACCAAGGCTTTGAGTGTTCATGTACACAATAGACATTTTAATGGTCTAGGGGTTAGACATGTAGGTGATTGGTTCTAGTTCAAGTGGGAGATTGTTAGTGTTAGTGTCCTAGAGATAATCCATTGTAAAGACATAATACTCAGATAATATTCAGTATTTGTTTAATGTTAATGTTTGTTTAATATTAAATGTATGGCATTACACTCATTAGAATATTATGTTTGATTGTTTGCATTTATTCTTATATGTGTTCCCATGAATCACTGCTGTTATTGAGTGTGTGAGAACTCAGATGACTTAAGCTTGATTCTCAAATAGCCCCAATCGAGGATCATCAAGAATGGGATATTGATGATGCAATGGAGATTGGTGTGCGATCTGCATCATACTCTTAGAGACTGTAGTAAGATCTCACTTACTACGAGATACTAGGTATCTCATGATGGATGCACAAATACCTTAGAGGGTATTGGTATACCCATCCGAGAAACCGTTTGATGTAGTTCCACTATATGTGTCTACGGGTGTCTTGGTTAGTGGGAGTTATGCGATACTCCTTTGACTTGAGGTCAATACGCACGACATGTGTGGAGTGATGAACTTTAACCATGACCGACGCTTGCACCCGTCTATGGGTAGATATGGCTTGGATTGGGTTCATCACGAAATGCATGTGCGTGGTAGTTGAGCCAAGAAAATGATTCATTCCTCAAAGTGAATTTAAGAGAATACTCATCTTCTCATCATAATTGGATCTAAGTCATTGGCCAATGCACGTCAACTTAGACTTTGTGACTAAGTGTGACACTAATGATCAATTAGTGATTAGAGATAAATTGATTTAGTTATTTGAATAGGCACTTCATCATGTTCAAGACTAAATCGAGTATTCGTGAATGAAAGGAGGAAATTGCAATTGCCCACATTTCTATTACAGGTAGTTGCACTTTTCTCGCAACGTACCTCATATATTGAGAATGTCTGATTTATTGTCTAGGGTTCAATTAAGACCGTTAGTTTGACTAATTGTTCGATATATGAGGGCCTATGGGTCACACAACAAGTAGTCCCCTTTACAGATTAAAGTTGGTTGATTAAATGTTAAATTGGATTTAATATTTAATTTATGGAGAATTAATTAATAATTGATTAATTTGGAATTAATTATTATTAATGTTTAATTAAATTGGATTTAATTAAATAGGAATTCCCAACAATAATATATGGAATATTATTGTAGGATTTAACTATATGAGGGAATAAATCGTAGAGATTTTCCACATATGGAAATTAAATTCGTAGAGATTTATATGGAGAAATAAATCCTAGGGATTTATACAAATAAGGATTAGGGATATTATTTTCTAATTAGGCTAGCTTAAGATTTAAGTTGAGTCTCTCCTATAAATATGAGCTCTTGGGATTCATAATTATAAGTTGTTCAAATTTCTCCATAAAAATCTAGAGTTAGAATTTTCCTAGCAAATTCATCTCGGGATTCAACGCTGGCGAATCTGCGCGAATTTATAAACGGGGATTACGTGGATACCGTAGTTGAGAAATCTGCTCTTGAGTTGCTGTAAGATTTCTTGTTACTGGTTTTCGTGTTCATACTTCCAATTATATGTTCGTTGTTGGTGAGCAGTTTAATTCCGCTGCGCATGTTTTACGTGTTCACGTGCCTCTAAATTCCAACATAACATACATATGTATTAGTGTAATTACCTAAAATACAGCCGTCGGCTGCGAAATAGGGGCGTTGAACGAGAATTATGTCGTTGGGAGGAGATTACAGTGGCCTAAAAGGGTTTCCCGAAATGAAGAACGGACCACGTGGGCGACCGTGAGCGTCACAAAGAAACATGTCCAATGCCGGCATTCTGCGGCTGTGAGCGGCGAACGGCGAGAGTAAGGATTTCATGGAAAAACCGGAGAGGAGAGGAAGGAGTGAGGATTTCTTGGAACAGAAACGTGAATACAAACGGGGAGGGGCTTATTGGGTATCTTCATTGGTAAAGTCAAACAGTCAACTTGTCAAATTAGAATATGGGTCAAGTAGGTTGAATTGAGTCAAGTATAAGATCCGTCTCATGCATGAGACTGTCTCTTACGAGTTTTTGTCTATATTATATTAAGAGTGCAAAAAAATAGAGATATGATAATATTGTATTTTGTAAAAAATAGAAGCATAAGTATATTTTATAAGTGAATTTTAAATTTTATATCTCAAATTATATTAGAACTTAAATTTCAAAGTTCTAAATTGATATTTGTGTGTACTAAACCAAACATACCCCAGGGTTTGTCGGTATAACGGTGCTAAGAAGATAGATACAATCTTGAAGACGAAGTTGCAGCAAAAAAGGCAGTTGGAAAATTTGGGAGGAGAGAGAATATAGTTTGAAAAAGAAAGCAATATGGGCTTGAATTCTTTCGACACGCATCATTTGAAGACCGGTCACGGGGAGGAAACTGGTCATCTTACAACTATTTCCTCAGGGGACGTTTGGTTCACAGGACTGGATTGATTAGGTGTGATAGAATTGAATGAGATTGAGTAAGAATGGATTAATTGGACTTGATTGTTTTAGTCAATATATGCATTTGAATTGTAGTATTTGATTGAGGAATTAGATGAGATATCAATTGAAATGTCACAAGAACCATTAAATTGAATTGAAACAACTACACTTCATTCAAACAATAGAATGACAATATCCCACCTTTCATATGAGATTGACATATCTCTCTATTGTAGACATTTTGTGTTGGAATTTAGAGGCACATAAACACGTAATACATGCGCAGCGGAAATTAAAGTTCACCAACAACGAACAGTTAATTGCATAATTAAATACGAGTAAACGTAAACAGAATTCTTACAGTAATTTGTACACGGATTCCTCAACTATGGTATCCACGTAACAATCGTTTACTAAATCGCACAGATCTGCCAGCGTTGAATCCCCGAGATGAATTTGCTAGGAAAATTCTAACTTAGAGATTTTATGGAGAAATATGAATTCACGTATTATGAATTCCCAAGAGCTCATATATATAGGGGGGGATTAGCTTAAGTCTCAAGCTAACCTAATTAGGAAATAAAATCTCTAATCTTTATTTAAATAAATCTCTTAGATTTATTTCCCACATATAAATCTCTATGGATTTAAATTTCATATATGACAAATCTCTACGATTTGTTTCCATATATATTAAATCCTACAATAATATTCCAAATATTATTATTGGGAATTCTTATTCAATTAAATTGGATTTAATTAAATATTAATAATAATTAATTCCAAATTAATCTATTATTAATTACTTCTCCATAAATTAAATATTAAAATCTAATTTAACATTTAATCAACCAACTATAATTAGTAAACAACTGTTACTTGTTGTGTGACCCATATGCCCTCATATATCGAGCGATTAGTCAAACTAACGGTCTTAATTGAACCCTAGATAATAAATCAGACATTTTCAATATATGAGGTACGTTGCGAGGAAATGTGCAACTACCTGTAACTGAAACAAGGACTATTACGATTTCCTCCTTTCATTCGCGAAAACTCGATCAAGTCTTGAACATGATGAAATGTCTATTCAAATAACTTAATCAATTTATCTCTAATCACTAATTGATCATATATGTCACACTTATCCATAAAGTCTAAGTTGACGTGCATCGGTCGTTGACTTAGATCAAATTATGACGAGAAGATGAGTATTCTCTCTAAATCCACTTTGAGGAATGAATCTTATTCTTGGCTCAACTACCATGCACATGCACTTCGTGATGAACCCAATCCAAGCCATATCTACCCATGGAAGGGTGAAAGCGTCGGTCATGGTCAAAGTTCATCATCCCACACATGTCGTGCGTATTGACCTCAAGTCAAATGAGTATCGCATCGCTCCCACTAACCGAGACACCAGTAGACACATATAGTGAAACTACATCAAACAGTTTCTCGGATGGGTATACCAATACCCTCTAAGGTATTTGTGCATCCATCATGAGATACCTAGTATCTCGTAGTAAGTGAGATCATACTACACTCTCTAAGAGTATGATGCAGATCGCACACCAATCTCAATTGTATCATCAATATCCCATTCTTGATGATCCTTGATCGGGGCCATTTGAGAATCATGCTTAAGTCATCTGAGTTCTCACAACCTCAATGACAGCAATGACTTATGGGAACACTTGCATGAATAAATGCAAACAATCAAATATAATATTCAAACAAGTGTATTATCATACATTAATATTAAATGAACTATAATATTAAATCAAACTGAATATCTTCGAGTATTATGTCCTTACAATAGATTGTCTCTAGGACACTAACACTAACAATCTCCCACTTGGACTAGAGTCAATCACCTACATGTCTAACTCCTAGACCATCAAATGTCTAGTGTGTACATGAACACTCAGTGTTTTGGTCAAAAGATCTGCCAAATTAAATATGTGGGAATACATTTTAATTTTATTTCTCCTATCGTTATGATCTCCCGAATCAAATGATAAGTCTAAGTACATGCTCGTTTGTGCTTGTTGATCTCGGTTCCTTTTCTTGCGCAATCGCACCAGTGTTGTCTCAATAAAACTTTATTAGACAACTGGCACTCGGAACTACCCCTAGTTCTCTTAAGAACTGTAAAATTCAGACAGTCTCCTTGAGGCTTCTGATACAACAATGTACTCAACTTCAGTTGTTGAATCTGTGGTCCTTTTGCTTGGAATTATTCCAACTGACCGCCTCATTATTGAGAGTGAAACGTAACCTGACTGTGATTTGTAATCATCACAGTCGGATTGAAAACTTGTGTCAGCTTAACCAATCACTACTAGTTCTAACTGTCCACCATAGACAAGAAAAACATTCTTTAGTTCGTCTAAGATACTTCAGAATGGTCTTGACAGCAATCCAGTGAGACTCACCCGGATTCTGTCGGTATCTATCAGTGATGTTGATAGCGTAGGCCACATTTGGCCTAGTGCAAGTCATGGCGTACATGATTTACCCAATTGCATATGCATATGGGACATCTTTCATGTGCTTGATATAAGCTTCAACAGAAGGACAATCCTTCCTTGATAGCTTTATCCTATGATTTGCCGATAGAGACCTCTCTTAGAGTTCTCCATCGCAAAACGCTTCAACACTTTGTCTACATAGGTGGACTGTGACAGCCTTAACATCTTCTTGGATCTATCCATGTGGATCTTGATCCCTAAGATATAGCAGGCTTCACCAAGATCCTTCATTATGAAGGTCTTTGACAACAAATCTTTAACGGACTGCATTTAACGGGATATTATTTTCCAAAATCAATATGTCATTGACATACATGATTATGAAAATAATATTCTTTCCGTTGCGTTTACGATAAACGCAAGGATCTTCCAAATTTCTGATGAAGTCAAAAGACTTGATAGCTTCGTCAAATCGGATATTCCAACTCCTAGAAGCTTGCTTCAATCCATAGATGGATCTCTTTAGCTTGCATACTAGATTCGAATGGACTTGATCTTTGCAACTGGTGTGAAGGTCTCATCATAGTCAGTGCCTTCGCGTTGACTATTACCTTTCACCACCAACCTAGCTTTGTAGCTTTGTACTTTGTCATTTGTAAATGGGTCTAACCCCTTTAGGCAACTCAATCAAGTCCCAGACTTGATTGGTGTACATCGAGTCCATCTCGGATTTCATGGCTTCATGCCACTTCCCTGAATCAATATCTAATATTGCTTCAGAGTAAGTATTAGGATCTTTCAGAGAGTACTCCGCCCAATATTGCGATACGGAGTACGATTCCTAATCGACTTACGGAGCTGTGGTTGTGTAGGCTGTACATTCTGATCGAGAAAATTTTGTGGTGCATTGATTTCATCAATGTCCGGAGAGTCCTCAAGAGCTAAATTTTCAGATGCCTCTTGGGCGGAAGTTTGAACTATGCTGTTCTCATTCAAAGGCCCACTTGGAGGTTCTTGCGTGATAGGCAAGCTAACTCCAATTACGCTCTCACTGGTTGAAAGACGGTCACCTAGTGAAAGACTCCCACCGTGAAAGTTGCTGAATGCTCCCACTGATTCCTTGTCATGTTGCTTTGACAATATATCAGTCTCTTTGTTAATTTGTGGTTCTTGAATTTCTTCAAGTTCTATCAGCTTACGACCTTGTTCCTTAAAGACATAGTCTTCTTCGAGGAACTTGGTCTGCCTAGAAACAATCACTGATTATTTCTCAAGTAGATAGAAGTAATATCCTTTAGTTTCCTTAGGATATCCCACAAATTAATCCTTTCACCTTTGGATTCCAACTTGTCGGTAAGCATCTTTTTCACAATCACAGGGCAGCCCCATGTTTGATATGTGTAAAAGTTGGCTTCTTGCCACACCATAGTTCATATGGTATATGCTCAACCGATTTAGATGGAATCCTATTCAGAATGTAGATTGAGGTTTGTATTGTTGGGATTATACTGGAAAGTATGCTTTTACTTTGTATAATCAAACTAAAATTTGGACTTATTTACTGAAATAAATTGTTTATCACTGATGCGTTAAATATCATCGAATGTTACATATATTTACTGCATAACTGTTCAATAAATAGTACGTGTTACATTGTAGTTAATTTAGTGATACCAGATCACAGAAGATTAAATTAACAGTCCCTTGTAACCAAAAGTACACCATTCACGACCTAGATGGAAATGAACAATCCATCGTGAAAGGTTGAAGTGTAATGCTCAGATTGACTTGTCTTGACCAAGAGATTACACTAGTGCACTGAAGAGGACCTACAGGAGGACAAATTCTTCAGAACTGAACTAGGAAGAATTAGACCTCAGTGGTTCCTTATTTCTTAATCTTCGTCCTTTAAATAGGATCGCGTGTGGTTAGTAATTATTGCTTTGACTTATTACGGGTAGAGAATCAATGAGAATCAATACTTTATATCTTGGGCAATATTATTGGTCACATGTGATTGCTAAGATTTAATACGGAGAATCGTGTGCAAGTACGCTTGTTCGATTTTCCCCCTTGGGAGGTTCATAAGTTTTATCATACCAAATCTTGCAAGTGGAACTAGTTTCCGGTATGAATAATAATGTTGAACCGTTCCTTTACCAAGGATAAAAGATATTAATTAATGGAAAGCTATTTCAGTGGCTTGAATTAATTAATGGGTTGGATAATCTTAAACTCGGGAAATAATAACCGGGAGCCATATTAACTGTAATATGGGTTAAGATGGATAGTGCAATATTAATTATGTAGTGGGATTAATTAATATTTATGGGCTTGAATAATATTGTGGCTCAATATTGATAATTCAAGATTCATTGGAAGGTCCAATCTTAATTCTCCTAAAGGCCCCTCAAGTAGCCCAACATAAAGTCCAATAACTGAAAAGGGTGTTTAAAAATAAAATAAATCTTGTTGCTATTTTTTCCTCATTTTTTCGAAAATCATAAATAAAAGAGGGAGAAAGATTTTCTTTGAATTTTGTTATGGAATGAAGATATGTATTCTTGGAATACAAGATTATCTCATTAAATTCAAGAAATCTCCCACTTGGTTATTTATGGTGAGATTTTCGAAAGTTTTGAAAGAATAAGGGAAAGAAAGATTTTCTTGATTTTCTTGAAAAGATATTATGGAAGATATGTATTTCTTAGAATACAAAAATATCTCATAAATTCAAGAAGATCCAAATCTTGGAATCTTGATCCTTAATTTTTTGAAAATTCCCATAACAAGAGGAGTTGGGATTTTTATGGAATATTTTAATTATGGAGAAAAGAATATATGAGATATATTCAAGATTTCTTGGAGATCAAGAAAAGATTTTTTCTCCCTATTCCATATGGAAAAATCGGCCAACACCCTCTATAAATAGGGGATGAATGTTTCATTCCCAAGTACAATTCCATGTGCTGGAAAAATTAGTAAATCCACAAAGGTGGTGCAACAAATTTTTATTTTCCCTTTTGTTAATTATTCGCGAGCTTCCTTCCACCGGATTGACGAGCAAGAACTAGGGAATACTTGGGAAGGCTTTTTGGTGTGTTCTTATCGACGAGACCATTGCCACTCCAAGAGGTTAGTTCACGTAAACCCGTAGCAATTCCGCATGCGTAGAATTTATGTGAACTGTTTATATGCATGATTAGTTGTTGAATTATTGTTTGAATTAATATAGGATTAATTCATGCTAGTAATAATTGTTAGAATTAAATTTGTATTTAAATATTCATCCCGAATAGATCCAGACAATTAAGTCCCCAACAATTGGTATCAGAGCCCAGGTTTCGGGCTCTGATCTTTAAATTGTAATTTAATTAGTTTTCATTAAATTTGAAATTGGATAGTAGAATTGCTAGATCTTTTTTGCAGGTATCCAATTGTCATGGAATTTAATGTGTTTATTTATGCATGCATATAAATTTTTTTTTAATTCGATTCGTTCGAATTCGTTTTGCCTCGTGAGAAAATCAACGAGTAGATTATAATTTGTTTGATTTGATCAATGTAATAGACTAGTCTAGATCTAGGTTTATTTATTTTTGTAAAATAAATTTTAATCGGATCGGAAACGGAGGCGGAGACGAAGAATTAAAAAGACGGATCCGGGCAAGGGCGAAAGATGCGTCGTCACTAAAACGTGCCAAAGGAGGCACGGCACGCGATGACGCGGGCGTTACGTTGGCGAAAGCGGGCGTGGGGCGAGGCCGCTTGGCCGCTACGGATCGAGGTCCGGCGCAGCGATCACAGGCGATCTTGCCGCTGGGCTGGACGGGGTGGACACGGGCAGGCTGCATCGCAGACGGATCGGCATGGGTGGGAGGCCCGTCTGTGTATGCGTTGGGATGCGTGGTGCCGACAACGGCCGAAGCTTGTTGCCGAAGCGGGCGCGGATCTGCCGGGCGACGTCGTCGTCGGGCGCGGCCACAAGACACGGGACGCGACCTGACAC
The DNA here is from genome assembly GCA_037126765.1 of Stenogyne calaminthoides. Classification (NCBI taxonomy): domain Eukaryota; kingdom Viridiplantae; phylum Streptophyta; class Magnoliopsida; order Lamiales; family Lamiaceae; genus Stenogyne; species Stenogyne calaminthoides. The sequence continues at coordinate 16,378,463 of JBBCBC010000026.1, read as the reverse complement.
GGCCGGAGTCTTAGGTGGGCACTCCGACCGCCGAGCTGGTCGATGACGTGGGCTTGACAAGGCATTTTTTAAGACGGTCAAGGGGGAGCTTTTCGGTGACTAAAAGATGAAGGATATGAAGGCGATTTCTCAAGATCAAGATATGACAAAATTAACCATGACAATTGGATATATGTGCCCAATATGTTTAATTTTTTGCTTTGATGTTATGCATTATTTTATGCTTATTTAAATTGTGTTTAAATTTGCGATGATGAGAAAATATTTTGAAAAATCTCACTTTCGAAAATTACTAAGTATGCTTAAACAATTAATTGACAATTTTATGAATAATAAAATTGAATTAATTTTGACCTCCATGATTTATTTATTTGTGAATTCTTTTGGAGAAATTCCCCCCACGGGACGGTCAAAAGATAGCTTTCACATGAATAAATTCCAAATAGATGATTGTGGATTATTACTAGAGTATGACGATGACCCCCACACGGAGGCTCGTTCAAAGCGAAATAATAATTATGTATTTAATCATGGATATTACTTAGGTATAAAATTGATATGCATATACTTCCCCGAAGTCCCTGTCAATTTTATATTGGTAAAGTGGGAGATAACTATTAATCTAGTTATTAAAGGTTTGTAACTGTTCTTGTTTGTAACATGCTTGAATGTGTTTAAATAATGACCCACCCCACGTGGCTTATTTAAACTGTTTTGAGATGTTGGCTGATGCATGTTCATATTTTTTTGAGATTTTAATATGAAACATGTGATCGAATTTTGTGATATATCTGTGCTTATGCATATTATTATTTATTTTAGTTCATCATGTCGCAACCTTTTAATCCACTGTTATATACACTCAAAGAACACCAATTAACTGGTGAAAACTATGTTGTTTGGAAACGAAATATGAGTTTTGTCCTACCTGCACAAGAACATCATTGGGTTCTTGATGTACCCAAGCCCCGTTTGCCTACTGATGGATCAGCTGATGCGGAAAGACACTTGTATAATATTTGGGAGCAGGCAAATGAACCTATGAAACGTGTAATCTTGACTTCATTGTCTGATGATTTGAGACACATTCATGAAGGTATTGAGTCTGCTGCAGAAATTATGCAAAGTCTTAAAGAAATATTTTTAACAAAAGACCTCATGATCAATTAGTTTAAAAATGACGACGTGGCAAGGCTAAAGATGGCTGAGGGAACACCCGTAAGGGAGCATGTTCTCAGAATAAAACGCCATTTTGAAAAACTGGCTTATCTCGGTACTAAGTATTGTGATGAGGCTCAAATCGAATTTCTTTTGCTAACTCTTCCAAGGTGCTTCGATGGGTTTTACTGTAGTTTTGTGACGAGTGATCACATGTTTACTATGGACATTCTACAAGAAGCCTTGGAGAAAATAGAGAAGCATTTAGGAAAGAAAGACGAAGCATTGGTGACCAAAAGTCTTTTCTCAAGGTCTAGGCCAATGGAGGGCAAGACTCAAGAAAAGAAAAGTGGTCAGAACCTAAGCAAACTCATCACTAAGAAAAGTAAGAGAAAGACAGCTAGCCGGATGGGTGTCAAGAAAGTACCAAGAGAAATATGTTTTAACTGCGGTGAAAAAGGACATTGGAGGTCAGCCTGTTCCAAACCCAAAAGGAATTGAAAGAAAGGTAATTCTCACGCACTAGTTGTTGAAACTTGCTTAGCGGCGTATGCCTCCCATTTATGGGTGGTGGATCTGAGGATCCACCGATCATGTTTGTTTCACTTTCTGAGGGGTTCAAGTGGACCCGACAACTTAGTGGGAGTGAGATCCTCATCACACCGGGCGATCTTCTAGAGTGGCGGTGAAGCGATGGGAGAAGTGAACCTGTCCTTTGAAGACAGAGTTTTAATTTTAAGATATGTTCTTTACGTTCCAAAATTTAGGAAGAATTTAATTCCGGTTTCTAAACTTTACCTTGATGGATATTCGGTTACTTTTAATAAAGTTGTTACCATTTCTGTTTATGATAAATTTATCTGTCATGGAACGTTGTCGAATAATCCCTATACAATTAACTGTGCACACCACTCACGAAATGCATCCTATAACACATCAATTGTTTCCGACAAAAGAAAACGTTCATCAGACGTGAATGAAATACTTCTATGGCATCTAAGATTTGGACATATTAATCCAAAGAGTATCCAAAGGTTGGTAGAAGACGGTTCACTGGAGTCTCTCCAAGTTGAACCAATTCCAACTTGCGAATCATGTTTGGAGGGTAAAATGACCAAGAGGGCATTCGGAGCCAAGGGGAATAGAGCCAAAGAAGTGTTAGAAATCGTTCACACAGACGTATGTGGTCCAATGTCAACCATGGCAAGAGGAGGTTATGAGTATTTCATCACTTTTATTGATGACTACTCAAGGTACGGTTATATTTTCCTTATGAAACATAAATCTGAGACCTTTGAGAAATTCAAAGAATTTAAGGCTCAAGCAGAGAATCATAGGGAAAAACGTATCAAGTCTCTACGATCTGATCGTGGAGGCGAGTACCTCAGCGATGAGTTTTTGAACTACTTGTCAGATGAAGGGATTGTATCCCAGCTATCTGCACCCTGAACCCCTCAACAAAACGGGGTTGCAGAGCGAAGAAACAGAACTCTTTTGGAAATGGTTAGATCAATGATGAGTTATGCGGATCTTCCCTAGTCGTTCTGAGGTCATGCCTTGGAAACAACGACTTACATTCTGAACCTGGTGCCATCCAAATCGGTTCCCAAAACTCCTAAAGAATTGTGGACCGGGCGCAAGCCCAGTTTGAGACACATGAGAATTTGGGGGTGTCCGGCCTACGTGTTGGACAAGGAAGCCGGGAAATTGGATCCTCGATCAGAATTAAGGTTGTTTATAGGATACCCCGAGGGAACATAAGGGTGTATGTTCTATGGTCCCGAAGATCAAAAGGTGGTAATAAGCACCCACTTTAGATTTTTGGAAGAAGACTATATGAACGAAAGAAGACCCAGAAGTGAGATTACCTTAAATGAGCTAAGGGGGCTAACCTTGTTGCCAACTGTACAAGATGACATACAAACGACACACTTACACAACCAGAACCTCGTCGTAGTGGGAGGGTTGTGAAACAGCCCGAGAGATTCATGGGGATAGGAGAGTCCTCGGACTTGATTCCCGGTCAAGACGAATCAGACCCATGAACATATGATGAGGCAATACAAGACAAGGATGCAGTTTCTTGGCGAAAGGTAATGAAAGTCGAAATGGGTTCTATGGATCATAACAGAGTGTGGGAGCTAGTCGAACCACTTAGTGGGGTCAAACCCATTGGTTGCAAGTGGGTATATAAGAGAAAAAGGGGATCGGACGGGAAGGTGGAAACCTTCAAGGCAAGGCTTGTGGCGAAAGGTTATACTCAGAAAGAAGGGATCGACTATGAGGAAACCTTTTCACCTGTAGCAATGCTCAAGTCCATCCGGATTCTCTTGTCGATTGCTGCGCATCTCGATTTTAAAATCTGGTAAAATGGATGTCAAGACAGCTTTCCTTAACGGAAGTCTTGATGAAGAAATCTATATGCAACAACCCCAAGGCTTCATTGAAAAGGGCCAAGAACACCTAGTTTGTAAGCTCATGAAGTCCATTTATGGACTCAAACAAGCATCTAGAGCTTGGAACCAATGTTTTGATCATGTTATAAAGTCTTATGGGTTTGATCAAAACGAGTTTGAAAGTTGTGTGTACAAAAAGCATGTCGGAACTGCATTGGTATTCTTAGTACTATCGTAGATGACATTACGCTCATTGGGAATGATGTAAAGGTGTTATCGGGCGTAAGGGCATGGCTTTCAAAAGCAGGTTTGATATGAAGGACTTAGGGAAGCCGGGCACATCCTTGGGATCAAGAGATCGAGATCGCAAGAAAAGGATGATAGGCTTATCGCGAAGCTTCATACATAGACCTTTGTCTTGAAACGATTCAAAGATGCAGATTCCAAGAAAGGTTTCGTACCTTTTCGGACATGGAATCCATCTATCAGGAAATGTGCCCTAAGACACAAAGGGAGATAGATGACATGAAAGGCATTCCTTATGCTTCGTTTGCCGGAAGCCTTATGTATGCAATCTTATGCGAGACCGGATATCCGCTTTGCCGTTGGCATGGTGGCAAGATATCAAAGTAACCCGGGAAAGAACATTGGACGGTATTAAAAACATTCTCAAGTATCCGAAAAGAACTCGAGATAGAATGTTGGTTTATCGATCGAGATAGTCTAATCCCCATCGGCCATACACGGACTCGGATTTCTAATCGACTTAGATTCTAGAAAATCTACCTCGTAGTAGTGTGTTTTGCATGGGGAGGAGCCATGACATGAAGAAGCGTTAAGCGAAATGCATCGCAGATTCTACCATGGAAGCGAATATGTAGGCTAACTAACAGGCAAATGAAAAAAAGCGGTTTGGCTCAAGAACTTCCTAGTGGACTTGGATGTAGTTAAAATTTACCCAAAGACAATCATCATTTTATTGTGACAATCTTGGGAGCGATTTGCAAATTCAAGGGAACCAAGAGCCCACAAGGCCGACAGAAACACATTGAAAGGAAATACCATCTTTTACGAGAAATCTTTAAGAGAGGAGATATAGAGGTGGCAAAGATCGCGTCCGAAGACAACCTAGGTGATCCATTCACAAAGGGTCCGCCTCGTAATACATTCGAGAGATATGTGGAAGGAATGGGTGTCAAGACCGATTAATCTGCTTTTGAGTATAAGTGGGAGACATTATTAGGTTCGTGTAGGTGACATTATATGTCACGATCTACACGAGACATCTTCATAGTATACTTAAAAGCGACTTTGAGTATAAGTGGGAGATTGTTGGGATTATATTGGAAAGTATGCTTTTACTTTGTATAATAAAACCTGAATTTCGGACTTATTTCTTTGAAATAAATTGTTTATCATCGATCGTTAAATATCATCGAATGTTACATATATTTTTTGCATAACTGTTCAATAAATAGTCGTGTTACATTGTAGTTAATTTAGTGATACGGATCACGTAAGATTAAATTAACGGTCCTTGTAACCAAAAAGTACACCATTCACGACCTAGATGGAAATGAACAATCCATCGTGAAAGGTTGAAGTGTAACACTCAGATTGACTTGTCTTGACCAAGAGATTACACTAGTGCATGTCTAGTGCATTGAAGAGGACCTACAGGAGGACAAATTCTTCAGAACTGAACTAGTGGTTCCTTATTTCTTAATCTTCGTCTCTTAAATAGGATCGCGTGTGCTTAGTAATTATTGCTTTGACTTATTACGGGTAGAGAATCAACGAGATTCAATACTTTATATCTTGGGCAATATTATTGGTCACATGTGATTGCTAAGATTTAATACGGAGAATCGTGGTGCAAACACGCTTTGTTCGATTTTCCCCCTTGGGAGGTTCATAAGTTTTATCATACCAAATCTTGCAAGTGGAACTAGTTTCCGGTATGAATAATAATGTTGAACCTTTCCTTTACCAAGGATAAAAGATATTAATTAATGGAAAGCTATTTTAGTGGCTTGAATTAATTAATGGGCTAGATAATCTTAAACACGGAAAATAATAACCGGGAGCCATATTAACTGTAATATGGGTTAAGATGGATAGTGCAATATTAATTATGTAGTGGGATTAATTAATATTTATGGGCTTGAATAATATTGTGGCTCAATATTGATAATTCAAGATCCATTGGAAGGTCCAATCTTATTTCTCCTAAAGGCCCCTCAAGTAGCCCAACATAAAGTCCAATAGCTGAAAAATGTGTTTAAAAATAAAATAAATTTTTTTGCTATTTTTTCCTCATTTTTTCGAAAATCATAAATAAAAGAGGGAGAAAGATTTTCTTTGAATTTTGTTATGGAATGAAGATATGTATTCTTGGAATACAAGATTATCTCATTAAATTCAAGAAATCTCCCACTTGGTTATTTATGGTGAGATTTTCGAAAGTTTTGAAAGAATAAGGGAAAGTAAGATTTTCTTGATTTTCTTGAAAATATATTATGGAAGATATGTATTTCTTGGAATACAAGAATATCTCATAAATTCAAGAAGATCCAAATCTTAGAATCTTGATCCTTAATTTTTCGAAAATTCCCATAACAAGAGGAGTTGGGATTTTTATGGAATATTTTAATTATGGAGAAAAGAATATATGAGATATATTCAAGATTTCTTGGAGATCAAGAAAAGATTTTTTCCTCCCTATTCCATATGGAAAAATCGGCCAACACCCTCTATAAATAGGGGATGAATGTTTCATTCCCAATTACAATTTCATGTGCTGGAAAAATTAGTAAATCCACAAAGGTGGTGCAACAAATTTTTATTTTCCCTTTTGTTAATTGTTCGCGAGCTTCCTTCCACCGGATTGACGAGCAAGGACTATGGAATACTTGGGAAGGCTTTTTGGTGTGTTCTTATCAACGAGACCATTGCCACTCCAAGAGGTTAGTTCACGTAAACCCATAGCAATTCCGCATGCGTAGGATTTATGTGAATTGTTTATATGCATGATTTGTTGTTGAATTATTATTTGAATTAATATAGGATTAATTCATGTTAGTAATAATTGTTAGAATTAAATTTGTATTTAAATATTCATCCCGAATAGATCCAGGCAAATAATTCCCCAACATGTAACGCGTATCCCCATAAGAATGTCAGAAGAGAGGAAAAGCTCATCATGGACATCACCATGTCTAACAGGGTTCGGTTTCTCCTCTCGAACACACCGTTCATCTGAGGTGTTCCAGAAGGAGTCCAATGTGACTGGATTTCGTGTAACTTCAAGTAATCAGTGAATTCATGGCTAAGATATTCACCTCCTCGATCCGATCGAAGAGTCTTGATACTCTTACCAAGTTTCTTCTCTATTTCAGCTTTGTACTCTTTGAATTTCTCAAAAGATTCGGATTTGTGTTTCATAAGATACACGTATCCGTATCTAGATAAATCATTAGTAAAAGTGATGAAGTAGCCAAAGTGACCCTTAGCTAGAGTGGGAAATGGTCCACAAACATCGTTGTAGATCAACTCTAGAACTTCTTTGGCATGCACCCCTTTCCCAGAAAATGGTATGTTGATTATCTTGCCCGTGAGATAAGATTCACAATCTCCATAAGACTCACAGTCGAATGGGGTTAAGTAGTCTAACTTTCTTAACATTGCAATTCTTTTCTCGTTTACATGATCAAGTTCTACAATGCCATAAGTAAGTTGAGTTTTCATGATTACTAAGTTTGAGTCTTTTATTTTGTATATTAAGAACATCATATCCATAATGCGAGTAATAGAAAGAACTAGATGACAATAATTAAGTCCTAATCTAAAACCAAGGGGTAAGTCTAACATAAGTTCCCACAAGTTCAGTCAGCAATTCTTCCTTCATTTCCACGTGTAAGACGACTTCACCTGCCCTAACTGTCCTATGACATATGAGCTCTTTCACATTAATGCAAATGTGAGAGCCACATCCCATTATCCAATACCTGAAAGCGATTTAGCTTATTAGTGGACATGTTTATCTTAATAACAAACATACATGTTCTAGTCTTTAGAAAGCACCTAGTGTCTTTCTTTTAGCAACCAAAACCTTACAAATCCTTCTTCCGATTGTCCTTTTCTACTTTAAAGAGAGGCACACATCCTTGTTTTCCCAATTCTTCTTTTGAACACCATCTTAGTGATAGTGAACTCAAAAGTCTTGAGCACGCCAGAAGTTTAGGCATGGTCAAGATCCATCTTATTCATATTGTAGTTCACAATGAAGCTAAAATATGAATCCCGGGAAATGACCGGAGGATAACATAAATGAAAATGTTGGTATTTTTAGCTCAAAGCCTAAATTACAATGTTTTTCAATTAGGCCTATCATCTTAAGAACATGAGGTAAAATCTTCTCTCCTTTAGCTAACCCAAGATTTGAGCAGATCTCTCATCACTTCATAAATCTCATAACGAGATTGTAATCAAAGAGATCCCAAGATGCTTGAGCACTAAGAAGGGACCCATTTTTCTCATGTTGCCTATGTACATCGGGAGTCATGCCGAGCAACATCACATATCTTGAGTCAAGGGAAGCATCCTCTTGATGCTTCTTCCGAGGTGGTACGTCAAACGTGGTCGCCGAGTATCACCAAATTTTAAGGATAAAGGGATAAAGGTCCAACACGACTAATCTTTTTTCTTTTTAAGACCAAACACATGTTACTTGCATTCAATCCGTAAAATTTTGCCTAACCCAATTTGTTTGTTTCCAAAACACATCTAAATAACAATTATACATTTCAACTAACCAAGAGAAATAAAATAAAACGGGAATTAAAAACACATAATTCCTATGATCATCTTCAAAGAATCAAAATAAACACTATTTTTTTTTGTGTTTATTTTGTCTTCATTATTTTCACATACTTAACGAACCTCATCTAAAAAAATATGAATTTATATCTAATATAAATCATAAACGACCAGATCCACATTACTACTATTATAATCAAATGGAGGGTGAATATCACAATAAAGATAACCCAGAGGCCTCTAAACCAATTTAAAATCAGAACTCCTAGTTTGTTTAACCTAGTTCGACCGATGTCCCTTACCCTTTGTCTCGCTGGGGCGAAGTTAAACAAAGTTAAGTTGGTTTACAACCATCGTTTACGACATTCATGTCCCTATAAAAGTTCTGTTAGATGTTGATCCGAGCAAAAGACGAGGGCTTTAAATACTCATTGGAACGAAATCTCCGATTTTCTTTTAATTTTGATGGAAGACATCTTATCAACAATGAGAAAGCCATAATTTAGTGAGGAACATTTTGAAGGCGGGGTATTAATTGCTTAATCGAGATCCAACATGTTAGTCTATATCACATTTGAGCAATTATTGGGCTCCGCCTACCCAAACATGATATTATACGGACTAACACTTACATGGGCGCCGTCTACCCAAACATTTAATACGGTCCGACAAGTATTGGGTGCCGCCTACCCAAACAATTATAATGCGGACGTAAAAGCTTTAACAGAATATAAAACACGTTAACCAAGTGTGAATTAATAGTTCGTTCAATCCTTTAAACCATAATTTTAAAATCTAATTTTAAAATTGGGTTTAATAATCAAATTCATTATTAATATTAGCCTTTTAATTAATCTAATTAATTAAGTCCGTCATTAATCCAACTAATACGTTTTAATGAGATTTAATAATTCTTTTAAAACAAATTTTAAAATCTAATTTTAAATTTCATTTTAAGATTATTAAATCTTTAAAAATTAATCAAATTAATTATTTGGTATAACCAAAATTTAATTTTAAAAATTAAACTTTATAAAATTCCCAAAACAAATTTTAATGTTTTATTGTTAGGGGGCTCAGGTGCAATTTTCAAAATTACACGGGAGGATCTGTCTCAAATCGAATTTACAAAACAGTCCTCCCACATCATCACCCTTCCAAATCAGATCCAATCTGAAAAATCGAACACCCAAAAACCCAAAATCCAGATTAATCGTTTCATCATCATCGAAAACCAACAAACCAAAACTCAGATTAGTTAGATTCATCATCGTCGAAGAGACAACAAACGAAAAATAGTCCAGAATGGGTCAAGAGACAGCGGCGGAAGCGAGCAAAGGCGAACGCACGAAAAGGATGCGGGTCGGGTCGGGAATCCGCCCCGTGAAGGGCGATTCCGTCGCGTACGAGCGGCAAATCGCCGCCGCCATTCTCGAACGCGGGTGACATCGCCGCACCGCTTCGCGCGTGCTTGGCGAGTCTCCGCCGTCGTTCGGTGCGGTTGGTTAATCGCTCCAAGCGAGAAAAATCGAGGCCGTCGACACGCCGCCGCCATCGAAGCTCTTGAGATGGGGGGGGGCGATTCCGATAGACGATGACGGCGGACCATCACCGTTTCACGAAATCAGACCCAAAATCACAAGTTCCATGCGAGAGCGAATCGAGCAGGCGAGAGCGAATGAAGGCGGGGTCGAGACGCGCCGCCGTCGCACTGCGCGAGCGGGTCCGCGCGGCCATCGCCTAGAGATGCTCCGCGGGTCTCCGTCGCCAGTCGAGCGGCACGCGGAGGAGACAAACACAGAAAACCCTAATTTGGGAAAATAGGGAAGACGAAGGGGACGATAGGCACCAATTAATGTGGGTGGGTTTTATCTAATAAAACCACCCATCTCACACTGCTCCAAAATCGTGCACCCCCTCAAACAATTAATTAAGATGCGGTCAATTAATTTGACCGTACCAGGTTTAAAAAAAATTAATTTTAAAACCAATTATGCAATCAAAATAAGAGCCTGAAGCTCTGATACCACTGTTGGAATTTAGAGGCACGTAAATATGTAATACATGCGCATCGAAAATTAAAGTTCACCAACAAAGAACAGTTAATTACATAATTAAATACGAGTAAACCTAAACAGAATTCTTACAATAATTCGTACACGGATTCCTCAACTATGGTATCCACGTAACAGTTGTTTACTAACTCGCACAGATCATCCAGCGTTAAATCCCCGAGATGAATTTGCTAGAAAAATTCTAACTTAGAGATTTTACGGAGAAATATGAATTCACGTATTATGAATTCTCAAGAGCTCATATATATATGAGAGGATTAGCTTAAGTCTCAAGCTAACCTAATTAGGAAATAAAATCTCTAATCTTTATTTAAATAAATCTCTTAGATTTATTTCCCACATATAAATCTATATGGATTTAAATTTCATATATGACAAATCTCTACGTTTTGTTTCCATATATATTAAATCCTACAATAATATTCCAAATATTATTATTCGGAATTTTTATTTAATTAAATATTAATAATAATGAATTCCAAATTAATCTATTATTAATTACTTCTCCATAAATTAAATATTAAAATCTAATTTAACATTTAATCAACCAACTATAATTAGTAAACAACCGTTACTTATTGTGTGACCCATATGCCCTCATATATCAAGCGATTAGTCAAACTAACGGTCTTAATTGAACCCTAGACAATAAATCAGACATTCTCAATATATGAGGTACGTTGCGAGGAAATGTGCAACTACCTGTAACTGAAACATGGTCTATTACGATTTCCTCATTTCATTCGCGAATACTCGATCAAGTCTTGAACATGATGAAGTGTCTATTCAAATAACTTAATCAATTTATCTCTAATCACTAATTGATCATATATGTCACACTTATCCACAATGTCTAAGTTGACGTGCATCGGCCGATGACTTAGATCCAATTATGACGAGAAGATGAGTATTCTCTCTAAATCCACTTTGAGGAATGAATCATATTCTTGGCTCAACTACCACGCACATGCACTTCGTGATGAACCCAATCCAAGCCATATCTACCCATGGAATGGTGCAAGCGTCGGTCATGGTCAAAGTTCATCATCCCACACATGTCCTGCGTATTGACCTCAAGTCAAAGGAGTATCGCATCGCTCCCACTAACCGAGACACCCGTAGACACATCTAGTGAAACGACATCAAACAGTTTTTCGGATGGGTATACCAATACCCTCTAAGGTATTTGTGCATCCATCATGAGATACCTAGTATCTCGTAGTAAGTGAGTTCTTACTACACTCTCTAAGAGTATGATGCAGATCGCACACCAATCTCAATTGCATCATCAATATCTCATTCTTGATGATCCTTGATCGGGGCCATTTGAGAATCATGCTTAAGTCATCTGAGTTCTCACAACCTCAATGACAGCAATGACTCATGGGAACACTTGCATGAATAAATGCAAACAATCAAACATAATATTCAAACAAGTGTATTGTCATACATTAATATTAAATGAACTATAATATTAAATCAAACTGAATATCATCGAGTATTATGTCCTTACAATAGATTGTTTCTAGGACACTAACACTAACATTTTGTACCCAGGCTTGAAGTATATAATGGACCCTCGTCCCACAAACTAAACAATAGATAGTTGAGATTAAAATTCTAATCATGGTCTATGTTTGTTGAAAATTTAAATAGCTTTTAATGTATAAATTTTTTAAATAAGATTATATTAACATAATAAACAAATAACATTTAATTAAAATATTAATATATCATTTATTGAGTTAATTAAGTTATAATTATATTCAACAAATATAAGAATAATATAATTAAGATGTTAAAATTAAAATATCTAAAAATCCTAGTGTAAAATCATTTGCGTAATAATTAAATTGCTGAAAAAAAAATATATATTTTAACGGGAAATAATTATATTAATAATTAAGTTGTTGAACGTTAAGCTCCAACAATGTTAACAATTGCATCCGCAGCGGATGAAAAATAAAGGACGAACTAGACATAAGGCGAACTAGGCAAGTGAATGAACAACTCTATTTTTGGTTTGACGCACCCATTTGAAAGAGACTTTTTCAAGATCAGACACCATTTCAAAATATTTGAGATTCTCAAAATACGAGAGATCATACTTTTGAACAAAATACATTACTTGTGTATCGACTTTAAAAATAACATCACTAAATAGGCCCCTTGCAATGCATGTTTGATACCTTCTCGGGATGCTAGAGCTTCGACAGTATCCACCGAAAAAGAAGAGTCCAGTTGTACCGCAAAAATCCAAAATACGTCAACTCTGAGACCCTAATATCCCCACTCAGTGCTGATCCACATAAGCATCTCTAATTGCAGCATCAGAGTCTATCTTTACCGAGCCACACTCTTTTCAACACTTTCGGCCTCAACAAAGTTGTTGTTGTATAATCGGTTTGCTGTTGTACAATGGTAGCAGAAACCTACTGAGGTGAAAGAACCGAATTTTGAAAAAATACTCTCATTTTGTGCAAACATATAGCTCATATCATACTAACAAAAATTGTATGGATGTTCTTCTGACTACAAAGCTGCCACCGTATTCATCACTCAGGCCTCCATGGACTAGTCTGAAATTCCGACAGCAATCCCAAGCATCCCCTTGAATATGGGACAGTCTCCTAGTGTCGTTTCAATCTACTTGCCAAACCTCCAACACTCCAAGGAAATGTTTACAAATTGGGAAATAGGTTGAGTTCGAAGGGAGAATCTCATGGAGGACCTACCACATGAAAAGACATTTTCAATAAGTCTCAAACCCACTTCCATATTTTATCTACCACCCCAGTATTCATCCTGCAGACTTCAACCATTCAATGTACCCCAAATTGATCGAGCAAACTTCATTTTTCTCGTACCTTCACATAATTTGATTGGGTGTATTAGCTGTAAAATGCATTGAAAGAATCATTGAAGCAACAGAAAAGTGAAAATTTTGTTGCACCAAAAGATACTTCCATCACGATAAATCGTCATTCATTAATTCTCAAACTTTTAAATCAATTGAATACTCTCTTTGTACCTCTGAGAACAAAGGCGCCTCACACCCTAGCACCCATGGATCCCTCCAGACCTTAATATTGTTATCATTATCAATAACCCACGACAAGCCCATCTCGAGAACCTTTATTCATTTCAACATACTTTGCCACGCACCTATGGATCCCTCCAAACCTTATTATTGTTACCATTGTCAATAACCCACGTCAAGCCCATCTTGAGAACCTTTATTCATTCCAGCATACTTTTCCACGTGAAGTTGGAATTACATCTCAGAATAATCCTCCGAAACTCACGCGGATAATAACTCAAAAGGGACCTCCATTTTGAATAACCCTCCACCCTTGTTTAGCAAGTAGGGCACTGTTAAAAGCCCAAAGACCCCCTAGACTGAAATTCCCTTCCCATGCTTCAGATGACAAAGTTGTTTCCATCTAGTCCAATAAGTTCGTTTATCCTCCTCTTTCGACCAAAAAATAATTATCTACACCTTTTGTTTGGAAGAATTTCTTTTAACATTATAATAAATAAAGAAAATTATTCCTATGAATTTCTCTAGAGAAAAAAACTCTTAATTTTCCATTTCGAACTATTCCAAACCGATCCATTATGATTGAAGAACGATTTAGATGATTCGGCGGAGATCAATAACATATATTTTATATATTGGATTGATACGAGTATTCCATTTCTAAATTATTTGTGCCGAAACTCGATAACAAAGATTTTCAATCTTAGGCTCAATTTGGATGGATATATTTGGAAATTCATGGATGTTACACATAAATTATACTCTCAAATGGATTTACAAATACTTAAATGTGAGGGTTTGGGGAAGAGGGTGAATGGGGAGAGGGGGAAGGGATGGAGATGAGGAGATTTCACAAATAACTAGGTTTTGATGAGGATTTGAAATCCCTCCATTTTGAACTAACTTCTCAAATCTAAGTATTTGTAAATTCATTGGAGAGTGATGATTTGTGTATTGTTTCACGCCCCTAGATGCCATGTCTTTCTTGGCTAACATAAATTTTGATGAGTTTGCTTTATAGAAAATGATGAATAGTCAACACTTTTGTTTAGTTACTCGAGACAAATATAACATCCAATTAACAGGGCCGTTCCTTTTTAGAGTCGGACGACTAGTCCGACTCAGGCCCGAAAATTTTGTCGATTTTAGGGGGTCCAAAATTTTATATGCTCATAAATATTAGTATATTTACTTTTATTTGCAAAATTATTGATGTATTGTTCATTGTCCCAGTGGTAATAATATGTTCCATATATGTAATTATCCAGGGATCGATTCCCAAGCTTCTATCTCTAACTATTGTCAATTAACACTTAATATATATGACATACATTTTTTTTAATCTATCCATATCTTTAATACTTTTTTTCTTTCAAAATTTTATTTCCATGCTTTATTCAATTAAAATTTTAGCCTCCATAAGTGCACAATAAATTTAATTTAACTCTTTAAAAATATGAGATACACATAATTAATTGTATGCCCAAATTTTTTATTAATTTATTATTTTCTTAGAATAAAAATTGGCTAATCCTTTATTTTTATTACTTTCTCCCTCCATTTCATATTATTTGTTACTTCTAGACTCAAAATTTATTTTAAAATAATTATCATCTTTCCTATTTATTTCACAATTTTCTCTAATTTACTCTTAAAAAAGATCTTTTTATTATGGAAAATATATTTTTCCTCACCTACCCCTCACCTCTCTTTCCTTTAAAAATTTTGTAGTGCAAGAGAGTAGAAAAAAAATAATTCCAACCTTCAAATTGAAAAATTCGAGTGATTAAGTATTATTTTTGAGTTCATATATAAAAAGACTCTAAGGGGACCTAATTTTAAAATTGACTAGACTATAAAATTCCTAGGATCTGCCCTGCCAATTAACGTGATAGAATTTAATGATTATGGTTTTCACGTTAACAAAAAAAATATTGATATTATTTATCGTGCATTGAATTACAACAATTAAAAGATTATATATTCAATCACAAAAAAATAGAAGATCGTGATAGAGTTAAAAAAAAGGGCATGGTGTTTTATTTCGTACATTTAACCCTTAAAAATAATGATATATATTATGTACAATTATTACAATATATATATATATATATACACACAAATATAACATATATAATATAATTAAATATATTTATATACATTAAATACAAACTCTCCTATGAAATTTTTTTTATACTATGAAATTAATATAATTGCACTTATAAATTGATATCACTACTCTTATAAATTGATACCTATAACATTTAATGCTATGATCTCAATTTACACATGTATCAGTTGATAAGTATAATAATGTTAGTTTATAAGTGTAGTAGTATAAATTTCATACTATGAACAAGTTTTATGGGAGATCTACTCTACGCTAAATATAATTTTGTATCCTTTGAATTTGAGTATTTTTCTAATGTGATAAATGTATTATGTGCCACGACTAAAAGCAAGTTCTTTTTCCTTAAAGTAACACTCATTTGAACCATCTATATACACAATAACGGATACAAGGGAGGTTAGGGGTGGAAGCAGCACCCCCACCCCCCTCCAAAAAAAAATACTCTTTTTTAAGTATATATTTATATAGATATATGTGTATATTTATATTAATATGTTTAATCATTCTCATTTTTTAGCTACATATATATATATATGTGTAAAATTTTATCACTATATAAGTGTTGACATCTATTAATTAAACTTAAAACACGTGTTTTTACACTCTCGCCCTCTCAAAATTTGTATTGGTAGGATCTGCCACTATATATGTACATAATCTCTATTACTGTTATGCACAAAAATTATTACTGTTGTGTATAAAAATTATCACTTCTTACAAAATACCTTATTTTTCAAACAATGATAATTTTTGTATATAATAGTTATAATTTTTATACGCAACAATAATTTTTTAAAAATAGAATTCACTCACACAATTTTTTTTTTCCTTAAGACAACTATCGTGTCTGTTGCTCATCAAAAATTTTGAATTAAAAATAAAGATGTGGCTAATCTATAATCTTCGCATGTACTAGCTTGCATATTGAGAGAGAGAGAGAGAGAGAGTATTGATACACCAAAAACTTCAGAAAGTCTAGTTAGTAGTTATGCCATCATATTTACCAAAAGCTTCAAAAAGTCTAGTTAGTAGTTATACCATCATAGTAGTTATTCCAATGACTTCATTCAAGGTAGTTCAATTACCGTGGCATTCTTGATATTGATATTGTAAGGTTGCTTCGCTCTCTATCTCTGTTTCTTTCTTTTGTTGGTTTTCTATATATGTAATATGTGTGGACTACATAAATTCAAGTTTGCCAAATTTTCTCCATTTTCAAAATTTGCATTAATTGAAGGTGAATTTTAATTAAAAGTGTCTTAATTGACAGGTGGAACTAATTTCTAATCACATAAATTTCTATGAATCCAAATTTATGTAAATTTTTCTTCTTTCAAAGTGTTATGTCTCCCTATTTAGCATAGACAATATAGGGTAAATTGTAAATAATGTCAAGTGTCAATTTAATCAATGATCTACAAAATTATAGTTAAAAAGTCCAACCTTTAATGTTGTTGCAAATCGATGCTTTTTTTTTTCCTCCGATCAGTGATTGATGAAATGGCTTACTGGTCTTGTCATGTAAAATTACACAATTTATTTTTTATTTGATACGTTATTCTGTTTTATCTACGTTGTGACAAATTAAAAACCCAAGAATACTCATACTCATTATTGGATTTTCTGTCAAAATAATGTAGCAAAAATAATAAAATTAAATGGTGTAATTCTACATTGCAAGTCTAGCAAACCACGACATCCGTCACCGGTAGGAGAAAAAAAAACATGTATCAATTTGCAACAACATCAAAGGTGAGACTTTTTTACTATAATCTTGAAGGCTATGATTAAATTGATACTTAACATAAAAGTCGCATATTTATTTAGAATTAACCCGACAATATATGATACCCCCTTGTCTTGATTAAACACTATAAAAAAATTGTCATTTAACGAGGATGTTAACGAGGGCTATAAAAGTCCTCGTTAATAACAAGGGTTTTAAAGATGGTTTTGATAACCATCGACACTAATGAGAGATTTCAGAGCCACTCTCGTTTGTGGCTCCGTTTTCGAGCAATGGGATTTTTGACCTTTGGATTGTTTTAACAAGAACCATAACTTGTAACCTTGTTAAGGTTTTGGGGCATAGTCTTCTTTATTAAAAAGTTAATGAAAATTCATCTTTACTTTTCAAAAAATAAATAAAAATAAAAACATTGTCGTTGGACCACGTGACTCATTTATTCAATTTTTATTCCTAATAAATATGTATCATGTATTTTCTTTTCTTTTTAATAAAGAAGACTATGCCCTCGCTATTAACGAGGGTTGTTATGGTTCTTGTTAAAACTCTCGGTATTAACGAGGGAAAATTTATTGCTCGTTAGTGAGACCTAATCCACTTCCAAGAACAAAACTTAATCCCATCAATCAATTCATCCAAAGTATACGAGCTATCCTTGAAAATAAGCCCATTCCGAGTCTTCCAAATCTTCCATAAAGTAGCCTGCCAAATTAACCCGATGAACTTACGCTTGATCCTGCCACTAACGGACTCAACAAAATCACAGAAATGGTCTCTAGCAGAAGAGGAAAACGGTAATGGTTTATTAAGCAACAATGAAATGGTCTGCCAGATGAGAAGGGCCACTGGGCAAGTGAAGAGCAGATGATTAGATGACTCGAGCGGTCCAAGACACAAGGAACAAGAGCCCGAATCCACTCCCACAACAATCCCCCGAATAATGAGATTATCTTTCGTGGGAATTCTTTCCCGGACCACCTTCCAAGCAAAGGAGGAGATTTTCGACAGAATTGCCTTCCACCACAGCTTTTGTCCACGGGAACAAAATGGTATCTCTAACGTCCACCGCGTCCATGAGAACATCATACATCAACCTAGTGGAAAAAGTCCCGACTTTCGACCTCCGTCAAACCAAGGAATCGACAATGTTGGGATTGACTTTGTACCTGTAAATCAATAACCATAAATCCACAAAATCAATAAAAGCGTCAGTATTTAACTCACTCTCCCAACACAGGACCCAAGACTCCCTCTTAAAATCCCAGACTCTACCAACTAACTCTTCCTTTTGTGATAATAACTCAAACAAAGTCGGAAATCTATCCGACAGTCTACTACACCCCTCCACCCATGGGTCCAACCAAAATCTAGAACTACCTCCATTCCCCAGAGACAACGACAACTCACTCCTAAACAAACACCCCGACTTATCCCACAAAAGCTCATGCAAATCTTTCCACCATAACGATCACTTTTTCCTGACCACACAAGAATCTGGAACCCACCGAAAAGACTCATACTTAGACTCAATGACTTTGACCCACAAAGATTTTTCCCCGTACACCATCTCCACAGCCACTTACATAAAAGAGCACAATTAAAAACTTTGACATCCCTAACTCCCAACCCCCCTCTAGACTTACTCCGACACACGAGACTCCAACGAATCCATGCAATCTTGTGACTCGACCCTCTACCCCCATAAGAAATCCCTTTGAATTTTGATAATGGCTTTTGTAACACACTCAGGGGCTTTGTGTAGGAGGTTGATGAAGATGAGGATGCTCGAGTATTAATGGAGAAGTTTGAATGTCCACTCATTAATCCACCTAGTTTTTAGATCCTTTTATTTATTAGTTATTTAATTTAGTCTTTCCGTGTATCGTGTTAATTAATTATTAGACTAGTATAAGTAGTGCATTTCAGGTATTGTAATACGCAGATTGAATGAAATAGAAATTATCGGGTTTTATCCCTTTGTCGTGTTTTTATCGTTCTTCTTCCGTTATTCGTAATGAATCAACGAAATTAAACATTAATCACGTTTGCATATTTATTCGGGTATTCTAAGAATCAACTGATAATACTTGCATACACTTTCACTAATCTGCATTAAAGGTCTTGTGTTCGAAACCTACTGTTGTATGAAATTTTTAAAATTTTAAAGAATAAATTAAAATGTAGAAAAATATTATATACATATTTATTAGAAGTGAGAATTTAATGAGTTAACTCATTTAGCCAATGGTATTGTTAGAGCACTTAAGAGCTTTGCATATAGGAGGTCCCGGGTTCAAACCCTCTTGACTTGCAAAATTTTTTAAATTTTTAAAAAATGTAGAAAAATATATGATATATTTGTGATAATTGAAGAGTATGATTTTTTACTATAAAATGTATTACTCATAACACTGAAGGATGTGACTTATATTACAACAATGTGTATTAATAGTGTTAATTGAAGTGTATGACTTATATTATATAAGGATATTGATCGTGATAGCTGAAAGGTCATGCCTGTAAAAAAAAAATTTAAATTTTAAAGAATAAATTAAAATGTAGAAAAATATTATATACATATTTAAAGTGAGAAAAGTTAACTCATTTAGCCAATGGTATTGTTAGAGCACTTAAGAGCTTTGCATATAGGAGGTCCCGGGTTCAAACCCTCTTGACGTGCAAAAATTTTTAAAATTTTAAAAAATGTAGAAAAATATATGATATATTTGTGATAACTGAAGAGTATGACTTTTTACTATAAAACTCATAACACTGAAGGGTGTGACTTATATTACAACAATGAGTGTTAATAGTGATAGTTGAAGGGTGTGACTTATAGTATTATATAAGGATATTGATAAGGATATTAGTAATAAAAAAAAAAAAATCAATTTTGAAATCTTTGTGCAAAAAAAAAAAAAAAAAAAGCCAATTTGAAGGGTGTGACTTATATTAATATTTTTTTTTTAGTGATAGTTAGGGTGTGAATATATTATATAAGAATATTTGGTAAAAATAGTTAAAACAATGCCAGTAAAAAAAAAAAACCAATTTCACGACATATTAAAATTTTTTGATATAATTTTAAATTCTACAACATATTTGGTAAAAATAACTAAAACAATATATAAATTAAAAATTGATTGATATAATTTTTTGATTCTATACCATATTTTTATTAAGTTAAAAATTTTAAATTGTTTATTATGGAATGTGTAAGGGGTATATTTGTAAATATAGTGACATATAGTGTAAATTAGAGATGTTTGTAAGGAATATTTTTAATTGTGTAATTGTTTCTATTTTTAGGAAATGGTAAAACAAAATAAGACGTTCAATTAAAGAAAACATGTAATCTAAATTAGAACGGAATGAGTATTATTTAGTGATTTCGCGAACAACATTATATAAAATGAAATATTTTTTAAATAATGTTATCTCATATATGTACTAAACAATGACATTTCTTATTTGGTAAGATGGGCATCCATAATATGGACGTCCACAATTCTTTATATGATTTATTTAATTGTAAACTAATTGCTTAACTGCTTGAATATTCTTGACAAATTTTGACTCTTTCTTAGTGAATAATGACACCTGATTTCCCTTTTTTTTTTGGCTGACTCAACTTTCAAAACAACATAATTATAAGGGAAAAACTTCCACTATAAACCCTATTTCAATATGAACCATTTTAAGTGGTGGGTTGAGCCACATTCACTCCCACTCAAGCAACCAAATCTTTATATGAACTTCTTCCCCTCTCACTTTTTCGTTATCCAGTGACACTTAAAAAGGACAAAGTTTCCTTAAAGTTGGGGAAATTCGATTGTGGCAAACTGAAGAAGAAGAAGTGGGGCTAGTGTAAGCAAAAGTTGAAGGTGAACAACAATGTGTTATTAACAAACACGACCTACGATATAAGCTCATCAATCCTTCTATTCTCACTGATCGATAAACTGATTAATGGATCACTCTGATAAACTATAATTAGATATGCAAAAAAAATAAAAAATAGTGTCACCATCTTGTGAGTCTCGGTTAATTAATCAGGCATCAAACTCCAAATCGTGAACCACGAATCTCATTGCAAAAGAAATAGTGTCACTATTTTGTGAATCCTTGTTCAAAAATCGGCCCACAAGACCCAAGTCGTAAAATACCAAGTCTATCATACCACTCTAACTTAGAATTTATCAAAACTACTATGTGTATCAAGTTTTATTTATTATAATTAGATGCCAAAAAAAAAAATACACATACATTTATATATATGTAGTAGTGATATTATCTTGTGAGGATTCGCTAATAGCTAATCGGATGTCGAATATTTAATCGTAAACCACGAACCAAAGGTACTACTTTAAATTAAAATATCTCCAAATTACTATCTTATCTAAGTTTAATATATTATAATTATGTATGTAAAAAAATTAAGAATTAGCAGACTCACTTTTTAATGAGTCTCGATTCACCAGTCGACCATATGTATCGTATTACAATAAATAAAAATTTCTTTAATATCACGTTTATCTAGGTAAATCACAAATCCTTTCATATGGATCTAAATTAGTGTTTTCCTAAATTACTCTATTTATATAAATTATATATTGACTTATTTCTTGCTTTTCAAATGGCCCAAACAAGACAGTTCCATAAGCAAACAACAAATGTATATCCTTTTTTTCCACACAAGACTCCCGAAAACATGAAATTATTTTTGACGTGAGAGTGAAAGGGAAGGGATAATCCAATCCAAGATAAATAGTCACTCCATACCTGAGAAGTTTTGGGAAAATGCAGAAACAGATTATCAGTTGTCTCATCATAAATGCCACAAACCAAACAACTTGAATCACTTGATGAGAGGATATTTCGGCGAATCAGATTGTTTATCCCAGATTGTTTTCCACACCATGGCTGGAAATTTGCGAGGAGCAATTTTATATGAAAAAAATTAATAGCGATACTATCTTATGAGTCTCGGTTCACTAATCGGATTATCAAACAAAAATCGCAAACCACAAACTTTATCTAACCACTCTATATTAGAGTTTATCAAAATTATTGTGCTTATCTAAATTTTATTTATATTATAGTCAGATATGCATATCTAACTCTAAATCGTAAAACCACGAACTATATTGTATCACTTTAAATTTAAAGCTCTTTAAATTACTATTTCATCTAATTTTATTTATATTATAATTAAATGTGCAAAATTAAAATTAACAATTAGTGAACTGAGACTCACAAGATAGTGACTACTAATTATTTTCACATATTGAATTATAATAAAAATTAAACTTACATAAATATTGGAAATTTTGATTTAAAGTAAATTTAAATAAAATTAGAAACATATCAAAATGTAGATAAATTTTAATTTAATTGGTATGATGAGGTTTGTGTTTCTTATTTAGGGTTCGATGACCCAAATAGTGAATTGTGACTTACAAACTACTTTTTTTTTTCTCATGTGTATGACTACGTAAGTAATACATAAAATAACGTTATGATATATATACTTGTAATATATATTCCAAAATTTTATAAGATATGTACCAAATGTGTATAAGATATATTCATTTATAATATATATACTCCTAATATTTATAAGATATGTACCAAATATTTATAATATTTATTCCAATTTATATCCATAGATAAATTATTACATATTTACATGATATTCCAACTTTATATTTAATTTTCTTGTTTTTAATTTTTTTTTCACGCTTAAAAGTAGAGTCAACACTTATCAGCCGATTATCCTTTAATCACGTAACTGCATCACTCCACCCTCACATTTTAGATAAACTAGAAAAAAATATTATAGATTTTTTCTAGTTTCAATACAAAAATTAAATTTTTGGGATTTTTTCTTTTTTAATTTCAATGAGAATTTTAAAAATTAGTGAAGTATATCCAAGGTATGTTAATTTTAATTTTATACCCGAAGCTGTGTAAGAATTTATATTTCATTAATTTATTTTCCTTACATAAAAAAATATGAAATTTGGAAATAAACATTAAAATATGAGAATGGGTGGAATAAATATTGAACCTTGAAACTTGTGTGATGCCTTGATGATATAGTCGGGGAGAGAGAAAATATTAAATGTGCATCGCCTGATGCATCCACCATTCATCATCCTTCTTTTCTAAATAAGGATATTTTAGATGTTTATAATAATACAATATATCAATATTACAAAAATATCTTTCTGTTAACAAAAACATAAATAAATACAAATACCGAATTCTGAATGTCCATAATATGGATATTTAGTGTCAACATTTCTTATAATAAACAGTGATACTTGAAGAAGACGGTTAACATGAACTCAGATTCACAATGAACCTCCTCATTTCCAATTCAACTACTTCAATTACATATGTAATAACGATTCTGATTACAGATGTTACCGATTTATTGTGGTTGTGATAAATTTTTATGTCAATTAATATTGATTTTGCAAAACAAGTCTTATTACAAATGTACAATACAACCTCCATAAATTAACAACCTTTCTAAGATAATAGTTTTCTTCGTCCCAACTTGGGCCCTTTAAGTAAATATATTAAATTCGATAAATTAATAAGATAATAATTTTTCTAAAGACCCTTATATAAATTTATAGTTTCATCAACATCATAAACTAATAATCTCCTAAAACTACAAAGATAACTAGGACAATTTAGTAAAGTATGAATATGTTATTGTTTGTTCTTTATTGAAATTTAAACAAAACGAATCTCTAGCTTTATATTTTACCTTTGACTAAGTTTCAAGTTAAAATTCTTAACAAGCCATATCTGCAATCTTTCTTGGTTTATTGATATCTTTTGTACTCACATAGTGTTACTTATTTGACCTGTCATCGTAATTATTTTTTTACACCTTTTAAATGAGAAGTTATTGTTTTGTTCTGTATGATTTTAAAACTTTGTTATGTTTATATAGTAGTTCTTTCATCATTTTAGTACATAAAATAATTAAGTAGAATCGTGTTCGTACATATAATAACTAGATTCAAGTTCCTAGTATTTAAAATTCATATTTGTTCAAAAAAAGGTACCCAATATTTATGTATTTCCCAATTTATATAATTAAGTTTAAGTTCACTGAATATAAAAGTTTCTTTTATTTAATAACTTATTAATTTATCAATTAATTAATACCTATCTAAGTTAATAAAATATCATGTTCCGACAGTATTAATTTTGAGAGGTTTTATTGTACGATGATGAAGTCAAGCAAGGGGAAATTAAAGGCGCGGGCCATAAGTTTACTCGCTGATTGAATAGAAAACACTGTGCTTCTCATTTCTATCGTTCAACACCCATATATATAATTTTTGGTATATATATATATTTATGAAAAATAAATTAATAATAAAAGTGTTCCTTCTTAAAATGTCGGAATATTATTAATTAGCACCCAAATAAAATGGGTGTACATTTATTTAACTAGATGTTAATTAATAAAATGATAGAAAAATGAAATAGAAATTGGACGTGTTTTCACATTTAATAAGGGTACGAGTTCTTCCGAGTTTAATTATACACGTATTGTTCTCATCCCTAAGAAGGAAAATTCGTCCAAACCACTACATTTTCGTTACATCAGTCTATGTAAAATCAGTCAAATCATGTCTTCCTTTTGTCATAGATCCTTATCAGTTTCTTTTGTTTCTGGTAAACTTATCACTGATAATATTTTGATTTTCTTTGAATTTCTCACTATGTGAAGCATATCAAGCAGTTAATAGAGGGAGTTTTGTATTCAAGTTTGATATGAGTAAAACATATGATAGGGTGAGTGGTGTTTCTTGGATTGAATGATGGATATGAGTTTTCTTGTTTCTCTTATGAATGTTGTTATGAGACGCTACAAATATATTGTGTGTAAAGATGATTTTATTTATACAATGAAGTGGTATTTGTACAAGTATATAATAATTACAATTGAGAGAAAACCCGACATGGAATATACAAAAGTAGCTATATACAAATACTCCTATTATGCCCTCTCAAGATGGTGGTCGGTTGACGACATCAATCTTGTCCATAATTAAAGAAAGTCGATTTCGCAAGAGAGGCTTAGTAAGAGCATCAACTAACTGATCCAAGAAAGAAACATGAGATACCCAAAGCTGAAAAGTCTTGACCAAATATCGAACTAAATGATAATCGATTGTAATGTGTTCCATACGAGAGTGAAAGACCGGGTTCGAACAGAGATAGGTGCCCCCATTATTATCACTGTAAAGAATTAGGCAAGTGGATTGAGGTACAATGAGTTCAACCAAGATAGAATGAGTCCACTATAACTCAACAGCGACATTAGCTATAGCCCGATATTCAGCTTCAGTAGATAATCGAGCAACAGATTGTTGCGTCCGAGAACTCCAAGAGATAGGATTGGAACCAACAAAGGCCCCAACCGAAATACGATCATCACAATTGCTAGCTCATTCACCATTACTGAAGCAATGTGTCGTACCCCGTGCATAACAATCATGACACATGGCTACGTCCAAGAATAATTCACAAGACATCCTTATAATAGGGTGACCTTGACCTTATACTTATAGGGCGACGTCAATCACAAGGCGAGCTGAGAAAAAACTTAAGTTGTTGCCCAGTAGTCAAGCTGAGAAGAACAATGAAGGAATGGCGAGCGAAGTGAAAAAAAGCTCGTGCCACGTCGCCGAGATGGAAAGGAGACAAATCAGGAGCGCGACAACCTCACTTATTTAATGAAAGCTGATTTACCTGGGATAATAAACGCCACAATTAATGATTGTAATTAATGTCTTTTAATTCTATAAATATGAATTTAACCCTTAATGAAATAGTAGGACTTTTAGCACAGAAAAGACTTAAGTGTAAACCAATCCTCCGTGTTCTTAAGCATTTATTTACATTGTTTTTGTATTATTTGTTGTTGCTCTAGACATAAAATCTAGGCATCAACACAATGAAGCGATAGAGGTGAATCACGTTGAAAATAAAGACCAACGTGACACGTCCCATTCAAGTAGTGAAACAAGTGCTTGAAAACACCTCAATGAGTCTTAGTAGGTCATGCATGAACTAAGAAATTTTGTTGACAACAAATGCAATATCGGGTCTGGTCATCAAAAGATACTGCAAACTTTCATGTATCTGACGATAAATAGAAGAATCATACAGTTTACTGCCATCAATAAGTGAGAGGGCAGAGCCTGGTGCAAGAAGAATTTGAGTGGGTTTGGCATTGAGAATATGCTTCAAGAGAAGATATGTGATGTACTTCTGTTGAGACAGCAAACAAGAAGATGTAGTAGAAGGACCTCAACACCATGGAAGTACGATAAAGATCCAAGATCTTTAACCAAAAACTTTGTTGCCAAATTAGTGACTACTCGAGTGAGAAATGAGTCATCTTACCCGTGAGGATGAGATCATTACCATACATCAAAAAGTAGGCCATACGATTCTAATGATTATTGTTGGAAAATATTGCTCATTTTTTTGGATGAATGAGAAATTAATTATCAAAATTATTGTAACCAATTATTTAGAAAGGGAAAATCAAGAAGCTTTTGTCCCACACTGGAAAAATACAAATGAGGAAGTGAGTTTAACTTGATTTTATTTCTAGTTTAATTGTTGAACGTAATGGCTAAATTAATGCAAGAAAAAATGTTACACGTTCATTTTTAGAAGCCTGAATTAAGTGAAAATTATTTCATGACGATTACAACGAATTAATTGAAAGTTTAAAACATGAATTAATTATACATTATTTCAGGTTGTCGATTTTGTATTGAGGTCATTAGTGACTCATAATACCGAACATTTTCAACGGTTAAATATTGATGTTATAAATAACTATTTAGCCGAAGTTGAAAGGACGACTTGGAGAAAAGACGTGAAACCACGAATTTGAGAAATGATACAAACATGTTTCGAAAATTGCCAACATATCTTTCTATTCAAATGTATTTGTGCTCTGGTGATATTTTTCAGGCAACATCTCGGTTTACCTCGAACAAGATATAGTGTTAATATCGTTGTTCTTTGATCGTTGTATCTTGGGAAACATGTGTCTTAAGATTCACTAGCTCTGAGATTGAATGGGATAATTTGTTATAAGAAAATCGTGTATAACATGAGCCTTGATTATTCATTTATCCTATTTTCAATGTTCATTGGTCTTCCACCACTTTCGTCCCCAACCTTCAGCCGCCACCGGTGGCCTGGCCGACTATGGCCCCTGCAAGCATGAAGGCTGATGAATTCACGCAAGCCTTCAATTATATTTTTGCGATGCTCGCAAACCCAGACACACTCTCCCCGCTCATCGTGACTTTTCGCAAATCGACGGCAATCTGCGTCCTCCGATGGAGGAACCCTTGGAGCCTTCGATTTTCGCTATTCTAGGCAACACAACGCACGCACCATTGAACCCTATGACGCCTGGACTACATCACACGCCTCCTGAAATTGCGGAGATGATTACTGCGTTCAAACCCTAAACGCATTGTGGCAGAGCCCGACTCGTTGCACGGCATTGCACCAGACTCTGCAAACGCTGTTCTTCTTCCTAGCGGGGCTGGTGTCCCATTGCCCGCACATGAACTCAGTCACATTGATTTCCCTAATTTTCTGGAGACGATTAGGGTTGCACCAGGTCATGCAGTTCAGAATTCCACGATTGGTGTTGCTCGTGTGCCTCCTACTGGTAAGTCCTCGAACCTCATCAAAGGTGGGTTGCCTACTACTGCTATTACCCCTGATTTACATCATAAGTCGTTTGTTGATTACCCCTGCATCTTCATATGTTCAACATCCCCCAGTTCGAAAGGGGGATTACTTGTCAGTTAATATAGATGACTCGTTGCATAGGAAAGGTGTTATGGATCTGCAAAATTTGATTGTTGGGCGTATTCTATTGAAATCAGGTGCTCGACCATTGCCAACAATTGAACTCAAAGCTTCTCTAGACAAGATTTGGAATGTGAAAGGAAATTTGGAAGCTTGTCACTTTGGGGAAACGGTACTTCAACATTCAAATGGTGGATCTTAAGGAAAGGGACAGAGTCCTCTTAAGGCGGTCTTGGCCTCTGGAATTCGGGAAGATCAGACTACAAAAGTGGGTGCCGGAATTTAACCCCTATAAGGTGAGTTCTTCGGTTGTTAATGTTTGGGTCTGTATTTTTGAGCTACCAATGGAATACTTTCATGTACCTATTATTGAAACTATTGCTTCTGCCCTTGGTCCTGTTGTGAGCATTTATGAACATACCAGAAACAGAACCATGTGTCATTATGCCCGAGTTCTCATTGAATTGGACCTTCAAAAGGACAAGGAATATAATATTATGTATGAGAGGTCTGGCCATTGCTTGATTGCATCTGTGGGATATGAACAACATCTAGATTTTTGTACTCACTGTCAGATAGTTGGTCACTCGGTTGACAAATGTCGTGCTCATGGAGAAAATCAACCAGGTGGAAAGCTAGATGACAATGCCAAACCTCCTGGCCCTGTTAAGGAAGAAAAACACAAGGCATGGGTCAGAAAGGAGTCCATTGAGAAAAATAACAGCGCTGGAGCCTCTGATCGGAATGGGGAGGATGGAGACACGGGACCTTCTATTAATCCCAGGGATGGTAAGACTATTGACTCTGAGATGCAAGACGTAGGGGAGGATGATGTCCTTCCCTCGCATGATGAGATAAGTGATAAAACTAAGGAACTGGGTATCGCCACTGGATTGACTGATCACAATTTGGTGGAACAACCTGTCGACGAATCGATGGTTGTTAGGACTTCGGCTGAAGAGACATCAGATACGGGCAAAGACTGGTGTGAATTTAAAATGTTTGGTTTTCCAATTGGTTTCGAGATTGTGTCCGAAATTAATATTAGTGAATGTGGGGGAAGAAATATCGCCATAGATACTACATTCAAATGTGGGGGGAGATTTTCTCCATGGATACATTTTAACGTGGCATGATTAGCAAAGGCGTAGCCTTAAAGATAAATGGAAAACCTTACACAGGTGGTGCCTAGTGGAATATTTTTGACAAGTTATACGGATTTATTCAATCACGTTCTTGAAAAGGCACTACACAAGAAGATAAGATCATGTAGATTCTAAAGAAAGATAAAATGATCCTACAATTATCTCTAAGTGTGGAGGTAACTGGTAAAGATTTAAGCACTTGTAGTCATACTGCTTATCTATCTTTAATGAACAAATCTTAAAGTTTCTAAAACGGGATGTGAAATATTCAAATGTATTAAAATGATACACAAAAGAAACTGGATAGTTTGACACAGACTCCAAACTCATTATTTGTAAATGTGGGGGAAGTAGTGTCATAAAAATTCTCTAAATAAATTTGCAATGAATTGAAGAGTATTGTATTTTGATAACAACCCGCCTGGTTAAAGATGAGATGTTTTAGAGGATAACATCTAGAGGAATGTATTTACAAGCCTTAGAGAGGATTATATGACTAGAGATCTCAATAACTAGATTCAAAAGAACAACCTAATTGTCTAACTCATAAATCATTATTTCATGATGGATAAATTATTTAATCCCTTAAAGCCCATTTCTTAAAGATGTACAATGGTATGTGAGTATTAGCATGTGTTATTAATGATTTGAGAAGAGTTAGTGAAATACTCTTAAAATAATTATCTATGTAAGAGAGAAGTGAGGTCGCTTTGAAGGGAATATTGTAAGGCGTATTTCTAAAAAGTTTTGCAGAACCAAGGGGATGTTCATGGCCGGAACGAACATAACCATGCGAATTGAGAGTTGTTAGAAAGAACTTGAAGTACACCATCTTTTATAGAAAATACTTGATAGTTCAAAGACATCGCGTCTACTATTCGACTAGTAAAGTAAGTGTATTTCCATAAGAGAATTTTCAAAGGGTGACATCTATATATCCTATGCAAGTTTCTAATGTTGATATATATCACTAAAATCTTTTGGTGTCTATATCAATTTCCATTAGTGTGAAGGATTGTTGAAAAATGTTGCTCATTTTTTAGATGAATGAAAAATTAATTTTCAAATTTCTTGTAACCAATTATTGGGAAAGGGAAAAACAAGAAGCTTTTGTCCCACATTCAAAATATACAAATGAGGAAGTGAGTTTGCATCAATTTTATTTTCCGTTTAATTGTTGAACATAACGGCTGCATTTAGTGCAAGGAAAAATATTACACGTTCGTTTTTTAAAAGCTCAAATTAAGTGGACATTATTTCAGGTGACGGTTACAATGAATTAATTAAAAATTTAAAATCTGAATTAATGGTACATTATTTTACATTGTCGGTTTTGTTTAGAGGCCATTGTGGCTCATAATGTCAAACGTTTCCAACAGTAAGACATTGATGCTATAAATAACACTTTAGTCGAAGGTGAAAAGTGTTAGTGTTAGTGTCCTAGAGACAACCTATTGTAAGGACATAATACTCGATGATATTCAGTTTGATTTAATATTATAGTTTATTTAATATTAATGTATGACAATACACTTGTTTGAATATTATGTTTGATTGTTTGCATTTATTCATGCAAGTGTTCCCATGAGTCATTATTGTCATTGAGGTTGTGAGAACTCAGATGACTTAAGCATTATTCTCAAATAGCCCCGATCAAGGATCATCAAGAATGGGATATTGATGATGCAATGGAGATTGGTGTGCGATCTGCATCATACTTTTAGAGAGTGTAGTAAGATCTCACTTACTACGAGATACTAGGTATCTCATGATGGATGCACAAATACCTTAGAGGGTGTTGGTATACCCATCCGAGAAACCGTTTGATGTAATTCCACTATATGTGTCTACGGGTGTCTCGATTAGTGGGAGTGATGCGATACTCCTTTGACTTGAGGTCAATACGCACGACATGTGTGGGATGGTGAACTTTGACCATGAACAACGCTTGCACCCGTCTATGGGTAGATATGGCTTGGATTGGGTTCATCACGAAGTGCATGTGCGTGGTAGTTGAGCCAAGAATATGATTCATTCCTCAATGTGGATTTAGAGAGAATGTTCATCTTCTCATCAAAATTAGATCAAAGTATCGGCCGATGCACGTCAACTTAGACTTTGTGGCTAAGTGTGACATACATAATCAATTAGTGATTAGAGATAATATGATTAAGTTATTTGAATATACACTTCATTATGTTCAAGACTTAATCGAGTATTCGCGAATGAAAGGAGGAAATCGTAATCGGACCGGAGGGTTTGAACCCAATACCCAGGGCTCGCGCGATACGTATGCGACTCGTGGGAATCGAACCTGGGTCTGGCCTAGAAAATGCGATGAGAAAAAGAAGTGTGCGACACGACTCGCTAGAATCGTACCCATGATCCTTGGTGGAGGAACATGATGATTCACGATTGGGCGACCTAGTTCTGGTCCGCGAACCGGTTCGGTCGAACCGAGTACATGGGTAAGTCGCCTCATGTGAAAATGTGTGATCTGGACTGTTGGATCTTGATTTGATCCAAGAGACACGATTAGAGGGCCCAGATTCATCATGTCCAGAAAGTTACACCCATTCACCAATCAGCACCACAACTCTTCAGATATCATAAATCCAGTCCCCAGATTTCATCTTCACTCACTCGAAAATTCACAAAAGCATTTAGTGCATGCAAAAGATTATAGCAATCTAGATTCTGTATTAGAAGTTGTGTCAAGAAAGTTCAAGATACCTAAGTTCGTTTGCAGATAGCTTTCGATTCGTAGTGCAACGATCGTAAAATTTTAAAGTCGTATCATCTTGGGGGCGATTTCCATTGATATCGTATTGCACCAGAGTATGGGGAAATATCGTCTTATTAAAAGAGAGTCCAACTCTTGCCTTGACTTTTCGTATTGAGTCAACTTCTGCATCATCTTTATCTACACACAGAGACCCATTTTCTAACAATCTTTCTGTTCAAATTTGTTCATGCTCTGGCAATATTTTTCAGGTAACATTTAAGTTCACCTCGAACAAGATATAATACTAGTATTGTTGTTCTTTGATCATTATATCATGGGAAACAAGTTTCCTACGATTCACTAGCACCGAGAGTGAAAGACATAATTTGTTTTAAGGAAATCGCGTATAACATGAGCCTCAATTATTCATTTACGGTTGATTTTTTTTCTAACAATTATAGACAGAGAGATTCGTCTAACTTGGTGCAAACAAAACCATGAGACCAACAAAATCCTAAAGAAAATTATATTAGGCTTGTGGAGTTTGTTTCATACCGTAAATAGATTTGTCCAGTTTGTGGACATAAGAAGTATAATTCTTGTCCAAGAAGCCTGAGGGTTGAGTCATGTAAACTTCATCAGGTAAACTGTCATGCAAGAAAGCATTGTTGACGTCAAATTGTCGAAGTGACCAGTTCTGAAAAAAATAAATGCTTAGAACAATTCTGACAGTTGTTGGCTTCACAATAAGGTTGAAAGTCTCAAAATAGTCAATGTCAGGAAGTTGATGAAACCCCTTAGCATCTAGACGAGCCTTGAACCTATCAATAGTACCATCAGGTTTGCGCTTGATTCAGAATACCCACTTACAGCCAACCATATTCTGTGCGGAAGTGGGAGGAATAAGGTCATATATGTCATTCTTGAGTAAAAAAGTGAACTCTAAAGACATCACGCCACCGAGGATCACAAAGGGTATGTAACAAATGAAGGTTCAACATCAAGATAAATTGAAGATGTTAGATTATACCTCAGTTTTTGTCTGTGAAGGTTATTCTTGGACTGTGTAGTCATTCGGTGAGCCGACCGTAATTTGTGGTGGTGGTAGTGCTTTAGTGTCCGACGAAGGATCGACACAAGGGGATAACTTAGGCGGCGGTGGAGGTGGAAGTGGTAGAGAGAATGCTTGTGGAGTATCAGGAGTAGGAAATGGAAATGAAGTTTCACCAAACTCTATATGACACGATGTGTAAATTCAACTACAGTAGAGTGTGTGTTGAGTTTTTGATTGGGGTAGGGAGGAAACCACAGATGACATTGACAACCAAATACACAGAGTTCAAAATATTAGGAGGGTGGTTGAGTAGTAGTTCATAGAATGAAACCATGGATAAATTGATTTCTTTGAGATAGTTTATAATGTGCGTGGAAGCAAACATGACAAAGGGCCAGTAGGTGAGGGGCATGGAAGTTTGATGAAGAAGAACGAGACATGTATCAACAATATGACAATGTTGATGTTCCGAGTAGCCATTATGTTCGGGTGTATAGAGGGAGTGGTGTCGTGAGGTAAGTAATGTCACAGGAGGTAAGAGTCACAGGTAACGCAAGAAATTCACCCCCATTATTTGTGTATAGTGTGATGATTTTGGATTTTTAAAAAAAAATCGACTAAGGCTTTATATGCAATAAACGTCGAAAGAACATCAAAATTTACGCCTGAGCGGATAAAACCACACATATTTCATAAATGATTGACAAAAATGACATAATATTTAAAGCCATCAACATATAACATATGGGATGACCACACATCAGAGTATAACAACTCCAAACGTGCAAAAAATGTAAGAGATGACTTGTAAAAAGACAATGTATGACTTTTGATGCATTTGTAGGAATCACAAGAATAAGGAAAGGTTTTATTAACAAGAAATTTTAGTGAAAGGACGGCCTAAGTGGGCGTGCTAGACGGGAAGTGGTTGCTTGACAAAGGATAGAGCAGTGGGAAGTGGAGAAGTAGACACCCCAGCCGACCATAGGTATAGTCCATTAACACGAGGTCCTTGTAGGATAGTGGCTTCCGTGCGACAATCTTTCACCTGAAATTCAGAGTTAGATAATTTAGCAAACACATTATTTGTATGGTAAAGTTGTGAAATAAAAATTACATTTCGTGACATGAGCAGAACCATCAAAGCACCAGAAAAATCAAGGGATTTAATATCATGAAATTGAAGCGTCCCAATGTGAGAGATTTGTAAAATTTTACCATTATCAATGATAACATTATCACTACCAATATAAAGAGCACAAAAAGATAAGTTTCAAAGGTCGATGGTGATGTGATGAGAAGCGTCTGAGTCCAAGATCCACTGGCAATAGTAGGTGTTGATGTGCCAGTTTCTGTGCGATTTGGAAAATAGTGAAAACAAAACTGATAGCATCCAAGATTTGGGTGTGGACCTATTGTGGTAGATTTGGTGGTGATGACAGGCACGGTGAGACTTGAGACTTGTACAATAACAACATTATGTTTTTTTTTTTTTTTTTTTGCATGATGTTTGGTATTGCAGGGAAGGGGGGGGATGGAACAAATATAAGAATATTTGTTGGGCATGAAGTTTGGAGAAAAAACGGTGTTAGAGTAATTATCTCTAGTTACCTTAATAGATATATTGTGTGGAAAGATGATTTTATTTATACTATGAAGTGGTATTTGTACAAATATAAAATAATAACAATTGAGAGAAAATCCGATGTGGAATATAAAATAAGTAACTAATACAAACACTCCTAATAGAAGTGTTGCTTTAGTGTCCTATTCTATGTTAGTGAATGGGAACCCGTCTGAGCCTTTTTATCCTATGAGAGACCTAAGAAAAAGTGATCATTTATCACCGTTTTTTTTTATAGAAGCTCATAAGGAGGGTGGAGGATGGTGTTTTGCATGGGGTTCAAGTCTATAGAAGAGCCCCGAAGGTGTCACACTTATTCTTTGTTGATGATACGATAGAGTTCGAAAGATCAACTTCAAATGAGATGACTACGACGAGTAAGATTCTAAGGTATATGAAAAAACATTTGGATATGTCATCAATTTAGAGAAGTCTAATATTGCCTGTAACAATGGCTTTCCACACGTCAAGGCTGCCCAATTAGCTACTCTGTTGGGGGTCCGGAAGGTTGACATTTATGTCGTATGTGGGTCGATTAAAATCTATAGGTTCAGTATCACATCATGTGGTGATCAGAAAAGTGGAGGAAAAGTTTATCACAAGCTGGTAAAATCACTCTAGTTAAATTTGTGGTGAAATATATCCCAACCAACTTGATCAAGTTGCTTCAAATTAATTACTTCAAGACACGGTTGATTTGATTGAGAATGTGATTGCTAGATATTGGTCGGGTCAAAAAAGCAACGAAAGGTGAATCCACTTGGTGTCGTGGAAGAAATTGTGCAAGCCAAAAGGTTATGGAGGTTTGGAGTTTCAAAATACTCATGTGTTTAATTTGTCTCTCCTAACGATATAAGGATGAAAGCTCTTGCGTGATACTAAGTCCTTTTTAGTTAAGACACTTAAAGTGAAACACTTCTTGTAAAAAAGAATTCGTCGACCAACGACGGGAAATAGGCTGAGTTACACCTGACAAAGTATTATTGTTTGATTTTAACTTGATTTTAAACACATCAAGTTATGAAGATTAAATAGAAAGAGTACCCCAATAATGACACAAAAGATACCCCAACCTCCAATTATGGAACAATTTGATTATTGTTAAAATTAATAAATAAAATTCCAGAATAAAAAATTAATAAATAAAATTCCATTATAAAAAATTAACAAATAAAATTTATTGGTATAAAATAATTACTATATTTAAACTATAACGAAAAGATTCAAAAAGTTATATGTGTGAATAATGTTGAGATATAAATTTTAGAGATGTTAAACGGGTTGGCCCTAACCCATTAGGGTCAGCCCTTCAGGGCAGCGGGTTAAACGGTCCCGGGCCTTAACCGGTTTATTTTAAACGAGCCTCTAATATTTGAGACATAACCCTAACCCTAGCGGGTAACGGGCTAAAGAGGCCACCTAACGGGCTTTGAAAAAAAATTTAAAAAAAATAAAAAATGTTCAAACATTAACATATTGACAAAAATTCGATCCAGACAGCCCCATCATCTTAATAACAAATTTTCAAAAGTTCAAACATTAACATAATAACAAATGTTCAAAAAAATAAAAACAATAACATAATGACAAAAGTTCAAACATTAATAAATGTTAAGTTTTTATTTATATATACATATTATATTATTATATATATATTATATATATATATATATATATTAATACAAGCGGGCAAAACGGGTTGGCCCGGTTAACCCAGGGTTAGCCCGTTTAGCCCGAGGCTAATCGGTCCGGGCCAAAAAGGCTCGATTTTAAACGGGCCGAGCAATACCTGCATATAATAGGTTTAAACGGGCCGGTCCACTTAGCCCGGCCGGATTAACATCTCTAGATATAATACATAATAAATAATATTTCAAAATTTAAAAATTAAAATTAATATTTTAAAAAGCTATGGGATTTGAACCCACGCCCTTTCGGACCAGAGCCTAAATCTGGCACCTTAGACAACTCGGCCAAACTGTCTTTGATAAGTTTAAATTAAGATATAAATTAATTTCTAATCAAGTAAAATTAATTGATAGAAAAATTACTTGCATAGTTGCATTACTACCGGTCAGTAGATTGCTCACTTGTAAAACAAGTCGGTATCCAACATTAAACGTGTCAAAATATTCCCTGAGGTCAGATTAATAAAATGAAACCCATGATTTAAATAAGTTTCTTTTTTTTTTGACAAAATTTAAATAAGTTTCTAAAGACCTTCTAAAATGACTAATAACTCATAGCTACGTGTTACCTTACAATGCAGATGGTTTCATGCTTTTTCTCATATATTTAAAATTATAAAATGAATTTAGGACTTAGGAGCTATATTCTATAAAAGACAAAACAAATAACACTTACTCCCTCGCCCCATAAATATTTACCCCAATTTTTGAGCACACAAGTTAAGAAAAAAAAAAATAGAGTGTTGAGAGATAATGTGGTAAATTTTTATGTATATATAAAATAAATAAAGTAATTGAATTGAGTGTGTATGGCCTCAAAAATAATAATATTTAGTGTAGATATGTGAATATTGTGAAAGTGGGGTTTGGTGAGAAGATTTCAATTTTATAGGTATGCAAATTTTTGTGGGACGTCTAAAAAAAATGGACAAACTTCTAAGATATACAGAGTATTTTTTTATCAATTTTCAAAAAATTTTAATCCAGGAGGGATAGTGGGTCTTTTTCTCTTGAATTCCTTAGCCATCACATGCAAGATAAAGGGTTAGCATTGAATCTTCTAGTTACTATTCACTAAGCCATAGATGGTGAAAAATTAATTAAAGAGTGATATTTGTGTGCACCAATTACACCGTGTGTAATTAGATTTAATTTGAATTTTAATTAACCACACACTAGAATTTTGATGATTTCACCCTCTATTTCTTTGTTCATTCTTGAACTATGAACCCAAACCCTGAACCATGAATCTTGAACCCGAACTCGAACCATGAACCACGAACTCTGAACCCAAAATCATGAACCCAAACCCGAACCTTAAACCATGAACCCGGACCCAAAACCTGAACCATGAACCATTCGGGGTCGAGGCCGAATCTGGTAGGATAGGGTCCAGGTTGGGTTGGTCTCGGGTTGGATCCGGGTCTTGTCTTGTCCGAAAGTTGAAATATAGTTAAAAAAAAACCTCTAAAATCTAATTACACGAATTTTAAATTGGTGCAAATGGTGCACACAAGTATTTGCCTTAATTAAATTGTGATTCTAAAATCGAGCATAGGCTAGGAGGCTAGGTAACAACGTGAATTAATATCACGGATCTGGTGCTGACTTTCTGCTCACCAGAAGATCAATTCATCCAACATCTATTCAGACTGGGAGCAGGATCCTAAGGTAGCTTTATAAGAAGTTTTGATGATTATTCTTTGGGCCTAGGTGGATTCTTGTGTGTTGAAATGATTCGAACTGCTATTTATTTTTTACAGTAGAAACTTTGTACTTCTTTGGGTATTGCTTGTACCTACCCCTATTAATGAATTTTATTTTTTGATAAAAAAAAAAAAACGTGCATGTTTCATCTCAATGAACTTTACTCTAGCGAGAAGGATGATGTGTTCAAATCCTATGTAGTTTTTAAAATTAGGTGAAATTTTGTTATAATAGAACTATTGGTTAAAATGGAGGAAAATCATCCCCAACTTTAACTATAAGTTGATACTTGTTGTGATGGGATACTTAGGGGAAACGCGGAGTCTACATTTAGGTTTATTTCTCGATTTTATATCAAGCGAGCTATCAATTAGGACCCTCAGCGACCTCGGTAGATCGCTGAGGGGAGACCAAACCCGCCAGGTCGAGATAAGGTAGGGCCACATCAGTTATGAGCCGCATGGTCGCGACCTAGCGAGATCCCGAAGACACGACCTCTGGAAAGAGCGATTCCTCAATGGCGGTGTCTGCATGACTGAACCCTGGGATACAAGCTGCGACAGAATATCCGAATGAGGAAAGGTCAAATGAGCAACCTCGAATTCCGAGTCAGCGACCTCAGATGCCACCCTAGCGACCTCGGGTATAGTGCCAGCTACCTCCGGTGGGCGGCCCGAGGCCAAGGACTCGATCAACAGTCCCACTGGAACACTCCATCCAGCAACCAAAGTCGGCTCCATTTAATGCACCCTGAGGGTCATTAAATGTCTAGGTCCTAGATCCCTAGAAGGGTTATACCCAAGAATGGGTAGTATAAATACATGTAATTAAGGCTCATTTAAGGGTTCCAACTTGGACATTCAATACTAAGGCTTTACTAGCCAAGAAAAGAGGTATTTGGCCCAAATACTCTTGTAATTTATTGCTTCCACATCTTTAAACAACCAAGCATCAATTCACATGTTCATGACATTAATGAAGAACATTCCTTTTGTTCTTCATTAAATCCCAACTACCTTAAACTTATAATCAAGTTTGATGCCAACTAAAGCCACATTAATGTCTTAACCCTCTCATCATATTTTTGGTATAAACAATTGGCGCTAGAAGAAGGGTAAATCACTAGAATCTTTCTAGATTTTCCATTGGTTTATCCCTTCGAATCTTCATATCTCAAAAACCCCTCTCAAATCTCCCTAACTCCATCCCAAACTGGGATTTCCGGTATGGTTTCCGCTGGGAGACAGTCCTCCGGTCGACAGGAGGCCACCTCCAGCAAAACCTCAAGAACCTGGATGACATCAAAACTCCGGAGGACCTCCGGGAGGCAATGAGAATCCTCCAACAACATCAACGTGACCTCGATGGGGAGCGCAGCGGCCCGCAACGGTGAGCTGCATCCTATCGTCCCTCTAGCTTCAGGGGGAAAAGAAAGATGGACGCAGGGTCCCGGTCCGGGAACCGACCTGCAAAGATGAGCCACGCGGCAAGGGAATCCGACGGGGCAAGCCATGCTCGGAATTTGCCGAGAGGAAACCCCTTCCCCCCGTCGAGATGGTTTCCAACCTTCTCAGCAATCGAAATCCGTCTTTAAACGATTGGGCAGCCACTCACCACGGAGACCTCGAGGTCGCCAATACGAGTCCAGAGCCAACTCTTTCACGGCCCGACGAAACTTAGAAACCTCTTTCGAGGTCGAGAAAAACTTCCGAGCTCAAGGGGAAGAGCGGCCCAAAGCATTGATACTTACCCGTTTAGGCCCGCAAGGAGCTCTCCGATGCCCCAACCCCAGGGATGAACAGCTCGCAGCCATCAAGGAAACCCTGAAAAAACTACAAGACAGATTAGACCTCGGGGGGATCGTCAACATCGACCCTCGTCTCGATCTCGCCCCTAGTTCCCGCTATTGTCTACGCCCCCGCTCAAGTCAAGATCAACACTAACTCGATCAGCCAGTATAACGGAGATTCGGACCCTACAATCCACTTTGGAAAGTTCTCCGACCACATGGCCTCGATGGGGCGACCGACGCAACTCAATGCCAGATTTTCCCACTCACTTTGGGCACCAAGCCTATATATGGTTCAAGTCCCTGACGCCTAATTCCATCGAGTCTTTCCATCAACTCGCTAGCCTTTTGCTAAACCATTTTGTCACCTTGGCCCCAAGGCAGCCGACAAAGCAACTTTTTCCGACCATCCAACAGGGACCGACCGAATCGGACAGAGATTACGTCAAAAGGGTCGATAATTTCATTTTGGGCGGCGAACCCATGGGGGACAAAGTAAAGGTAATGGGTGTTGTCCGAGGACTTGTTGGGAATTATACTGAAAAGTATGTTTTATACTTTGTATAATCGGAAGTTCGAATTCAGGGAACTTATTCACCGAAATAAATTGTTTATGATGCTTTAAATATGATTGAATGTTATAGCGGAGGTTTGCATAACTATTCAATAAGAAGCGGGGGGTCTCGTGTTAGGCTAACAAGTTAATTTAGTGATAACAATCACGGAAGATTAAATTAACGATCCCCTTGTAACTATAAAACGCCATTCAAGACCTAGATGGAAATGAACAACCATCGCGAAGGTTAAGGTGTAAGGGAAGATTGGTTTGTCTTGACCAAGAGATTACACTAGTGCATAAGATGAATCGTTGAATAGGACCTCTGAGGAGGATAAATTCTTGGGCCGAACAAGGAAGAATTAGACCTCGGTGGATCGTTGTTTCTTAACCTTCGTCCCTTAAATAGGATCACGTGGGATCGGTAACTATTGCTTTGACTTATCATGGGTAGCGAATCTTCCAGAGATCCGGAAAATGCCTTGACTTTATCTTGGGCAATGATTATTGGTCAGGTGTGATTGCTAAGATTTCCCGAAGAATGGTTGTGTAAAGATGAACGCTTGTTTGATTGGGCCTTGGGAGGTTCATAAGTTTTATCATACCAAATCTTGCAAGTGGAATTTGTTTTCGGTATGAATAATAATGTTGAACTGGATTTACCCGAACAAGGACAAAAGATATTAATTAATGGAAAGCTATTTGGGTGGCTTGAATTAATTAATGGGCTAGATAATCTTAAACACGGGAAATAATGACCGGGAGCCATATTTTTTGTAATATGGGTTAAGATGGATAGTCAATATTAATTATGTAGTGGGATTAATTAATATTTATGGGCTTGAATTATATTGTGGCTCAATATTAGATATTCAAGATCCATTAGAAGGTCAATCTTAATTCTCCTAAAGGCCCCCGAGTAGCCCAACAGATAGTCCAATGGCGAAAAAGGTGATTAAAATAAAATAAATATTGTTGCTTATATTTCCTCATTAAATTAAAAATTATGAATAAAAGAGGGAGAAAGATTTTCTTTGAATTTTGTTATGGAATGAAGATATGTATTCTTGGAATACAAGATTATCTCATTAAATTCAAGAAATCTCCCACTTGGTTATTCATTAAGTATTTTCGAAATTTTT
This sequence comes from Stenogyne calaminthoides, assembly GCA_037126765.1. Taxonomy (NCBI): domain Eukaryota; kingdom Viridiplantae; phylum Streptophyta; class Magnoliopsida; order Lamiales; family Lamiaceae; genus Stenogyne; species Stenogyne calaminthoides. The sequence goes on along the minus strand of JBBCBC010000026.1, from coordinate 16,336,787 downwards.
TGGGAAAATAGAGGGCAAGAAAGATTTTCTTGATTTTCTTGAAAAGATATTATGGAAGATATGTATTTCTTGAAATACAAGAATATCTCTATAAATTCAAGAAGATCCAAATCTTGGATTCTTGCACAACTCAATTTTTCGAAAATTCCATAAAGAAAGAGGTGAGATGGATTTTTGTGGAATATTTTAATTATGGGAAAAAAGAATATATGGGATATATTCAAGATTTCTTGGTGACCAAGAAAAGTCTTTTCCCACAATGAAAATTCACTAAATTTTCGTGCTCCTCCTCTCCTATAAATAGGGATGATTAGTTCATTCCCAAGTACAATTCCATGTCTTTGGAAATATTAGCAAATCCACATAAGTGGTGCAACAAAGTTTATTTTTTCCTTTTGTTAATTGTTGTCAGTATCCTTCCAACGGATTGTCGAAAAAGGGCTAAGGGAATACTTGGGAAGTCCTTTTGGTTAGTCCGTCCGTCCGGACCAAAGCCTTTGCCATCCCGAGAGAATCGTTCCCCGTAAACCCGTAGACCATCGATGCGTAGGTTTTACGTGGCTTTTATATGCATGATATGTTGTTGTAATTATTATTTGAATTAATATAGGATTAATTCATGCTAGTAATAATTAATGAATTAAATTTGTATTTAAATATTCACCTTAATAGATGCATGCGAATCATTCCCCAACATGACTAAGGTTCAACAAAAGTCGTGGAAACTCATGTACAAGGAATATCCGAACTTTTCGCAAGTTCGATTCAAAACCATGGGGGAACCACATCACCCGATTGAAATGATGGCCATCGTTTTGGGAAAAGATGGTCGGGATGACGAGGGAAAACGTGAGGAAGCATCAAATACATAAGAAGGGGGATCTCAACGAAGTGTAATAACTTCAAACCTTTTAACAATGAAATCGAGGTCAAGTTGTTGGAAGGGCGGACTAGTGAAAAAAACGAGGATCACGATAAGATCAAAGACAAGGCGGCTCTGGATCATGAGGGAAGATCACGAACATTAAAAAAATGGGAAGATGAATCCCAACAAGTATTGCCAGAATTTTTTTAAAGCATCGGGCACAAGTCCAGAGGCCGAATGTCGTCGACCTCCTTCAAGAATGTGGAAGCTCACGAGGACGGAAAATTGGATGACTACATGAAGATCATCTCGAAAAACAATCAACAACGCCCCCAAGTTAGTCCTATCCGGGGAGAAGGAAATATCTTCCACCGCTTTGGAAAATGCCTTGAGAACCATTTGTGCAAATGATCTCTTGGTCGGGAGGTAGCATCGGTGAGATCCTCCCGTCGATGGTTATGTAAAGATGAAGATGAAAAGCCGAGATATGGGCTCTAAATCACGTCCACCAGACCTTTTTCCAGATCAACCACGCGACTGAGAAAACCAGCTCGCTCACTTTCTCGGACGAAGACAAACACGGGGTGCAATACCCGAACAATGATAATGGCTCTTTCTGTAATCATGGGGGTGATGGTCCATCACTTATTAATTGATAATGGCTCTTTCTGTAACATTTTATTCAAAAGGGCCCTTGACCAAATCGGAGATTTTTTTGATTATGTCGAACCTTTTATTTACCATCAAAATAAATTGTTTTATTCGGATAAAAAATGCTTTAGATGATGATTGAATGATTATGATATATATATTTGCAAAAGTCGTTCAATAATTTCATCATCGATGACCTCCCTTCCAATTAATCGGATTAGGGAGATCACGAAGATTAAATTAAATCCTTTACCTCGCCCATTACTCGCCATTCAAATTCCCTAGATGGAAATGAACAAACCATCGGGAAAAGGTTGTGATGTAAGGAGGATGTGATTTGTCTTGACCAAGAGATTACACTAGTGAACCTCGATCGGGGTCAATAGGATCAACATCGCAAGACTAAATTCTTGATCAAATGACGAAATCATGGAGAAGAACAAGAGGCTCAAGGTCACCGGTCATTGAGGTTTAACCGACCTCGAGGCCAGGATAAATTTTGAACCTATTGAAGATCCGTCACCTTCGCCCCTTAAATAGGCGGGATTGGATGGTCGAGGGAGTAAGCGAGATTATGCTTTTTATCGAAGAGGTTATTAGGGTCCCCATGCAAAACCCTAAGAGATGGAGAATGATCATGGAACTTCTTTAAGCCTTGAAATCTTTGGGAGGTTGATAGAATTTATCAAGGCAAATTTGAATGTTTGGAATTGGTCCCATCGAGACATGGGTATGGATAATCCGGAGATAAACGTCATCGACCAATATTGAAAGATATTAAAAATTACCTCGAAGAAGCTAGAAAATTCCCCCCGAGAATTAATTAATGGGCGAGAAGGTAAACTTGGACAACGGGGAAATAATGGCCGATAAGCCAATTCAGAGAACGCCGCTTTTGGTAAAGAAGGACGACTCATGGAGGTTATTATCGACTTCACGGACTTAAATGAGAATATTAAAGATCATTTCCCCAATTATTGACCACCATCCGATCGATAACAAGCGGCCACGAAGATGATGACCTTTATGGATCTTAATTTCCTAAAGGTTACCATCAAATAGCAATAACTAAAAAGGTTATTAAAATAAAATAAACTTCTTTTTATGAATTAAAAAAGAACATTATGGATAAAAGAGGAGTATTGCCCTTTGAATTTTTTATGGAAAAATATGTATTCTCGAATACAAGATTATCTTATTAAATTCAAGAAATCCCACTTGGTTATCTATATAGTAAATTGGAAATTTTGAAAATTTAGTAGTCAAGAAAAGAAAAGGGAAGATTTTCTTGAAAAGATATTATGGAAGATATGTATTTCGAAATACAATAATATCTCATAAATTCAAGAAGATCCAAATTTTGGATTCTTGTAACACTTAATTTTTGAAAATCATCCATATATTGAGGAGATGGGATTTTTGTGGAATATTTTAATTATGGGGAAAAAGAACATTAAAGAAGTCAAGAGGTTACGGGACGATTCAAGAAAAATCATTTTTCTCACGGATGGGCGATAAAAGCCTTTTTTCGACCAAAAAATCTGAAAAAAAGGAAAATTCAAATAAAATTTTGACTCCTCCCTCCTATAAATAGGGGATGATTAGTTCATTGAAGGATTACAATTACATGTCTTTGAAATATTTTAGCAAATCCTATCCGGGAGAGTGCAATAAAGTTTATTTTTTCCTTTTGTTAATTGTTTTGAGTATCCTTCCACGGATTGTCGAGCAAGGACCTAAGGGAATACTTTGGAAGTCCTTTTGTTAGTCCGTCGAGCTAAGATATTATCATCGAGAAAAAAAATTCACGTACGCTCCGTAATTCCGCGTCCGTAGGTTTTACGGGCTTTTTATACCATGATATGTTGTTGTAATTATTATTTGAATTAATATGGATTAATTCATGCTAGTAATAATTAATGAATTAAATTTATATTTAAATATTCACTTTGAATAGATCGGCAAAATTCCCCAATTTTCGAGCCACTTATTTTTTTTTAAATTGTAATTTAATTGGATAAATTTGAAATTGGATAGTAGAAATCTAGATACTTTTTGCGGTATCCAATTGTCATGGATTTTAATGTTTTATTTTGCATGCATATAAATTGTGGTTTTTAATTCGATTTGTTGGATTTGTTTTGCCTCATGAGAAAATCCACAGAGTAGACTAGGATTTGTTTGATTTGATCAATGTAATAGACTAGTTCAGATCTAAGTTTATTTATTTTTTTGTAAATAAATTGTAACCGGATCGGGAAGCGAAAAGGCGAAGAATTAAAGGACAAAAATCCGTAAAATCAGGTAGCGGGTGGTATGGCGCGGCCGCACGCTTTGGCGCAGGCGGGCGGCCGAGAGCGCGTGAGGATGAGGGGCTGCAAGACGGGCGGCGGCGTGCCCAAAGCCGGACGGACGGATGGAATCACGGAGAGACGCGGGAGACGAAGACGTGAGGCGGGCGAGGACGCGGCAGGATGCGCTGGATGCACGGGCTGGAAGCCGCCGAGATGCGCGGACCGCCGAGAACCTACCGAGGCGACAGCTGGCGAGGCCGCTGGGCGGGAAGTTGCCTTAGGCATCCCCGCCAAGTGGCCGGCGGATCGCGAGGCGTGCATCCCCCCCCGCCAAGTGGTTCGGTTCGAGACGAAGTATTTTTTTGAGACGAACGAGTGGGAGAAATTCGAGACGTGTTTCTTCAAGATCAAGCCAAGAAAAATCAAACCATGACAATTGGATAATTTGTGCCCAATATGTTTATTTTTTTGTTTTGCTTGATTTATTTGTGCTATCTTATGCTTTATTTAATTTGTTTAAATGTGTTTGCATGAGGGTTGCCAAATTGAAAAATCTCAACTTCAAATTACTAAGTATGTTTAAATAATTAATTGACAATTTTATTCCGGATAATAAAATTGAATTAATATTGACCTCCATGATTTATTTATTTGTGAATTCTTTTGGAGAAATTCCCCCCACGGGACGGTCAAAAGATAGGTTTCACATGAATGAATTCCAAACGGATGATTGTGGGTTATTACTAGTGGCGACGATGACCCTCCCCACGAGGCTCGATCAAAGAGAAATAGTAATCCTGTATTTAATCATGGTTATTAATTAGGTATAAAATTGATATGCATATACTTCCCCGAAGTCCCTATCAATTTTATATTGGTCAAGTGGGAGCCAACTATTAATCTGGATATTAAAGGTTTGTAACTGTTCTTGTTTGTAACCTGCTTGAATGTGTTTAAATAATGACCCACCCCACGTGGCTTATTTAAACTGTTTTGAGATGTTGGCTGATGAATGTTCATATTTTTTTTTGAGATTTTAAATAAGATGAATGTGATCGAACCTTGTGATATGCTTGTGCTATTGCATATAGTTGTTTATTTCAGTTCAACATGTCGTTACTTTTTAATCCACTGTTATTATACTTAAAGTCAATACAATATGTATGGAAATTATATTGATTGGAAAATTATAATTGTCATAACTGCACAAAAGCACAAGTGGATTTTGACACACAAAAATCAGATGAGCCAACTGACGAGTCAAAACATGCGGGACTCGTCAGATCACCTTGCGAGAGATGTCGTCCCTGAAAATGGTGGAGGAAAAACCCGTAAGGGATTACGTCCTCAAAATAGATGGCCCATCTGAACAAACTTGAGATTCTGAGTGCAGATTATGATCTGGAGACTCAGATGAATTTGGTACTTCATTCTCTGCCCAGAAAAGTTTTTTGAGCATTTTGGCCTCGCTAGCTAATTTGTTGCAAACTTTTGGACTCGGCAGAAATGATGATAAGGCACCAAACTCAAGCTTTGACGGCAAGTGGTCCGTCTTCATCTTCTAGGCCAAGGGTAGGCAAGATAAAGAAGAGGACCAAAGGCCATAAGCAATAAAACTCAACTGTTGCCAAGGGCAATGGTAAGATGAGGAATGCTTGTTGAGTCAAGGAAAATCCAAAGAGGAAGTGCTTAAGCTGCGGTGAGAGAGGACAATGGAGGTTTTGTCTGTTCCAACCCCAAAAGGGACGGAAAGAAAGGTAATTCTCACGCACTAGTTGTTGAAACTTGTTTAGCGGCGTATACTTCTCATTCGTGGGTGGTTGATACGAGATCCACTAATCATGTTGGCTTCACGGGTTCTAAATGATCCGGCAACTTAGTGGGAGTGAGATCCTCATCACACTGGGCAACATTACGAAAGTAGAAGACATTGCAATGCTACGTAAGTGGCAGATATTGCAATGCTACGATAGTAACGATTATTGCAATACTACGCAAGTAGCAGACATTGCAATGCTACATGAGTAGCCGTTAAAACAGTGGGAGAAATGCACCTATCTTTTGAAGGTAAAGTTTTTTTGAGATTATCTTTATGTTCCCAGTTTTAGAAAGAATTCACCTTCAGTTTCTAAAATTCGATTAAAGGACACTAAGTTTCTTCTAATAAGAATGACATCATTTATGAAATGATGAGTGTATCTGTTACGGGACATTGATGGAAAATCTCTATACAATTAATTGTGCACACCACTCATGAAATGCATCCTATAACACATCAACTATTTCCGACAAAAGAAAGCGTGAACGAAATACTTCTTTGGCATCTAAGATTTGGTCATATAAATCCAAAGAGGATCCAAAGGTTGGTGAAAGATGGTTCACTGGAGCGTCTCCAAGTTGAACAAATCCCAACCTGCGAATCATGTTTGGAGGATAATATGACCAAAAGGGCATTTGGAGCCAAGGGGAATAGAGCCAAAGAAGTGTTAGAGACCGTTCACACAGATGTATGTGGTCCAATGTCAACCAAAGCAAAAGGAGGTTATGAGTAATTTTATTGATGATTACTCAAGGTACGGTTACATTTTCCTCATGAAGCATGAATCGAGACCTTTGAGAAATTCTAAGAATTTAAGGCTCAAACAGAGAATCATATAGGAAAAACGTATCAAGTCTCTACGATTTGATCATGGAGGCGAATACCTCAAAGAATGAGTTTTTGAACTACTTATCGATGAAGGATTGTATCCCAACCATCGCACCCTAACCCTCACCAAAAGCGGGGTTGCAGAGCAAAAGAAACATAATTCTTTTGAAAATGGTTAGATCAATGATGAGTTATGCGGAACTTCCCGAGTCGTTTCGGGGTCATACCTTGAAAACAAATGACTTACATTCTCGAACTTGGTGCTATCCAAATCGGTTCCCAAAACTCCCAAAGAATTGTGGACCGGGCGCAAGCCTAGTATGAGACACATGAGAATTTGGGGTGTCAAAACTACGTGTTGGACAAGGAAGCCCAGTAAATTGGATCCTCAATCGAATTAAGGTTGTTTGTAGGATACCCAAAGGAACAAAAGGGTGTATGTTCTATAGTCCGAAGATCAAAAGGTGGTCATGAGCACCCACTTTAGATTTTTGGAAGAAGACTATATGAACCAAAGAAAACCCAGAAGTGAGATTACCTTAAATGAGCTTAGAGGGCAAACCTCAGTGCCAACTGTACTAGATGATATACCAAACGATACGCTTTCACAACCGGAGCCTCATCGTAGTGGGAGGGTTGTTAGACAGCCCGAGAGATTCATGGGAATAGGAGAATCCTCGGACTTGATTCCCGGACAAGACGAATTAGACCCATGGACATATGACGAGGAACTCCAAGATAAGGATGCAGATTCTTGGCAAACAGCAATGAAAGCCAAAATGGGTTCTATGTTTCATAATAGAGTGTGGGAGCTAGTCGAACCACTTAATGGGGTCAAACCCATTGGATGCAAGTGGGTATATAAGAGGAAAAGAGGACTGGACGGGAAGGTTGAAACCTTTAAAGCAAGACTAATGGTGAAAGGTTCTACTCAGAAAGAAAGGGATCGATTATGAGGAAACTTTTTCGCCCGTAGCCATGCTTAAGTCCATCTTTATTCTCTTATCGATTGCTGCACATTTTCAACTTTGAAATCTGGCAAATGGATGTCAAGACAGCTTTCCTTAACGGAAGTCTTGATGAAGAGATCCATATGCAACAACCTCAAGGCTTCATTGAAACAGGCCAAAAACACCAAGTTTGTAAGCTCAAGAGGTCCATTTACGGACTCAAACAGGCATCCAGAGCTTGGAACCAAAGTTTTGATCATGTAATAAAGTCTTATGGGTTTGATCAAAACGAGTTTTAAAGTTGTGTGTATAAGAAGCGTATCGGAACTGCATTGGTATTCTTAGTACTATATGTAGATCACATTGTGATCATCGGGAACGATGTGAAGGTGTTATCAGACGTAAGGGCATGGCTTTCAAAACAGTTTGATATGAAAGATTTAGGGAAAACCGGACACATCCTTGGGATCAAGATCACTCGAGATCGCAAGAAAAGGATGATCGGGTTATCGCAAGTTTCATACATAGACACTGTCTTGAAATGCTTCAGCATGCAAGATTCCAAGAAAGGATTCGTACCTTTCAGACTTGGAATCCATCTATCCAAGAAAATGTTCCCTAAGACGAAAAGGAGATAGATGACATGAAAGGTATTCTTTGTGCTTCGGCTGTCGGAAACCTTATGTATGCATTGTTGTGTACGAGACCGGATATCTGCTTTGCCGTAGGCATGGTAGCAAGATATCAAAGTAACCGTGGAAAGCGCATTGGATTTGACGATTAAAAACATTCAAGTGTCCGAAAAAGAACTCGGGATAGAATGTTGATTTATCAGTCAGATACTCCAATCCCCATCGGCTACACGGACTCGGATTTCCAATCAGATATAGATTCTAGAAATTATCTGCCTCAGTTAGTGTGTTTCCATTTGGGAAGTGTAGCCATCAAATGGACGAGTGTGAAGCAGAAATGCATCACTGACTCAACCATGGGACTCGGGTAAGTAGCTGCTTGTGAAGCAGTGAAAGAACCGATTGGGCTCTAGATCTTCTTAGTGGACTTGGATGGTGTTCTGAATTTGTCTAGCAATATCTGCTAGGGGCAGTTGCAAATTCAAGAGAACCAAGAGTCCGTGAGTCAAACAAACACATTAAAGGAAAGACATCTTATACGAGAAATCGTTAAGAGAGGAGATATAGATGTGGCAAAGATAGGGTCTGAGGACAGCCTAGCAGATCCATTCACAAAGTGTCTGCCTCTGAATACATTCGAGAGACATGTGGAAGGAATGGGTGTCAAGACCGTTGCCAATCTGCTTTGAGTATAAGTGAGAGAAATTATTAGGTTCGTGTAGGTGAAATTAGATGTCATGGACTACTCGAGACGTGTTGTAGTATACTTAAAAGCAGACTTTGAGTATAAGTGGGAGATTGTTGGGAGTATACTGAAAAGTATGCTTTTTACTTTGTATAATCGAAACTGAATTTTCAGACTTATTTACTGAAATAAATTCTTTATCACTGATGCTTTAAATATGATTGAATGTTATATATATTTCTTTGCATAATGTTTCAATAATTAAATGCGTGTTACATCAGTAGTTAATTTAGTGATACTAGATCACGAAGATTAAATTAATGGTCCCTTGTAACTAAAAAGTACGCCATTCACGACCTAGATGGAAATGAACAACCATCGCGAAAGGTTGAGGTGTAAAGGCTCGATTGGTTTGTCTTGACCAAGAGATTACACTAGTGAATGGTGATCGTTGAATAGGACCTACAGGAGGATAAATTCTTCAGAACTGAACAAGGAAGAATTAGACCTCAGTGGTTTGTTGTTTCTTAACCTTCGTCCCTTAAATAGGATCAAGTGGGATTGGTAACTATTGCTTTGACTTATCATGGGTAGCGAATCAGAGAGATTCAATACTTTTTATCTTGGGCAATATTATTGGTCACATGTGATTGCTAAGATTTAATACGAAGAATCGTGTGCAATACGCTTGTTTGATTTGCCCCTTGGGAGGTTCATAAGTTTTATCATACCAAATCTTGCAAGTGGAATTAGTTTTCGGTATGGATAATAATGTTGAACCGTTCCTCGACCAAGGACAAAAGATATTAATTAACGGAAAGTTATTTCAGTGGCTTGAATTAATTAATGGGCTAGATAATCTTAAACACGGGAAATAATGACCGGGAGCCATATTGACTATAATATGGGTTAAGATGGATAGTGCAATATTAATTATGTAGTGGGATTAATTAATATTTATGGGCTTGAATTATATTGTGGCTCAATATTAGATATTCAAGATCCATTAGAAGGTCCAATCTTAATTCTCTTAAAGGCCCCCTGAGTAGCCCAACATATAGTCCAATAACTGAAAAGGTTATTAAAATAAAATAAATATTGTTGCTTATATTTCCTCTAAATTTTCGAAAATTATGGATAAAAGAGGGAGAAAGATTTTCTTTGAATTTTGTTATGGAATGAAGATATGTATTCTTGGAATACAAGATTATCTCATTAAATTCAAGAAATCTTCCACTTGGTTATCTATATAGTAAATTTCGAAATTTTGAAAATATAGTGGGCAAGAAAGATTTTCTTGATTTTCTTGAAAAGATATTATGGAAGATATGTATTTCTTGAAATACAAGAATATCTCATAAATTCAAGAAGATCCAAATCTTGGATTCTTGTAACACTTAATTTTCGAAAATCATCCATATATTGAGGAGGTGGGATTTTTGTGGAATATTTTAATTATGGGAAAAAGGATATATTCAAGATTTCTTGGTGACCAAGAAAAGTCTTTTCCCACATTGAAAAATCACTAAAATTTCGACCACCCTCCCTCCTATAAATAGGGGATGATTAGTTCATTCTCAAGTACAATTCCATGTGCTGGAAATATTAGCAAATCCACATAAGTGGTGCAACAAAGTTTATTTTTTCCTTTTGTTAATTGTTCATGAAAGTATCCTTCCACCGGATTGTCGAGCAAGGGCTAAGGAATACTTGGGAAGTCCTTTTGGTTAGTCCGTCCGACCAAAGTCACTTTGCCATCCCGAGAATGCGTTCACGTAAACCCGTAGATTCCGCATCGTGGGTTTTACGTGGCTTTTTATATGCATGATATGTTGTTGTAATTATTATTTGAATTAATATAGGATTAATTCATGCTAGTAATAATTAATGAATTAAATTTGTATTTAAATATTCACCCCGAATAGATCTGTACAACTCATTCCCCAACACCATCGACCAGATACCGCGGGAAGATGCCTAAAGTGGTCGGTAGAGATCGGACGTATGCACCCCGGATGGCAATAAAAGCACAAGCGTTTGCAGACTTTCTCGTGGAATTGACTTTCCCACCCGAGCTAGAGAGGGCAATGGGGCAACCATGGGAATTATACGTTGACGGAAGGAAGGTCTTTCAGGCATAGTGTTAAATCCGAAGGAAGGTCTTTCACAAGCAACAAAGCAACAAACAATGAGGCCGAATATGAAGCTTTAATGAACGGTCTGGAAATGGCGATGGCCATAAGTGTTCAGCGCGTCAAGATTTTCTACGATTCTCAACTGGTAGCATTCCAAATGACGAGTGAATACGAAACAAGGAGCAAACAGATGGTCGCCTACCACAAGATAGCCCGGAATCTGATCGAGACGTTCGAACAGGTGGAGATATCCCAGATCCCCAGAAAGGAGAACACCCCAGCCGACATGTCCGATATAATGATCATCAAACTCGCGACCCCCTCAGGAAGCCCGACCGAGGTCGCACACCTAGCAACTGAGGAAGTTACCTGGATGAGTCCGATCATCAAGTACATCAAAGAAGGCGAACTCCCGACTGATAAAGTCGAGGCACGACGGCTCCAACTAAGGGCAGGACGGTATACGATCGTCGACGACCAACTCTACAAGTGAGGTTTTGCCCTCCCTTTACTAAAATGCGTGACCCCCGAGGTCGGGAAGGAGATCCTGAAGGAGATACATGAAGTGGCATGCGGCAATCACGCTGGGGGGCACTCTCTCGCCCACAAGGCTCTACGACAGGGCTATTTCTAGATAACACTAAGGAAGGACGCATCCGACTTCACCAAGGCTTGTAAGCGATGTCAGGTTTTCGCCCCTAACATTAAGGTCGCCCCTGAGGAGCTCGCTTCGATCTATAGTCCTTGGCCTTTTTCCAAGTGGGGCATCGATCTCATCGGACCACTACCCACCGCACTTGGAACGGTCAAATTTGCGGTGGTCGCGGTCGATTATTTCACCAAGTGGGCGGAAGCAGAGGCTCTCGGAAGCACGGATCAATCGGCGATCATCTGATTCATCTGGAAGAGCATCGTGTGCAGGTTAGGCCTACCTCAAGCGATCGCGTCGGACAATGGACCGCAGTTCGACGGAGCAGAGATCGGGGCATTTTTTGTAAAGTGGAAAATAACCAAGCTTTTTTCCACCCCGTATCACCCCCAGTTAAACGGTCAGGTCGAGGCGGTCAACAAGATTATCAAGCGCACACTCAAGACCAGGATAGAGGGCGCCAAAGGCATCTGGGTGAGCAAACTCCCCGAAATACTCTGGTTGTATCAGACCACCTACCGAAACGCGACGGGAGAAACAGCCTTTTCTCTCGCCTTCGGGTCAAAAGCGGTCATCCCAGCAGAGGTGCACTACCCGACATACCGGACATCTTGAGCCATCGCGAGACCAATGATCGAGCTCAGGAGTTCAACCTCGATCTCCTCGAGGAAAGGCGCTTAAGCTCAAATGTTCGCAACGAGATCTATAAGCAAAGGTCAGAGAGGTATTACAATTCAAAAGTCTGAGTTCGTCAGTTCCGTAAAGGCGACCTCGTGTTAAAAAAGATACAAGGAGTCAGTCAAGGGCCTTTCAGTCCGACGTGGTAGGGACCTTTCAAGATCACGAAGATACTGCCTAATGGGGCATACGAGCTCGAGGATGTCAACGGCGTTCCAGCCCAATATCCGTGGAACGCGACCTTCCTGAAGAAATACTATCAATAGAAAGGGGGGCACTAGCCCAAGATAAACTATCAACATAGAATATATGAACTTATTTCGGTTATAAGTGTAGTAGTTATTACTGCATAAATACAAAGTTCCAATTTTTCCACTTTATCTTTTGACAAAGCTGAAAATAGGGGGCAGGTCTACAGACCTCTGGCGAGGTCAGGATATCCCAAAAAAGGAATTCATCGAAGTCGCTAAGTCACAATTTATTAAGACTACAATAAGCGAGCACTTTTCTAACTCGACAAAGGCAAGCATAAAAGTTAATTGAAGTCATTAAGTCGCAATTCATTAAGACGACATAGACGAATTTCTCCAAAACAAATTAAAATGCAAAGCCGCAATCAATCGAAGTCGCTAAGTCGCAATTTCTTAAGACGACAACAGGCGAGTTCTTTCCTAAAGGCAAAATTAAAAGTTTGTGGAAATCGTGCAAGTCGCATTTGTTAAGATGACGTAGGCGAGTTCTCTTAAATGAACTAAGTACAAAGTAGCGATTAATCGTGATCATTAAGTCGCGATCCATTAAGACGACATAGCGAGCTCGTTTGAATGAACAAGGTACGAACTCGCGACCGATCAAAGCCGTCGAGTCATATTTCTAAGATGACATAAAATTAATTTAACTTTAAATAAATCGCAATCGAGATAGCAGTGAAAAGCAAGGTCAATAATTGAAAAGGGCCCAAGGGGCGTTCCATTAATTTAAAGATAGAATACATACGGGGCCTCTGGGGCAATAATAACAAAAAGAATATATACAAGCAAAATGACCTGCAAAGGTCGGGGGCAACCGGATCTCAGACTTGGGCTCCCTGGCCCGAGGACTCTCCATCTGCCGCCGGAGATGGGGAACCAGGAGCGGGGTCTCCCTCGGCCGCTGCGAGCTGGGCATCGGAGGGAGGGTTTCCCTGGCCTCCGCAAGGTGGGAGACGGGGACCGGACCACTCTCCACGACCTCTGCAGGGCCCAAAGTCATAGTAGTTGAGGTCGGATCGTAGAGATCCAAGTCCTCAACACCCTCAAAATGGCTCAAGTCGAGCCCATCTGGACCGAGGTCGGCAATCGGGAAGGAGTCAAAGGGCTTTGGTGGGTTAAGATCAAAGAAAATAGACAGCGCGGCCACCATAGCCTCTTTGAGAGTTGCCGCCTCTAGGAAAGAGCGGGCAAGGCGAACGCACCTCGCCATGGCCTCCACCGAGGCAAAGTTACCCAAGCCCTCAAGGGTCGCATTCTCCTCTTTCAAGGCCACGAGCTCGGCATCTTTTTCTTTGAGCTCTTCCCTCACGAGCCGGAGAGTCTCGTCTTTTTCCTGGAGGGCGTTCTCTTTGAGATCAAGATCGGCCCTCAAGATCCTGACCTCCGAGCGGCTTGCTTTCAGCTCAACATCCATGCCCGCCACCGAGGTCTCTAGCTCTGCGACCTTCCTCTCGGCATGCCCCACTTGGATTTTAGCCACCTCCACCAGTCCCAGGGCCACGTTCTTTTGATCCATGGCCTCCCTCCGGGAGGTTCTTCTCCTCGATGGCTTTCTTGACCCGCTCGTCTGTCGTGGTGAAGTCCTCGGTGGCCTTGGACATGGCCGCCATCATCCGTCCGCCATACACCACGGCCAGCTAAATGTTGCCCACCCATCCTCAATCGATTGGTCCAGGCCGAGGGTCCATGACTTGGCAGGGAGCGAGCAGGCCAGGCGAAGGTAGTCCGACAGTTCGCGGAGGGAATCGGGAGATCGGCTGCGGAGATAATTGGACACGAGGACTGGGTGAGAAGACTCCTCCCTATGGAAAGAGTAAAATTGAGTTAGAAAAGTCGAATATGATATATGAGTACACCTATCATCAAGAGGGGGACTTACTCAATCGGTCGACACCACCCCAGGTAGGACTTGTCATCCTTCTTCCTTGAGTCCTTTGTCGGGGATGATGACGCCAAAAGGAACTTTTGGCCTTGGGGGGTTTCCCCGCGAAAGCATCGTGGCGCCCCTTTTTCGAGCGACCCTCCGAGGATGGGGGATCGTGCTCTCGCCTTTTAAGCGAGTCTTCCACTTTCTTCCCCGAATCCGGGTCCCTCTTCCTGGAGGATGGTGCAGCCTCCTCGGGGCGACCTCCGGCCTCCAACTCGGGCCTCTTGGAGGTCGGGGTCATGACCTCCACGGTCACTACCCCTGGGCACATTCCCGAGCCTCCCTATTCCGAGCTTTCTGGGCTGCCCGGGCATCCACGAGGATTTACATCCTCTCTTTCCTGAGAGCGCTAGGATTCTGACCGTCCATTAGCTCGACTTCCTCCGGGGTAGGGATGAAAGGGAGAGAGAAACAGGGCGCAGCAGTCACACAGAAAGAAACTAAATCACGATCAAAGGAAAAGGGCAGCGGGTTGGAGAGAGAAGCGAAGCCCAGTTACCTCGCTGAAACTGAGACCGCAAGTGGTTGGGCCTAATCAGTATGCCCGACGCTCTCCAAACTTCGCTCAAAGTCAGCACCTTCAGCGACCTATCAGCAAGTTGCTTCCGACAAACCACAACAACTCGGGCCGAGAAGGGGGAGAAGAGTGGTTCCTCTTGATTCTTGGCTGCAAAAAGAAGGCGGAGTCAAATCAGTGACTTGGGAAATTAAAATAACGTATAAACTTACTTTGGGCAATGCCAAACTCGGTCCGGATGTGAATCCGACCCCCCTTATCCAGCTCGTCCATCAGGCTCCGCCAGTCCCCGGAGACCCACCAGAACCTCGACTTCCATCCCTCGACCTTGGCCGGGACGTCCTCAACAATTTTATGGCTAGGGCGGGCTCGGACATAATACCAACCACTCTCCTCGGCATGGGCTCCCACCAGGTTGGTCAGTGAGGCAATCTCATCCATGGCCGGGAGGTGGCCGGGTTGGACAGACCCGAACAAGGTCAGCAAACCGATTAAAGTGCTCCACCCGTTGGGCGTGATTAGGGTCGGAGCGAGGTCCCATCTGTTCAAGAGCTCACTAATCCTCAGGTGGAGAGGAAATTGCACGCCTTCCTCCATGGCCCCCTCATTGATAGCCACACACCCTTCAGGAGGCTGGTCGACCCTTTCATCCAAGGTCGGGACCCAGAAGTGGACATCTTGGGGAACCTCGTACCATTCCCGAAAGAATTCGAGCTCGGTCTCCTGCACCGAGCTGGTAATTTTGCCCGCCATAAATTGAGCGAGCTCCTCTCTCATCCCTTTCTTCTCAGCTGGTCGGTTGGAAGGGCGTCGATAAGGGAAGTTTGTCCGGTATTCCTGGAAGGTTATCTCAAAGGGGAAGGCCGCAGCTCGGGGCGTAGGCACCACCAATACTGGAGGGTTCTCTCTGGTCCCCGAGGCGGACGATGAGCCAATCTTGGAGGGGCCGACCTGGCCTAAGACCGTCCGAGCACCTAATCGGGTCACTTCGTCGGCGGTAAGAATGTCGAAATTCGAGCCATACTCCCCGATGGCCTCTAACCGTTCATCATCGGCCCCATCCATAGCATCGTCCTCTTCGAAGGAGACCAGAAAGGTGGGAGCCGGAATCGGAACCCCCGGAACTCATCTCATCGCGGGTGGCGGAGCCGGAGGACACATCGAAGATGGAAAGGCCCCCACTAGTTCCGGCAGCCATGATTGAGGGCCCCGACTCTGGCCGTGGGGCAGAGGATCTCTCACCAGCACGAGGAGTCGAACCGAGGCGAGTGGGGGAGGATTCCATAGAAAGAGAATCGGAAGATTTATTACCTGAACTTCTAAATCTGGCGACAATGCTTCAGGCGCGGCGGAGGCGGAGCATAGCAGAGGAAGGATGTTTGCAATTGGAAAAGTGAGGAATGAGGAGAGGACCTCATATATATAGAGGCGGATGAGGGCGCGTGGGGCTCGCGAACCAAGGACACTCGTACGTCGCGACTCTTGAAGTCAGGCGCGTGCAGTACGCGCGCCATCATCACGCCTGCAAAAGTAACCGCAAACGTCACAATAGTGCTGCCTCGAGACGCGAAACGTCACGCAGAATCTCGCAAAAGCACGGAAACTAAAGCGAAGACCAAGACATTTGTCGCATTCCAGGTCCCAAGCGAGCTCGAATAGCTCGGCCAGCGACCTGGGGGGCAATTGTTGTGATGGGATAATTAGGGGAAACGCGGAGTCTACACTTAGGTTTATTTCTCTATTTTATATCAAGTGAGCTATCAATTAGGACCCTTAGCGACCTCGGTAGATCGTTGAGGCCACATCAGTTATGAGCCGCATGGTCGCGACCTAGCGAGATCCCGAGGATACGACCTCTGGAAAGCGTGATTTCCCAATGGCGGCGCCTGCATGACTGAACCCCGGGATACAAGCTGCGACAGAGAAGACTTTCCATTTGAGGAGCCTGCTCTCAGGCCCTCTAAGGGTCGCTAAAACAGAATATCCGAATGAGGAAAGGTCAAACGAGAAACCTCGAATTCCGAGTCAGCGACCTCACATGCCACCCTAGCGACCTCGGGTACAGTGCCAGCGACCTTCGGTGGGCGGCCCGAGGCCAGGGACTCGATCAACAGTCCCACTGGAACCCTCCATCCAGCAACCAAAGTCGGCTCCATTTAATGCACCCTGAGGGTCATTAAATGTCTAGGTCCTAGATCCCTAGAAGGACTATACCCAAGAATGGGTTGTATAAATACATGTAATTAAGACTCATTTAAGGGTTCCAACTTGGACATTCAATACTAAGGCTTTACTAGCCAAGAAAAGAGGTCTTTGGCCCAAATACTCTTGCAATTTATTGCTTCCACATCTTTAAACAACCAAGCATCATTTCACATGTTCATGACATTAATGAAGAACATTCCTTTTGTTCTTCATTAAATCCCAACTACCTTAAACTTATAATCAAGTTTGATGCCAACTAAAGCCACATTAATGTCTTAACCCTCTCATCATATTTTTTGGTATCAACAATACTCAAAACCTTTTCTTACAACTCACAGTACTGTGAGAGAGAGGAAGAAAGGAAAAGCTACTAATTCCTTCATAATATTTTAGTGGTAAAAAGTCGAGAAGAACAAGTAATTAAGCAATGTTAACTAATTTGATTAGTAGGACATGTCTTGGATTAAGCTACCTTAAATCCATCTGATTTTATGTGCATTTTTATGAATTAAGTTAACTTATATATGTGAATAAATTAAAATTAGTCTAAGCGTATCATGGTACCTTTGCAAATTAGAGGAGTTGTGTTAATATTGTCATAGTTCTTGAAACCTATAATGAATTCTTATGATATTAACTACTAATTAGGTGCTTTCTAATAATCCCAATATCAAACCTATGAACTTATGTACCTAATAACGTAAATTAAATTAAATGAAATTAGATAGTATAAGATATTATGTTTTAGAAGCTTATAATAATTAATGTTATAAGTATATGAAGTGTATAATTGTATGAGTGTCATTAAACACACCCCAAAATCCTCTGTACACACCTCATTTGTTAAGCATACCCCTAATAAAATTTAAAAATTAACATGCATTACTAGCAGGTACAAAATGGTTGCATATATGTAGGTATAATTGCACTTTCAAATGCAATTTTGACTGTATATGCAATCTCATTTGTACCTGCCAGTAGATTTTCTAAAAAATTTGTACCTGCCAGTAATTAACCCCTAAACGGGAAAATTACTGATAAGTACAATTTTTTAAAAAACTTACTAGCAGGTACAAAATGGTTGCATATATGTAGGTATAATTGCACTTTCAAATGTAATTTTGACCGTATATGCAATCTCATTTTTACCTGTCAGTAGGTTTTCTCAAAATTTTGTATCTGCCAGTAATTACCCCTTACTAAACACACCCCATTTTTTTTCCTATTATTAAAATATAAAAATAACATTTTCCTACCTTTCCTTTTCTCATGAACATTTCTCTCCTAAAAAAATCATTTGATTCTTTTGTATTCATTATTTTTTTATGAAAAAATTCTTAAAATTTTATATAAAATCAGAAATATATTACAAAAAAACCAACTAAATTATTTCAAACATAAATAAATTCAAAAACTTAATTAGAAAAAAAATCTCAAAATCATAAAAAAGCTAAAATACAAAATAAAAACATTAAAAAGTAAACTAAATTTTTAAAAAATATTTAAATTAAAAAAACTGAAAAAAAAATTAAATGAAATCTTTAAATATTTTAAAAAATAAATCTAAAAAATAATTAAGATTAAAGAAATCAGTAAAACTAAATAAAATCTGAAAACCCCATTTTAATTAAATTAATTTTAAGGATTTATTTTATTTTTTAATATTTTATTTAGTTTTAATTGGTTTTTTATTTTTTTTCTTAATTTACTTATTTTGAAGATTTAATAATATTTTATAAAATTTAATTTAATTTTTTTTCAAATTTTTTTTCAATTTTTTCTTTTTTTTTTATTTAGTTCATTTTAAAGATATAGTTACTGTTTTATTATTTTTATATTTTAATATATTTTTTTCAAAATTTTGTTTAATTATTTTTTCATGTATAATGATTTTGAAAAACTAGACTTATAAAATGTAAAGAATCAATTTCAAAGTGAAAAAAAAAACTTAGCGACTAAAATCAAAATAAATAAAACTTAAAAGAAAGACAAGATAGTATCCCATGTTTATATAGGATAACTTAGTCATTTTATATATATATATATATATATATATATATATATTTGTTTTAAAAATTATGGGGTGTGTTTAGTGGCATTCTAATTGTATTTGATAATCTCCTATTTATTAAAGGTAAACCACCCCAATTCATATGATGACTTTATGTTAAATCTCTGAAAATCAGTGAGAAGTTATCTGTGATATTATAATTAATTTTTAATTTTTTAATATCAGACATTCATTATTTACTTTTGATCTTTATTTTTCAATTATCCCTAGTCTATTAATTGTGAATCACTCCTTATTGATTATAGACGTAATTTTTGCTTTTAATATTGTATGTCCATATTTTCATTAATTTCATATTCTAAATTACTCACTTCTATTCTTTTAAAATGTCCTTTTAATATTTTATAATATTTATATATAAATATCATTCTGGTATTTTCTCCCCTAATTAGCTCATATATACCCCTGATAAATAATTTTCATGTTCATTTTCTTATGCCAACATTAACCTTAATTTATGATAATTAAATATTTTTAATAATAATTATTATTGACTGGAAAAATAATTCATTCAGCATATTTTTAGGAAAATTAAAATTTTTTAATGAAGATGAATGGTGATCATAGGGGTATATATGAAATAATAAAGGGTGAAAATATCAAAACGACATGTATTATGTAAATAATATATAAGACTGAAATAAGTATGACATCTAACTTTAATACAAGGAAGAAATTATAATAAGAAATAAATGAAAATATGCACATACAATATTAGAATATAAAAAATATATTTATAATTAAATTAATTAAACATTTTAAATATTTAATTTAAAATTAATAATATAAAAACTATTTTGAATCCTGTGTAATACGCGGGGTTACGTGCTAGTTTACACTATTGAGATTACAACATATACATTGTGTAGTACAATATACACCGTAGAGGAATAAATGTAAATCAGGTGAATATGGGAATAGAGTCTCTATAAGATATTTTGTGATTTATTCTCGATATTTCATCGACAAAAGCAATTTTGGAAAGTAGTTTGAACCAAGCCCGAGCAAAAGGTTTTGTGAGAAGGTCTGCAAGTTGGCCTTAAGTATTTACATAGCATATAGTAAGATGTCCCTTAAAGAAAAGATCTTGAATGAAGTGTAAGTTAATGGCTATGTGATTCATCCTTGAGTGTTGGACTGAGTTAAGAGCTAGTCGAGTTGCACCCATGTCATCACAAAGTATCTGAGCGGCAACTCTTAAGAGATTCCAAGATTCCAAAACAAATGATGAATCTAACAGACTTCAGAAGTTGTAATAGCAAGATCACAATACCCTGCCTCATTGGATGAGCAAGCAACACCATGTTGCTTGTGTCGCCAAGAAATAGGAGATGGTCCAAGGAACACAATATATGCTAATGTAGACTTACCTTCATAGAGACCCTCACCAAAATCTGAGTTTGAATAGGCAGTGAGAGTAAAATTATATGTATGAAGAAGGAAAAGATCATGGTGTAAGGACCCATTGAGGTAGCGGAAAAAGAGGGGTTTTACTAAGAACCAATGCTCAGGAGTCGGAGAGCATATAAAAATGCCAATTTATTCATTGTAGAGGCAATATATGGTCTTGTGATAGTGAGCTATTTTAAGCTTCCAACTGAACTAGGATATTTAGAATGATCCACCATCCCAAAATACTGACCAGGCTTCACTTAAATAGGTATTAAAAGTTGTTTCTCAACCTCCATTTTATGTTGGCATAGAAGATCAACTAGGTATTGTGATGAGAAAGAAAAAGACCCTTCTTACAAGGGACAACCTTAATGTCAATAAAGTGCGAAAGTGGATCAAGATCCTTTATAGTAAAGTGAGACTATAAACAGCGAGTAAGGGCAGCTACAAGATCAGAGCGGGAGCCAATGATGATAAAATCATATCAACGTAAGCAAGCGCAAAAAATGATCAGATCCTCAATGAGGTGTAAATAATGATGTGTCTGTCTGGGACTGTGCGAAAACCAAGTTTAATAAAGTGAATTGTATCACGCTCGGGGTGTATGTCGAAAGCCATATAGAGAGCGGCAAAAGAGATTTACATGATTTAGAAGGATATGTGAAGCTATGTGGTTGAGATATATAAATAGGCAATTGAGATCACCATGCAAGAAAGTATTGCCCACATCATTTTGTCAAAGAGGTCAATTCGACGTCACGGCAATGGTGAAACAACATGGATCGTAGCCCTTTCGACGTCAAGACAATGGTGAGAACAACACGGATGGTAGTTGGTTTAACTTCTTGATCACCATGCAAGAAAGTATTGCTCACATCAAGTTGCCGAAGAGGTCAACTCGACGTCAAGGTAATGGTGAGAACAACACATATCGTAGTTGGTTTAACAATTGGACTGAACGTCTCCTTAAATTCAACACTCGTGCACTAATGAAACCCCTTTGCCTGTCAGCAGTCAACAATGGAGACCAATCAATCATGTTCGTCCAGCTCAGCGAGTACGAGCCAACTAGAGTCAGCAATAGTCGCGGTCAACCCGCAAATCAGGAGCGGACACGTGGTCGAACGAAGTTGCTCGGGTAGCTTGGTGAGAAACACCCGAGCTAGGGGCCCTGATGGACCTTGCTCGACCTGACAGCTGCCTCAGGTACTGAGTCAGGGAGCACGACCTGACAGTTGCCTCAAGGAGTGAGTTAGGGAGCTCGGCCACCGAGGCTCATCCACCTGACGTCCAGTAAGGCCACGTAGTAAGCCTAAAAACTCACTCACCAAATCTTAAAGAGAATAAGATAGTGAGACAGCTAATACTTGACAAGTTTAGAATGTCAAAACAATGTAAGGAGATTACCTTCTATTAGACCTTGTAATATAAATGGGGTATTTTCACATTTAATAAATGACTTTTTTATCAAATTTCAACCTTTACACTATCTAATTTTTCTTACTAAATACTCACTAAACATACTAAAACACGTTAAAATCTAAGTCAAGAATTAAAGACTCGACTCTTATTTATTGGTTGAAAACCACAGCAGATAAAAATATTTCGACTAATAACAAAAACTTCTACCAACTCATAATCACTTCTTTTACTTTATAAAATCAATTTGGAATGTTGTATCTTTAATAAATTAAATAAGTTGTCAAAAGCAATAATATTTATATGTGGTGTTTTTTTTATATCTTATGAATTTTATTCAAATATTATCAATTTTCTTTTCACAAGCATTAGCACTTTCTAAAAAAAAAAAATCATTTTACAAAGTCTAGGTTTTTGTATTATTGCAGTCTTGTGCATCATAACATTTTTAAGAAGATGAATCTGTTATAATGAAAAATGCGACTTATTTACACAGAAAAATGCAACTGTTAATATGGGAACATAGTTGCATATTTCAGTTTGGAATAATTGCACGTTTCTGTTTTGTATAGTTACACGCTTCTAAAATGCACTATGAGTGCACGGTGCACCCGGGTGCATATGAGACCCACTCTTTTACAAATACTATCAACTTTTAGGCAAAGTATAGAGTGAACAAGTTTCACGGTGAAACTGATTAAGGAGTGTGACTTATATTACTAAAGAGTGTGATTTTTTACTATAAAGAAAGATACTTATAAAAAGAAGAAAAGTATGACTTATATTATAAAGAAAGAAAGATCGTAGTGATAACTGAAGGGTGTGACTTATATTACTAAAATGTGTGACTTATATTATTAAAGAGTATGCCGGAAAAAAAAAATTAATTTCACGATGAACAAGTTTCACAGCATACCAATTCCAACTTATATTATTACATAATCGAAAGTATATTTTTTTTTCAAACACGTCCGCACCTCAAATTGAAAGCGAAACGTCACCATATTATGATTAATATTACCCAACATAAACAATGCGTGGAGTAACCGCTTTCAAGAACGTGAGAACTTATTCTCTCCTCTCTCTCTCTTCAAAATAAAGAAATTAAAGGCCCAACCCAGCACTCCTCTCTCTCCCCCACTCCTCAATCAACTCCAACACGTAATTATATAAATCCTTTTATAACCACCCAAATCTTCAACATTACTAATAAAATAGTGAAAGAAAATTTTCAGAATTCAAATCAATAGAATACCAAAAGATGTGTTGTGGGACAAGAGTGTGTTGTTTATGCATGTGCCTGATACTAGTTGTTATTGCAATTGGTTTTCTATTTGGATTTGGGGTTTTTAAGCATGGATTCCACAAGGTTAAAGACACATTGCATATGGACTATGCCTCCGCCGCCGTCAATGGAGGCTCCGCCGCCTTCCGCCGCTGTCCTTTCTTGGGTGTGAGTGCGCCGCCGCCGTATTAGTTGTTTTTATTCTTGTAGAAGTGGATCTTGGCACTTGTGTTGGGGTTTTATTCTATTCAGTTGAAAGTTGTGGGATTTTAATTTTGATGTTTCTAGCATTGTGGATTTATCATATTAGAGATTGTGTAATTGTATTTAATTGGCTTTTTTTTTCTTTTTATGTACATGATTTTATAAAGGTTTCGTTGGGATTGAATTTATGGTGATAAAGTTGTTTGGATTGATTTGTTTATTTTTTGAAGATGGGGGATTTTGAATACTAATATTTACAAGTCATGTAAAAGTTGAAACTAATTTGGAGAAAACCTCCTCTGAATCAAGTTTATGTCGAACTCTATCACTTGGGTAAAAAAAAACTATTATTATTATACATAAAAGATTTCACAATTTAAAAATATAAAGTATTTTATAAATAGTGATTATTTTTTTACATAACAGTGATAATTTTTATCATAACATTGAGAATTTTTATACATAACAGTGATACTAAAAAATCGAATTCACGGTGAACTCGGGTTCACAAAAGTTTTTATTAACAATTTTTTACCTTTCCAAAAAAAAAGTTGAAACATTTTTCCTAAATCTCTCCAAAAAGCTGATCTACTTGGGCGAATCTATAAAAAAGATATCAAATGTGCTATAATTATTCTAAACTGTTGGAAATAGCTAAAATCAGGAGAACGGTGATTCAGTATATTTTCATATAAATCACGTGAATTGATTTAGTTATAATAATTGAATAACAGCCCAAAACAAGTGAATGAATCATAAATTTTAAATGATTTGAGAATATTGCAACATGGTGTTCAACTTATATATTTAGGTTATATTTCCTTTGGAACATAGTTAAGTTAAAGCCTCGTGCAACCTATAAGTAAAGACAAAGTCTTGAATGCACAATGTGCACCGTATAATTCAAGTGTTTTAAAACACACAACTTATTTGCCTGAAATGTTCAACCTATATATATTGAAATCTATTTAGTGTAAAAGAAGTTGAACATTCCAATGTAAACAAGATAAATTTTTAAAAAACACTTAAATTTGCACGGTGCATCTCGTACACCTAGAGACCTACTCATCTCCTACTCATAAAGTAAATAGAATATATTTCAATGAAATCGTCTAATACTAGTTAGTAATTCTTGCGTGAAAGAACGTACGACACAAATATCCACCCAAACTCGTTACTTTATAAATCTTATATCTTTGAAATAGTGTTATAAAATTAGAGTTATACAAGGCAAAAGCTAATGTAAGAGAATGTGTGAAATGATTGAAATTAACTACCAAATACACAATCACAATATATATGACGTAGAAAGAATTTATAAGAGACGATGTTTTGTTTCTGCTGTACAGGTATCATAACTCAAAATTTGGCCTTTTCTCCTTGTTTCTAAGGACCCTTGAAAAGGCTGAAAAATGAATCAATAAAAAGCATACACATATAATGTGAATATGGTTGGTTACATAAGAAACCATAGCAAAGAAAACAAGATGAATGGGATGATTCTTTTCGACAAAAAACGAGTGTCAAAATTTAGTAAATGCTCAGTTTGTGATTTTGGGCGGCTAAAGAAATAGTGAAATTACACTACTACATAGTAAACCCATTGCCTCTTTCTCCAGTCTTGCCAGTTCTACGCTGTACATCTGCATCATAGTGCGCAAAGGCCGCATCTAAAGCCTACGCAAATAAGGTTGCATAAGAGAGACGACAAAACTACAAGTGCTGCATTTTCGATTTGATATAAATGGATTTCAGAAGTTTTACTCCAAGGTGTGGATTTCAGATTCATATAAGTCCAAACAAACATATACAAATCCTTCTTATGGATTTCAAATCCATCATCAAAACACAACCTAATAAGTGTCCAGAAGTTTGAGAGGTCAGGCTATGTTTGGATTTAGGGATTGAAATGAAAGGCTTTCAATCCACCTAAATTAGAGCAGTTCTAATTCCAACCCAAATCAATTCAAACAAACTTGAATTTAGAACCGTTCAGTACAAGTATCTCCGTGATTAAATATAAGCTAGGGCTAACCTGAAGCATCGGGTGAACAAGGAGAGAGACCTGATGCCTGAAATCAGACTGCACAGATTCCTTCATCTCCTGAAACAGCTGGAACATTAGAATATAGTTATACAGACAATTTTAGGGCTTAAATAGTGTACCCTTATTGCTAACACACCTGCAACTTTGGATATAGTTGAGACATTGCGTCTTTCAATCTGGTTGCCTGTTAATGAGCAAACCAGTTACGATCATCATAGCCAAATGGTCCACGAATGCTACAAGAATTCAACCACATAAATACACAATCTTGGCAAAAATTAATGGTTCGAAGGTCAACCAGAAGTTTTTTAAATTGTAAGAAGCTATCCAACACATTTCAAAAGATTGCGGCGGTGATGAGAGCAGCTAAAAGCTGAAAATCATTATGACCTCTTCGGCATTGACCACCCAAAAGACATAGTTCAGATAAGAAAAACATATTCATTGTGTTACAGATTCTCTACACCTGAGTCCTGACCTTCTCCTTGTTCATCCTCTTCCCAGAAATTTCCTCGCAATCTCAGTTCATTAGATTGACTTGAAACAAGAAGCATATTATGGCAAAAATGCGGACCCAGATATACACAATAGAAACAGCATCCAAATCAGGTTTATCGATCAGCTAAATCAGTTAATTCAAAGTCGCCATGATCATTTGCGTATTCATAGAGAAGTCCAACTCAGGATCAATCAGATTTGGTAGTTGTGGTGATTCTTTTCATGCAGACGATCAAAAGTAATATGCTGTTGTGGCAATGATGCAATTTGAGTGCAAGGGCTAGAGCTAGAAGTGGGATAAAGGAACCACCTCTAGAGCATCAGATATGAATGGAGACTATAGTTGTTTATGCAAGTGTTAAAATACAATGATAAATTCTAGCATATCTTTAGGAGTTCTCAAGATTTGATCAAGCATGCAATATTGTAGAGAGATGTGCAATGTATTTTTATCTTTTTCAGAGAAGTAGCAGCCAAATATTATCAGCACATTAAATTATTAACATGGAAAGATCAACGTCCCAAGAACAATGAACCAGATAATTACCTTGTTATAAAGGTATTTTGTTGTAATGGGGTATGATGACCAAAAATGTTTCAACAGTTCTTGGACAGATGTCCAATGCTGCAAAAGAGAATCCATTCTTTTAGTTGATACCATAAAACTATACATCACAAACAGAAAACTGTGATTGACACTGGAATCCAAGAATTAGTGTAAGCTCACTTGCAAGAGTTCCTCTTTAGTAACTTTTGGTAACCTATCCAGAACACTCTCATGCGGATTGTTACCAAGATGGAGCTTGGTGCTAGAGATATTCTGGGTCAACCCATTCAAAACCTATGTTTAATAACAAAGAAATTATATTTCATGTATAAAGCATCCATAATGAAAACCACTCTTACATAACATTATAATTAAAAGTTAGATATATGTAAAGGTTGAATACCTTAAAAGCAACCTCCTGATTCATTATTGGTTCACTCAACCCCATGACTCTAATATCAGATATGATATCCCTTAAGCAACCATAAGCATCACTTGACCTCACACTGGATTTTACGGGTTTTCCACCTGAACCTGCATCTCCTAAAGCTTTTAGTGCATTAGCCTGTTGAGAATCAAAGTAGTCCCTTGGATCCTGTATAGAGAATGAAATCGTTCAAAAATTACTGCACTCAGAGGTTGTGTTGTTTGAAAGTTAATAACAGTTCAAAACCTTGATACTGAGGGGTGCCACAGCAGGATCTCGCGGCCCCTGAAGATCTTCAATCTCCGCAGTTCGAGTAATCCTGTTAGAGTGTTCTTTCTCTGAATTACTATTTGATGTTTCATCAGATGGTTCAGCTGCAAAGATACTTAACATTAATAATGCTGTTCGTTGTTGGATCAATAAGCAGTGTTCATATTGGAGAATGAGAAGAGCCTCTACCCTGTTTTCTCCTGGTAAGAGCTTCAGCAACAGACCTTGGATCTCCTAGCTCAACATCTATTCTCAGATTAAAGGCACCAAATGGAATATTAGGCTTTCATATATTTCAATTCTTGACAAATGCAATAAAATAATGGCTTAATTGCTGTTGAAATCACCACCTTTTCGCAAATTGCAATCTAATCTGGAAACAAATAAAACCTCAATTTGGAAACAATTTGCAATTCTAACTTCCGGGCAGATTGACTCTTGCCCATTTCAGATGTCTCGAGCAATGAACAATGTTATATCCTACTCCACAGTACATGCATGTGTGCTAACATGGTTAATTGTTCGACACTTCATGAACGGGTAAGAGATCTACCTAGTTGAGGGTTTACTTGCCAAAATTCAAAAGTTTAGATTAGACTTCAATTTGCAAAAAGTTGGTGATTAGCAATAAAGCCTAAAATAATTTCCATTCAATTAAAACATCCTTTTAAATAACTTTTGCACTGTTGAGGTACAAATTATGTGAAGGGTTCTTTTGACTGTGTGTATCCAAATAAACAATGGAAGAATAGCTGCATCTAAAAGAAAAACTGAGGTGCTTAAGAGAACCTACCCACAACTCTTCCTTGAAGAACAACTGAAGCATGCTGGTTCAGATATTGTGCAAAAGATCTTCGATATGGCTCATATTGGGAGTCCAAGACATCCTTGACCTCTTCATGTACTAACCCATGATCCTGCAATAGATGACAACATAAATAATAATAAGAATAAAAAACTGTGCAACATATCAAGGGAAAACCAAGATCTTGTAAACAAATATGTGCAGTTTTACAATAACACAAAATCAGTAGTCATAGAAAAGATGGAATACATCATAACTCACAAACAACAATGGTTTATGATGACAAACAATAGTGGAATATTTCTTCTTGGACTATATATGAGGGACAAATGTCAAGGACAAAGCTCACAAGATACCTAATATACATATCAAAATGGTATATATATCATTGGGCTCCATATCAAAATGGTATACACACACACACACACATATTAAGAACCATATCTAGAAAAAAAAAAGCCAGTGGAATCTGAATGTGCAACCAAATTTACCGGGAGATGTGTGTAATCGTCACCCACGTCAGCTTCTATGTCCACAGTTGGATCAACACGCCTAATCTAAAGGAACGGTTAACGTATAAAATCAGATATAAAGAAAATCATAGCAAATGCATTCAGGCCAAGGATGTAGAGAAGAAAACAAACTTCAAATGAAACTACCTTTCTCCGAGCTTCATTGGCAAGCATATCATCTCGTTTCAAGAAAACAGCAAGCTCCTCATCTTCAGCAGCCTCTGCTGCAGCAGCAACTACATTTTTTGTACTGTGAAGATATTCTGCTCTAGAGTATTTGGTCCAGAACTCCTTTTCTGTCATCTGAAATGCAAGTATAACATCCTCATAGGGAACCTCTTACAGGCATAGCCCTGGATTAGTGGCCACAAACTGACCATATACATTACAAATCAATTATATGAACTTGAGATTATCATTTCCAACTACACTATTTGCATTTATTCTATCTTGAATTAAAAAATTATGTTTGTTTGATTAGTTTCCAGTGAAACATCCAATTCATCTTAACCATTTCCTACCAAAACTAAATCTCAAACCTAGAATTTAAGCTTCAACCATATAAGTAACATAATTTACCACTCATCAATTATTATTCTTATTATTCAAATTGCGTCATTTGGGGATCACAACTTTCGACTAATTTACTTAATGTGCTTCTATAAACATATGTATATAATTACAATGTGGAACCTAACATCAAAAAAAATACTCTGGTGCAAAGTATTATCAGTACAGATTATTAGAAATTTGCGTTGAAATTAGTTTCATGGGGAACCCAACATTGGGTTATATTAAATAATACATTTCAAATGGACCCACCTTATCGGCTTCTCAAAAGTTGTATACAAAAATACATTCTGTCAAACAATATATTGTATTCTAACCTACATATTCACATTTGCACGTATTTATCAAAACATAATTTCAATTTTAACACAAAATAATAGCAACCAATTCTGAACAGAAATACCAAACGAGAATTCCTATTAGAAAGGAGAGCAGACAAGCCCTGAGTTTTTTTTTTTTTTAAACTATATTTACTGAATTTATGTTCTTTACAGGTAAAAGATAATATGTTCCAGAACAATTATTATTAAGAAAGGAACATTAGGGCAGTAACCCAAGGAAGGGGAACCAATTATTTGTGAAGCACCAAGGTCTAAGTGAAACCAACTGAATATTATTCATAGATATTACAATAAAGAGATTCGGGGTTATCACAGAAATGCAGTATAACAGGAGAGACAGAGGACCAGTATAGAAGCACAATGAGGTATCTAGTAAGCATAAACTTGTTCAAAGACATTCTTCCTACCTTTTTAGGTACAAAACTCAGATATGCTTGACGAACTGCTGGTTTTTCAGCAAAAATCTGCAAGAAAAGTTTGTATAATCCGTAAGAAAGTTTATAGTATCAATGAGGTGGAGCGCACTGTGCAATAAAAACATATCAAAAAGTATAAACATACCATCAAGTATTATCAAATTTAAGTTGCAGTTAGAACAAAGATAATGGTTCGGTCTAATATTTCATTTGTAATTTCAAAACCCAGTAAAAGGATAATTAACAAAAAAGCAACCATTGATTAGGAGCTAACTTGTACAACAACAACTTAGAAGGCGACTGAAATTCAAAATAGGTAACATTAACAAAGAAGATAGGTGGACAAAAGGTTGAGGCATGACACAATCTTTCCAAAGAACAAAGTGTGAGAATGAAGGGAGATAAAATGAAATGAGTTCATCCCTAAATAAAATTGTTAGTTGGGACAGTTGGAGAATAGATAATAATTGAGGTTTTCCAATAAGGATTTTAGGAGTCTGAGTTCCCCTGGATCCTTCCGCTCCTTATCCGTTTCAGTAAGACACAATTCAAAAGTTATCTCCATAAATTCAATATAAGTTGTTGCCAAAATTCTTAAATTGGTGTCCAAGTCAAGTAACTAACTTAACTCATCCCATTGTCAAAAACTATCATGGATCAAAGAGGTTGCACATATATATATTAACAGAGAAACTTGGAAACACAGCTGGAAGGAATAAGAAAACATACCTGATGAATAATTTCTGGTGTCAAGTTAAACGTCACTCTGTTTGACTGAAACACAGCAAAAAAAACATAGTCATATTACTACAAGATCCCATGTTAATATGATGAAACAACAATTAACATAATATAATGCATAAAGGTTATTCATCCCAAGTTATAAAGTGCTTACAACTTACTCCAAGAATTAATTTTAAAAGTTCTTTTCCAGCCAGAAAGACAAAGAAAGTATACATACAAATAACTGAGCAACAATCTTCTCAAAACCAGTAGAAGTAACTGTTCTCAGCATTTACTAAAACAAATCAGCCGCCCTGCAAAGAGAGGGGGGTGTCTTTGTGCAGGGAATTCAGTTGATATATATACGCAGTCTATTTCTTCTCCAATGTCAACCAATCTCAAGTTAAGAAAATATTTCAACCTTGGAAGCCCAATCTTTTATAAATAGGCTTTTAATGTTCAAATTCACAAAACAAATATCCAAAAACCGATGTAAAGACCCTTTCCTACACCAGAACAAATTGTTTAAGCTCCTACTTCTCCCAATTTTTTCCCCTTCATATGGCATTTACATAATGGATTTTGTAATTGTTCTTACATCAAGCCTCCTTCGTTTATCCAGGAAAATATGATCAGATTCACTTAGAAGCTCTGTAAATAAATCTTAATTTATACCATGTTTTTTATATTTATGCCAAGTTATGCCTTTGATCTCAACTTTGTATCCATCCCCTTTAGGCTCCTATATCTTAGCTTTTTGTCTTATTTTCAACTTAACATTGTTATGTATTTTTAGAAGTGCTTTCATAGTGCATAGACCCCCCATCCTTGGGCTTATGTATCATCCTTGAACAAGAAAGTCGCCATAAACTTTAACCTAGATGTGGAGTAATCACTTATTTTCTTTTCCCTCAGCAGAATGAAATGATTAGCAAATGGGTTAACATGCCTGGCTAATGTATTGCGACTAACAAAAGGGCACAATTCATATGATGAAACTCGCTTATTTCTATAGCCTTTAATCAAGTAGATTGTTAAAACTTCAAATCAATTTCTCAGTTAAAATAGTGAGATTCCTTTGGATCTAGCAACTTCAAATGTAAGCAGAGAAGTTATAATTTACCTGACCATCGGATAGCGGCTTTACAGTCCACATTTCATTTTTTAATGCTAGTCGTTGCTTTGGCCTCCTGCTATCGTTCTGGTCCAGCAACTTCTGCACTTCATGAATGAACATTAATTATAACACATCATTTATTTTAATCTAAATGTAACTGATATAACCTATTCGTCAAGTAGAATCTATAGGAAAAGACAATTCAAGAACTTAATTTGTCTACACATAACATATATCAGAACAGTTTGGAATACAAAGTATCTTAATAGAAAGTTTAACAGCAAAGGAAACAAAAACTGTGGAAATATTTTGCCTTTTAAGTTTCATCTTCTTTGTTTAACATTAATATTAAAGAAAAGCCCCATCACTAGCAGAAGATTTCAGAACCTAACCTTTCTCGTTGCCCAAAATTCAGCATCTGTCAGTATACCTCCAAACACGAGCTGCTTGTGAAGTGTCTGTAAATCGCTGCCAATTACACCTATTTAGTACACTGACTATAAGCAAAAAAGCAAAATTTAATCTTAACACATATAAAGCTTCATATACAGATGGATACCATGCTCAGATCTAGTTTCATATCTTATTACAAATAAAATTTATTAAATGAGAAAAGGAAAGCATGATATCCTTCCGAGGTATTAAAATATGAGATGCTGGAACATAAATAAGAAAACATCTTTTTACAGTCACTCAATATAATGATATTTCCAAACTTTGATATCAGACTGTTCAAGCAAAAAATCTTAAACTTCCTCGATTCTAGTATATCTCTAATCATTCTCCTACTTTGCATCAAAATTTACAATTTTGATCTTACACTAATCCCAACACCTACTAATCAATAGTCAATAGCATCAAGAATACCACCAATGTGAAAATAGATGACCCAATCAAAGACGCAATAAATCAAATAAATTTTTCAAAGGAGAAATAAGACATGAAAAAGTTATTTTGACAACTAAAAGATTTTTAGTACATGGATAAGAATTTTATTAACAAATGGGATTGCAGTTACCTGTTTTCCTGAAGTAGCTTAATTCGTCGCTCCGTTTCCGCTCTGCTAAGTTGTTCATTGTTGATTGGAGTTTCATCTTCCGCATGAAATGCAATAGCACTGGCTGTTCATAAGTCAACATATACCACATTGTCAGCAGGTACAATATCTTTCAAACTTTTAAGACAAACAACTCTAAAAATGCCAATCATTCTATGGACTGCCTCTCACACTCAGATTTGCAAATATGTTCCATTAAAATCAGAATTCTCGTATTATTCTCTGAACATGAGAAAAATATAGTAACATCTAAAATTATTTTTAAATATTAACAAACAAAAAAATCTCATAAAGACATTTAATATTTTTGATACACCTCCAGGTCCGGTCCCGATCAAAGTATACCAAAGGCGCAAGAAGATGATGGCAGGATGAGTCTGGAGGAGTTTTATTTATTCGTTACTTTCTTTAATTCTGTTGATTTCAATTTCCGGACTATTTCTATTTTGTCAATTAGTTCTAGGCTTATTCATGGGCCGAGGCCTTTTGTTCATAAACTATTTAGACGCAGGGTTTTACCCTAATTGCAATCTATGGTATTGTTATCGTTTTGCAGCCATTGGCTTGTGGCAGAGTTATCTCTGTGGATCCTCATCACGAGGATAGTTCGTATTTACGTGATCGTGGTTCTTTAATTGTTTGGTAGAGTCTATCAATTTTGAATATGGACTTCAACAAAACAACGTTTCTCGTGGCAACTTGATATGACATGATGATACAATCGAAAGCATTTAAAAGATAGGTATAATGCAAGCCAATAGTATACCCATATTTTCTCTATTTCCTAACTAAATCACCATGTTTACATGACAATCTGAAATAGTGTGTACATTGATAACGGCACATAACTGCTATATTTATTATTGTGACTCACCAACTAATTCCCGGCATACATCACGGTCAGCAAAACTATCAAATTGAAAAATGTAACTCCCTCCCTGAAATAAGACAATCATTAGGTTTTTATATACAGTAAAACTTGGGAATATGAGAATAAACAACTATGGAAAACTCTGAAAGTGTAAGTTCTGCATCGAATAAAGACCATGAACCTGTTTGTTACTGAGATTTAGCAGGGCGTTTTTAGCACTCTCCTTGGTAAATTTGTGACCTGCAGTTTGCAAATTATAGCGCAAACACATCAATTGAAATATTGCACTTAGATTATATATCACTTAACAGTTGACAGTTAGACTCGGAAAAGATGAAATGGGTATTCCATGATGGACTTTATTACTATTGATTTTTCAATACAGAAGGCATGATGACGTAAAGGGCATGTTTTTTAGTTTATGAGAATTGAGTTAATATGAATTGCAGACATATGGCCTGAACCATAAGCAAGAACTCATAACTGAGTGTGGAGTAAAGGTAGAAGAACCAATAACCTTTAATATTCTTAAACTCCACATTCAGCCTGGAGGATTGAACATTTGGCATGAAGATGAATCTTTCCATGTCCTGGAAAGCAGAAAAACACAAAAAAAAGAAGTAAATCAAACAGGCCAATATCACCAAATGAGGCACCAGTTCGTGAAAGTTAAAATGCCCAAAAAAATACAGAATTGATTTACGGCCAGTAACAATAGCACACCACCATGATCAAAGAAAGACTGAAAACGGTTGCTAATATCATCACAAATTTCACACTCCACCTAATCAATAGTTCCTAAACCAATATACAAATCCATTTGTCCCAACTATACAAAAAGCAACAAACATTATGTGCATTATTAGGGTTCAATACCAATTTGAGTACGCCGGGAGCCCCGGGGTCCTTGAGTGTAGACTTATACTTGGCGCGCTTCATCACCTTCATATCCGCCATTGTATATTACGATGTCTCAGAAACGAGTCTCTTTACAATCGATACGAAAATCCAGTGGGCATCAGAATGGGCGGGAATCAATAGCACCGAGCCAAGACGGAGATTTAGGGTTTTGATGCAGTGATGTTGCTGTAGACTATTTTCGGGTGAGTCGCCGGAGTTTCTTAAGGCGCCCACTGCGATTGAGGATCACTTGTGTACCATAGATGGGGGGGCTAAGAAATCAGTGCGTGAATCAGACTTATATTCTGGAGAATGACGACAGAACCGAAATAACCAAGCTTCTTATATTTTCAACCCAAATTGAACCGAATTATTAATAAAATCGAATTAAGCGAACCGGTCAGTTAATTCGGGCAAAAACTGCTACTTTTTTAAAATGGCTTGGCTTGGGCTTGGGGACGGCGTCGCGGAGCCGGCGGCCGATTGAAGAAATTGGAAATTGGAGGAAGAGAGCGGATGGTGTAAGATCGGAGAGAGGGAACAGAGGTGGTTGATGCTGAAGCGGGTCTCAGCGGATTGCGGTGGTGGCAGTTCTTCTCAAGTTGCTGACTGGAATTATTTGATTTTTGGGGCCGTCGGATTTGAGATGCAGGGGGTTGTGTAAAAAGTGTATTAGGATTGAAGGTGGAATTAGGATAGGTATTATGACTCGTCTTACGTGCACCCTAGTGCACCGTACATTTATAATGTATTTTAGAAGCGTGCAATTATATAAAATATAAATGTGCAATTATATTCCCATATTAATAATTGTACTTTTTTGTGTAAATAAATCGTATTTTTCAATATGATAAATCAGACGCTTAAAAAAAATACACTATGAAATAAGACGACAAGACACGCCAAGATATAAAACCTAGCCTAGGTATTATAGACATTTTGTTTTAATTTATTTTTTGGAAAAATTGGTTCAGGGTATTGCCTTTGTGGGTGCATATAACCGAACCCTTTACCAATATATTTAGCTTTGGGAATTGGGCCTCTGCCCTATTGGGTTAATAAAATTTAATTAAAAAAATAGGAGTCGGGCTGTCAGGCCAACCCGATAAGCCTACAGGACCAGTCGGGCCGGCCAAAACAGCCCGGTTTTAAACGGCCCAGGAATGTTTAGTCCTAACCCTGAAAAAATTCATGTTAACCCGGCTCGGCCCGGGGCTAGGTGTGATCCAGGCTTTTAATAAAAAAAAAATGCTTTTTGTGTTCTACTTGTGTTCTAAAAACACCACTGAAGTTCAGCGTAAATCAAGATCGTATAATGCGTTTCATGTCATTTTAATCCGTTGATTTATTATCTTTGAAATATGCAACTCGTTTTATACTGAAACATATAACTATTTGTTCGAATTAATAGTTGCACGGTTCAGTATAAACAAGTTGCATATTTCAGTATAACAAGTTGCACGGTTCTAAAATGCATTTTGAGTGCACGATGCACCTGACTGCACATGAGACCCACTCTTTTATGAAAAACAAAAAACAATTTATAAGCAACTTTTAAGTCCCAATCTTGAAACTTGTAAGCTACCCTCAATTTGTACATAAGAGCAAACTTGAACAGGAGTTTAAAAGATTGTACTTTTAGATCGAAAAATTATATAAAGACGTCGGAGGTGGAGGATCTGGAGGTGGTGGCCATTATTGATTGCCTTTGATAACCAACTGCTGATGGGCTGCGTTGTGGAGAGAAATTCGGATCAAGGGTTGGAACATCAAAAATGGTACATAGGAATGGAACTTTTGAGATATAGGAGTGCCGAATAAGATTAGAAAATAGGAATTTTTGGAAACCAATAAGGTTAGTACTCTATCCCAGTTATATAGGTTTTGTTTTCCCTATATGATGTCTTTGTTGGGGTTATACGTGAAAGTATGTTTTTACGTAATAACGAACTCATTCAACTCTTATTTACTGAATATAAAACGTTTCATCATTGTTGCTTTAAATATAAATGAATGTTAATTATTTATTGCAAACTGTTCCATATTAGTACAATATTACATTGTAGTTAATGTGATGATACTCGATCACAAAAGATCACATTAACAGTTCCTTGTAAATAAAAGTACAACTTCACAGCCTAGATGGAATTGAACATTCCATTGGTAGAGATTGAAGTGCAAAGCTCAAATTGGCTTGTCTTGACCAAGAGATTGCACTAGCACATTTTGATGTGCTGAAGAGGACCTACAGAGAGGATAAATTATTTCGTACTGACTTAAGGGATGAAGAATTAGACCTCAGTTGTTATTGATTTCTTAACCTCATTCACTTAAATAGAATTGTTTGTAATTAATATTTATTGCTTTGATTTGTGTTGGGTTTAGAGTCAGACAGTGATTCTATACTTTGCATTTTGGGCAATATTATTAATTATATGGCAATTGCTAAGATTTAATACAGAGTAACGTGTGCAAGCAAGTCTTGTGTGATTTGTCCCCTTGGTCAGAAGTTTTATTATACCAAATCTTGCAAGTGAAAATTTATTTATGTATGGATAATAAAGTTGAGTTGTCTTTACTCCAAGGACAAAGATATTAATTAATATAAAGCTTTTCAGTGACTTAATTAATTAATGGACTAAATAATCTTAAACATGAGAAATAATAGCCGGGAGCCATATTATTGTAACATAGTAATATGGATTAAGATGGATAGTTCAATATTAATTTTATAGTGGAGTAAATTAATATTAATGGGCTTGAATAATATTTTAGCTTAATATTAAAGTTTCATAGCCCATTAGATGTTCAATCTTAATTCTCCTAAAGGCCCCTCAAATAGCCCAATATAAGTACAATTAATGAAAATGAGAAGAGAATATTATTGCCCTATTTTTCTTGAAAATTTCGAAAATTATGGGACAAGAAAGGAGAAAGATTTTCTTGAAAAGATTTTTATGGAAAAAGATAAGTATTCTTTCAATACAAGATTATCCCATAAATTCAAGAAATATTGAATTATTCGAAAATATCTTATTTATAAGGGGGGAGATTTTTGTGAAAAATTTATTTATGGGAAAGAGAATATATTGGGTATATTCAAGATTACTTCTTGCCAAGAATTAAAGATCTTCCCATATCCAGATTTTGCCAAATATTTCGACCACCTCCTTGGTTATAAATAGGGGATGATTTTTCATCCCCAACACAATTCCATGTGCTGAAAAAATTAGAAATTCACAAAGGTGGTGCAATAATATTTTATTTTCTCCTTTATTAAAATCGTTCATGAGAATCCTTCCACCGGATTACGTTTGTGGACGTGAGACATATTTGAGAATGCACTTTTGGTTGATCCATCGTCTCAACGGTTGTCACTCCAAGAGGTATGTAATTTTGTAACTCCTAGATTCCGCATGCTTAGGATTTACGTGAATTACGTGTACGCATGTTGTTGTTGTTTATTTAATTATTATGTTGAATTAATATAGGATTGATTCATGTTAGTAATTAATTGGTTAATTTAAATATGTATTTAAATACACCTCGAATAGTTCCGGGCACCCCTAATTTCCCAACAACTGGTATCAGAGCCTCGGTTTCATGCTCTGTATTTAAATTGTTATTTAAATTTGTTGGCCATTAAATTTTATTGAAATTGGATAGTAGAATTGTTAGATCTGTTTTGCAGGTATCCAATTGTCATGGTATTTAATAATGTGTTTATTTATTTCATGCGTATGATTGGTTTTAATTCGACTCGTTCAAATTTATTTTTCTCGTGAGAAAATCCACGAGTAGATTAAGCTATTTGATTTGCTCAATGTAATAGACTAGTCTAGATTTTAAGTTTATTTATTTTATTGTAAAATAAATTGTAACCGGATCGAAGACGAAGACGGAGACGAGGAGTTAAGACGGATCCGGAATCAGATATCTGGTGATGTGCATCGCTACGAAACATGCTGGCGAAGCCTGAACTTCGGATGTCGCCAGTGCCTGGCTGTTTCGGCGCCAAAGCGTCCGCTGGGTCGGCCTCGATGCGACCTGGTAAGCGCGGTGGAAATATGGGCGCCGAGCGATGCCGAGCGAGCAGGAGGCGGATGGGAGGAGAGACGGCAAGCCTTGCTACAAAGATGCCGCTCATGCCCTTTAGAAGTGGCCGAGCCTCCAGGCGAGGCGTCGTGCTATGCTGGCGCAGTGGGCGCGATCGCTCGGCCAAGTGGTCGGCTTTGATGCGGGCGTGCATCTGTTGCGAGCTACTTGGCATGGCGATTCGGGGCAAATTTTTTTGAGACGAGCGCAGTGGGAGAAATCAAGGCGGTGTTTCTTCAAGATCATGACAAGTGTTGGTCCTGTTCTTGAGTCTCACACATGTATGGGGGAATACTGCGTGTTGGTGATTTTTAAAACTTTTCTTTCACCGAGGTCGGATGGGTTAGGTTATCGATGATTTCGCCCCGAGAAGACACCAGATTACTCGAGTCAAAGTCTCATCGAGACAATGATCCCGAAGCCGCTTCGGAAGCTTCAGATTAAATTTTAACCGAGCTTGAGTTTATCGAGATCCCGAGGCGCTGGATCGATAATTATCTTCTTGAACCCTCGGTAGAGTTAGTTCGATTTGGTAACTATATGTTCTAAATTTACTCAAGTGTGCGGAATGGTTGACCCTAAGTTTATACTCGTTTTTAGCTTTTTTCGAAAATCTTCCTTTAATGAAAACAAAGGATTAAGGTGTGGATGGGTTTGATGCAAAATTAGTGGATTGGTTCCAACCGAATATCGATGAATTATGCTTTTCAAATTGAAAAACATGCAATGATAATAATGCAAAGATGTAAAGTAAAACAACACGTAAATTATAGTGGTTTCAAAGACTCAAGCTACGCCCACTCTCTCGACCTTGAGAGAAATTCCTTAACCACTTCCTAAAGCTTTCGGCTAACTCAATCAGTAGCTTACTCACTTTTCTACCTTGAATTTTTCGGGTGACTCACCGCGACTTACTAACTCAAACACACACAAGTGTTCGGACTACCACAAGTAGCTTACTAACTTCTTCTAGAGTTTTTTCGCTAACTCACCGTAGCTTACTAACTCTTTACAACTCCAACTCACCAACAAAACACA
Source organism: Stenogyne calaminthoides (assembly GCA_037126765.1). Lineage (NCBI taxonomy): Eukaryota > Viridiplantae > Streptophyta > Magnoliopsida > Lamiales > Lamiaceae > Stenogyne > Stenogyne calaminthoides. Next base: position 16,297,096 of record JBBCBC010000026.1, on the reverse strand, counting down.
CACAAACTACCTTAACAAAGGGGTTTGGGTTTTGGGTTGGTTTCCAACTAGGATGAGATATCCTTTACAATAAGAACAATGCAAAGGTTAGGATATCTCTACTAAGCTTTGTATATTTCTTATCACTCTAGGCTTAGTGAATGAGCTCTCTTCAATGTGAAACACTTGGGAAATTCTAGGTTTTCGAGTGCTTCAATTTGCAATAATACGAATGAGCTCTTGAGTTCCTTTGAAATTTCCCGTGACCTCTCAATGTAAAGGGTCACTAGTATTTATAGGCAACTTCACCAAGGTTACTCTTGAAAAACTATCCGTTGGAGGAGATAGCTTCATGAGTTTCCTCTTATGGTGTTTGATGAACGACTATATTTAGGGTTTGAATACTCCCTTGCATGTTTTAGGAAATATGCATTCATGTAGCCAATCACCAATTTTTGCAGTCTGGAACATAGTACTACTGACATGCTTTAGTGTCCTGTCGCTTTCAGTGTCAGTAAAGTATAGTGTTGTCTTCCTCTGTTTGGTTCTTGTCTTTAGTAAATGTAGACAAACATAACGGCTCTTTTTGGTCAATCTCTCTGAATGAGATAACCTTAAACAAGACTTAGACTTAGTTCTTTTTGTCTGCATATGAATGTCTGGGGCAATATCTATTTTTCTGAATATTCGCATTTTTCTCAGTTTTGTAGTCTTCAGATAGATTTTATTCTGTGCCTCGGAACATTCAGGTTATACTGAGTATTCAATATCATCGAGTCTTGAGAACTTCTGTTGTCTTCATATCTTCGTGTCTTGAGATATCTTTAGAGTCTTGAGTCTTTCGCGTCTTGATGTCTTCCGAGTCTTGATGTCTTGAGTCTTGATGTCTTTCGAGTCTTGTGTTACGAGTCTTGATGTCTTCTTCGAGTCTTGATGTCTTGATGACATCTTGAGTCTTGATGTCTTGATGACATACTAAGTCTTGAGTCTTGATGACATCCGAGTCTTGATTATTTCTTGGGTCTTGATTTCTTGAAACTTCATCGAGTCTTGATTTCTTCAAAATCTAACCCGATCTATATCTCACGACTATACATGGGCGCAGATAACTTCCTAAACACTCTATACTGAATCCTGACTCAGTCTATCAAGATTATCCTGAACATGTCATACTCAGGGGTTTTGGGATCTAATCAAAACTTCTTTATTAAATTCATCTCCCAACAACAAGAAAAATTGAACCATGACAATTGGATAATTTTTGCCCAATATGTTTAATTTATGTTTGTTTTGATATGCTTTTTCTTATGCTTCTGTTTAAATTCGTTTTATGTGTTTGCATGAGATATTGCTTGTGAAAAATCTCAAACTCAAAATTACTAAGTAATTTTTTTATAATTAATTTGGTTTCGAATCAAATTAATTTGACCTCCATGATTTATTTATTTGTGAATTCTTTTGGAGAAATCTCCCCAACGGAGCAGCCAAAAGATAGCCTTCACATGAATAAATTTCCAAAAGGATGATTGTGAATTATTATTAGTGGCGACGATGACCCTCCAGACGAGGCTCGTTCAAAACGAAATGATAATTATGTATTTAATCATGGTTATTACTTAGGTATAAAATTGATATGCATATACTTCTCCGAAGTCCCTGTCAATTTTATATTGGTCAAGTGGGAGCCAACTATTAATTTTTTTTTAAAATTAAAAGTTTTGTAACTATTCTTATTTGTAACTTGCTCAAATGTGCTTAAATAATGACCCACCCAACGTGGCTTATTTAAACTGTTTTGGGATGTTGACTAATACATGTTCATATTTTTTTGAGATTTTAATATGATTCATGGTATCGAATTATGTGATGAACCTTTTCTGTTTAATTCTAGTATTGATACAAAAATGTATGTTTATTTCAGTTCAGCTATGTCGAAACCTTTTAACCCACTGAAATATATGCTCAAAAACACCAACTTACTGGTGAAAACTATGTTACTTGGAAACGTAATATAAAATTTGTCCTCACTACACAAGAACACAATTGGGTTCTTGGTGTACCCAAGCCTAACAAGTTTGCTGAAGGGTCAACCAATGCGGAAAGATCTTTGTATGATATATGGGAGCATGCCAACGAGCCTATGAGATGTATAATCTTGACTTCCTTGTCTGATGATTTGAGATACATTCATGAAGGTGTTGAATCCGCTGCGGAAATCATGCAAAGTCTTGAGGAAATGTTTTTAACAGAAAATCACATGATCAATCAGTTCATGGATGATGGTGTGGCAAGGCTGAAAATTGTTGGGAAATTTATAGTTTTGATGAAAGTTCCAAAAACACATGTAATAGGACCAGTCAGACCTGTTAGCTGATTGATGTTTATATTACCCGCTATAGGAGACCAGCTTGATAATGATCAGATAGTAACAACCGATGAAACAGATAGGTCACATATTGAGGGGAAACTCAATATGTATAGGTCGATTCAAGACTCCAAAGAAAAGTCGATATCCGGACAGCCGTATCGCTAGAGAAGAACGTAAGATCGACGATCCGATCTAGTCGATATCTCACCGTCATAAAGCTCAAACTCGTAATATTTGAAGATCGATGACTTCGTAAGATCGCATCAGAAGACCTACATCATTAGTCCGCTAGTGAAGCTAAGTCAACCCAAGACCTAAGACCTTATCGTAGACCGATCGCTTCGACCGACGTCACCACCAGTGAAAACCGATGTTTCACCTAATCATACGCCTATGATCTCAACAAGAAGAATGTCAACCTTAGTTGGAAGAACAAACACCGAAAAAGTTCGCTGCTAACCAATAAGAACAAAACACGTATGATCGGAGCCGACAATTAAGAGATTTGATGTCGCCTTCTAACGGATATAAAATACAAGTTCACGCTTTTTTGCCTTGCTGCCTCAAGCACGCCACATCAATCCTCAAAACCTACCTAATATATACCAAATTCAAATCGCTCTCCAACGGCTCTTTGATTTCAAGGTCTATAAATATGGGATCACACTTCAGAGTGACATAACGGAAACACCGAACAATCAAGAAGCTCAAGCAATTATCGATTTCCGCACGAAGAACACGATCAAGAAGATTATTTTATTAAGTGTTCATCCCATAAGTTCTTAGCAAAGAAATCTTTTCATCTAGTTGTTCGTCGCTTATACGCAAGAAAAGATTTCATAGTTAGAACTAAAAACAATCTTACCCAAACCCCCAAGTTAGGTTGTTGTTTAGCAAGATTTCGATCAGGGTTTCTAGTTCTCGATCTCTGGGATCGGTTGAGTGTGAACTCCTTAAACATCAAGTCAGGTACTATGTCGACTTACACATAAAACAAAGTCCATTGGTTAAGTAGGTGCCCTTTGTGATAGTGGGAAGAGTGGACGTAGGATCGGTTTGTCCGAACCACTATAAATCTTGTGTGTCTTTACCGCTTTGATTAACCGACACACCAATCGCACACAACCTTTAAAGCGCATACATATTCCAAGTTGAGATCAAGTTAGACCAAGCTTCGACCGATAAAACTCGACACTTCACCAACCGATTAAAAGATTAACTTTGGAATCGATGATCAAAACCGGTTTTTCACACGGGTAAAACTTAAGCTGCCAAGACACATCGCTTAAACCGATAGTTACCGAATCGACTGCCTTCAGCGACAAGAAGTTGGTTATCACCCAAACCGATTCACTCACACTCGACAGTTAACGCCTCACACCGATTTGCACAAAAAGTTTTTGAAGTCTATTCACCCCCCCTCTAGAGACTGCCTCACAAAACCCGCTCGGGACCTACAAGTGGTATCAAAGCAGGTTGGTTCATCGAATTAACGACTTTGTGTATCATCGATTCTTGAGGAAGAATCTTTGTGGTCGATCGAATCGATCTTGAAAAACCTTCTTAAAACTCATTCTTTTTTCCAAAACACTCAAAGATGGATAACACCCTCGTATGTATCATGATCGCCAAGTTTTCAATCGATGAGAGTATGCATTGGGCCATATATATGTCCAACCATCTAGGTTCGATCGTTGGCGGAATGATGGAAGTCATCGAAAGAGGACCCATCATCATATACTACGACAACCCCCGCAGTTGGAGGAGATCCGATTTTGCCGGGAAGTCTTGTGCGAAAAAGCCCCTTGATGGATGCAGAGGAAAGAAAGATGCACACTCTAGATACTATCGCAAGGCACATTATCATGAAAAACAATGGATAAGGTCACCAAGGAAAAGATTAAGTATCTTAAATCTGCGAAAAGCAATGCGGGATACTCGGGTGAAATACGCGAGGAAATGACCAGATAAAAGACAAATTTCGCAGTTTAACCGGTAAAGTTCAAAAATTGAAGATGTTGCCCAACTAAACCATCAACGAACTCGATGGAAGGATTACGTATGTCAATAAACAAGCCGAGAACTTGGTAGAGAGATGTCCGATAAAGATATCAACTACAAAATTCTAAGGTCTCTACCAAGAAATGGGACATGAAGGTCACCAGAATCAAGGATTGCCAAGACATTTCAAAAATGAAGCCAAGTAATTTTGTTTTTTAAAAATTTTAAAGCTCACGAAGTTCGACGGATTGAAAGAGGACAAGTTCGATGAAGATGAGGTGCCCGCCGAAGCCTCAACTCAAAATCGGTTGTTTTTTAAGGCAACCAAAGAAGAGACCGAAGGCCGCCAACGAACTGTTGGGAATATAATGAGTCGCGTAGGCAGACGCCTCGCTACTGGGAAGCTTGAGAAGTCGAACATCCAACTTGGTAAGTATCGAAGATTTTATAAGGACTATCAACATACCGAGGGAGAGATAGGAGATCGCCCAACAGATCTCCAGAAAAAACCAGATATGATGATCGGAGGGATCACGAGAGATGAAAGGAAAAGAGATAATCGACCGAGGAAGGAAGAGATAACCAATCGCATTAAGAAGCTCGATTTACTATCGAAAAGGAAGTCACCGATAGGTCATACAGACGAGTGATTCACCCGAAGGAAAGGTTGATTGGATCGAGCGAGCGTTTCAAACCGGAGAAGCTCGTCACTATAAATAGACGCCCTGACCGACGCCAAGAGAAAACAAGAAAATAGAACATAAGAGAGCAACGCTATAGGGGATGTAAGAGCTATGGTTGCCGATACGCCAGAATCGACGATTCCTATCCGCCTCTCCGAGGACTCGATACTCCTCCTCAGAGAAGAAACACCGACGAAGAAGGGTTGTTGCGACTTCTATGAAAATGAAGATCTGATATTCTCTTGCACGATGATGAGATCACGGCCGTGGAGGACCAACTGGAGGTAACCTCCAAACTCGCTTCGTTCGGCTTCTATACCGCTATCATTAGCACACCTTGGGGAGATTGACCTGCTTTACTACAGAGCAATTGCTTGAGGATCTCTCCAATGCAGAGACACTTATGCTATAGTGGAAGTTCGAAAATGATAAGTTCGAGGACCGTAAATAATCACTTTTAAAGAAAATGATCTCAAGAAAGCCTCCGAACTTAGATCACTAAAACCGCCGTATGCAACCGAGAAATTTAAAATTCTCGGTTAAAGCTTCGATCAGAGAAGCAGATCAAAGATCACCGAAATTAACAAACAAACAAAGTTCGATGACTTCAAAATCCCGGCAAGCAAAATTCGATGAAATTGTTCAAAAGCATGAAAGTCTAAAATCATCTCGAGGATAATCTGCGTAAGAAAATAGAGGTTTTTCAAAATCATCTAAAAACCGTTCAAGACATGAACGCCTATTTTGAACAACGACAACACGAAGGGACTTGGGTATGAGAACCCTTCCACATCCTCAAAAGCCCCGCCGATTCATCTCAAAAAGGTGTAATCGACGAAGCTCGACAAAGATACACCAAAAAGACAAACATGTATCTAATAAGGAAAAAGACCGGGTTGAAAGGTGTAAGCGGTGCCTAACCGTAAGGGGAACAGTAAATGGACCCCTAACCGGTAAAGCATCACGAGGAATCAATAGAAGAACCCGGTTCTCCGAAGAGACCTCAACTCGATCAACAGATCAGAATCGTAAAAGACAACCTCAGTAAAAAAGGAAGTCCAATGAGACCCAATCAAGGTCTCACGCTTAATAAGCATGCTTCGTAAATCCAAAAACCACCTATGCCGAAAAAGATATGAATCTTTCGATGGTAGCAATCATACCTACCCCTATAATCGTAAATCTAGGGGCCGCACCGTAACCATTAATCGATGAAAAGAAGACAAATGTAAAAGATAAATCCCAAGTCTTCTAAGTCACCCAAGGTTCACACTACTAATAATCATACTAATCGAAAAGATATAAAGAGACGTATGATTATGTTGATAGGTATGGGAGACAAATCGGGGCCTCGATCTAACCGATCACAATAGAAGTGCTCGCTTTGTATGGATCCCCAAAACTAATCCTAACCCTCGGGACCCAATCCAAAAGGGGTACCTAAAGCCCCGATTTGGTCAGCAGGATCGCGTGGGTCCGCCAACAAAGCGAGGTGTGCAAGCAACTATCCGGTACATCGATAGTGGATGCTCAAGGCACATGATTGGAAGCAAACATCTCCTCGCTTACATAGAAACGTAAAGGGTTCGCGTGTACTTTTTTTCGGTGATGATAACTTTGGTTATACCAAAGGATTCTAACCTTAGAGAATGATGATGTACAAGTAACCGAGTCTCAGATGTCAAGGTCCGCTAACAACCTACTATCGGTTTCACAATTCTGCGACAACGGATTCAAGTGTTGAGTTCTCGGCCCGACCAATGCACTATCAAGAATCGAATCGAGCCACTCAACAGATTTTGCTAACTGGTTCAAGGAAAGGGACGATCTACGGTGATTGGAACAGTTGCCCAAGAAATGCATGCCCGATTGTCAAGAGTTCCAAAAGTAGCTAAATTGGCTCGCACAAAAGAAATGAGCCATCCGAACTTTAAAACTCTTAATAAGATAAGCAAGGATGTCTCTAGTGGAAGGACTTCCGAATGAAGTATTTTCAAAGGATCGGACATGTATTGCATGTCGGAAGGGAAAACAGTCAAAGCTTCATTCAAGGGAATTTTGACGGGCATCCAGCAGATAATCGCAAATGCTTCATATGGATCTATTCGGGACCCGATTACACCAAATCGGTCTCAACGGACGAAATATACTCCGTAATCGTGGATGACTATTCCAAGTTTACGGGTTATATTCTTACATAAGAAGAATGAGACGACAACGAAGATACCCGAGCCGCTAAAAAGATTACAAAATGAGAAGGGTGTCAAGTAGTAAAAATCGACGATAAAGGTGCAATTTCGAACTCTTTTTATTCTGATTTTTGCTCTAAGTTTGGTATACAACATGAAACATCACCGCAAGAACGCCACAATGAATGGAGTAGCGAGCGGATGAACAGAACTCTCAAAGAATTTCGCCGCACGATGTTAGGTGAATATGCAATACCAAGCCGTTTCGCGTAATAATCAACACGCATGCCATACTCGGAAATGAGATGTCTTCGACTAATGCTCACTACAAAACACCCTATGAACTGTGGAAGGACGTAAAACCTCGTGTCTCTTACTTCCATGTTTTTGGGTGTAAGTGTTTCATACACAACAATGGGAAGAGCCGGGTTTGAAGACTTTTGAGGCCAAGTCAAATGAGGGTATATTCTTAGGATATTCCTCATCTAGCAAGGCTTTCGGGGTTTACAATGCATTTAACCCTACTTGTGGAAGAAACACCCCATGTAGTCTTTGATGAAGCATCTTCGAACAAGAGAAATCGCCTCGTAACAAGATGTACCGATCAACAAGTACCGATGTTTCGTAAAATGGATCACCTAATGATCAAGGAAAAGAATCGTAAACCGTGAACGGTATACATTTCAGATCTAGTCGATTCACCAGATCATTCAGATCCTAAGGTACTTAAAAAAAACTGTCATGGGAAGAAGCCGATTCACCGAGATAAAGATCAACCGAACCATCCGGTTAGGGGAACACTGAAGTTCCCATTAACGTACATCAAAGACATGATGAGTCCAACATCACCGGAGACATGTTCTTATCAAGTGGATCATAATTTCGCACCACTCCCGGTCATTAGTAATGAACCTTTATCGAAATGGATGATGTTCTCCAAACCGATTTAAATCGTAGCGAAGGACTGGATAACCGGTCATCCAACCGATCGATCATCGGAGACCCATCCGATAAAGTTAAAACTAGACATCGATTGGTGAAAGTGCCATGTATTGTTGTTATTTGTCTATGAAGGAACCAACAACAATAGAGGAAGCTTCTACAAGACGAAGACGGATTCTAGCCATGCAGGAAGAGCTTGAACGATTCGTAAATCAAGTTTGGGAACCTGGCAGATGCATCAAATCATCAAGACGTAATTGGCACGGTGGGTTTTCAAGAACAAGAGAGATGAGAAAAATGTTATCACGTAAATAAGGCAAGACTTGTTGCTAAGGGGTATTCACAATTAGAAGGAATTGATTATGACGAGACCTTTGCACGGTCGCCGCCGCTTAAAGCCATTCGGTCTATTTTTCGCATATGCTTCCCTGAGAGGGTTCACTGTGGTATCGATGGACGTAAAGAGTGCATTTTTAAAGCCGGTACTAGCAGAGGAAGTTTATATTTAACAACCTCCGTGCTTCAAAAGAACAACCAAGTGTACCGCTTACTTAAAAGCTCTTTATGGCTTGAAACAAGCTCCTCGAGCTTGGTATGATACACTCTCTCAGTTCTTGATCGACAGTGGGTTCACTAAAGGAACAGTGGATAGAACCTTATTCAGAGTAGAAGATGGAGAAGATATTCTGATGGTTCAGATCTCACGGGCGACATCATCTTGGATCTCCTAACAAAAGTCTATGAAAAATTCAAAGCAGTTTCGATGCAAGGAAGTTCGAGATGTCCATGATGGGACGGATGAATTACTCGGGTCTCGGTGAAGCAAAGTGCGATGAATATTCATCTGCCAAGCGAAGTACACTAGGAATTTATTGGCTAAGTTTGGAGTTCAAAATTGCAAGGAAGCCAAAATTCCTATGATGACTGGATTCAAGATGGATCCAGATGAGGATGGTCTAAAACAAATCGTAAAGAATATAGGGCTCTCATTGGATCTTCATCGCACTGACGCGCCAGCACCGGATATAACATTCGCAGTAGGTGTATGTGTGCGTGTTTGTGCAAATCCAATGATAAGTCACCTAGAAATGACTAAGCGGATTCTTAAGTATCCGAAGGGGACATAAACCTTGGTTTATTTTACCCATCGATGATAATCTAGAGCTTAGTGGGTATTTCGACTCGATTATGGAGGTTGCAAGATCGATGTAAAATCCACCTCGGGAACTTGTCTGGTTCTTAGGAAGTAAACCGATCTCGTGGTTTTCAAAAAGCGTATATCGCTTGCAACATCTACTACCAAGGTAATATATGGCTACAGAAGTCTGTTGTTCCCAATCGCTCTCGGCTTAGTCAAAAATGAGGGATTATAACATTGAAACTAAGAATGTACCTATTTTCTCGTGGCGATAATAGTCTTTTGCAATCACTCGTAATCCCGTTCTACATACAAGATGCAAGCATGTGGATGTCGGGCACCATTTTATAAGAGATCATGTTGAAAAGAAGAATATCGAATGGAAAAGATTCATACCGATATCTGAGAAAGTCGATATTCTAACCAAGCCACTACCGAGATCGAGATCAGAGAATTATGCAACGAGCTAGGGCTTCCGGATCTTGGAGAAAATGCACCTAAAATGTTTGATGGAATGATCTCCGTAACCACCTTGGTTAAGAAACTAATCGATTCAAGTGAAATCGATTGAATTTGGTATCTCAATCGATCGTAAGATCACCAAGGAACCGATATGAGAAGGTCTTCGATCGATTTAAAGTTTATCGATTAAATGAATCGATCGTTTAAAGGATTATCCGATTAAACTGCTCGAGTTATACTTTGTAAGTCGATTAATTTGAAATTCAACAAGATTCACAAGTGACATTCACAAGATTAAAGCTTAAAATCGCATAAGGATCTGAGAATTTTACACAACAATGAAATAACATAAATTTTCATTAATAAAGACCAAGGTCGGGTTACATTACAAGATACAAGTACAAGAGAACCCGAGGTCAAGACATAAACCCTAAACCCTAAACCCTAAAACCTTAAACACTAAACCCTCATCCTAACCCTTGAAGAAGTGGAGAGAGAGAGATTTTAAATCGATGCTCTCATTTTCCCCACTTAACAAAGGGTGAGAGAGGCTTTAAAATAATCCTAAGCATCGATGTCAAGCTAAAAAACCAAAGGATTGGAGAGCGGCGTTGATAGGATTTTTTAAGCCAGAGCCCTAAGAAAGAGTCATTGGGCTCTCCAAATGTTAAATGGTGAGTTGATATACGAGCATCACCGTTGTCCGGATGCGCACTGCACATCAAACTCATGTTCATTTTCGTGACCGAGTCTGTTGATGCGGTTACGCTATCTCGACAGACACACAAGGTGCATACTTGTTAGGGAGAAGTGTCTTCTCAATTATGCGAAGCGTAACCCATTGCTCTTGGTGGTAGAAGCTTGGCAACGATTGTATGTGAAATCTTTGATGACGACGAAGACGGTGATAAAGGGACACGTAGGTTGATTTGAGAAGTCAAATCATTGAAAAAAGGGTAAAGGTGTTCTTAGGAAGTTTCAACCTAAATAAGGGTTCACCGTAACGCATGATTTTACAAAGAAGATAAGTATGGTGAACGGGTTATGTTGTGTAAAAACATTGGTCCAATTTATAGAGGCCAAACAAGGATGCAAATGCAAATTTGATTTCAAAAAGCCTTTTAGAGAAATTTGCATCACAACGATGTAGAAACCACGCCGATCGATAATTGGATAAATTTATGGCGGATTGACATATCAAGAGATTGCAGGACGATAATTACAAAGATGTCAAATTGGCCAACTTAGGGAATAGAAGCTACTATTCTAGACTAAGTTTTTGGCGGTAACAATTTATCCCAAGAATTGGCTTGATTCGAGAAGAATCAGATTAGGTCAACTAAAATCTGATTACATACTGTTTGATCGGATGAGGAAGATCACCGAGCTTGAAACTCCAACAAATCGATACATCACCTATGGAAAAGCGAAATATCGGTTGAAGGGGAACTTCAACCCGATCACGAGGATCAAGGGAAATCGACGATTCAAGGAAGATCGGTTGAGCTTGAAACTTCAACAAATCGATGCAAGTGAAGAAGATCGCTTAAAAGGATCGGTTGGGAAATTTTTAAGGCTTAGGCGAGAATACTAAGATCAACAAGTGAAATCAACATGGACAAGTGGTATTGATCGATTACAATATCACCAACCGGATCGCCTTTCTTTTCTCTTGTTCTTTGCTTATTTATCTAATCTTATCCGATATTATTTGCCTTTATCGTACTCCATTATCCTTGTGACGTATTCCCTGCAAATCATTTAATGCGGACGTGGGGAACATGTATTAACTGCTACTAAATGTGCTTTTAAATCCAAAAGGTTTTCATACGTGCTTTTCCTGACCCTACGATCAAAACCGTTTAATCTGGAGCGTTTAATCTTTTCAAACGGTTGATCTTCCAAATCTTGTCTTCTTTTTTCCCTCCTCGTCTTTATAAAGTTCATCAAAAACCATACCAGAGTTTTCCATTTCACAAACTTGCGATTTATTCTCTGAAAACTCCAGATTACTTCTCTCAGATTCAAAGTGTTTTTCCTAAGTTTCAAAATCATCCTTCCGAAAAACAAAATCTGGTAATTTATGTTTATTTGATGTATTTTTTAAAAAACCATTGATCTTAAATGTTTTTATCCTGTGTTATGCTTTATTGTTTCTTGGTTTCCGCATATGTGATGTTCTTATATATATATGCACAACTTTAATCGGGTCCATCCCTTTGTAGATGGCCACCCACGGAATGGGAAAGATAATGTGCAATTATGCGAACGGGCAACAAAGATTGTGGATGATAAGTTAAAGACAGTTCAATATCACTCGGGATGGAATCCATGGAGGTCGAGCAAATTCGCGAAAAAGCGAAAAGGGCCTTGAGAAATTTTATACGCTTTCATTTGCAATCCATGTTGATGCAAAGATGAAGCACTAGAATTCCTAAGGAATTTAAGAGTGATATCTGACGACGTTAAAATGGCCCGCTCTCGGCAGTCAACGGAGAAGAAATCGACCGACGAATGATGATATAACCCGTCTGTTCAAAGCCTACCAAAAGCGACGGATCTCGCCGCTTCATTCTGGGGAGAACGAAGATGAGTCGACGAAAAAGAGTTTCTTCAGAGAGGCCGATAAACATCATCATACGCGGTTTTGTCGCCAATGCTCAAGAGGAAATACCGATTGTTTTTTGACATATTGTCAAAAACAATTATGGGTATCAGATTCACCCTGTGATGCTCTTACATCCGTCCAAAATGTACAAAGATGATCGCAATAATTGACGGCCAAGAACATCGATTGCACGGGTTCCCGAAGGCCATTCTCGCCCAAGAACATGAGAAATTTGGAGTAAATGAATGGGCAGTATATCTCAAGAAAAAGATCGCCAATCTCAACAAGGTCATAGGTTATTCCGAAAGATAAACCGCCTAATGCCGAAATGGGAACAGATTGATTTCAAGTCCTATAAGGCCTTTTCACGCCCACTTGACCATCTTTGGGCCACCGGACGATGATACGCGCCAACCCCCAAAGTCAAAGAAACGAAAAAGTAAGGAAGCAACTTCGCCTACACCGGATGCCCCCGTAAGAAGAAAAGAAAACCTGGTGAAGGCCCGGAGAAGAGGCCGAAGAAGGCAAGCCTCCATGACTCGACGATGCTTGAAGATGAGTCGATGAAGAAAGAGCGTCAGATCAGTCTGTTGCAACACAAAATGGTGAAAAATCGACGGGCAGGCTTCTCTGAGGGCTCGCCCAGATCATTCCGAGGAAGAACAAACCCGATCGATCTCCTTCTCCTCAAGCTCGAGTTGATTCACCACTTTCAGACTAATGGTTGTTGAGCATGTCTCTCCTATTCTTCCACCTGCCTGCGAACCTCAAACCGCATCGATTCGCGAAGTTTACCCCGATGTGGAACTGTAGCGCTGCTTCCACAAAGAGAACCTCTGCCAGTCGAACCGTCGCCAACTTCCGCCTACTCAAGCACAACGGAAACCTTCCACATCTCATCAACCCAATCCGACGGACAATTCCTCGAGTCCAGATCAACAAAGATCTTAACTGGGAAATTGATCGGAGGAAACGCTAATCTAAAGAGAAATTGATGAGTTGTATCGAACGGGTCGCCCATCCCGCCATAAGAGAGGAAGTTATGGAGATCCTCACTGAGAGATCTTCGATTAAAAAACCTCGAGACTTTATAATAATTATTGAATGGATGGGCGGTGGGATGAGTTTCTGGACTTCAATTCGACATGAGGAAATCTCGCTAAAAAGTGGGATCACCATTTGAGTGATAGAATAAATAACCCAAAGCTCGATCCATGCGAAGCTAGGGTTCTTAGGAACAGACGAATCGGAGATCGCGACAAAGCTCCCAAGCAGATGCCATCATGAAGGATGCAGGAGTCAGCCGGATGATAGTGGAGTCGGTCTTTGCAGTTCATGACCAACCACGGAGGCACAAACAAATCAATCGAGATCAAGTGACACCCAACATTCCAACATCACACGCCACTATCGATCAACTTCGTGAGATCAAATCTTGTCTCAAAGATCTCCGAAAAAGAAGTTGAGGGATCGATAATGATCAAAGCATTGCCATCAAAGAAATAACAGATCAAAGGGAATTGGCTATTTCCCGTGATTAGGGCAATCAAAGATCAGTTCCCAAATCGTGTCCATCAAGGTCACCGAATCGATAAAGATTTGTTGATGCCAAAATCGACTCGGTGGATCAACAACAAGTTTTTTTTCGATGCTCACCGACAAGCTAGAATTGATGTAAGAGAAACTTGACAAACCGATTAAAACACTCTCTCGCCATGGAATCTGCCGCCAAGATCGAATGATATCAAAGATTCAAAATCATTTGATTTCTCAAACTCAAGGCATATCTCAAGAAAAGTTGTTGGGGAATGATTCGCCGACAGATCTATTCGGGTGAATATTTAAATACAAATTTAATTCATTAATTATTACTAGCATGAATTAATCCTATATTAATTCAAATAATAATTGCAACAACAAATCATGCATATAAAAAAGCCACGTAAAACCTACCACGCGGAATCTACGGGTTTACGTTAACGCATCTCTCGGGACGGCAAAGTGACTTTGGCCGGATGGACTAACCAAAAGGACTTCCCAAGTATTCCTTAGCCATTGCTCGACAATCCGGTGGAAGGATACTCATGAACAATTAACAAAAGGAAAAAATAAACTTTGTTGCACCAATGATGTGGAATTGCTAATATTTCCAAAGACATGGAATTGTACTTGGGAATGAACTAATCATCCCTATTTATAGGAGAGGGTGAACGAAATTTTTAGTGAATTTTCAATGTGGGATAAGACTTTTCTTGGTCACCAAGAAATCTTGAATATATCCCATATATTCTCTTTCCCATAATTAAAATATTCCACAAAAATCCCACCTCCTCATATATGGACATAATTTTCGAAAATTACTTAAGCAAGAATCCAAGATTTGGATCTTCTTGAATTTATGAGATATTCTTGTATTTCAAGAAATACATATCTTCCATAATATCTTTTCAAGAAAATCAAAAAATCTTTCTTGCCCATAATATTCAAAAATTTGAAAATCTCACCATGAATAACCAAGTGGGAGATTTCTTGAATTTAATGAGATAATCTTGTATTCCAAGAATACATATCTTCATTCCATAACAAAATTCAAAGAAAATCTTTTCCCTCTTTTTATTCATAATTTTAAAAAAATAATGAGAAAATATAAGCAACAATATTTATTTTATTTTAATCACTTTTTCGGTTATTGGACTATATGTTGGGCTACTTTCAGGGGCCTTTAGGAGAATTAAGATTGGACCTTCTAATGGATCTTGAATATCTAATATTGAGCCACAATATAATTCAAGCCCATAAATATTAATTAATCCCACTACATAATTAATATTGCACTATCCATCTTAACCCATATTACAGTCAATATGGCTCCGGTCATTATTTCCCCGTGTTTAAGATTATCTAGCCCATTAATTAATTCAAGCCAATTGAAATAGCCTTCCATTAATTAATATCTTTTGTCCTTGGTCAAGAGCGGTTCAACATTATTATCCATATCTAAAACAAATTCCACTTGCAAGATTTAGTATGATAAAGCTTATGAACCTCCCAAGGGGCAAATCAAGCAAGCGTACTTGAGACACGATTCTTAAGTATTAAATCTTTAGCAATCACATGTGACCAATAATATTGCCCAAGATAAAAAAACGTATTGAATCTCTCTCCGATTCGCTACCCATGATAAGTCAAAGCAATAGTTACCGATCCCACGTGATCCTATTTAAGGGGACGAAGGTTAAGAAACAACGAACCACCGAGGTCTAATTCTTCCTTGTTCGATTTCAAGAATTTATCCTCTGAGGGTCCTATTCAACAGATCGATCATGCACTAGTGTAATCTCTTGGTCAAGACAAACCAATCGAGCCTTACACCTCAACCTTTCGCGATGGTTGTTCATTTCCATCTAAGGTCGTGAACGGCGTACTTATATAGTTACAATGGATCGTTAATTTAATCTTACGTGATCGGGTATCACTAAATTAACTATGTAAGCAGTAACACGCATAATTATTGAACAGTTATGCAATAAATATATATAACATTCAATCATATTTAAAGCATCGATGATAAACAATTTATTTCAATAAATAAGTCCGAAATTCGGTTTCGATTATACAAAGTAAAAAATCATACTTTTCAAAGATAATCCCAACAATCTCCCACTTATACTCAAAGTCCGCTTTTAAGTATACTACAACACGTCTCGAGTAGTCCGTGACATCTAATGTCACCTACACTAACCTAATAATTTCTCCCACTTATACTCAAAGCAGACCGGGCAACGGTCTTGACACCCATTCCATTCACATGTCTCGAATGTATTCGGAGGCGAGACGCTTTGTGAATGGATACGCTAGGTTGTCCTCAGACCTTTATCTTTGCCACATCTATATCTCCTCTCTTAACGCGATTTCTCGTATAAGATGTCTTTTCCTTTAATGTGTTTGTTTGACTCTTGTGGACTCTTGGTTCTCTTGAATTTGCAACCGCCCCTAACAGATATTGCTTAGACAAATTGCACCACCATCCAAGTCCACTAAGAAGATCTAGAGCCCAATCGGTTCTTTCAACGCTTCACAAGCAGCTACTTACCAAACTTCCATGGTTGAGTCGGTGATGCATTTGCTTCACACTCGTCCATTTGATGGCTACACTTCCCAAATGGAAACACACTAACCGAGGCAGATAATCTCGGAATCTAAATCGATTGGAAACCGAGTCCATGTAGCCGATGGGGATTGGAGTATTCGATCGATAAATCAACATTCTATCGACTTCTTTTTCAGGATACTTGAGAATGTTTTTAAGCGTCGTCAATTCCGCTTTCCACAGGTTACTCGATATCCCGCTATCATGCCTACGACAAAGCATATATCGGGTCATTACACAAGATTGCATACATAAGGTTTCCGACAGCCGAAGCACAAGGAATACCTTTTATGTCATCTATCTCCTTTTCGTCTTAGGGAACATATTCTTGGATAGATGGATTCCAAGTCTGAAAGGTGCGAATCCTTTCTTGGAATCTTGCATGTCAATCGTTTCAAAAAAAAAGTGTCTATGTATGAAACTTGCGATAAATCGACTATCCTTTTCTTGTGATCTTGATCCCAAGGATGTGTCCGATTTTCCCTAAGTCTTTCATATCAAACTGTTTTGAAAACCATGCCCTTACGTCTGATCACACCATCACATCGTTCCCGATGATCACAATGTGTTCTACGTATAGTACTAAGAATACCAATGCAGTTCCGACACGTTTTTATACACACAACTTTCAAACTCGTTTTGATCAAAACCCATAAGACTTTATAACATGATCAAAACTTTGGTTCCAAGCTCTGGATGCCTGTTTGAGTCCGTAAATGGACCTCTTGAGCTTTACAAACTGGGTGTTCTTGGCATGTTTCAATGAAAACTAGGGTTTGTTGCATATGGATCTCTTTATCAAGACTTAGTTAAGGAAAAGTTGTCTTGATATCCATTTGCCCGATTTCAAAAGTCTAAAAATCGCAAAGAATCGATAAAGAGAATCTGGATGGACTTAAGCATGGCTATGGGCGAAAAAGTTTCCACATAATCGATCCCATTCTTTCTGAGTATAACCTTTCGCCATTAGTCTTGCTTCAAAAGGTTTCAACCTTCCCGTCCGATCCTCTTTTCCTCTTATATACCCACTTGCATCTAATGGGTTTGACCCCATTAAGTGGTTCGACTAGCTCCCACACTCTATTATGAAAACATAGAACCCACTTTTGGCTTTCATTCTTTGTTTGCAAGAATCTGATCCATATCTTGGAGTGCCTCGTCATATGTCCATGGGTGCGATTAGGGAATCAAGTCCGAGGACTCTCCTATTCCATGAATCTCTCGGGAACGTCAAACAACCATCCCACTATAACGAGGCTCGGTTGTGAAAACGTGTCGTTTGGTATATCATCTAGTCTGATGCCTTTGAGGTTTGCCCTCTAAGCTCATTTAAGGTAATCTCACTTTACGGGTTTTCTTTGGTTCTATAGTTTTCTTCCAAAATCTAAAAGTGGTGCGGATGTCCACCTTTTGATCTTTGGAACTATAGAACATTCACCCTTTTGTTCCTCGGGATATCCTATAAAATAGCCTTAATTCGATCGAGGATCCATTTTACGGTTTCCTTGTCCAACACGTGGGCGGACACCCCAAAGTTCTCATGTGTCTCATACTAGACTTGCGTCCGGTCCACAATTCTTTGGGGTTCTAGGAACCGATTTGGATAGCACCAAGTTCATAATGTAAGTCATTTGTTTTTTCAAGGTATGACCCCGAAGCGACTTCGGGAAGATCCGTATAACTCATCATTGATCTAACCATTTCCAAAAAAGAATTATATTTGCTTAGCTCTGCAAACCCCGTTTTTGTTGAGGGTTCCGGCATGATGGTGGGATCAATCCTTCATTAGATAAGTAGTTCAAAAACTCATTTTGAGGTATTAGCCTTCCACGATCGGATCGTAGAGACTTGACATCGTTTTCCATATGATTCTCTGCTTGAGCCTTAAATTCTTTAGAATTTCTCAAAGGTCTGATTCATGCTTCATAAGGAAAATGTACCTTGAGTAATCATCAATAAAATTACTCATAACCTCCTCTTGCTTTGGTTGACATTGACCCACGTACATCTATGTGAGCGATCTCTAACACTTCTTTAGCCCCATTCCTTGGCTCCAAATGCCATCTTGTGGTCATATTACCCTCCAAACATGATTCGCGAGGTTGGAATTTGTTCAACTTGGAGAGTTCTCGGTGAACCATCTTTCACCAACCTTTGGATCCTCTTTGGATTTATATGACCTAATCTTAGATGCCAAAAGAAGTGTGGATTCACGTCGATGACCGTTTTCTTTTCTCGGAAATAGATTGATGTGTTATAGGATACATTTTCGTGAGTGGGTGCACAGTTAATTGTATAGAGATTTTCCATCAATGTCCCGTAACAGATACATTCATCATTTCAAAATGATGTCATTCTTATTAGAAGAAACTTAGTGTCCTTTAATCGAATTTTAGAAACCGAAAGTGAATTCTTTCTAAAAACCGGGAACACAAAGATAATCTAAAAAAAAACTTTATCTTCAAAAGATAGGTGCACTTCTCCCATCGCTTTAATCAAGCTACTCATGTAGCATTGCAATGTCCGCTACTTGCGTAGTATTGCAATAATCGTTACTCTGCGTGAAGCATTGCAATATCCGCCACTTACGTAGCATTGCAATGTCTTCTACTTTAAATAACGTTGCCCGGTGTGATGAGGATCTCACTCCCACTACGTTCTGAGGATCATTTAGAACCCGTGAAGCCAACATGATTAGTGGATCTCATATCAACCACTCACGAATGAGAAGTATCTGGCTTTTGCTAAACAAGTTTCAACAACTAGTGTGTGAGAATTACCTTTCTTTTCCGTCCCTTTTGGGGTTGGAACAGCAAAACCTCCATTGTCCTCTCTCACCGCCAGATCTTAAGCACTTCCTTTTGGATTTTCCTTGACTCAACAAGCATTCCTCATCTTACCATTGCCCTTTGGCAACGATTGAAGTTTATTCTTATGGTCTTTGGTCCTCTTCTTTATCTTGCCTACCCTTGGCCTAGAAGATGAAGGCGGACCAATTAAAATCAAAGCTTGAGTTTGGTGCCTTATCATTTTTTGCCGAGTCCAAAAGTTTGCAACAAATTAGCTTACCGAGGCCAAAATGCTCAAAAACTTTTCGGCCAGAATGAAGTACCAAATTCATCCGAGTCTCCGGATCATGTCTGCTCGGGAATCTCAAGTTTGTTCGGATGGGCCATCTATTTTGAGGGCGTAATCCTTACGGGTTTTTCCTCCACCATTTTCAAACGACGGCATCTCTCGAAGGTGATCCGACGAGTCCCGCATGTTTTGACTCGTCGGTTGGCTCATCGATTTTGTGTGTCAAAATCCATTTGTGCTTTTTGTGCGATTAGGACAATTATAATTTTCAATCAATATAGTTTCCATACATATTGTATTGACTTTAAGTATAATAACAATGGATTAAAAGGTAACGACATCTTTGGAATGAAATAAACAACTATATGCATAAAGACAAGTATATCACAAGGTTCGATCACATTTCATCATATTTAAAAATCTCAAAAAAAATATGAACATGCATCACCAACATCTCAAAAGCAGGTTTAAATAAGCCCACGTTGGGTGGGTCATTATTTAAACACATTCAAGCGGTTACAAACAAGAACGATTACAAAACCTTTAATATCCGGATTAATAGTTGGCTCCCACCGACCAATATAAAATTGACAGGACTTCGGAGAAGTATATGCATATCAATTTTATACCTAAGTAATAACCATGATTAAATCTGAGGATTATTATTTCGCTTTGATCGAGCCTCGTTGGGAGGGTCATCGCCGCCACTAGTAATAACCCACAATCATCCGTTTGGAATTCATTCATGTGAAACCTATCTTTTGGACGAATCCGTTGGGGGAATTTCTCCAAAAGAATTCACAAATAAATAAATCATGGAGGTTGAAAATTAATTCAATTTTATTATCAGGAATAAAATTGTCAATTAATTATTTAAAACATACTTAGTAATTTTGAAGTTGAGATTTTTTTCATTTGGCAACCCTCATGCAAACACATTTAAACAAATTAAATAAAGCATAAGATAAGCCAAAAAAAAATCAAGCAAAGCGAGAAAAATAAACATATTGGGCACAAATTATCCAACTGTCATGGTTTGATTTTTCTTGACTTGATCTTGAAGAAACACGTCTCGAATTTCTCCCACTCGTTCGTCTCGAAAAAATTGCCGTCTATACGCCACCACGCTCGCGGCAGGAATGGATGCACGCCCAAATCCCGGCCGCCACTGCACGGGGGACCCTAAGCGACCTCGGCACCGCTGGCAAAGCCACGCCCGCCTCGCCGCCTTCAAGACGCGCCTCGGTAAAGTCGGCGATCCTCGGCGGCGGCGGCGTCATCAGCATCCATCTGCGTATTGCTTATCTCCCGCCTCCGCCGCCGCGGCGTTCGGCTTCGCCCGTCTCCGATGTAGCGCCGTCTGTGCGCGCCAGCAGCGTCCGTCTTGCGCGCTTTGGGCACCGCATCACGCCCGTCGCCCAACTGCATCCTCTCATCCTTTCGGCCGCTCGGCCCGCCCAGCCTCGCCCAATGCGTGCCGGTAGCCTTATGCGCCCTAAGCTTTGGATTACGGATTTAGATCCTTTAATTCTTCATCTCTTTCGTTCCCGATCGGTTACAATTTATTTACAAAAAATAAATAAACCTAGATCTAAACTAAATACATTACATTGATCAAATCAAAGCAAATCCTGAGTCTACTTCGTGGATTTTCTCGCGAGCCAAAACAAATCGAGCGAATCAAATTAAAAACCACAGTTTATATGTGTTGTGTTGATATAACAAATCGGGATTAATCCGAACATCAAAGAAGTTTTCGCGTGTAATATTTGAATATAATAATCACACCCGTTGGATAAGTTACTTTTTGTTCGCCGACTTTGAATTGTTCGCTAGCCTATCGAACAAACATAACCAGTCGATATCTTGAACTCAACTCTCTGAAGAGGAACCCAAAGCGGCGAACATAAAGTACGACCGAACAGAAGATTAATTTTGACGATCAATAAACTTTATCGACAATGTTTATAAAAAGATGAATCTAGAAGATGAAATCTTAAACGTGGCGACATCTACGGAGTTCTTGCATGATCCGAAAAAATCCAAGACATGCTTTACCAATCCAAAACTCATGCTTAGCTTAAGTACAAAATTAGAAGAAAAGAAAGGAAAAAAGAAAAAAAAAAGAAGGAGAGAAAAAAAGAGAGAGATTGCCTATAGGAAATCCCTTGAGAGGTGAGGAACAAAAAGAAGAGTGTTCATCCACATATACAAAAACCCTAGAACTCATTTACCAATCAAAGATCGATTCATCTTCATAAGGTGTGTCGAAGGAACGCGTAAAGCTCGAAATACTATATCCGGCTTGGTATGCCCCAGAGTAGTCATTTTCTTGACGAATTGGGTCAACAAATTCATCTTATTTCTGGTTTATTTTACATTATAAGTTTTGTTTTGCGAGTTAGTTGTCAAATCGACCACATAATACTCTCCATAAAAAAGCGACTACGCGACAATTGGTATTTAGAAGGAGGTGAGAAAAATCAACCCATACCACGAACCCTTAGTTAGCCGAGGCAGAAAAAAGAAATATAATGCCTCAATCTAGGAACACCCAAACGGAGAGGTCGGAACAAAGCCGACCATATGACCGAAAAGAGGCCCAGCGTCAGCCTCATAAAGATCAAGCAGTAGAAACTATTAATCTTGAGGATATAGCCAATGATCCGTGCGGCCACTTCAGCAATCACTTTTCTTGTCTGCGTAAAGTAAAAGAGGGAAAAAAAAAGAATTGGCTAAGTTAGAGGCTCAAAAGGGGAAGAAGCAAACATTCATATACACCCGACGACAAACAAGCTAAAAAGAAAACTGCAAAGCGGACCAGTAAAAAAGCCGATGATACGTCGGATGACGAACAGCCTCAAGGGTCTAGACCATCAGCGTTTGGACGTTTGAGGCTCTCCGCCAAAGACCGAATCGGTAATAACGGAGAGCGGAGGATCCAAGAAAAGACATCAATAGAGGTTCCCATGACATTCGGATCTTCAAAAGCATCCGCGACACGAACAAATATCGGCGGGAACAAAGTTGTCTATCCATCATCGATTGGGTAGTCAAGGACAAACTTGGAGAGGGGGGGCGCCCATCACGAGCATGATCCACGAGATCCTCATGATGGGAAACTTGACCCCAATCTAAGTCTATTAGTCCCCGAAATTTTGCGAAATGCAAAAAGCCATCGAGGATTACAGCCGATCCGGCGCGACTAAAGCTACCCTCGATCGAGCACCGTACCTTGCTCGCCATTATCACCGATGATCATGGCGGCGAAGTCAAGAGAAAGTCGCAAAGGCCGACCACCAATTCCTATCTTCGATCTTTGAAGTCGGATCCTCATGTCCATCTCGGCAAATACTCGACTTTATGATCGCGATGGGGAAATTTCAGACGCGGACAGCGGTGCGATCATTTTCCCATGACTTTGGGTGATCGAGCACATAGATGGTTTACCACTTTACCCTTTGTCGTCCATCACATCTTTTGCTGGCTTTGGGACGACAATTTTTGTCCCATTTCTCATCCATGTGTGCTTTCGCCTGGCTTGAAACAAAGGTTGGCGCATTTTTTTCAACAACTAAAAGGTGAGTCGACCCGATCATACATAGAAAGATTTGATAAATGTTTATATGATGGAGCCCCGGTTGAGGAGGATGCTAAGATCCTCGCGGTGGTCGGAGGCCTAACTTTAAATCTGAGACATGTGGAAGGCCATGCATCAAGATTGGCCAAACTCATACTTTCGAGTTTAGAGAGAAGCGGCGGCTAAAATTATAGCTATGCAAGATTTGCTCGCACAATCACAATTGAGACAGGAGCCCATCGCTAGGAAAGCTTTCGAAAAGAAAACGATGAATGAAGGGGGGTACAGATCTCCAGCTTCCTTCAAACCTTTCGAACAAAGAGCAGAAGCAAATGCCCTTCGAAGTCTTTTGGGCGTTTCAGCAGAAACCATCTTTAATCAAATCAAAGATCGGGACATGTTAGACCGGCCAAGAAGAATTGTAATGGATAAGCGTCGACTCAACGCTTCCAAATACTGTAATTATCATGAGTATATCGGGCACAATACAGAAAGTTGTCGCGATTTACTCCGTCAACTTTGGAAGCTATATGAAGAAAATCGTCTTTCCGGTTCTTAAAAAGCCGAAACGAGGATTCGCGACGAAAAACCGAAAGACCGGGGGAAAGCGAAAGGCCGAACAAATATTTGACAGTGATCCCGAAGAATCACGCAAAGAGACTGAAACGTCCAAAAGAGGGCCTCCTACTGTTGGAAGAGGTCAAGAAAGTCAAGAAATCCAAATGATTAAATCCGAATATGGTCCGTGGGTGGATGTTACCAGCGCCAACGTTATCGATCGAGCAGCGCCAAAAAGATGGAGATCGTGCCATGCAGAACATCCATCGAGATAAAGGTGGCGAACACATCATCCATTCCCCACCTACACATCAAATCATTTTCTCGGAGGACGATCTTGGCGGGATTATAACTCCCCACAACGACTCCTTAACCATCGATTGCTTTCGTCTCCCGGGTTGAAGGTACATCGCCTCTTAGTTGATCTTTGGGGCTTATGCAAACATTTTATTCGTTAGTACCCTTCACCGGATGGAAAAACAAGTTGGGGATTTGAGCGGTTATATTGAACCATGTAATCATACTATAATGGGCTTTGGGGAATGTGACCCAACCCTATGGCATGATTAGGGTTAGAGTCGAACTAGAATCAACTTTGAATCCGAACATTAGGCGAACTAGAATGTTAGATTTTGTAATCGTCGATGTTGATCCACTTATAACGGGTTTCTAGGTCTTGGATTTATTGAGAATTCAAAGCGGCACTTCGCGTACATTATTGTGTTAAATTTCCAGGCTCAAGATGGAAGCAGGGAAGTGTAAAGGAGATCAAAAGAAGGCTCGAGATTGTTTGCTATCATGTGTACCGAGAAAAACAAAATATTGTTAACATGATGGAGCAAAGCGAGGAGATTGGTGAGTCAACCCGAAAGTAAAAACATCGTCTAAACATCTTCCGTCGAACATGAGTTCGGCGAGCATAACCAATCGTGCGAATACAAAAAGGCGAACATAGAATGTGGAAAAACAATTGATTCCTCCGATCTCCCGGATCAAATGAACATAGATCAGCCAAACGAGCGATCGGACCTAGAGCCTCGTGATAGGTTTTGAACCTATGGAGGTTGATGATGAACCGGGGACCCATTCAAGACCCTCGGTGAAGCAAAAAAAAAAAGCAAGCGACTCTGTTGAGCAATTGGAACCAATCAATGTCGACCAAAACAGACTGAGTTAGAAGTGTTCATTGGTTGAGAATTACGAACAATCGAGCGAAGTAATTACTTACCTTCGAGCAAATTTAGATGTGTTCGCATGGTCACTGCGAAGATATGGTTGGAATAGATCCGAGCATGCACGCCACTCCCTCAACCTTGATCAAACACAAGCTCCAGTTGTTCGTAAACGCGAAAAATTTAGTCAGGAAAAATATGCGGCGATGAATAGTGAAATCAAAAAGCTCCTTGACAACAACTTGATCGAGAGGTAAAATGCCCAAAATGGCTTGCGAACCACCTGTAACTCGTTCGCAAAACAAATGGATCTTGAGGTGTGTATTGATTTCAATCGATTTGAATAAGGCATGTCAAAAGATAATTTTCAATGCCGCACATTGATTATTTGGTTGATATCTGTTGGGCCATGAACTCATGACATTTATGGATCGTTATTTGGTTATCACCAAATACCAATGCATCCGGACGATCAAAAAGAATCAAAAGATTCTCAAATTGAAAAGAATAATATCTTTGTTGGCAACGCATGCCATTCGGATTAAAGAATGGGAGCAACATATCAGCGTTTGGTGAACAAAATGTTCGGCGAACACATCGGCCCGAACAATTGAGGTATATATCGATGATATTGTGGTAAAGAAGCGAACATAAGGAAGACCACATCGCTCACCTCGCACAAACGTTTGATATACTTAAGAAAATATAATATGAAGTTAAATCCCAAGAAATGCGGTTTTTGGGATTCATTGAGCAAATTCCTCGGACATATGGTTAGTCGGCGGGGATTGAGGCGAATCAAATCAAAAGATTCAAGTCTTTCGATATGCAAGCCCCGGAAATGTGAAAGAGGTCAAAAGTTAACCGGACGATTAGCCCGAAGTAAGCGGTTCATATCGAAATGGGGACAAATGTAAACCTTTCTTTGATGCATTAAAGAAGGGAAAGTTTGATGGACCGAGCATTGCGAATGCATTTGAATCATTAAAGCGGCACCTCGCAGATACTCGAGACCTCGCCTAAGCCTATCCCGAGGCGAACAACTCTATTTGTATCTTCTTTGCATCTGAACATGCAATAAGTCTTGATGTCTAAATGCAGGCGAAGGAACCCACATTTGCCCATTTATTATGTTAGCCAAGTCTTTAAAAGAGGCCGAACTCCGGTATTCTCCATTGGAGAAATTAGCATCGCCCTCATAATGAGTGTGCGAAAATTGCGACCATACTTTTTTCGACCACTCGGTTGAGGTATTGACCGCATTTCCATTCGCTGAAGTCCTCCACCCGACCCGGATACTTGGCGGATTGCTCAAATGGGCGGTGGAATTAGAACGGTCGGCATTACGTTAGCTCCACGAACAAGAATGAAAAGGTCAAGCTATGGCGATTTCATGGTTGAATTGACATATCCACAAATTCTGATTTAAAATTGTCGATCAACCATGGCATATGTATGTTGATGGATCATCAACAAGTTTAAGAGCGGAGCGGCGTAGTTCTCATCAAATCAACCAGCAAACGTTTACAATGACCATCCGATTTGATTTTCGGCAACAAATAATGAAATTTGAATATGAAGCTTTGATCATTTGGATTACGGATGGCAATGACAATGGGAATTCAAAGGTCGATGATCTATGAAGTGATTCTCGGTAATTGTTTATCAAGTAACAAGGCGAATATGAGGCAAAGGCGAACAAATGACACAATATCAACAACTAGCAAAAAGAGTTGCTCGAGCATTTTGACCAAGTTTTCATTGAACAATTACCACGAATGGGTAATTAGATTCGCCGACGCGTGCTTTGGCACGCTGGCAATGACGAAGGAGTAGCGAACACGGCCAGACATTGTGGTCGTCGCGGCTATCGCCATCCGTTCGGGGTTACGATTGCCCAAATAACAAGCGAACAAGAAACTTGGATGACTCCAATAATGAGTTATTTACAAAAGGGACTTCTCCCTGAAAATAAAGCACAAGCTACTCGCCTCAGATTACGATGCGCTTTCGATATACTATTATAGGCGAGCATTTGTACAAAAAGCTTCTCACTTCCACTTTTAAAGTGTATTACTCCGAAGAGGACATGTATACGCAACAAATCCATGATGGAGTTTGCGAAATCATACAGTGGGCTTGTCTGGCTCGTAAAATAATCGAGCAAAGGTTATTATTGGCCAACCCTTAAAAAGGATTCGCGTGCGTATGCTCGTGCCTGCTATCAATGCCAGGTACATGCTCCACTCATTCATAGCCCACCTGAAGATTTAGTATCGGTTTATAGTCCATGGCCATTTGCTAAATGGGGAATCGATTTAATCGGCCCATTTCAATCGCACATCGGGGAGTTAGATATCTTTGTGGTAGCCGTTGATTATTATACTAAATGGCGAAGCCGAAGGCCATTGTTAAAATCACCGAACAAAGGATGTGGAACTTTGTTTGGAAAAACATTATCTGTCGATTTGGGCTTCCCCAATCATTGGTCACGGATAACGGCAAACAATTCGATGGAAGTGAATTCAGACAAAATTGTGCTCATTTGGGAATTAAAAAGCACTACTCGACTCCATATTATCGGTCGAATGGTCAAGTTGAAGCCGTTAATAAAATTATCAAGCATACCCTCAATTTAGACTTGATAATTCAAGGGAGGATGGATGGTGAAGAATTGCTCGAAATATTGTGGGCTTAGAACAACTTTCGAACATCAACGGCGGAGACCCCTTTTTGCTTTAGCATTTGGTGCGAAAAATTTGTTATACCTTGAGAAATCAAAATTCAAGTCATCGAACAATGACTTTTGGAAAGCATATTAATGACGGGCACTTTCGCTCGAGTTGAGACTTGTTGGAAGAAAGAAGGATGAGGTGATTTCAAAAATGCTATGTACAAAAAAGAGATCGAAAAAATTTTATAATTCCAAAGTCCGAATCGCGGAGATTCAATGTGGGCGAATTTGGTTTTAAAGGCGATCGATGGGGGTACCCGTGGTGGTGTTTGGTCGAGCATGGGAAGGTCCTTTCGAGTCACGGGCGTTTACCAAAGCGGGGCATATGACTTGGAGGACTGAATGGAGTCCCATTGTCTTACTCGTGGAATGCATCAAATTTGAAAAAATATTATCAATAAAAGGCGAGCATAATGTCGCATACGAATAAAAGCGAGCATAATGTTGACCGAACCAATCGACCATTCGGTTAAAAGCGAGCAAGATGATCATAAAAAGAAGAATATATTATTTTCGACACTTATCTTCAAGAAAAATCTTTGGACAAACATTTTTTGATAAACAGAGGCGATGTCACAACAAAGTTGTCGATAGAAGATCGTGTTAAAGGCGAAGTTGATAAGTGGTGGCGACCATGCGAGGGTAATTTAATTTTAAGCAAGATTCAGTCAAAAAAGCGGACCGGACAAATAAATAAGCTAGCACCAATTATCTATGCCAAAGACTACTTGGGGACGGTTCTATAAATAGGGGCATACTTATAGTTAAGGGAAAAAAGATGAAGAAGAAAAAAGGAAAAATACTACGATTCTCGAAGAAGAGGCGGTTTAGTATGCCCCGGGGCGTAGAAAAGAATTGACTCTCGATTGGCAATCATTTAGCTGAATCGAACATCTGTCCGGATACGAGTATTTTACCTCACATTCGTTGCGAGCACAGGTTGAGGCCCGTTGCCGGACTCAAGATGCTCGGAAGAATCGTGGTTACCACTCCACGTTACTCACGCCACGCTGCGATGAATAAGCCATGAGTCCCCTATGCATCCCCAAAATCTCCTCAGAAGGGGAGGGATGTCATAGAGTCCACCCAAAATAAGATGCCGATGCTGATGTTCAGGCATCTACTGGAGGGGACGGAATGGTGCGAGCTGAAAGTTTTTGCTCGCACCTATTATTTTAAGCGGCGAGGAATACGCGCCACATGCTCATGCCATGACGTCCCCACATAACCTGGCTTGTCCGGGAGGGACAAAAGCTTATCTTCTTCTTTGCTTGAGCATGTTACAAAAAGGAGAAAAAGGGTAAACTGACTTTGATGTGCCATATCCTTGTCAACATCAATTCCATGGGCAAGGTGAGGCGGTTAAGTGTCTACTCAAGGCGGTTTTAAATCCAAAAACCACGATCGATAATAATAGTTGTGTAATAGATAGTCTTCTTCTTGACTATGAGCGATGTAATAGAATACAAAGTGTTGCAAAAAAAAAAAAGAATGATATATGTACTTTTGTTATTTGAAGAGTTTCTAGTTCGGACCTATTTGAGGTCGCACCTAAGCCGGACGACCCGAACAAAGGCGAGCGAGCCCGGTCTATGTTCACGGACGAGCAATTCGTGATTCGATTCACAAAAAAGCGAGTAATGGGTGCTGCGATATAAGCCGACTAGTATTTCTGAGATACCCGAAGACGAAGGCGGGTATTTAAAATCGTGGTCGCATCTAAATAAGGCGGCCGAAAGTATGAAGTGATCGCACCTAAATAAGACGAGGCGCAAGACCAAGAAAGGGGGGTTCATAAAGTAACCCATCCGGTCGCACCTAAATAAGACGATCAACCGATTGCAGCGTCGATAAAGACAATCAAAACCGAAAAGAAGTCGGGGGCGGGCATAGACAAACCCAATGTTGAATTCATTCGAGAAGAAAAAAAGGCAAAACCGGAAAAAAAAGCGAACGCAAAGCAACAAAGCAAATATCAAGCAACACAAGTATCAACATTCATCCTCAACAAACAGGTTAGAGGAAACAGTTCAATATGAAATCCATTTGTTCAACTGAAGAAATATTCGGACAAGAGAAGAAGTATCAACAACAAAAGCGATTAAAGATATATTGTTGAATTAAAAAGTGAAGAAGACGAAATTACACAAGTCTTACAAAAAAAAAAAAGACATCAAGCTATAAAGTCAAAATTAGGTGTAGAAGGAAGGAAATATCGAACACATTATGTTCGGGTCCTTCCAATGACTCCGTATGTTCGGATATCGGATGCTCTCTGGGAGGCGCGTTTTGCTCGATTACAGGAGGTTCTTGCTCGCCCTATATCAAATTGGTCCCAGATTCAGTCTCAAGAGTTTGGTCGGCAACCTCAGTAGCAATAACATCTGCGTTCTCCTCTTCATCCAGAATTGGGTCGTCGATTTTGATCCCTTCGGGAAGAACAGAAAAGTCACACAGACCATTCAAATCCGACATTGGGAGGTCGCGATCCGGAGGATTATCAACCAAAATCTTTCTTTGAAAGTCGGACGGGGGGGGCAATTTGCTCATTTGTTGAGTGTGTGGCGGAAACGGTCGAATGGCATCGGCAAAAGCACAAATGTAACGAGAAATTAGACATGGAGTCAATATACTGCGTCATCATGCGACTTAGAATTTTCAAGCCCTAAGCGGGTGTTGGTCTCTTGGCGATAACGAGCCATTGGCGAGCTCGTCCTTCTCACTTTCCACCTTTTCAACATCGTCGGGAGAGTTCTGGCTTCGTGATCATTTCATCTTGAGCCCGCCGTATATTGATTACCTCCCCAGAGGTGATCTAGAGCCTCTCTTGTATGATGCGAGCATCCTCTTGACTGGCGAGCATTCTCTTGAAATTGGCGAGCATCCTCCTCAGCCCCTTTGGGCACCAAAACTTATCTTAAAAGCAGTTTGTTCTTGAGCCAATTTCAACTCATCTGGACCTGTTATTTCGACCACCTTATCTTCAAAGTTCCTAATCAGAGCCAAATAGTTGGCTTGAATGTTGGCCGATTGAGCATAAGCTTTCTCCATAGCGACCAGAGACTGACCCTGAAGCACCATCCCCAAACGCATGGTTTCCAAGGGGGTGGGACCTGTAGTAGACTCCTCCAGGTCAGTAGTCCATGCTCGAACAGGAGTCTGACAAGCTTTTTGAACATGCTCCGGTACGCCTGGAACTTTGCGAACACTTGGTGAGCAGAAGTAGTTCTTTAGATTGGGCATTAAAGGCGACAACACCGCTTAACCTATCTGAACACATTTGACAAGTGAGTAGAGATGTCAACCAAAAATCAAGGCAACATCTGAGCGAGCAAAGTGTACACCCACGCATGGCCGGATCCCATCCGGGGAATGATTTGTCTTCGGGAGATCGGAGCTCGGGATCGATCGGAGTCCATGATCGGGGCCCAGCTGGAGGGGGAGAAGATGTACCAACTTCCATTTCGACAATCTGCGAAATGGGACCAACAACAGAGGCGGCCGCTCTGATCGCCTCGACAGTGGGGGTCCGAGTCACCCGGCAACATCGGTCTTCATCGATTTATTCGACCGACCCTGTTCGGTCGACCCATGTTCGATCGGCTTTTTGTTCGCGGCCCTTGTTCGCCGCCTCCACCGCTTGGTCTTTTTGGCGGGCGGATGCGTTCCGACCCCGTGCTCAACCGAACAAGAGCCCCTTTGAGCTCGACTTGACTCTCGGGACTGATGAGAGTCGTCTAGCCCTTTCGTTTCCTACCTGTTATTTGAGCTTCTGTTCGGCTGAATCAAAGCAAGTTCTCGTGGCCTTTTTCTTGAGCCATCTCGGTATGCTTTCGGGATACTTCACAAAGATGGTCAGTCAAAGCGAGAAAAAGCTATAAATTAAATGTCAGAATTGCGGATGTGCCCGAACAAAAGGGCCTTGAAACATATAGAGAAACAAAAAATAATCCTTACGGAAGGATCAACAAAAGAACAAGATGATGAGGAGGCACGAACAAACCTCCTTTCTTTTTTCATTCGCAGTATTCAAAGTTATTACAGATCTTTACGAGCGAGGTTCGATCAATGCCAAACATTCTTTGAAATAACCGTCGTTTGTCTCCTTATCCGACGCCAATTTGGAATCCCGAAATAAAAAAGTGAGTTAAAATCGGTTCAAATTGAAGAATGAAAAATACAAAATCACTTACTTCGGTACACTCCGAAGTCAGTGGGGATGTCCAAACGAGCATTTGGCTCGCTTCCAGAGGCCGGACTTTTCCAATCGCCCCCTACGAACCAGAACTTCTCTTTCCAGTCACTGATTTTATTCGGCACATCCTCGATGATTTTGCACTTGGCGTTGGCTTGCATAAACAACCACCCATGTTAGCCCCTCGGACGTGTCAAGTGCACTAACCGAGCAAGATTCTGCTGCGAAGGATAATACCTTGGCTTCATTTTGCGAACAATGTCAAAAAAAACCGATGACCATATGCCATCCGATTCGGTTTTAAGGCTGTGTAATGGTGATATTCCATTCCACGAGCAAGCGGGTAATTCTTGCGGATGGAGAGGAAACAGGAGACCGGCCTCCATCATTATCTAGATTAGCGGCAACACAACCCTCGGGGGTTGATCGGCCCGCTTCATCGGGACCGGGTGCCGAGAAAAAAAACATCCTTAGGAGTTTCATAAATCCTATCAAGCTGGTGAGCATATCTACATCAATTATGCTCGCCATTTTGCTCATTGGGTACTCGTTCTCTACACTAATCCTATGGGGTTGTTAAGGCAAGCCAAAATTATAACAGTATTGTACTTTCTTATATGTTGGACTATGAGGAACACCAACAGTATACCAAGTTCGGAGTTTTCCCATTATCTATACCTATGTTCGTTTAAGCCAAATTCAATTACGAAATTTCAAATTTCCCTCATATCGGTATCATTTCTAATTACATCAACATTATCAATAGCCCCTAAACCTATTTTGAATTTGGGGCAAAGAATCATGGTCAAATTATCCGACGAAGTCATTATGCGACAAAACCCTATCCGACCTCGTTTGGGCTTAAATCGGAATCAAGAAAAAAAAAAGTAAATGGTTGCGAAATTGCCAACGGAATCCTAAATTGAAGCATTTGCCTCCGATAAATTTCGCCACTACGGGAATTCTACTTATGGGGAAGACGAAGGGGAACTACATTGATCGGATTGAACGAGGAATTCGAGCAAGAGGCCATGATTATAAAA
This sequence comes from Stenogyne calaminthoides, assembly GCA_037126765.1. Lineage (NCBI taxonomy): Eukaryota > Viridiplantae > Streptophyta > Magnoliopsida > Lamiales > Lamiaceae > Stenogyne > Stenogyne calaminthoides. The sequence continues at coordinate 16,264,216 of JBBCBC010000026.1, read as the reverse complement.
TAGAAGAGAAATGCAACCGTTACCTGTAAATTTATTCGGCCGAACGATGAACCCTTCGGCCGGAGACTTTGAATGCCAGAAGATGATAAAAGAGAAGAAAGAAAGGAAAATTTTTGAAGTGGAGAAATGGGATTTAAATAGACCTGGGTTACTAATTGAAATTTATTGTGAATTGAGCGTTTCCAAGCATGGTCCAATCAATCTTTAACAGCCGGGCCCAATGTAGAATACAAAGCGACCCGGCTGGGGGGTATTGTTGTGTTCGATATAATAAATCAGGATTAATCGAACATCAAAGAGCGACACGTGTAATATTCGAATATAATAATCACACCCGGTGGATAAGTTACTTTTTGTTCGCCGACTCATCAGAATTGTTCGCTAGCCTATCGAACAAACATAACCGGTCAAATATCTTGAACTCAACTCTCCGAGGAACCCAAGAGCGGCGAACATAAAATGCGACCGAACGTAAGATTAATTTGACTGCCAATAAAGCTTCTTCTCGACAATGTTTATAAAAAGATGAATCTAGAAGATGAAATCTTAAACGTGGCGACATCTCTGGAGTTCTTGCATGATCCAGAAAATCCAGCACATGCTTTACCAATCCAGCTCATGCTTAACGAAGTACAAAATTAGAAGAAAAGAAAGGAAAAAAAGAAAAAGAGAAGGAGAGAAAAAAAAAAGAGAGAGAGATTGCCTATAGGAAATCCCTTGAGAGGTGAGGAACAAAAAAGAAGAGTGTTCATCCACATATACAAAAAACCCTAGAACTCATTTACCAATCAGCATCGATTCATCTTCATAAGGTGTATCGGGGGCATGCGTGTAAAGCTCGAAATACTATATCTCGGCTTGGTATGCCCCAGAGTAGTCATTTTCTTTTGGTTGGGTCAACAAATTCATCTTATTTACCGTTTATTTTACACATTATAAGTTTTGTTTTATGTCAAGTTAAGTTGTAATCTAATACCACATAATACTCTCCATAAAAAACGACTCAAACAATATGCATGCAAAATAAAACATTAAAATCCATGACAATTGGATACGCAAAAGCAGATCTTTGGTTCTACTATCCAATTTCAAATTTAATGTCCGTGAATTAAATTACAATTTAAAAATTGAGTCAAAACAAATGGCTCGATACTAGCTTGTTGGGGAATGATTCATGAAGCACAGATCTATTCGGGGTGAATATTTAAATACAAATTTAATTCATTAATTATTACTAGCATGAATTAATCCTATATTAATTCAAATAATAATTGCAACAACAAATCATGCATATAAAAAGCCCGTAAAACCTCACGCGGAATCTACGGGTTTACGTGAAGCGTACCTCTCGGGATGGCGCTTGACTTGGGCCGGACGGACTAACCAAAAGGACTTCCCAAGTATTCCCTTAGCCCTTGCTTTCGACAATCCGATTGGAAGGATACTCGCGAACAATTAACAAAAGGAAAAAATAAACTTTGTTGCACCACGTATGTGGATTTGCTAATATTTCCAGCACATGGAATTGTACTTGGGAATGAACTAATCATCCCCTATTTATAGGAGAGGGGTGAACGAAATTTTTAGTGAATTTTCAATGTGGGATAAGACTTTTCTTGGTCACCAAGAAATCTTGAATATATCCCATATATTCTCTTTCCCATAATTAAAATATTCCACAAAAATCCCACCTCCTCATATATGGACATAATTTTCGAAAATTACTTAAGCAAGAATCCAAGATTTGGATCTTCTTGAATTTATGAGATATTCTTGTATTTCAAGAAATACATATCTTCCATAATATCTTTTCAAGAAAATCAAGAAAATCTTTCTTGCCCATAATATTCAAAAATTTGAAAATCTCACCATGAATAACCAAGTGGGAGATTTCTTGAATTTAATGAGATAATCTTGTATTCCAAGAATACATATCTTCATCCCATAACAAAATTCAAAGAAAATCTTTTCTCCTCTTTTTATTCATAATTTTAAAAATAATGAGGAAATATAAGCAACAATATTTATTTTATTTTAATCACCTTTTTAGGTTATTGGACTATATGTTGGGCTACTCGGGGGCCTTTAGGAGAATTAAGATTGGACCTTCTAATAGATCTTGAATATCTAATATTGAGCCACAATATAATTCAAGCCCATAAATATTAATTAATCCCACTACATAATTAATATTGACTATCCATCTTAACCCATATTACAATCCAATATGGCTAGGTCATTATTTCCCGTGTTTAAGATTATCTAGCCCATTAATTAATTCAAGCCCTTTGAAATAGCCTTCCATTAATTAATATCTTTTGTCCTTGGTCAAGGAAAGGTTCAACATTATTATCCATACGGAAACAAATTCCACTTGCAAGATTTAGTATGATAAAGCTTATGAACCTCCCAAGGGGGGCAAATCAAAGCAAGCGTGCTTGCACCGCGATTCTTAAGTATTAAATCTTAGCAATCACATGTGACCAATAATATTGCCCAAGATAAAGTAATTATTGAATCTCTCTCGATTCGCTACCCATGATAAGTCAAAGCAATAATTCTGATCCCACGTGATCCTATTTAAGGACGAAGGCTAAGAAACAACGAACCCGAGGTCTAATTCTTCCTTGTTGGGTTCAAGAATTTATCCTCCTCAGAGGTCCTATTCAAATAAGATCGGTCATGCACTAGTGTAATCTCTTGGTCAAGACAAACCAATCCCGAGCCTTACACCTCAACCTTTCGCGATGGTTGTTCATTTCCATCTAGGTCGTGAATGGCGTGACTTATAGTTACAAGGATCATTAATTTAATCTTTCGTGATCGGGTATCACTAAATTAACTACTGATGTATGAACGTATTTAATTATTGAACAGTTATGCAATAAATATATATAACATTCAATCATATTTAAAGCATTTTGATAAACAATTTATTTCATAAATAAGTTTCGAAATTGTTTTTCGATTATACAAAGTAAAAAAGCATACTTTTCAAGTATAATCCCCAACAATCTCCCACTTATACTCAAAGTCTGCTTTTAAGTATACTACAACACGTCTCGAGTAGTCCGTGACATCTAATGTCACCTACACGAACCTAATGATTCGCACAGATCTATTCGGGGTGAATATTTAAATACAAATTTAATTCATTAATTATTACTAGCATGAATTAATCCTATATTAATTCAAATAATAATTGCAACAACATATCATGCATATAGAAAGCCACGTAAAACCTACGCATGCGGAATCTACGGGTTTACGTGAACTTACCTCTCGGGATGGCAGTGGCTTTGGTCGGACGGACTAACCAAAAGGACTTCCCAAGTATTCCCTTAGCCCTTGCTCGACAATCCGGTGGAAAGATACTCGCGAACAATTAACAAAAGGAAAAAATAAACTTTGTTGCACCACTTATGTGGATTTGCTAATATTTCCAGCACATGGAATTGTACTTGGGAATGAACTAATCATCCCCTATTTATAGGAGAGGAGGGGCACGAAATTTATGTGAATTTTCAATGTGGGAAAAGACTTTTCTTGGTCACCAAGAAATCTTGAATATATCCCATATATTCTTTTTCCCATAATTAAAATATTCCACAAAAATCCACCTCCTCTTTCTTTTATGGAATATTTTAAAGAAAAATCTAAGGTGCAAGAATCCAAGATTTGGATCTTCTTGAATTTATGAGATATTCTTGTATTTCAAGAAATACATATCTTCCATAATATCTTTTCAAGAAAATCAAGAAAATCATTCTTGCCTCTATTTTCCAAAAATTTGAAAATCTCTTAATGAATAACCAAGTGGGAGATTTCTTGAATTTAATGAGATAATCTTGTATTCCAAGAATACATATCTTCATTCCATAACAAAATTCAAAAAAAATCTTTCTCCTCTTTTTATCCATAATTTTCGAAAATAATGAGGAAATATAAGCAACAATATTTATTTTATTTTAATCACCTTTTAGGTTATTGGACTATATGTTGGGCTACTCGGGGCCTTTAGGAGAATTAAGATTGGACCTTCTAATGGATCTTGAATATCTAATCTTGAGCCACAATATAATTCAAGCCCATAAATATTAATTAATCCCACTACATAATTAATATTGTACTATCCATCTTAACCCATATTACAATCAATATGGCTCCGGTCATTATTTCCGTGTTTAAGATTATCTAGCCCATTAATTAATTCAAGCCATTCAAAATAGCTTTTCCATTAATTAATATCTTTTGTCCTTAAGTCGAGGAAAGCGGTTCAACATTATTATCCATACTGGGAAACAAATTCCACTTGCAAGATTTGGTATGATAAAACTTATGAACCTCCCAAGGGGCAAATCAAGCAAGCGTACTTGCACACGATTCTTCAGTATTAAATCTTAGCAATCACATGTGACCAATAATATTGCCCAAGATAAAAGTACGATTGAATCTCTCCGATTCGCTACCGAGGATAAGTCAAAGCAATAGTTACCGATCCCACGTGATCCTATTTGAGGGACGAAGGTTAAGAAACAACGAACCACCGAGGTCTAATTCTTCCATGTTCGATTCGAAGAATTTATCCTCCGTCAGAGGTCCTATTCAGTAGATCGATCATGCACTAGTGTAATCTCTTGGTCAAGACAAACCAATCGAGCCTTACACCTCAACCTTTCGCGATGGTTGTTCATTTCCATCTAGGTCGTGAATGGCGACTTATAGTTACAAGGGATTTTGTTAATTTAATCTTACGTGATCGGGTATCACTAAATTAACTCTGATGTAACACGCATTTAATTATTGAACAGTTATGCAATAAATATATATAACATTCAATCATATTTAAAGCATCGGTGATAAACAATTTATTTCATAAATAAGTCCGAAATTGGTTTCGATTATACAAAGTAAAAAGCATACTTTTTCAAGATAATCCCCAACAATCTCCCACTTATACTCAAAGTCCTTTTAAGTATACTACAACACGTCTCGAGTAGTTCGTGACATCTAATGTCACCTACACGAACCTAATAATTTCTCCCACTTATACTCAAAGCAGTTAGCAACGCTCTTGACACCCATTCCACTCACATGTCTCGAATGTATTCAGAGGCGGGGCGCTTTGTGAATGGATGCGCTAGGTCGTCCTCGCAGCGCTATCTTTGCCACATCTATATCTCCTCTCTTAACGATTTCTCGTATAAGATGTCTTTCCTTTAATGTGTTTGTTTGACTCGTGGACTCTTGGTTCTCTTGAATTTATGGCGCCCTAGCGGATATTCTTTGAACAAATTGAGAACACCATCCAAGTCCACTAAGAAGATCTAGAGCCCAATCGGTTCTTTTCAGCGCTTCTGGCGACTACTTACCCGAGTCCCATGGTTGAGTCATTGATGCATTTACGCTTCTTTTCGTCCATTTGATGGCTACACTTCCCAAATGGAAACACACTAAGCGAGGCGGATAATTTCGGAATCTAAATCTGATTGGAAATCCGAGTCCATGTAGCCGATGGGGATTGGAGTATCTGAGTGATAAATCAACATTCTATCCCGAGTTCTTTTCAAAAACTTCAGAATGTTTTTAACTGTCGTCCAATTCGCTTTCCCTGAGTTACTCTGATATCTTGCTACCATGCCTACGACAAAGCATATATCCGGTCTCGTACACAAAGAATGCATACATAAGGTTTCCGACGGTAGAAGCACAAGGAATACCTTTCATGTCATCTATCTCCTTTTCGTCTTAGGGAACATTTTCTTGGATAGATGGATTCCAAGTCTGAAAGGTACGAATCCTTTCTTGGAATCTTGCATGCTGAATTGTTTCAAAACCAGTGTCTATGTATGAAACTTGCGATAACCCGACCATCCTTTTCTTGTGATCTTGATCCCAAGGATGTGTCCGGTTTTCCTAAGTCTTTCATATCAAACTGCTTTTGAAAACCATGCCCTTACGTCGATCACACCTTCACATCGTTCCGATGATCACAATGTGATCACGACAAAGTACTAAGAATACCAATGCGATTCCGACACGTTTTTTTATACCACACAACTTTCAAACTCGTTTTTGATCAAAACCCATAAGACTTTATAATATGATCAAAACTTTGGTTCCAAGTTCGGATGCTGTTTGAGTCCGTAAATGGACCTCTTGAGCTTTTTACAACTGGGTGTTCTTGGCTTTGTTTCAATGAAAACTAGGGGGTTGTTGCATATGGATCTCTTTATCAAGACTTCCGTTAAGGAAAGTCGTCTTGATATCCATTTGCCATGATTCAAAGTCGAAAATGCGCAGACAATCGATAAGAGAATACGGATGGACTTAAGCATGGCTATGGCTTAAAAGTTTCCACATAATCGATCCCATTCTTTCCGAGTATAACCTTTTCGCCATTAGTCTTGCTTCAAAAGATTTCAACCTTCCCGTCCGATCTCTTTTCCTCTTATATACCCACTTGCATCTAATGGGTTTGACCCCATTAAGTGGTTCGACTTGCTCCCACACTCTATTATGAAACATAGAACCCCTTGGCTTTCATTCTTTGTTTGCAAGAAGCATCATCCTTATCTTCGAGTGCCTCGTCATATGTCCATGGGTCGATTCCGGGAATCAAGTCCGAGGACTCTCCTATTCCCATGAATCTCTCGGCCGCCTAACAACCCTCCCACTATAACGAGGCTCGGTTGCCAGAAAAACGTATGTCGTTTGGTATATCATCTAGAAGATCGGCATCGAGGTTTGCCCTCTAAGCTCATTTAAGGTAATCTCACAGGTTTTCTTTGGTTCTATAGTTTTCTTCCAAAATCTAAAGTGGGTGCGGATGTCCACCTTTTGATCTTGAACTATAGAACATTCACCTTTTTTGTTCCTCGGGGTATCCTACAAAAACAACCTTAATTACGATCGAGGATCCAATTTACCCGTTTCCTTGTCCAACACGTAGGGCGGACACCCCAAAGTTCTCATGTGTCTCTTACTAGACTTGCGTTTCGGTCCACAATTCTTTGGGGTTCGGGAACCGATTTGGATAGCACCAAGTTCGAGAATGTAAGTCGTTGTTTTCGCTGTATGACCCCGAAGCGACTTCGGGAAGATCCCAGATAACTCATCATTGATCTAACCATTTCCAAAAGAATTATGTTGCTTCGCTCTTGCAATCCCCGTTTTGTTGAGGGTTAAAGATGCGATGGTGGGATACAATCCCTTCATCGGATAAGTAGTTCAAAAACTCATCGCCGAGGTATTCGCTTCCACGATCGGATCGTAGAGACTTGATACGTTTTTCCATATGATTCTCTCGCTGAGCCTTAAATTCTTTAGAATTTCTCAAAGGTCTCAGATTCATGCTTCATAATGAAAATGTACCTTGAGTAATCATCAATAAAATTACTCATAACCTCCTCTTGCTTTGGTTGACATTGAACTACGTGACATCTATGTGAAACGATCTCTAACACTTCTTTAGCCCCATTCCTTGGCTCCAAATGCCATCTTGGTCATATCACCCTCCAAACATGATTCGCGGGTTGGATTCGATTCAACTTGGAGACGCTCCAGTGAACCATCTTTCACCAACCTTTGGATCCTCTTTGGATTTATATGATCTAATCTTAGATGCCAAAGAAGTATTTCGTTCACGCTTTCTTTTGTCGGAAACAATTGATGTGTTATAGGATGCATTTCATGAGTGGTGTGCACAGTTAATTGTATAGAGATTTTCTATCAATGTCCCGTAACAGGTACACTCATCATTTCAAAAATGATGTCATTCTTATTAGAAGAAACTTAGTGTCCTTTAATCAAATTTTAGAAATTGAAAGTGAATTCTTTCTAAAACTGGGAACATAAAGATAATCTCAAAAAAAACTTTATCTTCAAAAGATAGGTGCACTTCTCCCACTGCTTTAACTGCTACTCATGTAGCATTGCAATGTCTTCTACTTGCGTAGTATTGCAATAAGCGTTACTATTGTAGCATTGCAATATCTGCCACTTCGTAGCATTGCAATGTCTTCTAATATCGTAACGTTGCCCAGTGTGATGAGGATCTCACTCCCACTACGTTGCCGGATCATTTAGAACCCGTGAAGCCAACATGATTAGTGGATCTTGTATCAACCACCCACGAATGAGAAGTATACGCCGCTAAACAAGTTTCAACAACTAGTGTGTGAGAATTACCTTTCTTTCCGTCCCTTTTGGAACAGCAAAACCTCCATTGTCCTCTCTCACCGCAACTTAAGCACTTCCTCTTTGGATTTTCCTCGACTCAACAAGCATTCCTCATCTTACCATTGCCTTTTGGCAATGATTGAGTTTTATTGCTTATGGTCTTTGGTCCTCTTCTTTATCTTGCCTACCCTTGGCCTAGAAGATGAAGACGGACCACTTAAAATCAAAGCTTGAGTTTGGTGCCTTATCATCATTTTCGCCGAGTCCAAAAGTTTGCAACAAATTAGCTAAGCGAGGCCAAAATGCTCAAAAAAAACTTTTTCGGGCGAGAGAATGAAGTACCAAATTCATCCGAGTCTCCAGATCATAATCTGCGACTCGAGAATCTCAAGTTTGTTCGGGATGGGCCATCTATTTTGAGGACGTAATCCCTTACGGGTTTTTCCTCCACCATTTTCAGTGACGACATCTCATGAAGGTGATCCGACGAGTCCCGCATGTTTTGACTCGTCGGTTGGCTCATCGATTTTTTTGTGTCAAAATCCACTTATGCTTTTTGTGCGATTTAGACAATTATAATTTTCCAATCAATATAGTTTCCATACATATTGCATTGACTTTAAGTATAATAATGGTGGATTAAAAAGTAACGACATCTTTGAATCTGAAATAAACAACTATATGCCATAAAGACAAGTATATCACAAGGTTCGATCACATTCATCATATTTAAAAAATCTCAAAAAAAATATGAACATGCATCACCAACATCTCAAAGCAGTTTTAAATAAGCCACGTGGGGTGGGTCATTATTTAAACACATTCAAGAGTTACAAAAAAACGATTTACAAACCTTTAATATCCAGTTAATAGTTGGCTCCTGACTTGACCAATATAAAATTAGCGGGGACTTGGGGAAGTATATGCATATCAATTTTATACCTAAGTAATAACCATGATTAAATATGGGATTACTATTTCGCTTTGATCGAGCCTCGTGGGAGGTCATAAATAAGCCACTAGTAATAACCCACAATCATCCGTTTGGAATTCATTCATGTGAAACCTATCTTTTGACCGTAAAAGTCAGGGGGAATTTCTCCAAAAGAATTCACAAATAAATAAATCATGGAGGTCAAAATTAATTCAATTTTATTATCCCAGGAATAAAATTGTCAATTAATTATTTAAACATACTTAGTAATTTTGAAGTTGAGATTTTTCCATTTGGCAACCCTCATGCAAACACATTTAAACAAATTAAATAAAGCATAAGATAGCGCCAAATAAATCAAGCAAAACATAGAAATAAACATATTGGGCACAAATTATCCAATTGTCATGGTTTGATTTTCTTGGCTTGATCTTGAAGAAACACGTCTCGAATTTCTCCCACTCGTTCGTCTCGAAAAAAATACTGCGTCTCGAACCGCCACACCAAGTAACAGATTTCGATGCAGGGCCAGATCCGCCGCCGCTTGCCTAGACAGATACTAAGCGACCTCGGCTTAGCGCCCTAGCGAGCACCCCTTGCAAGCACGCCTTTCGCAGCGCCTCGGCGGGGCGGTCGGTAGTCTCGGCGGCGGCAGCGTCCGCTTTATCCAGGCGTCAGCCTTCGCCCTTATCCCCTCCGCCTCGGCGTGACATCGGCCTGCCCGCGTCTCCATGACATCCCGTCTTGTAACGCCCCATGGCGTCGTCCCGGCCACTGAAGGCGCACCGCCCGTTCGCCCGGCCTTGCATCCTGCCAGCTATTTCGTCGCTGCCCCGCCTCGCCCTGCGCCCATGCGTTAATGCGGTCTTGGCCCGCGCCGCCTACGCACAGTTACGGATTTAAATCCTTTAATTCTTCATCTCTTCGTTCCCGATCCGGTTACAATTTATTTACAAAAAATAAATAAACCTAGATCTAGACTAGTCTATTACATTGATCAAATCAAACAAATCCTAGTCTACTCGTGATTTTTCTCACGAGGCAAAAACAAATCCGAGCGAATCAATTAAAAACCACAGTTTATATGCATGCAAAATAAAACATTAAAATCCATGACAATTGGATACCGCAAAAAGCATCTAATGAGTTTCTACTATCCAATTTCAAATTTAATGTCCGTGAATTAAATTACAATTTAAAAATTTGAGCTAAAACAAAGGGGCTCGATATGCGATTGTTGGTGAATGATTCACACAGATCTATTAAAGGTGAATATTTAAATACAAATTTAATTCATTAATTATTACTAGCATGAATTAATCCTATATTAATTCAAATAATAATTGCAACAACATATCATGCATATAGAAAGCCACGTAAAACCTACGACGCGGAATCTACGGGTTTACGTGAACGTACCTCTCTCGGGATGGCAAAGTGGCTTTGGTCGGACGGACTAACCAAAAAGGACTTCCCAAGTATTCCCTTAGCCCTTGCTTTCGACAATCCTAATTGGAAGGATACTCATGAACAATTAACAAAAGGAAAAAATAAACTTTGTTGCACCACTTATGTGGATTTGCTAATATTTCCAGCACATGGAATTGTACTTGGGAATGAACTAATCATCCCCTATTTATAGGAGAGGAGGGGCACGAAATTTATGTGAATTTTCAATGTGGGGAAAAGACTTTTCTTGGTCACCAAGAAATCTTGAATATATCTCATATATTTTTTTTCCCATAATTAAAATATTCCACAAAAATCCACCTCCTCTTTCTTTATGGAATATTTTCGAAAAATCTAAGGTGCAAGAATCCAAGATTTGGATCTTCTTGAATTTATGAGATATTCTTGTATTTCAAGAAATACATATCTTCCATAATATCTTTTCAAGAAAATCAAGAAAATCTTTTTCGCCTCTATTTTCCAAAAATTTCGAAAATCTCTTAATGAATAACCAAGTGGGAGATTTCTTGAATTTAATGAGATAATCTTGTATTCCAAGAATACATATCTTCATTCCATAACAAAATTCAAAGAAAATCTTTCTCCCTCTTTTATCCATAATTTTCGAAAATAATGAGGAAATATAAGCAACAATATTTATTTTATTTTAATCACCTTTTCAGTTATTGGACTATATGTTGGGCTACTCAGGGGGCCTTTAGGAGAATTAAGATTGGACCTTCTAATGGATCTTGAATATCTAATATTGATCCACAATATAATTCAAGCCCATAAATATTAATTAATCCCACTACATAATTAATATTGTATTATCCATCTTAACCCATATTACGGTCAATATGGCTCCCGGTCATTATTTCCCGTGTTTAAGATTATCTAGCCCATTAATTAATTCAAGCCCTTTAAAATAGCTTTCCATTAATTAATATCTTTTTTTGTCCTTGGTCGAGAAACGGTTCAACATTATTATCCATCTGGGAAACAAATTCCACTTGCAAGATTTGGTATGATAAAACTTATGAACCTCCCAAGGGGCAAATCAAGCAAGCGTTTTTGCACATGATTCTTCGTATTAAATCTTAGCAATCACATGTGACCAATAATATTGCCCAAGATAAAGCACGATTGAATCTCTCTACGATTCGCTACCGAGGATAAGTCAAAGCAATAGTTACCGATCCCACGGATCCTATTTAAGGGACGAAGGTTAAGAAACAACGAACCATCGAGGTCTAATTCTTCCATGTTGATTCTCAAGAATTTATCCTCCCAGAGTCCTATTCAACAAGATCATCATGCACTAGTGTAATCTCTTGGTCAAGACAAACCAATCCCGGCCCTTTACACCTCAACCTTTCGCGATGGTTGTTCATTTCCATCTAGGTCGTGAATGGCGTACTTATAGTTACAAGGATGTTAATTTAATCTTCGTGATCGGGTATCACTAAATTAACTCTGATGTAACACGTCATTTAATTATTGAACGATTATGCAATAAATATATATAACATTCAATCATATTTAAAGCATCGATGATAAACAATTTATTTCAAAGAATAAGTCGAAATTGAGTTTCGATTATACAAAGTAAAAAGCATACTTTTCAAAGATAATCCCCAACCAGATCTCAACAGTATTTATCGCGATCAACTTTGGTTTCTCGACCTCCCACCTCACTACTTTTTTTTTGATCAAACCAAAAAGGGGAAGGATGAGAATGAGAAACCAATCGACATAACAGTCTTGAGGACATCACAAACTTCGGATCTTTGAAAAAAGATGTCCAAAAAGCGGAAAGTTGAAGAAGAAAAAAAGCCAAGAAGAAAGAAGGGCGAAAAAAATGGCAGAGGAGTAAAATTTGAAGAAGAAATTCAGATCGAGAGCGAAGAAATGAAATTTTGGAAAATCCGTACTGTAACCTAAGGTACTTAAAGAGTTGATGAGATCATCCTAAAAACTGCTGCAAGATGCTAAGAAATTTGAGGAATGGAATAAGATCGAGTGAATGGCTTCGGATGCCTTTGTTCTTAATCTTGTTCCACAAGAAGAATCTCTCGATGAAGCATTCTCAATTGGTTAGAAAATAAATACCCGGATTTTCTCAAGTATCTCGGAAAATGAGGCCAAACTTATCAATGTAAAAATATCTCGCCAAGAGTATGATCGATGGATTACTCGAAGAAGGCGGATGGCTCATTTGATGATGGCATTTCAAAGATTCTATTTTGACATCCTGCAGAAGCAGCACATAATCGATCCTCGGCAGATCGATGATGTTAAATGGAAACTTTATCGATTTTCAACGCCTCAAGATCAAAAGAGAGATGCGGAAGGATACAAGCCTCAAAAGAGTGAAGAATCGGAAGACTACTCAGATCATTTGGTCTTATTTACAAACTTTTTCGATGTAACATGTAATCAACATTTATTAATGAGAAAAGTTTATTTTTCGATCCTAAGACAAAAAGTCTCATTGTCTTCGATTATATGCTTTTAATCGCTTCTATTTTTATCAATCAGATTTGGTTTCTCAAAGTGTTTTGGTTTCATCAAAAGGGAAATTGTTGGGAAATTTATAGTTTTGATGAAAGTTCCAAAAACACATGTAATAGGACGGTCGGACACATTGTTAATGGGATCGATGTTTATATTACGCTATAGGAGACGGTTGATAATGATTGTATAGAACAACCGATGAAACAGATAGGTCACATATTGAGGGGGGAAACTCAATATGTATAGGTCGATCTGAAGACTCAAAGAAAAGTTGATATCCGACGGGCGGAATGCTAGAGAAGAACAGAAGATCGATCGATCCGGATCTAGTCGATATCTCATTTGAAGTCATAAAGCTCAAACTCGAATACTTGAAGATCGGATGACTTCGGAAGATCGGACCGGAAGACCTACATCGATCGAGTCGCTAGTTGAAGCTAAGTCAACCTAAGCACGCGAAGACTCCATCAGTAGATCGATCGATTCGATCGATCAAAGTCACTCACCGGTGAAAATCGATGTTTCACCTAATCATACGCCTATGATCCGAACAAGAAGAATGTCAACCTTAGTTGGAAGAACAAAACTTTGAAAAGTTCGGATCGTTAACCAATAAGAACAAGACACGTATGATCGGAGCCGACAATTAAGGGATTTGATCGCTCTCTCTAATAATATAAAATACAAGTTCACGCTTTCGGCCATGCCGTTCTCAAGCACGCCACATCAATCTCAAGAACCTACCTAATATAGCCGAAATTCAAATTGCTCTCCAACGGCTCTTTGATTTCAAGGTCTATAAATATGGGATCACACTTTCAGAGAGTGACATAACGGAAACACTTGAACAATCAAGAAGCTCAAGCAATTATCAGATTTCCGCACGAAGAACAGGACAAGGAAGATATTTTATTTAGGGTTTCTCCCAAAAGGTTCTAGGCAAAGAATCCTTTCAACTTAGCTGTTAGGCTGCTTATACGCAAGAAAAGATTTCATAGTTGGAACTAAAAAACAATCTTACCCAAACCCCAAGTTAGGTTAAGTTGTTTAGCAAGAAGACTAGGGTTTCTAGTTCTGATCTCTAGGATCGGTTGAGTGTGAACTCCTTAAACATCTAGTTGGTGTACTGTGTTGGACTTACACATAAAACAAAGTCCAGTTGGTTAAGTAGGTGCCCCTTGTGATAGGGAAGAGTGGACGATATGGTGGTTTGTCCGAACCACTATAAATCTTGTGTGCCTTTACCGCTTTGATTAACTGATTACACAATCGCACACAACCTTTAAAGCGCATACATATTCCAAGTTGAGATCAGTTAGCACCAAGCTTCTGATCTGATCAAACTTGACACTTCAGTTAACTGATTAAAAGATTAACTTTGGAATCTGATTTATCAAAACTGGTTTTTCACACGGGTAAAACTTAAGCTTCCAGATACATCAGTTAAAATCGATAGTTACGAATCGATCTACCTTCAGCGATCAAGAAGTTGGTTATCGACCCAAACCGATTCACTCACACTGATCGGTTTAATCGCCCCTCTTTTTGATTTGCACAAAAGTTTTCAGAAGTCTATTCACCCCTCCCCTCTAGACTTCTGCCCTCACAAAACCCGTTCGGGACCTACAAAAATGATGGAGAGAACACCTGTGAGGGATTATGTTCTCAAAGTCAAGCACCATTTTGACAAACTCGCTTATCTAGGCACTAAATATTGTAATGGGGCTCAAATCGACTTCTTGTTCCTAACTCTTCCAAAATATTTTGATGAGTTCTGCTGTAGTTTTGTGATGAGCGACCACATGTTCACTATGGATACTCTACAAGAAGTTTTGAAAATGATAGAGAAACATTTGGGACAAGAAGATGAAGCTTCGGTGACTAAAAATCTACTCTCAAAATCTAGGCCAATGGAGGGCAAGATTGATGAGGAGATGAACGGTCAAGACCAAAGCAACCCCGCTACCAAGAAAAGTAGAGAAGGGACGGTCAAATGGTTGGGTGTTAGAAGGAATCCAAAGAGGAGGTGTTTCAACTGTGGTGAAAAAGAATATTAGAGGGAAGCCTGTTCCAAGCCCAAGCGGGTCAGAAAGAAAGTTAATTCTCACGCACTAGTTGTTGAAACTTGTTTAGCGGCGTATGATTTCCATTCGTGGGTAGTTGATACGAGATCCACTGATCATGTTGGTATCAAGTTGCAGAGTTTCAAGTTAACACGACAACTAAGTGGAAGTGAGCAGCTAAAGCAGTGGGAGACGTGCACCTGTCTTTTGAAGACAAAACTTTAGTTTTGAGAGATGTTCTTTACGTTTCTGTTTTTCAAAAAAACTTTATTTTTGTTTCTAAACTGCCTTCTGATGGATATTCTGTTTGTTTTAATAAGAAAATTACTGTTTTTTCGTAACGATTTGTTTATCTATCATGAAACTTTATGGAACAATCTCTATACTATTATGCACACCACTCACAAAATGCATCTTATAACACATTGACTGTTTCAAGCAAAAAGAGAAAACGTTCAACTAACGTGAACAAGACACTTTTTTGGTATCTAAGATTAGGTCATATTAATCCGGATAGGATCCAAAGGTTGGTCCAGAATGGTTCATTGGATCTCTCCGAGTTGAACCATTTCCAACCTGCGAATCATGTTTAGAGGGTAAAATGACCAAGTGAGCATATGGATCTAAGGGGCTTAGAGCTAAAGAAGTGTTGAAAATAGTTCACACTTACGTATGTGGTCCAATGCAAATCAAAGAAAGGGGAGACCTTGAGTATTTCGTTACTTTTATCGATGATTACTCAAGACATGGGTACATTTTTCTTATGAAATATAAATCTAAGACCCTTTGATAAATTCAAAGATTTTAAGGCTCAAGCAGAGAATCATAAGAAAAAGAGTATCGAGTTTCCACGATCTGATCATGAAGGCGAATACCTCAGCGATGAATTTTGAACTACTTGTCAGACGAAGGGATTGCATCCCAATTGACTGCACTTGAAACCCCTCAACAGAACGGGGTGGCATAACGAAGAAACAGAACACTCTTAGAAATGATCAAATCCGTGATGAGTTATTAAGATCTACCCAAGTCGTTTTGGGATTACGCCTTGGAAACAACGACTTATGTTCTGAACTTAGTGCAATCCAAATTGGTTCCCAAAACCTCGAGAGAGTTGTGGATCGGACGCAAGACCAGTCTGAGATATTTGAGAATCTGGGGGTGTCCGGCATACGTGCTAGACAAGGAAGCCAGTAAGTTGGACGCACATTCGGAGCTAAGACTGTTCATAGGGTATCCCATGGGATCGAAGGGGTGCATGTTCTAAGGTCCCGAAAATCAAAAGGTGGTAATTAGTATGCACTTTAGATTCTTGGAAGCAAACTATATGAACAATAGAAAGCCCAAAAGTGAGATTACCTTAGATGAATTAAGAGGGCAAACTCCTATACCAACTATACAAGTTGATATACCAAGCGTCACACCAACACAACCGAAACCTCGTCGTAGTGGGAGGGTTGTCTGATAACCTGAGAGATTCACGGGGATAGTGAATCAGACCCCTGGTCCTAGAAAGAGGCGGTCCAAGATAAGGACTCAGAATCCTGGCGAACTGCGATGGAAGCCGAGATGGGCACAAAGGACCATAATCAAGTGTGGGAGCTAGATGAAACACCAGTGGGGTAAAACCCATTGGATGCAAGTGGGTCTACAAGAGGAAAAGAGGACCAGACGGGAAGGTGGAAACCTTTTGAAGCTAGACTAGTGGCAAAGGGATACACTCAGAAAGATGGTATCAATTATGAATAAACCTTTTTGCCTGTAGTCATGCTTAAGTCCATCCGTATTCTCTTGAAAATAGCTGCACATCTAGATTTTGAGATCTGGCAAATGGATGTCAAGATAACTTTCATATATGGAAGTCTTGACGAGGAAATCTATATGCAACAGCCCGGAGACTTTATTCCGAAAGGCCAACAACATCTCGTTTACAAGCTAAGGAAGTCCATTTATGGACTGATGCAAGCATCTCGCGATTGGAACCAATGTTTTGATTAGGTAATTAAATCTTATGGGTTGGATCAAAACGATTTCGAGAGTTGTGTGTATAAGAAGTGTGACGGAACTACCTTGGTATTCCTAGTACTATACGTAGACAATATTCTACTCATCGGGAACAATGTAAAGGTTTTGTCAGACGTAAGGGTGTGGCTGTCAAAATAGTTTGATATGAAGGACTTATGGAAAGCCGGGCACATCCTTGGGATCAAGATCACTCGAGATTGCAAGAAAATGATGATAGGCTTATCACAAGCTTCATACATAGATATAGTATTGGAGTGTTTTAGCATGCAAGATTCTAATAAAGGTTTTGTACCTTTCGGACATGGAATCTATCTATCCAAAAATATGTGCCCTAAGACACAAAAGAAGATAGATTACATGAGAGACATTCCTTATGCATCAGCAGTAGGAAGCCTCATGTATGCAATGCTGTGCACGGCCAGACATCTGCTACGCCGAAGGCATGGTAGCAAGATATTAAAGTAACCCGGGAAATCAACACTGGACTGCTGTTAAAAACATTCTAAGAGTATTTGAAAAGAACTCGGGATAGAATGCTGGTTTATCAGTTAGACAGTTTATTTTCGGTGGGATACACGGACTCGGATTTTCAATCGGACCTATATTCTAGAAAATCTACCTAAGGTAGTGTGTTTTGTCTGGGAGAAGGAGCTGTAACATGGAGAAGCGTTAAGCAGAAATGCATCGTCGATTCTACCATGAAAGCCGAATAAGTAGCTACTTGTGAAGCAGCGAAAGAAGCAGTGTAGCTTAAGAACTTCCTAGTGGACTTGGACGTTGTTCCGAATTTTCCCAACACTATCACGGTATTCCGTGATAACGCCGGAGCAGTTGCAAATTCAAGGGAACTGAGAGCCCACAAGGCCATCAAACACTTTGAAAGAAAATATCATCTTATACGAGAAATCGTTAAGAGATGAGATATAGAGGTGACAAAGATCACATCAGTGACAACCTAGCAGATCCATTCACAAAAGGTTTGCCTCAGAAAACATATGAGAGCCATGTGAAAGGAATGAGTGTCAAGTGCATTGCCAATGTACTTTGAGTATAAGTGGGAGAAATGTATTAGATTTGTGTAGGTGACATGTAGATGTTACGTAGAACACGAGACTAGTTGTAGGGTATACTTAAAAGCAGACTTTGAGTATAAGTGGGAGATTGTTGGGGTTATACGTGAAAGTAAGTTTTTACGTAATAACGTACTCATGCAACTCTTATTTACTGAATATAAAACGTTTTATCGACGTTGCTTTAAATATAAATGAATGTTAATTATTTATTGCAAACCGTTCCATATTAATACAATATTACATTGTAGTTAATGTGGTGATACTCGATCACAGAAGATCACATTTCCTTGTAAATAAAAGTACAACTTCACAGCCTATATGGAATTGAACACTCCATTGGTAGAGGTTAAAGTGCAAAGCTCAGATTGATTTGTCTTGACCAAGAGATTGCACTAGCACATTATGATGTGCTGAAGAGGACCATCAGAGAGGATAAATTCTTCCGTACTGACTTAAGGGATGAAGAATTAGACCTCAGTTGTTATTGATTTATTAACCTCTGTCACTTAAATAGAATTGTGTGTAATTAATATTTATTTCTTTGATTTGTGTTGGGTTTAGAGTCAGACGGTGGTTCTATACTTTGCATTTTGGGCAATATTATTAATTATATGGCAATTGCTAAGATTAAATACAGAGTAACGTGTGCAAGCAAGTCTTGTGTGATTTGTCCCCTTGGTGGGCTCAAAAGTTTTATCATACCAAATCTTGCAAGTGGAAATTTATTTCCGGTATGGATAATAAAGTTGAGTTGTCCTTGGAGTAAGAACAAAGATATTAATTAATATAAAGTTTTTAGTGTCTTAATTAATTAATGGACTAAATAATCTTAAACGCGGAAAATAATAACCGGGAGTCATATTATTGTAACATCGTAATATGGATTAAGATTGATAGTTCAATATTAATTTTTAGTGGAGTAAATTAATATTAATGGGCTTGAATAATATTTTGGCTTAATATTAAAGTTTCATAGCCCATTGGAGGTTCAATCTTAATTCTCCTAACGGCCCCTCAAATAGTCCAATATAAGTCCAATTAATGAAAATGAGAAGAGAATATTGCCCCATTTTTCTTGAAAATTTCGAAAATTATGGGACAAGAAAGGAGAGAGATTTTCTTGAAAAGATTTTTATGGAAAAAGATAAGTATTCTTGCAATACAAAATCATCCAATAAATTCAAGAAATTAAATCTTGCCTTCTTGTGCATTGAATTTTTCGAAAATATCTTATTTATAAGGAAGGAAATTTTTGTGGAAATTTTATTTATGGGAAAGAGAATATATTGAGTATATTCAAGATTACTTCTTGCACAAGAATTAAAGATCTTCCCATATCCAATTTTACCAAAAATTTCGACCACCTCCTTGGTTATAAATATGTGATGATTTTTTCATCACCAACACAATTACATGTGCTGGAAAAATTAGAAATCCACAAAGGTGGTGCAATAATTTTTTATTTTCTCCTTTATTAAAATCGTTCGTGAGAATCCTTCCACCGGATTACGTTCGTGGACGTGGGACATATTTGAGAAGGCACTTTGGGTTGATTCATCGTCTCAACGGTTGTCACTCCAAGCGGTATGTAATTTCGTAACTCCTAGATTCTGCATGCTTAGGATTTACGTGAATTACGTGTACGCACGTTGTTGTTGTTTATTTAATTATTATGTTAAATTAATTTATGATTGATTCATGTTAGTAATTAATTGGTTAATTTAAATATATATTTAAATACATCTCGAATAGATCCGGACACCTCTAATTTCCCAACAGTCTCAATTATATAGATTTGTTTTCATATATATTAATATTTCCTAATTCATTTACTGGTATAATCATATGTGTTGATTATTTTGGAAAGTATAACACTTATTAAAGTTTTACACTAAAATTATATTCACAGTAAATTTATACAATATTTATAATCATATGATAATTAGAATTTAACGGTTTGAAAAGATTTTAATAAATTATTCAATTTATTCGTGTATATATTTGTTGAATACTCACAACGACTCAAGAATACTTCGGTTAAAAGGTACGAGTTTCGATTATGGTACCAATAATTTACGGAAACGTGTTGGACTTGATATGATCATAATTGACTATTTATAGCATTATAATAAAAATGAGTAAAAATTTTATGTGAATGCACGATTAGCAATAGCGTCTTCACCAATTTTTTAATGGAAAAAAACAGGCAACTACAAAGCTTCCCGATTAGATACTTACAATTTAATACAATTGCTTTTACACAGTATAACCAACTTAGACTTCTAAAGACTAAAATGTCTTTGCTTCTACCTTCATGCAGAATCTGATTTGGCGGCCTGAGCTTTCAATCAATGAATAGTTATAATTAATAAACTAGTGTTTTTATAAATGTTCCGAGGCGGAAAGAAACTGAAAGTGTGGAAAAATGGATTCATAGTTTCAATAATAATTGTACTCGTTGAAAATTCCTCATTTCTCTCCCAGAAATTCTGGAAAATTTCTCTTGCTCAAATTTCTCTTCCAAAGTATTTTAGTTTCCCATTTGCTAATTTTTTTTTTGTATTTTTAGGTTGATTTGTTTATTTAAATTTATATTTATTTATTTTCTCCAAAATTACTATGAATCTCGAAGCATTGTGTTTATCTTGAAGCATTGTGTTTATTTCTTGAAGCATTGTGTTTTTTTTTTTTACAAAGCTTTTGAACTTTCTCCATATTTTTTTCGATTAAACCAGCTATCGAAGCATTTTTTTTCTAGAAAAACCTTAAAATGGGTCGAAGTAGGAGGTCTAGGAAAGATTATGAAACTAATTTGGATTATAATTGTGATTGGGACCTGAGGAGAAGTCATGATGTTGCAAATTGCAAAAGCTTCGAAGGTAACAAATACTGCTTCAAAATCATGTCTTTTGTACATGTTTGGTTGAATATCTGTAGTTATTGTTAAAATCACATATTATGATTGTTGATTTTCTTTACTAACTTTTTGTGGTTTTACACTCTGCAGTTAGTGTCTGTGTCTGAACTTTGCGATTATTATTGTTCAAATATAGAGTCACGTAAACACCTAATACATGTGCAGCGGAAATTAAAGTTTACCAACAACGAAAAGTTAATTGCATATAGATTACAATAATCATAATAAGAAATCTTACAGTAACTCGATAACAGATTTCTCAACTATGGTATCCACGTAATCCTTAATCACGGACTTGCACGGATTTGCCAGCGTTGAATTCCGAGATGAATTTGCTAGGAAAATCCAAACTCTAGATCTTATAGAGAAAATATGAAGTAACGTTGTTTGTGAATTCCAAAGAGCTTGTATATATAGGGAGACCCGACTTAAAACCTAAGCTAACCCAATTTGGGAAATACAATCCCTAATCTTTAATTAAATTAAACCCTTTTAATTTAATTTCCTATATATAAATCTCTGCGGATTTAAATTTCATACATGACAAATCTCTACGATTTGTTTCCATATATATTAGATCTTACAATAATATTCCAAATATTATTATTGAGAATCCTTATTTAATTAAATCCAAATTAATTAAACATTAATAATAATTAATTCCAAATTAATCTATTATTAATTACTTCTCCATAAATTAAATATTAAATCTAATTTAATATTTAATCAACCAACTATAATCCGTAAAAGGGAATTACTTGTTGTGTGACCCATAAGCCCTCTATATCGAGCGATTAGTCAAACTAACGGTCTTAATTGAACCCTAGACAATAAATCAAACATTCTCAATATATGAGGTACGTTGCGAGAAACGTGCAACTACCTGTAACTGAAACATGGGCTATTACGATTTCCTCATTTCATTCACGAATACTCGATTAGTCTTGAACATGATGAAGTGTCTATTCAAATAATTTAATCAATTTATCTCTAATCACTAATTGATCACATATGTCACACTTGGCCACTAAGTCCAAGTTGACGTGCATTGGCCAATGACTTTGATCAAATTATGATGAGAAGATGAATATTCTCTCTAAATCCACTTTGAGGAATTAATTCTTTTCTTGGCTCAACTACCACGCACATGCACTTCGTGATGAACCCAATCCTAGCTATATCTACACATGGAAGGGTGCAAGCGTCGGTCATGGTCAAAGTTCATCACTCCACACATGTCGTGTGTATTGACATCAAGTCAAAGGAGTATCGCATCGCTCCCACTAACCGAGACACCCGTAGACACATATAGTGGAACTACATCAAATGGTTTCTCGGATGGGTATACATATACCCTCTAAGGTATTTGTGCATCCATCATGAGATACCTAGTATCTCGTAGTAAGTGAGATCTTACTACACTCTCAAAGAGTATGATGCAGATCACACTGTTGGGGAATTAATTGCACGGATCTATTCGGGATAAATATTTAAATACAAATTTAATTCTGATAATTATTACTAGCATGAATTAATCCTATATTAATTCAAATAATAATTCAACAACAAATCATGCATATAAACAGTTCACGTAAATCCTACGCATGCGGAATTACTACGAGTTTACGTGAACATACCTCTTGGAGTGACAATGGTCTCGTTGATTAGACACACCAAAAAACCTTCCCAAGTATTCCCTTAATCCTTGCTCGACAATCCGGTGGTAGGATGCTCGCGAACAATTAAAAAAGGAAAATAAACTTTGTTGCACCACCTTTGTGGATTTACTCATTTTTCCAGCACATGGAATTGTACTTGGGAATGAAACACTCATCCCCTATTTATAGAGGTGTGGTGGTCGAAAATTTGGGATAAAATAATATGGGAAAATCTTTTTCTTGATTTCCAAGAAATCTTGAATATATCTCATATATTCTTTTCTCCATAATTAAAATATTCCACAAAAATCCCAACTCCTCTTTGTTATGGAATTTTCGAAATATTAGGTTCAAGATTCCAAGATTTGGATCTTCTTGAATTTATGAGATATACTTGTATTTCAAAAAATACATATCTTCCATAATATATTTTCAAGAAAATCAAGAAAATCTTTATTTCCCTTATATTTCAAAATTTTTGAATTTTAACTATATGAATAACCAAGTGGGAGATTTCTTGAATTTAATGAGATAATCTTGTATTCCAAGAATACATATCTTCATTCCATAACAAAATTCAAAGAAAATCTTTCTCCCCTTTTATCCATAATTTTCGAAAAAGACAAGGAAAAATAGGCAACAAATTTATTTTATTTTTAAACACTTTTTCAGTTATTGGACTTTATGTTGGGCTACTTAGGGGGCCTTTAAGAGAATTAAGATTGGACCTTCCAATGGATCTTGAATTATCAATATTGAGCCATAATATTATTCAAGCCCATAAATATTAATTAATCCCACTACATAATTAATATTGCACTATCCATCTTAACCCATATTACAGTCAATATGGTTCCCGGTTATTATTTCCCGTTTTTAAGATTATCTAGTCTATTAATTAATTCAAGCCACTGAAATAGCTTTCCATTAATTAATATCTTTTGTCCTTGGTTGGAAGCGGTTCAACATTATTATCCATCTTAGGAAACTAGTTCCACTTGCAAGATTTGGTATGATAAATCTTATGAACCTCCCAAGGGAACCGTCGAACAAGCGTGCTTGCACACAATTCTCAAGTATTAAATCTTCAATCGTTGATTCTCAAGATATAAAGTATTGAATGATTGAAGTCAAAGTGATAAGTCAAAGCAATAGTTACCAACCTGCGTGATCCTATTTAAGGGGACGAAGATTAAGAAATAATGAACCCGAGGTCTAATTCTTCCTTGTTCACCAAGAAGAATTTATCCCCCTGTAGGTCCTATTCAGTGCATCAGGCACTAGTGTAATCTCTTGGTCAAGACAAGTCAATCTGAGCCTTACACTTCAACCTTTCACGATGGATTGTTCATTTCCATCTAGGTTATGAATGGTGTACTTTTGGTTACAAGAGACTGTTAATTTAATCTTCTGTGATCTGGTATCACTAAATTAACTACAATGTAACACGTACTATTTATTGAACAGTTATGCAGTAAATATATGTAACATTCGATGATATTTAAAGCATCAGTGATAGACAATTTATTTCAGTAAATAAGTCCAAAATTCAGTTTTGATTATACAAAGTAAAAGCATACTTTCCAGTATAATCCCAACACACACACCAATCTCCGTTGTATCATCAATATCTCATTCTTGACGATCCTCGATTGGGGCCATTTGAGAATCATGCTTAGGTCATCTAAGTTCTCACACACTCAATGACAGCAGTGACTCAAGGGAACACAAATAAGAACAAATGCAAACAATCAAACATAATATTCTAATAAGTACAACGCCAAATATTTAATATTAAATAAACAACAATATTAAATCAATACTGAATATTATCTGAGCATTATGTCCTTATAATGGATTGTCTCTAGGACACTACCACTAACAATCTCCCACTTGAACTAGAGTCAATCACCTACATGTCCAACCCGTAGACCATCAAAATGTCTAGTGTGTACATGAACACTCAAAACCTTGGTGAAAGGATCAACCAGGTTATCCTCTGTGGGGACACGTTCTAACTATATCTCTCCTCTAGCGATTATCTCTCTTATCAAGTTATAACGCCTCAGTACATGCTTGTTTCTGTTATTGGATCTCAGTTCCTTAGCTTGCGCAATCGCACCAGTATTGTCACAATACAACTTTATTGGACTGCTGGCCCTAGGAACTACCCTTAGTTCACTTAAGAACTGTTTTATCCAGATAGCTTCTTTGGCAGCTTCTGCCGCAACAATGTACTTAGCTTCGGTTGTTGAGTCTGCGGTAGTCTCTTGTTTGGAACTATTCCAACTAACTGCCCCACCATTGAGAACGAAAACATAGCCCGACTGTGACTTGTAATCATCACATTCGGATTGGAAACTTGCATCAGAATAGCCAGTTGCCACTAGCTCTGACTGTCCTCCGTAGATCAAGAAACAATCTTTGGTATGCCTAAGGTACTTGAGAATGTTCTTGACAGCAATCCAGTGAGGTTCACCTGGATTTTGCTGGTATCTACCAGTGGTGCTAACAGCGATGGCCACATCTGGCCTTGTGCAAGTCATGGCGTACATGATGGAGCCAATTGCAGATGCATATCGTATATCCTTCATGCGCCGGATATCAACGTCTGTGGAAGGACAATCCTTCTTAGATAACTTTATCCCATGACATGCTGGTAGGGAACCTCTCTCAGAGTTCTCCATCGCAAATCGCTTTAGCACCTTATCTACATAGGTTGACTATGACAGCCCCAACATCCTCTTAGATCTATCCATATGGACCTTAATCCCTAAGATGTAGCAGGCCTCACCAAGATCCTTCATCATGAAGGTCCTTAATAGACAATCTTTTACCGACTGCATAAGAGGAATGTTGTTTCCCATAATCAATATGTCATCGACATACACAACTATGAAAACAATGTTTCTTCCACTGCATTTACGATAAACACGTGGATCTTCCGAGTTCCTAATGAAGTCAAACGATTTGACAGCTGTTGGGGTTATACTGGAAAGTATGCTTTTACTTTGTATAACCAAACTGAACTTTTGTCTTATTTACTGAAATAAATTATTTATCACTGATGCTTTAAATATCATTGAATGTTACATATATTTACTGCATAACTATTTAATAAATAGTACGTGTTACATTGTAGTTAATTTAGTGATACCAGATCACAGAAGATTAAATTAACAGTCTCTTGTAACCAAAAGTACACCATTCATAACCTAGATGGAAATGAACAATCCATCGTGAAAGGTTGAAGTGTAAGGCTCAGATTGGCCTGTCTTGACCAAGAGATTACACTAGTGCATGACTGATAAACTGAATAGGACCTACAGGAGGATGAATTCTTCAGCACTTAACTAGGAAGAATTAGACCTCAGTGGTTCGTTATTTCTTAATCTCCGTCCCTTAAATAGGATCGTGTGTGGTTAGTAATTATTGCTTTGACTTATGAAGGGTAGAGAATCAATGATATTCAATACTTTATATCTTGGGCAATATTATTGGTCAAATGCGATTGCTAAGATTTAATACGAAGAATCGTGTGCAAGTACACTTGTTCGATTTGCCCCCTTGGGAGGTTCATAAGATTTATCATACCAAATCTTGCAAGTGGAACTAGTTTCCGGTATGGATAATAATGTTAAACCGTTCCCTGACCAAGGACAAAAAGATATTAATTAATGGAAAGCTATTTCAGCGGCTTGAATTAATTAATGGGCTAGATAATCTTAAACACGGGAAATAATAACCGGGAGTCATATTAACAGTAATATGGGTTAAGATGGATAGTGCAATACTAATTATGTAGTGGGATTAATTAATATTTATGGGCTTGAATAATATTCTGGCTCAATATTGATAATTCAAGATCCATTGGAAGGTCCAATCTTAATTCTCCTAAAGGCCCCTCAAGTAGCCCAAACATAAAGTCCAATAACTGAAAAGGGTGTTTAAAAATAAAATAAATTTTGTTGCCAATTTTTCCTATTTATTCAAAAATAATAAATAAGAGGGGGAGAAAGATTTTCTTTGAATTTTGTTTTGGAATGAAGATAAGTATTCTTGGAATACAAGATTATCTCATTAAATTCAAGAAATCTCCCACTTGGTTATTTATTGTGAGATTTTCGAAAATTTTGAATAAATAAGGGAAAGAAAGATTTTCTTGATGTTCTTGAAAATATATTATGGAAGATATGTATTCTTGCAATAAGTATATCTCATAAATTCAAGAAGATCCAAATCTTGGTTTCTTTTCCCTTAAAATTTCGAAATATCCCATAACAAGAGGAGTTGGAATTTTTGTGGAATATTTTAATTATGGAGAAAAGAATATATGAGATATATTCAAGATTTCTTGGAGATCAAGAAAAAGATTTTCCCACATTATTTTTTCCCCAAAATTTCGACCAACCCCTCATCTATAAATAGGGGATGATTCTTTCATCCCCAAGTGCAATTCCATGTGTTGGAAAAATTAGAAATCCACAAAGGTGGTGCAACAAATAATTTGTTTTTCCTTTTGTTAATTGTTCGCGAGTTTCCTTCCACCGGATTGACGAGCAGGGCTTGGGAATACTTGGGAAGACTTTTTGGTGTGTTCGTGCCGACGAAGTCCATTGCCATTCCAAATAGGTTAGTTCACATAAACCCGAAGAAATTCCGCATGCGTAGGATTTATGTGAACTATTTATATGCATGATTTGATGTTGAATTATTATTTGAATTAATATAGGATTAATTCATGCTAGTAATAATTGTAAGAATTAAATTTGTATTTAAATATTCATCCCGAATAGATCCGGGCAATTAATTCCCCAACAACAGCTTCATCATTCCAACTCTTAGAAGCTTGCTTCAGTCCATAAATGGACTGGTTGAGTTTGCACACAAGATTAGACTTTGGCTTAGATACAAAACCTTCTGGTTGAGTCATAAACACCTCCTTATCAATGTTGCCATTGAGGAAGGTTGTTTTGACATCCATCTGCCAAATCACATAATCTAGATGTGCTGCTACCGCAAGTAAAATTCGAATGGACTTGATCTTGGCAACAGGTGAGAAGGTCTCATCATAATCTAGATGTGCTGCTACCAACCTAGCCTTGTAGGTTTGTACCTTGTCATTTGCATCAGTCTTACGTTTGTAGACCCATTTGCAACTTATGGGTTTGACACCCCTTTCGGCAATTCAACCAACTCCCAAACTTGATTTGTGTACATCGAGTCCATATCAGATTTTATGGCTTCATGCCACTTCTCTGAGTCAACATTTAATGTTGCCTCAGTGTAAGTTCTGGGATCGTCTTTATCCGGGATCTCCACGTCATCATGTTCCTCTACGAGGAAACCATAATATCTAGTGGGCGGGTTACGAATCCTTGTAGACTTACGGAGCTGTGGTTGGCCAGGCTGTACATTCTGATTCGTAAAAATTTTGTGGTGCATCGATTTCATCAATGTCCGGAGAGTCCTCAAGAGCAACACTTTCAGATGCCTCTTGGGCGGGAGTTTGAACTATGTTGTTCTCATTCAGCCCACTTGGAGTTTGTTGCGAAGGCAATGCAACTCCAATTACGCTCCCACTGGCTGAAAGAGGATCACTAAGTGATAAACTTCCACCATGAGAGCTGCTGAATGCTCCCACTGATTCCTTGTCACGTTTCTTTGACAAGATATCAGTCTCTTGGTTATCATGTGGTTCTTGAATTTTTTTCAAGTTCTATCATCGTACGACCTTGTTCCTTAAATACATAGTCTTCTCTGAGGAACCTGGCCTGCCTAGAAATAATTACTGTTTGTTTCTCAGGTAGATAGAAATAATATCCTATCGTTTCCTTAGGATATCCCACAAGGTAACCCTTTTCACATTTGGATTCCAACTTATCAGTGTGCATCTTTTTCACAATTGAGGGGCAACCCCACGTTTTGATATGTGAAAAAGTTGGCTTCTTGTCACACCATAGTTCATATGGTGTATGCTCAACCGATTTGGATGGAATCCTATTCAGAATGTAAATTGAGGTTTGTAACGCATATCCCCATAAGAATGTCCGAATAGAGAAAAAACTCATCATGGACCTTACCATGTCTTAACAAGGTTCGATTTCTCCTCTCGGACACTCCGTTCATTTTGTGGTGTTCCGGAAGGAGTCCATTGTGATTGGATTCCATGTAACTTTAAGTAATCCATGAAATAATGGCTAAGGTATTCACCTCCTCGATCCGATCGAAGAGTCTTGATACTCTTACCAAGTTGCTTTTCTACTTCAGCTTTGAACTCCTTGAATTTCTCAAAAGACTCGAATTTGTGCTTCATAAGATACACATATCCATATTTTGAGAAATCGTCAGTAAAAGTGATGAAGTAGGCGAAGTGACCCTAGATAGAGTGGGTAATGGTCCACAGACATCACCGTGGATCAACTCTAGAACTTCTTTGGTACGAACCCTTTTCCCAGAGAAGGGTTTGTTGGTCATCTTTCCCTTGAGACAGGATTCACAATTTCCATAAGACTCAAAGTCGAATGGGGTTAAGTAGTCTAACTTCCTTAACCTTGCAATTCTATTCTCATTTGCATGACCAAGCCTACAATGCCACAAGTAAGTTGGGTTTTCATGATTACTAAGTTTCAGTCTTTTGTTTTGTATATTAAGAATATTATGTCCACAATGCAACAAGTATAAACAATTCGATAAAAGCGCATTTCCATAAACATCACCATTAAGCGAAAAATAACAATTATTGTTTGCAAAATGGAAGGAAAACCCTTTAATGTCTAACATAGGAATATAAATAATGTTGCGAGTAATAAAAGGAACGAAATAATAATTATTCAGTTCAAATCTAAAACCAGAGGGTAAGTCTAAAACATAAACGCCAACACGTTCAGCAGCAACTCTTGCTCCATTCCCAACGTGTAGGGCGACTTCACCCGGCCTAACTGCCCTGCTATGCTTGAGACTTTGCACATTAGTACAAAAGTGTGAGTCACAACCGGTATCTAATACCCACCAGTTAGTATCATTTGTGGACATGTTTATCTCAATAACAAACATACCTGTTCCAGTGGCAGAGACACCTTGTGTCTTCTTTTTAGCTGCTAGAACCTTCCAGTCCTTCTTCCAATGCCCCTTCTGCTTGCAGTAGAGGCATACATCCTTGTCCACCCTCTCCTTCTTTTAAATTTCACCTTTGGGCTTAAGGAAGCTTGACTTGGAGCCTTTCTTTGTCTTGCCCCTTCGCTTCTTCTTTCCTTTCAAAGCAGAAGAAGTAGATGCACTCACCATGAGCACGGGCTTTTCCTTAGAAGTGGAAGACTCAAAGGTCTTTAGCATGTTATGCAGCTCGGGCATAGTCGATTCCGTCTTATTCATATTAAAGTTTACCACGAAACTTGAATATGAATCGGGAAGCGACTGAAGATTGACATAAACCACTACTACAAATTCACAAATAGATAACGGAGACTAGATACCAAATATTTATATTTCAGTCACCTAATGTTTAAATATCCGTCATCTAATATGAATCCGTCATCTATTTGCGAGATTACTCGCTAATAGACGATATATTTTTGCCCTCCGTTATTTAAATATATCTAAGTATTTTTTATTTTTTTTAAAAATTAATTAAAGCTAATAGACGACATTTTTTGACCCTTTGTTATCTAAGTGTGGTTATCTAAGTATATTTTTTTAAAATTTAATTAAAAAGGAGGTTCCAGGTTCGAACCCTACTGGACGCAAATATTTTCCTTTTAAAAAAATAACAAAATTCCTCTCCCGCTCAGCACACTTAGAAACTTTTGCCCTAATTTTAGGTGCCCACACCAATTTCCTCTCTCGCTCACAGCACTCAAGAACACTCTGCCGTCACTTCACTTCTAAACACCATTGCCATCAAAATCGCCACACTTCACTTCTAAACACCATTGTTGTTCTAAACACCACACTTCACTTCTCTCCGTCAAAATTGTCATTGCCATCGCCATCGCCGTCAAAATCGTCCACCACCGCCGACGCTCCTCGGAGTTCCGTCGTGGCCGTCGAATCCAACATTCATTTCCGCTATTCCCGACGTTCCACAGAGTGAAAGGTGATTTAGTTCCTAATTTATTTTGATTCTCTCATCCCCTCAATTTATTCCTCTGTGTTTAGATGTATCAAGTGGTGTTATTTACTTTATTTGCTCCAATTTCGTCCTGCTCTTAGGTGGATCTTCTGTGCCTAAGCTCAAGATCGTTTCTCACTTTAGTTGTTCACATTTGTTTAATTAGCTGTTTCCGTCATTTGCATTTTGAATTTGTGATTGTTCTTACGTTATTCTTCTTCTGGATTTTCGCTTTGAACTGGTTCTTGTTTTGCGTGTTCTCATTTTTCATTCAGTAATTTAAATGTGTAAAAATAACACTAATCACTGAGTTATTTTTCATTCAGTAAAAATCTATAATTGATATGTACGTAATTGTTAATTGAAATTCATGATTTAGTCCCAATTCTCGATAGAATGTGAGTTGAAATTAGTTGCTATTGCTCCTTCTTTCTTTGTTGTTTGCTCTGTTTCACTTCATTAGCACTTACTATTCTTCATTAGCACTTACTATTATATTGGGGTTTATACCTTTTGTTGCCTGCACTATCTTAAGGTAAAGGAATTGGGAATCAAGCTGAGACTGGTTCAAAACTGTGTGTAGAGGGATGAAGTCGTTTTTCTAATTATAAAAATTCTTTCAAAACTGCTCCGAATAAGTCTTCAAAGTGTGTACCAGAACCTGCTTTAGGGAGTTGGCTATAATTACCAACTTTTTTACTTCCAAAAACTGACTTAAACTTCTGATTTTCATGCATCAAAGACTTGTTCCAGAATCTAATTTTGTAGATAATATAATCACAAACTGGTTGTTGATATTTTTGCTGGAGAAAAGTGTTGGTTACAAGTGTCAAGTAGAGGTGAATACTAAATTTGAACAAGAAAGGTGGCGATGATGATTGTGAGATAATGGAATACAATTTAGTTTTTATTAAAAAAAAACATTATTTTAGAACACATGGCTGATTATTATTGAGTTCTCTTCAATATATCTCTAGAAGTGATGCTACATGGGCCTCTTTATCTTACATCATTCGCTTAGTTTGAGAGCCTATCAAATGTTATAATTGAATGTTATTTATCTTTGAGTTTTCAATAATCTGTAGTTAGTAATACTCAAGAAATATCACATTGCTTTTAGAGTGAGAATAGAAATTTATCCAAAGCTACTTCTAATTTTTATTTTCTTGTCCTTTGATCGATGCTTTCGTAGTTTTGAAACCAAATGATGGACAAACAATGGATTTTTATAGACCGTTTGTCACGTGAGTACGCATTAGGAGTAGATTATTTTTTAAATTTTGCTTTGCAAAATGCTGAAGGTATAAATTATATTTCATGCTCTTGTGTATCATGTGAAAATCTGAAACATGATACGATAGACCGAATTAGGGCACATTTGTTTCGATATGGGATGAACAAAACCTATCTAAAATGGGTATGGCATGGAGAGACCCCTGGTGGCAGTTCTTCAATGCACGAGAGTCATCAAACAAGGGATGTTGAAGATTTTCCAGAAGAACCCTTGGATGATATGGTAAATGTTGCGTATGAAAAGACTAGAGATCCGGATAAGTTCATAGCGTTACTTGAGGATGCTGAGAGGCCTTTGTATCTTGGAAGCTCTAAGTTCACTAAGTTATGAGCAATTGTAAAATTGTATAAATTAAAAGCAAGACACTCATGGAGTAATGTAAGTATGAAAGACCTACTTGCATTGCTAAGAGAGATGCTTCCAGAAAACAATACTTTGCCTATCTCTAATAATGCCTACTAATCTGTACATGCTCTATTGCTATTCAAAACTAGCTGGTGACTCCTCTATAAGGTTGCGATTAGAGAAGAATTTCATTGGCACTGATCGCACATTGTATGTTCTCTTTGAAGATATAGACATGTTTTATCGATTGCCACCGATCTCATACGTATGTATCGTTGCATATATGTGGTACGTTTTTTAATTATATATCATTATAATATAATATGTTTTACATTTTCACTTTCTTGTTAATTTGTTGTACTATTTTCATGATAGGCGTCTATATAACATGTTGAAGCGGAAGAATATTCATCGGTTCAGGTTTGTGGATCCCTATGGTATTGGATATGTGACACCAGCAGATAGGAAGGTCATAAAAGATAATGAAATCGATCAAGGGCACGAGTACTCACAAAGAGAGTTGCTGGTACATCTATCGATCAACTATGTATAGTGCCATGCAATTTAGGGTAAGTGAAGACATTGTGTTAAAATTTGTGATAAATTTTTATCAATTACATACACTACTTAATTATGATATATTAAAATGCAGAGGTCATTGGATTTTGACAACTATCGACCCACACAAAAAGGGGATTTGTTTGTTTGATCCTCTTCTTGACAATACAGATGAAGACTAGAAATCAGTTATTGAAGTGTATGCTCTTATTTCTCCTATTATTATTATTTTATATTTATTGTGATATTGTCTTGTTAACTCTTATCAAATATTTGAAGGGCGTTGAGAATGTTCACTCTAGAGACTTTGATAAAGAAACCAAGAAAAAATGCTATTTGGAAAGTAATCACAGTATGATAGACGTGACTAACAAGTAATTCAATTAATAAATTATGAATTAATTATTTTTATTTGTTCCTGAACTAGGCTCCTAAGCAACCAGATTTTGAGCAATGTAGATTTTTTGTACTCCGATTCATGAGACAAATCACTGAATTTGATGGACCATTGGATATATCTTCAATGCAGTATCTGGTAATATTATTAGTGTTCCTTTCCTAAATTATATATTTATTTCTTTAATTTAAATATGTTGTAGTTTGTAGTATTAATATATATTATTTCATAGTTCAAGGAGAGATCTTACACTAAAGCAGAAATTGATGAAGTGCGGTCGGAGTGGGCTGAGTCCATTCAGTTATATGTTGTTGAGTAGTGAAGGTACGTAAAGACGCGCAATGAGTTCCTCATTTTGGTTTTGTGGAATAGAATGTATGTTATTGTCTTTTTATGGTAATAGTTGTTGGTATATATGGTGTGTGTAGTTGATGTTTTTGTTGAGAGAAGTGTTATTTTGTGAACTTAAGTTGTATAATTGTTGTTTTGATGCGCTTAATTAGTCACTATAGTTGCTGGTTTGGTGTGCTTGAGTTGCTGTTTTTTCTGTTTTGAGTTGTTTGATTTATATTCATGTAAATTGTATAAGAATTAGTATTGAAGAGGTTGTAAGGATTTTTTCTGTTTTGCTGATTCCCTTTTATATATTAGTATTGAAGAATTATTATAGATTTATATTCATGTAAATTGTAATTTTCTTTTGTAGTTACAGTGAAGGTTGGTTTTACCACAGAGATCAACGACCATGGTTCATTCTTAGAGAGGCTGCTAAGTTGAAATATGCTAGCACTTTCCATGTTTGTTTCTTTGTGTATAACTAATTTTACTTTTGAAATGATGATTGAGTGGGATGGATATTGGAACTTTTGATACTTGAACTTGAAATGATTTGAGGAACTTGACCTTGAACTTGAAATGGATATTGGAATATTAGTGCATTTTGGTACTTTGATATTGTATTTTGGTTTATTTTGTTCAATATTTTATTTTCTTTTATTAATTCATTGTCAATTTGAGAATAGATAATAGATAATTTAATTATCAACAACAGATAACTTTTGTTGTCTATTTGTAAATAGTTAACGGATTTTTTAAACAAAGACAACGGATACTTTCAGTTGTCTATATATAATTAGACAACGGATATTATTTGTAGAAAGACTACAGTTAAATTCTGTTGTCTATCTAAGAATAGATAACAGATATATTTATAAAAGACAATGGATAATGTTCGTGATTTGATTTAAAATAGATGACAAATATAGTTTTAAAAAGACTACGGTTAAATTCAGTTGTCTATCTATGAACAGATAACATATATATTTAAAAAGGACAACAGATAATGTTCGTGGACAGATTTAGAATAGACGATGGATATAGTTTTAAAAAGACTACAATTAAATTCAGTTGTTTATCTATGAAAAGATAACAAATATATTTAAAAAGGACAACAAATAATGTTCGTGGTCTGATTTAGAATAGATGACGGATATATGTCCGTCATCTATTATCAGGGGTCTACCACAACCCCCAGCGAATCAAAGGATATTTTAGTACATAGATGACGGATAATATCCGTTATCTATTAGCTTTTTTTGTAGTAGTGAACAACAATGTTGGTCTTGAGCTCAATGCCCAAACGAACAAGTTTCTCGATTAGCCCAATCATCTTCAACACATGAGGAGAAATCTTCCCTCCCTCAGACAATCAACATCTAAACAGATCTCTCATCACTTCATAAATCTCAGAATGAGATTCAGAATCAAAGAGATCCTTCAGATGTTTAATCATCTCGAAGGGAAGCATCGTCTCATGCTGCCTTTGCAATTCGGGAGTCATCCGAGTAGCATAACACACTGAGCCTGGGAAGCATCCTCTTGATCTTTTACATTTCCGCAGTCCACAAACGCTTCAACCTCTTTAGTACCGACCTCCGGGGAGAATGAGGGATTGGCGTGTCCAACACGACTCAATCTTTTTCTTACCTAAGCACCAAAACGACGTTCGGTGCGGTCGAGAAAATTTGGCCAAACCCAATTTGTTCGTTTCCAAAACGCTTCTTAGTGATAAGTTATTCATTTCAACAATCCTAGAGAAATAAAATAAAACTAGAATTAAAACACATAATTCCTATGATCAATATTCAGCAATCAAAATAAACATGGTCTTTCAAATTTATTTTGTCTCCATTATTTTCACATATTCAACGACCTCATCGGAAAAATATGAATTTATATCTAATATAAATCATAATGGATTAGGATCCACATTCCTACTATCATAATATCTGCTTGTAACATTGATTCTTATGATAGCAAAACCCAGTAAGTCTCAAACCAATTGCAAAATTGCAACTCATAGTTGATTGAACCTAGTTCAATCGGATGCCCATTGACTTTCGTTTCCCTGTTTGGGCTGGTGAAACAAAATCAAGTTGATTTGCAACCATCAAGTGGCGACACTACGTGTCCCTATAAAAGTCCCGTTAAATGTAGATTCTAGCAAAAGACTTGGGCCTTAAATACTCATTGGAACGAAATCTCCGGTTTACTTTTAACTTTGATGGAAGACATCGTTCAATTTAATGAAAATTATATTTTAGCGAGGATCATTTTAAAGGTGAGATATTTATTGCTTAATCGAGATCCAAAATATTAATCTACATCACATTTGAACACTTATTGGGCGCCGCCTACCCAAACATGACATTATACGGACTAACACTTATATGGGCGTCGTCTACCCAAACAATTAATACGGTCCGACAAATATTGGGTACCACCTACCCAAACAATTATGATGCGGACGTAGAGTACATTGTCGAATTTAAATAAATAAACAAGTTAACAAGTGAAATTTTAATAAACCTTTAAAAATAAATTTCAAAATCTGATTTTCAATTTACTTTTAAGATTATTAAGACGATAATTAATCTAATTAATTATTTTGATCCAACCATAATCCAATTTTAAATTAATACTTTATTATTTTAAAAAATCAAATTTTAATGTTTATTTTATTAATCAAGAGCTCATGTGCAATCTCAAAATTGCACCAAAGGACAGTCTTAAATCCAATTTCGGCACAGTCCTTCCCCTCATCATCGCCCGGTTCTCAAAACCGATTCCGATCGGGACATCCAAACCAACTAAACGTTCAACAATTCATCACAGTTTATCAGAATTATTCCAAAAAATTCCCAGAAACTGTTCCAATTATTAGGGTTTATTCAGATTCCAATTTCATCAGTTACAAACCTAGAAATTCATCGAGCAATTCCCAGAATAACACAGTTAATCGAACAGCCCCAAAACAGAAAACCAGCAAGCATCGAAACCAAAACCGAGCAAGGTCAGTCGATGAAAGGCGCGAGTCGCCGCCGCCGCTCATCGAGTGCGGGCGACTCGCCGCCATGAACGAAGCAACAGGGTGGGGCACGTGCGGGGGCCGCAGCCCCTTCCATACGAACTGGTTCGAAACCAGAGCAGTGAGGCGGTCGAATCGGTAACGCGCCGCCACTGATTTGTCTCGATTTCGGTGGCGTGCCGCCTAGAATCGAATTGGGACGGACACGACGGTCAAGTCTCGACGGGATTCATAGTGACGACGGCTCAAATCGAGGCGAATCGGTGGCGCACCGCCAAGAGTCGAGTCAATTTGAGGGCGCACCGTCGTGAAAAGAGACAGAAACAGAAGAGTCGCTCTTCAGCACAACGAAGAAGAAGAACAGGGGCGACCGACGATGTGGGCTCGCGTGATCGACGCGAGTTACGGCTCAAGGCCGCCGACTTGAGCGTCATCGCCTCGGCCCACAAGGTCAGAAGAAATTTCAGTGCGGCGTAAAGGGGTTTTCCTAGAAAACCCTAGTTTTGGGGAGCGAACGAAGAAGACGAGCGAACGGAGAGAAATAAACAAGAAACAAGGGGTGTGGCCTTTTGTCTAACAAAACCGCCGTGCCCCATGGTTTTAACTTTTTTTTTTTTTTTTTTATAAAAACCAATTTTAATTGAAAAATTGTCAATTCAGAGCCTAAAATATGATAAAATTATCAATTTAAGGCCTTAAAATTTTTTCCTATCGATTCAAGGCCTAGAAGATTAAAAACTATCGATCCAGGACCTGAAAGATAAAAACTATCAATTTGAGGCTCACACATTTAAAGGTCATGTTTGACACTTATATTTTATATCCTTATTTCATGTTCTTATTTTTTTTATTTTTAGAGTTTAAGATTCAAGGTTTACTGTTCAAGGGGTTTAGGGTTCATGGTTCAAGGTTTAGGGTTCATCGTTTAGGGTTTAGAGTATAGTGTTCAGGGTTTAGGGTTTTAGTGCCAAACATAGCCTTAAATTTTATAAGTCTTGAATTGATAGTTTCTATCTTTCAGGCCCAGGATTGATAATTTCCTATCTTTCAGGCCTTGAATCGATAGAAAAAATCTTTCAGGCCTTAAATTGATAACTTTACCATCTTTCAGGCCCTGAATTGATAAAACTCCATTTTAATTCTATGCAATTAAAACAATGAGCCTGACGCTCTGATACCACTGTTGGAATATAGAGGCACGTAAACACGTAATACATGCGCAGTGAAAATTAAAGTTCACCAACAACGAACAGTTAATTGCATATAGATTACAATAATCATAACAAGAAATCTTACAGTAACTCGATAACAGATTTCTCAACTATGGTATCCACGTAATCCTCAATCACGGACTTGCACGAATTTGCCAGCGTTGAATCCCGAGATGAATATGGAGAAAATATGAAGTAACGTTGTTTGTGAATTCCAAAGAACTTGTATATATAGGGAGACCCAGCTTAAAAACTAAGCTGACCCAATTTGGGAAATAAAATCCCTAATCTTTAATTAAATTAAACCTTTTTAATTTAATTTCATAAATATAAATATCTACGGATTTAAATTCTATATATGACAAATCTCTACGATTTGTTTCCATATATATTAAATCCTACAATAATATTCCAAATATTATTATTGGGAATTCTTATTTAATTAAATCCTTTAATTAAACATTAGTAATAATTAATTCCAAATTAATCTATTATTAATTACTTCTTTATAAATTAAATATTAAATCTAATTTAACATTTAATCAACCAACTATTATCCGTAAAAGGGAACTACTTGTTGTGTGACCGATAGACCCCCATATATCGAGTGATTAGTCAAACTAACAGTTTTAATTGAACCCTAGACAATACATCAGACATTCTCAATATATGAGGTACGTTGCGAGAAACGTGCAGCTACCTGTAACTGAAACATGAGCTATTACGATTTTCTCATTTAATTCACAAATACTCGATTAGTCTTGAACATGATAAAGTGTCTATTCAAATAACTTAATCAATTTATCTCTAATCACTAATTGATCACATATGTCACACTTGGCCACTAAGTCCAAGTTGACGTGCATTGGCCAATGACTTTGATCCAGTTATGATGAGAAGATGAATATTCTCTCTAAATCCACTTTGAGGAATGAATCATTTTCTTGGTTCAACTACCACGCACATGCACTTCGTGATGAATCCAATCAAAGCCATATATACCCATGGAAGGGTGTAAGCGTCGGTCATGGTCAAAGTTCATCACTCCACACATGTCGTGCGTATTGACCTCAAGTCAAAGGAGTGTCGCATCGCTCCCACTAACCGAGACACTCGTAGACACATATAGTTGAACTACATCAAACAGTTTCTCGGATGGGCATACCAATACCCTCTAAGGTATTTGTGCATCCATCATGAGATACCTAGTATATCGTAGTAAAGTGAGATCATACTACACTCTCAAAGAGTATGATGCAGACCGCACACCAATCTCCATTGTATCATCAATATCCCATTCTTGATGATCCTCGACCGACTGGGGCCATTTGAGAATCATTCTTAGGTCATCGGAGTTCTCACACACTCAATGACAGCAGTGACTCAAGGGAACACAGATAAGAACAAATGCAAACAATCAAACATAATATTCTAATAAGTGCAACGCCATATATTTAAAATTAAATAAACAATAATATTAAATCAATACTGAATATTATCTGAGCATTATGTCCTTACAATGAATTGTCTCTAGGGCACTAACAATGACGAGTATTTGTACTATACTCTTGTGTATTTGTACTATTGCTTTGAAAATTGTACTATTGTTTCTATAATGGTACTGTACTCATAGATAATTAAGAATAAATGTAAAATAGAGCTTTTTTAAATGGTTGGTGTTCTATGCTTTTGTCAAATATAGAGTGTTTAGGCCTTGTATGAGATTATCTGCTAGTATATATGCTTGTGTTTTTTGTACTATTCTTGTGTTTTTAGTGAATGTACTTTTCATTGAATTGTATTAAAAACATGGTTAAATATGAGCTTTATGATTGTGCAAACAATCATTATGCATGATAATTTTCCCTAACAACTTAAGATGAATAAAGATGTAATCCGTTTGTTGCTTGTTTATATCATTAATGTAACTTTCTTATGTTGTTTTATGTTTTATATTATTAAAGGATCTTCCATTGGTAAAAAGAGGGATCAGAATATTAATAAGAAATGGAAAGGTTGGTTTTTGAACATTTAATGTCTACTTTTTAAGAATTGTTATTTGAACCCCCCCCCGCACAGGAAAAAGGATTGCAACATATGATGCCATGTCGTCCAATTTTGGTATTGTTTGGCTTATTTTGAATCATTTTATAGTTGATGTTTGGTTTAACATATTTGTTTTATAACTCATACATGTATTATTGAACCCCCTATACAGACGCACGTCTATCTGCTAGGCAAAAGGTTGGGACAAGGAGGAATAGAAAGACGTTCAAACTTGATGTATGTAGAGGTAACTTTTTTGTTTGGTTTAAAATTCCATGTACTCCAGACATACTTGTTTTATCTCTTGTATGGTAATTGATAGTTGTCTATGTAATTTAAAATCAGGACATAAGAGTGACATGTCGAAAGGTCCATTAGATATGAGTTGCTTGATGAATCTATCTCTGAATAGAGTGATGATGATGAAATATTAACATCAAGAAACAGTTTTGCTAAGATATATTATACATTTTTTTTTCTCTTTTTAGGTTTAATTGCAAATAATTATAAGAGTAATTTTAATGCACTTTATGTTTCATTTGTTAGGTTGTGTGAAATACGATGAAAGCAACACAAATTACAGGGCTAACTTACAGACAACTACTAGGGAACTAAAATATCTTTCTTATCTTCGTTTCACAGAAAGACATAAATGAGAGTTAAAAAAGGACACCCTTTTAATTGTTGATAGATGCAATTTTAAAGGCTGACTTTGAGAAGTTAAAGACTAGAAGTCATAAATATGAGGAGTATATTTGGGAGTATTCTACTCACCTTTGATATGCCAATTGAAAGTTTTCTAATTGGTGATGAGAAACTGATTTTAAAGAGGATAGATGTGCACTTAATCCTAAAAGTGGGTGGGGGCCCAGAGTCGATTAAACTGAAAGAGACCACTTGTGAATTGCCAAATTTCGTTAGCAGATGTTTTGGGAATAAAATACATGAGATGAATGGTGGATATGTTTTATACAAAAATAACGTTCACTCAAAGTTGAAGATGTTGGAATTTAGAGGCACGTAAACACGTAAAACATGCGCAACGGAATTAAACAGTTCACCAACATCGAACATATAATTGCATAATTGAAATATGGATAAACATAAACAGAATCCTTATAGTGATTCGTACACGTATTCCTCTACAATGATATCCACGTAACAATCGTTCACCAATTCACACCGATTCACCAGTGTTGAATCCCGAGATGAATTTGCTAGGAAAATTCTAACTAGAGATTTTATGGAGAAATGATTTTCTTGTTAAAATTTTGGATCCCAAGGACTCATATATATAGGGAAGACTTGACTTAAATCCTAAGCAATTTCCAATTAGAAAAAAGATCCAAGTATATCTTTAATCAAATCCCATAGATATGATTCCTATATATATATTTTCCTACATTAATATTTCATATATTATTATTGGAAATCCTATTAAATTAAATTAAATTAAATTAAATTAAATAATAATAATAGTTAATTCTAAATATAATTATTATTATATTCTCCATAAATTAAATATTAATATCCAACATAATATTTAATCAACCAACTATAATCGGTAAACAATTGTTATTTGTTGTACGACTCATATGCCCTCGTATATCGAGCTATTAGTCAAAGCAATGGTCTTAATTGAACCATAGACAATAAATCAGACACTCTCAATATACGAGGTACGTTGCGAGGAATTATGGAACTACTTGTAACACGTAGGCTATTGTGATATCTTCCCTTCATTCGCGAATACTCGATTAAGTCTTGAACATGATGAAGTGTCTATTCAAAATAACTTAATCATATTATCTCTAATCACTAATTGATCACGTATGTCACATTTGGCCACAAAGTCCAAGCTGACGTGCATCGGCCGATGACTTAGATCCAATTATAATGAGAAGATGAGTATACCCTGAGGAATGAATCTTATTCTTGGCTCAACTACCACGCACATGCATTTTGTGATGAACCCAATCCAAGCCATATCTACCCATGGAAGGGTGCAAGCGTCGGTCATGGTCAAAGTTCATCACTCCACACATGTCGTGCGTATTGACCTCAAGTCAAAGGAGTATCACATCGCTCCCACTAACCGAGACACCCGTAGACACATATTGTGGAAATGTATCAAACGGTTTCTCGGATGGGTATACCAATACCCTTTAAGGTATTTGTGCATCCCTCATGATGAGATCTTACTACACTCTCTAAGAGTATTATGTAGATCGCACATCAATCTCAATTGCATAATCAATATCCTATTCTTGATGATCCTTGATCGGGGCTATTTGAGAACCATGATTATGTCATCAGAGGTCTCACATCCTCAATGATAGCATTGGTTCATGGGAACACTTACATGAATAAATGCAAACAACCAAACATAATATTCAAACAAGTGCATTGCCATACATTAATATTAAATGAACTATAATACTAAATCAATCTGAACATCATCGAGTATTATGTCCTTACAAATGATTATCTCTAGGACATTAATACTAACATAAGACTGTGATTAGTTTGGTCGATAATCATCGTATAGAGGATGTAGCGAGATTAACACACATCTATCTGTTGACATCGCTATCGGCTCTAAGCCAACATTCATCTATCCCCTGGGCATATTGCAGTTCATTTGGAAGATTTGAACAATATTTGCAATTACGATTGGTGCATACTGGTTGCTGATACATTGATTACCAGAATCAAATCAATCAGAAATTTAAAAATTGGGGGGATGTGCTATACTACTTCTGGTAATAACATATATTCTTGTTTTTTTCCATATGCTTATTATATAGGTACTCTATTATATATGTGATTAACATTAAAAATAATGTATGTCATATTTCTTTTGCAGTTCTGGTTGTGTGAGCATACAAAATTAATTAAACTCGTCAATGAGATGGTCTTCCCACGTTTCTTGAA
The DNA here is from genome assembly GCA_037126765.1 of Stenogyne calaminthoides. Classification (NCBI taxonomy): domain Eukaryota; kingdom Viridiplantae; phylum Streptophyta; class Magnoliopsida; order Lamiales; family Lamiaceae; genus Stenogyne; species Stenogyne calaminthoides. The sequence continues at coordinate 16,221,137 of JBBCBC010000026.1, read as the reverse complement.
GTGGGATCTTGGTGAATTGAATCAGAGGCTTGAAAGGGTTAACCTTTTTCATCTAAAGCCCAAATATGTAAGAAACATTAATCTCTGCATGAAAATTTTTTTGATTTAAAAATCCAGCAACATAGTACGTATGACCATAAAAAGGGTAATATGTTTTAGAGACCTATGTTTTTATAATAGTTGTTATAAATCATGCAGATTAACATGTTTTTCTTGAAAGCAACCACTCCTGAGAAAGATATTATCTATAATCTGCTTGAATGTTGGGAGAAAGATGTTGACCATAACAAGCATGCAGAAAGCTCAGAATGAGGACATATTGATACATATAATAGGTCATTTGGTGAAGACTACACAGTCATAACAGGTAGCGATGATGATGTAGATCTTACTGTTGCATTGGGAACATGTGGGACAAATGATGATCCTGAATAGCCTTTGACTACTAAAGATGTGCCATCAACGTCTCACGAAGAAGTGCATGGGAATGATGAGGAAGAATGAGAAACTATTCAAGAAACGCCTAAAATTGATGATGCTTTGGGGAAAAATAGTATGTACTTAGGTAATATGATTGATATCCCGTCATTCAGCTTGAAATTAATGCAATCTGATGTGCATAATGTGGAACTAGGTGTTGATATCATGCAGGTTGTTCCTAATATAAAAATCTCTAATCTTGTATTTTCAGATAACGATGATGTCACAACTAGTTTACAAATATTGAAGGATGAAAATAAGAAACTGAGTGAAGATTTGCAAGACGTAAAAAAAAAAAGGTATGCTGATAAAGAGAGTGAGATGATACCTGTTAAGAAGAAATTTGCTGAGGGCAAGATGAGAATGATTTCCTTACATTCGTTGGAGATTTTAAAAATGGAGGACGAGCTTTGATTTCTTCGTTGTGAAGTAGACAATCTGAAAACCAAATTGGTATCAGTAACTTTACCATCTAGACACAACTTTATGAAGTTCCGGACACCATTGAACGTCTTGATACAATTACAAAACTACACATCGTAACAAGGAGAAATGAGAAACTTGTAGCCAAGGGTGCATAAGTCGAAAATTGCTAGGTGGGCGGATTGTGATTGCCTAGCACCTAAGCGGTTGGTATTTTTTTTTCAAATACATAAATAATTAATGAAGTGATAAAATTGACTAAATATTGACTAGAAAGAAGTACTTAATATGCAACCTTCACCAAATCAAAATTCACGCAACCTTCTCTCAGTAAAAATCTAAATCAAATCTTTACAGTCTTTCTCCACGTTCTATATCCTTGGTCGGCAAGTGCGGGCTGCGACTGCTTGAATTCTACTTCCTTTCCCTTGCATATTGAGTCATTTTGATGTAAATCACATATCTGGTTTTGATTGAGTAACGAACTGATGGAGGAAGGAAGGGATAATGTTCTTTTTGAATTTTTTTTATTAAAATTTAAAACTGGTTTAAAAAAAAAATAAAAAGGGAAAGAAACGCTTATTTCGCCGCGGCCGCCTAGCGCCGTGGACGACTTTCTTAGGCGATTTTAGCAAAATCGGGGCGTGCTGAGAATGCTGATCTGTCTGATACGATGAGGACCATCAAGACAATAGATGCCAGTCAGTTAAGAAGAAGCGTGTTTGTAAACCAAATACGATGGCCAAAAGAGTTAAAGCAAGAACTATTAAGAATGATAGAAAATGGGTTGATATAACACCGCAGCTTAATATAAAGGGCCAGGATGCCATTGACAATTGTTATAATCAGGAAGTAGGTTTTCGGTTGAACGAAACTATTGGTGTTGTTCAAATGACAAATCCACATATCAAGAGTCTAATTGCAGACTATTGGAATGAAGGCAAAGAGGAGTAAGTTTGAATTTTATTTACATTTCATCGAACAAAAAAAAATTCCCATAACCATCCCACCTTCGTCCCAACTCTTTTTTCACACTACCATTTTTTTCGTATTTTAGCGAGCGAGTTGTTTATTAGTATTTGAAATGATAAAGTGATTTTTAAGGAGGGTATAATAGATCTACATCTCCTCTTATATATGTCTCCTTAAAAGTTATTTTATCATTTCAAATACTAATAAAAAAACTCACTCGCTAAAACATGAGAAAACAGTAAATGTGAAAAAAGAGTTTGAATAGAGGGAGTACAAAATATAAAATATAAAATATAATCCTAATTTTGTGTATTAAAGTCCAAAATCAGTGATACTTGTGCCTCGTATTTGGGCCTTAATTTATTTATGTTATGATTATTTGTAATCGTACTTGGGCCCAAATAAAAAAGGCCCAGTAATCATCTTTTGGAAATAACCCATATATTTCTTTTTATCACCAAATTCATTTTACCTATACAATTCTCACTACGCTTAAAATAAGTCTCACTTTACCTATGAACTTCAGTATACTATGTAAAGAAACAACCAAACACGAAAAACAAGAAAAAAATTATCATTATGCACACATTATAACCGTTATACACACTAACATTAACACACACTCATTCAAATTTAAAAAAAAAATGCTAAACAGACTTTTTCAAACCAACAAAAAACTTATTTTATATATACCTCATTCCAAATTAAAACCCTCATTCCAAAAATTATGCAACAGAAAAGAACAATTCCAACATTCCTCCATATTTGTCATGTCTAGCAACAACAGCTACAAAACAAATAATAAGTATATAATATACAGAAGATTGAGATGTCGTAAATGTCGTTACGCGTCTACAACCATCAAAGTTTCTTGGTCGGATACCAATTCGGGAAGGCTTTACTATCATTGTGTAGTGGACGACTTTCTCATTGGTGCCAGCCTCATAATTTGAGTTAAAAAATAAATGAGCATGGCAAGGCTTCATCAAGGAGCGCATGCGTGAAAGATGTAGATGAATTACTTTGTTCCATGTATGGGACTTCTTATGAATGTTAATCGCAAATTTTGTAACAATAGGTGTTGTCATTATCATATGTAGCTTTTTTCAATTAAGTGTTTAATTAGTAATGTAACTTAATAGAATGCCTACTTTGTTTACAATAACAGAAACAAACTTATATTCTATCAATTACTACATACATTTCATTGAATGAAAAAACATACATTTCATTGAACTTGTAATAAACAAGCAACAAAAAAGGCATTTGATAACAAAACAACCAATTGGATCATTATAGTGTAAAGAACATTGATAATTCATTAAAGAAAACATAATCAACCATCATAAAAATTAAACACATGAATATTGATTGCAGTTTTAAGCAGGTTGACTATACGTCAACTAAAAAAACCAAAAAAAGATATTTAATACTATTACCTCCTTGAGCTTATGATCTTCATTAAAGCCCAACAAAATGTAGATATATCTTCAATAGTCTTGCGCTGCAAAAATTGACATTAAAGTATAAGTTCTATAAACTCAAATTGAATGTAACTCAACAAAATTATGATAAAAAAAATATAAACCCACCAAATGATCACATGTGTGCATCCTCCTCGACTGTGACGCTACACGTTAATCCATCATGGTTCCCCCACGTAAAACACTAGCGACATAATGTCAATTTCTTTTTCTTCTTTTTACCTTACCAAATGACAGTTTTCTTTTTTTCTTGGGCGTCCAGGTTTTCGGTTCAATATGAGAGGGAGTATCTTGTCTTTCCAATAGGCGATAATTCGTATCTCATAGTGTCAGGTATTAGATTAATATCACCATCATAAAAATCACAATATTGTTTGGATAGGAAACACTCATCCACATGGTTGAAGTATGAATTAGCCATCTTGTGTATGAAGGCAATTACGCGGGCCCACGGGAACCCAATGACTTGCTACTGATAACAGGAGCACTCTTTAGTGCGCAGATCAACCACAGTGTCTGGGTTTGATGATACTTCATATCCCCACTCGAGCACTCCATTACATTCCATATGCTCCCAATCTCGGATAGAAAAATCCACTTTCACTTTGTTGTTGCTACTAAAGCACCAGTCCAAAGTTCAGATTTCTTTTTTCATTCAACAAACCATTTACCTAACTTTTTTCGGATTACATCCATCATAAGGGTAATTGGCATTGACCGAGATTCTATTTTCCATTTATTGAAAGACTCGACTGCATTTGACGTCATTTCGTCGTATCTCATAACGTTGATGGTGATGCAATTGCCAATTTTGATAACGGTAAGTCCTCAAGTCATTCTTCATCAACCGTCCCCCCCTCACTTTTTTTGAAAATGACCATCTCATCTTGAAATATGCGCTCGTTTGGAACATAGGCACATTGCTTGAAATGTTCAACCATTTTTTCGTTCTTGTCCTTGCTCCATCCACTCTTGAATCGTCCCTTCAAATTAGTCACCAAGTGGTATAAACAAAAAAAATGGACGGACTCATCAAACACATTGTTGAACGTCGTAGAAAATCTGCCTATCATGTTTCACATAATCACGGATTTTAGTGAGAAACCATTTCCAGTTTGAAATATTTTCAGCGGACACTAATGCAAACGTAGCCGAAAATAGCCCTACAACAATAACAATTGCATACATTAATGCTCAATAATTCTCATAAAAAGTAACAAAAATTAGCACACTATCCCAATTTCTAAAAAAGAATAGATTGTAAAAACAGTTACCTACACATAATCATGTTTATACAAAGAGATATCATTCACAACAAAACATCTTGTAAAAACAGTAAACGTAAATAAACACATATATTAGACAAAGTTTACCATTACGAAACTACTTACATGTAAGTCCCACTTGAGAGAAAATGTTAGGTAGAGAGAGAAAGAGAAAGAGTGGGGTAGAAAATAGGTTCTGTCCGTTTCAACCTGTTTCGAGCGAACTCCGGTGAGGCATAAACCTGACCCTAGTAACCCTAGCCACAGAGTAGACAATCAAGCGGTATCAAGGAAGCCTAATTGGATCAAAGTGTGGGCAGCCAACAAAAGATGTGTTTTGTTCTTTTTTCAAAATTTCCCGAAGTCCATCACGTCGGAGATACTATTTGCGAGATTTAATGAAGTGGAGAAAGTGAGAGATCTCTCCATTTCCCAAATAAGAGATAAGAGGGGGAAGCATTTTGGCTTCGTCAGATTTGGTGGCAACATCGATAAGGAAAATCGTGGATGACAAGTTGAAGGAGATTTAGTTTGAGATATTTAAATTGAGGGAAAATCTCTCTAAGTTCTCCAGAGGTGGAGATGAACAGCCGCACAAATCTCAATAGTCGAAAGATGGAGGTTTCTCATCTGGTTATGCGATTAAGCAAAATGCCTGGAGAAAGGAGAATACATCATATATGGATGTGGTGGGAGGCTCGATGATGAAGCCAAGGCCAAAAAATATGGCGAGAAATGTGACAAACAAAACACAAGAGAGAGAGATTAAGTTTTTCAACCTCATCTCGTCCACATCGGCGGAAAAAGATATGGTTAAGATCGACGAAGATATAGAATCCAAATGAAAACTACAATTTGCTAGGATTCTGGTGAGAACTTCGTCGCCGGAAATTTACAAAAACGTAATGCAAGTTTCGATTGATGGGAGAGTTTTCCACATCTGGATCAAAGAGGAGTTAGAGGATCTGGTTGATGATGAACAAGGGTGGCTATCAGAGGATGTGCTGGAAGAAGATGACGACGATTTATCTTTCAATTAATTAGGATGTACAGTTTCAAAGGAAATCGGAATAATCAATTGGAAGCCAAAATTCCCGTGCAGGTCGTTCAGAGTTCGAGATTGGAGTTTTACTGAGCGCGTTCATGAAGCTTCTGGGCCCCACGTTGCTTGCAATCCAGGTACAAATGCATATGTGGGCCTCGAATTTGATTTTGATATTGCAGTTTCTCTAGAGGCTCAGGCTCCCACGTCTCTTAATGATAAAGATAAATCTTTGGGTTCAGGCCATGCTTCATCCCGTCAAAATGGGCATGTTCATGTGTTAGCCCAAGAAAATCAGGAATCACTGAATCTGGTATAAATCTTAAAGCTCATTCACCAGCTGAATCTGGTATAAATTAGTAGCGACATGGAGGAGGGTTCTGAATCCTCGTCACTTCCCGTAGCCTCATGCCTCCCTAAACGTGAAGTAGTCAAACTTGGGAGCTCTACGCCAAACGATAATCGGGCGACATCGTCAAAAGAAAGGATGACGGTCAAGGCAATAAAAAAGAAAATCAAAAGCAATCTAGAGGTCAGCTATGAGGAGATCAGATTGGAAAAGCAGAAGAACGAAAAAGAAATCGCACAACAAGTGAAAGGGGTTCGTGAGTTTGGAAAAAGTTGGGGCTGAAAGAAAACAAATCGGAAGATGATATCAAGAAGAGATTGGAAAAACTGGGAGATGGGAAGAACATGACGGTAAAGAGAAGAAAGTAAAGAAGGGAGATATAAGTGTTATCCAATGAAAATCCTAAGTTTCATTATAAGAGGGATTAGGAAGAAGGAGAGAGAAGGGAGCTTAAGGAGATGATTTTGAAAAACAGAATTAATTTTTGTTGCGTACAGGAGACAAAAGTTGAGCAGAGGAAAGAAGTCTATTGTAAATAAATTTGGGGTCCAAGCAAACACGATTGGGTGTGTAACGATGTAAATGGTCTCTATTTGGAATGATGCCGGGTTCTACAAGACCATCTCATGGTTTGCAAGGGGAATGCTTGTTGTCAACAGTTTTTAGAGGGAAGATGGTACTATCCGTAAAATTGTCAATGTATATTCTCCATGTTCCACTGCAGAAAAACTAGAGTTATGGGATGTACTAAGAGGTTGGGCAGATCATAACGCTGAAGATTGTTTATGTATTGTTGGAGATTTCAATGCAATCTGAAGGCCAACTGAGAGAACGAGTGGTAGTGATAACATTGATAATAGAGAGATGGCTGATTTCGACCAATTCATCATTCAAACCAGCTTATAGACCTCTCACTAATTAGACGTTCCTTTACGTGGTACCGCTAGAAAGGACTTGCAAAAGAATATTGGATAGAGCATTGGTTGTTAGTATTAGTGTCTTAGAGACAATCCATTGTAATAACATAATGCTCAGATAATATTCAGTATTGATTTAATATTATTATTTATTTAATATTAAATATATGGCGTTGCACTTATTAGAATATTATGTTTGATTCTTTGCATTTGTTCTTATCTGTGTTCCCTTGAGTCATTGAGTGAGAACTCAGATGATTTAAGGGTGATTCTCAAATAACCCCGATCGAGAATCATCAAGAATGGGATATTGATGATGCAATGGAGATTGGTGTGCGATCTGCATCATACTCTTAAATAATATAGTAAGATCTCACTTACTACGAGATACTAGGTATCTCATGATGGATGCACAAATACCTTAGAGGGTATTGATATACACATCCGAGCAACCATTTGATGTAGTTCCATTATATGTGTCTATGGGTGTCTTGGTTAGTTGGAGTGATGTAATACTCCCTTGACTTGAGGTCAATACGCATGACATGTGTGGAGTGATGAACTTTGACCATGACCGACGCTTGCACCCATCTATGGGTAGATATGGCTTGGATTGGGTTCATCACGAAGTGCATGTGCGTGATAGTTGTGCCAAGAAAATGATTCATTCCTCAAAGTGGATTTTGAGAGAATACTCACCTTCTCATCTTAATTGGATCAAAGGCATTGGTCATTGCACGTCAACTTGGACTTTGTGGCCAAGTGTGACATAAGTAATCAATTAATGATTAGAGATAAATCGATTAAGTTATTTGAATAGACACTTCATCATGTTCAAGACTAATCGAGTATTCGAGAATGAAAGGAGGAAATCGTAATAGCCCATGTTATAATTACAGGTAGTTGCATGTTTCTCGCAACGTACCTCATATATTGATAATGTCTGATTTATTGTCTAGGGTTAAATTAAGACCGTTAGTTTGACTAATCGCTCGATATATGAGGGCCTATGGGTCACAAAACAAGTAACCCCCGTGTACGGATTATAGTTGGTTGATTAAGTATTAAATTAGATTTAATATTTAATTTATGAAGAATTAATAATATATTAATTTGGAATTAATTATTATTACTATTTAATTAAATTAGATTTAATTAAATATGAATCCCAAAATAATATTATATATTTGAGATATGCTTTGCAAGATTAGGAATTATCTTCCTAATAAAGATTGCTTAATATTTAAGTCAATCTCTCCTTATATATATGACATCATGTGATTCATTATTTACCACAACAAGAAAACCTAGTTTCTCCATAAAATCTAGAATATGATTTTTCCTAGCAAGTTAAAGTCTCGGATTCAACAACGATGATTTGTGCAAGTCTGTCTACGGGGATTACGTGGATACCATATTTGAGAAATCTGCTATCGAATCACTATAAGGTTTCTCGTTATGATTATTGTAATCATTTATGCAATTATATGTTCGTTGGTTGTGAACTGTTTATTTCCGCTGCGCATGTATTACGTGTTTACGTGCCTTTAAATTCCAACAGTGGTATCAGAGCTTTAGGCTCTTTTGTATAATTGCTTTTTGGTTTTAAATTAAAATTAATTAATTAATTTTTTTTTAATGGGGCACGGTTCTTTAGAAGAACCACACCCTTGAGTATTTGTTTGTTTTCTGGGCATCACACCCCCTTCGTCTTCAACCCAATTAGGGTTTACCCCAATTGGGGTTTTCGCCGCTCTCACTCTCGTCCCATGGTTGGCGGCGCTACGCCGCGTCGCAGGAGGCAGGCTCTAGGTTCCGTGCCTCGCGATGCGTGTGGAAGCCTACGGCGTGGTTCGTCGTGCCCCATCGCAACGCGATGCCCTCCGTCGCGATGCGTCGCTCTCCATCGCGAGTCGCCGCCCTCTGTCGCGATTGCCTCCACCTTGACGGCGCATCTATTCACGGCTGTGCGCCTGGACTCCATCGGGACATGGCCGACGTGTCTGTCTCGGTGGTCTCTATGGCGGCGCGCCACCATGATCGAAATATTTCGGTGGAGGCATGCCTCGCTTCGTCTTCTCCGATCGGTGGTTTTGAACGAGTCGACCAAAGGGACATGGCTCAGCGTGCCCCTTCCCAATTCGATCCGCGACCGTGAGTCGCCCGCACGCTGGGCGTGATGACGGCGACTCGGGTCTCTCGATTGCCATCGCCGTGAGCCATATCTTTCGGTTTCGTCCATTTTGCTTCGAACGATGAATCTGGATAATTTTTTTCGTTTAAATTTTGATTGGGTTCGATTACACAGTGAATTAATTGGATTAATTTGTGATGAAATCGATAAGAATTTCTAAAATTTGGTTGATTTGGGTGTTTGGATTATCGGATTGGATTCGATTTGGTATGGGTGATGATGTAGGAGGGTTGTTTTGCAAATTTAATTTGAGACAGACCCTCTAGTGCAATTTTGAAAATTGCACCTGAACCCCGGAATAAAACAAATAATTTGAACGACTTTGGAATTTTAATTAAATTTAAATTTCTAAATTAAAATTGGTTGGACCAATAATAATTTTTTATTTTTTTTTGATCGGACAAAGTTAGTTGTTAGATGTTAGTACTCCAAGCACCCCAACACTCCACCATTTCACCAAGCCACCTTATAACTCCCATACTCCAATTCGTTCCCAAAGGGAATCAAACCTGGGTCTCTCATACAATTGAGGAGCTCAGTGGCCAGGTGGGCTAAACCACCTGGTTAAGGCTTAATTACACTCTAATCTAAGCGGTTAGGAATATTACAAATTAATTACAAATTTTGAAAAAATTGGCATTTAATTCCAGGGCTGTTAATTTGGTTGATTTGGGTGTTTGGATTGTCGGATTGGATTCGATTTGGTATGGGTGATGATGTTGGAGGGCTGTTTTGCAAATTTAATTTGAGACAGGCCCTCCCGTGCAAGTTTTGGAAATTGCACCTGAGCCCCCGAAATAAAATAAATAATTTAACACTTTTGGATTTTTAATTAAGTTTAAATTTCTAAAATAAAATTTGTTGAACCAATAACAATTAATTGGATTAATTGTATTTTAATAATCTTAAAAACTGAAACTTTAAATTAGACTTGAAGCTCGTTTTTCAAAGGATTTATTAAAATCCACTGTTAACTTGTTTAATCGTTTTAAATTAGTTAACCCGTTTTACAGTCCGCGTTATAACTGTTTGGGTAGGCGGCGCACAATATTTGTCGGACCGTGTTAAATGCTTGGGTAGACGGCGCCCAAATATTTGTTAGTCCACATATGTCATGTTTGGGTAGGCGGCGCCCGTAATTGCTCAAATATAACTTAGACATCATGACGGATCTCGATTAAGCAATTAATACCCCGCCTTTGAAAACGTTCCTAACTAAAATATAGTTTTCTCATTAATTTAATAAGATGTCTTCCATCAAAATTAAAAGTAAATCGGAGATTTTGTTCCAATGAGTACTTAAAGACCCTCGTCTTTTGCTCGAATCTACATCTAACGGGACTTTGATAGGGACATGAAATGTCGCCGCTTGATGGTTGTAAACCAACTTAACTTTGTTTTCGCTAGCCCTCGCGGGGAACAAAGGGTAAGTGACATCAGTCGAACTAGGTTCGACAAACTAGGAATTATATTTTTACAATTGGTTTGGAGACCTACCAGTTATGCCATTGTAATGATCAGCCCTCGCTGGGATTATAATGGTAGTAATGTGGATCCTAGTCCATTATGATTTATATTAGATATAAATTCGTACTTTTCCGATGAGGTCGTTAAGTATGTGAAAATAATGAAAACAAAATAAATTTAAACGCCATATTTATTTTGATTGCTGAATATTGATCATAGGAATTATGTGTTTTAATTCCCGTTTTATTTTATTTCTCTAGGATTGTTGAAATGAATAACTTGTCATTGAGAAGCGTTTTGGAAATGAACAAATTGGCTTGGCCAAACTTTCTCGACTGGCACCGAAATGTTCGTTTGGTGCTCAAGCAAGAGAAGATTGAGTACGTGTTGGATACACCAATCCCTGCTACCCAGGAGGCTGGTACTGAAGAGTATGAGGCGTTTGATGCCGAGGCTCAAAAGAAGCATCAAGAGGATGCTTCCCAGGCTCAGTGTGTTATGCTACTCAGGATGACTCCCGAGTTGCAAAGGAAGCATGAGAGGATGCTTCCCTTCAAGATGATCATGCATCTGAAGGATCTCTTTAATTCTGAATCTCGTTCTGAGATTTATGAGGTGATGAGAGATCTGTTTAGATGCCGGATGTTTGAGGGTGGGAAGGTTTCTCCTCATGTGTTGAAGATGATTGGGCTGATCGAGAAACTTGGTCATTTGGGCATTGAGCTCAACACCAACGTTGCTGTTTATGCCATTCTTCAGTCTCTTCCCGATTCATATTCAAGTTTCGTGGTAAACTTTAATATAAATAAGACAGAATCGACTATGCCCGAGCTGCATAACATGCTAAAGACTTTTGAGTCTTCCACTGCTAAGGAAAAGCCCGTGCTCATGGTGAGTGCCTCTACTTCATCTGCTCCGAAAGGAAACAAGAGGCAAGGCAAAGAAGGGCTCTAAGCCAAGCTTCCTTAAGCCCAAAGGTAGGATTCAAAAGAAGGAGAGGGTGGACAAGGATGTATGCCTCCACTGCAAGCAGAAGGGGCATTGGAAGAAGGACTATAAGGTTCTAGCAGCTGAAAAGAAGACACAAGGTGTCTCAGCCTCTGGAACAGGTATGTTTGTTATTGATATAAACATGTCCACAAATGATACTAACTGCTGGGTATTAGATACCGGTTGTGGCTCACACATTTGTACTAATGTGCAGGGTCTCAAGCATAGCAGGGTAGTTAGGCCGGGTAAAGTCTCGCTGCACGTTGGGAATGGAGCAAGAGTTCCTGCTGAACGTATTGACACTTATGTTTTAGATTTACCCTCTGGTTTTAGACTTGAACTGAATAATTGTTATTTTGTTCCTTCTATTACCCGCAACATTATTTCTATTCCTATGTTAGGTATTGAAGGTTTTTCCTTCCGTTTTGCAAATAATAATTGTTATTTTTTGCTTAATGGTGATTTGTATGGAAAGGCTCCTTTATCGAATGGTTTATATTTGTTGCATTGTGGACACAATATTCTTAATATACAAAACAAATGACTCAAACTCAGTAATAATGAAAACCAGACTTACTTGTGGCATTGCAGACTTGGTCATGTAAATGAAAAAAGAATTGCAAGGTTAAGAAAGTTAGACTAATTAACCCCATTCGACTTTGAGTCTTATGGTAATTGCGAATCTTGTCTCAAGGGCAAGATGATCAACAAACCCTTTTCTGGGAAAGGGGCTCGTGCCAAAGAAGTTCTAGAGTTGATCCACAGTGATGTTTGCGGACCACTGCCCACTCTAGCTAGGGGTCAGTTCGGCTACTTCATAACTTTCACTGACGATTTCTCTAGATTCGGGTATATGTATCTAATGAAACATGAGTCCAAATCGTTTGAGAAATTCAAGGTGTATAAAGCTGAAGTAGAGAAGTATCTTGGTAAGAGTATTAAAACTCTTCGATCAGATCGAGGAGGAGAATATCTTAGCCATGAATTCACTGATTATCTAAAGTTACATGGAATCCAATCACAATAGACTCCTCCCGGCACACCTCAAATGAATGGAGTGTCCGAGAGGAGAAACCGAACCCTGTTAGACATGGTAAGGTCCATGATGAGTTTCTCCTCCCTTCCAACATTCTTATGGGGATATGCACTCCAAACCTCAATCTACATTCTGAATATGATTCCATCCAAATCAGTTGAGCATACGCCATACGAGTTATGGCATGGCAAGAAACCAAATTTCTCTCACATTAGAATGTGGGGTTGCCCCACATTTGTGAAGAAAATGCTCACCGATAAGTTGGAATCAAAAGGTGAAAAGGGTTACTTTGTGGGATATCCTAAGGAAACTAGAGGATATTATTTCTATCTACCTCAGATACAAACAGTGATTGTTTCTAGGCAGGCCAAATTCCTTGAAGAAGACTATGTCTTCAAGGAACAAAGCTGTAAGACGATAGAACTTGAAGAAATTCAAGAACCACAACTTAACAAGGTGTTGGTCCCGGTGCAAACGAGTCTTACACGTGTATGGGGGGGGGGGGGAATACACGTGTTCAGTGATTTTAAAACTTTTCTTTTACTGAGGTCAGCTTGGGTGAGGTTGTCCTGATGATTTGGTTCTGAGAAGCACCAATCGCTCTGAGTCAAAGTCTATCTGAGACAGTGATCCTGAGCTGCTTTCAGATACCTCAGATAATCCCAACTGATCCTGAGTTTTCAGAGATCCTGAGCTGCTTGGATCAGATAACTAACTTACTGAACCCTCAGAAGAGTAAGTTCAGTTTGGTAACTATCTGTTCTAGCTACTCAGATGTGCGGAATGGTTGGCCCTTAGTTTATACTCGTTTTAATGCTTTTGCTGAAAAACCTTCCTTTAATGGAATAGTGATTAGGCTGTGATTCAATTATATCCAACTTCCAGTGGATTGATTCCAACTGAAATATCAGTGAAAATATGCTTTCAAAACAAAGTAATGCAACAGATAAATCAAGCAAAACAGAAAGCAAAGAACACAACAAGTTATAGTGGTTCAGAGACTCAAGTTCCTACGTCCACTCTCCCTGACTCTTCAGAGAAATTCACTACTCACTTCCTAAGGTTTTCTGACTACCTCTGTAGTTTACTAACCTTTCTATTTTGAGCTTTCTGACTACCTCTGTAGTTTACTAACTCAAAACACACACAAGCTTTCTGTCTATCCAAGATAGATTACTCACTTCTTCTCTAGAGCTTTCTGACTACCTCAATGTAGTTTACTTACTCTTTACAACTCCAATCTCACCAACAATCACACTCAAGCTACCTTACAAAAGGTTTGGGGTTCTTGGTTGGTTTCCAACTAGGATGAGATATCCTTTACAATTAAGAACAATGCAAAGGCTAGGATATCTCGACTAAGCTTTGGATATATCTTATCAAGCTAGGCTTAGTGGAATGAGCTCTCTTCGATTTAAAGCACTTGGGAAATTCTTGGGTTTTCGAGTGCTTCAACTTGCAATAATAAGTTTGAGCTCTTGAGTTGCTTACAAATTTCCCCAGAACCTTACAATGTAGAAGGTCACAAGTATTTATAGGCATACACCAAGGTCACTCTTGAAAAAACTATCCGTTGGAGAGATAGCCCGTGAGTTTCCTCTTATGGTGTGTGAGGAACGGCTATATTTAGGGTTTGACACTCCCTAACACGTTTTAGGCAATAACCTTTCATGTGGCGGTCTTCACTTTTTGCGATCTGGAACTTTAGTACCGACATCTTTTTCGGTGACACTGTCATTTTGTCGATTGTCGATATAATGCGATCTTTGTCTTCCTCTTTTTGACTTTTGTCTCCAGTTAAAGGTAGACAACTCAACAACTCTTTGGTTACAATCTCTGGGTGATATAACCTTAACAACACTTTGTTTTTAGTTCCTTTTATGCGCATTTGAATGTCTTGGACAATATCTATTTTTCTAAGGAATCGCGATCTTCTCAAGATTGCATCCTTCAGATAGATATTTTTGATTGCCTCGGAACATTGGGGTTTATCTTGAGCATTGATTACATTCTTTGAGTCTTGATAATTGTGCCTTGATATCCTTGATCTTGATTCTTCATTCTTTTTGTCTTACGTGTCTTGAGTCTTGAGTCTTGAGGTCTTCCGAGTCTTGGCGTCTTACGAGTCTTCACGGATATCTTGACCGATATCTTTGAGTCTTCATGCTTTGAGTCTTGGTTCCTCGGTTTCATCTTGAAGCCATATCTCGGTTTCACCTCGAGTCTTGATTTCTTCGTTTCATCGAAACTTTGAAACTTGATTTCATCTTGAAACTTCGTTTTCTTGAAACTTATCGAGTTCTTGAATCTTGAGATCTAACCCGATCTATATCTCACGACTATACATTTTGCGAGATAACATCACGAATACTCTAAAACCAAATCGACTCAACTATCAAGATTATTCTGAACATGTCATACTCAGGGGTTTTGGGATCTTAATCAAAATCATATATCTTTATTAAATTCATCTCCAAACAATTTCCCCCTTTTTGATGATGCCAAAACCTATCTTGTTACAAACATACTTAACCTGTACTCAGGTTTCAGTTTATCCTATTACAAGATTGGTTATATTTCCCAATAAAGACTTTTCCAACAATTTCCCACAACTAATGAGTCTCTCAACAATTAATCTCCCATTAATTTCCATACAGAGAATCTCACAGCAATTTCTTCAGTAATGAATCTCTCAAAGGATTCATCACCAAATACTTAATTTCTCAACAATTAATCTCAGAGACAATCATTCAGGCATATCAAATTTAAAAGACATGTAAATAAGATAATGAGATATTATCTTTTGAGCATAAATGATAAGGTTTCATTGATGATTGGTAGACAATTACAAGTTACAATGAATCTTATCAGAACAAAATCAAAAAGACAAAAAAAAGATAAAGGATTACATGAATCTTCTGAGTCTTCATCTTCTCTTGATTCGACTCTTGGTTTGGCTCTTGGGTTACGATCTTCCACCTCATCGGTTGAGGACTTCAAGGTTGAACATTACGTAATATCTTCTTTTAAGATCTCTCTCCTTGATGATATCAGATTGTTCCATGTCGGACCCTAACCGAGTGGGCGTCTTGAGTGATTTCCGAGAAATGGCTTTCTCATTTTGCCCATTCTCAAACTCGGGAGGAGGGTACACGTATGGACCGGGGCGGTTATCTGCACCTTTCCTTCATCCGCAAGATTTATCCATCCTTGAAGATATTTTGGATAGAAGGTCAGGAGATAGTCGATGAAAGCCTCATTCGGATATGAGCTCTCCCCTCTCCATTCTCTGAGCACATCATAGTAGAACCAGAAGGTTCTCTTGATTTCTTCCCATGCATCGTTGAGATGGACTGACATCCATTTGTCAACATGCGGCCATTTCTGTGCTTTTGTGTTCCCTCTCCTCTTGCTTGCGAACTTTTTGAATCCACTCCTTCTTTTCTGCTCTTCTTCTACCTTCTTTCTGATCACTGGTACACTAGAAACAGAAGCAACAGTTTTCTTCGCTTGTTCACTCTGGAGTGTTTTCAGAGCGCTTCTGGTATTGAAGACCTTCTTCTTTGGCTCAACCTCAGAATCTTCAATATCCAGCATCAATTTCCTCTGAATTGGCTTAGAAGCCTTTGCTCTTTTGCCCTCAGGCTCTTCCATCTCCATAACCTATCTCTTGATGGGCATTTCAGCACCAGCTAGGCTTGTACCAATCCTTCCTCTACCACTCAGACTCTCTACAACAACTTCCTGCATTGTTTCCTCTGAAACCTGAGTGTAGACTGGCTTCCCCACCTTCTTGAACTTAAGCTTCTCAGTGGCCTCTATCTCCTTCATGGCTTCGGCAATAATCTTCTTTTCAGCATTTTTTACAACCTTGCCCTTCAGAGTGTGTTCCAATAAATCCCTGAGATCAGCTCCAGGTCTTTCCCCCTTCTTGGAACCATACTCTGGCGAAGCTTTGGAGAAGTCTTTGTGTCCATATGGTATTGTTCTTTACTGACACTCCGCACCTTCCCTGCCATCTGATCTTGCTCCTCCTCGAGCCTTCTGAGGTGGTTCTTTGCCATAGAGAATTCTTCAGACAGATGAGCAAATTGGCTTGAGAGAGCTTCCTTGAACATGTCATCATCTTGCAATGAGCATTGAGCTCATTTCCTCACTTGACTTTCTTCACCAAAGATCTCATTCTTCTCAACCAACTTTGCTTCTAGAATTTCAGTCTGCTCCTGATGCTTTTGCTTCATCTCTGCATTAAGCTCAGCCTTGACCCCCTCCATCTTTTCTTCTAACTTTCCTTCCATGGAAGTCGACTTATCTGTCGAGTATCTGTTTGCACGGTTCTTAAGAAGAACTCAAATTTTCAAACTTCTGGGCGTGGTTGGCCAATGCCTCCTCGATCTGAGCAACTTTAGTCAGGATCGGCTCAACCTTCTCCAGTTTCACCATCATCGGGGTGAGATCAATCTCAGGAGCATATCGATCGAATTTGTTCCTCCCGAAGTTAGCGGTTCATCTGAGTCTCGGTCTGAACACGAGCTTGGTTTGAGCTGGGGCTTGAGACTTCGATCTGAGTGCAGGATTCACCCTGAACTTGGGTGTCCTTTGAGCCTCGATCTGCATATCGGACATTCTGATTTAAAGGTAGGAACTTGGTAATCTGGCATAATTATCAATAGTGCCAAAAGTTACACGAATGCTAACCCGATCGAGGATGTTCGACAAAGACTGATCGACATCGGGTTGAGTCTTTCTCCTTCTGAGATTGACTCTCATCATCCCCTTGTTGGTCCCCATCCTGAGATTTGTCTATGGAGCTCGGGGCACCAACTTCAGCAATCTTCTCCGCAACTTTCCTCTTCACAAGATCATCAAAATCAGAAATTTTCATCCTGAGCTTGGTTTTCCTGAACCCTGATAATTCAGTGAGAAAAGTTGTCTCCTCGTTCCACCAGTCTTCGCCTCTGAATGAAGCAATGTTAAGCATCTCTGGAAGAGTCTGGTTGAGGATGACCGTTGACCTCAATCTGAAGAAGATGTCTTGGAGGTCAGGGAATGAGCTAAGCTCAAGATAGCGGTCAAGAATGAACCGTTCCCCCTTGCTTCGCCATTCGGTCTCTTCAGCTTCACCTTTCTTGAGCATCGGGCTCTCAGGTTCAGTTGGAAACTCTGCTGAAAGATCGACTAACAGCTCATTCAGGAGCTCATCAAAATTCACCGGCTCCTGAGGCTCAGCAAACTCTGAGGTTTGGGCAGACATCTCCTCGATCCGACGGCTTGGTTCAGAGGTCCGAGTGGCGCCTCCTCGATGGGAAAGCAGTTTCTCGAGAACCGCGGGCACTTCCTCAGCAGGAATCTGAGCATCTTCTGTGGTCTGAGCCGCCACTTCCTCAGAGGGAATCTGAACCTTTTCTGAGGTCTGAGGTCCTTGGAAAATTTCTTGAGAGAACTTATCAGAACTAAGCGACGTCTCAAGAACCTCAGAGAAGACTTGCTCCTCAGTTTGATCCCGTGCCTTTGAGATAGCCTGAGCCAATACAAGTAAAGGCAATTTCTGAGCAGTTTGGCTCTCAGGCTGAATCTCCTCAGTCTCACTTTCTTCATCCTCATCAGTGAGAACCACCATTCTTTTGCGCTTTGGAGCAAGGGTTTTTTGCTTCTTCAATTTCTCACCCTGCTCCTTCTTGGCATCCAACAAAACCTTTCCCCTGGTTTGTTGGCTTTCTTCAGCAGCAGCCGCAACTGGTGATTCCACTTTCTTCTCTTTCTTTCCCTTGATCGTCCTCTTTGCAGCAATGGGCTTGAACATTACTTTGGACTTAGGGAATGGAGTAGAGTTGGCAACGATATCCTCCTCCTCTCTGCACATTTCCAAAATAAAGGCTATTTTGGTGGCATGGAGGATCCTGCCTTTGATAGATATTAGCCCATCCTCCCTTTTTATGACCTTGGCTTGCTCACTTACCACCTTGATCAAATATTTCAACCAGTTGAAATCCTTGGTGGGTGAGTCCTCAATCGCCGCCATCAGTCGGAGTTTGGGAGTGCTGATCTGCTCGAAGCTTCCAGATCGACTCATGATGCACTTTCCCACGATATCCATCAATACTCTGTACTTCGGCTTTAGATGCCGCTTATGCAGAGTCACTTCAAACTTAACGGGTTTTTCAGTAATCCCATCAAGATACTCTTGCTCCCGTCCCAACATATACAATGAGGGATCATCTCCCCTATCACACAACTCAAATACGTCGTTTAAGTCTTATGGACAATACAGAGCTCTCGAACAAAATCCACATACTTCATCGATTGTTCAAGATGAGAAACAGAAATCTTGGGCTCTATACAATCATCCTCATCTATTTCCAAATTAGCAACAAACTCTATTATCTCGGGAGTATACTCCGCCTCCGATCGGTTCGCGACGAGGTTCGTTAGTTTTGCCAATCGAATCAAGTGGAGTGCCTCTTCTTCGTGCTTGGCATTTGAAGTACTCTCCAGAGACACCACGTATTCATACCATGGCTTGTTTGTTTCGGCTAATCTTTCAAATATGGTAGGAGCCATTTGAGATTTGAAGATTTAGGGTTTGAAGCTTTTCTGGGTAAAAGAGGGATTTTATTTTGCAGAGGGTTTTGGGAGTGAAGGATTTAATAAAATGGCTTTGAATGACTTTCAAAGGAATATATAGCTCGAGATCGTGTGATTAATTAAAATCAACGGTTAAGATTAATCCAAGATTAATCGGGTATACGAACGGACGATCTTCCAAAAAGTAAGCCGCCATTTTAACCTTATTGGTTATTAAAAGTAATAGAGCATTTAATGACTGTTGACCTTCTTAGGAATTTCAAAGATCCCGCCCAAAACATTCCTCAGGTGTTTTGTATTTATTGCAAATGATTACTGAGTATCACTTTAAGCAATAAATGAGTCGCATGAGTCATTACTTCTTCAGACTAATTTCCCTTTATCAGTCTTACTGAGTATTGACCTTGATAAAATGTCAATTATGATCTCGAAGTCTTGAATGGGTTCAATATAATCTTCGAAATCTTGACCTTCGAAGAATCTGAGTTTCGAGACTCGATTCAAGATTTCCATTTTATCCTCGAGTTTCTCAAGAGAATTCGAGAAAACTTCATGCATCTGAAAACCTTCAATTTTTTAGATTTACTCTTATACACCTGGATCCAACATCCCTAATTCAACTGATAGTTCACGAAATCTTGATTGACCCAAATGTTTAGTCAAGATATACTCACCGCTTATCGTATTAATTTTCTCCATCCCCGATGTCTTTTTTCTCGACATGATCTCGATGAAGTGATGTCTCGATATCCACATGCTTGCATCAGTGCATAATACGGATTTTGTGAAATAGCAATGGCACTATTATTATCACAAAATATTGGTACTTCATTGGCTACAACTTTATAGTCCCTTAATTGTTGTGCGAGGCAAAGAATTACGAAGCTTCCTGCGACCATGTATTCAAACCAAAGAAAGATCTTGGTTTACTCTTACGAGGTCCATTTCTCGCCCGAAAACCAAGATATCGACTTGCTTCCAAGAAATTGACAAGTTCTCAGAGTGGACTTCCCGTCAATCTCGCAACCTCCATAATCAAAGATCCGAGTAACCGATTAATTCAAGGTTATCATCACCGGATACCATAATCCTCTATTCATTTGTGCCCTTAAGATACTTGATATCTTTTTTGGCACCTCCATGTGACTAGCCTTAGGATTAGCTTGGTATCTTGCACATATCCCAACAAATGAATGTTATATCGGGCCTACTTGTTGTGAGATAGAGCAATGATCCAATGATTCCTCTATAGTCAGTATGACTTCTTGATTTCTTCGTAATCGGGATCCATCTTGTAGTTAGTATTCATAGGAATTCTAATCGCATTGCAATGTCTCATACACCATATTTGCAATCGGATCTCTGGTGTACTTTGCCTGGTTGATGAAGATTCCTTCCTTTGATTGTTTCACTTGAAGACCTAGAAAGAAATTCATCTCTCCCATCATTGACATCTCAAATTTGCCTTTCATCAGTGTTGAAAACTTTTCACACAACTGATGATTTGGAGATCCAAAAATGATGTCATCAACATATATCTGAACTAGTAAGATATCTTCCCCATCTTCTATCCTGAACAGAGTTCTATCAACAGTTCCTTTGACAAAACCATGGTCAAGAAGAAACCGAGAAAGAGTATCACACCATGCTCGGGTGCTTGCTTAAGACCATACAAGGCTTTTCGAGCACAGTAAACTTGGTCATTCATGCGAAACCAGGAGGTTGTTCAACATAAACCTCTTCTTTAAGCACACCGATCGAGAAATGCACTTTTCACATCCATTTGATAGATGTGAACTTCATGTATAAACATATGCAAGAAACAATCTGATGGCTTCTAGTCTTGCAACAGGTGCAAAGGTTTCATCATAATCCAAGCCTTCTTCTTGGGAATAACCTTGTGCAACTAGCCTTGCCTTGTTTCTTACAATGTTGTTGTTTTCATCTCTTTTATTCTTGAAAACCCACTTGGTTCCAATGACATTGTGCCTTTCAGGTCTATCTACTAGCTCCCATACTTCATTTCTTGAGAATTGATTCAGCTCATCTTGCATAGCAGTAATCCAATGAGAATCTTGTAGAGCTTCACCAATCTCGGTGAGGCTCTTTTTCGACGATAGGAAGTAGCGAGAATAGTGCACTCTCACCATGGAACCTTCTTGTTTTGACACCTTCAGTTAGATCACCCACAATCTGACTTGTAGGATGACTATCTAACCATCTTCTTCTAGATGTTCCCCCTTCAATAGTATCCTCAACATTTGAAATGTTAGAGTTCGATTAGTTCAATAAACTCGAGGAACAATGAGAAAAGGAGAAAGGAATCATCTTCCTCGGGGACATTCTATTCGAGAACATTATCGGTGACATTTGTTCCCCTTTGTTTGATAGATTGAGAATTTGCCTCATTTTGTGACCACATCTTCATTGGCATCACATACCGAGTCTAGGCGGGTGTCTGTTCAGATTGGTCACCTTTGGTGTGTTGGCTTTCTGAGTCTCACCATCCACGAGTTCCATCCTGAACTTCTTTATTCGAGTCCGAGTCACTCCAATCATAGATAGTGGTGACTTCTTCTTCGAGTTCGATGGATGATTTGTCATTCTTTTCGAGGTTTAGTCAGGTGATCCTCTTAGTCGGTTCTTCAAGATCATGTTCTGTTTCTTCCGAACACAAGTAGATTCATCAAAAAACAACATGAGGTGTTTCTTCCACAATAAGAGTCCTACAATTGTAAACTCGAAAGCTTTTATTGACTTTCGAATATCCTAAGAATATTCCTTCATCGACTTTGCTATCAAATGTTTTCAACCCGATCTTTACCATTATTGTGTATGAAACACTTGCAACCAAACACACGAAAAGAAAGAAACAAGAGGCTTCCTTTCATTCCAAAGCTCATAGGGTGTTTTGCCTTGACTCTTGGTCGACATGGATCCATTACGAGAATAGCATGCGGTGTTGATAAGCCCAAATTTCAAAATCTTTTAGGAATATAAACCCGACTATCATTGTCCTTGCAAACTTCTTTAAGAGTCCTTTCCTTCTTTCATCAACACCATTTTGTTGAGGGTCCTTGCGGTGATGTTTCATGAGTAATTCCATTTCTTTGCACAATAATCGATATAATATGGTTTATAAATTGGTTCCTTTGTCAATCGATTTTGATCACACTCAGATTTTTTCTCAATCTTGAGCCTTTTCAATTAACTCGGCAATTTTATCTCGAAGTCTCTTTCTTCTTGAGTAAGAATATGACCTAAATATATCTTGAGTAGTCATCAACTACTACTAGTGTGTATTTCACGCCATTGGTGCTCACAGGTGTTATTGGACCAAAAAGATCCATATGCAACAACTGAAGTATTCTTTCTGTAGAAATATCTACTTTGCTTTTAAAAGATGCTATTATTTGTTTTCCTTTTTGGCACGCATCACCAATAAATTCCTTACTGAACACTTCATTAGGAAACCCTCTCACAAGAGCTAATCTTGCAAGTTTATTCAGGGTTTTGAAATTCAGGTGATTCATTCTTTTATGCCATAACCAGCTGGTATCTGTGGAACTTTTTGCAACCAAACATGTATCTTTAGTTGTTGAACTCCAATCAGCAAGATACACATTTCCTTTTCTACTACCAGTCAGTAATATTTTCTGTGATGTATCATCTTTCACATAACATAAGTTCTTAGAGAACTCAACATTAAAACCTTTATCACAGAATTGGCTTATTGAAAGCAAGTTATGCTTCAATCCAGATACATATGAAACACCATGGATATGAACCGAGTCGATTTCCAAAGTTCCATATCCTTGATCATCCTTGGAGTTATCTCCAAAAAGTGATCTGAGGCCTCTTTGTTCAACATAGTCACCGAGTATCTGCTTGAATCTTGTCATATGTCTTGAGCATCCACTGTCAAGATACCATACATCAGGGGCTTTTTCATCTCTGCTCACCAGTGCTATGTGATCTTTAATCAGCTCAGTGCCCTTGTTTTCCTCTTGAAAAACAGATCAATTCTTAGGTACCCTATTTGTGTAGGGTCCTACAAGGTTTATTTGTACCTTCCGGAATCCAAATGCCGACAACTCTAATCACTTTAGAGTGGCTGATCATCTTCCATAAACATCAACATACACATTTACTACTTTGGGTGCCTTAGCGGGTTTCACGTGTATGAGTGCTAGCCTGAGCATGAACATGAGCTTTTGAATTTTTCTTTGGTTCAGGACTTTTGTTCATTTGCTTTGGCTTCTGTGCAGCTGGTCTAAATCTTTGCTGACTCGGGTTCAGGTAACCTTTACCCTTAGGCAAGTGGGGTTCAGGTTGCCTGTACTGAAATTTGGGTCTTTCATTATCTTCGAGGACTTGGTCTCTTGAGTTGAGAATGTCTCTTTGAGTGTTTCTCTTCGAAGATTCCTCTTATGGTTCGGTCTTGAGATCCTTTCGGGTTTGCATTCTTAGCTGAGGCTTTGAAGTACTTACCGAAATTTTCCAACCGAAAGTGCTCGGGTTTTCTAGCCTTCACCTGAGGTTTGGGTTTTCTAACCTGATCATTCAGTTTTACTGGAACCATAAGTCCTTTTCCCTTGTCTAGCACCTTGGGCATTTCTTCAGTTTGAAGTGTTGGTGCCACTGGTTTTACAAAGATTGTCTTCTTGCTACTTGATGCAGATTCGAGATGACCATGTGAGGTTCCCCTGGAATGTATCCCAATCCAGATTTTATAGTGGCGCAGATCTCTGGTAACTCTGAATTTCATCTATTACTTTAGATGCGAGATTCAATAGAGTTAACTTCTTCGTGCACTATCCTCACAGATTCTGTGAGAGTTTCATGCTTCTCAGAGAGGTCATTGAACTTAGTTCGATTATTTGAATTTCTGAAATGGATTTCTCTAGCTTTTCAGTTAAGGTCACTATCATCTTCTCTTTCTCTGAGAGTTGTACTTTCAGAACATCCAGTTCATCAGTAGCTCCCATTAATTGAGAAGTGATTCAATTTTGCTAGAGTCTTTCCATTTTAGATTTTCAGCTTTCAGTTCTTTATTCTGCTCTTGAGTTTCATTTAGTAGTTCTTGTAAAACAGCATAGTCCTTCATTAGATTCTCAAAAGAATCCATCGAGGTCAAAATATTTGTTCATGATTGAACTTGACAACTCTTGTGCTAGTGTAGGAGCAACAACAGAGAAAGAAGAGTTTACCTCCTCAATAGACATCAGACAGAGGTCATCACTTTCACTATCTGAGAAGATTTCATCTGAAGAGCTGGATCCTTCCTCAGAATGTTCTTCTTCTGCAACCATGACTTTTCTGTTGGAGAACTTCTTGTCTCTTTTAGCTTGCCTTTCTCTTCTCTCCCTTGCTTTTCGTGTCGGGACAATCATATTGGAAGTGACCTTTCTTTTAATTGTAGAAGACTTTTGTTGGTATCATCATCCCGATCACTTTCTTCTTTGGACTTGAGTCCTTCTTTGCGGATGAAGATCCCTCGGTTTTTCGAGTCCTTCTTCTTCTCGATTGATTTGTCCTCGGGTTTCTTCCGGTACTGTGGATTCTGTAATAGCTTTTGTATTTTCCATATCGATTATTAAGTCTTTTCAAACCTCCTTGCCATCGTCTTTAGCTTATCCTCAAGCTCATCGATTCTTAGCAAGGAGTTCTCAGACTCTCTAGTTTTACATGTTTTATCTTTGGCCTTAAAAGCCACATTCTTACTAGATGATGAATCATCTTTGCTGTCAGCCTTTTTAGATTTCTTATCAATTACAAACTTATAGGCCTTTAGCTCAGAGAAGACTTGTTGATATGACATTGAATTAATGTTTTTGGTGTTTTCAATCACCACGGCATGTATATCCCATTTCTTAGAAAGACCTCTAAGAATTTTCAATGCAACTTCTCTCTGTGGATATTTCTTACCCAATGCATTTAGATCATTCATGATGCTAGTGAATCTGACTTCCACTTTATCTATAGATTCACCTTCATCCATTTCAAAACTATCAAACTTTCCAATTGCAACTGAAAGTTTATTTTCCTTGATATGATCTGTGCCTTGACACATTACACCTAGTGTATCCCAAATTTCTTTTGCAGTATTACAGTGAGAGATCATTCCCATCACACCATCATCAATTGTACTGTATAGTGTGTCTTTAGCAATATAGTTTAGATTGACTAACTTTCTCTCCTCAGGAGTCAGTTGGTCATCAGACTTAGGAAATTCTATTCGGGGATCGTTTCTCTAATTTTCTGTTCCTCTGGGATTCACCACAGTAAATTGGAATGGCCCTTCAGAGACCACTCTCCACATACGTTCATGTTTTGAATACAGGTGTGCCTGCATTCTCAGTCTCCATAAATCATAGTTCTCTACTGAGAACATGGGAAGTTTCTTAGAAGACATTTTATCTGAGTTTTAAAAGGAATTTAGCAAATAAGATCAATTCAGATAGACCACAAGTATTTTGGCAAATTTAAAAATTTGGTCAACAAAGCAGGTGGTCAAGTTGAACCACTGCTCTGATACCACTTGTTGGTCCCGGTGTAAACGAGTCTTACACGTGTATGGGGGGGAATACACGTGTTCAGTGATTTTAAAACTTTTCTTTTACTGAGGTCAGCTTGGGTCAGGTTGTCCTGATGATTTGGTTCTGAGAAGCACAAATCGCTCTGAGTCAAAGTCTATCTGAGACAGTGATCCTGAGCTGCTTTCAAATACCTCAGATAATCCCAACTGATCCTGAGTTTTCAGAGATCCTGAGCTGCTTGGATCAGATAACTAACTTACTGAACCCTCAGAAGAGTAAGTTCAGTTTGGTAACTATCTGTTCTAGCTTCTCAGATGTGCGGAATGGTTGGCCCTTAGTTTATACTCGTTTTAATGCTTTTGCTGAAAAACCTTCCTTTAATGGAATAGTGATTAGGCTGTGATTCAATTATATGCAACTTCCAGTGGATTGATTCCAACTGAAATATCAGCAAAAATATGCTTTCAAAACAAAGTAATGCAACAGATAAATCAAGCAAAATAGAAAGCAAAGAACACAACAAGTTATAGTGGTTCAGAGACTCAAGCTCCTACGTCCACTCTCCCTGACTCTTCAGAGAAATTCACTACTCACTTCCTAAGGTTTTCTGACTACCTCTGTAGTTTACTAACCTTTCTATTTTGAGCTTTCTGACTACCTCTGTAGTTTACTAACTCAAAACACACACAAGCTTTCTGTCTATCCAAGATAGATTACTCACTTCTTCTCTAGAGCTTTCTGACTACCTCAATGTAGTTTACTTACTCTTTACAACTCCAATCTCACCAACAATCACACTCAAGCTACCTTACAAAGGGTTTGGGGTTCTTGGTTGGTTTCCAACTAGGATGAGATATCCTTTACAATTAAGAACAATGCAAAGGCTAGGATATCTCGACTAAGCTTTGGATATATCTTATCAAGCTAGGCTTAGTGGAATGAGCTCTCTTCGATTTAAAGCACTTGGGAAATTCTTGGGTTTTCGAGTGCTTCAACTTGCAATAATAAGTTTGAGCTCTTGAGTTGCTTACAAATTTCCCGTAACCTTACAATGTAGAAGGTCACAAGTATTTATAGGCATACACCAAGGTCACTCTTGAAAAACTATCCGTTGGAGAGATAGCTTCATGAGTTTCCTCTTATGGTGTGTGAGGAACGGCTATATTTAGGGTTTGACACTCCCTAACACGTTTTAGGCAATAGCCTTTCATGTAGCAGTCTTCACTTTTTGCGATCTGGAACTTTAGTACTCGACATCTTTTTGATGACTGTCATTTGTCGATTGTCGATATGGCATGATCTTTGTCTTCCTCTTTTTGACTTTTGTCTCGGTTAAAGGTAGACAACTCAACGGCTCTTTTGGTTACAATCTCGAAAGTGATATAACCTTAACAACACTTTGTTTTAGTTCCTTTTATGCGCATTTGAATGTCTTGGGCAATATCTATTTTTCTAAGGAATCGCGATCTTCTCAAAGATTGCATCATTCGAGATAGATATTTTGATTGCCTCGGAACATTGAGTTTATATCGAGCATTCAATACATTCTTGGAGTCTTGATAATTCATGCCTTGATATCCTTGATCTTGATTCTTCATTCTTTTGTCTTGTGTCTTGAGTCTTGAGTCTTGAGGGTCTTACGAGTCTTGGCGTCTTACGAGTCTTCACGGATATCTTGGTGATATCTTGAGTCTTCATCTTTGAGTCTTGATTCCTCGATTTTCATATTTGAGTCTTGATATCTCGATTTCTGCGAAGTCTTGATTTCTTCGTTTCATCTTCGAAACTTGAAACTTGGTTTCATCTTGAAACCGTTTTCTTGAAACTTCTCGAGTTCTTGAGAATCTTGAGATCTAACTTTGATCTATATCTGCGACTATACATTTTGTAGATAACATCCTGAATACTCTATAACTGAATCCTGACTCAACTATCAAGATTATTCTGAACATGTCATACTCAGGGGTTTTGGGATCTTAATCAAAATCATATATCTTTATTAAATTCATCTCCCAACACAAGGAGACTGATGTCTTATCAAAGCAACATGACAAAGAATCAGTGGGAGCATTCAGTAGCTCACATGGTGGAAGTTTATCACATAGTGATCCTCTTTCAGCCAGTGGGAGCGTAATTAGAGTTGCATTGCCCGAGCAACGAACTCCAAGTAGGCTGACTGAGAATAGCATTGTTCAAACTCCCGCTCAAGAGGCATCCAGAAGTGCTCAAGGAGCATCCGGAAGTATCTCTCTTGAAGCCTCCCCGGTCAACGATGAAATCACTGTACCACAAAATTTTCACGATTAGAATGTGCAGCCTGAACAACCACAACTCCGTAAGTCCACTAGAATTCGTAATCCGATCACCAGATATTCGTAGAGGAACATGATAATGTGGAGATCCCAGATAAAGATGAACCAAGAACTTACACTGAGGCAACATTAGATGTTGACTCAAAGAAGTGGCATGAAGCTATGAAATCCGAGATGGACTCGATGTATGTCAATCAAGTTTGGGACTTGGTTGAATTTCCAAAAGGGGTTAAACCCATAAGTTGCAAATGGGTCTTCAAGTGGAAGATTGATGCAAATTGTAAAGTACAAACCTACAAGGCTAGGTTGGTGGCGAAAGGTTATAGTCAACGCAAAGGCATTGACTATGACGAAACCTTCTCACCAGTTGTAAGATTAAGTCCATTCGAATTTTACTTGCGATAGCAGCACATCTAGATTATGAGATTTGGCAAATGGATGTCAAAACAACTTTCCTCAATGGTAACATTGATAAGAAAGTGTTTATGACACAACCTGAAGGTTTTATATCAAAGCCAAAATCTAACCTTGTGTGCAAGCTTAAACGATCTATTTATGGTTTGAAGCAAGCTTCTAGGAGTTGGAATATCCATTTTGATGAGACTGTCAAATCTTTTTGACTTCATCAAAAATTCGGAAGATCCGTGCATTTACCGGAAATGTTGTGGGAAGAATATTATTTTCATAGTTGTGTATGTCGATGATATACTCATTATGGGAAACAATATCCCGCTCATGCAGTCTGTGAAAGAATGGTTGTCAAAGACCTTCATGATGAAGGATCTTGTTGAAGCCTGCTACATCTTAGGGATCAAGATCCATATGGATAGATCCAAGAGGATGTTGGGGTTGTCACAGTCAACCTACATAGACAAGTTGTTGAAGCGATTTGCGATGGAGAACTCTAAGAGAGGTTCTCTGCCAGCATGTCATGGGATAAAGCTGTCTAAGAAGGATTGTCCTTCCACATACACTGATATCCAGCGCATGAAGGATATACCATATGCATCTGCAATTGGATCCATCATGTACGCCATGACCTGCACTAGGCCAGCTGTGACCTTCGCTGTCAGCACCACTGGTAGATACCAACAGAATCCAGGTGAACCTCACTGGATTGCTGTCAAGAACATTCTTAAGTACCTTAGACGTACCAAAGATTGTTTCTTGGTCTATGGAGGACAGTCAGAGCTAGTGGTAACTGGCTATGCTGACGCAAGTTTTCAATTAGACTGTGATGATTATAAGTCGCAGTCGGGCTATGTCTTCGTTCTCAATGGAGGGGCGGTTAGTTGGAATAGTTCCAAATAATAAACTACCGCAGATTCAACAACCGAGACTAAGTACATTGCTGCGGTGAAAGCTGCCAAAGAAGCTTTCTGGATAAAACAGTTCTTAAGTGAACTAGGGGTTGTTCCAAGTGCCAGCAGTCCAATAAAGTTGTATTGTGACAACACTGGTGCGGTTGCGTAAGCTAAGGAACCAAGATCCAACAATAGAAACAAGCATGTACCGAGGTGTTATCACTTGATAAGAGAGATAATCGCTAGAGGGGAGATAGAGTTAGAACGTGTCCACATGAAGGATAACATGACTGATCCTTTCACTAAGGCTTTGAGTGTTCATGTACACACTAGACATTTTAATGGTCTAGGGGTTAGACATGTAGGTGATTGGCTCTAGTTCAAGTGGGAGATTGTTAGTGTTAGTGTCCTAGAGACAATCCATTGTAAGGACATAATGCTCAGATAATATTCAGCATTGGTTTAATATTATTGTTTATTTAATATTAAATATATGGCGTTGCACTTATTAGAATATTATGTTTGATTGTTTGCATTTTTTCTTATCTGTGTTCCCTTGAGTCATTGCTGTCATTGAGTGAGTGAGAACTCAGATGACTTAAGCGTGATTCTCAAATAGCCCCGATCGAGGATCATCAAGAATGGGATATTGATGATGCAATGGAGATTGGTGTGCGATCTGTATCATACTCTTAGAGAGTGTAGTAAGATCTCATTTACTACGAGA
The DNA here is from genome assembly GCA_037126765.1 of Stenogyne calaminthoides. Lineage (NCBI taxonomy): Eukaryota > Viridiplantae > Streptophyta > Magnoliopsida > Lamiales > Lamiaceae > Stenogyne > Stenogyne calaminthoides. Next base: position 16,191,051 of record JBBCBC010000026.1, on the reverse strand, counting down.
TACTAGGTATCTCATGATGGATGCACAAATACCTTAGAGGGTATTGGTATATCCATCCGAGCAACCGTTTGATGTAGTTCGACTATATGTGTCTACGGGTATCTCTGTTAGTGGGAGCGATGCGACACTCCTTTGACTTGAGGTCAATACGCACGACATGTGTGGAGTGATGAAATTTGACCATGACCGGCTTGCACCCATCTATGGGTAGATATGACTTGGATAGGGTTCATGTTGGGAAATTTGTAGTTTCGATGGAAGTTCCAAAACAGATAATGTAATAGGGCCAATCAGATTGTTATCTGACTGATGATATAGAATAGCAGATAAGATGACCAGCTGAAGTGTATAGACAGCTGAAGTAAAAAATAGGTCACATATTGAGGGGGAACTCAATATGTATAGGTTAAGTCTTGAAGATCAGAAGATCAGCTAACTTGAAGAATAAATATGCTGAAGATTTGGTGATTGAAGCAGATAAGCCGAGAAGCAGATAAGAAGAAGAGTTCAAGACAGAAGACCATCCAGAAGACCTACATCAGATGACAACGAGGAAAGGTCAGTAAGTTGTGCTAAGACAACTTACGAGCAGAAGACCTAAATCAGGTAGACAAATCAGTGGTCAACTGATCTGTGTCAGCTCCATCAGATTACTACTTCCATGTTATCTGGTACGAGGAATGTGTTCAGACAAGAAGAATGTCAACCTTGTTGCTTATTCAAGTGTTGCGAATCGTACTTGATAGCCAATGAGAAGTCGACAACGCACGAATGGAGTACTGACAGTCTGCAAAAAGGTGGTTCAGTGTCAACGGCTAGAAAGGACAAGCTTACATGCTTTCGGCCATGCCGCCCCTGAAGCACGTCAAATCCGCCTGTAGACCTACCTAAAATAGACCGAAATTCGAATTACTCTGATCAGACATACGTGCAAATCAAATATGATCTACTAAAAGTTTTTGAAGTCTATTCACCCCTCCCCTCTAGACTTCAACCCTCACTGAAACCCGTTCAGGACCTACAAGTGGTATCAGAGCATGCAGATTGGTCTATCGACATGAGAGACCATCTGGGAGTGATCAGCAACAAAATATATGAGATTCTTGAGATAGGACCAATTATCATCTATCACTTTAACCCAGCTGAAGCAGGACGAGATCCTACACAACCAGTTGGAGCAAGAATCAGAAAGAGTCCCTCTCTGATGGATGCAAATGAGAGGAAATTGTCTAATCTGGATACTGTTGCCAGACATCTCATCATGAAAACTATGGATGCTACTACACGAGAGAAAGTGAAGTACCTGAAGACAACTAAGGAAGTTTGGGATACGCTTGCTGAAATCTGCAGAGGAAATGAACCGATCAAGGATAGCAGACTGCAAGCTGAGCTAGTTGTATTTAAGAAACTCAAGTTGCTACCGAATGAAACAGTTGATCAATTTGATGGAAGGATCACACGAGGAGTCAACCCACTTTGTGATCTAGGACGAGTAATGTCAAACAAGGATATCAACTACATGATTCTCAGATCGTTGACTAAGAAATGGGATACCAAGGTGACCGTGATTAAGGACTATCAAGATATTGCTACCATGAAACCAAATGATCTAATCTTCAGTTTGAAAGCCCATGAGTTCGACCTGATTGAGAGAGGACAAGGATTAGATGATGTCCCTGCTGAAGCTGTTGCAAACTCAGCTAAATCTGTTGCATTCAAGGCAACCAGTAGCAGTTCACGAATTGTTGAACCAGTTGGAAACATCATCAGCCAGGCCAAACATATTGCACTTCTAACAGAAAACTTGAACGAACAAATGGTCAGATGGGCAAGTACAGAAAGTTCTATGATGACTATCGACGAAGCAGAGAAAGAGATTGAAGATCTTCTGACAGATCACAAGAAAGGTATCGTTCTTCAGATGATAGGAAAAATAGAAGAGATGACCGAAAAGATGATCACAGAGATGAAAGGAAAGATGATCGGAGAGAGGATCGCAGAGAGAACAGACGAGATGAAAGATCATATAAGAGAGGTTCTGATTACAGACAGAGTGGAAAGTCTCCTGACAGATCGTACCGAAGAAATGATTCACCGATTAGAGGAAATTCTAGAGACTCAAGGGTTTGCTACAACTGTCAGAAACTAGGTCACTACAGTGCTGATTGCCCCGACCTGACTCCCAAAGAGAGAGAAGAAAAGCAAAACAGAAGAGAACAAAGGTTCAGAGACAGAAAAGCAATGGTGGCCGACACATCTGGCGTTGATGATTCCTATATGCCTTCAGATGATTCAGGCTACTCATCTATTGAAGATTTCTGTCTGATTACAACTACTGACGATGTCGATGATATGAACTTCTCATCTGATGATGACATCTGTCTGATGGCCAGAGAAGCTGACCAGTCTGAGGTAATCTCTAAACCTTCTGTGGTTTCTTGTTCTACACCTGTTGTGCTTAACACATCTGCTGGAGAGAATAACCTGCAGGTCTACAATGACCAATTGCTTGATGATCTCTCTAATGCAATAGATACTTATACACGAGTGGAAGTCGAGAACGATAACCTAAGGGCTGAGAATATTCGGCTTATCAAGGATATTGAGGCAAGTAAAGCAGCTGAACTAAAATCAGCTGAAATTGTTCAAAAGATGACTAAAGAATTGGAGTTTCTGAAAGTCAGTACACTGATCAGGGAAAGCAGATTAAGGAACCGTTGGCTCTCAATGAACGACAAGCTGGAGAACTCAAAGTCCTTCAGGCTAAGTTTGATGAACTCTTCCGATTGCATGAGAATCTGAAAACTTCTGAGAACAATTTGCGTAAGAAAATAGAGATTTTCACGAAATCTTCTAAGACTGTTCAAGATCTGAACAACTATTTTCATACACAATTTATAAGAAGGGAATTGGGTATGAGAACCCTTCTGGATCCTCAAAATCCTCGTCTGGTTCACATCAGAAAAGTGTAACCAAACAAGTGTTTCTGATCAAGATACACGAAAAGCCAAATCTATATCAGATAAGGGAAAAGGATCAGCTGACCAGGCAAGGCAAGTGCCGGATCAGGAAGGGAACAAAAATGGACCCCAACTGATCAGACACCAACCGAGGAATCAACAGAAGAATCTTGTTCTTCTGAAGAGACCTCAGCCAAATCAGCAGAGTAGACCTCAGTCTGGACCATCTCGTAAGGAACAGTACCAACTGAAGTCAACTCAATCTAAGATGCCTAACAAGCAAGCTAAGGGTAAACTGCTAAGACCATCTATGCCAAAAATATATGAATCTTTTAATGGTAGCAGTCGTACCTACCCTTATAATCAGAAACCTAGGGCTGCTGCACCTGAGCCCCACTAGATCAAAAGAAGACAAGTTTTAATGAAAAATCCCAAGTCTTCTGATTGTCCAAGGCTCACACTAATAATCATACTGATCAGATTGCATATGAAGAAACATATGATTATGTAGATGTTTATGGGAAACAAATCAAACCTTCTGTGTTTAACAAAAGTGCTAGATTTGTTTGGATCCCGAAAGATATTTCTAACCCCTCAGGACCCAATTCTACTGGGGTACCTAAAATATGAACTGCTCGTAGGCTCGAGTGGGACTGGCTAATAAAGGAGGTGTACAAGAAACTATCTGGTACATAGATAGTGGATGTTCAAGGCACATGACTGGAAGTCAACATCTCCTCAGCAATTACATTGAGAAACCAGGCCCACGAGTTCTCTTTGGGGATGACAACTGTGGTTTTACCAGAGGAGTTGGAACCTTAGTGAACGATGATGTACATGTTACAGGTGTTTCATACGTTGATGGCTTAAGGCACAACTTGTTATCTATATCACAGTTCTGCGATAATGGATTTAGTGTTGAGTTCTCATCAGATCAATGCACAATCAGAAATCGAGTGACTCAACAGATTTTGCTAACTGGCTCCAGAAAAGGGACGATTTATACAGCAGATTGGGACAGTTGTCCAAGAAATGCATGCTTGATTGTTAAGAGTTCAAAGAGCTCCAGTTGGCTCTGGCACAAGAGAATGAGCCATCTGAACTTCAAAACTCTTAACAAGATAACAAGGATGTCCTTGGTTGAAGGTCTCCCTAATGAAGTATTCTCTAAGGATCAGACATGTGCCGCATGTCAGAAGGGAAAACAAGTAAAAGCTTCATTCAAAGGGATACCTTCTCCTCCATCCAATGATATCTTCGCAATCGCTCCATATGGATTTATTTGGACCAGTTACGCCTCTTAGTTTCAGTGGACGCAAATACACTCTGGTGGTCGTAGATGATTATTCTAAGTTCACATGGGTTGTATTCTTGTATAATAAGAGTGAAACTACAACAAAACTACCTGAATTGCTCAAGAAAATTCAGAATGAGAAGGGTCTCAACATAGTGAAAATCAGATCAGATAAAGGTACATAATTCTTGAACAATTTATATCTGATTTTGCTTTGAGTTTGGTATACAACATGAGACATCAGCTGCAAGAACACCACAACAAAATGGCGTAGCAGAAAGAAGAAACAGAACACTTAAAGAAGCTGCACGCACCATGTTAGCTGAGCATGCAACACAAAACCGTTTCTGGGCAGAAGCTATCAACATTGCTTGTCACACGCAAAATAGATGTTCTCTGACTAAGGTTCACTTTAAAACACCCTATGAACTGTGGAAGGGCAGAAAACCTCGTGTTTCCTACTTTCATATGTTCGGGTGCAAGTGTTTCACACACAACAATGAGAACAGTCAGTTGAGAACCTTCGATGCCAAGTCAGATGAGGGTATATTCTTAGGATATTCCTCAACCAGCAAAGCATTTAGGGTTTTCAACAAACGAACTCTAGTTGTGGAAGAAACACCTCATTGTTGGGGTTATACTGGAAAGTATGCTTTTACTTTGTATAACCAAACTGAATTTCTGTCTTATTTACTGAAATAAATTATTTATCACTGATGCTTTAAATATCATTGAATGTTACATATATTTACTGCATAACTGTTAAAAAATAGTACGTGTTACATTGTAGTTAATTTAGTGATACCAGATCACAGAAGATTAAATTAACAGTTCCTTGTAACTAAAAGTACGCTGTTCACGACCTATATGGAAATGAACAATCCATCGTGAAAGGTTGAAGTGTAAGGCTCATATTGGCTTGTCTTGACCAAGAGATTACACTAGTGCATGACTGATGCACTGAATAGGACCTACAGGAGGATAAATTCTTCAGCACTGAATTAGGAAGAATTATACCTCAGTGGTTCATTATTTCTTAATCTTCGTCCCTTAAATAGGATCGTGTGTGGTTAGTAATTATTGCTTTGACTTATGATGGGTAGAGAATCAATGAGATTCAATACTTTATATCTTGGGCAATATTATTGGTCACATGCGATTGCTAAGATTTAATACGAAGAATCATGTGCAAGTAAGCTTGTTCGATTTGCCCCCTTGGGAGGTTCATAAGATTTATCATACCAAATCTTGCAAGTGGAATTAGTTTTCGGTATGGATAATAATGTTGAACCGTTCCTTGACAAAGGACAAAAGATATTAATTAATGGAAAGCTATTTCAGTGGCTTGAATTAATTAATGGACTAGATAATCTTAAACACGGGAAATAATATCCGGGAGCCATATTTACAGTAATATGGGTTAAGATGGATAGTGTAATATTAATTATGTAGTGGGATTAATTAATATTTATGGGCTTGAATAATATTGTGGCTCAATATTGGAAATTCAAGATCCATTGGAAGGTTCAATCTTAATTCTCCTAAAGGCCCCTCAAGTAGCCCAAACATAAAGTCCAATAACTGAAAAAGGTGTTTAAAAATAAAATAAATTATTGTTGCCTAATTTTTCTGTATTTTTCGAAAATAATAAATAATAGAGGGAGAAAGATTTCTTTGAATTTTGTTATGGAATGAATATAAGTATTATTGTAATACAAGATCATCTCATTAAATTCAAGAGATCTCCCACTTGGTTATTTATTTGTGTTTTTCGAAAATATTGAATAAATAAAGGAAGGAAAGATTTTCTTGATTTTCTAGAAAATGTATTATGGAAGATATGTGTTGGGAAATTTAGAGTTTTGATGAAAGTTCTAAAACACATGTAATAGGACCAGTCAGACCTGTTAGCTGAATGATGTTTATATTACCGTTTATAGAATACCAGTTGATAATTATTGTATAGAACAACTGATGTAATAGATAGGTCACATATTGAGGGGAACCTCAATATGTATAGGTCGAATCTGAAGATCCAAAGAATAGTGATATCAAATGAGGCCGAATGCAAGAGAAGAACAGAAGATCGGATCGATCGATAAAGTTCGGATATCTCAATTTGAAGTCATGAAGCTCAAACTCGAAACTTGAAGATCGGATGACTTCGGAAGATCGGACCGGAAGACCTACATCAGCCGAGTCTGCTAGTTGAAGCTATGTCAACCGCACGAGAAGACTCCATCGTAGGCCGATCGGCTTTGGATCGATCGGTCAACTCACCGTGAAAACCGATGTTTCACCTAATCATACGTCGATGATCCGAACAAGAAGAATGTCAACCTTAGTTGGAAGAACAACATTTGAAAAGTGCGTCATTAACCAATAAGAACAAGATAAGTATGATCGAGCCGACAATTCTTTGGATTTGGTCTTCGCTTTCTCACACGGCTATAAAAGACACTATTCATGCTTTTCGGCGCCATGCCGTTCTCAAAACACGCCACATCAATCCTCGCAAGTTCACCAAATATAGCACGAAATTCAAATTGCTCTCCAACGGCTCTTTGATTTCGAGGTCTATAAATATGGGATCACACTTGAGTGAAGACACGGAAACCCGAAACGATCAAGAAGCTCAAGCTATAATCGATTTCATACGAAGAACACGAACTAGAAGATTATTTTATTAAGTGTTCATCCCATAAGTTCTTAGCATAGAAATCTTTTCATCTATCCGACAGTGCAACCTTAAACACTAGAAAAGATTTCATAGTTGGAACCAAAACAATCTTATCCAAACCCAAAGTTAGGTTAAGTTGTTTAAGAAGATTCAGACTAGGGTTTCTAGTTCGATTTTCAGGATCGGTTAGTGAGAACTCTTTAAATATCTGTTGGTGTCTTGTGTTGGACTAACACAAAAATCTAAGTCGATTGGGTTTAGTTGGTGCCCCTTGTGATAGGGAAGAGTGGACGAGGGATTTGGTTTGTCCGAACCACTATAAATCTTGTGTGCCTTTACACCTTTCATTTTAACTGTTTACACAATCGCACATAACTATTAAAGCAAAGATACATATTCTAAGTTAAGATCAGCTAGCACCAAGCTTCGATCGACGATCAAGTTTGGCACTTTAGTCAACTGGTTAAAAGATCGACTTTGGAATCGATTTATCAAAACCGGTTTTTTCACACGGGGTAAAACTTAGCTTCGCACAAATCAGTTAAAATGATAGATACCGAACTGATCTGCCTTCAGGCAATTAGTAAGTTAGATATCGATCCAAACCGATTCACTTTGCACTCGATCAAAGCTAACCGCCATCACACTGATCTGCACAAAAAGTTTACTTAAGTCTATTCACCCCTCCTCTAGAACCTGCGCCTCACAAAAACCCGTTCGGGACCTACAAGTGGTATCGGGCGGCGGTTCTCTGCACCATCGGCTTTGAGTATCATCGATTCTTGAGGAAGAATCTTTGTGGTCAATTGAGCAGATCTTGAAAAACCGTTTTTAAAAACTCATTTTTTTTCAAAATCACTTTCGGCATGGATAATACCTCGGTATGTATCATGATCCGCCAAAGTTCTCAATTGATGAGTATCTGATTGGGCCATTTATATGTGCAACCATCTAGGTTCGATTAGTGGCGAATGATGGAAGTCATCGAAGAGGACCCATCATCATATATCCCGACAACCCTGCGGTTGGAGGAGATCCGAATTTTTTGCCGGGAAGTCTTGTGCGAAAAAGCCCAGCCTTGATGGATCATGAGAGGAAAGGAAGTCGTATACTCTAGATACAATTGCGGGCATATAATCATGAAGGCGATGGATAAGGTCACCAAGGAAAAGATTAAATATCTCAAAAGCTGAAAAGCAATGTGGGATACTCTATTTGAGATATGCGAAGAAATGATCGGATCAAAGACAGTAGTCTACAAAGTTTAACTGGTGAAGTTCGAAAAATCAAGAAGATCTGCCAACGAGACCATCAACGAACTCGATGGAAGGATTACTATGTCAGTAAATAAGCTACGAGAACTTGGTAGAGAGATGTCAGACAAGGATATCAACTACAAGATCTTAAGATCTCTCACCAAGAAATGGAATATGAAAGTCACGGTAATCAAGGATTGCCAAGACATTTCAAAGATGAAGCCGAGTAAGCTTGTTCTTAAGCCTTAAAGCTCACAAGTTCGATTTGATTGAAAGAGGACAAGAAGATGAAGACGAGGTGCCCGCTGAAGCCTCAACGTCTAAATCAGTTACGTTTAAAGCAACCAGCAGCAGATCGAAGGCCAATGAACCTGTTGGAAACATCATAAGTCAGGTAGAACAGATCGCTCTGCTTACCAGGAAACTAGAAAAATCAAATATTCAACTTGGTAAGTATCGAAGATTCTATAAAGATTATCAACATAGCCGAGGAAGAGATAGGAGATCACCCAATGGATCTCCGAGAAAGAACCAGAATCGATGATCGAAGAGATCCAGAGAAGAAAAGAAAAGAAATAATCGATCGATGAAAGAAGAGATGTGCGGTCGGCGAAGGAGTTCAGACTACTATCAGAAAGGGAAGTCACCTGATAGATCATACAGATGGAGTGACTCACCTGGAAGAAAAGGTTCCGTGGATTAAGGAGCGTGCTTCAACTGTGAGAAGCCATTTTACTACAGCGTAGACTGCCCAGATCTGACGCCAAAAGAAAGGGAAGAAAAGAGGAACATAAGAGAGCAACGTTACATGGACAAAAAACCATGGTTAGCGACACATCCGAATTGATGATTCTATCGCCTCCGAGGATTCCGGATACTCCTCTGTAGAAGATTTTAAATGCGAGCAAAGTCTTTGTTGACTTCTATGAGAATGAAGATCTGATATTTTCTTGAGATGACGATGAGATCTGCGATGGCCAAGGAGGACCAATCGAGGTAACCTCCAAACCTTCGCTTTGGTCGCTTTTCACACCGCTTTATCATTAGCACTTTTCTTTGGGGAGATTGACTGCAGCTCTACTCGAGCAATTGCTTGATGATCTCTCCAATGCAATGAGACACTTATGCTATAGTGGAAAGCCGAGAATGACAAGCTAAGGATCGAAATAATCGGCTTGTTAAAGAGAACGATCTCATAAAAGCTCTTGAACTTAAATCTCTTGAAATCGCTTTCGAAGGCAACCGAGGAACTTAACATTCGACGGTTAAATCCTCGATCAGAAAAAGATCAAAGATCACTAGCAATTAACAAACGACAAGTCGATGACTTCAAAATCCTTCAAGCTAAATTTGATGAGCTATTCCGACTGCATGAGAGTCTAAAATCTTCTGAGGATAGTTTGCGGAAGTAAATAGAGGTTTTTACAAAATCATCTAAAACTGTTCAAGATATGAACACCTATTTTCGAACAACGACTAACAAGAAGGGACTTGGGTATGAGAACCCTTCCACATCCTCAAAGCCCGGTTGATTCACCTCAAAAGGTGTAATCAAACGAGTTTCGACAAAGATACACCAAAAGCCAAACTTGTATCTAATAAGGGAAAAAAGACACATTGAAGGGTAAAGGCGGTAAACCGGGGAAGAAATGGACCCCTAGCGGTAAAAGCATCAGTAGGAATCAATGAAGAACCCGGTTCTTACGAAGAGACCTCAACCTGATCAACAGATCAGGTATCAGAAAAGACAACCTGTAAAAGAGAAGTCTAATCTGAGACCCAATCAAGGTCAGCTGCCGAATAAGCACGCTTTAGGTAAACTGCAAAAACCACCTATGCCAAAAAGATATGAATCTTTTGATGGTAGCAGTCGTACCTACCCCTATAATCGAAAACATAGGTCACAGACGAACCATTAATTGGATGAAAAGAAGACAAACAGAAAAAGATAAATCCCAAGTCTTCTAAGTCACCCAAGGTTCACACTAATAATCATACTAATCAGAAAGCATATAAAGAGACGTATGATTATGTTGATAGGTATGGGAGACAAATCAGGCCTTCTGATCTAACTGATCTCAATAGAAGTGCCTGTTTGTATGGATCCCCAAAAACCAATCCTAACCCCTCGGGACCCAATCAAAAGGGTACCTAAAAAGCCTGATTTAGGCTAGAGGTTCGCATGGGTCCGGCCAACAAAGGAGGGTGCAAGCAACTATATCGGTACATCGATAGTGGATGCTCAAGGCACATATTTGGAAGCAAACATCTCCTCGGCTCTTACATAGAAACGTAAAGGCCAGCGTGTACTCTTCGGTGATGATAACTTTGGTTATACCAAAGGATTGTAACCTTAGAGAATGATGATGTACAAATGGGAGTCTCGCGTTTGTCGAAGGTCCGAAGCACAACCTATTATCGGTTTCACAATTTGCGATAAACGGATTGGTGTTGAGTTCTCGGCCCGATCAATGCACTATCAAAAATCGAGCCACTCAATGTAGATTTTGCTAACTGGTTCAAGGAAAGGGACGATCTACATGATTGGAACAGTTGCCCAAGTTTACGGGTTATATTCTTACATAAGAAGAATGAGGCGACAACGAAGATACCCTCTGCAAAAAAGATTACAAAATGAGAAGGATTGTCGATGTAGTAAAAATCGATCGGATAAAGGTACAGAATTTCTGAACTCTTTTATTACTGATTTTTGCTCTAAGTTTGGTATACACCATGAGACATCAGCTGCAAGAACGCCACAACAGAATGGAGTAGCAGAACGGAGAAACAAAACTCTCAAAGAAAATTCGCCAGACGATGTTAGTTTGAACATGCAATACCAAGCCGTTTTAGGCGAAGTTTATCAACTTTGCTTGCCATACTCGAAACAGATGTCTTCGACTAAAGCTCACTACAAAACACCCTATGAACTGTGGAAGGACAGAAAACCTCGTGTTTCTTACTTCCATGTCTTTGGGTGTAAGTGTTTCATACACAACAATGGGAATAGTTAGTTGAAGACTTTTGAGGCCAAGTCAGATGAGGGTATATTCTTAGGATATTCCTCATCTAGCAAGGCTTTCAGGGTTTACAACAGACGAACCCTAGTTGTGGAAGAAACACCCCATGTAGTCTTTGATGAAGCATCTTACGAACAAGAGAAATACGCGCCTCGAGAACAAGATGTACCGATCAACCAAAGACTGATGCTCGGAAAATGGATCAGCTAATGATCAAGGAAAAGGATCGAAATCATAACAAATTATACATTCAGTTAGGCGATTCACCGGATCAATCGGATCTAAGGTACGAAAATCGATGATGAAGAAGTTGATGCGGTGAGGCAATATCAATCGAACCATCCCGGTTCGGGAACACTGAAGTTCCCATGAGCAGATATCGACACATGATGAGTCCAACATCACCGAGACATGTTCTTATCAAGTGGATCATAATTACGCACCACTCCCCAATCGCTAGTAATGAACCTTTATCGAAATGGATGATGTTCTCCAAACCAAGCGCAAATCGTAAGCAGAAGGACACGGATAACCAAATCATCCAACCGATCGATCATCGGAGACCCATCCGATAGAGTTAAAACTAGACATCGAGTTGGTGAAAGTGCCATGTATTCTTTGTTATCCGTCTATGAAGGAACCAACAACAAGAGAGGAAGCTCTACAAGGCCTTAAGTGGATTCTAGCCAGGCAGAGGAGCCGGGAACAGTTCGAGAGAAATCAAGTTTGGGAATCGGTGGGCCAGACCAACTCATCAAGATGTAATTGGCACTAAGTGGGTATTCAAGAACAAAGAGATGAGAAAAATGTCATAACGGGGAATAAGGCAAGACTTGTTCTTAAGGAGTATTCAATCGGAAGAATTGATTATGATGAGACCTTTGCACCGATCGCCGCTTTAAAAGCCATCGGTTTTTTTTCGCATATGCTTCCCCGAGAGGGTTTCTTTGTGTATCGGATGGACGTAAAGAGTGCATTCTTAAAGCGGGGTACTAGCAGATGAAGTTTATGTCGAACAACCTCCGGGCTTGAAAAAGAGCAACCAAGTGTACCATTTAAGAAAAAGCTCTTTATGGCTTTAAAACAAGCTCCTCAAGCTTGGTATGATACACTCTCTCGGTTCTTGATAGGCGATTGGGTTCACTAAAGGAACAGTGGAAGAACCTTATTCAGAATAGAAGATGGAGAAGATATTACGATGGTTCGGATCGTGGGCGACATCATCTTGGATCTCCCAACAAGAGTCTATGTGAAAGATTCAGCAAACTGATGCAAGGGAAGTTCGAGATGTCCATGATGGGGCAGATGAGTTACTTTCTGGGTCTACAAGTGAAACAAAGTACAGAAGGGATATTCATTTGCCAAGCAAAGTACACTAGGAATTTATTGGCTAAGTTTGGAGTTCAAAACTGTAAGGAAGCCAGAATTCCTATGATAACTGGATTCAAGATGGATCCATATGAGGAAGGTCAGAAAACAAATCAGAAAGAATATAGGGCTCTCATTGGATCTCTACTATACCTGACTGCCAGCAGACCAGATATCACTTTTGCATTAGGTGTATGTGCCAGATTTCAGGCAAATCCAATGCAAAGCCACCTAGAAGCAGCTAAGCGGATTCTTAAGTATCTGAAGGGGACAGTAAACCTTGGTTTATTTTACCCATCAGATGATAATCTAGAGCTTAGTGGGTATTCGATTCGATTATGGAGGTTGCAAGATTGGTGAACACGGTGAACCGGAGATCGTGAAGAAGATCTGAAGCGAGATATGCCTATGAAGGATGCGGAGGGCTGGATGATAGTGGGCTGTGTCTTAGTTCATGACCAACCACTTTGGAGGCACAAACAATGAAAGCGAGATCAAGTAACGCATAACATTCCTACATCTCACATCACCGCTGATCAACTTCAGGAGATCAGATCATGTCTCAAAGATATCCTGAAAGAAGAAGTTGAGGGAGTGTGAGCTGATCAGAGACAGATTGGCCTCAAAGAAATAACAGATCAAAGGGAATTGACTATTTCCCAGATTGAGGCAATCAAAGATCAGTTCTCCCAAACTGTGACCAACCTGTCTGCCGAGCTTATAAAATCAGTTGATGACAAACTAATTCAAAGTTGATCAACAACAAGTTTCTTTCGATGCTCATTTGAAAAAGCTAGAATTTGAAGAGAAACTTGACAAACTAATTCTTACCCTTTCAACTGCCGTGGAATCTGTCAAGACTGAGCTGATCTCGAAGGTTCAAAGTCTAACTGCTCAAGCTCAAGGTTTATCAGTTGCAGATCTCAACAGGGCGATATCAGTCAGCTTTGGTTCTCTGACCTCCCACCTCACTGCTCTTTTTGATCAAACCAAAAAAGGGGGAAGGACAGAGTGAGAAACCAACTGACACGATCAGAACAACAGAAGACCTGATTCAGACAGTTGAATCTTATGGACAAAGACTAGACCATCTGGATCTTTTTGCTAACGAAATTTCTGAAAAGATGGAAAAGTCAAAGGCAAGAAAGGCTGCTGCGGGTGCTGGGACATCACAACTTGTACCGATCCTTTCGAGACTAAAAGTCACAAGAAGCACAACTAGCAAAAATAAGAAATCGGGCCGTTAAAATTTAAAGAGTTTCTTTCAAGAATTCTTTGAAAAAAGAAAAGAAGAAAGAAAAAAAAAAAATTGGCAGAGGCAGAAGATCTGAAGAAGAAATTCAGATCGAGGGCGAAGAAAGGAAAGGCTGGAAAATCTGTAGCAGAACCTCAGTTGCCAGCAAGAGTTGATGAGATCATTCCAAAAAGCGCCGCGTTATCTTTGAGAGGTTTGAGGAATGGAATAAGATCAGAAGTGAATGGCTTCTGGATGCCTTTGTTCTTGATCTTGTTCCACAAGAAGAATCTCCGATGCGTTGAATTCCTCAACTGGTTGGAAAACAAACATCCAGATTTTTACAAGTATATCCGGAAAATGAGGCCAAAATAATCAATGTAAAAATATCTCGCCAAGAGTATGATCTGTTGGATTACTCGAAGAAAGCGGAGATGGCTCATTCGAATGATGGCATTTGAAGATTCTATTTTGACATCCTGAGCAAAGCGCGCATAACTGATCCTCAGCAGATCAATGATGTCAAATGGAAACTATATCAGATTTTCAACGTCCCTCAAGATCAAAGAGAGATGCCAGAAGGATACAAGCCTAAAGAGTGAAGAATCAGAAGACTTCTCAGGATCAGCTGTTTTTAAATTCAAACTTTTCTGATGTAATATGTAATCGACAAATCTAATGAGAAAAGTTTATTTTCTGATCCTAAGACAAAATCTCATTGTCTTCTGATTATGTGCTCTTTACTGTTCTATATTTATCAACTGTGATTGGTTTCTCAAAGTGTTTTGGTTTCATCAAAAAGGGGGAAATTGTTGGGAAATTTAGAGTTTTGATGAAAGTTCTAAAACACATGTAATAGGACCAGTCAGACCTGTTAGCTGACTGATGTTTATATTACCGTTTATAGAATACCAGTTGATAATTATTGTATATAACAACTAATGTAATAGATAGGTCACATATTGAGGGGGAACCTCAATATGTATAGGTCAGATCTGAAGATCCAAAGAATAGCTGATATCAGATAGCGGAATGCAAGAGAAGAGCGAGAAGATCGGATCGATCCGATAAAGTCGATATCTCGAAATTTGAAGTCATGAAGCTCAAACTCGAATACTTGAAGATCAGATGACTTCCAGATCAGACCAGAAGACCAATATCAGCCGAGTCTGCTAGTTGAAGCTAAGTCAACCGGCACGAAGTACTCTCATCGGGTAGCCCGATCGGCTTTGATTGATCGGTCACTCACCGTGAAAACCGATGTTTCACCTAATCATCGTCGATGATCTGAACAAGAAGAATGTCAACCTTAGTTGGAAGAACAACACCGAAAAAGTCGTAACGTTAACCAATAAGCACAAGACACGTATGATCGGGAGCCGGCAACGGGGATTTGGTATTGCTTTCTAATGGCTATAAAAGACACTATTCACACTTTCGCCATGTCGTTTCAAGCACGTCACATCAATCTCGCAAGAAGTCTACTAAATATAGCACGAAATTCAAATTGCTCTCCAACGGCTCTTTGATTTCGAGGTCTATAAATATGGGATCACACTTGAGTGAAGACACGGAAACCCAAAAACGATCAAGAAGCTCAAGCTTATAATCGTTTTCGACAAAGAACATTTTGATTTAGAAGATTATTTTATTAAGTGTTCATCCCATAAGTTCTTAGCATAGAAATCTTTTCATCTGGTGATAGCTACCTTAAACACTAGAAAAGATTTCATAGTTGGAACCAAAACAATCTTATCCAAACCCAAAGTTAGGTTAAGTTGTTTAGCTTAGAAGATTTCGACTAGGGTTTCTAGTTTCGATTTCGGGATCGGTTGAGTGAGAACTCTTTAAATATCTGTTGGTGTCTTTGTGTTGGACTAACACAAAAATCTAAGAATGGGTTGGTTTAGTTGGTGCCCCCTTGTGATAGGGAAGAGTGGACGTGGGATGGGCTTGGTTTGTCCGAACCACTATAAATCTTGTGTGCCTTTACCGCTTTCTGTTTAATCATTTTATACAATCGCACACAACTATTAAAAGCTGCATACATATTCTAAGTTAAAATCATTAGCACCAAGCTTTCGATCCGATCAAGTTTGACACTTTAGTCAATGGTTAAAAAAGATCGACTTTGGAATCGATTTATCAAAACTGGTTTTTCACACGGGTAAAACTTAGCTTCCGCGACAAATCGCTTAAACCGATAGATACTGAATCGACCGCCTTGGGCAATTAGTAAGTTAGATATCGATCCAAATCGATTCATTTGCACTGATCAAAGCTAATCGCCATCACACGATTCTGCAAAAAAAGTTTCTGAAGTCTATTCACCCCTCCCCTCTAGACTTCTGCCCTCACAAAACCCGTTCGGGACCTACAATATGTATTTTTGGAATACAAGAATATCTCATAAGTTCAAGAAGATTCAAATCTTGTTTTCCTTACTCCTTATTTTTTTGAAAATACCATAACAAGAGGAGGTGGAATTTTTGTGAAATATTTTAATTATGGAGAAAAGAATATATGAGATATATTCAAGATTTCTTGAAAATCAAGAAAAAGATTTTCCCATATTATTTTTGCCCAAAAATCCAACTACCACCTCATCTATAAATAGGGGATGAATTTTTCATCCCCAAGGCAATTCCATGTGTTGGAAAAAATTAGAAATCCACAAAGGTGGTGCAACATAATTTTATTTTTCCTTTTGTTAAATTGTTCACGAGTTCCTACCACCGGATTGTTGAACAAGGATAAGGGAATACTTGAGAAGGTCTTTTGGTGTGTTCGTGTGAACGGGATCCATCTTCTCAACGGTTGTCACTCCGAGAGGTTAGTTCACGTAAACCCGTAGCATTTCCGCATGCGTAGGATTTATGTGAACTGTTTATATGCATGATTTGTTGTTGAATTATTATTTGAATTAATGTAGGATTAATTCATGCTAGTAATAATTATTAGAATTAAAGTTGTATTTAAATATTCATCCCGAATAGATCCGGGCAAATAATTCCCCAACAATCGTATCGAGCCTCGGCCGACTCGAGTTTTAAATTGTAATTTAATTCGTTTTCATTAAATTTGAAATGGATAGTAGAATTGCTAGATCTTTTTTGCAGGTATCCAATTGTCATGGTATTTGATGAATGTTTATATTTATGCATGCATATAAATTGTGGTTTTTTAATTCGATTCGTTCGAATTCGTTTTGCCTCGTGAGAAAATCCACGAGTAGATTACTATTTGTTTGATTTGTTCAATGTAATTGACTAGTCTAGATCTAGGTTTATTTATTTTGTAAATAAATTGTAACCGGATCGTGAAACGAAGATGAGAGGCGGAGAATTAAAGGCGGACGTCGAAAAGTGCCGGACATATCTGCGAGCCAAGGTGGAGCATGCGGGCTAAATTTGAACGCGCTAGCGACTGTAGCGCACCACCCCGACGATCGCGGGCGAGGCATGGTGAGTGTGCTAGGCGGACATGCGCGCGCAAGGCGTGCGCCGAAGCAAAGGCTGAGTTGGGCAAGCAGGCGTGGGACCGGACACGGAAGTGTCGGCGATGCTCATGGGCAAAGGCAATGGGCGGCAGGCGAGTGCGAGGCGAGGCGTGCGCATAGCGCACGCGGACTCGCGTTCCGGGTTGTGAGCTACTCATTTTCTGGACGTCGTCCTAACCCAAGACGGAGGACGGTTTAAAGAACATGTTGCGAGATGAGTGGGAGCTTTTTCGAGACGAGCGATGAAAATTTATGAAGACGATTTCTCAAGATCAAAACATGACAAAAATTAACCGTGACAATTGGATATATTGCCCAATGTGTTTAATTTTTGTTTTCATATTTTGCATTATTTTATGCTTATTTAAATTGTGTTTAAATATGCGATGCATGAGAAAATGTTTTGAAAAATCTCACCTTCAAAAATTACTAAGTATGTTTAAATAATTAATTGACAATTTTATTAGGATAATAAAATTGAATTAATTTTTGACCTCCATGATTTATTTATTTGTGGATTCTTTTGGAGAAATTCCCCTACGGGATTTGCCAAAAGATAGATTTCCACATGAATGAATTCGAAATGATGATTGTGGGTTATTATTAGTGGCGACGATGACCCTCCCCACGAGGCTCGTTCAAAACAAAATAATAAATTCTGTATTTAATCATGGTTATTACTTAGGTATAAAATTGATATGCATATACTTCCCCGAAGTCCCTGTCAATTTTATATTGGTCAAGTGAGAGCCAACTATTAATTTGGATATTAAAGGTTTGTAACTGTTTTCTTGTTTGTAACCTGCTTGAATGTGTTTAAATAATGACCCACCCCACGTGGCTTATTTAAACTGTTTTGAGATGTTGGCTGATGCATGTTCATATTTTTTTGAGATTTTAATATGATACATGTGATCGAACCTTGTGATATGTTTGTGCTTGTACAAATTATTATTTATTTCATTTCAGCATGTCGCAACCTTTTAATCCACTGTTCAATATACTTAAAGACAATTTGCTTACTGGTGAAAACTTTGTTTATTGGAATCGTAAACTTACTATTGTCCTCATTGCACAAAGCCATAACTGGGTTCTCACTACACCTAAGCCAGAAAAGCCAAATGATGAGTCAACTAAAGCGGTTAAGAAAGAGTATGCTGACTGGGAGCGTTCCAATGAAATGGCAAAGTGTACCATCTTGGCTTCAATGTCAGATGTGTTGCAACACCAACACTAAAACGTTGAGACCGCTGTAGACATCATGACTAGTCTTAAGACGATGTTTCAACATCAGAACCGTGTGGCTCGTCAGATCACCATGAGGGACTTGCTCTCTATGAAAATGGTGGAGGGAACGCCCGTAAGGGAGCACGTTCTCCAGATGATGGCTCACCTTAACAAGCTTGAGGTGCTTGGCGCTGAATACGACATCGAGACCCAAATCGATTTCTGCTCCACTCTCTGCCGAAAAGTTTTGAACAGTTCAGGCTGAACTACCAAATGAACAACCTGAAGTTCTCGATGCCTGACCTGTTGCAAGATTTAGTCTCGGCAGAGGCGATATTGGGGCAAAAGAGCCAAGCCTTGGTGGCAAATGGACCTTCTTCTTCTTCTAGGCCAAAGGGTGGTAAGAACAAGAAAAAGGATAAAAGACACAAGCAAGTGAACTCAAGTGTTGCCAAGGGCAAAGAAAATGTGAAGGGAGGTGGAGGAGTGAGTAAACCAGCTAAGGGGAAGTGCTTCAACTGCGGTGAAAAAAGGGACTTTGGAGGACACTGTTCCAAACCCAAAAGGAATGGAAAGAAAGGTAATTCTCACGCACTAGTTGTTGAAACTTGTTTAGCGGCGTATGCCTCCCATTTATGGGTGGTGGATCTGGATCCATCGATCATGTTTGTTTCACTTCGGGGGGTTCAAGCGGACCCGGCAACTTAGTGGGAGTGAGATCCTCATCACACTAGGCGATGCTACGAGAGTGGCAGCTGAAGCAGTGGGAGAAGTGCACCTGTCTTTTGAAGACAGAGTTTTAATTTTAAGAGATGTTCTTTATGTTCCTAGGTTTAGAAAGAATTTAATTTCGGTTTCTAAACTTTACCTTGATGGATATTCGGTTACTTTTTGACAAAGTTGTTACCATTTCTCTTTATGATAAATTTATCTGTCATGGAACGTTGTCGAATAATCTCTATACAATTAATTTGTGCACACCACTCACTTAAATGCATCCTATAACACATCAATTGTTTCCTATAAAAAAAAACGTTCATCGGGCGTGAGCAGAGACACTTCTATGGCATCTCGATTGGGACATATTAAATCAAAAAGGATTTAAAGGTTGGTAGAAGATGGTTCATTGGAGTCTCTCGGGTTGAACCAATCCCAACTTGCGAATCATGTTTGGAGGGTAAAATGACCAAGAGGGCATTGAGCCAAGGGAATAGAGCCAAAGAAGTGTTAGAAATCGTTCACTGCAGGCGTATGTGGTCTAATGTCAATCAAAGCAAGAGGAGGTTATGAGTATTTCATCACCTTTATTGATGATTACTCAAGAATGCGACTACATTTTCCTTATGAAGCATAAATAAATCGAGACCTTTGACAAATTCAATGAATTTAAGGCTCAAGCAGAGAATCATAGGGAAAAATGCATCAAGTCTCTACGATCTCGATCGTGGAGGCGAAAGTACCTCAGCCGATGAGTTTTTGAACTACTTGTCGATGAAGGATTGTATCGCCTAATCCAGCATCCGGAACCCCTCAACAAAACGGGGTTGCAGAGCGAAGAAACAGAACTCTTTTAGAAATGGTTAGATCAATGATGAGTTATGCGGATCTACCCAAGTCATTCTGGGGTCATGCCTTGGAAACAACGGCTTATATTCTGAACTTGGTGCCATCCAAATCGGTTCCCAAAACTCCTAAAGAATATTAGACCGGGCACAAGCCCAGTTTGAGACACATGAGAATTTGGGGGTGTTCGGCCTACGTGTTGGATAAGGAAGCCAGAAAATTGGATTCTCGATCAGAATTAAGGCTGTTTATAGGATACCCCGAGGGAACAAAAGGGTGTATGTTCTATGATCCCGAAGATCAAAAGGTGATAATAAGCATCCACTTTAGATTTTTGGAAAAAGACTATATGAACGAAAGAAAGCCCAGAAGTGAGATTACCTTAAATGAGCTAAGGGGGCTAACCTCAGTGCCAACTGTACAAGATGACATACCAAACAACACACTTACACAACCGGAACCTCATCGTAGTGGGAGGTTGTAAGACAACCCGAGAGATTCATGGGGGTAGGAGAGTCCTCGGACTTAGTCCCCGGCCAAGATGAATCAGACCCATGGACTTATGATGAGGCAATCCAAGACAAGGATGCGGTTTCTTGGCAAACAGAAATAGAAGCTGAAATGTGTTCTATGGATCATAACAGAGTGTGGGTGCTAGTCGAACCACTTAATGGGGTCAAACCCATTGGTTGCAAGTGGGTATACAAGAGCAAAAGAGGACCGGATGGGAAGGTGGAAACCTTCAAGGCAAGGCTTGTGGCGAAAGGTTATACTCAGATAGAAGGGATCGACTATGATGAAACCTTTTCACCTGTAGCAATGCTCAAGTCCATCCGAATTCTCTTGTCGATTGCTGTGCATCTCGACTTTGAAATCTGGCAAATGGATGTCAAGACGGCTTTTCTTAACAGAAGTCTTGAAGAGGAAATCTATATGCAACAACCCCAAGGTTTCATTAAAAAGGCTAAGAACACCTAGTTTGTAAGCTCAAGAAGTCCATTTATGGACTCAAACAAGCATCCTGAGCTTGGAACCAATGTTTTGATCAAGTAATAAAGTCTTATGGGTTTGATCAAAATGAATACGAAAGTTGTGTGTACAAGAAGCGTGTCGGAACTGCATTGGTATTCTTAGTACTATACGTAGATGACATTCTGCTCATCGGGGACGATGTAAAGGTGTTGTCAGACGTAAGGGCATGGCTTTCAAAATAGTTTGATATGAAGGACTTAGGGGAAGCCGGACACATCCTTGGGATCAAGATCACTTGAGATCGCAAGAAAAGGATGATAGGCTTATCGCAAGCTTCATATATAGACATTGTCTTGAAGCGATTCAGCATGCAGGATTTTAAGAAAGGCTTCGTACCTTTCAGACATGGAATCCATCTATCCAAGGAAATGTGCCCTAAGACACAAAAAGAGATAGATGACATGAAAGACATTCCTTATGCTTCGGCTGTCGGAAGCCTTATGTATGCAATGTTGTGCACGAGACCGGATATCTGCTTTGTCGTTGGCTTGGTGGGAAGATATCAAAGTAATCCGGGAAAAGAGCATTGGACGACAGTTAAGAACATTCTGAAGTATTTGAAAAGAACTCGAGATAGAATATTAGTTTATCAGTCAGATAGTCTAATCCTCATCGGTTACACAGACTCGGATTTCCAATCAGACTTAGATTCCAGAAAATCTACCTCCGGTAGTGTGTTTTGCATGGGGGGAGGAGCCATGACATGGAGAAGCGTTAAGCAGAAATGCATCGCCAATTCTACCATGGAAGCCGAATACATAGCTACTTGCGAGGCAGTGAAAGAAGCGGTTTGGCTCAAGAACTTCCTAGTGGACTTGGATGTAGTTCCGAATTTGCCCAACACAATCACTGTTTACTGTGATAGTGCCTAAGCAGTTGCAAATTCAAGGGAACCAAAAGCCCACAAGGCCAGCAAACACATTGAAAGAAAATACCATCTTATACGAGAAATCGTTAAGAGAGGAGATATAGAGGTGGCAAAGATCGCATTAGAAGACAACCTAGCAGATCCATTCACAAAGGGTCTGCCTCAGAACACATTCGAGAGACATGTGGAAGGAATGGGTGTCAGGACCGTTGACAATCTGCTTTGAGTATAAGTGGGAGATATTATTAGGTTCGTGTAGGTGACATTAGATGTCACGCATTAGGAACTACACGAGATATGTTGTAGTATACTTAAAAGCAGACTTTGAGCATAAGTGGGAGGTTGTTCAGGTTATACTGGAAAGTATGCTTTTACTTTGTATAACCAAACTGAATTTCTGTCTTATTTACTGAAATAAATTATTTATCATTGATGCTTTAAATATCATTGAATGCTACATATATTTACTGCATAACTGTTCAAAAATAGTACGTGTTACATTGTAGTTAATTTAGTGATACTAGATCACAGAAGATTAAATTAACAGTCCCTTGTAACTAAAGGTACGCTGTTCACGACCTAGATGGAAATGAACAATCCATCGTGAAAGGTTGAAGTGTAAGGCTTAGATTGGCTTGTCTTGACCAAGATATTACACTAGTGCATGACTGATTCACCGAATAGGACCTATAGGAGGATAAATTCTTCAACACTGAATTAGGAAGAATTAGACCTCAGTGGTTCGTTATTTCTTAATCTTTGTCCCTTAAATAGGATCGTGTGTGGTTAGTAATTATTGCTTTGACTTATGACGGGTAGAGAATCAATAAGATTCAATACTTTATATCTTGGGCAATATTATTGATCCCATGCGATTGCTAAGATTTAATACGAAGAATCGTGTGCAAGTACGCTTGTTCGATTTGCCCCCTTGGGAGGTTCATAAGATTTATCATACCAAATCTTGCAAGTGGAATTAGTTTCCGGTACAGATAATAATGTTGAACCGTTCCTTGACCAAGGACAAAAGATATTAAGTAATAGAAAGCTATTTCAGTGGCTTGAATTAATTAATGGGCTAGATAATCTTAAACACGGGAAATAATAATCGGGAGCCATATTAACAGTAATATGGGTTAAGACGGATAGTGCAATATTAATTATGTAGTGGGATTAATTAATATTTATGGGCTTGAATAATATTGTGGCTCAATATTGGAAATTCAAGATCCATTGGAAGGTCCAATCTTAATTCTCCTAAAGGCCCCTCAAGTAGCCCAAACATAAAGTCCAATAACTGAAAAAGGTGTTTAAAAATAAAATAAATTATTGTTGCCTAATTTTTCTATATTTTTCGAAAATAATAAATAATAGAGGGAGAAAGATTTTATTTGAATTTTGTTATGGAATGAAGATAAATATTCTTGGAATACAAGATTATCTCATTAAATTCAAGGGATCTCCCACTTGGTTATTTATTTGTGTTTTTCGAAAATATTGAATAAATAAAGGAAGGAAATATTTTCTTGATTTTCTTGAAAAGGTATTATGGAAGATATTTATTTTTGGAATACAAGAATATCTCATAAATTCAAGAAGATCCAAATCTTGTTTTCCTTACTCCTTATTTTTTCGAAAATACCATAACAAGAGGTGGTGAGATTTTTGTGGAATATTTTAATTATGGAGAAAAGAATATATGAGATATATTCAAGATTTCTTGGAAAAAAAAAAGATCTTCCCATATTATTTTTGCCAAAAAATTCGACCACCACCTCATCTATAAATAGGGGATGAATTTTTCATCCCCAAGGCAATTCCATGTGTTGGAAAAAATTAGAAATCCACAAAGGTGGTGCAACATAATTTTATTTTTTAAATTGTTCGCGAGTTCCTACCACCGGATTGTTGAACAAGGATAAGGGAATGCTTGAGAAGGTCTTTTGGTGCGTTCGTGTGAACGGGATCCATCTTCTCAACGGTTGTCACTCCGAGAGGTTAGTTCACGTAAACCCGTAGCATTTCCGCATGCGTAGGATTTATGTGAACTGTTTATATGCATGATTTGTTGTTCAATTATTATTTGAATTAATATAGGATTAATTCATGCTAGTAATAATTGTTAGAATTAAATTTGTATTTAAATATTCATCCCGAATAGATCCGGGCAAATAATTCCCCAACACTCATGTGGTCTTTGATGAGTCAACATCTGATCAAGAGAAATCAGCCGCATAACAAGATGTACCAGACAAACCAGATTCACTGAAAATGGATCAGTTAAGGCTCAAAGGAAAGGATCCAAAATACGTCATTGTATATGTGACCGTGATGATTCACCAGGTCGGTCAGACCCCAAGGTACGCATACTATTTGTCGATGAAGATTTGGTATAACCGAGATAAGAATAATGAACCATCCGGTTCGTGGGGAACACCGATGTTCCAATGATGACATCAACACATAATGAGTCCAACATCAGCTGAGATATGTCCATGCCAAGTGGATCCTATTCAAGTACCTCTCCTAGTCTCTAGTGATGAATCTTTATCAGAAGAGGATGATGTTCTCCAAACTGATGATAATAAGGAAAGAAGGACCTGGATAACCAGTCATCCAACTGATCTGATCATCGGAGACCCATCTGATAGAGTCAAAACTAGACATCCATTGGTGAAAGTGAAATGTACTGTTGTTATCTGTCTATGAAGGAACCACTCACAGTTGAAGAAGCTTTTCAAGATGCAAGCTGGATTCTAGCGATGCAAGAAGAACTGGAACAGTTTGAGATAAATCAAGTTTGGGAACTTGTAGACAGACCAACTCATCAAGATGTGATTGGTACTAAGTGGGTATTCAAGAAAAAGAAGGATGAGCACAATGTGATAATCAGAAATAAGGCAAGACTTGTTCTTTAAGGGATATTCACAATCGGAAGGATTGATTATGATGAAACCTTTGCACGATCGGCTCACACGAAGCCATTCGGTTGTTTCTGGCTTATGCAGCTCATAGGGGATTTACTATGTATCAGATGGATGTAAAGAGTGCATTCTTAAACGGGGTACTAGCTGAGGAAGTTTATGTTGAACAACCTCCTGGCTTTGAAATGAGCAACCAAGTGTACCGTTTAAGAAAAGCTCTTTATGGATTGAAACAGGTTCCTAGAGCATGGTATGATACACTATCCCAATTCTTGACAGAGAATGGTTTCACCAAGGGCTTAATTGATAGGACCTTGTTCAGAATTGAAGACGGTGATGATATTCTGATGGTTCAGATCTACGTGGACGATATAATTTTTGGTTCCCCTAATCAGAAGCTATCACGAGAAATTGAAGAACCGATGATGCAAGGAAATTTGAGATGTCCATGATGGGTCGGATGAGCTACTTTCTAGGTCTTCAAGTCAAACAAGCTCACACAGGATCTTCATCTCGCCAAAAAAAAGTACACAAGGAATTTATTGGCTAAGTATGGTGTTCAGAATTGCAAGGAAGCCAGAATTCCAATGATGATTTCTTTCAAAATGGATCCGATGAAGGTGGTAAGAAAACTAATCCAGAAAAGAGTATAGGGCTTTGATTGGATCATTATTATACCGATGGAAGCCAAACCAGATATAACCTTCGCAGTAGGTGTATGTGCCAGATTTCAGGCAAATCCTAAACAAAGCCACCGGGATGCGACTAAAGCGGATTCTTAAGTATCTAGTGGTAATTTGTAAACCTCGGTTTATGGTATCCAGCAAATGATAATCTAGAGCTTAGTGGGTACTCTGATTCTGATTATGGAGGTTGTAGGATAGACAGAAAATCAACCTCGGGAACCTGTCAGTTTTTGGGAAGTAAGCTGGTTTCTTGGTTCTCCAAAAAACAGACATTTGTTGCCACATCTACTACTGAAGCATAATATATGGTCTTTGGTAGTATTGTTTCCCAAACGCCTTTCTGGCTTTGTCGGTCGGTGAGGATTACAACATAATTGTTACCAATGTGCCTATCTTCTATGACAGTAATAGTGCGATTGCTATCACTCAGAACCCAGTTCTACACACGAGATGCAAGCATGTGGACATCAGACATCACTTTATCCGAGACCATGCGGAAAAGAAGAATATCAGAATGGAAAAGATCCATACTGATAAGCAAAGAGCTGATATCTTAACCAAACCTCTAGCTGAAGTCAGATTCAGAGAGCTATGCAATGAGCTAGGTTTACTGGACTTAGGAGAAGATGCACCAGATTACTTTGGTGGATTAATATCAAACACTAGTTGGTTAAGAGATTGACCAGGTAAGAAGGTCAGATGAAGAAAGAACTTCATCTGATCAGAAGAGATCAGTTGGGAACTGATCAGAAAGGAATGTCAAGTGAAGGGGGAACTTCAACTGACTAAGGATTTCTGGGTCAGAATGGATCTGATCTGAGGGATAAAAACATTGTTGGGAAATTTGCTAAGATATAGGCTACACAGTAAGATCAACAAATCAGAAAGAAGTGGATCAGATACAAGTGGTAACTGGTTGATTACAACATCAACCAGTCAGATATGTTTTCTGTTTACATTATTTGAACTTATCTACTTTTCTGTAATGATTATTGTTTATCTTACTTTATGACGTAAGCCCTGCAAGCATTAAATGCGGATGTGGGGTTTTTGTATTTATTAGCCTTTAATGCGTATTTTCGCATCCAAAATAATTTCAGTAAATTTCCTTGACCACACGATTATTTTACTTTACGACCGCTTAATCTAAGCCGTCCATTTCAAAACACGAATACTCAAGTATTTGTGGGAATCTGTGTAAAAAAAATTTCCCTCGCACCTTTTAAACCCTAAAACTTTTCAACTTCACACTTTCATTACCAAAATTCTTCATAACCTCTCGGTGCAAAACTAGATTCTTTTGAGAAAATATAAATCGATTCTTTCAAAACACTCCATCTTACAAATAGATTTCTGGTAATTTCTAAGTGTTTATCATGTGATGATATGTGAATTTCACTGTTCTACACTGATTATGATATATATTTTGTATAAACTGTGATTTCTCATATTATCTTGGAATAAAGCTTTATCTAAGTTAATGACTGATTACACATTTGCAAAACTGGTCTTTTTAATGTAGAAATGGCACAATTATCAGCAATTCCAGGACAGGGCAAAAAGATGTGTAATTTCCTGTCGATGAAGAAGGACATCGTCGATGAGAAATACATTATATTCAATACGCATTTAATGATGATGAATCGAAGGAAATTTAGATTGCTTTATTCTTGGACGGAGCAATATTGTTATATTCATCTAGATATAGTCCACACTTATTGTTGGGATATTTTAGTTTTGATGAATTATGCCAAAACATTATCAACTTGTGTTATTTAAAATTAAGTTGTTTTAAGAAATGAAACCATTTGAATTTTCGTTTCAGCCAAACTTCAGGTCTTAGAGCATGTATAATTTCACAATCTGCGATTCTGAAGAAGGATTATGTCTTTTCGGGATCTCTCTTTAAAATGCGGTGGCCGAATGATGAAATGAAAATCTTTCTAATTGTCTAAAGGCTTCGAATCGACCAAGCTTCATTTGGCCAAAATATGTTTAACTGAATGCTGAATGGATTATCATTCGACCGATGCGGCTTCAATGTTTATCTTTGCCCGATCCGTTAGACACACAAAAAGTCGCCAATGAGAAGATGACAACACACGTATTGATGTGACATAAAGGACAAAGAAAATTTGGAAGTTTATTAGTATGGATTTGAATATTACTCTCCAAGCGGTAATATTTAAATCCACACTATAAATACATTGCACTATCTTCAAAAAGAAGATAATGGAGGATCTGCAAAGTGAAATTAAAGCCAAATATTCAAACAACTCCATTCATAGAACGCAAAGAAAATACACATATATTCAAAAGTGTTCTACCCTAGATCTAGCACAAATGTTATATCCTAAGCTTAGAGAGATTTTCCCATCCTTAGCATTGAATTTAAACAAATGTAAGGGAAAATCTCAACCTAGTTGGAAACCAAACAAACCTTACCCAAATCGATCGTTTAAGTTTGTAGGTGAGTGTGAACTCGTTAAACATCTAGCAGATGAAAGGGAGGGTAGGCGATCGTGAGGGTGATAAGTCCCGTTTGAGTGAGAACTCGGTAAACATCTAAGCAATCCCGAAAGGGAGGGTAGGCGATCCCTTAGAGGTGATAAGTCCCGTTTGAGTGAGAACTCTGTAAACATCATTTGTTAAGTGGGTGCCCCATGAAGGGAAAGAGTGGATGTAGGACGAGTTGTCCAGAACCACTATAAAAATACGTGTGTTCTTATTTGCTTTCATATTAAGCATCATACATACTTTAGCAAATCTGCATACACACACAAAAAAAAGAAAAAAAAAATTTAAGTCACCTCCCATTGAAATTTTACGAGTTTTAAATCGGGTTTTTCGGGACCAACACTTATGAAGCCCTTGAGTTTTTATACAATCTTCAGATAGATGATGAAGGCAGGTTGAAGTCTTCCGTGGGTGGTTTTGACATTCTCATAACCGATGAAGACCTATTCGAAATCTTCGGAATTCGAACAGGAACCGTTGATCCAACTACCTTCACTACAGGCGTTGATGATAAAACATATCTGAAGGATGTCTTATTAAGACCGGCGAACAACGATCAAGTATTCAATGTCAAAGCACCTTATCTCAGACGGAAGTATCGACTTCTGTTCGAAATAGTGTCCAAAGTGATGGTCCCGGTTTGAAAACCCATTTTGCGCGTGCAGAAGCAAATATTTCGTGCAATGCATATAAAACAGGGGTGAGGGCAGAGTGATTCCAGATTTTTGCATTTTAAGCTCATGTGTTGTGTTTTGCTTATAATCGAATGCATATGTCAATATAAGAACATAAAGCAGTAAAGAACACACGATATTATAGTGGTTCGGAGTCCAACTCCTACATCCACTCTTCCCTATCATCAGGGGCACCTACTTAACCAACTGGACTTAGTTTAACGTGTTAGTCCAACACCCAACAGATGTTTACCGAGTTCACACTCAAACGGGACTTATCACCCTCACGGGATTGCCTACCCTCCCTTTCGGGATTGCTAGATGTTTACCGAGTTCACACTCACCTACAAACTTAACCAACTCTTGGGTTTGGGTATAAGATTGTTTGGTTTCCAACTAGGGTGAGATTTTCCCTTACATTTGTTTTAGCCTCAATGCTAAGGTTGGGAAAATCTCTCTAAGCTTAGGATATGACATTTATGCTTAGATCTAGGGTAGAACACTTTTGAGTATATGCGTGTATTTCTAGCTCTGTGTTCTATGGTGGAAAGGCTAGATGATTTGGCTCTGTAGCTTCAATGGTGTTTTTCACACACTTCCACACTTGATAATGAAGGAAGAACTTGTATTTATAGTGTGGATTTGAATGTTACCGTTGGAGAGAATCACATTCAAATCCATACTATTCTTGTAAGTACAAAACTTCTTCAGTTTTGGTTGTCTTCTTCCTCTCATTGGTCCACGTCGGTGATTCTAAATGGCTATATTCCTCGGATTCCGCCTTGGAATCATTCAGATTCTCGAGTCTCGGTGTCTTCAGAGACATCTTGAGTCTTGATTCTATCGAGTCTTGAGTTTATCTCGAGTTGAGATTTCTCTATCTGAGCCTCGGGTTTATCGAGCCTCGGGAAATGATTTAAGACTTCTCTTGAAAGGCGTCTTATCTGATTTTCGAAGACGGAGTTCGGTTCTCTGAATTTGAGACATCGACACTTGTGTTACTTTGAAAGAGCTATCGATTTCTTCTTTTCGATCCGAAGTTGATCTGATCAACATTTCTTTAGATCAATATCTCGAGGATAGCATCAGTCGATTGCATTAGGTTTAGCATGCTCGGTTTAGGATCATTCGCGAAGTCTTGATCATCGCCTTTCGTCTTCATATCGATCTCGATCACGTCGAATCTCGATCTACTCCTTTTCGTCTGTGACCTTCTCTTCGATCTTAGTCGGTTTCTTCGATCGGCTTCCGCTCTTCGATCACCATATATCTCATTATTCTTGATCATCGATCGGTGCATTCAGTCATCGATCTTGATCAGGAGCTTAGCTTTTCTTCTCTCTCCGATTTTGCCGCGGCTCATCGGTTAACTCGATCATGTAACTCATCGATCTTGATGATCTCTTCTTCGACCTAAATCGATCTCGATCATTTACTTCGATTAGTGAGTTCCCCTCAACTTGTTCTTTCGTTCCCCTCAACTTGTTATCTGTAAATTAGCTTCAATAACACAAGTTGATAATGTTTTGGCATAATTCATCAAAACTAAAATATCCCAACACAAAGTGATTATGTGTATCACACACAGTCTATATGCCCTTACTGCTATGAAGCAGAATGTGATGACTGCGATAATTAGCAAGGCGGAAAATTTGGATTAGGTTTTTTTATTCAAGTCAAGATTGTTGAAAGAAACAGCTAAATTTAAGCTGAACGAAAGGAACGAAGTCTATCTGACCTTGAAATGCTCGCATATCCACAAGGTGTCCATTCTGCTGTATCGACAAGTTGCCAGATAACTTCGAGTGGAATGAGGATGGGAAGAAAGTCTATTTGGCAAAGTTTAAGACCATCTTGGGGAAGGATGAACCGATTTCTGGGTAATCTGATGATGATCCTACACCATATGTGCCCAGGAAAAGAGGAGAAGGCAAGGGTTCCAAGGATGCGGAGTCGTCTGAGATGTAGACTGCTCTGAAGAGGATGAAGAGAAAAACTCTGGCCAAGAAGCCAGAAACAACAGAAAAGAAGCAAAAGAAGATCACTTCGATCCTGAAGAAGGCAGTTGCAGACCCATCTGAGCCCATACCGGAGACAAGCGTGCCTGAACAGATAAGAGAGACTGAGCTGATTCACCTAGAATCAGATGTGGAGGCTGCTGAGAGTCCAGAACGAACTATCAGCGTAGAAAGGGAAGTTGTTCAAGAGGAACAGATGGTGGAAGAGATTACTGGTGGGAGTCTTCCTGAGAAGGAGGCAGAGGTTGCACCATCTGGGGAGGAATCACCTTCTGATTCCGTGCCTCTTAGCTCTGTATTCCGAAAAGAGAGATCTCCAACTCCCATATCTAAGTCACCCACACCTCCACCTCAGCCGACTGAGCTTATTTCTAATTTACCTCCCACCGCCCCACAGCTGGAACAGGTTCCTGCCTCTGAACCAATATCTACAACAGAACCAGTTGTTCCAGTTCAGAAGAAGCCAACATAACCAGAAGCAAAAATGATTGAGGAACAACCGATCATGGAGTCTGAGCCCGCAGACGATAGATACGTCTCTGTCTCCCACAATCCATTCAATACAAGAATTTAGCTGGGAACACCTGAGGAGGAAGACCCCGTGGTTTACATTTTGAAGCAGCAGATAAAAGCTTATCTACTTGAAATCTGTCCAGATCTCATCAACCATCCGGGCCCTCAGGAAAAGATAGAAGAAATTGTGTTCTGGCGGGACATCAGACTAAAGACTGTGGAGGAGTTCCTAATCCTGATGAAGTCTCTACCAGATGAATACTTCGTCAATCTGGAGGCGAAGTGCTTGGCAAGTGCTGGTGTTGACAGCGTGGTCGAATTGACCTCTGATGATGATATCAGATGGTTGATTCATGATAGGTTCAAGATCCCACGGATGGAAGAATGGGTGAAACACGAATACCAGTACGTTGAGCAAGCTGCCGATGAACCAGGAATGCGTGCTGCAGATGAGATCCAACTTGGCGAGGCATCAACATCTGGTCAGACTACTACTTTGAGTGCCGATGCCCTAGATCACATATCTTCAAAGATTCAGGATGGGGTAAAGGCATCCATTGACGCTCAATTCACATCACTAACAACAGCTCTGATGAAACGATTTGAGGAGGAACAGAGCGGACTGATAGAGAAAGAGAGGAAGCTGACCATGGACAAGATCACACTCATGCACGATCAGATTCTTGAATCGGTGATGAAGAAGGTTGATCCATTGATGGAGAAGTTAAGTCTCCAGACCTCCATGTTGGGTGACACGCAAATATTGTTGGAGAGTGTCTGGGGGTCTTTGGAGCATACAGAATCCTGCATAGACCTAGGGTGGAAACGTTTTGAAGGTTCAGTTAATTGATCGAAGAAGGCCATTGAATCTGGTCTGAACAGGCTGTTGAGCCTTGAACCTTCATTTGCCACGCCCAAGGACATTTCTAGTCTCAAGGAGGAGATTTCCATTCAACTGGTTAATCTGACGAATAAGTTGTCACCACTTTTTGACGAAACCAAAAAAGGGGGAAGGACAAGAGCCAGAAAAACAGATGCAGTTGATACTTGCTGAAACCTCATCTGCTCAACCTGAACCGTCTGTTGAACCATCTGCAATGCCAGAACCTTCTATACCAACTGTGAACATTCCGGACACCAAACTGGTGGAATTATTTCAAACAGTTGAACAGCATGGGGAAGCCATAGCAGCTCAGGGAAAAGAGCTTTCTGAACAAAAGTCTGCGATATCTGAAGTGGTTCAGAGAGTTGATAAGATTGAAGATTTCTCTTCATCAGTTCAGAAAAGACAAGAAGCAGAAGATCAAGCTAGAAGCCTTGAACTGATACAAAAACTAGTTGAAGAAGAGAAAAAGAAGAAGAAGAAATCAAGCTGAGAGCTAGGAAAAGAGGTAACCAAGTTGTGGAATTTGTCCAACCTCAGAAGCAGACCAGAGCAAGGGTGTAATTATCTGCCGCACAAGAAGAGGAGCAGAAAGCCAGAAGGGCAGTGATTGAGGCTGTAGAAAAGAAGAAGAAACTTGTTGATAGTAAAAGGTTGGCAACTAGATACGTAAGAAGGAAGAGGAAGAAAGCCGCCTCAGCAAAGGATATGTCATGGGAAGAGAAAGCCTTACCTGCTCCTGTCAAGGACATTCTGGTCTCAAATAAGAAATGGCTACCCGAATGGGATAAGATAAGAGGTGAATGGCTGATTGATGTGTATGTTCTAGAGAAAATCCCCACAATAGATGATCAGGGCGAATTTAATGAAGAATTCAGAAGCTGGCTCGAGACAAAGCACCCTCATTTCTACGATTTGGTGATGTCTGAAGGTGAAGAGATGGGCCTGATTCCAGAAGCACCTGCATTTGAGACCATCCTTCCACCTCTTCGAGCGGACAAGACTCTTGATCCAGTGCGCTTCAAGCAGATGTATTATGAATTTGCCAAGATGGGTGGGATCATCGAGAAGGACAGACTGGTTGCTCTGATGGATAGAATGTACCGAGTATTCAACATTCCTCCAGAACTTCAAAAGTTTCAATATCGGACTTGATCAGATTCGGAAGACTTTTAGAATTAGATGATAGGTGTTTTTGTTGTACTTTGTAATCAAGCATCTATGATATAAAATATCTTATCTTTCTCTGATTCTAAGACAACCTCTCATTGTCTTCTGAACTGTATGTTGTTATCTGTTATTTACTTTTAATTATTTGTTTTTCTGATTGACTGTTTTGGTTCCATCAAAAAGGGGGAAATTGTTGGGAAATTTGTAGTTTCGATGGAAGTTCCAAAACAGATAATGTATTAGGGCCAGTCAGAATTGTTATCTGACCGATGATATAGAATAGCAGATAAGATGACCAGCTGAAGTGTATAGACAACTGAAGTAACAGATAGGTCACATATTGAGGGGGAACTCAATATGTATAGGTTAAGTCTTGAAGATCAGAAGATCAGCTAACTTGAAGAACAAATATGCTGAAGATCTGGTGATTGAAGCAGATAAGCCGAGAAGCAGATAAGCAAAAGAGTTCAAGACAAAACACCATCCAGAAGACCTACATCAGATGACAACGAGGAAAGGTCAGTAAGTTGTGCTAAGACAACTTACGAGCAGAAGACCTAAATTAGGTAGACAGATCAGTGGTCAACTGATCTGTGTCAGCTCCATCAGATAACTACTTCCATGTTATCTGGTACGAGGAATGTGTTCAGACAAGAAGAATGTCAACATTGTTGCTTATTCAAGTGCTGCAAATCGTACTTTATAGCCAATGAGAAGTCGACAACGCACGTACGGAGTACTGACAGTCTACAGAAAGGTGGTTCTGTTTCAACGGCTAGAAAGGACAAGCTAACATGCTTTCGGCCATGCCGCCCCTGAAGCACGTCAAATCCGCCTGCTGACCTACCTAAAATAGACCGAAATTCAAATTGCTCTCCAACGGCTAGTTCGATTTCGTGCCTATAAACATGGGATCAAACCTTTAGAGTAAGGTTACGGAAATTATACTCAAGCTCAAGCTCTCAAGATTTCCGCACGAAGAACACAAATTCAAGATTTATTCTTAAGTGTTCATCCCATAGTTCTTAGCATAGAATACTTATCCTCTAGCTTTAGACTACTTAAAAGATATGATAGTATTCCAGTTGGAACAACACAAATCTTATACCCAAACAAAAGTTAGGTTAAGTTTGTTATAGCAAGATTTCTATATAGGGTTTCTAGATCAGATTTCTGGGATTGGTGGAGTGAGAACTCTTGAAACATCTGTTGGTTGTACTGTGTTGGACTAACACATTAAACTAAGTCCAGTTGGTTAAGTTGGTGCCCCTGCTGATAGGGAAGAGTGGACGTAGGACAAGTTGTCCGAACCACTATATAAATCTGTGTGCCTTTACATATTGCTTTACATTTACTTGCACACTACTCTTGTTATCTACATGCATATTCTGTACCTGGATCAGATTAGCATCAAGCTACTGATTTGATCAGTTTGACGCCCTTGTCATCTGATCTGAACTTTACTGGTCAGAATCCTTATTTGTTTAAAATTGGTTTTCACACGGGGTTAACTTATCTTCCGAACCATCAGTTAAACTGATAGATACCGAACTGATTTGCTTGACAAATCAGTAAGTCGGATATCAGTCCAAACTGATTCAGATCACACTCTGATAAGACATACGTGCAAATCACATCTGATCCACTAAAAGTTTTTGAAGTCTATTCACTCCTCCCCTCTAGACTTCAACCCTCACTGAAACTCGTTCGGGACCTACAGTTCATCACAAAGTGCATGTGTGTGGTAGTTGTGCCAAGAAAAGGATTCATTCCTCAAAGTGGATTTAGAGAGAATACTCACCTTCTCATCTTAATTGGATCAAAGTCATTGGCCATTGCACGCCAACTTGGACTTTGTGGCCAAGTGTGACATAAGTGATCAATTAATGATTAGATATAAATCGATTAAGTTATTTGAATAGACACTTCATCATGTTCAAGACTAATCGAGTATTCGAGAATGAAAAAAGGAAATCGTAATAGCCCATGTTACAATTACATTTAGTTGCACGTTTCTCGCAATGTACCTCATATATTGAGAATATCTGATTTATTATCTAGGGTTAAATTAAGACCGTTAGTTTGACTAATCACTAGATATATTAGGGCCTATGGGTCACACAACAAGTAACCCTCGTATACGGATTATAATTGGTTGATTAAGTATTAAATTAGATTTAATATTTAATTTATGGAGAATTAATAATATATTAATTTAGAATTAATTATTATTACTATTTAATTAAATTATATTTAATTAAATTGGAATCCCAAAATAATATTAAGGAATATTATTGTAGGAAAATATCTGTAGGGAAAAACATATCTTTGAGATATGCTTTGCAAGATTAGAAATTATCTTCCTAATAAAGATTGCTTAAGATTTAAGTCAATCTCTCCCTATATATATGACATCCTGAGATTCATTATTTACTACAACAAGAAAACTTAGTTTCTCCATAAAATCTAGAATATGAATTTTCCTAGCAAGTTCCGTCTCAGATTCAACACTGACAGATCTGTGCAAGTCTGTCTACGGGGATTACGTGGATACCATAGTTGAGAAATCTGCTATCGAATCACTGTAAGGTTTCTCGTTATGATTATTGTAATCATTTATGCAATTATATATTCGTTGTTGGTGAACTGTTTTATTTCGCTCATGTATTACGTGTTTACGTGCTTCTAAATTCCAACATTGGTGAACTCCGAATGGTTGAAAAAATGGCCAGGTATTACACTTAAAGGGTTGGGTAGAATCGTTTTTTACCTCCCCATCTTTTTCGAAACATCTAAAAAAAGATTAGGTTCTGAAGCCATTTAAGTTCTTTAACTGTTGGTTCTCACATCCAAATTTCAAAGCTTTCATCAACTCAAAATACGATAATTATGATGTCAATGGTTTGTTGGGGGGGGGGGGGTGTTAAAGAAAAACTGAAATTGTTGAAGCAAGATTTAAAGGGGTGGAATAAAGAGGCCTTCGGAAAAATCGAGAACACCATAAGTCAGAAAAAATAGGAAATTGAGCATTCGGACAAGATTGATGACGTGTTTTCTCAATTTTTATATATTAATTATGTACAGTCCACATATTTAATTAATTAACTCAAAACATAAAATACTATTTAATCTAAACTCACTCATAGATTATTTTTAAGTCGTGTTGTGTAAAAATATTGCATATTTCAATTCAGCAAGTTACATGATTTTAAAATATGCTATGGAGTGCACGTTGAACTTGGTGCATACAAGACTTAGTCTTATTAAAATTATATTTTCTAGCCAACGCCTCCATCAAATTCTGGATCCGCCACTGAACTATGATAGAATTTGGTATTCATATCTCCTTCCAATAACCATTTTGATTTCGTCTTTTGATGCCAAAAACCTTCCTTCCAATGCAATGCTCTAAGTAATTCTGTTGTACAATGTTTCCTCTCTACGATTTCCTCCAGCTTGAGATTTGTGTTGATTTTGGGTATTTTCAATTTCAAAAAAATAATTTAATTGAGTTGAAAGCAAATTAAATTTAGATAAATTAGGGTGAAAACATAACATTCCAAAATAATTACATATAATATATATAATACAAAGAACTTGGAGAAGAGTTGGGATGGGCTTGAGCCCGATCAGCCCACCCCATAAATCCGCCTATATCATAGTTGGATCAACTGGAAAAACAAGTCGCTCAATATTGAAGGCATGCACATCAATGGAGTACGAACGGAATCAGTCGAGGGTGTCAAATCTGGGGTGTTTCAAAACTTTAAGGACCGATTCACTGATAGCAACCCGCGACGCCTCTCGATGCCAGGTGATTTTTTTTACAAAAAGATTGAGGCATGCGATAATGATTTTTTTATTGCACCTTTCTCGGAGGATGAAATCAAAGAAGCCACTTGGTCTTGTGAACCGAACAAAAACCCGGGGCCAAATGGTTTTTCTTTTCGTTTCATTAAAGAAAACTGGAATTTATTGAAGGGAGAACTACTTTAAATGATAACTGGTTTTCATCGATTCGGCAAAATAGTTAAAGGAATGAATCCATCCTTTATAGTTCTAATACCTAAAAAGGATGTTGAATCATGCCTTGACGATTTTTGCCCTATTTCAGTTATTGGATGCCTTTTCAAAATCAATTCAAAGGTGCTTGTGTGCAGGATTAGTAAAGTTCTTGAAAGTGTGATCTCGGAAAGTCAATTAGCTTTTATTGGAGGAAGAAAAATCTCGGATGGAATTGTGGTTGTAAACGAGATTATTGATGAGGCAAAAGAGAAGATGAAGAGCTGGTCCATTTTCGAAAGTTGATTTTGCCAAGTCATATGACTCAGTAAATTGGGGATTCCTTGACGAGATGATGCAAGGGTTGAATTTTTGCTCGAAGTGGAGGGGGTGCATTATGGAGTGTGTTTTACCTGGATCTACTTCTGTGCTTGTTAACTGGAGTCCTTCAGGTGAATTTAGATTGGAGAAAGGTCTTCGTCAGGGTGATCCAATATCTCCTTTCCTCTTCTTGATCATTTCGGAGGGACTAAGTATTATGATTGACAAATCTGTTAACTCGGGCTTGCCGGAACCCATTGAAGTCGGTAAGGATAAGGTAAGAGTATCACACTTACAGTATGCAGACGACATTATCTTTATGTGCCCAGCAAGCTTGATAATATAAAGGCAAACAAATACATTCTCAGGACTTTCGAGCTTCTCTCAGGCCTTGCTATAAATTTCAATAAGTTCATTCTCTGGGTTATTAATGTGGAGCATTATTTGTTGGCCGAAATGGCAGCCTCACTGAATTGCACCTTTTGCAGCTGCACTTTCTCCTATTTGGGTTTGAATGTCGATATTAATCATCAAAAGGCAGCTTCTTGGAAAAAACTTGTTGATAAGATCCGAAACCGCTTGTACAAATGGAACGATAAACATTTATCTTTTGGGGGGCAAAATCACGTTAATCCAAGCAGTGATATATGTCATATCGATCTATTGTCTATCCTTCTATAAAGTGCCAAAGAAAACCTTTAGGGAGCTTATGAGTATTTAAAGGAATTTTTTTTTTGGGGATGGGGGGGGCGTGTGTGACAATAAAAATAAAATTCAATGGGTTAGTTGGGAGGATGTGTGATCATGTGGAGGGGGGGGCTTGGGGTTAAAACATTTGAGAATTTTCAATAGGGCGTTGTTAGGAAAGTGGGTTTGGAGGTTTCTTATTTAACCGAGTAGATTATGGTCGATGGTGATTAAGTCTAAGTATGGGGGTTTGAGTATGAGGGCTAATTGGGAAGTCAGAAACCGAGATCTAGGGGGTTATATGGGCACACTAATATTTATTCGAGTTGGTGGAGGGAGGTGTGCGAGTTATATGGGGATTCAGAGAGAGGAGGGATGTGTTAAGGATTTAAAGAGGGTGATTGGGAACTGGTCGGATACTTTCTTTTGGAGGGATATTTGGGGAGAGGAGGGTGCTTTATGTATCAAATTCAATAGGTTATTTAGGTTGAGTACACAAAAGGATAATCTGGTGAGGGATATGGAGCATTGGGGGGCCGGGGTTGGGTGTGGGAGTTAAATGGGAGTCGTAATTTGTTGAGAGTCAAGTCAATTGGATCAACTCACGCTTTATCTTGACAGGTTTAAGCTACAACAAAACAGTGAAGACATTTGGGTCTAGGCATTTAAAAGGGAAAAGCTTCGCACCTTGAAGAGCTCAAGCGATTGTGTGTAAATTACGTAGGGGAAGAATGACTACTAAATATAATCTATTGAAAAGAGGAGGTAACCATGTCATCGGTAATCCTTGCTGCGTTCTCTGTGAATCGGATGACGAGATGGTGCCGCACCTTATTTTACACTGCCCTGTCTCGTCTGGTTTATTGAGTAAGTGTTACCAATGGCTGAGAACTGACATGGTGGCTCATAATACGCCGATTCAGAACTTTCTCCAGCATGGTTCGATATTGTGTCACGACCTCCCTTAATTAACCCAATATAATACGAATATAACTATAATTTAGTGTGTAAACCTGCTATAATTTTTTTCCTCCTTTATCTTACTGTACAACAATATCCATTTGCACCTAAAATAACATGTTCACATACATTTATATATAACCAACACCAACAAACCAGCAATTCATAATCAAACTCCCAGTCAACACAGTAGTACGTACTAGAGTTTATAATCCAACATAGCACATATTTAAAAAAATGACACAATATATAATAACGGAAGCAACATAAGTCACGGTATACCCACATGTCATCATATATGTACACAACAACTCAAAACCTGTAGGAGCTCCACAACTTGTCCAGTAAGGTTGCCATGTCACAGCATCTCAGGATTACTTACAATGCATAAACTACGTGAGATATATCTCAATAAGCAGAAATTATGCATGATAATGTGATTTTTTAGAAAACCTCTTTATGCACTCTTATTTGAAATCACCAATTTATTTATGAAACACTCAATAGGTTTCTTGACTCACTATTATGCACCACATGAGCACTCAACTAGATACATGAGTACTGAGCTCAATAACGGGAGCATTGAGCTCGATACAAGAGCACTAAGCTCAATAATAGGAGCACTAAGCTCAATAAAGGAGTACATAAGCTCAATAATCGGAGCACTAAACTCAATAATAGGAGCACTAAGCTCAATAATCAAAGAACTAAGCTCAATAATTGGAGCAATAAGTTCAATACAGGAGCACTAAGCTCAATAATAGGAGCACTAAGCTAAGCTCAATAATAGGATATACTTGATGCAATGGAATGCATAATATCCCACAAGATTCACATATGATTAAACTCATATAATATCCATGTATCATCAAATATCATCAATTAAACATAAATAAATCATATAATAATATGTTTATGCATTGTAGGTGTAAATTAATTTCTATTTACCTCGACTGAGAAGAATATCGATACCTCGAACTCTTAAACCGTCTTATAAAATTGCAATTATATATATTGATTGCACAACCTTAACGTCTACAACCACGACCTCAATCTCTCCTTCTTCTTTTTTTTTTTTTTATCCTTCCTTTACTTCGTGAAACTCCCATTCTTCTGTCCTCACAATTTTAGGCGTGCGTGTGTTTTTCTTTAAAAGGTTGATAATTGATAGATGAGCATATATATATCTCCACCGCCTTAGTTTGCTTCATGGGTAAGGTTGCTTTTCCTTTTATATTATTATTATTACTAGTTTTCTGTCCGTGCGATGCACGGGCCTCTTGTTATTTTGTTATTTGTAGTTACTAAAAGAATAAGTAAAGGCATATTTTGAATAACTATTTTGGCTGCTTGTGGGTTTCATTGTCTTTTAAGGTGTCGTTCCAAGATTAAATTTCATAAATTTAGTTGAGGATCTAAGAACTTTCATAGCTCTTGTCGTGGGCTTCATTTTGAGCATATAGTTTGAGTTCATCTAATACTGGGTCAACAATAATAACAGTTGCAGTGATGAAATTCATGCTCTAAATATATACTTTGAGTCATTTTGAAATAAATATAAGAATTTGATAGATACAATATATTTTATCAAATTGTAAAACTAAAATTGTTTGTTTGATTCACTAACAACCATATATCTACATCATCAACATCATGAATCTTATAACAATTAATCACGATTGCCCCCGTTAATCTAAAAAATACTCTGTATTAGTAAACATTAAAATTAGGGCCAAGGCATAATAAAAAGTGAGCATTTTAGTTATGACTTGTGAGAATTAAAAATTTATATTACTTTAAGCTTCGCTCCATGATCCAAAAACCATGAGAATGATCCTCATAATTCTTTATTTCCGCTTGGACACTAACCTATCGGAAGCTAGCATTTCAGACACCCATAGGCTAGCTTTTAGACACCCTCCAAACAACTTAATCATCATATGATGGCAAAACCTTAAGAAAAACTCAAGGGATAAACTTACATATTTTAGTATTCACTCTGAAATACATTGCTATCAAATCATATAATAAATGAAAACAGAACAACATGAAGTTTGTAATGCCTTTTGCCACTCAATACACATTTACATATGATGTGAGGTCATGGACTCATACGTTTGAGTCGTTATTTGACCTTTCAAAAAAATAAACAAACAATCTCTGCAGACTATAATCATATTCTACATCAACAATAATTACAAATCTATATAGAAGCACACATATCATCTCCACTTTTTGCACGTTAGTAATGCAAAATTTTCATCACTTTCAAGAAGAGTTTCTTACTCAACAATGAAACTAATGTTCTGTGTAAATAGTTCTCTCTTCTCGAGATACAATATTAAAAATTCAAGCATAGGATTCTATGTAACAAACACAAAATACATATCAATTGGATATTTTTCAAAATAAATAATTAAATATTGAATACTGCTCAATCCTTTTCCATATATATGGGAAGCTTTGGGATCATATGTAAATTGACAAGAGTACAACGTCTAACTTAGACTTTTTCTGCTCATCAGAATTTGGTGGTGCAGAGCTTGTTCGAGCAGGTATCTAGAGTTTTAAAAAAAAAAATCTCTTCATAATTAAGGACATGAAGTTAAACTTTTAAGAAGAGTTTATACTATGCAATCAGCATACGTGCTCCCTATTCATAAATCAAAGACTTATGGACCCATATTGCAGGGGAAATGATCCAGATTGAGGTTGTGAAATCCCCATGCTTATTAAATGTTGATCTTAGTGCAAACTCTTGCCTAATCTATATATGCATTCTCGTAATAGGAATATGTGTTGTGTATGTACTCTCGGCATGTCAGTTCCCAAGCGTGATGCTAAACCATAAAAAAAAAAAAAGATTAAAAATTACAATCATCCATTTCATGATTAAGAATACATACAACAATCAACAATGTACAATGAAGAATTTCTAGGCAGCATATGAAGGGTGATAGTTGTTCAGAACTCAAACTCGCAGATCTTGTATCTCAACTCATAATCATCTAAGATTGGTGTATGTACAAATCAACAACTATTTAGTAAATATATATAACAATTGTAAGAGATTATCAAAAGATCAATAAATTTATTTTAAAAATTCAGTTGTTTTGCTACATCTTTTCACATGTATCTTGATACAAACTTTTTACAATTATCTATAGTTACACACAAGGTGAGAGATATTAAATGCAAGAAAATTAATCATAACGACAATGAGCGTGTAAATATCCATCGGCTAGCTGCATATATAGCATAACATTTGTGTAGAAAATATACTTCACGAATGTACTTTACTCGTTACAGTTTTGGCCAATATCATTCATGTTTCAGAAAATAAAAAGTAGTATAATATGGGTTAGAAAGAGAGAAAATAGAATAAGATTCTGTCAAATTTTATGTGGCTAAGAGATGGTGATTGCTCATGGGGAAGCTATATTTTAAAAGCGGAAGCGTAGGACAGGCTAGACGTTTTTTACCAGATCGGGTTCAACCGAGTCTAATTGTTTTTAAAGTGGTTGAGTTGGTATGACTATAATGTCATAATTACTTAATATATAGTTAAATATATAATTTATATGCCATTGTCTATAATTTTTTTATATGTAAACCAAAATTATTAATAGAATACGTACGTGTAAGTTAACGTGAAAAAGATATGGTGCAATTATATTAATATATCTAACTTTTTTATTAAAAATAATTATACAATTAAACAAAATTTAATAATATTTTTATGTGTGGAAAGTAAAAAATTTAAACAAATTCCATACATTTAATTAGGCCATATATTTAAGTGGTCAAGGCCCATTAAACAGATTCCAAGATTTTAGGCGGATTCATGCCCATTAAAGAAAGGAATAAAGTTGTAAATTAAAACTTGAAAATCTAATTGTGTTTCAATTATCAAAGCGTCGCAGCTCTCAATTAATTAGGATGCATTATAAATCATCTAAAAACTGCAGGACGTGAGGTTGTAAACTAATTATGGCCGGTAATTCCAAGAGTTTTTTTAAATAAACTATCCAAAGATGAGACAAAGTAGGCGCAGTGTTTTTTTTTTTTTTTTTCCAGAATCAATGAGAAATTTGACACACACATGGCAGCATATTAAGGGTGACACTTGACCGCGTTTTGGAGGTGCAATTCTACTTTTATAATATAGATTGTCATTAATGATAGTTTGAAAAAATTACAACTAGATACAAGATTGAGTGAACAATTACAACCAGATACAAAGTGTAGAAATTTGATCAAATTTGAACTAAAATCCATAAATTTTCTGCACTTTGTATGGTTGTAAATTTTTGGTGACTTTGTAGTGAAATGTTTTTCTCCCAAATAGTTTTAGTATAGTAGTTGGCGTTGGAACATGCATATATATATATATATATATATTCCATATCACGCATATATATGCGGTAAACTTGTGTATGTATACACACAATATTTTATTTTTTTTTTATTAATTCTATTAATAATCAACTTATTTGCAATAAAATATTAATAACATTCC
Organism: Stenogyne calaminthoides; assembly: GCA_037126765.1. Classification (NCBI taxonomy): domain Eukaryota; kingdom Viridiplantae; phylum Streptophyta; class Magnoliopsida; order Lamiales; family Lamiaceae; genus Stenogyne; species Stenogyne calaminthoides. Next base: position 16,147,176 of record JBBCBC010000026.1, on the reverse strand, counting down.
TTTGTATTTCATGCATTTATTTTCTTATTTTCTAATTACTTGATATTACTAACCATCACCATATTCCCATCAATCACTTTAAATTCTTTTTATCATAATCAAAATCTCAATAAATTATAATAAGGTTCTCTCACTACTAAGTTTCAAGAGAATAGGTAACACTATAAATAATATAAACTGCATATAATGCATGAATTATAATGAGCATTGAGTAATGAGTAACTCAAGTATTACAACTTGGTACAGGAAATGCTATTAGAATAGCGGATACTCTTTGGATTGACATCACTTGGTTGATTTGGAAGCTTAGAAATGGTCGCGTTTTCAACAACGGAGAAATCGACTTGACAAAAGAATGGGAGGAGATTAATGCCAGAGTTTGGTCTTGGCTCTCTATCAAACGGAACAAGTACAGACGTGAATGAACTCTCAGAGAGACTGATGCAAGTAAATTCTGGTTTTCGAGGAGTTCTTTCCTCATTTCGTTTTCTGGTTTAGGAGCAACATTTATACACTACAAGTCTAGGTTTAATATTTGTAAGGTGGTAAGTCTTTTCGCAGCATGACTTATACTCCAGATTTGTTATTGTTAATATAATCATTAATTTTCCAATAAAGAAAAACAGTGTACCATTATTCCCATCTTTTGCAGTTGCTACTAGAATAGTTCCCTTCATGAGCATACCATCTACAAACAACATCGGTCGATACATGCTTTGTATGCAACAAAAACACGTTAGAAACAATTTGTGACATCATTCACTTCTATGCAAACCAGACTTTTCGGGTTTTTTACATACAATTGCTTCACAGTACCATCTAAGATCGTCGTGATTCATCGGATTTCCCAAACACCTTACTCCTAGCCACTTCTGCAGATTGGTAACCTTTATAGTATGGTACATCTAATCCATAACCATCCTTCAATAGATTTATGATGTCCGCCCCACCAATATTAGGATTGTTCTTGACATTCTGGTAAACCAAATCACACATAATCTTAGGACCAAAGGGTTTACTACTTTTGGATTTACAAGTTGGCCAACACATTGGTGCGACATATTTGATTATGAAATCACAAAATATTTAGTACCAGACTGAATCTTTGCCTTATTAAACCAGTTGCAACAATTCAACGAATCTTCATCACACTTCATAGTTATACAATTGACATCGTTCCTCTTATACTTAAAGTTGAATCCCAATTTGGCAGAATACTTAACAAAACAACAACTACAAAATTATTCCAACTCCACCATCCATTACATGAGCCAGATTTGAAACAGATGGACACACGTCAAATGATGGTCTTATTCCTAAAAGGGATTCCATTCCTAAACTTCCACCAATATACCATCATTCTCATCAATATCGGATTCTGCTAAAACACTAGTTGGTAAGGTAATGTCATTTGACCTCTGTCCACCCTCATTACTAATTACTCGATGACTACTCAATCGATCATTTGAACATAACTGAGAAACAATAATATTCATAGATACATAATGACAAAGTGAAATCAAATTCTTAAGATCATCATCATTAGACAAAGCCACATTACTAAAATCTCCAACTAAACAAGAAAATGACAGTTCTTGTGATATGAATTCTGGCCAAATGATACACACCTGATTTTTAAAATCGATGTAGGACGAAATACCACTAACTGATAATAGCTTGCATCGATGACCATATTTCACGCTAATGATGATAGGATCATTCATTTATGATACTCAAATGCTAACTCAGCCCGAAAAAATAAAAATAAAAAATCACCAAAACACCAATAGCTATCATCGAATTTCAACCAATATGCAAGGATTGTCACATGAATTCGGCATAATTTGAGGCGAGCTCAATCCCTAAATCAACAATTGAATCAGGCATGAACAATGACCCAAGAAAATGAACCCATAAACAAGAACTACACAAATGGTCCATAAACCTTGTATGAAAAAGCAACAATTTGAATTTTGAATTGTGATATGTGACCGTGAACAGTGCCGCCAATTTCCCCCCACTGAAGTGAAGGTTGTACTTGGTGGAGAGAGAAATGAGCTAGGAGGGAGATTTGGTCGAGTTGGGGGGATTGAAGGATGAGGGTAATTTAGACTTTTAATTTCTGTCTTTGTAGTTAGTCGTAATGTGTAAAAACATATGTATTAAATTGTTAAGTGGGGCAAAATCTTGTAGTTAGATGTAATTTTCCCATTTTTTAAAGGAATAACATCAATTTAGGACCTAAATGATTTTTTATGCACATCAAGGTTATGGGGCAATAAAATAGCTGAAAACAAGTAACAACATTGATCTCATAAATAATAATCATAATTTGTTTATGCACACCACATTTTAAATACTCTGTGCTTCTTATCTAGTTTATCAAACTACACACCAATCTGTGAAATGTAGTCAATAGCATTAATCCAATTCCTGTACATGTAATCAAATAATTGGCATCTATCACAAAAGAATATGTATGCACAATATAATGGAAAGATTATCTACTGCCAGAATATCTATGGACAACGAGTGGTACACTTCAGAAACCTTTCCAGCCAGCAAGAATTTCATTTAATATTTCAGCAATCAATTCCCTATCCCCACACAGCAGAAAGGCGTTGAAATCATCTCTAATATCAAAGATCTTACCAAACTTCACCAGATATTGCAAGCAACTACTCTTCAGTTTTGGCAGTTGATAGAGTGAAGCATTCTGGAGCCTTTCCAGCACATTCCTCGTATCGATATCCTCCAGTAGACTCTCGTGGCATGCCTCTTTCAAATCTGATACATCGTACTTATCAGCTGCTCTAAGTAGAGGCAACCTGTGGGCCAAGAATTCTTCACTCGTTATGCTTCCGTAGATATAATTCAGAAAAGCCCGGAAAGCTTCGATCGACATGTCTGAAATGTTTATGACCGACATTTCTTTCTCCTTAAGATCGTGTGAGAACATGCTGCAGAAAACGGGTGACCTCGAAGCAAGAACTGCTCGATGTGCTGTGATGCTTACGTCGGAGGCATTGATTACAATATCTGTGTGGATGCTTTCAGACAACATTCGACCGAGGGATGAAAGAGCTGTGCCATTCGAGTTTCTTTGTGTGAAACCTTCACTCCAAATTGAGTAAGGTTCTATGCCCTGTGGAATTTAAGAGAGTATGACTTATAGCACAGTTTTAATTCATATGGATAAGTGTCTAACATAATTACTTCATCAACTTTTTTATATATATCCTGTTTTTCAATCAATTAAGTCCTTCCAAATAATCAAGAATGTGAAAGTAAAGCAAATAAACATGAAAATGAGTCTTTTTAACTACTAAGCCTGTCACAAAGAATGGAGTTATTTCAATTAACTAGTAACCCTGTCAAAAAGAAAATGAATGTATTTCTTTTTCTGAAACAAGGGCTATTTTCATTTTGATTTCTTATCCTGTTTTTCTAATGAATGAAGCTGTATCAATTAATCACATAGACAGTGAATCTTTTCTGTTACCCCAAAAAAGTTACTTGATGTTGGAAGTATCTTACGTTTGGAGATGCAATTTTGAGATCAAGAAACTCAACGTCGATGATGAATTTCCCAGTCAATGGAACCTCAATAGCCCAAACGAAATCCTCGTTGCTCTTGATCTGTTTATCAGTAATTTCTGCATATAGTATAGACAAAAATTCATAAGACGGTGTACAACCTATAGCACAAATCACACTCACCCCTCCCAAAGTGTTAAAGCGTCAATTCCAACTTATACCCCGCCTCTATGGTATAAGTTCAAAACTTCAGGGAAATTAAACTAAAGTACAAAATCTTTTCAAAATTGGAAACAAGGACAGATACTTTTGACAAAAAGTAATTAAGGCGACTTGCCTGGATGAACCAAACACTTGCGATCCCCCACAGAGGAAACCACTCTGATCATGAATGACGCAATTGGGGGATTTTCTCTGGTCATATTTGATATCTCTGGGTACAATTTTATGAACAGGCTTCGATTCTTTTCCACAGTTAAATGCCTTCAACAACACAAAATTAATATTAGGATTATCGCTACGCATACATGTTCCTTTTGATGAATAAAATTTTGTTCAAATTATGTTCATATCTGGTATGAATGGATAAGAAATACATTCAATTCAACATCAGACAGTTAGTCAAATTCAGTCTCAGATGCTGATTTCTGCCCTCAAATTGGGGATACATGAAACAAACATCTACAAATTGAAACAGAAAGATTAACAACACAAAACCGAGTAGCGATGCTAACCAATTCCATTTCCCGATCTTGAATGGATCGGATTTTCTGTAAGTGCAGGAGGCGAGGTTCTCGATCCGCCATTGGGCGAGGTGCGACGTCGTTTCAACTCTGTAAGCGGAGTCACTCATTCTAGAGAACGCAAGCGCAGCTGTGATTTCATTGATGCAATCGAAAATTCCGTCCAGCAACAGATGATCTCCGTGTTTTCCCAGATTTGCTTTTCACTCTCATCAAAATTTGACTCCAAACTCCCTCTCTCTCTCTCTCTTTCCTCTCAAAAATTCAATATCATTATTTATAATTTTTTGTGAAACTTTTTAATTGGGCGTATGGAGGTTTTCGGTACGCGAGGTTACGTATGATCGTTTGTTTACGCCATTAACGATGAAGGTTTTGTTTGCAGTGTGATTTCTTTCTTCCTGTTTTTGAGAGTTGATTTGTTGGCACACTGCACTTCAGGTTGATGGGCTTATTTATTTATTAATAAAATGAGGGAGGGATTTGAGTATACTTTGCCTTAATGTTACAATTTGGGAGGAATATAATTCTTTTTGTTTTTTTCTCCTTCCAAGCAAAGAATTTGTTTTGTTTCACATAATAATAATTTTTTTTTTTACAGAAAATTTATATAGACCTGGTTCATAAACCATGTTTTTAATTCATAACATTTGACTCTATTCAGAATTTTAATACATGTCAAATTTAATAATTTAGAAAAATGTATTGAAAATGAGTGAAATTGATCAAATAATTGAAGAGACCAACTCTAATTTATTTGGCAAGGGAGTGGGATAAACTTGTCCTCTCAGTCGAGTGATATTAATCGAGTGATATATCTAAATAGTTGACATTTGTGCGAGAGAGTCAACATGATTCATTCTCTGGAACAAATCTCCATAATATTTCAATGGAAGTTTGTCCCACACGGTGTTCGGACCTGCGTTTGTCAAAGAATTTATCCCAACATGGTTCATTCCCCAGAACAAATCTCCACAATATTTCAATAGAAGTTTGGCCCCGCTCATTGTTCGAACCTACATTGCTTTTATCCCCACATCACCAAAGACCTTACCACTCGATTGTGCCCCTGGGTGCTGGTTTCACATAATTTTAGACGGGGGAGAGATACTCTTATGCAACATCTTATGTGCAATATTAACATATTTATGGAAGTAATCAGAAAATTTATAGATATTTCACGGCGTGCAAAACAAACAAAAAAACACATATACAAATTTGTGTTATTGTAGGATAAATATGTGTTACTATGGTTCTAGTGATATATATATATATATATATATATATATATATATATATATATATATTCATATATATCAACACATGTTCATATGGCTTAAAGTATTTGTATAGATTTTGATCCATGAAATATTGTACACAAGTGTTTATGTTAGACGAAATTTTATTCTTTTTAGATTTTAGACGATACTATCTCTTGATTCTTAAATTTTTAGACGATTTTCTCATGATTATTATTATATTGAGTTGGTATGCTGTGAAACTTGTTCACCGTGAAATTAATTTTTTTTTTTTTTTGCACATACACTTTAGTAATATAAGTCACACACTTTAGTAATATAAGTCACACACTTCATTATCACTACTGACACTCTTTTGCTATAATATAAGTCACACCCTTCACTTTTTATGAAGTAATACACTTTTACAAAGAAAAAGTTGCACACTTTACAGTAAAAAATCACACACTTTAGTAATATAAGTCACATTCCTTAACCAGTTTCACCGTAAAACTTGTTCACACTATACTTTGCCTATTCTATTTTGTTAAAATATAATTAAGTTAAATATATTATCAGTAATTTGAATTAAGACTTCTTCATGATTCATCCCCATCCACTCCTTGGCACTTCTTTTTCATCATTATTGGTTTAGAAGGAAAAAAAGCAACAGTTTATTACCTCTACACAGCCCACATACTTTGCATCATTCTTACTTCAGAAAAATATTTTATTATTATTTTATATTTTATTTTACTAATATTGGATCAAGTATATACTGAAATAGATATAAACTAAAGTATTACATTGACTAATAAAAAAAATTTTGTTGGTTCAATAAATAAATAAATTTTATGCTCCTCTTTTTCCTCCTACAGTTTTTATGCTCTCATGAGTACGTCACGTATATAGAATCTTGTTGTATGAAATGAAAATGAAACTTATATAACTTTGTGTTCATTATTAATAAAAAAAGAACATGAATCAAATTATTTACTGCAGCCACGACAAATTGAATTTGACTAAACTCAAATTCACAGCATCAAAAATATTGGTTATTAATTAGTCGATGAGAGAAGAAAAATTGACAACGATAATAATTCAAACAATAATTCTTTGTAGCCTTCTACAAATAATAATTTTTACGTACCGAAGAAATAAAGAAATAGATAAAATGGAAAATGGTGTGAGAAAACTTTCACAATCCTTGTCGTCATTTTTCCCATTCACCCAATAAAATTTTATTTTTATCTTCAATTTATATTTGGGTGGACCTACTTTAAACACAAATAAGCAACTTATGACCTATGTAGCGTGAAGGACTATGAAACACCAATATAAAAAAAAAAATTTTTAGGAAAAGTATATATAATTTATGAGTGATGCTTGTGTGCACCAATTACACATTGGATTCAATTTTAAATTGGATGAACCAGAAACCCTAAACCCTATACCCTAAGTCTAATCCCTAAACCATGAATCATTTGGGCAGGGTCGGATTGAGTCCAGACCAGATAAAAAAAAATCATAATCCATGAACCATTCGGGTTGGGTGAATCATGAACCACTCGAGCCGGGTCGGGTTGGGTTGGGTCCGGGCCGACTTTAAAGAAAATAAGAAAAAATAACAAAAATTCAATTACACCAATTTTAAATTGGTATAAAGAATGCACACAAATATGTACCATGATTTATTTGATTTGAGAAATCACCCCAGGAAATGCTAAATATTCATATTATTATAATTAAGCAAGTTTTAATTATAATATTTTATCTTAAAGGGAGTTTTAACTATAATATATATTCATAGCAACTTAATTGGACAAAAATTGATATTAAACTTATGCATGAATCTTAGAGCCATGCTATCCATTTGCACGTTTTTCTTCTTCTATATCTTTTTCCATCTTCCTAATTTATTCATGGAAACATTGTGTAACACGATAATATCGATGCATGAGAGAGCAATTTGAGTAATTAATGTGGAATGAGTATTCTACATCAGGTGCATCATTCAATTTAAATGTATTTTTGACATATGCAACCCACTTTTATGTAACTATTTACATTAAAACATGCAATTTGTGTCAGTGAAAATAAGTTGCATGTTTTAGTATAAAAATTATACATTTTAACTAAATAAGTAACATGATTAAAAAATATATTTAAATTGCACGGTATACTTTTTGCATATAACACCTTGCCATTAATATGTTACTACATGAATTTAAGTTTTTTTTCTTCCAATCTATTCATAACTCTCCCATTAAATAATCAACTGCTTTCTAACTTATCACTAGTAGGATATGCAAGTGATTCTATTTTATTTAAGTATAACAAAACTTCACAATCATATATCATGGAGGAGAGGGGCCAGTTATTAGATTTGGAATCTTGAAAGAATTTATAATAATTATTTGTTGGGATTTGGTGGAATATCTATTAACATTGGGCAAGTTGGCAAGAAAGGAATCTACATGAGTGGGCCATGTCAGCCGGAATCCTTTTCTTAGCTTGTCAAATACTTGAATTGAAGCAATCAAAACTAATTGATTATTATTCACCCTACTAGATTGGCGAACAAATTGGAGAAAATGATGATCCAAGTTCTTATTTAAAACACTACTTGGAGGCACGGTTTTTAATTTAGTAAATAATAAACTAGAACAAGCCAAAACGATAAACTATTTAGAAAAATGCTTTTGGAAGTGAAAATCTTTGGAGAGGTTACATATGCAATACATGTTGGCTTAAGCACGTTGAGAAGAATGGTAGAATTAGACAACCAAGTGAACATGGGCAGATCCAGAAATTGATGGAGGGATGAGTTAGAAAATATAATTTTGATAAGGTTAAAGTCTTGTATAACATGTGTACAGTTCACTCCATACGTGGACTGTACATAATTAATAAATAAAAAAGTTTGAGATTGAGATTTGAGTTTAGTGTGTAGATTTGGGTATTTTCTATTTCAAAAAATATTTAATTGAGTTTAGATAAATTTGGCTAAAAACATAACAATCCAAATTAATTACGTATAATATATATAATACAAAGAACTTGGAGAAGAGTTGCACTAGGCTTGAGCCCGGTCGGCCCACCCCCTAAATCTGCCCATGCAAGTGAATGAAATGAAGTAGAAATGGAGAAAACAATTGGCGAGGGTTACGTTGTGACTGTGATAGCGCTGAGCGAAGAGACTATGTCGAAGCTTACGATGGAGAAATTGAGTGAACCAGGAGCATTGGAGTAAATAGTGTACTATTACGTAAGTTAGATTATCAAACGGGGGCAGAGCATGTATAGTACAACGAGACGGCTTGGAATAGTGTCTAAAATTAAAAGATACAATTATTATTATTTTACTATATTAATATTAAGAAAATTTTAAAATATACTTTTTTATTGTATTGTAAAATTTTATCAATATGAATATAAATTGTAACTAATTGAAATATAAAAAGATAACACTAATAGTTTAAATTACAATGCAAAAATAAATGACTTCATAATATAAAGAAAATACAAAAGTGCACATCTTTGGGAAGAATACTATAATTTAGAAAATTAGTGACTATGATTTGTAATTTAACCTTTTTAGTATTGCATTGTGTTGTATTAATTAATACATAATTTTCTTTAATATTAATATGTAAATGTGATGAATTATGTTGAATTTTGGTGTTTTATATAATTTTTTACAATAATATTTTATATAATTAAATAAGTGTGGTTTAATATATTTTATTGATATATCACTTTTTTATTTTTAAAATTTATTTTATTTAAATATAAATATGAAATTATATTTCTAATTATATTTGATTATAAACATATATTTTATAAAATAAAAAATAGAATTGATAAATTTAAGAATATTCTAAGAGTATATTACAATTGAGTTCAAATTTGAGTTGTAAGATTGGAGATGATTTTATTATTGGTGGAAAATTTGGTGGCTCATTGATGGTTTTAATGGCAAATTTGTCTTATATCATTGGATATTGCCTAAGAAGATAAGTATGAGAACAAGAATCAAGGAGCAAGATTCACGGCATTCGTTAAGGGATCTCGACGATAATTAAGGAAGGCAAAGATCTCAGATATCTGGGGACATCTCGATATCTAGGGTTTGTTATACGGCCCATTGGATTTTATGATCCACGATTGAAACCTTATAAATAAGGGTTAACCCCAAGAGAAAAAGAAGAGAACTCATTAATACAAAAGAGCTATATTTTGCACGTGTTATTTACTATTTCTTGCTTGTTTTTTTATTTTTTTATTTCTTGTTGCACTAATGTAAAATATAGGTAACAAGAATTTGCGCTAGAAGAAGGATCCTATTAAAATTCACTGCACTTTTAATAGATCCTTCACTCGAAAACCTTCAAAAATCACTGATTCAAAAATCACCTTCAAAACCTTTTTATTAAAGCATTTTTCGTAGAAAAATTATACAACTGCTTTGTAGATAAACTCACTAAAACATATCAAATGTGTCTTCAATATGTGTGTGCATTACCGTGACGTGAGAGCAAGCAACACAAATGTTTAAATGCTTTTGATTTTGCAAGCTTAACATCTTTAAGCCATATTTCCTGGGCCAGAATCATCAATGTCAGCAAAATAAGTGTCCACACTGAAGATGTTATGGTCATTCATTAAATTTGGATATTCAAAAGCTCTGAAAACAATATTGCTCAGTCGCAACAATTTTTTTTAATAATGGACTATAATGCAACTATTTTACAACAATCGAATCTTTTTAAAGTTTTTAAAAATATCAATTATGGGACAAATACCTTCTTGAAAGAAATACTATGGCATTGATCTTAAGGATATATCAATATTAATATTGATATCGACAAACCTCAGAAAATGACAATTATTAATAACTAATGTATTACACAAATTTAATAATTTTTTAAACAAAATATTATATGTATGATCAAATATACATAAAATAATATATATAATATTAACATTTGAATTTAAAATCATTCGATAATTATGCTAGTCTAAGTGACTACGATCCCCTTACATACAATAATATAAAAAGTACAATCTCCAACATTTTCCAATGATATATAATTAATTAAAATAATAAAATTAGATTAAAATATTTAATTTTACTAGACTACGATTAGGTGTTTTTTTTAGCAGAAAATTTAGCCAGGAATAACAGAAAGATAGCTTCAATTCTCTAACTTCTGATCTCTCTCCCTCTCTATTATATCTTCAACATTTATCATTACCTCTATCGTTTTACATAAATTAATAACAGAAAATACTAATATGTGAATCTCAATTCTATATTTCATTAAACAATTCAATTGGTATCTAGACCACCCTATCCCGGTCATGTCTAAAGGGGCTTTTCTCGAAGATCTGCCCGTTCATTTTTATCAACATCAACACCATCTTCATTACCAAAGGGGTAATGTGTTTCAAGCTTCTTGTAAGCATTATCAATACTCATAAGCTTTAGAGACTCTGATCTATGAACATAGTAGCCACAATTATTGGTGTGTATGAAAACATAAGACAAAATTTTCTTATAACCACATTTTTTATTAGTATCATGTGAATCTTCAAAAAAAAAAAAAAAGAAATCATAATCGTCGTTACCATGACCGACTTTGGTCACGGTGTGTAACTCCAACTCGTTCTAGCTCACGTGTATTTTATTTTCTATCATCTAGACTACCAATTTAACATCTTCATTAGAGTAACTGAATATACTATTCACACCCTCTTCCTCACATAAACAATATTGCTTAGTTGCAACAAACTGAGCTAATAATGGACTATAATGCAGATGCTTTATAAAGTTGGTCATAGGAATCTTAGAAAATTTTGAACGTAATTTTTCAACCGGTGTGTGTGGCATTTGAAAAAAATAATCATTTTTTTTGTTGTCCCAAGGGTATACTATGTCTCGCAATAACCTGTATTCTCAATGTAATTACCACACTCTTCTTCTATAAGGTAGAAGCCTTTTTTATTAAAGTATTTTTCGTAAAACACATCATGCAACTGCTTTGTAGAGAAACTCACATGAAACATATCAAATGTGTCTTCAATATCTATGTACATTATCGTGAACAGAGAGCAAGCAACACAAATTGTTAAGTCCTTTTGATTTTGCACGTTTAAGATCTTTAAACAATGTTTCCTAGGCTAGAATCATCAATGTCAGCAAAATAAGGGTCCACACTGAAGATGTTATGGTCATTCATTAGATTTAGAGATTCAAAAGCTCTGAAATGCTTAGTCGCAACAAATTGAGCTAATAATGGACTATAACGCAATTGTTTTACAACAACTGAACAATTGATAATATTTTTCTTTTTAAAGTTTTTAAAAATATCAATTATGAGACAAATACCTTATTGAAAGAAATACTATGACATTAATTTTAAGGATATATCAATATTAGTATTGATGTCGACAAACTTCAAAAAATGAAAATTATTAATAACTAATGTATTACACAAATTTAATAATATTTTAAACAAAATAGTATACGTATGATCAAATATACAAAAAATAATATATATAGTATTAATATTTGAATTTAAAATCACTCGATTTGCTAGTCTAAGTGACTACGATCCCCTTACAAATAATAATATAAAAAGTACAATCTCCAATATTTGTCAATGATATATAATTAATCAAAATAATAAAAGTAGATTAAAATATTTAATTAATTACTATAGACTATGATTGAGTGTTTTTTTAGTAGAAAATTAGCTCAGAATAAAAGAAAGATAGCTTCAATTCTCTCACTTCTGATCTCTCTCCCTCCATTATTATATCTTCAACATTTATCATTATCTCTATCGTTTTATATAAATCAATACTAGAAAATATAAATATGTGAATCCCAGTTCTATATTTCATTAAACAGTTCAATTGGTATCTAGACCAGCCTATCCTCGGCCATGTCTGAAGGCACTCTTCTCAAAGATCTGCCCGTTCAGACTATATAATCAGTCATCACCGCCATCATCATTACCAAAGGAGTCATGAGTTTCAAGCTTCTTGTAAGCTTTGCATTAACACTCACAAGCATTAGAGACTTTGATCTCTGAACATAGTAGCCATAATTATTGATGTGTTTGAAAACATTGGACGAAATATTCTTATAATCACAATTTTGATTGGTACCATGTGAATCTTTAAAAATAAAAAATAAATTATAGTCATCGATACCATGATCGACTATGTCACGGTGTGTAACTCCTACTCGTTCCAGCTCATGCACATTTCATTTCCATCATCTCGACTACCAATTCAACATCTTCATTAGGGTAACTGAATATGCTACTCACACCCCCTTCCTCACAATCACTTCCAATCATGGTCCACGCCCAATCACACCAAGTACTTGAAAAATTCCACAAGTCTCATTGTGTCTGGCCAAAAAAAAAACTTCACGACCTTGTAATCACTGGCGTTGTCCGATCCAAAACTATAAATGGACCTCAAATTCGAGGCTGCTAAATGGTCCAACGAGTTTGAAGTTTGAAATCATGCAACTATGTTTTACGTACATAGATTGCACATTTTAGTATAACAACTCACAAGTTTCAGTACAACATGTTGAGAAATTTAGAGTTTTGATGGAAGTTCTAAAAGAGATTGTATTAGGACCAGTTAGACATGTTAGCTGACTGATGAAGTAAATATCAGATTAGGATGACCAGCTGAGATGTATAGACAACTTATGTAACAGATAGGTTACATATTGAGGGGGAACTCAATATGTATAGGTTTAGTCAAGATTAGAAGATCAGAAGATCAGAAGATCACCAGGCGAGAAGACCAGAAGACCTACATCAGAAAGAGTGACGAAGAGTCTGTAAGTTGTGCTAAGACAACGACTGTGGTCAAGACTCAATCGTAGATCGATGATCGGACTCGATCGGTCACCAAATTAGGTGACCACCAGAAGATCACCAAGACATACATGTTCATCAGACAAGAAGAATGTCAACCTAAGTTGGGAAATCAAACACTGAATAAGTGTACTTGATAATCAATGAGAGCAAGACTTGTATGTACAGAGCTGACATTGTAGGACGAGGTGCTTCAGAGTTAAACACTAGAAAGGACAAGCTTACATACTTTCGGCCATGCCGCCTCTGTGCACATCAAATCGGGTCTGCAAACCTACCTAAAATAGACCAAAATTTGAATTGTTCTCCAACGGCTAGTTCGATTTTGTGCCTATAAATATGGGATCAACCTTCATAGTAAGGTTACAAAAATTATACACAAGCTCAAGTTGATTTCCGCACGAAAAACACTCAAATGAAGATTAAATTTTCTAAGTGTTCATCCCATTTGTTCTTAGCCTTGAATACTTATCCTTTAGCTTTAGCCTACCCAGATAGTAGGATAGTATTCCAGTTGGAACATTACAAATCTTATACCCAAACAAAAGTTAGGTTAAGTTTGTTATAGCAAGATTTCAGTCCAGGGTTTCCAGATCTTATTTCTGGGATTGGTTGAGTGAGAACTCTTGAAACATCTGTTGGTTGTACGGTGTTGGACTAACACATTAAACTAAGTCCAGTTGGTTTAGTTGGTGCCCCGTCTAAAGGGAAGAGTGGACGTAGGACAAGTTGTTCGAACCACTATAAATCTTGTGTGATTTATCTGTTTTACACTTACACACTACTTGTTTAAATCTGCATGCATTTACTTAGTCAGGATCAGATTTGCATCAAGCATCTGATTTGAGAAATAGTTTTTCACGCAGGTTAACTTATCTTTCGCACCATCAGTTAGACTGATAGACGCCTAACTGATCTGCCTTCAGGCGATCAGTAAGTTGGATATCAGTCCGTACTGATTCACACGCACTCTGATCAGGAAACTTGCATATTCACACCTGATCTCATAAAAGTTTTAGAAGTCGATTCACCCCTCCCCTCAAGACTTCTACCCTTACTAACCTGTTTGGGACCTACAAGTGGTATCAGAGTAGTGATTCTTCCGACCACTGGCTTTGAGTATCATCGGTTCTTGAGGAAGAACCTTTGTGGTCACTTGAACTGATCTTGAAAAATCATTTAAAACTCATACTTTGCAAAACCATCACAAGCATGGATAACACTTCAGGAATGCATCATAATTTACCCATGTTTTCAGTTGATGAGTATGCAGATTGGTCTATCGTCATGAGAGACCATCTGGGAGTGATAAGCAACAAAATGACTGAGATTCTTGAGATAGGACCGATCATCATCTATCACTATAATCCAGCTGAAGCAGGAGATCCTACTCAACCAGTTGGTGCAAGGATCAGAAAGAGTCCCTCTGATGGATGCAAATGAGAGGAAATTGTCCAATCTAAATACTATTGCCAGACATCTCATCATGAAGACTATGGATACTACTACGCGTGAAAAAGTGAAGTACCTGAAGACTGCTAAGGAAGTATGGGATACTCTTGCTGAAATCTCCAAAGGAAATGAACATATTAAGAACAACAGATTGCAAGCTGAGCTGGTGATCTTTGAGAAACTTAAGATGCTACCAAATGAAACAGTTGATCAATTTGATGGAAGGATCACTCGTGGAGTCAACCGACTTCGTCATCTAGGACGTGTAATGTCGAACAAAGATATCAACTATAAGATTCTAAGATTGCTGACCAAGAAATGGGATACTAAAGTCACCGTGATCAAGAACTGTCAAGATATTGCTACCATGAAGCCGAATGACCTAATCTTCAGTCTGAAAGCCCATGAGTTCGACCTAATTGAGAGAGGACAAGGATCAGATGATGTCCCTGCTGAAGCTAAGACAAGTTCTACTAAGTCTATTGCATTCTAGGCAACCAGTAGCAGTTCACGAATTGTTGAACCAGTTGGAAACATCATCAGCCAGGCTGAACAAATTGCACTACTAACGAGAAAGCTTGAACGAATGAATGTTCAGATGGGAAAATACAAAAAGTTTTACGATGACTATCGGCGAAGCAGAGGAAGAGATCGAAGATCTTCTGACAGATCACAAGAGAGGTATCATTCTTCAGATGATAGAGATAACATAAGAGATGAACGAAAAGACGATCACAGAGATGAAATGAAAGATGATCGTAGAGAGGATCGCAAAGAGAACAGACGTGATGAGAGATCAGACAAGAGAGGTTCTGATTACAGACAAGGTGGAAAGTCTCCTGATAGATCTTACAGAAGAAATGATTCTCCCAATAAAGGGAGTTCTGGAGATTCATGGTTTTGCTACAATCGCCGAAACTGGTCACTACTGATCCGACGACTTCCATGATCGACTCCCAAGGAGAGAGAAGAGAAGCCGAACAGAAGAGAACAAAGGTTCCGAGATAAAAAAGCAATGGTTGCCGACACATCTGGCATCGATGATTCTTATCTGCCATCAAATGACTCAGGCTACTCATCTGTTGAAGATTTCTGTCTAATTACCACAACTGATGATGTCGATGATATGAACTTCTCATCTAATGATGTGATGGTCCCGGTGGGAAAACCCATTTTGCGCGTGCGGAAGCAAAACATTTCAAAACGGTGCATATAAAAACGAGGGGGTGAGGCACATGTTTCCAGATTTTTGCTTTTTAAGATCATGTGTTGATGATTTTTCCAATAATCAAATGCATATGTCAAGATAAGAACGAAAACGATAAACAAGACAACAAAAGTATAGTGGTCAAGGAAAATGAGCCCTACAGGACTCTCCCCTGTTCCTAGGGGAAATTCCTTATTTGGACTTATCACCTCTCGGGGAGGTTCTAGATATTTAACGAGCTCACACCCAACGGGACTTATCACCCTCAAGGAACGATTGAGATGTTTCAGTTCAACTCCATCGGGACTTATCACCCTCCTTCGGGATTGCCTAACCCTTTGATGAATTGCTAGATGCATGAGTTCAAAGTTATTGACAAACTTAACCGACCGTGATTTGGGTTGATGGATGTTTACGAATTCTTCCACACAAATAATGAAGGAAGAACAACTATTTATAGTGCCAATTTGAATGACAAGAAGGTTGGATGGAGTCACATTCAAAGCCCATACTCGATCCTCAAAAGTCTTCTGGTTCGTTTTCCGAAAAGTTGTCTTCCTCTCATTCGATAAAAGATACAAATTATGCCAAATCTATATCGGATAAGGAAAAGGACCAAACGAGGTCAGGCTTGAAGTGTCGATCGAAGGACTTCTCTTAAATGGACCCCAATCGACAGTAGACACCACCGAGGAATCACAGAAGAATCTTGTTCTTCCGACAAGAGACCTCACTTAAATTTCGAGTAGGCCTCATTTTGGACCATCTCGGTGAATATGACTTTAGATGAAGTCGACTGACTTCAAGTCGCCTAACCAAACAAGCTAAAGGTAAACTGATAAAGTCATCTGTGTAGAAAAGATATGAATATTTTGATTGTAGCAGTCGTACATACCCTTATAATCATAAACCTAGGACTGCTGCACCTGAGCCTCACTGGATCAAGAGAAGACAAGTTCACAAGAAAAATCCCAAGTCTTCTGATCCTACCAAAGCTCACACTCTTAATCATATTGACCAAAATGCACATGAAGAGATGTATGATTATGTAGATGCTTTTGGGAGACAAATAAGGCCTTCTGATCTTGATGATTACAATAGAAATCCCTTGTTTGTTTGGATCCCGAAAGGTACAGCTAACCCCCCAGGACCCAATTCTACTGGGGTACCTAAAGTCTGATGTGCCCACAGGTTCGCGTGGGATTGGCAAATAAAGGAGGTGTACAAGCAACTATCTGGTACATAGATAGTGGATGCTCAAGACACATGACTAGAAGTCAACATCTCTCTCAAAGAATTACATTGAGAAGATCTCGATCATCTAGTTCTCTTTGGGGAGTTCGACAATTTGTTTTTACGGAGAGGAGTTGGAACCTTAGTGAATGTTGATGTAGTTTCAAAAACACAGATGTTCATGGTTTATGGCACAACCTATTACTAAAATATCCCAACATGATGACAATGGATTTAGTGTTGACTTCTCGACAGATAGATGCACAATCAAAAATCGAGTTACTCAGAAGATCTTGCTAACTGGCTCTAGAAAAGGAACGATCTAGAAGATCATATTGGGACAGTTGACCAAGAAATGCATGCTTGATTGATTTTCCAATACCAAAATAGATACTTATACATAAGTGAAAGATTGAGTCATAACCTGAACTTTAAAACTCTTAACAAGATCAAGCAAAAATGTCCTTGGTTGAAGGTCTAAAATGAAATTTTCTCTAAGGATGATGTGTGAATGTCGAGGGAAAGCAAGTCAAGGCTTCATTCAAATGGATTCCTTCTCCGATTAATGAATTACAACCGATTCATATGGATTTGTTTGGACCCAATACACCTTAGTTTGGAGAACTCAAAGTCCTTCGTGGTTGTTTGGATGAACTCTTCAAGTTCATGAGGTTGTATTCTTGTATAAGAAGAATTTGCGCGAAGAAAATAAGGTTTTTAGAACATCTAAGATTGTTCAAGATCCGAACAACTAACTTTTCAAGAAGATTGAGTATGAAATGAAAAGGGTTCATATCGGAATAGTAAAAACGAAGATCGATAAAGATACAAATTCTTGAACCAAATTTATATCGATTGTTGCTCTGAAGTTTGGTATACAAAGATGAGACATGAGAAACAAAACAAAAAAATGGGGTTAAAGGAGAAATAGAATATTTAAAGAGGAATCAACGAAGAATCATGTTAGTTGAGCATGCAACACCAAACCGCCTTAGGGACCAGAAGCAATCAACACCGTGATGTCACACACATAAAGATGTTCTCTAACTAAGATTCACTTCAAAACACCCTATGAGTTGTGGAAGGGCGTAAAACTTTCGTGTTTCTTACTTTAATCATAAACCTATGCAAGTGTTTCATACACAACAATGGGATCAAGAGTCAATTGAGAACCTTCATGCCAAAAATGAAGGTATATTCTTAGGATATTCCTCAACCAAAAGAAAGCATTTAGGGTTTTCAACAAACGAACCAAAGTTGTGGAAGAAGACCTTGTTGGGATATTTTAGTTTTGATTAATTATGTAAAACATTATCAACTTGATTATTTAAGATAAGAAATGCCTTGTTTGTTTGGATCGAGATAAAAGTTAAGGGGGAACCCATAAAATTCCATTTAAGATGACCTAAAGTCGATTTGAGGTTTTCATAGATGAGATCGATCGTGGGATTGGCAAATAAATGAGTGTCTACAACAAATCGAAAGTACATAGATAGTGGATGCTCAAGACATATGAAGAAAGTCATAAACATCTTGTCGGAAGACATTGAGAATCAAAGCAGAAGAGTTCTCTTTGGGGAGAAAACAACTTTAGTTTTAAATAAGTTGGAACCTTAGTGAATGATGGAAATGAGTTCGGATGTTAAAGTGATGTTGATGGATGAACAACCTATTTCAAACATATGAACAAATGATTTCAACAATGGATTTGAGTGTTGATTTCAAAGATAGATGCACAATCAAAAATCAAAGTTTCTCAGATCAGATCTTGCTAGGGGCTCGAAAAAAGGAACAATCTAATCGAAAAAAGATGAGCGAATCGAGAAATGCATGCTTGATTGATTAAGACACCAAAAATCGTTAATAATAAGAAGACAACAGATTATTGATGTGATATAAAACTCTTAACAAGAGAAAATGTCCTTGGTTGAACAAAAAAAAAATTGAAAGTTTTTAGTATGGATTTGAATATTACTTTCCAAGCGGTAATATTTAAATCCACTTCATTAAATACATTGCACTATCTTCAAAAACAACCCGATTGGAGGATTTGTTTGGAGTGAAATTAAAGCCAAATATTCAAGCAACTCCATTAAATAACACGGTGGTTGTGGAAATTACACACATATATTCAAAAGTGTTCTATTCTAGATATAAGAAGAAATGCTATATCCAAAGTTTAGAGAGATTTTCCCATCAAGAAGATTGAGGCTAAACAAATGCAAGGGAAAATCTCAACCGGATTAAACAAACAAACCTTACCCAAATCGATTTTTCGGTTAAGTTTGGTATACAACATGTGAACATCGGTAAACATCTAAACACCACAAAAGGAAAGGCGATAAAGGAGGGTGATAATAGAATATTGAGTGAGAACGCGTAAACATCTAAGCAATCATGCAACACCAAACGATTTCAGAGGGTGATAATCAACGTTTGAGTGAGAAACACATAAACATCTGATGTTCTTGACTAAGATTCACTTCAAAACACCCTATGGATGTTGTGGAAGTTGAGAAAACCCGTGTTTTAAACTTTCATGTGTTCTTATTTGTTTTCACAACAATATTAAATCAATTGAGAACCTTTATGCCAAGTCATAACACATTCGATATTTTTTAGGATATTCCTCCCATTGAAGTTTTTTTAGGGTTTTAAATCGGTTTTTTGTGGAAAGACACCTCATGTGGTCTTTGATGAGTCAACATCGATCGATCGGGAGAAATGCCGCAGAAAAAGACGCGTGCACGATAAACCGTAATCATCGAAAATGGATCGGTTGAGGCTCAAAGAAAAGGATCCAAAATACATCATCAGATACATTTCTAACTTTGACCTTGATGATTCACCGGTCGATCAGACCCTAAAGGTACGCATAACTATCGATGAAGAAGTTGATGCACGGTGAGGCGAGATAAAAAAAACCGAACCATCTGGTTTAGGGGAAACACCTGATGTTTCGGCGGACAAACTTCAGCATATGATGAGTCCAACATCAGCTGAGATATGTCCATGCCAAGTGGACCCTACTGAAGTACCTCTCCTAGTCTCTAATGATGAATCTTTATCAGAAGAGGATGATGTTCTCCAAACCGATGATAATCAGGAAAGAAGGACCTGGAAAACCAGTCATCCAACTGACATGATCATCAGAGACCCATCTGATAAAGTCAAAACTAGACATCAAATTGGTGAAAGTACAATGTATTGATGTTATCTGTCTTTGAAGGAACATCTCACAGTTGAAGAAGCTCTTCAAGATGCAAACTGGATTCTGGCCATGCAAGAAGAACTAGAGCAGTTTGAAAGGAATCAAGTTTGGGAACTTGTAGACAGACCAACTCATCAAGATGTGATTGACACTAAGTGGGTCTTTAAGAACAAGAAGGATGAGCACAGTGTGATAACCAGAAATAAGGCAAGGTTTGTTGCTAAGGGATATTCACAATTAGAAGGGACTGATTATGATGAAACCTCTGCACCAGTCGCTCGTCTTGAAGCTATTTGGTTGTTTCTAGCTTATGCTGCTCACAGGGGATTTACTGTGTATCAGATGGACGTAAAGAGTGCATTCTTAAATGGAATACTGATTGAAGAGGTGTATGTTGAACAACCTCCAGGTTTTGAAACGAATATATACCGTTTAAAGAAGGCTCTTTATGGCCTGAAACAGGCTCTTAGAGCTTGGTATGATACACTGTCCCAGTTCTTGGAAGAAAATGGTTTCACTAAAGGACTGATTGATAGGACCTTGTTCGGAATAGAAGATGGAGATGATATTCTGATGGTTCAGATCTATGTGGACGATATTATCTTTGGATCTCCCAACAAGAACTTATGTGATAAGTTTAGTAAACTGATGCAAGGGAAATTCTAGATGTCCATGATGGGTCAGATGAACTACTTTCTAGGTCTTCAAGTCAAGCAGGCTCATACTGGGATTTTCATCTGTCAGGCAAAGTACACAAGAAATATACTAGCTAAGTATGGAATCCAGAATTGCAAAGTTGCAAAGATTCCAATGATGACTGTATTCAAGATGGATCCAGATGAGAGTGGTCAGAAAACTAATCAAAAGGAGTATTAGGGCTTTGATTGGATTTTTATTATATCTTACTGCCAGTAGACCAGATATAACCTTTGCAGTAGGTGTATGTGCCAGATTTCAGACAAATCCAAAGCAGAGCCACCTGATAGCAGTTAAGCAGATTCTTAAGTATCTGAAGGGAACTGTGAACCTTGGTTTATGGTACCCTGCAGATGATAATCTAGAGCTTAGTGGGTACTCTGGTTCTGATTATGGAGGGTGTAGGATAGAGAAGAAAATCAACCTCAGGTACATGTCAGTTTTTTGGAAGTAAACTGATCTCTTTGTTTTCAAAGAAACAGACATCTGTTGCCACATCTACTACTGAAGTAGAATATATGTCATGAGGAAATTTATTTGCTCCCCAAACCTGCTCCGGCTCTATCGCCGGTGAGGGATTATAACATTGTAGCTACGAATGTGCCTATCTTCTGTGACAGTAATAGTGCAATTGCTATAACACAGAACCAACCCAGTTCTACATACAAGATGCAAGCATGTAGACATCAGACATCACTTTATCAGAGATCATGTGGAAAAGAAGAACATCATAATGAAAAAGATTCATACTGATAAGCAGAAAGCTGATATTCTAACCAAGCCTTTGGTTGAAGTCAAATTCAGAGAACTATGTAATGAGTTAGGGCTTCTGGATCTTGGAGAAGATGCACCAGAATACTTCGGTGGCTTAATCTCCAATATCAGTTGGTTACGTGCCTGACCAGGTAAGACGGCCAGGTGAAGAAGAAATTTCAACTGATCAGATTGGATCAGTCGGGAACTGATCAGAGAGGAATATCAGTTGAAGGGGGAACCTCAACTGACGATGGGGTTTAGATCAGAAGGAATCTAATCTGAGGGATAAACATTGTTGGGAAAATTTCCTAGGGTTTAGGCTACACAGTAAGGTCAACAAGAATCAGATTCGTCAGACTCGAAAATATGGTAACTGATTGATTACGATATCAGTCAGTCAAATACGTTTTGTAATCTTGTTTACCTGATTTCTATCACCTGATATATGTTATCTGATTTAACTAA
Source organism: Stenogyne calaminthoides (assembly GCA_037126765.1). Taxonomy (NCBI): domain Eukaryota; kingdom Viridiplantae; phylum Streptophyta; class Magnoliopsida; order Lamiales; family Lamiaceae; genus Stenogyne; species Stenogyne calaminthoides. The sequence goes on along the minus strand of JBBCBC010000026.1, from coordinate 16,124,731 downwards.
TCATCTGAGCTTATCCATATCTGTGTGATAATTACTGTGCACATTACTTTATGACGTCATGCCTGCAAGCATTAAATGCGGACATGGGATTTATGTATTAAATGCTTTTATTGTTAGTTTTTAAGTCCAAAAGTCTGCAGTCTTTTAATCCTCAACCGCACGATCAAATAACTTTTCAACCGATTAATCTTGACCACCCGTTTTAAAACATAGATACTCAAGTATACAAAAATATTCGTGCAAAATGTTTTCCTCCTATCTATTTAAACCCTAAAACTAGTCTTGAGTAAATCTTTTCATCTCCTTATTTTCAATTCTCAAACTAGAAAAGGTCTTTACCAAAAATCTTCCGATTCAAAAGCAATTCAAGTCGAAAAACTTCTTATACTTCAAATTGCTTATTCTAGTAATTGATACTAAATTTCTCTAACATTCATATGCTAGGGTTATAGGATATGTGTGTATTGTTCTTATTTGTATGAGATTGGAACTTAATTCGATTATTGTTATTTTCTCTGCACAATTTGATCAATATGCTCACTTGGAATTGATATTCATATGAATGTTTCGCATACTGCTCCATTCCGCTTAGAACTGTTTATATGTGTGTGAATTTTCATAGCCCTAATTTTGAGTATGTTTATGTGTTTACAGAAATGGCAACATCTAAGGCATCCACTGAGAGTTGTGATTATGCTTCGTTGATTAAGAATGTGATTGATGAAAAATATGTTATATTCAGCACAAGCAATGATCTGGAATCAAAGGAAATTTTGGAATGTCTTAGAGCATGTGGGCTTGAACAGTTTTGCTTCCGACACTTGGGTAGCGTATATATCATCGAGTCTCTAGAATTCTTAAGGAAGTTGAAAGAGATAGAGAACAAAGAACTATATTCGTTTGTCGGAGGAAACATAATAGATGTTAGCAACGATGACCTTGGAAGGATATTTGGCCTATGATAAAGAAGGAATTACCCCGATGAGTTCATCGCGGGGATATCAGATAAAGAATACTTACAGAAGGTGCTGTTAAGGCCAGGGAACATCACAACCATCACTAATGTTAAGGTTCCCTACTTGAAGAGGAAGTACAGGTTACTTTTTGAAATTGTGTCAAAAGTAATTATGGGCACTGCCTTCAGCCCTGATGCTTTAACGCAGCAGAAGCAGCATTTGATGACTGCTATTATTGAGAAAGCTCCCGACATGAATTAGATGGGGCTATTCAAACATCGACTGCTGCAGGAAACCTCAAAGTTCGTGGTAAATGAGAATAATCAAGTGGTGTTGGCCAAGAATATCTAAAACATTCACAAGGTTTCGATGATCCTTGCTGATAAAATTTCGAACTATCCTTGGTCTGAGGTTGGTAGAAAGCCATATTCGGAGATGTACAAGGCACTATTATACAAGGATGAAGAGTTGTCTGGGCAACGTGATGATGATCCAGCCTCCTATGTGCCGAAAAATAAGAAAGACAAAGGTCCGGCCTCATCTATGCAGTCTGAGGTACAAGGTCAACCCAAGTCTAGGGTTCTCAAGCGAAAACAACTGGCTAGCAAACCAACACGAACAACTGAAGATGTGGGTGAGAAACGCCAGAAAAAACTCACCACAATGCTGCCAAAGAAGGTTGGGATGCCTTCTGGGGGTCTTCAGGATGAAGACAGTGATGTTGAATTACTAGAATCAGGTGGAGAACTGCTGATCGAACAGGCTGATGAAGAGACCGTTGTGAGTTCTGAACGCACGGTCAATACGGGGCAAGATCTGACAGTTGTGGAAGAAACTGGTCAGATTGAGACTGGTGGACAAGCAGGATAACAACTTGAAGAAGTTCAGGATGAGTCTGAACCATCCAACTCAGCTCATCTGAGTTCATTATTCAAAGGCCAAGAACCCACTCACTACCCCAGATCACCTACTCCTCTATCACCTCAACCTGATATACCCTTACCCTCACCTCCCAGAAAACCCTCTCCCCCAATTCAACCTGCTAAACCTGAACCGACTACATCTGAGTAAATTCCATCTATTGAGGTTCAACCTCCAGTACCCACTCAACCTGACATGCCATAAACTGAGCCTACTGAACCTCAACCTGGAACCATCTCTCTTCCTACACTTGCCCAACCACAGATTGAACCTGAGCCTGAGCCATTCCGAGAAGCTACTCCGGACATACAGACTGCTCAGCAGAAGGCAATGTTTGTCTCTATCGTTCACAACCCTTTCAACACAAAAATTGTGTTTGAGTCTCCTGAGCCTGAGCAACCTGTTGTCAAATTTCTGAGGAGAAGGGTGGATAACTTTCTGACCAAACATTATTCTTATCTGGTGGATCATTCGGGTGTGAGACAGATTATTGCAGATGCCCTATTCTGAAGGGATGTCCGATTGTAGTACATCGAAGATTTTTGATGGTCCTGGATGCCTTCGGAAGGGATGAGTTTGTTGACATGGAGCTGAAGATGAAAAATTTGACAGGCGTGGGGAGTGTTACTGAGTTTGCAACAAACGATGATGTTTCCTGGTTAGTAAACAAAATGATGGGATTTCTAGAGATTGAAGAAGAGGAACAGTCTGAATGGGATATGGAGCCAGTTGCCGATGAACCAGTTGAGGGTGCAAGATGAGATCCTGACAGGTGAGGCACAAACAATGCGCTCCAGTCTTTGTGATTCCGCCTGAAACCCTGGACCAAGTGTCAGTGACTATACTGAATGGGGTTAAGGCATCTGTAGAAAATCAGTTCAACACACTTGCTGCGAAGTTGCTTATTCAGATGGATGAAAGAACTAAGAAGCTTGTTGAATCTGAGAGGAATCAGACTGCGAAGAAGCTAACGGAAATGCATTCTGACATTGCTCTAAGTGAAATGGCTAGAGTGGAAACTATGTTGCAAAAGCAGGGCCTGGAGGTTTCAATGCTTTCTGAGGTCAGAACTCTTCTTGAGGAAGCCTATAAATATCTGATGCAAGCAGATTCCAGCTTTGAGGCTTCGGTGAGGAAGTTTGAAGTTTCTGTGTAAATAGCCAAGAAGGCCTTGGAAGAAGCAGTGTAAAAAATGCTTGGACCTGCACCATCTTCTACCTCATTTGTACAAATTCAATCTTTAGAGGTAGAAGATCTAAAGAAGGAAATGCTAAACATGTTAACTACCCTGGAGAAGAACATCGGACTCCTTTTTGATGCAACCAAAACGGGGGAAGAAAGAGCTGAAGCTGGTTCATCAGAAAAACTCCAGAAAGGTCAATTGACTATAGTGACTGCTGATGTACCAACTCAGGCTAATGAATTAGCTAATACTGAGCTAGCTGAGTTGTTTTCCACGATTGAAGAGCATACAAAGTAGCTTGACATACAGGACAAGGCTATTTCTGAACATAAAAGCAGCAATGGTGGATCTATTAGTGTTAGTGTCCTAGAGACAATCCATTGTAAGGACATAATGCTCAGATAATATTCAGTATTAGATTTAATATTATTGTTTATTTAATATTTAATATATGGCGTTGCACTCATTAGAATATTATGTTTGATTGTTTGCATTTGTTCTTATCTATGTTCCCTTGAGTCATTCTGTCATTGAGTGAGTGAGACTCTCAGATGACCTAACCATGATTCTCAAATAGCCCCAATCGAGGATCATCAAGAATGGGATATTGATGATGCAATGGAGATTGGTGTGCGATCTGCATCATACTCTTAGAGAGTGTAGTGAGATCTCACTCACTACGAGATACTAGGTATCTCATAATGGATACACAAATACCTTAGAGAGTATTGGTATACCCATCCGAGAAACCGTTTGATGTAGTTCCACTATATGTGTCTACGGGTGTCTCGGTTAATGGGAGCGATGCGATACTCCTTTGACTTGAGGTCAATACACACGACATGTGTGGAGTGATGAACTTTGACCATGACCGACGCTTGCACCCTTCCATGGGTAGATATGGCTTGGATTGGGTTCATCACGAAGTGCATGTGCGTGGTAGTTGAGCCAAGAAAAGGATTCATTCCTCAAAGTGAATTTAGAGAGAATACTCATCTTCTCCTCATAATTGGATCAAAGTCATTGACCAATGCACGTCAACTTGGACTTTGTGGCCAAGTGTGACATAAGTGATCAATTAGTGATTAGAGATAAATTGATTAAGTTATTTGAATAGACACTTCATCATGTTCAAGACTAATCGAGTATTCATGAATGAAAGGAGGTAATCGCAATAGCCCATGTTTCAGTTACAGGTAGTTGCACATTTCCTCGCAACGTACCTCATATATTGAGAATGTCTGATTTATTGTCTAGGGTTCAATTAAGACCATTAGTTTGACTAATCGTTCGATATATGAGGGCTTATGGGTCACACAACAAGTAACTGTTGTTTACTAATTATAGTTGGTTGATTAAATGTTAAATTAGATTTAATATTTAATTTACGGAGAAGAAATTAATAATAGATTAATTTGGAAATAATTATTATTAATATTTAATTAAATTAGATTTAATTAAATAATAATTCACAATAATAATATTTGGAATATTATTGTAGGATTTAATGTAAATGGAAATAAATCGTAGAGATTTGTCATATATGGAATTTAAATCCGTAGAGATTTATATGTGGAAAATAAATATAAGAGATTTATTTAAATAAATATTAGGGATTTTATTTTTTAATTAGATTAGCTTGAGACTTAAGCTAATCCTCTCTTATAAATATGAGCTCTTGGAAAATTCATATTATGTGACTTCATATTTCTCCATAAAATCTCTAAGTTAGAATTTTCCTAGCAAATTCATCTCGGGGATTCAGCGCTGACAGATCTGTGCGAGTTAGTAAACGACTGTTACGTGGATACCATAGTTAAGGAATCCGTGTACGAATTGTTGTAAGAATTCTGTTTAAGTTTACTCGTATTTAATTTGGCAATTAATTGTTCGTTGTTGGTGAACTTTAATTTTCGCTGCGCATGTATTACGTGTTTACGTGCCTTCATATTCCAACAGTGGTATCAGAGCTTCAGGCTCTTGATTAATTGCATGATTGAATTAACTGGTGTTTTTAAATTAATTTTTTTTTAAAAAACTACATCGGTACGACCAAAATTAATTTGACCACACCTTTATTTGATTGTTGGGGGTGACATATCCCACACTTGTTTGGCTTGTCTTCTTCGTTGGTTCTTGTCGCCTGCTCCAAATTAGGGTTTTCAAAACTCTTCACCTGCTCACCTTACGCCGCCCGTCTGCGGTGGTGACCTACGGCGCATCGCTAGAGGCGGCGGCTGTTAGTCGCGCCTCGCGATGCCAGCGCGGTCCCACGCGTGACGGCGGCGCTTCGTTCCTCGACCCAGCACTACTTTTCGATTGGAATTTAGTGCGATTCTTCTTCGAGATTCACGGCGGCTCATCCCGTCTTGATTCTCGTTGACTGATTCGGCTCTTTTCAAGCGACGATGATGGCCTCCCTGCTTTCCGATTCGCGAATCGATGCATGGAGCGGGGCTTATCGATTGCCACTTCGGGCGTTGACGGCGACACACCAGCGTGCCTTAGGGGCTGCGGTGCGGTATCCGCACTCGGAGTGCGGCGGCGGGGATGCAACCCAGGCGGCATCGGCGGTGCTTCTCCTTCGATTTACCCGTTGCAGGGCTGACTCACCCTTGTGGTGATGACGCGGTTGCATTGAGTGATACACGAGCAGCCTCGCCGTTGTACCACCACCGCGTGCTCCTCTTGTCCCATCTGTGATGCTTCATATGTTGATTCATTACTGTATTGATTGATTTTGGTTCTGAAAACCCCTAATGTCGAAATAATTGGATTAATTTCGATTAATTAGTACTTAGATGATGTTGTTGATGTTGGAATTTAGAGGCACGTAAACACGTAAAACATGCGCAGCGGAATTAAACAGTTCACCAACAAAGAACATATAATTTCAAGTATGAACACGAAAAACAGTAACAAGAAATCTTACAGCAACTCAAGAGCAGATTTCTCAACTACGGTGTCCACGTAATCCCCGTTTACAAATTCGCGCAGATTCGTTAGCGTTGTATCCCGAGATGAATTTGCTAGGAAAATTCTAACTCTAGATTTTATGGAGAAATTTGAACCAATTATAAATCCCAAGAGCTCATATTTATAGGAGAGACTCAGCTTAAATCTTAAGCTAGCCTAATTAGGACATAATATCCCTAATCCTTATTTGTATAAATCCCTAGGATTTATTTCTCCATATAAATCTCTACGAATTTAATTTCCATATGTTGAAAATCTCTACGATTTATTTCCTCATATAATTAAATCCTACAATAATATTCCATATATTATTGTTGGGAATTCCTATTTAATTAAATCTAATTTAATTAAACATTAATAATAATTAATTCCAAATTAATCTATTATTAATTAATTCTCCATAAATTAAATATTAAATCAAATTTAATATTTAATCAACCAACTTTAATCTGTAAAGGGGACTACTTGTTGTGTGACCCATAGACCCTCATATATCGAGCGATTAGTCAAAGTAACGGTCTTAATTGAACCCTAGATAATAAATCGACATTCTCAATATATGAGGTACGTTTGAGAAAAGTGCAACTACGTAATAGAAATGTGGGCAATTGCGATTTCCTCCTTTCATTCATTTAATACTCGATTTAGTCTTGAACATGATGAAGTGTCTATTCAAATAACTAAATCAATTTATATCTAATCACTAATTGATCATTAGTGTCACACTTAGTCACAAAGTCTAAGTTGACGTGCATTGGCCAATGACTTAGATCCAATTATGATGAGAAGATGAGTATTCTCTCTAAATCCACTTTGAGGAATGAATCTTTTTTCTTGGCTCAACTACCCACGACATGCACCGTGATGAACCCAATCCAAGCCATATCTACCCATAGATAGGTCTTGAGTCGGCCATGGTCAAAGTTCATCACTCCACACATGTCGTGCGTATTGACCCCAAGTCAAAGGAGTATCGCGATAAGCTCCCACTTAAAGACACCGTGAATACATATAGTGGAACTACATCAAACGGTTTCTCGGATGGGTATACCAAAATGCATCCATCGTGAGATACCTAGTATCTCATAATAAGTGAGATCTTACTACACTCTCTAAGAGTATGATGCAGATGGCACACCAATCTCCATTGCATCATCAATATTCCATTCTTGATGATCCTCGATTGGGGCTATTTGAGAATCAAGCTTAAGTCATCTGAGTTCTCACACATTCAATGACAACAGTGATTCATGGGAACACATATAAGAATAAAACCAAACAATCAAACATAATATTCTAATGAGTGTAACGCCATACATTTAATATTTAATAAAAAAAATTAACATTAAACAAATACTGAATATTATCTGAGTATTATGTCCTTACAATGAATTGTCTCTAGGACACTAACACTAACAGTTGATGCAACTGATTTGGTTTTTGGATACAAAGTTGAGGGAACGGATGCCTAAAATTACAGAATAGTTGCTGTCGGATTTGGGCGGTGATAGCGGAGGGCTATTGTGCAAATTCTATTTGGAACAAGCGCTCTTGCAAATTTAGAATTCTCACCTGAGCCCTAACAATAAATAATTAAAATCTAATTTGTTTATTAATTTGATTAATATTAAAATTGGATTAAAGGTTGGACCTTAATTGATGATTAATTGGATTAATTATATTTTAATAATTGATTGAAAATTGAAATTAAATTGGATTTTGAATTTGTTTGATAATTTTCATTATTATTAAAATCCCACTTGGTTAACTTATTTTTTGTTAACGCATTTATGGTCTGCATTATAATTGTTTGGGTAGGCGGCACCCAATAATTGTCGGACTGTATTAATTATTTGGGTAGATGGCACCCATATAAGTGTTAGTCCGTATGAAGTCATGTTTGGGTAGGCGGTGCCCAATAATTGCTCAAATATGATGTAGATTAATATGTTGGATCTCGATTAAGTAATTAATACCCCGCCTTTAAAACGTCCCTCACTAAAATATGATTTTCATTAAATTGAACGATGTCTTCCATCAAAATTAAAAGTAAACCGAAGATTTCGTTTCAATGAGTATTTAAGGCCCAAGTCTTTTGCTCGGATCTACATCTAACGGGACTTTTATAGGGTCACAAAATGTCACCGCTTGATGGTTGTAAATCAACTTGATTTTGTTTCACCAGCCCAAGCAGGGAAATGAAAATCAAGGGGCATCCGATTGAACTAGGTTCAATCAACTAGGAATTGCAGTTTTGCAATTGGTTTGGAGACCTACCAGTTATGTTATTACAGTAATCAGCCCAAGCAGATATTGTAATAGAAGGAATGTGGATCCTAGTCCATTATGTTTTATATTAGATATAAATTTGTATTTTTTCGATGAGGTCGTTGAATATGTGAAAATAATGGAAACAAAATAAATTTGAAAGGCCATGTTTATTTTGATTGCTGAATATTGATCATATGAATTATGTGTTTTAATTCCCGTTTTATTTTATTTCTCTAGGATTGTTGAAATGAATAACTTATCACTGAGAAGCATTTTGGAAACGAACAAATTGGCTAGGACAAACTTTCTCGACTGGCACCGAAATGTGCATTTGGTGCTTAGGCAAGAAAAGATTGAGTACGTGTTGGACACGTCAATCCTTGTTACCCCGGAGGCTGGTACTAAAGAGTATGAGGCGTTTGACGCCGAGGCTCAGAAGAAGCATCAAGAGAATGCTTCCCGTGCTCGATGTGTTATGCTATACAAAATAAAAATGAGAAGATGCTTCCCTTCTAGATGATTAAGCATCTGAAGGATTTCTTTGATTCTGAATCTCATTTCGAGATTTATGAAGTGATGAGAGATCTGTTTAGATGCCGATTGTCTGAAGGAGGGAAGGTTTCTCCTCATGTATTAAAGATAATTGGGCTAATCGAGAAACTTGGTCGTTTGGGCATTGAGCTAAAAATCAATGTTGTTGTTTATGTCAATTGCTTCCGATTCATATAATAAACTTTAATATGTTGAATCGACTAAAAATGCACAACATACTAAAGACCTTTTAGTCTTCCACTGCTAAGGAAAAACCCGTGCTCATGGTGAGTGCCTCTACTTCTCCTGCTCCGAAAGGAAAGAAAAAGCGAAGGGGCAAGGCAAAGAAAGGCTCCAAGCCAAGCTTCCTTAAGCCCAAAGGTAGAATTCAAAAGAAGGAGAGGGTGGACAAGGATGTATGTGTCTACTGCAAGCAAAAGGGTAATGGAAGAAGGACTACAAGGTTCTAGCAGCTGAAAAGAACGCACAGGGTGCCTCAGCCACTGGAACAAGTATGTTTGTTATTGAGATAAACATGTCCACAAATGTTACTAACTGCTGGGTATTAGATACCGGTTGTGGCTCACACATTTGTACTAATGTACAGGGTCTCAAGCATAGCAGGGCAGTTATATCGGGTGAAGTCGCCCTACACGTTGGGAATGGAGCAAGAGTTGCTGCTAAACATGTTGGCGTTTATGTTTTAGACTTACCCTCTGGTTTTAGACTTGAACTGAATAATTGTTATTTCTTTCCTTCTATTACTCACAACATTATTTTTATTCCTATGTTAGACATTGAAAGGTTTTCCTTCCATTTTGCAAACAATAATTGTTATTTTTTGCTTAATGGTGATGTTTATGGAAATGCTCCTTTATCGAATGATTTATACTTGTTTCATTGTGGACATAATATTCTTAATATACAAAACAATTAACTCAAACTTAGTAATCATGAAAACCCAACTTACTTGTGGCATTGTAGGCTTGGTTATGCAAATGATAATAGGATAGCAAGGTTAAGGAAGTTAGACTACTTAACCCCATTCGACTTTGAGTCTTATGGAAATTGTGAATCCTGTCTCAAGGGCAAAATGACCAACAAACCATTTTCTGGGAAAGGGGTTCGTGCCAAAGAAGTTCTAGAGTTGAAGTGATGATCTATGGATCATTGCTCACTTCTGGGGGGGGGTCACTTACCTATTTCATCACTTTTACTGTCGATTTCTCAAGATATGGATATGTGTATCTTATGAAACACAAATCCGAATCTTTTGAGAAATTCAAGGAGTTCAAAGCTGGAGTAGAGAAGCAACTTGGTAATAGTATAAAGTATCTTCGATCGGATTGAGGAGGTGAATACCTTAGCCACGAGTTCATGGATTATTTAAAGTTACATGGAATCCAATCACAATGGACTCCTCCCGAAACACCGCAAATGAACGAAGTATCCGGAAGGAGAAATCGAACCTTGTTAGACATGGTAAGGTCCATGATGAGTTTTTCCTCTCTTCCGACATTCTTATGGGGATACGCGTTACAAACCTCAATTTACATTCTGAATAGGATTCCATCCAAATCGGTTGAGCGTACACCATATGAACTATGGTGTGGCAAGAAGCCAACCTTTTCACATATCAAAACGTGGGGGTTTTGTCTGCAATTGTGAAAAAGATGCTCACCGATAAGTTGAAATCAAAGGTGAAAGGGGTTACCTTTGGGATATCCTAAGGAAACGAGAGGATATTATTTTATCTCGAGAAACAAACAATAAAAGACATGTTCCTCAAAAGAAACTATGTCTTTAAGGAACAAGGCAGTAAGATGATAGAACTTGAAGAAATTCAAGGATAACCAAGAGATCGATTGTTGGGATTATCTTTGAAAAAGTATGCTTTTTACTTTGTATAATCGAAATTAATTTTGAGACTTATTTTTGAAATAAATTGTTTATCATCGATGCTTAAAATATGATTGAATGTTATATATATTTATTGCATAACTGTTCAATAATTAAGACGCGTGTTAATTCAGTTAATTTAGTGATACCAAGATCACGAAGATTAAAAATCCTTGTAAACGCCATTAACCTAGATGGAAATGAACAACCATGAAAGGTTGAGGTGTAAGGCTTTATTGGTTTGTCTTGACCAAGAGATTACACTAGTGCATTTGATATATTTGAATAGGACCTACAGGAGGATAAATCGAACAAGGAAGAATTAGACCTCGGTGGTTCGTTGTTTTTAACCTTCGGTTTAAATAGGATGGCATTGGTAACTATTGCTTTGACTTATCATGGGTATGAGAGAGATTCAATACTTTTTATCTTGGGCAATATTATTGGTCACATGTGATTCTTAAGATTTATGAAGAATCGGTGCAAATTGTTTGATTTGCCCCTTGGGAGGTTCATAAGCTTTATCATACCAAATCTTGCAAGTGGAATTTGTTTTCGGTATGGATAATAATGTTGAACCGTTTTCTCGACCAAGACAAAAGATATTAATTAACGGAAAGCTATTTGTGGCTTGAATTAATTAATGGGCTAGATAATCTTAAACACGGAAATAATGACCGGGAGCCATATTGATTTGTAATATGGGTTAAGATGGATAGTGCAATATTAGTTATGTATTGGGATTAATTAATATTTATGGGCTTGAATTATATTGTGGCTCAATATTAGATATTCAAGATCCATTAGAAGGTCCAATCTTAATTTCCTAAAGGCCCCCGAGTAGCCCAACATATAGTCCAATAATGAAAAAGGTGATTAAAATAAAATAAATATTGTTGCTTATATTTCCTCATTATTTTCGAAAATTATGGATAAAAAAGGGAGAAAGATTTTCTTTGAATTTTGTTATGGAATGAAGATATGTATTCTTGGAATACAAGATTATCTCATTAAATTCAAGAAATCTCCCACTTGGTTATTCATTAAGTATTTTCGAAATTTTTGGAAAATAGAGGGCAAGAAAGATTTTCTTGATTTTCTTGAAAATATATTATGGAAGATATGTATTTCTTGAAATACAAGAATATCTCATAAATTCAAGAAGATCCAAATCTTGGATTCTTGCACAACTCATTTTTTCGAAAATTCCATAAAGAAAGAGAGGTGGATTTTTGTGGAATATTTTAATTATGGGAAAAAGAATATATGGGATATATTCAAGATTTCTTGGTGACCAAGAAAAGTCTTTTCCCACATTGAAAATTCACTAAATTTTCGTGCTCCTCCTCTCCTATAAATAGGGGATGATTAGTTCATTCCCAAGTACAATTCCATGTGCTGGAAATATTAGCAAATCCACACAAGTGGTGCAACAAAGTTTATTTTTTTTCCTTTTGTTAATTGTTTGAGTATCCTTCCACGGATTGTCGAAAGCAAGGGCTAAGGGAATACTTGGGAAGTCCTTTTGGTTAGTCCATCCCGACGAAGTCCTTTGCCATCCCGAGAGGTAAGTTCAAAAAACCCTTAGTAGATTCCGCATGTTTGACGTGGTTTTTATATGCATGATATGTTGTTGCAATTATTATTTGACTTAATATAGGATTAATTCATGCTAGTAATAATTAATGAATTAAATTTGTATTTAAATATTCAAGAGAATAAATCTGTGCAAATCATTCCCCAACAACTGGTATCGAGCCAATTTGTTTAAGACTCTGAATTTTTAAATTGTAATTTAATTCACGGACATTAAATTTGAAATTGATAGTTTACATTTTTGCGATGTATCCAATTGTCATGGATTTTAATGTTTTTATTTTGCATCAAAGTGGTTTTTTAATTCGTTCGATTTGTTTTGCCTCGTGAGAAAATCCACGAGTAGACTCAGATTTGTTTGATTTGATCAATGTAATAGACTAGTTTAGATCTAGGTTTATTTATTTTTTGTAAATAAATTGTAACTTAGGATAAGAACGAAGAGATGAAAAAATTAAAGGGCGAAAATTATGAAAGGAGAAGCTTCCTTAATCTCGGATGGATGAGACGCGGAAGGGAGAGGGGCGGGACGAAGGCGCGATGCGATCTTGCAGGGATGTGGGCCTCTTAAAGGTTCAATGTATTTCTTTAAAAATCTGGCAATAAACTTGCATCCTGCTTCATGTTCTGGGTTTCGAGAGAAGCTCGAAAAGTGGGAGAAATTGAGGCGTGTTTCTTCAAGATCAAGCAAAAAAATCAAACCACGACAGGTTGGATAATTTGTGCCCAATATGTTTATTTTTCTGTTTTGCTTGATTTATTTGTGTTGTCTTATGCTTTATTTAATTTGTTTAAATGTGTTTGCATGAGGGTTGCCAAATTGAAAAATCTCAACTTCAAAATTACTAAGTATGTTTTAAATAATTAATTGACAATTTTATTGGGATAATAAAATTGAATTAATTTTGACCTCCATGATTTATTTATTTGTGAATTCTTTTGGAGAAATTCCCCCAACGGGACGGTCAAAAGATAGGTTTCACATGAATGAATTCCAAACCGGATGATTGTGGGTTATTACTAGTGGCGACGATGACCTCCCAACGAGGCTCGATCAAAGCAAAATAGTAATCTTGTATTTAATCATGGTTATTACTTAGGTATAAAATTGATATGCATATACTTCTCCGGAGTCCCTGTCAATTTTATATTGGTCAAGTGGGAGCCAACTATTAATCTGGATATTAAGGGTTTGTAACTGTTCTTGTTTGTAACCCGCTTGAATGTGTTTAAATAATGACCCACCCAATGTGGCTTATTTAAACTGTTTTGAGATGTTGGCTGATGCATTGTTCATATTTTTTTTTTGAGATTTTAAATATGATGCATGTGATCAAACCTTGTGATATATTTGTGCTTATGCATATTATTGTTTATTTCAGTTCATCATGTCGCAACCTTTTAATCCACTGTTATATACACTCAAAGAACACCAATTATCTGGAGAAAACTATAATGTTTGGAAACGAAATATGATGCATGTCCTACCGCACAAAAAACATTTTTGGATTCTTGATGTACCCAAGCCACGTAAAAGTTTTCTTGATGAATCAACCGATTGCAAGACATGAGTATAATATTTGGGAGTAGGTTAATGAACCCATGAAACGTGTAATCTTGACTTCATCGATGATTTGAAACACGTTCATGAAGGTGTTGAGTCCGGCCGCGGAAATTATGCAAAGTCTTGAAGAAATGTTTTCAACAAAAGACCGCATGATCGTCGGTTTAAAAACGACGACGTGGCTAGGCCGAAAAATGATTGAGGGAACACAGAAGGGAGCATGTTCTCGAGTCAAAAACCATTTTTCAAACCGGCTTATCTCGGAACTAAGTATTGTGATGAGGATAAAATCAATTTACATTGCTTACTCGCCAAGGAGCTTCGATGAATTTTCTTTGTGGTTTTGTGATGAGTGATCACATGTTTACCATGGATGATCTTCAAGAAGCCTTGGAGAAAGTGGAGAAGCATTTAGGAAAGAAAGACGAAGCATTGGTGACCAAAAGCTTTTTCTCGAGATCTAGGCCATTGGAAGGCAAGTCTCAAGAAAAGGAAAGTGGATTTAGAACCAAAGCAAGCTCATCATTAAGAAAAGTGAAAAAAAGGCGGTTAGCTGGTTGGGTGTCAAGAGAGAACCAAAAGGAATATGTTTCATTGTTAGGGGGGAGAAAGGACATTGGAGGTCACTTTGTTCCAATCCCAAAAGGAAAGGAAAGAAAGGTAATCCTCACTCACTAGTTTGTTGAAACTTGTTTAGCGGGCGTATGCCTCCCATTTATGGGTGGTGGAAGGATCTCGATCATGTTTGTTTCACGTTCTGGGGTTCAAAAGGGACGGGCAACTAAGTGGAAGTGAGATCCTCATCACACCGGGCGATCTTCTGAGTGGCAAACAAATGGGAGAAGTGCACTGTCTTTTGAAGACGAGTTTTAATTTTAAGAGATGTTACAGACGTTCCAAGTTTTAGAAAGAATTTGATTTTAGGTTTCTAAACTTTTTTCATGATGGATATTCGATTACTTTTAATAAAGTTGTTACCATTTCTCTTTATGATAAATTTATCGTCATGGAATAATAATCTCTATCTGCACACCACTCAAGAAATGCATCCTATAACACATCAACTATTTCCGAGAAAAGAAAAACGTTCATCGGGGCGTGAACAGAGACACTTCTTTGGCATCTAAGATTGGGTCATATAAATCCAAAGAGGATCCAAAGGTTGGTGAAAGACGGTTCACTAGAACTTTCTAAGTTGAACCGTTTGCGAATCATGTTTGGAGGAAAATGACCAAGAGGGCATTTGGAGCCAAGGGAATAGGGCCAAAGAAGTGTTAGAGATCGTTCACACAGATGTATGTGGTCCAATGTCAACCAAAGCAAGAGGAGGTTATGAGTATTTCGTCACTTTCATTGATGATTACTCAAGGTGCGGTTATATTTTCCTTATGAAGCATAAATGAGACCTTTGAGAAATTCAAAGAATTTAAGGCTCAAAGAGAATCATATGGAAAAACGTATCAAGTCTCTACGATCGATCATGGCGAATACCTCAAATGATGAGTTTTTGAACTACTTATCCGATGAAGGATTGTATCCGAACCATTGCATATTAACCCTCAACAAAACGGGGTTGCAGAGCTTAAGAAACATAACTCTTTTGGAAATGGTTAGATCAATGATTTGCAGAAAGTCGATTCGGGGTCATGCCTTGGAAGAAACAACTTACATTACGAACTTGGTGCCATCCAAATCGGTTCCCAAAACTCCCAAAGAATTGTGGGAATGGGCGCAAGCCAAAGCATGAGACACATGAGAATTTGGGGGTGAACGTGTTGGATAAGGAAGTTTTCAAATTGGATCCTCGATCGAGAATTAAGGTGTTTTGTAGGATACCCCGAGGGAACAAAAAGGGTGTATGTTCTATGGTCACGAAGATCAAAAGGTGGTCATCGGACTCACTTTAGATTTTTGGAAGAAGACTATATGAACCAAAAAACCCTTGAGATTACCTTAAATGAGCTTAGAGGGCAAACCTCGGTACAAAGCATACTAAATGATATACCAAACGATACGCTTTCACAATCGGAACCTCGTCTAGTGGGAGGGTTGTTAGACAACCCGAGAGATTCATGGGAATAGGAGAGTCCTGGACTTGATTTCGGACAAAGGCGAATCAGACCCATGGACATATGACGAGGCACTCCAAGATAAGGATGCAGATTTTGGCAAAACAAAGAATGAAAGCCGAAATGGGTTCTATGTTTCATAATAAAGTTGTGGGGAGCTAGTCTAAACCACTTAATGGGGTCAAACCCATTGGATCAAGTGGGTATATAAGAGGAAAAGAGGACCGGACGGGAAGGTTGAAACCTTCAAAGCAAGACTAGTGGCTTAAAGGTTATACTTTTCGGAAAGAAGGGATCGATTATGAGGAAACTTTTTTCGCCAAGAGCTATCTTAAGTCCATCCGTATTCTCTTATCGATTTTTCTGCAAGCATTTTCGACTTTGAAATCTGGCAAACCTTTCCTTAATCGGATGTCTTACGAAGAGATCTATATGCAACAACCCCAAGGTTTCATTGAAGCAGCCAAGAACATCTTGTTTGTAAGCTCAAGAAGTCCATTTACGGACTCAAACAGCATCGAGCTTGGAACCAATGTTTTGATCATGTTATAAAGTCTTATGGGTTTGATCAAAATGAGTTTGAAAGTTGTGTGTATAAAAACGAAGCGCATTGGTATTCTTAGTACTATACGTGAAGCGACATTCTCGATCATCGGGAACGATGTGAAGGTGTTATCGAGCGTAAGGGCATGGCTTTCAAAAAGTTTGATATGAAGGACTTAGGGAAGCGGGACACGTCCTTGGGATCAAGATCACTTTCGAGATCGCAAGAAAAGGATGTTAGACTTATCATGAAGCTTCATACATAGACATTGTCTTGAAATGCTTTAGCATGCATGATTCAAGAAAGGATTCGACCTTTCGGGCATGGAATCCATCTATCCAAGAAAATGTCCCTAAGACGCAAAAATGAGATAGATGACATGAAAGGCATTCCTTATGCTTGTTTACCGGAAGCCTTATGTATGCAAACGAGACCGGATATTTGCTTTGTCGTAGGCATGGTGGCAAGATATCAAAGTAACCCGGGAAAGAACATTGAATGGCGATTAAAAACATTTATCGAAAAGAACTCGAAGGATAGAATGTTGGTTTATCGATCGGGTAGTCAATCCCCAAATTTACCACCGGACTCGATTTCCAATCGGGCGTAGACTCTAAAAAACCTCCAGTAGTGTGTTTTTGCATGGTGGAAGGAGCCGTGACATGGAGAAGCGTCAGCGTAAATGCGTCGCAGGTTCTACCATGGAAGTTTAATAGTCTAAATAGCGAGGAAAAAAAAAAGCGGTTTGGCTCAAGCACTGTAGATGTGGTTCGAAATTTTATTGTGACAATGCTTGGGAGCGATTTGCAAATTCAAGGGAACCAAGAGCCCACAAAGCCGACAAACACATAGAAAGGAAATACCATCTTATACGAGATATCGTTAAGAGAGGAGATATAGATGTGGCAAAGATAATGGCGTCGAGGACAACCTAAGAGATCCATTCACAAAGAGTCCGCCTCTTAATACATTAGAGAGACATTGGAAGGAATGGGTGTCAAGACCATTGCTAAACTTTGAGTATAAGTGGGAGAAATTATTAGGTTCGTGTAGGTGACATTAGATGTCACGGACTACCCGAGACGTGTTGTAGTATACTTAAAAGCAGACTTTGAGTATAAGTGGGAGATTGTTGGGATTATTTGAAAAGTATGCTTTTTACTTTTGTATAAAAAAACCAATTTTCGGACTTATTTCTTGAAATAAATTGTTTATCGATGCTTTAAATATGATTGAATGCTATATATATTTCTTGCATAATGTTCAATAATTAAATACGTGCTTTCTCATAGTTAATTTAGTGATACCGGATCATGAAGATTAAATTAACGGTCCCTTGTAACTAAAAATCGCCATTCATTTACCTAGATGGAAATGAACAACCATCGCGAAAGTTTGAGGTGTAAGGCTCGAGATTGGTTTGTCTTGACCAAGAGATTACACTAGTGCATGACCCGATGTTGAATAGGACCCTCAGGAGGATAAATTCTTGAATGAACAAGGAAGAATTAGAGTGGTTCGTTGTTTCTTAACCTTAAATCCCTTAAATAGGATCATGGCATTGGTAACTATTGTTTTGACTTATCATGGGTAGCGAATCGGAGAGAGATTCAATACTTTTTATCTTGGGCAATATTATTGGTCACATGTGATTGCTAAGATTTATCTGAAGAATCGTGTGCAAAAACGCTTGCTTGATTTGCCCCCTTGGGAGGTTCATAAGTTTTATCATACCAAATCTTGCAAGTGGAATTTGTTTGGTATGGATAATAATGTTGAACCGATTTCACCGAAGGACAAAAGATATTAATTAACGGAAAGCTATTTGTGGCTTGAATTAATTAATGGGCTAGATAATCTTAAACACGGAAATAATGACCGGGAGCCATATTGACTATAATATGGGTTAAGATGGATAGTGCAATATTAATTATGTAGTGAGATTAATTAATATTTATGGGCTTGAATTATATTGTGGCTCAATATTAGATATTCAAGATCCATTAGAAGGTTCAATCTTAATTCTCCTAAAGGCCCCCTGAGTAGCCCAACATATAGTCCAATAACTGAAAAGGTGATTAAAATAAAATAAATATTGTTGCTTATATTTCCTCATTAGAAAATTATGGATAAAAAGGGAGAAAGATTTTTTTGAATTTTTTGTTATGGAATGAAGATATGTATTCTTGGAATACAAGATTATCTCATTAAATTCAAGAAATCTCCCACTTGGTTATTCATTAAGTATTTTCGAAATTTTTGGAAAATAGAGGGCAAGAAAGATTTTCTTGATTTTCTTGAAAAGATATTATGGAAGATATGTATTTCTTGAAATACAAGAATATCTCATAAATTCAAGAAGATCTAAATCTTGGATTCTTGCACAACTCAGAAAATTCCATAAAGAAAAGAGGAGGTGGATTTTTGTGGAATATTTTAATTATGGGAAAAAGAATATATGGGATATATTCAAGATTTCTTGGTGACCAAGAAAAGTCTTTTCCCACATTGAAAATTCACTAAATTTTCGTGCTCCTCCTCTCCTATAAATAGGGGATGATTAGTTCATTCCCAAGTACAATTCCATGTGCTGGAAATATTAGCAAATCCACACAAGTGGTGCAACAAAGTTTATTTTTTTTCCTTTTGTTAATTGTTCGTTCAGTATCCTTCCACCGGATTGTCGAAAGCAAGGGCTAAGGGAATACTTGGGAAGTCCTTTTGGATCAAGTCACCGCCATCCCGAGAGAATACGTTCACGTAAACCCGTAGATTCCGCGATCGAGGTTTTACGTGGTTTTTATATGCATGATATGTTGTTGCAATTATTATTTGAATTAATATAGGATTAATTCATGCTAGTAATAATTAATGAATTAAATTTGTATTTAAATATTCACCCCGAATAGATCTGTGCAAATCATTCCCCAAAACTGATATCTTGTCAAAGAAACGTGACAAAGAATCAGTAGGAGCATTCAGCAGCCCTCATGGTGGAACTTTATCACTTAGTGATCCTCTTTCAACCAGTGGAAGCGTAATTGGAGTTGCATTGTCTTCGCAACAAACTCCAAGTGGGTTGAATGAGAACAACATAGTTCAAACTCCCGCCCAAGAGACATCTGAAAGTGTTGCTCTTGAGGACTCTCCGGACATTGATGAAATTGATGCACCACAAAATTTTCACGATCAGAATGTACAGCCTGCACAACCACAACTCCGTAAGTCTACTAGGATTCGTATTCCGCCCACTAGATATTATGGTTTCCTCGTAGAGGAATATGATGACGTGGAGATCCCGGATAAAGACGATCCCAGAACTTACACTGGGGCAACATTAGATGTTGACTCATAGAAGTGGCATGAAGCCATGAAATCCAAAATGGAGCGATGTACAGCAATCAAGTTTGGGACTTGGTTGAGTTGCTGAAAGGGGTAAAACCCATAGGTTGCAAATGGGTCTACAAATGTAAGACTGATGCAAATGGCAAGGTACAAACCTATAAGGCTAGGTTGGTGGCAAAAGGTTATAGTCAACGCGAAGGCATTGACTATGATGAGACTTTCTCACCTGTTGCCAAGATCAAATCCATTTGAATCTTACTTGCGGTAGCGACACATCTAGATTATGAGAGTTGACAGATGGATGTCAAAATAACCTTCCTCAATGGCAACATTGATAAGGAGGTGTTTACGACTCAACCGGAAGGTTTTGTATCTAAGCCAAAGTCTAATATTGTGTGCAAGCTTAAACGGTCCATTTATAGATTAAAGCAAGCTTCTAGGAGTTGGAATATCCGATTTGATGAAGCTGTCAAATCGTTTGACTTCATCAGAAATTTGGAAGATACATGCGTTTATCGTAAACGCAGTGGGAGAAATATTGTTTTCATAGTTGTGTATGTCGATGACATATTGATTATGGGAAACAACATTCCTCTTATGCAGTTGGTTAAAGATTGGATATCAAGGACCTTCATGATGAAGGATCTTGCTGAAGTCTGCTATATCTTAGGGATCAAGATCCATAGGGATAGATCCAAGAGGATGTTGGGGCTATCACAGTCAACCTACGTAGACAAAGTGCTAAAGCGATTTGGGATGGAGAACTCTAAAAGAGGTTCTCTACCGGCATGTCATGGGATAAAGTTATCTAAGAAGGATTGTCCTTCTGCGGAAGCTGATATCCGGCGTATGAAGGATATACCATATGCATCTGCAATTGGCTCCATCATGTACACCATGACTTGCACAAGGCCAGATGTGGCCTTTGTTGTTAGCACCACTGGTAGATACCAGCAGAATCTGGGTGAACCTCACTGGATTGCTGTCAAGAAAATTCTTAAGTACCTTAGACGTACCAAAGATTGCTTCTTGGTCTACGTAGGACAGTCAGAGCTTGTTGCAACTGGCTATGCTGATGCAAGTTTTCAATCCGACTGTGATGATTACAAGTCACAGTCGGGGTATGTTTACGTTCTCAATGGTGGGGCGGTCAGTTGGAATAGTTCCAAACAAGAAACTACCGCAGATTCAACAACCGAAGCTGAGTACATTGTTGCGGCAGAAGCTTCTAAAGAAGTTGTCTGGATAAAACAGTTCTTAAGTGAACTAGGGGTAGTTCCGAGTGCCAGCAGTCCAATAAAGTTGTATTGTGACAACACTATTGCGGTTGCGTAAACTAAGGAACTGAGATCCAATAACAGAAATAAGCATGTACCGAGGCGTTATCACTTGATAAGAGAGATAATTGCTAGAGGAGTAACCTGGCTGATTCTTTCGCCAAGGCTTTGAGTGTTCATGTACACACTAGACATTTTGATAGTCTAGGGATTAGACATGTAGGTGATTGACTCTAGTTCAAGTGGGAGATTGTTAGTGTTAGTGTCCTAGAGAAAATCCATTGTAAGGACATAATGCTCAAATAATATTCAGTATTGATTTAATATTATTGTTTATTTAATATTAAATATATGGCGTTGCACTCATTAGAATATTATGTTTGATTGTTTGCATTTGTTCTAATCTGTGTTCCCTTAAGTCACTGCTGTCATTGAGTGAGTGAGAAATCGGATGACCTAAGCATGATTCTCAAATAGCCCCAATCGAGGATTATCAAGAATGGGATATTGATGATGCAATGGAGATTGGTGTGCGATCTGCATCATACTCTTAGAGAGTGTAGTGAGATCTCACTCACTACGAGATACTAGGTATCTCATGATGGATGCAAAAATACCTTAGAGGGTATTGGTATACCCATCCGAGAAACCGTTTGATGTAGTTCCACTATATGTGTCTACGGGTGTTTCGGTTAGTGGGAGCGATGCGATACTCCTTTGACTTGAGGTCAATACGCACGACATGTGTGGAGTGAAAAACTTTGGCCATTTGACCCTTGATGGGTAGATATGGATTAGGCGTGTGTGCGTGTAGTTGAGCCAAGAAAATGATTCAAAAGTGGATTTAGAGAGAATACTCATCTTCTCATCATAATTGGATCAAAGTCATCGATTAATGCAAAACTTGGACTTTGTGGCCAAGTGTGACATAAGTGATCAATTAGTGATTAGAGATAAATTGATTAAGTTATTTGAATAAACACTTCATCATGTTCAAGACTAATCGAGTATTCGCGAATGAAAGGAGGAAATCGCAATAGTCCATGTTTCAGTTACAGGTAGTTGCACATTTCCTCGCAACGTACCTCATATATTGAGAATACCAGATTTATTGTCTAGGGTTCAATTAAGACCATTAGTTTGACTAATCGCTCGATATATGAGGGCCTATGGGTCACATAACAAGTAACGGTTGTTTACTAATTATAGTTGGTTGATTAAATGTTAAATTAGATTAATATTTAATTTATGGAGAAGAAATTAATAATAGATTAATTTGGAATTAATTATTATTAATATTTAATTAAATTAGATTTAATTTAATAAGAATTCCCAATAATAATATTTGGAATATTATTGTAGGATTTAAAGTATATGGAAATAAATCGTAGAGATTTGTCATATATGGAATTTAAATCAGTAGAGATTTATATGTGGGAAATAAATCTAAGAGATTTATTTAAATAAAGATTATGGATTTTATTTCCTAATTAGATTAGCTTGAGACTTAAGCTAATCCTCTCTTATATTTATATGAGCTCTTAGGAAATTCATATTACGTGAATTCATATTTCTCCATAAAATCACTAAGTTAGAATTTTCCTAGCAAATTCATCTCGGGGATTCAGCGCTGGTAGATCTGTGCGAGTTAGTAAATGACTGTTACGTAGATACCATAGTTGAGGAACTCGTGTACGAATTGCTGTAAGAATTCTGTTTATGTTTACTCGTATTTAATTATGCAATTAACTGTTCGTTGTTGGTGAACTTTAATTTCCGCTGTGTATGTATTACATGTTTATGTGCCTCTATATTCCAACAGTGGTATCAGAACTTCAGGCTCTTGATTAATTGCATGATTGAATTAACTGGTATTTTTAAATTAAATTTTTTAAAAAAAATTGCATCGGTACGACCAAAATTAATTTGACCGCACCTTTATTTGATTGTTGGGGGTGACATATCCCACACTTGCTTGGCTTGTCTTCTTCGTTAGTTATTGTCGCCTGCTCCAAAATAGGGTTTTCGAAACCCTTCACCTGCTCACCTTATGCCGCCCATCTGTGGTGGCGACCTACGGCACATCGCTGGAGGCGGAGACTATTAGCTGCGCCTTGCGACGTCAGCGTGGTCCCACCCGCGACGGTGGCGCTCCGTTCCTCGACCCGGCACTGCTTTTCGATTGGAATGTAGTGTGATTCTTCTTCGAGATTCACGGTGGCTCATCCCATCTTGATTCTCGTTGACCGATTTGGCTCTTTTCAAGCGACGGCGGCGGCCTCCATGCTTTCTGATGAGAGAAGATCAGATAATGTTAATGAGACCTTCTGCACCAAGGTATGAATTTCGGATGCCTCCTCTGAAGAGAAACAAATATGATCCAGTTGCTTTCAGACAAGCATATATCGATGCCTGGATAGAGGGAACATCATTGAAGAAGATCGCCACCAAAAGGAAGTGCTTAAGAGGATCTACGACATCTTTCAAATTTTGGAAGGCATGAGAGACAAGAAGTGACCAGAAGATCAGATCTTAGGTCAGATGTTATTTAATCTTTTGCAAATCATTTTTGTACTTGTAAAATGCAAAATCCATCAATGAAACGAGTTACCTATTTTCTGATCCTAAGACATCATCTCAATGTCTTCTGATTTTTTTGTCTCTTGTTCTTACTTTTTCTGATTATCCGTTTTTCTGATTAACTGTTTTGGTTCCATCAAAAGGGGGGAAATTGTTGGGAAATTTATAGTTTTGATGGAAGTTCTAAAACAGATTGTATTAGGACCAGTCAAACTAGGATGAAGTAGATATCAGATTAGGATGACCAGCTGAGATGTATAGACAGTTGATGTAACAGATAAGTCACATATTGAGGGGGAACTCAATATGTATAGGTTTAGTCAAGATCAGATGATCAGAAGATCACCAGGCGAGAAGACCAGAAGACCTACATCAGAAAGAGTGAAGAAGAGTCTGCAAGTTGTCTTTAAGACAAACTCGTCGAAGACTCAATCGGGTAGATCGATCACTGGGTGATCAAGTCAGCTCAAATCAGGTGACCACCAGAAGATCACCAAGACATACATGTTCATCAGACACGAAGAATGTCAACCTAAGTTGGGAAATCAAACACTGAATAAGTGTACTTGATAACCAATGAGAGCAAGACATGTATGTATGTAGCTGACATTGCAGGACGAGGTGCTTCAGAGTTTAACGGCTAGAAAGGACAAGCTTGCATACTTTCGGCCATGCCGCCTCTGTGCACATCAAATACGGGTCTGCAAACCTACCTAAAATAGACCGAAATTTGAATTGCTCTCCAACGGCTAGTTCGATTTTGTGCCTATAAATATGGGATCAACCTTCACAGTAAGGTTACGGAAATTATACACAAGCTCAAGCTCAAGCAGATTTCCGCACAAAGAACACTCAAACGAAGATTAAATTTTCTAAGTGTTCATCCCATTTGTTCTTTGCCTTGAATACTTATCCTTTAGCTTTAGGCTACCCAGATACTAGGATAATATTCCAGTTGGAACATTACAAATCTTATACCCAAACAAAAGTTAGGTTAAGTTTGTTATAGCAAGATTTCAGTCTAGAGTTTCTAGATCTGAGGGATTGGTTGAGTGAGAACTCTTGAAACATCTGTTGGTTGTACTGTGTTGGACTAACACATTAAACTAAGTCCAGTTGGTTTAGTTGGTGCCCCGTCTGAAAGGAAGAGTGAACGTAGGACAAGTTGTCCGAACCACTATAAATCTTGTGTGATTTATCTGTTTTACACTTGCACACTACTTGTTTAAATCTGCATGCATTTACTTAATCTGGATCATATTTGCATCAAGCAACTGATCTGATCATTGACTCTTTGTCATTTGATAAAAAACCAGATTACTAAGTATCTGATTTGAGAAATGGTTTTTCACACAGGTTAACTTATCTTCCGCACCATCAGTTAAACTGATAGACGTCTAACTGATCTGCCTTCAGGCGATCAGTAAGTTGGATATCAGTCCGTACTAATTCACACGCACTCTGATCAGGAAACTTGCATATTCACACCTAATCTCACAAAAGTTTTAGAAGTCTATTCACCCCTCCCCTCTGGACTTCTACCCTCACTAACCTGTTCGGGACCTACACAACAAGTTGCAAATTTCTTAAATACATTATGGAGTGCAAGGTACACTTGGTGCATAGGAGACCCACTCTTGTTATAATCATTTTGAATCGGATGGAGTATTATTTTTTGTGTAAAAAAATATCTTTGAGCACTTCATTCATATTTGTAGGTCCCGAACGGGTTTCGTGAGGGCAGAAGTCTAGAGGAGGGGTGAATAGACTTCTGAAAAACTTTTTTCGTCTTGCATCGGTGTGATTGCGTTTATTTCGATCAGAGTGCAAGTGAATCGGTTTGATCGATATCCAACTTATCGTCGCTCGAGGACGATCGATTCGGTATCTATCAATTTAACTGATTGTGCGGAAGCTAGTTTGTACCCGTGTGAAAAACCAGTTTTATCAAATCAGATTCTCAAGTCAGTTTTCAATCACCGACTAAACCATCTAACCGACGATCGGATCGGTTGCTTGGTGTGATCGATATTAACTTCGAGAATATGTATTCGTTTTAAGCCCGGGTTGTGTGCAATAGTGTAAAGCAGTAAAGAGCAGGTAAATGCACACAAGATTTTTATAGTTGTTCGGACAACCAGTCCTACGTCCACTCTTCCCTATCACAAGGGGCACCAACTAAATCGACTTAACCGACTGGATTTAGTTTAATGTGTTAGTCCAACACCCAACAGATGTTTACCGAGTTCACACTCAACCGATCCCAGAAATCAGAACTAGAAACCCTAGTCTGAAATCTTGCAAAACAAACTTAACCTAACTTTTGGGTTTGGGTAAAGATTTGTTGTGGTTCCAACTGGAAATCTATCCTAGTGTTTATGTAGCCAAAAGCTAGAGGATGAGATTTCTATGCTAAGAACAATGGGATGAACATTTAGAAATATTCTTCAAATTTGTGTTCTTCGTGCGGAAATTTTGCTATTGTTTAAGCTTCTTGATAATTTCCGTGTCTTCACTTTTAAGAGTAATCCCATATTTATAGACCTCGAAATCAAAGAGCCGTTGGAGAACAATTTGAATTTACAGCTATATTAGGTAGATTTGCAGGATTGATTTGACGTGCTCAGGGGCGGTATGGCCGAAAGCGTGAATAGTGTCTTTTGTAGCCGTTTTGACTTTGCAGCGCCGAATCCCGCAGTGTCAGCCTTTTTTGCGTATTTGTCGCTCTCTCATTGGTTTCACAAGTACAGCATTTCAGTGTTTGTTCTACTAACTAAAGTTTGACATTCTTCTTGTAGAAGATTCGTATGATCTGGTGTAACATTTTGGTTAACACCAGGTGTGAGCTGACCTG
This sequence comes from Stenogyne calaminthoides, assembly GCA_037126765.1. NCBI lineage: Eukaryota > Viridiplantae > Streptophyta > Magnoliopsida > Lamiales > Lamiaceae > Stenogyne > Stenogyne calaminthoides. Next base: position 16,098,165 of record JBBCBC010000026.1, on the reverse strand, counting down.
ATCAGATAACTGATCAGTCTACCTGATAGAGTCTTCTGATGTAGATTGTCTTAGCACAATTTGCAGACTCGGCTGATGTAGGTCTTCTGGTCTTCTTGAGTCATCTGATCTTCAGGTCTTCTGAACTTGAGCTTTTATGTCTTCACCTGATCATCTGACTTCTTCTTGTCTTCTGACTTGTTTAGTCTTCTGATCATCTGACCTTATCTGGTCATCTGATAATTTGACCTGACCTATACATATTGAGTTCCCCCTCAATATGTGACTTATCTTTTACATCAGCCATCTATACATTTCAGCTGGTCATCTTAATCTGATTTTAAATCATCAGTCAGCTAACAGATCTGACTGATCCTATTACAACCTGTTTTGGAACTTCCATCAAAACTTAATACAAAATTTCCCAACAATATTTATTCATGTTCTTATCTTTTACATCTCAAAATTATTAAAAATAATTAATATTAAATCGATGTAAGTTTATAATTCTAGTATTAATAGTGTGTCTTTACTCATCATAATCAAGGCAAAATTTGAACACAAAATATCTATGAACCCTAATTCACGTGAAGTTTCTTCTTCAACTTATCATTGTTTAATATATGAAATATCATTGTTTAGTGATTTTGAGAAAAAACAATATACAAAATCAAATATCTTTTACACATTCATGTTACAAAACAATGACCCACATACCCCAATTACACCTTGCAAGTAGTGAACAAGAGACACATGCTTGTAAGACTAGTGTCAATAAGCTGCTTGGTATGAGTATAAAAGCATTCGGTGACTATGACCCATCATAGGATCAAAGTTTACAAGAGAGGAATCTTTATAGGTGTATCTTGACACTATAAACCATAAATCTCCTAATCTAGGAAAACTTTGTAGATAGGAATAGTGGACATAGGAATATTGAGATTCTAAACCACTATGAATATTGTGGTTATATTGTTCATACTTGCGATTAAACTATCATTAATATATTTACTGAAAAACATATCATTATTTTGGTCAGTTGAGACCAACTCAGCTAACTGCATTAAATAAACTCAAAGAAAAGAGGAATCTTTCAGCGAACTATAATGAGTACTCTCTGTTTCATATTGTTTATCGCTTTTGGACTTATATTTTATTTCAAAATTATTGTAAGTTTTGTTATTTTTCCACAATTTTCTCTAATTTATTTTACACCTAAAAAAATTATGAATTTTTTCCCAAACAAACTCTCTCTCCTCTCCTTTACATTTTATTGAAGGATAAATATATCAAAATTTTATATTCCTTAATCTTATACTCCCTCCGTCCCGGGATGATTGCAACACCTAATTTGGACCGCAAACTAAAAAAAGTGGGATAAAGTGGGTTTGAGTGGAATAAAATAAGAGTGTTGTGAGTGTATTAATATTATATTTATTTTTATTTTGAAAGTGTTGCAGTAATTTTGAAACGTCCAAATAAGACAAGTGTTGCAGTAATGTTGGGTTGGAGGGAGCACCAGACATCAAAAGCTGACAAACTTTGCGAAAAAATGGGAGTATAATTTAGGACTCTTTAGATAGTTGGTAAACTGTTACCCTTATCAACCGACAACAAATTGGTTATGTGTACCAAACTCCTACACTCGCACTCATATCAACAAACATTTTTGGATTTGACCTAGTGTTAGTGGACCTAGCGCCAGCTCACCTTATTAGTGAAGATGATTCGCTGATTGCACAAGAAATTCAAAAGAATTTCTATGCACGTGCATCTAGCTTGTTTAGGACCAACAACATCTCAACCAAAAAAAAAATGTGGATGACTTTTTTCTCAAATTGAAAGTACAACCATTTATCTAATTTTAAAATTATATTGAACTAGAATCAATTAGTGGAATTCATGTGACAAAAAGTGTAAACAAACAATATTATATAGGATAAGAAAAACTTATTTTAAAATATATATTTTTCTAAATTCTAGTTAAAAATTAATTTGATTATTTTGTATGATATTTATTTAATAAAGAATAATATGGGTTAAAATTATGAAAAATTTAAAGTATGTGTGATTAACTTGATCATTTGACTCTTTTTTATTTTTTGCCTTGTTAGGGGATGACGTAAATTCCAACGCTCCACATAGGAAATGCCCCCTGAATTTTAAAGAATTCTAATTTAAAACAAAATTTGTAAATATAAGAATTGTTGATAAAAAAAACTGTAGAATTGTTAAAAAAATAAAAAGTACTGAATTAAACTGATTGTTTGATTTAAATTTATTAATTATTTTACTAAATAATATTTAATATTTACTAAAAGAATTAATTATTTTACTAAAAATAATTAACACGTGTAGTATACCGCATAACCAAAGTTAAAATGGCAACAACCAAGAAAATTGTTTACTACTTAAGTTTTAGGATTACAATAATAACACTACATAATTACTTTTGGTCGCCACTAACAAAACACGAATATTGATTCAGTACACCCATTACTTTACACATCTATCTATTTTTTTACACTTCAATGAATAAGGAACATTGTAAATGGTCGATTTTACCTCTCTCGTCTCAACCTAACTTAATTACACATAAGTACTTACACACAATTCTTCAGTCTTCACGAATTAAGGAAAAAAATTGTGTGCATGAAAATCTTGGTGATGGACCAAAAAAAAATCAGTTTCACGGAAGTATCCAATTGATGTTGCCTGATGATGGCCGAAAATCTTGAATATAACCACGAGAATGATATGTATTCTGATATATATTGGATTATATCTTCTCTCATTAAAATATATTAATATTATAGGTTTATTTTTAAAATTTCATGAATTGAAGCATGAATTTGTATGTAATGAATGATTCGTTGATGTTTTCAGGATTAAATTCTAAATGGTCCTAATACTTTGTACATTTTTTTATTTAGTCCGATAATTATTTTTTGGAATGATTTAGCCCCCAACTACTAGAATTGCTCAATTTTAATTTCATAACTATTTTTTTGGAATGATTTAGTCTCGTAACTACTATAATTGCTCAATTTTCATCTTATGTTGTCAGAAATCACCCAAAACGATGATGTTTTACTAGTGTGTCAGTCATGTGCCATTTTTAAATTGGGGATTCCAGTGAGGCTCGTATTTTAGGCATTGATTTGACACAATTTAATACACCTGAAAATTAAATTAAATACATATTATTAATTTATAAAAATAGATAAATTACTGAAATAAACCTAAAAATGACTAGATTAAATCTCCCAATTCTTTGAAATCACATCTTGCGATTTGGCTTGAGGGTCGTGAGCAACCACGTCTATAAATTGAGGTTGCAAAACTATTTTATTTCGTCAAATTGAGTTATGCAGATTTAGGGTTGAACGTTGGGGAAGTATTTGATTTTAGAAAATTGTCATTTTAAATTGGGATTCCGCGAGGCTCGTGTTTTAGGTATTCATTTGACAAAATTTAATCTACCTGGAAATTAAATGAAATACACATTATCTATATCTATCTATACTATATATAAAAGTGGATAGGGATTGGGAATAATTTTTTAACCTTTTTAGCCTTGCCGACTTATATAAAAGTGGCTAGGGATGGGAATCATATTTGGACCCTTTTACCCTTGCCAACTTTTATTTTGTATAATTTGGTCCCTGCTTATTTTGTATATAATATTTTTCCTAAATTCATTTTATTCATTTATATTTACGTTACAAAACAACACTAAATTAATTTTGCATTGACGATGAAGTTAGTGCATATCTTTTCATTTCCATTTTGTAAAACCTAAAAAAAACTTAAAAAATAGGATGTAAGAAAAACTAGAAATGGAAACACAAAAGAAGAGGCGTCATCTTCAGGTTTAGTGGGATTTAGAGGGCGTAAAGATCATCTGTCTATCTCCCCCCACATTTGGTGATGGAGTTATGTGAGGGTGGGGAGCTTTTTGATATAATTGTGGGAAGTTCGCAGGTCAGAGCATGGGAGAAGGCCCAAGATTCCTGTAGCTGTGTAGGATAAGGCGCGAGATTTTCAAACTGTCACGCCGCTGATTATATAATGAGTCGATATTTGAATTGGTGCTTCATGTATTTGGTTTCAAGGGATGAAGTTTCGAGGCTATAGTGGACAAATATGAGCAGGGGATAAATAGCCTCTAATGCCATCCTTCAATCGTCTAATGCGGTAACTCTATATTCTCTAATTCAATTCTTTTCCATTTTTACCGCCATTTATTCATGTTATACAATTGTACTCTTAAATTTCTATATGTTGGAAATTTGGTTATGAAGGTGTTCAAACACCCATGTTTGACCGAATTGTTGGAGGACTAAACGTTAATTTTCGGAAAATTTCACGTGATAGGATTGTTCTACTCGCGGAGTAGATGATCATGGTATATTAATAATCTCAAAATCTAATTTTTGTGAGTGAGAAATTAATACGAGAAGTTGAAATATCACAACCTCTAGAGAGAGGATTTCTAGTGGGTGGAGCAAGACTTAGTGTAGTCTTCTTACTTATCCCACATAGGAAACTTACAAGGAAGTTGATTTATATAAAGATAGACATAAGTTCATGGTCTTCAAAATAGGTGCATGGAGACCCTTACCCATGGATCAATCACATGTGCGCGCGCACCTGCGCCTGGGACCGGGTTTGTGGTTCTTGACAATTGGGCTTTGTGTGGACTTTGGAGCCTATCTATATTTTTGGAGACCCAAAAACTCTAAATTGATCCAATTATTTTTTGAACTGGATCGGAGTGGCCCAATCGAATTTGGGCTGACCCAGAAGACTTGAACTTATGCTAATGGACTCGGTCCATGCTTATTCGGATTTGAATTTTGAATTCATCTGTAGGTTCGTTGAACCTGGACGTCATGGGCGTCAAGTTGGCCCAGCGGCCAAAACCGCCCCACTAAAATTGTGGCCTCCCACGATTTCCTCCACTAACTGAGTGCATATCCGTCTATATCTTTGATCTTCGTCATTCTTTCAGAAGATACTTTTGCATACGCTTTCTCTCCCAGAAACTCTCTACAAACCCATACCTAAACAACATCACTCATAATTCCGATAACGTTCGTTGTTATTTTATTTCAGTGGTGCTACTGAATTAAAACCTGAAATTATTTTACCTTTGGAGACGATATGCAATTCATGTGAGCACTAGCCATGGTGTATTTCGTCTTGTGGGAAAAGTATTTTTCTTGACTCGGTTTCGAATTTATGTTTGTTTATCCATTTTTGTGTTTCGTAAAACATTGCAGTACTCAATTTTATTACAATCACAAGAAAAAATGTTAATTAACCTACTGCAATGTCGAACAATTCCCAGAACAATGTTGATGTGGATTTGTTAATATCAGTGTCATCGATGGTGCTACTGATGGTGTTGACGTTAATGCCAACGCTATTATTAACACTGGGTCTAGAATTGGTGTGCCTGTTCCTCCCAACGTTTCCACTCGGCATCACAATGATACTACAGTGACTGATGGTCCGTTTCCTGGAACTCACCCATTCACTGGAATGGGAATGCCTTTCACTAGAAACTCCTCTGGGAACCAGTACGCTGGAACTTCTGGAAATTCTTTCACTGGGAATTATTCTGGAATTCAGTTTGGGGATTTCGCTGTAAATTCGTATGTGGGAAACTCAGGTGGCTTCTTTGGGGCAATTGTGTTTCACCCTTCTCAACCAGGGACTGTAAGGCCCGTGATGGTGAAAGGGGAAAAACCCAAAAATTTTCGGGTGCTGATTCAATAGGTGGCAGAAAAAGATGCTCTTTTATCTGACCACACTTGGTGTGGCAAAGTACCTAAAGGAGGACAACCCCAAACTTCCTGATGACAACGCTGATCAGGCAACCATAATTGCTTATGACACTTGGAACAATGGGGATTATCTGTGCCGGAATTACATTTTGGGTGGATTGACTGACACACTAAACAATGTATATTGCGAACATGGGACTTCCAAAGAGCTGTGGAATTCTTTGTAAAAGAAATACAAGGTGAAGACGTTGGAATGAAGAAATTCATGGTTGCTTCCTTGTATGACTTTAAGATGGAGGAAAATAAGTTTGTTTTCGAACAAGTCCAGAAACCGCAGCTGGTTTTTCACAACATTGCTACAGAGGGAATGCTACTGGCAGAACCTTTTCTGGTGGCCTCTGTGATCGGGAAACTGCCTTCATCTTGGGAGGAGTTTAAGTCGTACCTCAAGCACAAACAAAAAGAAATGAGCTTGGAGGATCTAGTAGTCTGACTCAGGATCGAGGAGGACAATCGTAAGAGAGAAGGAAAGCTCTCGACTGCCTCAATCGAGGAAAAAGGGAATTTGATGGAGAAGGTTGCTCCGTCAAACAAGAGGAAATGCCCCAACAAGAAGGTCGTCAAGGGGAAGAGTTCTGCTCCTGCTCAGAAGCAGAAATTCACTGGGGATTGCTACAATTGTGGCAAGCCAAATCATCATGTTAGTTAATGTTGCCAACCTAAAAACGATGATAAAGGGAAGGCGAAACAGAAAGGAAAAGACTCTGTGAATGTGGTTGAACGCCAGATCACAAATATGGATATGTCTACAGTTTTGACTGAGGTCAATCTGGTGGACAACAAGAAAGAGTGGTTCGTGGACATTGGCGCAACTTGCCACGTTTGCTCGGAGAAATCTACATTCTTCACTTACTCTCCAGCAAAGGGGAGAAAGTTATATATGAGAAACCAGGCCTCGTCTGAAGTGGCTGGTTTGGGAACTGGTGTGCTGTTTAAAATGTCAGTTACGATTGTAAGCCATAAATGCACAAACACTATTCATGAGAATGTTTTTACTTCTGTTTATATGGCTGAGTGTTCCTCTTTATAGCATTTTAGATTAAGGCATGTTAATTTAAAAGTTACTAGGGCTTTTCTATGGCCAGAAAGACTTTCGCCCTTCCTGGCATCAGGAAATACTCCAATAACCATTGGATCGTTGATCCAACGGATGAACTCTTTTTTATATGATTGCACTTTGCATTAGTGCGTTTGCATTGTGCAAAATGCAATCGCAGTGCATCGCCCGAATAATAAATTAAAATAATAATACAAATAAATTATAAAATGACCAAATTACTCAAATGCTTGAAAATTAAAAGTCATTGATTAAAAAATTTCATTTTTATCTATGCATATATAAATTGTAAACATTAAAAAAAAGTCTTATGAGTAAGTCAACCCTAATTCCATCAAAACATATTTAGTGTTCATCGATTTGGAGAAACCCTTTACAGCTCTGTTTTAAAAATCGGGTCCGACCGGCCGGTCGGACCGGTGAATCGCCTCTAAAAGCGCCCAATAGAGGTGTATAGAACCGCTTATTGGACCCCACCTCAAAAACCGAAAAACTGTTTGAAAACCGGAACCGGTGAACCGTGAACCACGGTTTTCACGGGTTTTCAACAAAAAAAAAAAAAAAAAAAAAAAAAAAAAAAAAGGTCGCCGCTAGCTGCCGCGTCGCCGCCGGAGAGAGTCGAGAGGCGGATTTCTTCAAGGGTGGTTGCCCCTCTCTCATTCCGATGATTTTTCCTTCAAATCCCAATAGCCCTTTTAGAAAATAAAATGAAAATAAATAAGTGAGTGGTATCGCTTGTTCGCAAAATATATATACATACCGAAACCGGATATCTGGTTGGGGCTTTGATTTGATCTTTCATTTTCATCCGGCAGATCTGCATGGTTTAGGTTTTAGGGTAAGGGTTTTAGAATTTCGAGGTTTGTGATGATTATACTCTTCTGCTTTTGTTTCGAGCTAATGGATCGGGTATGGGGAAACTCGCCCGTATCTTGGTGGGCAACCCGGATGGCATTGTGATTTTATCACTTGCAACCGTGGTTTTGGCCATGGCGTGGTGCTTTCTCTTTGCCTTGGTTTTGTCGCAGATCTGAGCCTCTTTAGTTTCTCTGTTGTTTTTGAAAATTGAAATCTATAGTTCCTGTAGTTTTTTAATTTCTAGGAAATAGGATTTGCTACATTATTACTCGAGTTTATTTTATTTGTTTTTTGGTCTTGATGATTAATTCATTCCGTTTGAACTAGTTTTTTGTTAATTAATATATTATATATATATATATATATATATATATATATATATATATATTATAGAGTGTAATTGTATGTGTAATTGTTTATTTAGGGTCATTAATTCCTTTATATTCACTTATCATACTCTATATTTTGAATTTTTAAAAAAATTATGCATACTATATATATATATAATATTTATTATGACGTCATACCCTCTAATCCGCTAATCCAATCCGACCGGGCCCCACCCCAGGTCCAACCTTTTTTTGGGGTCGTCCGGCTCAACTTCCGGTTCCGATTTTTAAAACATAGCTTTACAGAACACATGCCACCAGCCTGCTGTTCAGGCAGGCGGTGGGATCTATGTGCTCGCTCCCTAATTTTTCTCCCACGCTTTTACGCTCTAAAATTTTGTCTCCCCAGTGATATTGGTGGCGTTCCAACTCTCAGTGTAGCTTTTAATCTTCCGATTTCTGGCATCCGCATCTTCCTGTCTTTCGATTCCGACGTTACTCACTAACTCCATAGATATGTAAAGCACCAGACGTAGCTCTATAGCTCAATAAGTCTTTTACTAGTTTTTAAAACGTCTTTTACTAGTTTTAAAATTTCAAGCCTAGCTTCATCTAGAGAATAGTTTCTATTGATTGCGATAAATGTGCTATTAAGTTGATCTGCATTCTCTGGTAGAGAGTCTTGGACTGAATTACTAATTGACATTATTATCTGATGTTGTTGACTATGTTCCATGTATTTTAAATCAAATTATACATGCTCAGTAGTTTCTATGTGTTTTAAAAACAATAATTTTACATACTCATAGAAATGGTTTATGCTTTCAAATATGAAGTACTAAAACTCATATGAGGCGGCATGAGACAGACAATAAACTAGCATAAATCAACATTCACACATGCTAAAGTGTTAAAGGGCAATCCTCAAATTTTGCTTCGTCTCACCATGAAACAGTCTCATACAAGTGTGTTTCTTTAAATTCTATCGTATGGGGCATGTAATGGAATATATAGTGGTTTGAGTTAAAGAGAGTGGATATCACTTTCTTTTTCCGTAATTGCAAATTCGCAATGTTTGTAATTCTTTGGTGTTGTCATCTTTAGCCAGTTACTAGATATGCTATATATTTTAAAATATTTGCAGCTGTTAGTGATTACAAACAATTTGTTCAATTCCAAAATTTGAATGGGGGGAAGCAAAATATAGAATTTGAGGTAGGATAACAAGAGCAAAATTTTGCACTTGTATCCCTCCATTTTCTTTATCTTATTCTTACATATCTATGAAGTATTTTACAGGTGATATGGTGGATGGAGAATTAAGGTTTCGATTATTGACATAGTTGTGGTGATGATCAGGTGAATGACAGTTTAGACCCGTAATATATATATGCACTGCAATTTTCAAACGAAATTTAGTTGGGGTTGAGGTTTGAAATGTTTGAGTTAGCATTTACCTTCATATCGTACAGGTATTGGCAGATGGGATTGTAAACTCTAATCACTCTGTTTCCAGAGATGAATCAAGCATGATGGGGAAGAGTAAAATCATATGCCTCAAAAGACCATTTTCTGTAATTTATGGGTGTATTAATATCCATACTCTTATTTACTTGTTGATTTTTCAGGTTAAAAAAGATTCTATCAGAGCATTCTTTCTTATGTTTGGATACAAAGTTGTTGATGGCTATGACACCATGCAGGTAATCACGTTTTTCCTTCGTCACTTGCATACTTGAGTTGTGTGAAATTTTCATATGTCTAATGGGAAGAGAGAAAGTTATGAAAGTTTACTAATTAACATGATTATTGCTCAAACTAGTAAAAACTAGAATAAGGAAAATGAGAATTTTCTGATTTTTTTGTTCGTCTCACTACAGGTCACAAGAGTCTTCATGTCAACTACGTGATATTTCCCCTCCTATCAATTTGCCTAAATGATAGACACTAATAAAGTAATTCTAATTAATAGTAAAATACATTAATAAAAATCTGCCTATATTAATTAGGCACTAATAAAGTAATTCTTGTTTATTTAAAATACATTACAACACATTTTTATGTGAATATTGTCTGTGCATGAGGTAAGTAACAGTAATTATAAGATGTTTCACATGTCCTTTTGGTTTTATGGTTAAAATTGACATAAAAAGCGGTTTTAGTAGTATCAACAATCTTATCCACTTGGCCTCCTGTGCCTTTGCTGTGGCTACTTGAAGCATGCCAGATATTTTGTGTACATACTTTTTTCCCTTTACGTAGCCCGCTTTAATATGTATTTTTTTGTGCAGGCTTGCATACTTAATGAGAAAAGTGATGGCTGACAAGGCATTGGAATGTATACTTCATATAGATTGAAGGCACAACTAACTATAGTCCTCTTGTTCAAATATTTTTTTCAGCATTTCGCATAAGTTTATTAAACTGCAGGTAAGGATACTATCAGTCTGCGAAAGAATGGGTTCTGCAAATAATGTATACCATTTGGTGATAAAACAGGGACCTTTTCCCTACAATTATCGTATGGATCTTGTTGTTGTAGATTGGTTCAAAATAAGATACAAAGAGAATGGATCATGTTGTCAGGGTTCAGGTTATGTAGCACATTTGGTTGCATTAGATAAATGAAAATTTTCTATTGTCTTTAATCTTCAAGTGTCTGGATCGACATTGAAAAGGTTATTGTTATTGAATCGATCAAACCTGCATTTTCAAATAATGTTAACTTTGAAATACTTGTAATTGTTACATTCTTTAGTTTAAAAAAGTGCCAGGATTATCAGTTTACGGTTTAGGAATTCACCGGTATAAACATGTAGTCACTACAAAAAAATAAAGAATTCATTACGAAATTTTCCAAATGGTTACAGAGTTTTTCAATAAAAATAATTTGGTCCTGAAATAGTGAGGATCGTCAATGACTTGAGTATAAATTTTTGAAATTTTAGTAGATAAATAAATTATCTACGAATAAACTATCTACACATTTTTAATTTCCGTAAGTAAGCAAATTATCTATACAAATAATTCTTTAGACAATACATTTCAGTTGATAAATTGAATTTGAGGAATGAAAATGCCTATGATTAGAAGATTTTGTAGCAAGTCATAGGTAAGTTTTATTATTTAAGGACAAAATTATTTATGTAGGCAAATTGAATTTGAGGAATGAAAACGTCTATATGATTAGAATATTTTGTAGGTAATTCGTAAGCAATTCTTACTATTTAAGGATGAAATTATTTCCGTTGATAATTTCGTAGGCATGTTGAAAAATTCGATAGACAATCACTATTTTCTTATAGTGAATGTCATTGTGCAATAGTAAAATATTTAAAGTATCACCTATTGCTTCAGGAGTATCATTTTCTAGTTGAAGAGTATTACCCCCTCTAAAGGACATACAAGTAATGCTTAATATAAATCAAACTACACTTATATCTCTTTTTTCAAAGGACATAAAATGCACAATAATAAGTTCCCAACACATTCATCTCTTAAGAATATTTTCATATTACATTAAAATTCTTAAAGCTTTTAAAAGTTAAAACACTTCTTCTTTTTCTTATGATCTACTTCTATCTCATTTTATTTGTTTCTTGTTCTGACTTTTTTTAAATTGTGCATTAATTTGTCATGTTTTTTTGTGCTTGAGCTGTAAAATAAACTGTAAATTACACTTGTTAAGACAAATGACAAAAAATTGTGTGAGACCGTCTTATGGTGAGACGATTCATAAACTAACACAAATCAATTCATGTCTCTTTCAAAGTGTTAAAACATTATTCTCAAATTATGTTCATTATCACTGTGAGCTAGTCTCAAACAAGTCTTACTCCATATATAGAAACTTATGAAGATCGTAACATTGTGCAAAACTCCACCCAAATATTTAAGTGTGAATATTCCTCAAGCGATCTAATTGCAAGATTATCAACAAAATTATCTCAAATTAACAAAATATTGAAAGAGTCAAAATACATGCATTGCACCAAATAATTCATACAAACAATTCGAATGGCTTCTAAAAGAAGTGGATTAAAATCAAGAAAAATTAAAACCAAAAGGACGAGGAACAGAAACTTGATCAACCCCTTCAAGCTAACCTATGTTTCATGATATGTAATATAAAACTCTCAGAAAGTGATTATCATAACCTGAATATGTAAATATTATCATATGAAATTACCTCTTCTATCTCCATGTTTAAAAGCTATGTCACATTGACATTATATTTCGACAGATATATCAGACATATTACTAGACTGATGAAAATAAAAATAACTATGACACAAAGAATCATTTATACATTTGAACTGATAGTTGAACACTATTTTCAGGAATTTTCTTCACCACTACAACAATATTATGTGTCAATATAAATTTAGAGAATTAGTTTAACTCAAATTTCAAATTGATATGATTAGTTGTTGGCTACCATCAATTAGCAAAGCAACAAAAGGATCTTAATCATCAACAATATGATATCCATCAACTTGAAAGCAATCTAAACAGAAAAAAACGAAATGAGAATTGAAAGAAAGGTATTTTGTCGAGCAATTAAACATCAATTAATAATCTAAGTGAACTCCATACATTCCGAACATAATTAACAAAATTTCCTCATAAAGGCTAATTTTCCTGTTCAATTTTCCAAATCTCGAGCATATAGTACAAGATATTCACACACACAAGTAAATACAAAAATTCTTTGAAACAAAGCACTAAATTGCATTTCGTGAAATTCTCAAAAAGTCGCAATAATTTCTAGCAAATTAGAGTAACTCCAATCAGGTAAAGAACCAAAGAAGAGGAGGAAAGCGATAGAAGAGATTGGAAATAATTCCAGTAAAGTATTTCCCCTTTCTTGATCTGAAAAGCTGCGTCGCGAGACTCAATCACGAAGTCCCAAGGGTTTTTCATTTGATTCAAAAAAGAGAGAAAAAATAGTGTTTATGAATCGGGTAGAAGGGGATATTTTTAAGTAATACTATACATTTGTTTAGTGATTATTAAATTATTAATATATATTTTTTTTAAATATTACCATTAGGTCATTTTGGTAATTTTTTTTTCAAAAAATTAATTATTTTGTCTTATGGCGAAACTAGATCGCTAATGGCGAATCTAGATGACGTGTCAATTTATTATTGGATATCTAACGTTAGGAAGGACGAAAGTCTTCTTGACCGTATAAAAGCCTTACTTACTATTGTGAATGTTGATACATCCAAAAAATGTGAAATATGTGTAGAAGCAAAAATGATGAAATTACCGTTTAAATCGGTTGAAAGACACTGCACCTTTAGATTTAATTCACACGGATGTATGTGATTTAAAATTTGTGCAAACTAGAAGTGGGAAAATTATTTTATTACTTTTATTGATGATATCACAAGATTACGCTATGTTGATCTTTTACGAAGCAAAGATGAAGCTAAACTTTATAAAAATGAAGCAGAGAATCAATTGAATACTCGAATTAAAGCAATTCGTAGTGATAGAGGTGGAGATTATATAACTTGGTTTGAACAGTTATGTGATGAGTCAGGCATTATACATCAAACGACAGCCCCATACTCACCTCAGTCAAATGGTGTTGCAGAAAAGAAAAACCGAAGACTAAAAGAGATGATGAACGCGATGTAGGGGAAGCCATTCTATCGGCTAACCACATTTTAAATAAAATTCTACTAAAAACTAAGGATAAGAATCCTTACGAAATGTGGAAAAAGCGCAAACCATCGTACAAATACCTCAAAGTGTGGGGGTGTTTGGCTAAGGTTGAAGTGTCCGTTCTTAAATAAGTGAGAATCGGCCATAAAACAGTCGATTGTATCTTTATAGGTTACACCCTCAACAATAGTGCTTATCGATTCTTGATTCATAAATCTGAAATACCCGATATGACAGAATGTACTACAATTGAATCAAAGAATGTTGTATTCTATCAAAATATCTTCCCATGTAGGGATAAGGTGGATGTGAGTTCAAGCAAAAGAACCCACGAAGAAATAGATGATACTGTAGGCCCTTCTGCTCAGGAGAGTGAAGAACCAAGACACAGTAAATGAGCTACAGTTGGTAAAACATATGGTCCAGACTTCATCACTTATGTGTTGGAGGACGAACATAAGTCTATCAAAGAGGATATGTCTAGATCGGATGCATCGCTCTGGAAGAAAGCTATAAATAGCGAATATCATTCAATTCTGCAAAACAAAACGTGGGAGTTGGTTGACCTCCCTAAAGGTTTCAAGACCTTAGGATGCAAGTGGATCCTTAAAATAAAATATAAAGTAGATGGATCAGTTGAAAAGTATAAAGCCCATTTGGTTGCAAAGGGGTTTAAATTAAGGGAAGGGTATGATTTCTTTGACACTTATTCACCTGTTACGAGGATAACCTCCATACGTGTACTTATCGTGATTGATGTATTGTATAATCTCTAAATACACCAGATGGACGTTTTTCAGTACCATATATCCTTTCTTTGGGAATCGCGTTGGGTGGAGAGATTCAGGGCCAGGAGAGGTGGCAAGGCTGAAGCCCCGGAAGTCACTGATCCAAATGAAAGTCCTAGTTTTTTCTTGGCGGCTTTCTTCAAGTGAATTCTTTAAGTCGTATGATCGAAGTCCCTTTCGCCGCCACCACGGCTCTATCCATGTTCGCCGATCTCTTCTCGCCGATCGATCGTTTCTTTCTCTTCCGTCTTTCTGCGTGAGCATGCAAATAATCCAAACCTTCAACATCAAGAAAATGAAGATCGAGCCTTGCCAAGACTTTTCAAAAAGCAAAAGCGTCGCGATTCTAGATCAAAGAGGAACCGACCACACCGAACCATTGTGGGAGTGTAGGCGTAAGCCAACCAAGGCGGTAACTATATACCCCGAGATGAAAGATTTTGATGGAACATCTCCGAATGAACATAATCAATACGAAGCTATGGGAAAGCTCGATGCAGTGGAACCACGACAACGCCAGTTCGCCAGCGCCCCTTACGCCAAGAGGCACACTCTTTCTTACAAGAGGTTAAATCGAGATTCCGGTTGGTCTATTTGTCTACACGCAAGGATCGCAACAAGAGCTAACCGGGAACCAATATCATCTCTTGGGCTTAACTTCGATAGAGGAACCGAATTAGTTAGCTTGCGCAAGTCAAATGGTGAAACCTTCAGGCAACGGCAACAAGGAGGCTTATCAACATCAACCAGAGCTAAAAAAGGGAAAACGAAGGCTTTATCGAGTCCGGAAAATCGAAGTCTATTTGGGCCAAAGCCCTCTCCTTTAATAAATGTTGAAACCCGGCACGAACCGGCTTATAGAAGGATTCCTTTACGCATAAAAATTTCTTACTTAACAAAGAAGCGGACTCTAGGAAGAAGACGTTACATAAGGTATAAGGGAAAGAGATAGGATTGAAACCGGAAGACCGAGAGACTAGATCGAAAGCTTAAGCGCTACGGGATGCGATCCAAAAGGAGAAAGATTACCTCGCTTAGAAAGACATAAGACAATTGATTAAAGAGTTGTACAATCTAATTAGATATCGGTTATACGATTCAAAAAAGAAGGAGAATTCAATTGCTAGAGGACTGAGTCACAAGGCACATTCCCCCGCTTTCACTTACATTAGTCTGAGTCGAGGAAAAGAAAATGAGATTACTGCGGGTCAGCTGGTAAAGAGTCTCAAGGAAAGAAAAAGGCATTGTCCCCTTCGCCTTAGCCGACTTCGACCAAACAAAGATAGGAAGACTTCGACTAAGTCCTCTTGACGACTAAAAGCCAACAATCCCAGATAGATGTTGAAATATACATGGATCAACCTGAGGGTTAGTTGCACCTGGAAACGAGAAAAAATGTGTAAACTCGTTTGGTCGCTGTATGGACTTAAACAAGCTCCGAAGCAGTGACACTAGAAATTTGACAATACTATGTTGTTAAATGGGTTTTGAATTAACGAGTGTGACAAGTGCGTGTATGTGAAGAATACACTAAATGAGTTTGTTATTTTGTGTTTATATGTTGATGACATGTTAATCATGGGCAACAATCATAATGTCATCTTTAATACGAAGAACATGTTAAATAAAATTTTTGACATGAAAGATATGGGTTTAGCAGGCGTGATTCTAGGAATCAAGATTGAGAGAATGTCAAATGGAATTTCTTTGACACAAACTCCCTACGTAGAGAAAGTATTGAAGAAATTCAATGAATTTGATGATCCACCTGCTAAAACACCCATGGAACTTAATGTCCATCTGAAGAAAAACAGAGGAGAACTAGTGGCTCAGTTGGAATATACAAGGATCATTGGAAGTGTGATGTATATTACGAATCACACATGTCCTGATCTTGCATGCTCAGTGAATAAGTTGAGTAGGTACACAAGTAATCCAAGTCACAAGCACTGGAAGTCTCTCAAAAGGGTTTTAAGATACTTAAAGTATACCCTTGACCTTGGGCTACACTACACGAGGCATCCGACTGTATTTGAAGGGTACATTGATGCTAACTGGATATCCGACACCAAAGACTCATTTTTCACTAGTGGATATGTGTTTACTATTGGAGGAGCAGTTGTGTCATGGAAATCCACAAACAGACGTGTATTGCCCTTTCCACAATGGAATCAGAATTCATCGCTTTAGATTAAGCCGGTGAAGAAGCCGAATGGCTTCGTAATTTTCTGGAAGATATTCCTTGTTGGAACAAACTAGTACCATCAGTAATGATACATTATGACTATCAAGCTGCTATTGGTAGAGCTTCGAGCAATATGTATGATGGAAAGTCGAGACATATACGTCGTCGACATAACTCCGTTAGACATTTGATATCAACTGGGTTAATTACCATTTACTATGTAAGGTCAAAAGACACCATAGCGGATCCGCCCGCAAAGAGCATAAACCGAGATCAAATGAACAAGCTGATAGAGGGAATGAGTTTGAAATCCACAAAGAAAACTGAATCAGTGGAAACCCAACCATGATGGCTGGAGATCCCTAGAAATTGGATCAATGGAAAAACTAACTATGGATGTTAGTCTGACAACACTTGAAAATCATGACTGTTCCTGACAGCACTGCATCAAGTGTTGGAAACATGTAAGATGTGGTAAAGATTAAGTCATAGACTTTTAATAATTCCTAAGGTTCAGAAGAGACTGAGTACGATGGGATACTCGAAAGAAGATCACCTATGTAAATGAGGAGTGAGAGCCGCTTTGATCAAATATTTATGAAACAAAGGGCGCCAAGGCAAAAATAGACAAAAATGTGAGAACGTAATGGGATCGAGGCCAATCTGTGCCTGTACTATTGATTAGGTATACATGATGGAGGACTAGTTCAAGAAACTATATCCACTAAGCCGCCAGTATACCCGATGGTGTTTGGCTACGGAAAGTTCAAAGTCAAAAGCTACTTTTCCAGATGCACTGAAGCCTCAAATGAGTGGAACCATAAGCCTGTGCCCGTAATGACACAATTTTCACTCATGTGGGGGGTTGTTGAAAATTTGATTTCGAAGGTGTTCAAACATCCATGTTTGACCAAATTGTTGGAGGACTAAACATTAATTTCCTAAAAATTAAACGTGATAGGATCGTTCTATTCGCGGAGTAGATGATCGTGGTATATTAATAATCTCAAAACTAAATTTCAATGAGTGAGAAATTAATACGGGAAGTTGAAACGTCACAATTCTCTAGAGAGAGTATTTCTAGTGGGTGGAGCAAAACTTATTGTAGTCTTCTCACTTATCCCATAGAAAACTTACAAGGAAGTTGTCTTGTATAAATATAGGCTTATATGGTCTTCAAAATAGGTGCATGGGTTCCCTTACCCATGGAACACACGCTTGTGCGCTCGGGTCCGGGTTCGTGGTTCTTGTCTAATGGGCTTTTGGGCCCATCTATCTTTATGGAGACCCAAAAACTCTAAATTGACCCAATTATTTTTTGGGATTGGATCGGGGTGGCCCATTCGGATTTGGGCCGACCCAAAAGACTTGAACTTATGTTGATGGACTCGGTCCATGCTTATCCGAGTTTGAATTTTGAATTCGTCCATAGGTTCGTCAAACCTGAACGTTTTGTGGCCGTCAAGTTGGCCTAGTGGTCAAATATGCCCCACTAAATCGAGGCTCCCACGATTTTCTCCACTATCTGAGTGCGGATCCGTCTATATCTTTGATCTTCCTCCTTCTTTCAGAAGACACTTTTGCATATGCTTTCTCTCCCAAAAGATTTCTCTGCAAACCCGTACCTAAACCACTCTGCTCATAATTCCGAGAACGTTCGCTTTTGTTTTATTTCAGTGGTGGTACTGAATTAAAACTTGAAACCGTTTTACCGTTGGGGACGATACGCAATTCCTGTGAGCACTAGCCCCAGGCGTATTTCGTCTTGCAGGAAAAAGATTTTCCTTGACTCGATTTCGAATCTCTCTTTGTTTATCAGTTTTTGTGTATCGTAAAATGTTGCAGTACTCAATTTTACTACACTATCTTGATGGATATGTTGGTGGGTTTAGTGTGTTGGTGGTTTAGGTTTCTACCGAATATGGACTTTTCATTTTTCATCATCTTCGAATAATCTTGTTCTTGATTATTGGTTTTTTTTTTTTCAATGGTTCCAAAATCTGAAATTATTTCTCTGAATTTGATTTTAGAATCTCTGGATTTCATCACGCCCGAGTTTCGTTATTTCTTGAATATGATTAATTTCAGGAATTTTAAAAATCATAAATTGGTTGAATGAATGGTGAGATGTCTTCTGATTTTGGACACATTAATGTGATAAGTGATAGAGGTGTGTGACTGACTGTGATCTACGTTATTTTCATTGAGGTCGTTGAATTCATTTCTAAAAGAATAATTTAATGAGTACTGGAAAAAGAATAATTTAATGAGTACTGGAAAAAGAATAATGAAGCTTTACAAAAATTATTTGTTTTTTTTAGTGTGCGATGATCAGTGGATACCTTTAGTCAGGGTTGTTTCGTTAGCCATTCCAATTTGTCTCAGTTCTTATTTGATTCGTATTATGAAAAATATGCGGCTGATTTGATATTATAATTAGTGTATCACTTGGCTCTCTAGAGAGTGGAATTGGCGTTGGTAAGATGATACGCCTCCTTAATTATCTGTTATTAGTATTAGTCGGGGTTGATTTTATGTTAAATCTTTTAATTAAGTCTAGAATAAATAAATGGACCGTGAACCTTATTTTTTAGGGCATAAGTTAGGTTTAGAGTTTGAGTTTATTGAAATGAGGTATCTCTAGAATTATTATTATCTTTGATCATAGAATTGTAGCAACCGTTGGCTTGTGGCAGATATTTCTCTGTGGCAGGGAATTTATTTCCTTGTGGTCTCTTTTGAGAATTCTTCTCTATATATTCATATTAAATTTCTGTCCTTTGTTACCCAAATCCTCTGTTCTATCATAAGATTTTCGCACACAAAGGTAATCCAATCATTATTATCCCAGGAATGATTCTATTAGCATATCTTCAATCTTTATTTTAGGGTAGATATGTTATTATTAGCATATCTTCAATCTTTCTTTTAGATTGAGATGTTATTTGTAGGTTCATCTCAGTGAAATAATTCATGATTCAATGAGCATTAAAACTTTAATTTTCTATTATATGATTTATATAAAAGCATTGGCAGTATTCTAGATGATAATACAGACCATGCTCACTCCTTTTTTTACATCAAGGTTGACCCATTGAAGTTATTATTATAAGAGACTTAACCATATTAAATTTTATAGGTGATTCCTAATGCATAGTTCTTAAATGATTTTATCTTGAATTTGCCATTTGAACATGAAAAAAACAATTTGTGAAATTGCTTTTCTCTATAGATCTCTTGCATTGGAAGTTTTGGTTCAAACTTAGAAATAAACAAAGGCAATGGAACTGCAAGTATTATTGCTATTATAGGTGCAGGTGTTCTAACATTGCATGAATCCCTTTGAACTAATTCTTCTTAATCTTTCAACTATTATTAATAATTTACATATCAGCTTGAACACGCTCTGCACCACCAAATTTGGATGAACAGAAAAAACAACCCCAGGCTAGATGGTTTCCTTTTGCCGGTTTACTTGTGATCCTAAACTTGCTAACAAGTGGAAAAAAGATGGAGTTGTACATTATATTTATTTTAGATAATACACAAAAGATATATTTTGTGTTTCTTACATATAATTATATGCTTGGACATAAGCAAGTAAATGATGGGGGTTGATGTGCAAAAAACTGGTCAAGAGATGACTTGGAATTAAGCGAGGGTTCAGATTTTGAATTCTGAAGAACTTCGTCTTAGTGTTAGTGTCCTAGAGACAATCTATTGTAAGGACATAATACTCGATGATATTCAGTTTAATTTAATATTATAGTTCACTTAATATTAATGTATGGCAATACACTTGTTTGAATATTATGTTTGATTGTTTGCATTTATTCATACAAGTGTTCCCATGAGTCATTGATGTCATTGAGGTTGTGAGAACTCAGATAACTTAAGCATGATTCTCAAATAGCCCCGATCAAGGATCATCAAGAATGAGATATTGACGATGCAATGGATATTGATGTGCGATTTACATCATACTCTTAGAGAGTGTAGTAAGATCTCACTTACTACGAGATACTAGATATCTCATGATGGACACACAAATACCTTAGAGGGTATTGATATACCCATCTGAGAAACAGTTTGACGTATTTCCACTATATGTGTCTACGGGAGTCTCGGTTAGTGGGAGCGATGCGATACTCCTTTGACCTGAGGTCAATACGCACGACATATGTGGAGTGATGAACTTTGACCATGACCGACGCTTGCACCCGTCTATGGGTAGATATAGCTTGGATTGGGTTCATCACGAAGTGCATGTGCGTGATAGTTGAACCAAGAATATGATTCAATTCTCAATGTGGATTTAGAGAATACTCATCTTCTCATCATAATTGGATCAAAGTCATTGGCCGATGCACGTCAACTTAGACTTTGTGGCAAAGTGTGACATACATGATCAATTGGTGATTAGAGATAATATGATTAAGTTATTTGAATAGACACTTCATCATGTTCAAGAATTAATCGAGTATTCGTGAATGAAAGGAGGAAATCGTAATAGCCCATGTTTCAGTTACATGTAGTTGCACATTTCCTCGCAACGTACCTCATATATTGAGAATGTCTGATTTATTGTCTAGGATTCAATTTAGACCGTCAGTTTGACTAATCTCTCGATATATGAGGGCCTATGGATCACACAAAATGTAACAGTTATATACTAATTATTGTTGATTGATTAAATATTATATTGAATATTAATATTTAATTTATGGAGAATATAATAATAATTATATTTAGAATTAATTATTATTACTATTTGATTAAATTAGATTTAATTAAATAGAATTTCCAATAATAATATATGGAAAAATATTATTATAGGATTTAATATATATGAAATCAAATCGTATAGATTTGATATATATGGAATCAATTCCGTAGAGATTTGATATACATGAAATTAAATCCGTAGAGATTTTATATGTGGGAAATAAATCTAAGAGATTTATTTTATTAGGATTTTTCCTAATAAAGGTTAGCTTAAAATTTAAGATGAACCTCTCTTATATATATGAGCTCTTGGGAATTCATAATACTTGAGTTCATATTTTCTCCATAAAATCTCTAAGTTAGAATTTTCCTAGCAAATTCATCTCGGGGATTTAACGCTGGCAGATCTGTGCAGATTAGTAAAAGATTGTTACATGGATACCATAGTTGATGAATCCGTGTACGAATTGTTGTAAGAATTTTATTTACGTTTACTCGTATTTAATTGTGCAATTAATTGTTCGTTGTGGTGAATTGTTTATTTCCGCTGCACATATATTATGTATTTACGTGCCTCTAAATTCCATCAGTGGTATCAGATCTCAGGCTCTTGATTTGACTGCATAATTAAATTTTTCGTGGGATTAATATTATTGAAGGTTTTTTTCAATTTTATCTTCCCAATATTCTTGATTTGGTTTGTTTTAAATAAACTGCTGGTTTATTTATGTGCTTTCTAAGCCAATTAAATCGAATCAAAGACGGTGTGGAATTCTTTAATTAATAAGCAACTCAATTAAATAAATACACCCTTGACTTTTGGGCGTGCATACACATGTTTTGCTGTGTTCCTTCATCTTCCCACTTGCATCACTTATTTCTGTGAAACCCTAATCTAAGCGGAGCTCTGCGCGAATAGCGGCGGTGACCCGCGGTGCACGGCTTGAGGCGTCGATACGTCGACACGCCTCGCGATGACCATGTGGACCCGCACATGTTCGCAGCGGCGATGGCTCAGCGACCTCGTGTGAAAACCGCTAGGCGGCGGCGATGGCTCAGCGACCTCGTGTGAAAACCGCTAGGCGGCGGCGCTGGGTCAACCAACTTTCTGTAAAAAAAAAAAAAAAAAATTCGCACGGCGGCGACCCACGTTGGAGGTGGCGATTTCACGCATCTTCTTCACGGCATCGATGGCGATTCGATTCACTGGGCAGAGATTCGCAACTCACGGGATTCACGGCGGCGATTCGAGCCGCTAGGCGGCGAATCGCAACGCGCGCTTCTCACGGCAGCGAGTCGAGTCCCAAGCCGGCGATTCGCTGCATCTTGACTAGGCGGCGACGAGACACGCCGTTTTGACTCGATTGTGAAGTTTTGCCACTCACTGGGTCACGCGGTGGTGACTCGCGCTGGACTAACTCGACGGTGGCGACTCACCGTATGTGTGGATCTTGCGGGTTTATTTTGCGATTTGGGGATTTTTCAATCCTGATTTTTAGCATCTGATATTCCATTGTGCTATTGCGATTTCAACTGGACTAATATTGTTGGGTTTTTCAATCCGGTAATCTGATTGTTGTTATGGATTTGGGTTTTGAAGCGGTGTTGTCCCGATTGACAGAATAGTTGCTGTAGAATCGGGCGGTGTGTTGTAGCCATAATAATCACTCAACAGCCGCGCGGCAAAGGACGATGGCGTGGTAAATGGTGATGACGTGGCAGCTAGAACCAAGTTCAGTTGAAGAATACGAGATGCCGAGGACGGCCCTCACGGGGCGACCTGGCGACGAGTAAAGAAGATCGAGCTCATCTTAACGAGAGACCTCCCTCGAGGAGGATCCGCAGGCGAGGTCGGAAAGAAGAGAATAGAGACCAGTTGACTGGGCGACCTCCCCCGAAGTCGTCCCACGAGCAAGGTCGGCATCCATATATCGAAGATAAGCAAGAATCCCAGTGTTCATTATGGAAAGAGAGATCTTACACATTTATTAAAAATCTAGGCGAATATTTAGTGTATCTTGTATTTCCCTGTTTAGAAAACCCATTAAGTGACCCGTTAGGGTTTTCGTCTTTGTACTTTGTAATTGTTATAAATAGGGGATAAACCCCAGAGAAGACAGAGGAAAATACATAGGAAAAAGATAGTAAAATATCTTAGCTTGGTATGCCCCAGATGTAGTTCTTCCGGACGAACTGGGTCAACAAACTCGATTGTTCCTTACATTTTTCATTATTCATTCATGATTCATATATTATTTGTTTGTGGCATAGACGTAAAATCTATGTTACAACACGGTGATGCAGGAGGAGTTGGTTGGAAAATTGGATTTTCACCAGGTCCCTTTGAGCAATTTCAAAAATTGCATCTGAGCCCTCGATAAATTTTTAAAAATAAAATTTGGTTAAATTAGTTTTTGATATTAATAAACTTAATTCTTAAAACTAGTTTATTGGTTGGACCAATATTAAAATTAATTAATTGGATTAATTTTTTTTTTTTTTTTTTAATAATTAATTAAAATTGGTTAAATAAAATAAAATTAGATTTTGAATTTTATTTAATAATTTTGATGGTCATTAAAATCCGACTTAGTTTAAGTGAATAATTGGTTAATGTATAATTTACGTCCGCCTTATAACTGTTTGGGTAGGCGGCACCCAATAATTGTCGGACCGTATTAATTGTTTGGGTAGACGGCGCCCAAATAAGTGTTAGTCCGTATGAAATCATGTTTAGGTAGACGACGCCCATATAAATATTAGTCCGTGTAAATCATGTTTGGGTAGGCGGCGCCCAATAATTGCTTAAATGTGATTTAGATTAACATGTTGGATCTCGATTAAGCAATTAATAACCTGTCTTTAAAACGTTCCTCACTAAAATATGGTTTTCTCATTAATTTGATAAGATGTCTCCCATCAAAATTAAAAGTAAACTGAGAATTTCGTTCCAATGGGTATTTATGACCAAAGTCTTTTGCTCGGATCTACATTCAACGGGACTTTTATAGGGACACGTAGTGTCGTCGCTTGATGGTTGTAAATCAACTTAACTTTGTTTTACCAGCCAAAGCAGGGAAACAAAAGTTAGGGGACATCCAATTGAACTGGGTTTAATCAATTAGGAGTTGCAATTTTACAATTGGTTTGGAGACCTACCAATTTTATTATTGCAGTAATCAACCTAAGCAGATATTATAATAATAAGAATGTTGATCCAAGTCCATTACAATTTATATTTGATATAAATTCGTACTCTTCCGATGAGGTCGTTAAGTATGTGAAAATAATGGAGACAAAATAAACACAAAAGAAAGACCATGTTTATTTTGATTGCTGAATATTAATCATAGGAATTATGTGTTTAATTCCCGTTTTATTTTATTTCTCTTGGTTAGTTGAAATGTATAACTGTTATTGAGATGTATTTTGGAAACAAACAAAATTGGCTAGGCCAAATTTTCTTGACTGGCACCGAAACATGTGTTTGGTGCTAAGACAAGAAAAGATTGAGTACGTGTTGGACACGTATATCCCGGTTACCCTTAAAGCTGGTACTCTGAGACAGCCACGTTTGACGTAGCAACTCAGACGAAGCATCAAGAGGATGCTTCCCAGGCTCAGTGTGTGATGTTGCTCTGCATGACTTCCGATGAACATAGACGGCATGAGAAAATGGGTCCCTTCTAAATGCTCAAGCATCTGAAGGATCTCTTTGATTCTGAATCTCGTTCTGAGATTTGTGAAGTGATGAGAGATCTGTTCAGATGCCGGTTAGCTAAAGAACGAAAGATTTTACCTCATGTGCTAATGATGATAGGTCTAATTGAGAAACTTGGTAATTTAGGCATTGAGTTAAAAGACCAATGTTTTCATTTATGCTATCCTCCAGTCACTCTCGAATTCATATTTTAGCTTTATTGTGAACTACAATATGAATAAGACGGATGCGACCATGCCTGAACTTCACAACGTGCTCAAGACTTTTGAGTGCACTATCACTAAGATGGTGTTCAAAGGAAGGAGCGGGTAGACAAGGATGTGTGCCTCTACTATAAGTAGAAAATGGTATTGGAAGAAGGACTGTAAGGTTCTGATTGCTAAAAGGAAGGCACTAGGTGCTTCTGGCACTAGAACAACTATGTTTGTTATTAAGATAAACATGTTCATTAATAGCGCTAATTGTTTGGTATTAGATACCGGATGTGGCTCTCACATTTATGCGAATGTGAAGGGGCTCATGTGTCTTAGGACAGTTAGGGCGGGTGAAGTCGTCTTACACGTGGAAATGAAGCAAGATTTGCTAATTGAACGTGTGGGGACTTATGTGTTAGACTTACCCTTTGGTTTTAGATTAGAACTTAATGATTGTCATCTACTTCTTTCTATTACTCGCAGCATGTATTTGTTGCATTATGGATATGATGTTCTTAATATACAAAATAAAAGACTCAAACTTAGTAGTCATGAAAACCCGACTCACTTATGGCATTGTAGAACTTGATCATGTAAACGAGAAAAGAATTGCAAGGTTAAGAAAGTTAGACTACTTAACCCCATTCGACTGTGAGCCTTATTGAGATTGTGAATCTTATCTCATGGGCAAGATGATCGATAAACCCTTTATGGGAAAGAGGTGCATGCTAAAGAAGTTCTAGAGTTGATCTACAACGATGTTTGTGGACCATTGCCCACTCTAGCTATGGGTCACTTTAGCTGCTTCATCACTTTTACTGATGATTTATCGAGATACGGATATGTGTATCTTATGAAACAAAAATTCTAATCTTTTGAGAAATTCAAAAGGTACAAAGCTGAAGTAGAGAAGTAAATTGGTAAGAGTATTAAGACTCTTCGACCAGATCGAGGAGCTGAATACCTTAGCCATGAATTCACTGATTACTTGAAGTTACACGAAATCCAGTTACAATGGACTCCTTCCGGAACACCTTAGATGGACGGTGTATCCGAACGGAGAAACCGAACCTTGTTAGACATGGTAAGGTCCATGATGAGTTTTTCCTCTCTTCCGACATTCTTATGGGGATACGCATTACAAACCTCAATTTACATTTTGAATAAGATTCCATCTAAATCGGTTGAGCATACACCATATGAACTATGGTGTGGCAAGAAGCCAACTTTTACACATATCAAACATGGGGTTGCCCCATGATTGTGAAAAGGATACTTACCGACAAGTTGGAATCCAAAGGTGAAAAGGGTTACTTTGTGGGATATCTTAAGGAAACTTAAGGATATTACTTCTATCTACCTGAGAGATAATCAGTGATTGTTTCTAGGCAGACCATGTTCCTCGAAGAAAACTATGTCTTTAAGGAATAAGGTCGTAAGCTGATAGAACTTGAAGAAATTCAAGAACCACAAATTAACAAAGAGACTGATATCTTGTCAAAACAACATGACAAGGAATCAGTGGGAGCATTCAACAACTTTCACGGTGGGAGTCTTTCACTAGGTGATCGTCTTTCAGCCAGTGGGAGCGTAATTGGAGTTGGCTTGTCTGCGCAAGAACCTCCAAGTGGGCTGAATGAGAACAACATAGTTCAAACTCCTGCCCAAGAGGCATCTGAAAGTGTAGCTCTTGAGGACTCTCCGGACATTGATGAAATCAATGAACCACAAAATTTTCACGATCAGAATGTACAGCCTGCACAACCACATCTACGTAAGTCAATTAGGAATCGTAATCCGCCCATTAGATATGGTTACCTCTTGGAGGAACTCGATAATATGGACATACCGGATAAGGACGATCCTAATACTTATTCTGAAGTAATATCATATATTGATTCAGGGAAGTGACATGAAGCCATGAAATCCGAGAAGGACTCGATGTACACCAATCAAGTCTGGGAATTAGTTTAGTTGCCTAAAGGGGTTAGACCCATATGTTGCAAATGTGTCTTCAAGCATAAGACTGATGTAAATAGCAAAGTACAAACCTACAAAGCCATGTTGGTGGCGAAGGGCTATAGTCAACGCAAAGGTATTGACTATGGTAAGACCTTCTCACCAGTTGCAAAGATCAAGTCCATTCAAATTTTACTTGTGATAGCAGCACACTATGATTATGAGATTTGGCAGATGGATGTCAAAACAACTTTCCTCAATGGAAACATTGATAAGGAAGTGTTTATGACTCAACCGAAAGGTTTTATATCTAAGTCAAATTCTGATCTAGTATGCAAGCTAGAGAGATCCATTTATGGATTGAAACAAGCTTCTAGGAGTTGGAATATCCGATTTGATGAAGCTATCAAGTCTTTTGACTTCATCAGAAACTCGGAAGATCCTTGCGTTTATCTTAAACGCAGGGGAAAGAATATTGTTTTCATAATCATGTATGTCGATGACATAGTGATTTTGGGAAACAATATCCCGTTAATGCAGTTCGTTAAAGATTTGTTGTTAAAGACCTTCATGATGAAGGGTCTTGGTGAAGCTTGCTAAATCCTAGGGATTAAGATCCACAAGGATAGATCCAAGAGGATGTTGGGGCTGTCACAGTCCACCTATGTAGACAAGGTGTTGAAGCATTTTGCGATGGAGAACTCTAAGAGAAGATCTCTATCGACAAATCATGGGATAAAGCTATCAAATAAGGATTGTTCTTCTGTTAACACTGATATCAAGCACATGAAAGATGTCCCATATGCATATGCAATTGGGTCAATCATGTACGCCATGACTTGCACTAGGCCAAACGTTGCCTACGCTATCAACATCACTGGTAGATACCAACATAATTCGGGTGAGTCTCACTGGATTTCTGTTAAGACCATTCTAAAATATCTTAGACGAACTAAAGAATATTTCCTTGTTTATGGTGGACAGCCAGAACTAGTAGTAACTGGTTAAGCTGACACAAGTTTCACGCTATCAACATCACTGGTAGATACCAACAGAATTCGGGTGAGTCTCACTGGATTTCTGTTAAGACCATTCTAAAATATCTTAGACGAACTAAAGAATGTTTCCTTGTCTATGGTGGACAGTCAGAACTAGTAGTAACTGGTTAAGCTGACACAAGTTTCCAATCCGACTGTGATGATTACAAATCACAGTCACGTTATGTTTTACTCTCAATGATGAGGCAATCAGTTGGAATAGTTCCAAGCAAGTCGACCGCAGATTCAACAACCGAAGTTGAGTACATTGCTATATCAGAAGCCTCAATGAGGCTGTCTGGACTTTATAGTTCTTAAGGGAACTAGGGGTAGTTCGAGTGCCAGTTGTCTAATAAAGTTGTATTGAGACAACGCTGGTACAATTGCTCAAGAAAAGGAACTGAGATCAACAAACAGAAGCAAGCATGTACCCAGGCTTATCATTTGATCCGAGAGATCATAACGTTGGGAGAAGTATAATTAAAACGTATTCCCACATATTTAATTTGGCAGATCCTTTCACCAAAACACTAAGTGTTCATGTACACACTATATATTTGATGGTCTAGGGGTTAGACATGTAGGTGATTGACTCTAGTCCAAGTGGGAGATTGTTAGTGTTAGTGTCCTAGAGACAATCTATTATAAGGACATAATACTCGATGATATTCAGTTTGATTTAATATTATAGTTCACTTAATATTAATGTATGACAATACATTTGTTTGAATATTACGTTTGATTGTTTGCATTTATTCATACAAGTGTTCCCATGAGTCATTGCTGTCATTGAGGTTGTGAGAACTCAGATGACTTAAGCATGATTCTCAAATAGCCCCGATCAAGTATCATCAAGAATGGGATATTGATGATGCAATGGAGATTGGTGTGCGATTTTCATCATACTCTTAGAGAGTGTAATAAGATCTCACTTACTACGAGATATTAGGTATCTTATGATGGATGCAAAAATACCTTAGAGGGTATTGGTATACCCATCCGAGAAACCGTTTGATGTATTTCCACTATATGTGTCTACGAGTGTCTCAATTAGTGGGAGCGATGCTATACTCCTTTGACTTGAGGTCAATACGCACGATATGTGTGGAGTGATGAACTTTGACCATGACCGAAACTTACACCCATCTACGAGTAGATATGACTTGATTGGGTTCATCACGAAGTGCATGTGCGTGGTAGTTGAGCCAAGAATAGGATTCATTCCTCAATGTGGATTTAGAGAGAATACTCGTCTTCTCATCATAATTGGATCAAAGTCATCGGCCGATGCAAGTAAACTTAGACTTTGTGGCTAAGTGTGACATACATGATCAATTAGTGATTAGAGATAATATGATTAAGTTATTTGAATAGACACTTCATCATGTTCAAGACTTAATCGAGTATTCGCGAATGAAAGGAGGAAATCGTAATAGCCCATGTTTCAGTTACGGGTATTTGAACATTTCCTTGCAACGTACCTCATATATTGAGAATGTATTATTTATTGTCTAGGGTTCAATTAAGAAAGTTAGTTTGACTAATCGCTCGATATATGAGGGCCTATGGGTCACACAATAAGTAATAGTTGTTTACTAATTATAGTTGGTTGATTAAATATTATATTGGATATTAATATTTAATTTATGAAAAATATAATAATAATTATATTTAGAATTAATTATTATTACTATTTAATTAAATTAGATTTCATTAAATAGAATTCCCAATAATAATATATGGAATATTATTATTATAGGATTTAATATTTATGGAATCAAATCCGTAGAGATTTGATATATATCAAATCAAATCCGTAGAGATTTGATATACATGGAATTAAATCCATAGAGATTTTATATGTGGAAAATAAATATAAGAGATTTATTTTATTAGGATTTTTCCTAATAAAGGTTAGCTTAAGATTTAATTTGGGCCTCTCCTATATGTATGAGCTATTGGAAATTCATAATACGTGAGTTCATATTTTCTCCATAAATCTCTAAGTTAGAATTTGTTAGTGTTAGTGTCCTAGAGACAATCCATTGCAAGGACATAATGCTTAGATAATATTCAGTATTGATTTAATATTATTGTTTATTTAATATTAAATGTATGACGTTGCACTTTTTAGAATATGGAAACAAATCGTAGAGATTTGTCATATATGGAATTTAAATCTGTAGAGATTTATGTGTGAGAAATAAATCTAAGAGATTTATTTAAATAAAGATTAGGGATTTTATTTTCTAATTAGATTAGCTTGAGACTTAAGCTAATCCTCTCCTATATATTTGAGCTCTTGGGAAATTCATAATACATGAATTCATATTTCTCCATAAAATCTCTAAGTTAGAATTTTCCTAGCAAATTCATCTCGGGGATTCAACGCTGGCAGATCTGTGCGAGTTAGTAATCGACTGTTACGTGGATACCATAGTTGAGGAATCCGTGTATGAATTGTTGTAAGAATTCTGTTTACGTTTACTCGTATTTAATTATGCAATTAATTGTTCGTTGTTGGTGAACTTGATTTTCCTTTGCGCATGTATTACGTGTTTACGTGCCTCTATATTCCAACAGAATTTTCCTAGCAAATTCATCTCGGGGATTCAACACTGGCAGATTTGTGCAGATTAGTAAACGACTGTTACGTGGATACCATAGTTGAGGAATCCATGTACGAATTGTTGTAAGAATTCTGTTTACATTTACTCGTATTTAATTGTGCAATTAATTGTTTGTTGTTGGTGAACTGTTTATTTCCGCTGCACATGTATTACGTGTTTACGTGTCTCTAAATTCCATCACTTCGAGCTTTGATCATGGAAAATCCTTCAATGCCACATAAGTACCTGAAAAACAAGCCGGGGGAGTCCCGGCGCGGGCTCTCCGACGCTCAAGTCAGTTATCACTCTGAACTCAGATCAAAGTAAGATCAAATAGCTCGAATTCAAGTATGTAAGTCAAGTATAGGCTTGTGTGTTTTTTGTGTTACTTGGAAGGGACATTTAAATCCCTCCAGCCGGAGGTTCTCCCACTCTACCCACCTTCTGATCGTGTGTTGTTATTCACCTCCTCTCTTCTATGGGCTAACTCCTTTCTCCCACGTCTTTCTCTCTCTTTTCTCAGGGATCCTCAATCTGAGCCCTTGATTTCAATCCAATGGTTCCGCTCTTCTCAGAACCTCCAGTATCATGTATGTAACCCCCCTAAATATCGAAACCAACTCCTTCAGCCCACTTCCTAGCTTACGCAGATCAAGACTCTTTCACCGTTGATATCCACTCTTTCAACGGCCCTGATTAATCTCTATTTCCATGGGTCATTACTCATTAAGCCCGCTAAGGCATCTCTCGGACCACGGTCCACGGTCTTGGGGCTAGCTTCCCTAGGCCCATTCTTCTTAGATTTATCAGCCTGGTTCGGCCCAGCTCCTTGAATCCTTAATATCTAGGGCCCAAGTTATCCTCCTGGGCCCATCTTTTTAACTCATTTCACTCCACTGAGCCTCGCTTTCCTCCAGGTCCCTTAGCTAGGGGCTTCTCCGATCTACTCGAATATCAGGGTCTTGGGCTTCTCAGCCAAGCCCAACTAATTTCTT
This sequence comes from Stenogyne calaminthoides, assembly GCA_037126765.1. Classification (NCBI taxonomy): domain Eukaryota; kingdom Viridiplantae; phylum Streptophyta; class Magnoliopsida; order Lamiales; family Lamiaceae; genus Stenogyne; species Stenogyne calaminthoides. The sequence continues at coordinate 16,066,201 of JBBCBC010000026.1, read as the reverse complement.
CATTGGTTTGACTCATGCGATTATTCTTCAATCTCTCTAATATGTGTTCATACCTCCACGTGTCTCTTTCCCATTGGACAACATAAATATTCCCCATCAGGGGTAGGCTCAGAAGTTACAGTCCCTGGATCATATTGGTGGTTGTCATATTTTAATTTTTAGGCTGTTGTTTTTTCCTTTTGACTGCTAATACAAGTAGCTGAAGTTATTTTTTGGAGCTAAATAACAAGATAATACATGGAGCATCATGTTCTTTTCTCAATTCTTTAATTTGAAATACTTTGGACATACCTGAAAATCGAGAAGAGAAAATTGTTTTTCTGGCTTTCTCACTGACATCTGCCATAGAAAACCTGATGAATGTGCAAGTAATGTGCTGGTACTTTTTTTGTGTATTTCAATCGAGAGAAATAATCGAATGAGATTTGATCCTGCTCTCATTAGAATTTTCTTCTCTTAGGTTCCTGCCTGCATCTATATTATACATGCATAGATTTTTTGCCAGAGAACAACATTGATTTAGTGAAATAATTTGTTGTTGCAACCAAAGTTTTTCTTATAAATGATTAATATTCACGATGCCTTATATTAGGTGGGTGAAACCTATGTGTCTATCAATTTATGTTGTTTACCTTTATGTAAATACCATTACTAGGTTTGTGCTATCTTTATTAGTTTCCCTAGGCTTGGATGATGATACTTAAATAATTTTCATTTGGAATGAAATGATAAGCTTGCTATTTGTATCAACGATCAATTGTTCTTTTTTCATTTCTAATTTAAATTTGTCATTGCAATGGGTAATCCATGTTATATATAATTATGCCTTCTTTTCATAGGAAAAAATTGAATAATTACTACTCCCTTCGTCTCGGTGTAATTGTTCCGTTTCTTTTTGTTCTTTTATTTAAGAAATAATAATAATAAAATAATAATAATGAAGGGTAGTTTTGAGTATTGGGAGAGAGAAAAATGGTCGTAGAGTAATGAGTGGAGTAGTGAATGTCATTTTTTGTAATATTATATGAAAAGTGAGGATAAAAAATATGGGTAATGGAGGTACTTTTTCCTATTATGAAATGAAAAAGTTACAGTGGGAAGTCTATAAAAGGAAAGTGAGACAATTATTGTGGGACAGAGCGAGTATTTCTTTTACATTACTGCCAAGGAAAATTATGCTCTGACCTTGGGAGTTCGATTGGAATGAATTTCATCACATACAGTAGAATATAAAGAATTAGGATTATGTCTGGATACTAAGCTTATTTTTCAGATCATTCATTTGATCTTTGTTAGGTCTCTTATTTATACTCTTGATTTCTATACTTCTGAATTTTGCCATTTATTTGCAATAGTAACATCAAAAGTTGCCCACTTGGCTCTGGAAGGTAGAGATTTTGAAAATTTTACCTCTCATGGAGAAGCTCTGTGCTCAATTTCTGATGTAGGGTAAAGATTAGAAAATATAAATGTATGATTGACATGGTTGCAGAAATCGACCTAGGCGGCGCCTAGGCGCTAGGTGGCCGCCGGCCGCCCCGATTTTGTGAAAATCGGTGAGAAAAATCGTTCTTCTTGCTAGGCGGCCGCCTAGGCAGATTTTGGCGGCCGTCTAGGTGGATTTATGTTAATTTTTGTAATTTTTTAAAAAAAGTTGGACCGCCTAGGGGGCCGACTAGGCGGTCCAGGTGCTAGGCTGCCATAATCCGCCCGACTAGTGATTTTCAACTTCTGCACCCTTGATGATTGATATTAAATTTAAAATTAAAGTTTTTGAGATTAGAGAGATTTTGAAATAGAGTGATTTGACTCTGTCTAAAAATTTATCTTTATATATAGTAGTGATATTCATTTTATAGTATAACACTTATGTCTTAGACATTTGCAGTGAAGTTTTTTCACTTTTACAAACTTGTTATCAATTTGAATTTTGAATTTCTGTCTCTCCCAAAAAATCATGTTAACTACTATTGAAATTTATTGATAACGTACAACGCATGTATTAAAAAATTTGTTAATTTATAAAAATAGATAAATTATTGAAACAAATCTTAAAATTCGTTAATTTATAAAAATAGATTAAATCTCCCATATTCTTTGAAATCACATCATGCGATTTGGTTTGAGGGTCATGGGCAACCACGTCTGTAAATTGAGTTTGAAAAACTATTGTACTTGGCCAAATTGAGTTACCATAGATTTAGATTTAGGGTTACACATTGGGGAAGTACTTGATTTTATATAATTAAGGGTAATTAAGCTCGTCCCTCTTTTTTAGATTTTCTTTTAGTAATTTTTTAATTAATTAATGATGTGTATTTCATTAATTATCAGGTCTATTAAATTGTCCCAACTTAGTGCCTAAAATTCGAGCCTCGAAGGAATCCCCATTTTGTAATGGCATGTAACAAGCACACTGGTGAAACAATGTTGTTTTGGGTGATTTTTGGTAACGTAGGACGAAAATTGAACAATTCTAATAGGTATGAGATTAAATCATTCTAAAATATAGTTATGGAACAATAATTGAGCAATTATAGTGTTGTATCTGGTTTATGTTTTGGACCGAATAAACAATAATTCATAGTTATAATATGGAGTGAGCGATCAAAGCAAATAAATGGAACAAGAGATTTGGTGACCCGGTTCGTTTGTGAAATAGACTGCATCCGGGGGAGTCCAAGCCAGGTTTCTGTATGATAAGTATATGCCTAAAAGCTAAGATTTTTTCATCCTTTACATTGTGTTACACAACTGATATTTATAAGTTACAAATTAGGTCAAGAAAGCTTCATGGGCCTTCTCGAGTGGCCCTCGGAGGCCGGCGGCTGAAAGAGCTATCTTGAGAAGGAAATCCCGCGACTTGGGGTGAGATATTCGCTAATAGATACACCTTCCATAGTTATCTCTTGAAAATCCACTACCTTGGCTGTCACAAATCCATTCCATATTTGCGGCCTATGATGGCCTACGAAGGTCGCTAGAAGAAGTTCGATCTGGCTCATTGAATGGCGATTTGGTGTTCCCATGATACCTCAGAAGTCGCTTACTTTCTTGAGGATTCTCCTGTCCAGGTCACATCCCGTCCTGTCAATGATGATCGAGAGCATAATACCTTAAGTCGGGCATTTCAATGGTTCAATACCCGAGAACGGTTTTATCCTTGTTACAACAATTGCCCCTCAAGTCAAAGGTCACGTGCTCACATCGGGGCTTCGTCTTGACCTGAATTTCACCCGACCTGTGGTAAGTCGGTAGAGAGAGACCGTTGAGGGGAGTCGATATCCTCGGGCAGGTAAATCGTTGTCTCGGTTATCTGAATCGGCGTGTCAGTCTGACCTCGGATTTGCGGATTCAAAATGATGGCATGATAGGCCGATGACGTGAGGCACCGTGGGTCGCGCCAATGGGGAGGCGCGGTGTTATCCACGCGCAAATCTACGAGCTTATTTCCGGTTAGGGCTCGGATTATGGCAAATTTGCAAATTGGCCCCTACTCCTCCTTCTATAAATAGGCGGGAGTGTTTTAGGTTTCCTTTTTAAAGTTCTTCTCTACAAATCTCCCTTCGTGTATTCTATCCCTTTTTCGTCGGATTTTCCGAGTGCTCCGACGAGAATACTTCCAAGGTTACTCTCTTATTCTTTCTCTGATTCTTCTAGTGTTATGGCTTTCGGATCTTCTAGTGTTCACTGCACAACCTATGGCTTCGTCATCTTTGGACAATGATGTCGTTTATAACTCACAATTCCGCTGCCACCCTGGTCCTTCGTCCACCTCAGGGAGTGCTGGGGAAACCCTAACAATCATTGCCCCGAGTGAGGCTCGAGAAGATGATGGCAATGGTGGGTCAATCGACGAACAGTTTCTAGCTGAGCTTCGGAATATTACACACCTGCCGCCACTGGATATTCCTTCCCGCCATGCCATCCTGCCGGAGACGACGACGACGGTGGGCCCCTCAGCCATGGGTACTTCTAATACGGCTCGTAGGTATAGTGCCTATGAGCAAACTTTTGACTATGAGGCTTATCTGTCTCGGGCTCCGTACCATCGACCTAAATGCCTTTTTCAGAAGGTCGTGAAGTTGAATTTTTCAGCTAACGAGGACAAGTACAAGTCGGTCTTGAGCGACGAGCATGTGCGCTTGTTCCTTCGCATGTTTAAAGTGCCAAGAGATGTTCATTTCTATGCCCCGACCTCTGAGGGAACGAGCATACTATGGATGCCGGGGTACGGTTTCCTTTGAACTCGCCATCTCACATCTACTGGTGGCATGGAGTTAGAGCTTGACTCAAATTACCCCGAACAGGTGGAGTTTCATTATCTCCACCATGGTCGTGTTGGGGCAAGCGGGACTGTATCGATTGCCGATTCCGGGGGATATATCCCACGTGATGTCTCCCATTGCCCAGCATGGAGGTTATAATGACGTGCGCCTCCGCAAAGAAAAGGAGATCATGAGTGGGATCCCAAATAAAGTGGATGGATGGCACCAGAGGTGGTGGTTTGTTGGAGGGGCCTGGAAGTCGGTTGATCCTTCGAGCACACTGTCTATCCATGTTCCCACGGACTATGCTCATCGACCTGAGAATGAATTATTTTCTTATCCTACAGTGTTCAAGCCCCGGCCGTCCGAGCTGTGCTTGGATTTCCTTCAGGCATTTGAGTTGGTCGATCCTTTCCACGTAGGATCGATCAGATTCAGTCTCGCCTTGTTTGGCATTCATGAGACGCTGCCTAGTCGCAGGTCGGGGAGCCAATGTGGTGAAGTGACTCAGGAACAATCTGACGAGCTGCTCAAAAGTGTCCACCGAATAGGGAGGGAGTGAGGCATACCACATGTGAGCTTGGTCGCCTAGGGTCAGGGAGAACAACCTGCATTTGGTTGCGTCAGATGCGCCCATGGGGGCCATGAAGGAATTGTATTTCGCCACATGGACCTTTGGATCAGTGTTCCCACTATAGCGATCCAGAGCCGCTATGTTGATTTTTCTCTGGGAGGGTGCCAGGGTGACCAGAGCCCCGAGTGGAGAATCTAGGACGATGAGGTTATTGTCTGTCCTCACCTGCCTATTATTGTCTGTCCCCTATCAAGTAGTCTGGCTTGTTCTCGTCCCTAGTCATTCACATCAGGGATGACAACATCCCTTTCCAAATCAAAAACTGTTTAGAGGGTGTTTGCAAAAAATTACAATTGTAAAGAAGTGATTAAAATTAGTGATTATAGATCAATTGTTTAATAATAAAAATTGATAGTGTTTACAAAAATATTCTAAAAGCTAGCAGAAGTAGAATTTGAAGTGTTTGCTAAATAAATAGATATAAAGTATATAAATTATTAAATGACTATTATACTCCATTTAATTATATAGATGATGACATAATTGTAAAAAAAATTGACGTTAAAAAATAAATGAAGACTTTCGAAAAAATACAAATTCTTTTTATAAAATTTATTTATAGCATAAAATTAATATTTTTATAATTTATATTTATAAAATGATATCAATACTCTTATAAATTAGAGGTACACTTGCATGAGACCGTCTCAAGATAAGACAGAGTATAAGTTGGACATTGACGCTCTAACACTTTGGAAGGGTTAGTGTGATTTGTGTTAGATTGTATATCGCGAGTGTGATTTGTTTTTGATTGTATACCGTCTTATGTATGAGACTGTCTCATATAATTTTTTTTCTATCAATAACATTTACTAGTATAATTTTAATGTATAAATATAATTTTAATATATAAAATATAATGATAGAAATTTTTTGAAAAAATTTATAACTAAATACAAAATTGAGTAAATCATTACAACCAGATATAAAGTGCAGAAATTTCTATAATTTATATCTGGTTGTAAGCTTTTGAATTAGTTTGTAGTGGAATGTTTTTATCCCAAATTTTTTACCAAGAACAAGTTTCCTAAATACAATTTCATCGTCCATCCTTAGTCACCCTCACCTCTCCTCTCTCTCATCCCTGCAAAACCTCAGTCTCTCCAATTTTATCTCAAACTTCCAAGCCGTTCAAGAACCGAAAGCCAAGTACGAACAATTGCTGTTTTACGGTAGAAATTTGAACCCATTGGAATCACAGTACAAAACAAGTGAAAACAAAGTTCAAGGTTGCGTCTCACAGGTTTGGGTCAGAGCATACTTGGATAAGGGATAAACAAATTATATTCGAAGCGGATTCGGATTCTTTGCTATCAAAAGGGCTTTGCAAGTTCAAGGCCTTGGCGGCCGTAGAGAAAATCGTTAGGGTTTCTCCAGATTTTGCGGTGCTTTTGTGTTTACAACAGAGTTTTACCCCTTTTCGGAATAATGGGTTCTTGAATATGTTGAAGCTGATGCACAAAAAGGCTTTTTAGTTGATAATTCTAGTTTAGTGGAGGCTAGGGATTCGAAGAATGGCGATGGTGAAAATGGGGGAGGGGGATTTAGTGAAATTGGTAGTGATTTGATTTTGAAAGGGGAGATGGGCAATATAAGTGTGTTGGGAAGCAGGGGAAGTAGAATTGAAAAAATTCTAAATTTGTTGAGTGTCTATTTGCTTTTGGTTATTTTAATTGATCTTCACACATGTTGACCAATGATCAAGATGCCTATTTTATTCTGAGATAAAGAAGCTTGCTAAAAGTGCTTTAAGCAAATTCCACAACATGTTGATGTTTAAGCTCCATCTTTCCGAGCTTTGGGAACGTACAATTCACTGTAGATATATCAAGATATCTATAGATTCTGAGATTGCTAGTGGTAAAATGATTATTGTTTATAATGTATTTGGGATCACTTGTGACTCACTCGGAAGGTAGAGAAACTTGAATAAGGTTCCTACAGGCTGAGGCATGCTAAGATGGCTGAAATATTTTCCTGCCTCCATTCGCTCACAGCAAAACTTACTTGGCAACATCACCCATCACACACATACCCGAATATACGTGCAAATCCATATTGATACTGTACCTGGTATATTTCACAAGGTTTGGCCCGTAACTTTGGGGGATTGCAAAAGAAGTGGACATTATATATTTACTAGCCTGTAATTAAGGAAATCCTTTTTTACTTATGTAAATGTAGGACAAATTGGACTAGTTCGGCCCAATTGGGCTACATTTACATAACCTTAGAAGCATTATCCTTACTTTACAGAGATCAAAGCCCAGTTTTCAGTTCTCACTTGTGCTTTTAACCCAATTTGGGCTAATTCCTGTCTTATTTTACAGGCCGGTAAACATAATGTCCTTCTTTTGCAACCCCCAAAGTTATGTAAAGGATTCCCAGCATTTATATAGCCATTCCTGGTGACAAGCCAACTTATTTCTAGCATTGTTTCATGTTGGGATATTTTAGTTTTGATGAATTATGCCAAAACATTATCAACTTGTGTTTTTGAAGCTAATTTACAGATAACAAGTTGAGGGGGAACGAGAGAACAGATTGAGGGGGAACTCACGAAATCAGACGAAGATGATCGAGATCAGACGAGGCTGCAGACGAGACTGATCGAGATCAGATGAGTAAGATGAGTTCTCGAGTTAACGATGAGTCAGGCAAAATCGTAAGAGAAAAAAAAGCTAAGCCACCGATCGGAAGAATCAAGGTCAAATGATCGATGACCGTAACAGACTGATCGGATGATCAAGAACAATGAGCCGATATGGTGATCGTAAGAGCGCATAAGCCGATTAGAAAGAAATCCACCGTAAGATCTCAAGAGAAGGTTGCAGATCGAAGAGGAGGAGATGAGATCGACGAGATCGACGTGATCGAGATCAAGATATGAAGATGAGCGGATGATCAAGATCGACGTGATTGAGATCAAATGTGCTAAACTGATATGCTAAACCTAATGTACTGGACCGATGCTATCCTGAGATGTTGATTCGAAGATGTGTTGATCGATCGGTCGAAATGATCGGATCAAGCAAAGAAGAAATCGGATAGCCTCGAGTCAAAGTGACTCGAAGGTCGATGTTGAATTCAGAGAATCGAACTCGGGCCAAACTCGAGTGTCAAGATAATACGATCGATAAGGTCCGGCCAAGAGAAGTCTGGCTTTGAATCAAGTATCCCGAGGCTCGAGATAAACCGAGGCTCGGATGAGAATCGAAGACTCAAGGTATGTCTCTCAAGACTCGAGACTCGAGAGAATCTGAATGATTCCAAGGCGAGAAATCGAGGAATATAGTCATTAGAATCACGGTGACGTGGACTAATGAGAGGAAGACAATCACCAAGAAGTTCAGCCAGACTTACAAGAATAATATGGATTTGAATGTGATTCTCTCCAACGGTAACATTCAAATCCACACTATAAATACAAGGTCTTTCATCATTCTAATGTGTGGATGCGTGGAGATTATAGCACGAGATGCTACAGAGCCAAAGAGAGTTATACGCAAAGCATTCCCACCCTAGAACACAAGTCTGTAGATATACAAATATGTTCAAGAGTGTTCTAGAACCCACCCAATCTAAGCAACCCACGATGTATCCTAAGCTTAGAGAGATTTTCCCAACCTTAGCATTGAGGCTAAACAAATGTAAGGGAAAATCTCTACCTAGTTGGAAACCAAACAAACCTTACCCAAATCAGTCGGTTAAGTTTGTAGGTGAGTGTGAACTCGGTAAACATCTAGCAATCCCGAAAGGGAGGGTAGGCAATCCCGAGAGAGGGTGATAAGTCCCGAGGCGAACCCGAGAGGGTGATAAGTCCAGTTTGAGTGAGAACTCGTTAAATATCTAGAGGCGAGCCCGAGAGGGTGATAAGTCCAGTTGGAAGGAATTTCCCTAGGAACAGGGAGAGTGGATGTAGGAGCTTGAGTCTCCAAACCACTATACATTGTTGTCCTCTTTACTGCTTTACGTTCTTATCTTGTCATATGCATTCGATTATAAGCAAAACACAACACATGAGCTTAAAACGCAAAAATCTGGAATCACTCTGCCCTCACCCCTGTTTTTATATGCATTTCATGATTATTCCGCAAAATGGGTTTTCCCACCGGGCCTAACATTTCATTATTCCTTTTTCTTGTTAAATAAGATGGGTCTGATGGAAGAAAATTTAGATTGTTTAGGGGTTAAGGAATTATGTTTGCTAGTTTCTACATGACATCAGATGAGAATGGACAAATAGATTGTTTGTAGTAAGTTAATTATTAAGACATAGACGTTACTGTATTTCCTTCGACTTATAGTGATATAAGCTGAACTTATTTTCTGAGACTTGGTATTTTAATGTTCCATAACAGATTTGTTATTTGTTGCCATGTTTATTCTCTAATTCGTACACGGTGCACCTTGAAACTTTAGTGACTATTAAACTATGTGCCTTTAATTTATTAATGGAATTCACAAAACAAGCTAAAATTGTAATTGTTGCAATATGATGTAAGAAGATTAGGTTCAAAAGATATTTTGAATCTTTTTGGCACTTTTTGTTGGTTGTTGTTGGATACACCAATAAACTTCAAAAGATTGGAAGGGTCAAAATATCAGGCCCAAGCAGAGAGCTATAGTTGTTTATGAGAGAGTAAATATTTTTACTGGTTTATATAAGGTTATGTTTGATTTGGAATTAAGTGGATTTAGAAATCTGGAATTCAAAATCCTGTTAAATAGTGATGGTGTGTTTCTTTTGATATTGTATTATTATATTATTATTAATTGAAATTATCAATGATTGAATGATTATGTAATGATCAGTATCTGTTATATGGAAGTTGTAAAAGTGAGAAAAAAAAAGTGTGGAAAGTGATAAATAAAAAAGAAGTGGGAATAAAAACCATATTTGTATTAATGGGTCGTTGAGGAGAGTGTCGGAGAAAAAAAAAGGTATTTGTAGGGTAAGATATATGTATTAGCTTTTCAAAAAACCGGATTCTAAAATCCCAAAATTGAACAATACTTAGGTTTCGAAATTCCAAATCCTGTTTTCAAATCCTAAATTAGACATGCCCTAATTGTTCTACCTATGTAATTTAAATAGCATGGACGAAATCCCAAATTCTTGCACTTGCACTAGAAAACTTCCATTTATATAAAATTCTTGTATGTATATAACAAACAAGAACTGGAAAAATGCTTCCTGCTATTTTATCTCTTGGTTCTGCAGCTATGTGTTATGAGGACGCCATTAGGCGGACTCGTCATCTCCATTTGGCATTCTCCATGCAAAGAGTAAAAATAACGAATCAACCCCATCTTAATCCTGACTCTGAAAGTCCCTTTTATGGTGTATACAACTCTGTTCCTCTGCTCCTGCTTTTGAAGCTGGACAGCAAGGTTAGGCGGCAGATAGACCAAGCTCGACAGCAAATGTACTTGTGTCTCGCGTACCTCTCTGGGCTTCTGTCTGAAGGGTTGAAGAACTTGTGTTGCTATCAAACTCTTGGAAAAGTAGAGCTCTATGTACAGGTACTCGAATCTAATGCTCAGTTTCTTATTCGGGTTGGAAAAATTAGCAAGAAATGTTATGTCACCGTTCAGAAACTCCGGAGAATCGAAGTAGATGACACTTAGGCTTGCTTGTGGAGTATCGAAGATGGGAAGTTTAGGTTTAATAGCAACGAAGACGATCAGAGTTGTGATGCCGAAGAAGATGAGTAGGAGACTGAATAGCAAACATAGGATGGCCCCACACCATACTATCGGGTTTGTTCTTCGGGGCTCCGGGAGAATAGGCTTCTCTCTTGATCTATTTACGAGTGTGCCACGCTGGACAATCTGGTATTGAGATGGGATTGGTTTCTTGAGGGAGGGAGGTGTGTAGGGGGGTGGGGGCGGAAGAGGATGCATTTTAGTTTTGGAGAAAAATGAAGTTGTTTGTTTGAAAGAGGAATGAGAAGAGAAATGAAGTGAAATAGGTTGTTGTTTGTTAAGTAAAAGTGGGAGTGGATTAAGGAAAGTAAAGTGGGGGAAAAGAAGCTTTTGAATGATAGCTGGGGGCCAAAGCTATTCTTTAAGAAAAGCAAAAGCTGGTGAGTGTAGTTCAAAGAGTTTGAATTATGGTCTGCTTTTTTTTTTTTTTTTTTTTTTTTAAGGTGAGATTTTCACAGCAAGAAAACACCAGGAAATGTGCACTTTCTTGGATTTGACCCTTCGAATTATGTTACTTTTACCATCCCCTTTTGGGAAATTGGGATATATGCTTACTCACTAAGAAACTACTCATGGTTCTTGCATTTCACATTTTGAAAATTACTTGATATGCATTTCTCTAACATGACAAAAGAAGGTAAATCATTCGCTAATCTATAACCCCCAGGTTGGCACAGTGGTTGTAAGCGTGAGACTTAGAAATATGCTCCTCTCTAGGTTTCAGGTTCGAACCTCCTACAGTGCGATCAACTCTTGAGATAGGTCGTTCATATAGAGCTTAGCTCTGGCTTGAAGTGGGGCCCCCGCTAGTGGACGGTGGATTCTGATCTCGGGGATTAGTCGATCCTTGGGCCGGATACCGAATTATCAAAAAAAAAAAAAATCAGTCGTTGGTCTATATATATTTAAGGGTAATTAATAGGAATATGTTGTGCTTATGAAACTTGTTCACCGTAAAATTGGTTTCATATTTATTGATATAACCCTTCATTAAATACCCTTTTGTAATATGAGTCATACCCTTCAATTATCACTGTTTACACACCTTTTGTAATATACTTATTAATAATATAAGTCACATTTTTTAATTAATTTCATAAATTTTTGTGTGAAACTTGTTCAATCTATAATTCATCAATTGATAGATGAAGGAAGCAGATAAATCTGTTCATTAAATGTGATAGCAAATGATGACGTTACTAGTTTTGATTGAAGTACATATATACATCAATGTTCTTGGTACGCACTACACTATACATGATATTTAAATTAAAGTATTTTTAGAATCACTTATTTTTAAAGTTATTTTTTATAACTTTTGAAGAAAAATATAATTCTAAAAACTATTTTTTTAGTTTTAAAACAAACACTTAATTGCAAATAAAATCACATTTTTCGTTTAATTGGAATCTAATCTAGACCTTGGATAATTGTAAATAAATCACCACTTTTGAATATTGTTACAAATTAGATTTATTGCAAAAATATCCAGAAAGTGGTGATTTATTTAGTTATCAAAGGTTTAAATTAAATTGTAATTAAGTGAAAGATGATGGTTTTATTTACAATTAAGTTTATATAAATTAATTTCAACATTAGATTGATTCCCATTTTTTGTGTAACTTTAAACTGCTTGATGCTCCTCCATTAACAACGCATTGATGTGCTACGTAAGACGAACCCAGGGACATAAAAATTCAATATATGGTGCAACTAATTGGGCCGGAGTGTTAAAAGACTTGATAGGGAGGTCACTGGTCAGAAAGAGCAGAGATGCAATTCAGTGTTGCACGAAACCCACCAATCGACGAACGGACACTAAAATAATGGAATTAAACTGAAATAGAATTCCTCAAAAGTGCTCCACAAGGATATAATATCTGCAAAATCACAGATATAATCTCTACCACGACAGTAGTCACTAAAACACAATGATCAAAATAAGATTTTCTAACTAAACAAAGAAAAACAACTAAAACACAATGATCAAAATAAGATTTTCTTAACTAAACAAAGAAAAATAATGTACATAGACTCTCAAAATTAAACCTTAATTTAAGCCCGAAACAATAAAACCTCGGGGAAAAAGCTCTAAGGTACAAAGTGGGAGAACAAAAAACTCTAATGTACAAATACCATTTTTTTGTGACTCTCAGGTACAAAGTGTAATTTTTTTTTCAAACAAAGTACAATTTTTTTTTGTACCTTAGAGTCACTAAAAATTGCATTTGTATTTTATAGTCACTGCTTTCTATTTTTTGTACCCCATAGTCATTAATTCTAAAACCTCATGGACAAGACTTATATATAAACTCAACTATAATAATACTAATAAGATATTTATATGAGGTGTATCATTATGTGTGTTGTAATCGAGGATTATTCTTCGAGAAGTAAGTACATTGTTGCTTGATCTTAGGTACATAATATTTCACTTAAGTGTATATTTTACTGGCCCAGGATGATATGTAGTCTTATTCGGATTCTAGCAGTTTTCAGTCCAAAGAATGTTGATTGTTTATTGGCAACAGTTATTCACGCCGCCCATTTTAGTAAGTACACCACCCATTGAATATTTTTAAAAAACAACCAAATGATAATACATAAATATTTTTTTCACTATTACAACCTTATATTAAATTTGTAAGTATACCTCTTGAACCAAACACTAAAAATCACGATTTTGTCACCGTCCATTGAAAGTAAAGAAAAGGTTTCAAGAGTATGGTGCAGATTCGTTTGGAAAAATGTGTATTTGGTGTATATTGCAAGTATGATGCAGATTCATGGTTCAAAATATACATATATCATTTTTCTATAGTTCAAAATATACATATATCATTTTTGCTAAAAGGGACGGTGTGAATAACCGTGGCCTTGTTTATTTTAATTTGGTCGAAGAGAGGTTTGAATCATCATCACACTTTTGGGACTCGTTAATTTTTTGATAAGGAATTACTTTCCTCAAACATAAATGGTAAAAGCTAAGTTTAACCACGAAACAAACACCAAGATATAGTGCAAATTACTAAACTCATGATTTATTTATTTTTTGTAAAACCCAAAATTGACAGAAAAATAAAATAATAGTCCAAATAAACAAATATGCACAAATATATATGTATATTAGACCAAAATGAGCAGAAGCAACCAACAAACAAGTTTCATAGTGAGAGTACGTAATCCCCTCTATAATCATTAGTCGGCCTGCAGCACTTCACACACCTCACCAGAAAATCTGCAAATCATAATTCGACCGGCACATGAGTGAAATGAATCATCTATCATCTCTTCCTTGACCATAAGATTAGATAACGTGCTACTCACGTAAAATAATTTCAACTAGAACCATGTGTTAAATCATGTATCCTTTATATTAAGGATGTATTATCACTTAGAGGTTTCTCTATATATGTGAAGGGAGGTGAAAGACATTATACAACTATTCTTTTTCCTACATATCAATATGATGGAGATAAAGGACATCCTAGAGCACCTTCCAAAAATAAAATGACTCATTTTGATGTCGAATCGGAAATCGGCTACCTATCAAGGTCAATTGCAACTCCTAGAAATAGTTTGAGTAGTTTTGTTGTGTCACGAGCATCATTAAAATTCCAGTTCTTCAATATGTAAAATATAATAATTTATATTTTAGTTAAATATATTCCATATGAGCTCCTCCCAATGTTTCAATTTCAAATTACATTGGAAAATATAGATGAGAGTAGAATGCTTCTTCCATTATTACTTGGATCTCGAATTATGTAGATCCCAGTTTTACCTCATATGAATGCTAGCTATATAATTGTTTCTTTAAAATGTCCGACCTCAGCGATGGACTATAAAACTGTTTCTTTAAAATATTTGTATTGCAAAAATGACATCATTCACAAATTCTACCAAGAAGGACCAACAATAATTTTATTTTATTTATACTTACACGTATAGTCATGAATAGAGCCACTATGGGGCAAGACACTCCCTTGAAAAAAATTAAAAATTATAATATAGACATACATATATGTGTGTAATGTATTAATTTTTAACATTATATTGCCTCCAAAAATCCTTTTAAAATTAGATGAATTATATAATTCATAATTCATTTTAAAAATTATCAATCTTATATATATAAATAATTTTAAATATTTATTCGATCACCGAATTTCAAATTGAAAAAAATAAAAGTATTAAACATTAATATTTTATTTGAATGTTATATATATATATATATATGTATATTATAATATAAATATTCTATATGTTATTTTCCACATCGAGTTGTACAAATTTAAAATTATCAAATATTCATTGTACTCGAATTCAAAATTCTAGATTAGAAATGGTTTGAGAAGTGAATAAAGTAATGTCACTTCACATATTTATAGTGTTCCACCTCCTCGATAAACCGTGAGATCGTTTTAATCCGATGACTAGGAGATCTTCTCTGAAACCCTCTTTAATTTTCATTATAAACATCTCTGGTTTTCTACATCTCCTAGAGTCATATATAACCATACACACACTTACATATATTATGATATTTGTATTAATTTTAATAATTTATGTCAAAATATAATGTAATAAAATAAACTGTACAGACAATAAATGGATATTATCTACAAGGTATTCAGTTGGGAAAAAAGTAAACTTATGAGTTGAGACCGAAGAAGGAGTCGAGTCTAAAGACCTGAAGATCTTGAAGACCGTCTTAAAAATCTAATAGTTATTTTCTAAGCATAGATGTCGAGACTTAGATCTTGATATTTACAATCTACGTAAAATTAAATAATTTATATATCGAGAAATTTAAATAAGACCAAACCGAAGCAAAACTCTCTATAAGCGGATGAACATCCTGGAATTTAAATTGAAATTGATTTAATTGGTAAAAGTAACCACTTCTTTAATCAATGAGCACCTCATTGATTTTATCATAAAACTTGCAACACTCTCAATAAAAGGATGAGCATCCTGAAATATAAATTGCAATTGATTCATTTGGTAAAAATAACCACTTCTATAATCAATGCACCTCACAGACTTCATCATAAAACTTGCAAATCAAAATCTAAACCAGAAACATGCTCTACCCTGATCATACCCAACATGCAATGTTGGGAAAATTGTAGTTTTGATGGAAGTTCCAAAATAGTTGTAATAGGACTAGTCGAACCTGTTAGTCGACTGATGATGTTAGGAAACCAGCTGAACTTGTTAGACAGCTGATAGAATAGACTAGGTCACATATTGAGGGGGAACTCAATATGTATAGGTTTAGATCAGAAGCAAAGATCAGAAGCGAAGATCAGAAGAGAAGATCAGAAGACCTATTCTATCAAGACATCAGCAGAGTCGATAGATTGAAGCTAAGACAACCATATCAGAAGACTCAAGATAATTTGATCAGTAGGACACTTATCAGATCAAGCAAGTTAAGTATGATAAGTGTATCTACTTATCCAGAACATACGATGCAAATCAGACTAGAAGAATATCAATTAAGTTGGCTTTACAAGGCACCGAATAAGTGTACTTGTTAGCCACTAATAAATTGACACGTATGTATGGAACTGACGATGCAGGATATGGCGTATCAGGGCAAACAGCTGGAAAGGACGAAATCGCACGAAGACGGCATGGCCTTCCTGAGCACGTCAAATCGGACCTGCAAGCTACCTAAAATAGCCTGAGATTCAAATTGCTCTCCAACGGCTCTTTGATTTCAAGGCCTATAAATATGGGATCAAACCTTCATAGTAAGGTTACGAAAATAATCCACAAGCTCAAACAAAGCTACATTTCCGCACCAAGAACACAAGATCAAGCAAATATTCTAAGTGTTCATCCCATAGCTTCTTAGCGAGAATTCTTATCCTCTAGCTTTAGGTTATTCATATGCTAGGATAGAATTCCAGTTGGAACATAAAAAATCTTATACCCAAACCAAAAGTTAGGTTAAGTTTGTTTATCAAGATTTCAGACTAGGGTTTCTAGTTCTAATCTCTGGGATTGGTTGAGTGAGAACTCTTGAAACATCTGTGTTGTAGCCGGATTATTCCGACGTGCCAACAATCACTCACAGAGTAAAACAATGAACAAAACAAAGGAAAACACAAAGTTTGGTGACCCGGTTTGCCAAAATGTGGCTACGTCCGGGGGCAATACCAAGCCAGAAACTTTACTATAATATCTGCCTAAATACTACGAATTTCGATCATTGATCTTGCCTCATCCTGGTGAACCGCCTTTTGATATGTCATGATGGTTTTCTATCATTGATCTTGGCCGCATCCTGGCCACTGCACTCCGGGGGTTGGTCGTCCTATGGATATGTGGCCCCAACAATTGCCCCCGGGCCGTCCGCGAGGAAATCGTTGGTCGGCCTGGACATGCTTGTCACATCTCCCAAGGTATGATGGAGGCCGCTCCGAGTCCTCGAAAATCCCATGATCACCTCGGAATGCACCACGATGGCGTCGCCGGAAGCAAAGAATGATGGCGGCGTGGTTGCCATCGCCCATAAATGCCGAGATTTTGGTTGCCCCAAAATTTAAAATTTTTATTGCACTCTGGTCCCTGGCCTTTGCTTTATAAATTTGGGATCTGCTTCCAATTTTGCACCTTTGCCTCTTCTGCTTCCCGAAAGAAAGACGTACTATGGGTTTTTCGTTTGATGCTGCTGCAGCCATCGTTTTTTCTGGTACGCAAAACCTCGTCCCCCTCTCTTCAGCTTCCTTTTCGTTAGGTATATCGGGTGCAGAGGAGTTGCCCAATTTCAAATTTTGATCCACTACTCCTCTGCCGGTGGGGGAGGCCTCTCTTGCCGGCCCCTCTGACAGCGGGGCTACCTTTGCAGACCTTGGCCTTGTCCGGGGGGATGGGGGGAATGCCCCGATTGATCCCGATGTGTTCGGGTCCCTTGAAGATTAAGGTATCCTGATGCTGGAACAGGCATCGTCTGTTGTTGGCAGCCGATCTCCGTCTGATGCTCCGGACCAGGACCATCCCGACTATTTTAATTACCAAGTATACGGGGCCGGCCTCGAACACCGCCGACCACTTCGGACCGTGATCCTGCCAGCCGCTGCCTCCCATTTCTACATTAATGACGAGAAACGTTGTTCCGTCATGACGGAGGCCGAGCTTGACTCTGCCCATGGCAAGTATGAGACTTCTAATGATGTCTTCTTTTATCGGCCCGAGGGCTCTGAGCGAGCCTACCAGCCTCTCGAAGGCATGGTCACCATTCACGAGGTGGTGATGGACGCCATGCTCCGCTTCCCGTTGCACTCGGAGATCTCCCATTTGTTGGCCGCTTGGAATCTTGCTCCAGCCCAGATTACTCCCAATGGATGGAGCTATCTGCTGGAGAACTTGACCGTAATTGGTCAGGCATGCCTTTACCGGTTGCCCATGCCCATGGAGGTGAATTTGTATTGGTCGCTGGTCGAGCAGCATGGGCAGGAGGGCCATTATGCTCTAAAAAACCGCCCTGGTCGGCGGATAGTATGGGGGATTGTTAATAAGGTAAAGAACTGGCATCCTCGATGGTGGTTCGTGAGTGGGGCATGGCAGAGCGCTCCCCCCGGCTCTGTCGAGGAGATTCGCATCCCTACCGACTTCCAGGATTGGGTCCCTCGTAAGATCCGGCTTTTTCTTTGTCTCGGGCATCTCCGTACTGATCTAATTTCTCGTTCTTTTTGCAGGTTTGGTTGTGGCAGACGAGGATCATTTGAACTGGGACTTCGAGACTGCCCACAAGGTCGCCTTCAGTTATCCTTGGGATCTTCGTCACGTTGCCTCTTCAATTCTACCTCTGCAAGATTGTGGGGAGGCTTGCAGACTTATCCACGTGAGACCGGCCGTCTTCATGAGTATTCTTCCTTCTTTAAACTGGGCTTTTGTTGATATTTGATGTATGCTTTTATTGAGGGTTACTCTCTTGCAGCTCCCCATATTCCCATTCAAGCGACTGCTCCTACACCCGAGCAGATGTCTTCTTACCAGAATCCTGCTCTTAACTTCTCCCGTACTGGGTCCTCGGCGCGACCTGCATCTTACGGCCCGTGGGGGCGGAGTGGTGGAGACTGGGGGATCCTCCCGGACTGACCGGTCCAAGGACAAGAGGAAGGCTAAAGAGAGCCGAGGGGGTGCTCGCCCGGCCCGCTCGGATGATTCCCCCACCTGAAAATACGCCCGATCAGGCGACCACTCCCCTCAAGCTGTTTCTGGGGAAGGGGGGAATGCTCTCCCTCAGGAGTCGGTTCTTGCAGCCCGACCTCCACCGACGACCCCGCCACCTGCGCCTGGTCACCAGTTTTCTGGTGACCGTACCTTCGTGGGGTGGGATCTTGATCGCTCCGGAGCTTAAGTGTTTATCTAGTCGCCTTACTGTTGTGCATTTTTGTTTTCTTGACCTTATTTTTGAGTGGGGTCATTCGCTTTCAGGTTCGTGAACTTCCCTCCGCCCATCGACGACTACCTTCGGTCGAAGATATCTCCCATCGTCGGGGTCACGGCCGACTGGCCTCGGTATATGCGGCACTCCATTTAGGACGTGCCCCGGTGTTGGTCTCTAGACGACCACCTTGCCTCCTCCTCCAATAGCAAGGAGAACAATCTCTACACCGCCTGGTCTACTCCTAGAAGGCGGCCACCTTTTTCGAGCGGGTCGTGGAGCAGAACGATCAGGATCTGGAGACTTCATGCTCGGCCCGTGACACGGAGAAGAAAAAGCTGGCAGAGGCGACCACGGCAATGGCTCGGATGGAAGCCGACTTGAAGGCTGCTTAGGACAGGTCGGCCGAGTTGGCCTTGCAGGTGGCTAACGTGAATGTTAAGCGTCGTGCCAGGACCAACTCCTAGCGCCTCGAGCTGGTGTCCCTTAAGGGAAGGGTGGATGAGCTTACTCGGCAACTGGCGGATTCCCATGCCCTGGCGGTCGACTATGAGGCTCGGGTAGAGGATCTCGAGTTTCAAATGTCTAAGAAGGTCTCTCTCCGAGCTGCTGACGATGCGGCATTGGGGATCTTCTCATACATCAGCGCTTATGCGGATGTCCTTCGGGCAGTATTCCGTCGTGAACCCACTGTAGATGCCTCCGTGCTTGTGGAGGACTTCAAGGCCTTCATCGCCGAATGCCCGCCCGAAGCCGGCGTAGTGCTGCCCGTGGTGAACTTGACTAACTTCGGCGTCGACCTGTCATTCTTGGCCTCGGTGAGCAGGTTACGGAGGCTGGGCGAGGATGTTGATCAGGGAGCCCCTTCCGGGCAGGCCCTTACTAGTCCCGTCGTGGTGCCTGTGCCCACAATTGAAGCGGCGGGTGGCAACGTATATGATGGTGGCCGCCCCGAGTGGAGAAGTTATCGGGGGCGAGGAGCAGACAGGCGACCAGACCACAGTCGAGGGGAAGTTAGGTCGGGTGACAGTGTTTAGCGCCTCCCCTTCTGTCAAAGTTTGCATAGGGTGTCTGCGAACCCCTTTTCTTTTGAATTTCCTTTTTAGAGGTTTGCGCGGCCCTTCGGGGCGTGATTTTGTAAGTGGCCTGCGGGTCCTTTTTTGAGTTTGGCCCTTGGGCCTTTTGCTTATGAATGAAGCTTTTACTTTTTTATTGATCTTGTTGTGTATCCACGTATGAGTTTATTGCTTTTGCTTTTTAATCATTGGTCGTGCAACCCCGGATATACGCCAGCGACTGTAAGTCTTGCCTGTGTTCTGACCGTCCTTTTGTTATGGTGCGATATTTTCGAACTATGTTTTAATCGTCTTATCTTATGCGGCGTATCCAAACTTTAGCTTAATCGTGTTACGGCGCTGTCGTTAAGTAGGTCATCGTGCTTGGCGTGCGACCAATGCGAGGGACGGCCTTGACGACGTGAGTTCTGGAGGTTGCTTCCTGCCGTAGGTGGTCGACTTATATGTTTAGCGACTACTCTTTTGACCCGACCTTTGTCATTCGAATCGTCCTTGGGACGATTCTTGGTCGACTTAATCTAAAGCATAAAATATTCTCAAAAACGTAATTGATTATAAAGGATTTTCCTTGGAAACAAGGGGTTGTTACAAAGAAGATGACATATGACAGATGTCCTATCAGCTATTTCCTATTGGTAGTACTTCTTCAGGTGGATCGCGTTCCATGGATATTAGGCTGGAGTGCCATCCGGGTCTTTGATCTCGTATGCCCCATTTGCCAGACATTTGGATATTCTAAATGGACCCTCCTAGGTGGGGCCAAATGCTCCTTTGCGGACAACGAGTACTTTCTTTAGGACGAGGTTGCCTTCTTTGAATTGCCGGAGTTTGACCTTTGAGTTTTAGTATCTTTCTGCTTGCCGTTTGTAGCTGGCATTCTTTAGGTTTGCCTCTATCCTTCTTTCTTCCAGTAGGTTTAGGCTGGTCGTCATTGCCATGTCATTGCTGTTTGAGGCTCCACTGCTCATTCGGTGGTTAGGTACGTGGATTTCTGCTGGGATCAGTGCCTCTGCCCCGAATGCAAGGGAATAGGGTGTTTCCCCCGTAGATGTCCTGCAGGTTGTTCTGTACGACCATAAACTTCAGGCAACTCGCTTGCCCACTTGCTCTTTGTTCCCAACACCCTTTACCCCTTCTAGTCGAGCTTTCAGCGTGTGTTTGATAATTTTGTTGATCGCCTCAACTTGGCCGTTGGACTGTGGGTGGTAGGGGTGGAGAAGAGCTTTGTTATTTTCCATTTCCTGAAGAAAGCATCGATCTTTAGGCCGTCGAACTGCTTTCCATTGTCTGTTACGATTGCTTGTGGGAGGCCAAAATGGTAGATGATGTTTCTCTAGATGAATTTTATCACTTTGTTTTGATCAATAGTTGCGAGGGCTTCAGCTTCAGCCCATTTCGTGAAGTAGTCGACTGCGACGAGGGAAAATTGTAAGTCCCTGGGGCAGTAGGTAGGGGTCCGATGATGTCAATTCCCCATTTCGCGAAAGGCCATGGGCTCAGAATGCTAGTTAATTCCTCCGGGGATACTTTGATTGAGGGGGCGAATATTTGACATCGGTGGCATGCCTTCGAGTATTCGAGAGCGTTCTTTTTTAGCATCGGCCAAAAATATCCTTGTCTGATAGCCTTGTGGGCCAGGGATTGGCCTCCTGTGTGATTTCTGCAGATGCCTTCGTGGATTTCTCTCAGAATGGCATTTTCTTCTTCCCTCGTTATACATCTGAGTAGCGGGATACTGAAACCTCGCTTGTATAGGTTATCGTCGATCATCACATATCTCGCTGCCCTCATTTGTAATTGTCGAGCTTCGACCCTATCATTAGGAAGGTGTCCTGTCCTTTGGTAGTCGATTATTGGCGCCCTCTAATCCTCGTTGTCGACCTCCATTGGGTCGGTTTTGGCGACCAGGGCGAGTGTGGTGGGCGGGTAAGTTAGCTTCGTGATGGTGCCCTCTTTCATATCTGCCGGCCCTTCTAATGTTGCCAACCTGGCCAAAGCATTTGCTTGAGAATTTGCGTTTCTGGGTATTAGCTCCACATAAATTTGGTCAAAATTTTCGAGCAAATTTCTAACGATTTCTTGGTACGCGGTCATTTGGTTGCATCAGGTCTCATATTCCCCTGACACCTGGCAAGCGACCAGTTGTGAGTCAGTGTTTACTTTTAACTTCTTCACTCACATGGCCATTTCCATCTCCAGCCCCCCGACGATGGCCTTATATTCTGCTTTGTTATTGGTGGCCTGAAAGTCGAACATGATGGATGTCTAGAAGGAATGTCCATCCGGGCTGGTTAAGATTACGCCTGCCCCGGCTCGGGTTTGAGTGGCAGAACCATCCACGTAGAGTTCCCAGGGGGGGCCTTCTGGTGCATCTGGCGCGGCCGCTGGGAAGGTGAGCTCCACCATGAAATCAGCCAGGGCTTGCACCTTGATGGCCGTTCGCGGGGCATATGTGACCCCAAACTGGCCGACCTTGATTGCCCATTTCATGAAATGTCCAGCCGTGTAGGGGCGGTGTAACGCTTTTCTTAGTGGGAGCGAAGTCAACACCTCCATGTGGTGGTCGAAAAAGTATGGTTGTAACTTCCTCATTCTCATTACGAGGGCGTATGCGAGTTTTTCGAGGGGTGGGTACCTTCGTTCTGCCTCGTTGAGGACTTGACTCACGTAGTATATTGGCAGGCTATCTTGCCCTTCTGCTCGTACCAGCACTGAGCTTAGGGCCCTCTCGGAGGCTGCTAGGTTCTCCCCTGGGATGGGTTTGGACAGTATCTTTGGGTCGACAAAATATTCCTTGATGTTTTCTAACGCTGTCTGGGCTTCCTCCATCCATAGGAAGTTGTTTTTTTCCTTCTTTAGTGTGTCGAAGAAGGGTTTGCACCTGTCCCCCATGCGTGATATGAATCTGCTGAGGGAGGCCAGGCTTCTTGCTAGTTTCTGGATTTCCCTCGGGTTTCGTGGGCTACCCATCTCTAGTATTGCCCTAATTTTGGTTGGGTTGGCCTCTATTCCCCATTTGCTGACCAGGTGGCCGAGGAACTTGCCGGATTCGAAGCCGAAGTTGCATTTCTTCGGGTTGAGCTTCATGTTGAAATTTCTTAGGATGTCAAACGTTCGGGCGAGGTCGGCAAGGTGGTCCTCTCTTTTCAAACTCTTGACGACTATGTCATCCATGTACACCTCCATGGTTTTCCTAATTTCAACTGCGAACATTTGGTTTACTAACCGTTGGTATGTAGCGCCGGTGTTTTTGAGGCTGAACGACATTCTCTTCCAACAATATATGTTCTTTTCGATGAGAAATGAGGTGTGTTGTGGATCGTCTTTATGTATGGCTATTTGGTGGTAGCCCGCGAAAGCATTCATGAAGGACATCATCTCGTGCCCAACCGTGTTGTCGATCAGGTGGTCGATATGTGGCATGAGGAAGAAATCCTTGGGGCATGCCTCGTTCAGGTCGGTGAAGTCGATGCATAGTCTCCACGACCCATTTGCCTTTTTAACCAGGATGGCATTTGACACTCATTGGGGTCGGTCGGCTTGTGTGATCAATTCATTATCGAGCAACTTCTTCACTTCTTCGGCTAATGCAGCGTATTTCTCAAGTCCAAACTTTCTTCTCTTTTGCGCGACTGGTTTTTTGCCGGGGTCGATGTTCAGCTGATGGCAGGCGACCTCGAGGTCAATGCCTACCATATCCTTGTGGGACCAGGCGAACACATCTAAATTTCCTTTGAGGAAGTCGACCAGCTGCTCTCTTAGTTCCTTGGGGATTTTGGAGCCCATTATGACCTCTAACTCTTGTCGGGTTGGGTCCAAACTGATTTTTTCGAGTTTTTCATCAGGTGTTGCTCGTTGTTGGTTACCTCATGGGTCATCGATTGTTCCTTGGATGATGAACTCGCTTGGCTTGGGCCCCAGCCTTGGTTCTAGGTCTTTATTTATTTGTTTATTATGGTCGATTTCCCTTGGGTCGTTTTGATCGTGTGCAATTTTTTGTATGCCATAATTTAAATGAGACTGGGTATAATTGAACAACCTGTTGCATCAAGTTTATCGCCCTTAACGGTGTTGACCACTCCATCTGAAGTGGGGAATTTTACACAGAAATAGTACGTAGAGGACGCAGCCTCAAACTCATGCTAAAATGGCCTGCCGAGAAAACCATTAAAGGTCGACGGTAGGTCGATTACAAGGAAATCACAAAGCTTCGTGGCTCTAACATCCCTATCTATAGAGGAAACTAATTCTACTACTGAGCGGATGATCCCGTGGGGCTTCACCATAGCGTCGCCAAAACCTCTCACCAGATGCTCGCTCAGCTCGAGGTAGCTGTGATAGTCACCGAGTTCGTCGAAGGTTTTCTTGAACAATATGTTGCAAAATGCCCCGCTGTCGACCAGTAGTCGTTTGACTGCCACTCCCATGATTTTGGTAGAGATGACTAGGGGATCGGCGTTCAGGTATATGACGCCGGCTTTGTCTTGCTCGCCGAATTGGATTCGGTTGCTTTATTGCTCAGTTGCATTCACCGGTAGGCATAACTGGACTGTGTTGGCCATTTCCCTCAGTTCGACCTTCTGACGTCTTTTCGACAAAGAGGTTAGCACGGAGAGGCCTCCAACCGTCCCAAGCGGGGACAAGATGTGGATTATTATTTCGTCCTCATTTACGGGCATGGGGGAGCCCGCCGACTGCCTCTTTGTCCTTCCGCCTTCCTATCGGCCTTATCCATGTGCGGGGGTTGATCATCTCTCCCGCGGTTGTCCTTGGGCTGTGGCTTCCTGACATACTCGTGTAATATTCCCTCTTCGTATCGCTTCCAGAGTTGCTTTAGCAGGTCGCAGCATTCGCTGGTGTTATGGTCGACCATTTTGTGGTAGTGGCAGTATTTGGCAGGACTTTGTCGACCATCAATCTTCTTTATGGGGCGGGGCTCCCCAAGTAGTCGCTTGTCCTTGATCTGTGTGAAGATGCATCCGGAGACATGTTAAAGGCCTCGATGAGTTTGACGGCTACTGGGTCTTCGAAGGACTTGAAGTTGCCTAGAGCCTTGTACTACCCCGGTTTCTTGCTCGTCTTGGGGGGTGCGACCTTTTTCCCGTCTCCCATCCTAGCTGCCAGGAGTTCCATGGTGTTGATGATATTGCTCGCGCGGGCTCTGAACTCCGCGTAATTAGCGGTCACGTTCCGCCATAGCTTTGTTCTCTTTCTCAGTCCGGCGATTACTCCCAACAGCTTAGCTTCGCCGCCTACTGGCTCTTCATTAGGAATGAGCCGATCGAATCTTTCTAGGTAGGACCTATCAGTCTCGTCTTTACCTTTCTTGACATTTGCCAGTCGCTGCTTTCCAGCGGGCCTGGACGCCATGGCCGCAAAGTGACGCATGAAGAGCCATCCCAATTGTTCAAAAGAGCTGACAGACTGAGGGGCGATGGATGTGAACCACTTGTGTGCTTGTTCGTTCAGAGTGAGGGGGAAAAGCCAGAACATGGTCACGTCTGAAGCCCCTACAGACGTCATGTATGAGTTGTATTTGGCGAGGTACGTTCTTGGGTCGAAGTCCCCACCGTACCGATCAATCGACGTTGTGTTGATCTTGGCCTGCATCGGGGCTGCCGCAATGGTCGCGCTGAGGGGCGACAGAGAGAGGGACATGTTGGTCGTCTGCCCGGCGGGGGCCTGTTGGTTATCCATTTTCTCCTGAAGTGCTCAGACCGTTTGTTTCAGGGCATTGAGCTGGCGTCTCGCTGATGTGCTCGGGCATTCCACTGATCGCTGGGGGTGCTGAGCCGACTCATTGCCGAGATGTGTGGCTCATTTCTGAACCTTTCCGGGTGGTCGCCGGCCTCGACCATGATTAGGGGATGAGAGTTCACTTCGTCTTCCACGGGATAAAACCTTTTTTGGATTAGGTTACCCCCAAGCCTATCAAAAATTGAGTTGTTAGCTGGGATACCCCCAGTCGGTTGAAGACCGTGTTATCCCGCGGTCCGTTAGCGTGTATGGCCTTGTGCACCCCTGTCTTGGGAGGTGAGTGGCCTTCGAATCCGAGAAGGCTTGGTTAAGGCCGAGTTGTCCTCCCAATTGGGCCTTCCCTTTGATCGCCACGCCGGGGCGGGCGGACTTTACGATGGGTTGTTGATCATCATCGTCATAGAAGTTCAGGTTTTGCTTGCGCAGGTACACCCAAGTGTTCTTCATCTCCGCAGGGGTCTTGAAGATTTGTGCCCAGTTCAGTTCGTCCGCTGCATCCATCGGTGTGGGCCTTGACTCCGAGAATAGGGAGGCCTCTGCCCCATCGCGAGGGTCGGTCTCGAGGCCAGTAATCGGTACCTTGCTTTGCGCCATTGCTCCTAGTGAGTTCTTATAGATTTGTGGGTTTTAGTAATGGTGGAGTTCCCACAGACGATGCTAAATTTTTGTAGCCGGATTATTCCGACGTGCCAACAATCACTCACAGAGTAAAACAACGATCAAAATAAAGGAAAATGCAAAGTTTGGTGACCCGTTTTGCCAAAATGTGGCTACGTCCGGGGGAAATACCAAGCCAGGAACTTTACTATAATATCTGCCTAAATACTACGAATTTTCGATCCTTTACAATGTGTCACACAACTGATATTTATATATTTACAAGCTAGGTTAAACTCCTTCCGTGGGCTGGATCTCTCAGCCTTTTAGGGTTGCACGCCACTGAGGACAATTTCCCTCATTAAGTGCTGTGATCTTCACCCCAGGATATACTTGCCAAGCTTGATCCCCGCGATATCCGCATCATTAACGCATCAATACTCATCTAAATCCTTTCCATGCTTATCACCAGCAAATCGGGGTGGTCGCCCGAGTTCATCGAACAAAGGAGTCATACCCGCTCTCGGATGGTCGCCGCCAATTATCGGTTCACCGCCTTTTGATATGTCATGATGGTCGCCTATCATTGATCCTGGCCGCATCCTGGCCGCTGCACTCCGGGGGTTGGTCATCCTATGAATATGTGGCCCCAACAATCTGCTGTACTGTGTTGGACTAACATATAAAACTAAGTCCAGTTGGTTAGTTGGTATCCCTGCTGATAGGGAAGAGTGGACGTAGGACAAGTTGTCCGAACCACTATAAAAATCTGGTGTGCATTATCTGATTTACCTGCTTTACACTATCTGCACACTACTTGTTTGTATTTTGCATGCATATTCTGAGTCTGGATCAGCTTTGCACCAAGCAACTGATCTGATCAGTTTGACACTTTGTCATATGATTCAAAACAGACAACTTGGAATTCTGATTTAACAAACTGGTTTTTCACACAGGTAAAACTTAGCTTCCGCACATCAGTTAAACTGATAGACACCGAAGTGATCTACCCTCAGGCGACCAGTAAGTTGGATATCAGTCCAAACTGATTCACTCTCACTCTAATCAGGTAACTTGCTCATCACATCTGATCTCACGCAAAAGTTTTCAGAAGTCTATTCACCCCTCCCCTCTAGACTTCTACCCTCACGAAAACCCGTTCGGGACCTACAAGTGGTATCAGAGCAGTGGTTCTACAGACCACTGGCTTTGAGTATCATTGGTTCTTGAGGAGGAACCATTGTGGTCACTTGAACAGATCTTGAAAAACCTGTTTTAAACGCTCATTTGTTTTTCAAAACTCACATTCAGCATGGATAATACTTCGGGTATGTATCATGATCTGCCCAAGTTTAATGTCGATGAGTATGCCGACTGGTAGATCTTCATG
The DNA here is from genome assembly GCA_037126765.1 of Stenogyne calaminthoides. Classification (NCBI taxonomy): domain Eukaryota; kingdom Viridiplantae; phylum Streptophyta; class Magnoliopsida; order Lamiales; family Lamiaceae; genus Stenogyne; species Stenogyne calaminthoides. The sequence goes on along the minus strand of JBBCBC010000026.1, from coordinate 16,038,366 downwards.
GGGAACCATCTGGGTTCGATCAGTAATAGAATTATGGAAGTTCTTGAACGAGGTCTAATTATCATTTATCATACAAATCCAAATGATGATAACAGAGATCCAGATCATGTTGTTGGTGCACGTGTCAGAAAAAGTCCTTCGTTGATGGATGTTGAAGAAAGAAAGATATCCAATCTGGATACAGTACCAAAACATATCATCATGAAGACAATGGACGTGACAACAAAGGAGAAAGTCAAGTACCTGCAATTAGCTAAGGAAGTATGGGATACATTGGCTGAAATATGTCAAGGAAATGATCTGATCAAGAAAAACAGATTGCAAGCTGAAATGCTTAAATTAGAGAAACTCAGAATGCTACCAAATGAAACCATCAATCACTTCGATGGAAGGATCACGATGGGAGTCAACAGACTTGGTGATCTGAGACGAGTTATGTCAGATAAAGACATCAATTATAAGATTCTGAGCTCCCTACCAAAGAAATGGGACATGAAGGTAACTGTGATTAAAGATATCCATGATCTTGCGACTCTGAAGCCAAGCAAGCTGTTCCTCAGTCTGAAAGCTCACGAGTATGATCTAAAAGAGAGGAATCCTGGAGCAGAAGAAGCTCCTGCTGAAGCTGCATCAAATTCGTTGAAAGTTGTTGCATTTCAGGCAACTAGTAGCAGTGCAAGAATGCCTGAATCAGTAGGAAGGATTTAAGTCAGGCTGTAGAAATTGCCTTGCTGACCAGAAAGCTAGAAAGGTCTAATGTTCAAATGGTAAAATATTGGAAGTTTTATAGAGACTATCAGAACAGCAGAGGAAGAGATAGGAGATCTACTGACAGATCGCAAGAAAGGAATCGTTCTGATGACAGAAGAGATGATCATAGAGATGATCGCTGAGACAAAAAGAGAGATGATCGTTCTGATGATAGAAGAGACAACAGATCAGAAAGAAGGAATTCTGATTACAGGCAAAATGGGAAGTCACCTGACAGATCCTACAGAAGAAATGATTCACTTGGCAGACGAAATTCTGGAGAACCTGGAGCGTGCTTCAACTGTCATAAACCAAGTCACTACAGTGCTGATTGCCCTGACCTGACTCCAAAGGAAAGAGAAGAGAAGCGCAATAGAAGAGAGCAACGGTACCGGGACAGAAAAGCCATGGTTGCTGATACATTAGGTATCGATGACTCTTATCTACCTTCGGATGATTCTTGTTACTCATCTATTGAAGACTTCTACCTGATGACCACAACTGATGATGTCGATGACTTCAACGATCTAATATTCTCATCTGGCGATGACATCTGTCTCATGGCCAAAGAAGTCACTCCATCTGAGGTAATCTCTAACCCTGTTTCTGTGTCTTCTGGTTCTGCATCCACACCTGCTGTGCCGAGCACACCTGCGGGAGAGATTGACCTGCAGCTCATCAATGAGCGATTGCTTGATGATCTCTCTAATGCAATATACACTTATACTGTAGTGGAAGTTGATAACGATAAGCTAAGGGCTGAGAACATCAGTCTTGCTAAGGATAATGCCTTAAGAAGAGCAGCTGAACTGAAATCAGTTGAGAATGTTCAGAAGATGACAACGGAACTGGAGTTTCAGAAAGTCAGCTCTTCTGATCAGGGTAAACTTGTTAAGGAACAACAAGCTATCAAAAAACAGCAAACTGATGATCTCAAAGTCCTTCAGGATTTGTTTTGATGAACTCTTCCGACAACATGAGAGTCTGAAACAAAGTGAGGACAGTTTGCGAAAGAAAGTAGAGGTTTTTGGAAAAGCTTCTAGAAATGTTGATGAAATAACAAGCTACTTTCAAAAGGCAACTAATAAGAAGGGTATTGGGTTTGAAAGCCCTTGTGGATCCTTATATGTCCTACCTGATTCACATTCTAAAAGTGAATCTAGGAAAATTTCTGGACAAGATACACGACATGCCAAATCTGTATCAAAGAAAGGAAAAAGACCTGTTGAACAGGAAAGACGAATGCCTGGTCAGAAAGGGAACAAAAATGGACCTCACCTGATCAAGCATCAGCCGAGGAATCAACAGAAGAACCCTGTTCTTCTGAGAGACCTCAACCTAATCAGCAGATCAGGAATCAGAAAGGACAATCTCACAAGGGAAAGTCCAATCTGAGACCTGATCAGGTCAAGCTGCCTAATCAGCATGCTAAGGGTAAACTACATAAACCACTTGTGCAAAAGAGATATGAATCTTTTGATGGTAGCAGTCGTACCTATCCCTTCAACCAGAAATCTAGGACATCTGCACCTGAACCTCACTGGATTAAAAGAAGACAGATCAATTAGAAAAATCTCAAGTCTTCTGATTCATCCAAGGTTCACACTCGTAATCATACTGACCAGAAAGCATATGAAGAGATGTATGATTATGTAGATGCTTATGGGAGACAAATCAGGCCTTCTGATCTTGATGATTACCATAGAAGTGCCCTGTATGTTTGGATCCCGAAAGGTAACACTAACCCCTCAGGACCCAATCCTACAGGGGTACCTAAAGCCTGATTTGATTGCAGGTTCACGTGGGTTTGACCAATAAGGGAGGTGTACAAGTAACTATCTGGTACATCGATAGTGGATGCTCAAGGCACATGACTGGAAGTCAACATCTTCTTAGTTCTTATGTTGAAAAAGAAGGCCCACGTGTACACTTTGGTGATGACAACTTTAGTTTTACCAGAGGAGTTGGAACCTTAGTGAATGATAATGCACATGTTACTGGAGTCTCGTATGTTGATGGTCTGAAGCCTAACTTATTATCGGTTTCACAATTCTGCGACAACGGATTCATTAGTGAGTTCTCTACTGATCAGAGTACTATAAGAAACCGAGCTACTCAACAGATTTTGCTAACTGGTTCTAGGAAATGAACGATCTAAACTACAGATTGGGACATTTGTCCAATAAATGCATGCCAGTTACACCACTTAATTTCAGCAGACGCAAATACACTCTTGTGATCGTGGATGATTTCTCCAAGTTCACCAGGGTTGTATTCTTGTATAAGAAGAATGAAACTACTACAAAGATACCTGAGCTGCTCAAGAGATTGCAGAATGAGAAAGGTGTCAGTGTTGTGAAAATCAGATCAGATAAGGGAACTGAATTCTTAAATTCATTCATAGCTGATTTTTGCAAAGAGTTTGGGATACAACATGAGACATCAGCCGCCAGAACGCCACAACAGAATGGTGTAGCTGAAAGGAGGAACAAAACACTGAAAGAAGCTACTCGCACAATGTTGGTTGAACATGCAACCCCAAATCGTTTCTGGGGAGAAGCAATCAACACTGCTTGTCACACTTAGAACAGATGTGGAAGGAGAAACAATCAACGCTGCTTTCTGACTAAGACTCACTTCAAAACACCCTATGAACTGTGGAAGGGCAGAAAACCTCATGTTTCTTACTTCCATATTTTTGGGTGCAAGTGTTTTATTCACAGCAATGGGAAGAGTCAGTTGAAAACCTTTGAAGCTAAGTCAGATCAGGGTATATTCATAGGATATTCCTCAACTAGCAAGCTTTCAGGGTGTTCAACAGGCGAACCCTAGTTGTGGAGGAGACACCTCATGTGGTCTTTGATGAGACATCTTCTGAACAAGAGAAATCTGCCTCAGAACAAGCCGTACCAGATCAACTCGTACCTGATGCTCAGAAAATGGATTAGTTGAGTATCAAAGTAAAGGAATCAGATCACGTCATTGTGTATGTTCCTAACATTGATCTTGATGATTCACCAGGCCAGTCAGACCCTAAGGTACGTACAACTGTCAATGAAGAAGCTGGTACAGCTGAGACATTAACAACTGAACCATCTGGTTCAGGGGGAACACCTATTTTTTCGGCGGACAAACTTCAGCATATAATGAGTCCAACATCAGCTGAGATATGTCCATGCCAAGTGGATCCAGTGGTGGACCCATAATTTTAAATTTGGGGATACAAATGATAATTTTTTTTTTGAAAGACAATCAATTACATTAGTTTCCTAACATAATCAATTACAATAACTCCTTCTACCATCGGGCACATGGCAACATCATTTCATCTCGCTGTAGACCGAAATCGTAATCACCACAAGAGGGGGACCACCTGAAACCGCAACTCGGAATCGCAACCGGAACCGCAACCGGAACCGCAACCCAACAACAGATGGACCACCACCCCACAAGAGGAGGACCACCACGAGAGGGAATAATATTCCCTCTCCGTGTCTCGAACCCAGGACCTCAAAGTCTCAGGTGGTGGAGCTCTAACCACTTGAGCTATGCACGCTTGACTACAAATGATAATTAATAATATATTTAATAATAATAAAATATTTATATAACATTTAAATTAAATTACAGTTACAAAATGAGTTAGTTGGGTCCTCACTTTTTAGAAACGGTCTCTAACATTATAATAAAAAAATTAGATATACACTACTCTCAAAAAAAGAATATGTCGCAGTAATTATTTATTTTAATTAAATGAATTTAATATAAATGTAGCAATAATAATACAATTTAAAAGTTCATGTGAAATACTTTAATAAATTAACTCAACAATCAAATAGATAATAAAAATTAACTCATCTATCAAACACATAATAAACATGATAAATAATAGTAAAACTAATCCAATAATCAAATAAATAATAAACATTAATTTAAATATTTAAATTACTAATTAGATAAACTTTGATTTAAAAAAGGTGGGGCTTTTTTCTTTTGTAAACAACTTAATTTAATAAAGAAATATTATGTCTAATTTCATACTATTAACAAGTTTTCAAGTAGAATTTGTGACAAATAAAACAACAAAGGTGAGGCTTTGAGGACGTCAATTTAAATATGAGTGAGTCTCATGTGCATTTAGGTGCATATAACACTCATAATGTATTTTAGAACCATGCAATTTGTTGCAATGAAAGTTGTAACTTGTTTACATCGAACTGCGCAACTACTAATATGAAAAATGGTTGCATGATTTAATATAAATAAATTGTATCTTTCAATTCAATAAATTATATGATTTTAAAATGCACTATGAGTGTACCATGCATTTGGGTGCATACGAAATTTAGATTTTTAAATAATAAAGCAATGGAGTTAAAAATGTTAATTGTGAAGTAAAATGTTTTGGGCTCGGAACATTTGAAAGGATATAATATGACCTATACCATTGGGACAAACATCACAATACAAGTCTATATTACTATATACTATTCGAAATTTTGCAATTCGGGGGTACAGTTGTACTCCCTTGTACCAAGGCAAGTCCGCCTCTGAATGGATCCTACTGAAGTACCTCTCCCAGTCTCTAGTGACGAATCACTATCAGAAGAGGATGGTGATCTCCAAACTGATGAAAATCAGGGAAGAAGGACCTAGATAACCAGTCATCCAACTGACCTGATCATCGGAGACCCATCTGATAGAGTTCAAACTAGACATCAGATTGGTAAAAGTGCAATGTATTGTTGCTATCTGTCTTTGAAGGAACCCCTCACAGTTGAAGAAGCTCTAGCTGATGCAAGCTGGATTCTGGCCATGCAAGAAGAACTAGAGCAGTTTGAAAGGAATCAATTTTGGGAACTTGTAGACAGACCAACTCACCAAGATTTGATTGACACTAAGTGGGTCTTCAAGAAAAAGAAGGATGAGCACAATGTGATAACCAGAAATAAAGCAAGACTTGTTGCTAAGGGATATTCACAATCAGAATGGATTGATTATGATGAAACCTTTGCACCAGTCGCTCGTCTTGAAGCCATTCGGCTGTTTCTGGCTTATGCTGCTCACAGAGGATTTATTGTGTATCAGATGGATGTAAAGAGTGCATTCTTAAACGGGGTACTAGCTGAGGAAGTTTATGTTGAACAACCTCCTGGCTTTGAAATGAGCAACCAAGTGTACCGTTTAAGAAAAGCTCTTTATGGACTGAAATAGGCTCCCATAGCTTGGTATTATACACTATCCCAGTTCTTGTTAGATAGCTGGTTCACTAAGGGACTGATAGACAGAACTTTGTTCAGAATTGAAGATGGAGAAGACATTCAGATCTATGTGGACGATATTATCTTCGGATCTCCCAATAAGAACTTATGTGAGAAGTTCAGCAAGCTGATGCAAGGAAAATTTGAGATGTCCATGATGAGTCAGATGAACTACTTTCTAGGTCTTCAGGTAAGACAAAGTACTGAAGGAATATTCATCTGCCAGACCAAGTATACAAGAAATCTGTTGGCCAAGTATGGAGTTCAAAATTGCAAGACTGTCAGAGTTCCAATGATGACTTCCTTTAGAATGGATCCAGACGAGAATGGTCAGAAAACTAATCAGAAAGAGTATAGGGCTCTCATTGGATCATTGCTATACCGACTACCAGCAGACCAGATATAACATTTGCAGTAGGTGTATGTGCCAGAGTTCAGGAAAACCCAATGCAAAGCCACCTGGAAGCAGCTAAGTGGATTCTTAAGTATCTGAAGGGGACAATTAACCTTGGGTTATACTACTCTTCAGATGATAATCTAGAGCTTAGTGGGTACTCTGATTCTGATTATGGAGGTTGCAGAATAGACAGAAAGTCAACCTCAAGTACATGTCAGTTTCTGGGAAATAAGTTGGTCTCTTGGTTTTCAATGAAACAGACATATGTTGCCACATCTACTACTGAAGCAGAATATATGGCCGCAGGAAGCTGTTGCTCCCAACTGCTCTGGCTTTGTCAACAACTAAGGGATTATAACATTTTAGCTAGTAATGTGTCTATCTTCTGTGACAGTAATAGTGCTATTGCCATCACTTAGAACCCAATTCTTCATACCAAATGCAAGCACGTGGACATCACACATCACTTTATCAGAGACCATGTGGAAAAGAAGAACATTAGAATGGAAAAGATCCATACTGATAAGCAGAAAGCTGATATCTTAACCAAGCCATTAGCTGAAGTCGAATTCAGATAACTATGCAATGAGCTAGGACTTCTGGACTTAGGAGAAGATGCACCCGAATTCTTCGATGGATTGGTCTCCAAAACCAATTGGTTAAGAAACTGACCAGGTAAGAAAGGTCAGTTGAGTAGTGGAACCTCAACTAATCAGGGAGGATCAGTCAGGGACAGATCAGTAAAGGATATTGTTGGGAAAAGACTAAGGGTTAAAAGGAAAACTAAGATCAACACCTCAGAAATCAGAAAAAGATGATAGGAATTTTACACTCGTGGTAATTGACTAATTATGATATCAGTCAATTAGATACGTATCTCTGATCCCCTGCTACTTTCTGTTTTCATTTATGTGTTGTTTAGTTTTTGTCCTGCATTTAATATTATTTTAAATGACATCATACTGACACTCATTAAATGCGGACGTGAGGAATGTGTATTAAATGCATTAATTACACTTTTTAAAATCCAAAAGTTTCGGTCTATATTTTCCTTAACCGCACAATCTCCACTTTTAAAAACCGCCTCACCCTCACCGTCGATTAAGATTAGACATCGTTTGGGTTCCCGGATTAAAAAATGATTATGTCTTTCCCTCTCCTTTTAAAACCCTACTTCTTTTTAAATCAACACTTTCATTTCCTGACTTACAATTTCTCTGCAAAAATCTCTCACAAAACTCACAACACTCTGCATATCACTTTTTTTCTTCATTGAATCCATATCTCTCTGAAATATAAACTGGTAAATGTTTTAGGGTTTATGTTCATGGTTTCAATTTATATGTTTGTGATTGTGTGCTCATTTCTCTCAAATCTCAAATCTAATAATCTCAATTTTTGCAGAGATGGCACCAAAAGTAAAACAAGTTGCAGAGACTGCTCACTCTTCATCCCATGCTTCACCAGAACCCGAAGATCCAATTTTTAGGAATTTTGCCAAAAAAGTAATTGAGGAAAGTTGTGTCGATTTCCGGACAACCACAAATCCTGAATCTATGGAAATTTTGAAGCTTTTGAAAGACTGTGGTTTGAAAACATATTGTTCTGCAAGCTCAGATTCAATTCTGTTAGATGGTGCTCTTGAATTCCTTTACAATTTAAGAGACCATGAAGGGGTGTTGTACTCGGAGGTACAAGGAGAACATCTGGAGATTACAGATGAAGATCTTCATAGAATTTCCTGGCTTCTAGCTCTGGCAGATGGGATTATGCCAGATGTATATCGTGCAGCAGAAGATAGTGCAATTATCAAACACCTTCTCCGCCCTGCTGATGCTCATCATACCAAGGGTTTTAAGAAACCGATGCTGAGGCGGAAATATCGACTCCTATTTGATATTGTTCTGAAGGTACTTGTTGGAATTACCTATAGTCTGGATGCCATTACCCAAGAAAAGGCTCGAATCATGACTGCCATCATTGATAATGCCAAGATCAACTGGCTTGAATTTCTGAAGAGGAGATTATTGGAGGAATCAACAAAGTTTGTGGTAGAAGGAGGGAAAGTTGTCCTTTCTGCCAAGATCACAATGCAACATAAGGTCTCTCTGATTCTGATTGACCTAATGAAAGAGAGAGACTGGAGCGAGGATGAGATGATTCCATATGTGTTGGCGCATAAGAAAATGTTGATCATCAACAAGCTGATCCCTGGCTTGGCTGATGATGATGAAGAAGTTGTTGTTAAGCCAGCAACTGAAGTGCGCAAGAGGACCAAGATTGGTCAGGAGAGGAAAGCTGCTTCTAAGAAGCCAGTGAAGGGCATTGTTTTCAAAGAACCGACACAGCCAGCGGCCAAGAGAACCAAGTGTGCACCGATTGCTGATGTTGCTGGGAAGGGAAAAAAAGAAGGACATCAGCCTGATAGATGAGCCTTCTGACTCAGATGATAATGATATCCCGATCAGTAGACTACCCCCAAGAGGACCAGGTCAAGTTTCAAATGCTATCTCTCGCAGATCTGATCAAACTGACCCGCAGCAAAGGATTAACCAAGTCTCATCTGCAAAACCTGCCTCTCCTGAGTCTACCCATCTTGATACATCCTCCACCCCTCAAATCCCGAATCCAGATCCTCTATCGGTTGTGCCATTTTCTCCATCATCCTCTCCTGAACCAGAACCAGAAATCTTCTCTTTCACATAAAAGATTATCAGACGGAGGCTAGAGAAGATGCTTGAAGACAGATATCCAGAGTTGGCCATCAAACCAGATGGCAAGGTCACAGTTCTCGATGTGCTCACCTGGAGGGACATATGATTGAAGAAATTTGAAGACTTCGGAACTGTTCTCGAGCAGAAAGGTGTTATTCGTCCCTTCCTGGTTTATGAGCTGTAGATGAGGAAAATTGCTGGTGTTGAGACAGCTCTTGATCTGCTTTCTGACGATGCAGTGGTTGTACTAATTACAAGACAGTTGGGGAAGCCTGATACCCCGCTGCACAGGGAAATTACCCACAAGATGGTCAAGTACAACCAGACCATGAGACAAATGAAATTTTTTGATGAGGACATTTATGATGGTGGTCCGATAGGCATTGAGGAACTGTTTGAACAGATGACTGATACAGAACATACAACAAAAGAGATGAGAATAATTGAAGAGCCTGAGGAATCAGAAGCAGCTGCCGATGAAGCTGTTGTGGGAGTTACGGCAAAGTCCCCATCAGCTGAGGCACAATTGTTTGGACTAGATAAAATTGACTAGTTAAACAATGAATTTGTGTATAATTGGGTTAAGTATTGAATGTGATAAACCAGGAAAACACAAAGAATTGGTGACCCGGTTCTTCTTTTGAATCAGACTACGTCCGGGGGCTCCAAGCCAGGTATGGATGTATATTATTTATGCCTAGAATGCTAAGATGTTCCGCCCTTTTTCATGTGACATCTTAGGTCTATTTATACTTGCTACTCCGCCTTGTAGGCTAGATTTTACATTAGGAAAACTACATTCTCTTTAATGGGAGCGGATTGGGGAATGGAATTTCATGCGGATTGATCGATTTATCGGACGGCATTCTTGATTTAGCTTTTAAGTGTCGTTAATACCATTCAAGTCTTGTCTGACTTGAAAGGTATTGGCTTGTCGCCAATGTGCGGCATCCGATCTCTAAATGAGGTCGTCATACGAGTTGCTCTCTTCTGCGACTTGGGGGTCTTTATTCCAAAGATTATCTCTTTTCGGTTGTGCATTGGTGTAGGCCAGCTCCTTTCTTCTGTACTTATAGAATACAATGGAAGTGGTTTATTTCATGCCACAACAGTTGCCCCTCAAGTCGAGGTCGCATGTTTGTTTACTGGGGCATCGACTTGACTCTATGACCGGCATGGACTACGACATCTTACCCTGAGTATCTGAAAAGTCACCTCGAAATTACGAAAAGGCGTATCTGATTTCCTCGGTTTTCGGAGATTTTAAATGATGGCCTGCTAGGCCGCTGACGTGAGGTGCTGCTGGAAAAACCAATAGGATTCCGCGGTGACCCCCACGCGTTAACTCTGCGACTTTGATTGCCGGTAGAGGCTTGATTTATGGATTATTTGCATTTTGGTCCTTCCCTTCCTTTTATAAATAAGCGGGGAATTAGGTTTTCAAAATTCAATTATTCCCCCTCCGAGAGTTCGAGCAATTTCGAAATTCATCCTCTTCTTCAACAAAATGTCTGGATTTTGCTTGCTTCTCCCGTTCTTCATCAGGTAACATACTCTTCTGTCTCCTACTTTTACACGATGGAAACGGATTTCCCCGGTTCAAGCTCTGCCCTGCAACCCACGATGATTTCTTCATCCTCCGAGGATGATATTCCGATCGCCCAGCGCCGCCGTCTAGTTTCTGGATCCACCGCGGAGCACTGCGGTGAAAGCTCATAGGCCCGTCCGGTGGGTGCCGGGAGAGAAGACGATGCGAATGATGAACCGGTAGATGATCGGTTTCTGGAAGAATTGGATGAAATCGCTCATCTCCCACCGTGGGATTTACCACTTCAAACTTCCAATCCTCCAAGGCAATCGACGGCCGCTGGTTCCTTTGCCTCTGTTAGGGATTTTGGGGCCTATGAAAGGATTTTTGATTATGAGATGTACCATAGTATTGCCCCATACAAGCGACCTGAACGCCAGTATCGCAAGTCAGTACCCTTGGAATTTGCCGCATCCGAACGACGATTCAGGTCAGTGTTGTCTAATCGTTATGTGCAGGCTCTCCATCGTACATACAAGGTTCCACGGGATGTACATTTTTATGCACCGACTTCTGATGAAAGTGCCGATCAGCCTCCCTAGGGCATGATTGCGGTGAATCGGCCGACCATGGATGCGGGGATTCGTTTCCCGCTTCATCCGGCTATCTCGCATCTGCTGGCCGCCTGGAACCTGAGCCTTACTCAAATCACTCCAAACGGTTCAAGCTACATCATTTTGACTATGATCGTATTGGGACTGACCGGCTTGAAAATGATGCCTACCCCGGGGGAGATTGGCTATGTGATGTCGCCTATTGCTCAAGCAGGGGGATACCACTCCGTGCGACTTCGCAAGGGCAAAGAGCTTGTTAGTGGTATCCCCAACAAAGTTGATGGATGACACAAGAAGTGGTGGTTTGTTAGAGGGGCCTGGGAATCAGTTCCACCAACCAGCACGTTATCAATTCGAGTCCCTATGGATTATGCCATCCGTGTGGAGAATGGTATATTTTTTGCGCTTTTCCTTTTCCACTCGTACTGATCTAATTCTCTTCTTGCCTTGCAGTGTTTACGCCCAGACATCCGACCTTTACTGGGATTTCAACGAGGCATTCTAGACAGCTCGAGGTTTTCCTACGAGCTGGTGTGAAGTCGAGTCATTGAACACCGAGCTCAATCGGTTGTCGGCGGGATTGTACACATATCCCCGCCATCTCCATATCCTCTGTAAGTTTCTGGGGAACATCTTCTGGTGGTAGTTATCTTCATGAGGTTATGTTACGATTTTTAATGTGATTGCTCTTGTAGATCCCGAGCTCCCGATCTACCATCGTGAACCTTCTGCTGCTGAGATGGCGTCCAAGTCGAAGTCGATTCTCAGCTCGATGAGATGCCAACAAAGTTCGGATCCCCCCGCTGGCTCTCCGATCCAGACCTCGATTCCCGCCGCTGATAAGGGGAAGAAAAAGAAAGTCGTCGAATCTGCCCCGCCGGCTGGGGATCGCCCCCATAAGCGGGTTCAAGAGGACACGAGCTCCCACCGGTCTCAACGGGAGGCCGGAGGAGTCACCACAATCTCCACTCCTCCCCATGCATTGACTATGCCTGGAGGTCGGCATCCTGATGACGATTCGTGGCTTGGATGGGACACTGAGTCGGTGAAGAAGTAAGCTTCTGCACTGGTCTTGTGTAATATGTTTGTGTTTATAATTCTGAAACATTCCTTTTCGCTGATTGTAGCTCGGAGTTGACCCCCCACAAGTTCTCGGCGAAAGCATTGAGCTTCCTGAGGTCCCCGCTTCCTTCCTTTGAAGGTATTCCGGATGATTGGCCCAACTACCTATCGAGGACAATCAGTAATATCCGTCGAGTGTGGAAGCAGGATCTCCACTCTTCCGCCCGCCGCTAGAAAGTCACGGGTAACTTGTACTTGTTGCTCGTGCATACCCTGAGGGGGGCCCTATTTCTGGAGAAGGCCTGTGCTCAATCCGAGCTAGAGCTCGGTAAATTAGAGAAGGCTTAGATGACGATCTCCGACCAGGCGAGGACCATTCTGGCTGCTCACGAGCAGCAAAAGAAACTGGAGGTTGAAAAGTCCGATCTGGCCAAGAGGGTTCAGGAGCTCGAGGAGCAGCTGAAGGGTACCGAGGGCACGTTGGCGGCGGAGAGGGAGATTGTGGCCCCTCTAAAGGATGATCTGAGTGGAAAAGATTCGGAGATCAGGGATAGGTTGGCTGCCGAGAAGGAGCGCTTCAAACAGACCGAAGAGCAAAATACCAATTTTGCTTTTATCTGCGCAATGGCCAGGCCACCAGGGCTGTTCATAGGAAGAACCCTGAAGCAGATTTCTCCAACCTCGTCTCCAAACTAGCCGAATATGTCAGAGCGTTCCCACTTGATCCCGACGTTGTGCTTGTAATCAAGGATTTAGAGGGACTTGGCATCGACATGTCCTTCTTTCCTAACCAGAGTCGGATCGTGCTCCCCACTCATGATCCTGAAGAAACGCAGCCGGGCGACTCTAAAGCGGTCCTTGAGACCCAGACGGCTGGAGCACCTCCCGCACAATAGGGGAGGTGTTTACCAGCCAAAAATTAAGGACACGAGCTGCCCCCACGCTTATCAGTGTTATTCAACAACAATTAGGTGGGCAGCCTTTGAACATAGTCAGTGGTGCTGCTGATGAGATTTTTGGCGGTCCTAAAGAATGATAACTTCAAGAATCCTGATAAGAAAAAGGAGATTGGGAAGTTGTTGAACCCCATCGCCAACAATCCCTTCGACCAGCTATCCATGTATCTCGAAGTCGTATTCTTATTCTTGTAATACTTTGGCATTGGTGAACTTCGGGCCTTTGTTATTAATGAATGTTGTTTTCATCTCAATGTGCCGATTTGATTTCCTTTTGCGACTTTAATTATTTGTGAGCATTATCATTCTTAAATTCCATTTATAAAAATGATATAGTGAACTCAGGTTTAGTCGTCTTACAAAGTTAGGGGAGGGTGGCACCAGTTAAAGATGCGACCTCACCGCATGTATGTCGAAAATCGTTCATGGGGAGGTCGATGTTTGTGTTCATGCAACTCCCCTAGGTTTAACACGAAATGAGATAACATTATTATAAATAGGCATGGAAGAAATCGTTACATGGAACAAATTGTCCTCTACTTATTGATAATACTTCTTCAAGTGTGAAGCATTCCAGGGGTATTGAGCCGGAGTGCCATCTGGATGTTCTAGTTCATAAGCTCCATTAGACAACACCCGTGTGATTTTGTAGGGACCCTCCCAATTTGGACCGAAAACTCCTTTGGATATCCCCAATGTCTTTTTTAACACAAAGTCGCCCACTTTGAACTGCCGGACTCAAACTTTGGAGTTGTAATACTTTTCCGACATCTGCTTGTGTCTAGCGTTTCTCAAGTTAGCCTCTAATCTTCTTTCCTCCAGAAGATCTAGGTTCCTGGCTAGGGCTTCATCGTTACAATCGATTCTGACTTGCGAGGTCCGGAGTGTTTGAACTTCAACATCCGAGGGGATTACCGCTTCAGTGCCGAAAGCCATCGAGTATGGGGTTTCCCCGATCGAGTTCCGGCAGGTCGTCCGATACGACCACAACACGTTTGGCAGCTCGCTGGCCCATTTTCCTTTCTTATCTTCGATCTTAGTTTTCAATGTGTTTTGATGATCTTATTAACAACTTCGACATGTCCGTTGGATTGAGGATGATATGGGGTGGAGAATAGTTTGGTGATCTTCCATTTTATGAAGAAACCATCAATTTTGGACCCATCGAACTGCTTTCCATTATCCGATATGATAATTTGGGGAAGGCCAAATCGGCAAATGATATTTTTCCAGATGAATTTGATGACATGCTCTTGATCTATGGTCGACAATGCTTCAGCCTCGGCCCATTTTGTGAAGTAATCCACAACGACCAAGACGTACTTGACCGAGCCCGGGGTTGTCGGAAGCGGCCCGATGATATCTATCTCCCAATTCGTAAAAGGCCATAGACTGAGAATGCTAGAGAGCTCCTCGGGGGCGACTTTGATTGGAGGTGCATGGATTTGACATTTCTGACATTTTCTTGCAAATACTAACGCGTCGGCCCATAGAGCAGGCCAAAAATACCCTTACCATATCACCTTGTGAGCGAGTGACTGCCCCCCAGCGTGGTTTCCGCATACTCCGTCATGTATCTCACGCATAATAGTTTGACTTTGTTCTGGTGTGATGCATCGGAGTAGGGGTATGCTGAAGCCCCGCTTGTGGAGGTCGTTGTTTATAAGAGTATAACGAGCCACACACAATTGTAGTTGTATTGCCCGGATCCTATCCTCTGGTAATATCCCCGTCATCAAGTAGTCAATGGTTGGTGTCATCCAGTTCACAGCTGGGGTATCAAGGGTAGCGACCACTGTGTGTGCAGTGGAAGGGTGGGAGAGCTTAGTGATGGTGACATCATTCATCTCTGCTGGCCCCTCAGAGGTCGCAAGTCGTGCTAGAGCATCGGCTCGCGAGTTCACGTCTCTCTGTACTAGCTTGATGTGTATTTGTTCAAACTTTAGGCATAATGTCTTGACGACCTCCTGATAAGTGGACATTCGTTCATCTCTGGCTTCATACTCCCCTTACACTTGGCATGCTACAAGTTGAGAGTCGGTGTACACTTGTAGTCTTTTAATGCCCATGGCTATGGACATCTCCAAACCACTGATCAATGCTTCATATTCTGCTTCATTGTTGGTAGCTGGAAATTCAAAGGTTATAGCGTTCTGAAGAGCAGTGCCATCCGGGCTAATCAGTACCACACCTGCCCCTGATTTGTTTTCTGTAGCGGATCCATCCACATACATCTCACAAGGGACACCGTTGCTTCCTCTGGTTTCTGGTGGGAAGGTTAGCTCGACGATGAAATCGGCCAGAGCCTGTGCTTTTATGGCAGGTCGCGGTGCATAAGTTACACCATACTGCCCGACTTCAATTTCCCATTTGAGGCAACGCCTGGTGGTGTCAGGTCGGTGCAGAATGTTACGGAGAGGTAACGAGGTGAGAACTTCGACCTGATGGTCAAAAAAGTATGGCCTCAATTTTATTACACTCATGACAAATGTGGAAGCCAATTTCTCCATCCGGGGATATCTTTGCTCAGTCTCGCTGAGAGTCTGACTTACAAAATATATGGGGAGGTGGGATTGACCTTCTGCTCGCACGAGAACAACACTCAGAGCTGTTTCTGAGGCGGCCAAGTACGAGAAAAGTTTCTCCCCTGGGACCGGTTTGGCTAAGATCCCGACATCGGCCAGGTAGGCCTTGATTTTATCGAAGGCTTCCTGACCTTCCGTAGTCCATTCAAATTTTGACTTCCGTCGGATCGTATCAAACATGGGCTTGGATTTATCCCCCATTCGGGAGATGAACCTATTCAACACGGTTAGGCATCCTGTCAACTTTTGGACTTCCTTGACTGTTCGCGGTGCCCCCATGTCTAAAATTGCTTGTATCTTGGCTGGGTTAGCCTCAATCCCTCGCTTCCTAACCAAATGACCCAGAAATTTTCCCGACTCAACCCAAAAATTACACTTTTTCGGATTGAGTTTCATGTTAAATCTCCTGAGCACCTCGAAGGTTTGCGCGAGATGCATCAGGTGATCCTCCTTCCGCAAGCTTTCGACGATGTCATCCACATATACTTCCACCGACTTGCCAATTTGATCGGCAAACATGTGATTGACCAGTCTTTGGTATGTTGACCCAACATTCTTCAAGCCAAATGACATTCTTTCCCAACAATACATATTCTTTTCGGTTAAGAAAGATGTATGTTGTCGATCGGGTTTGTTCATGGCTATCTGATGATGTCCAGCAAACACATCCATGAACTACATCATTTTGTGGCCCACTGTGTTGTCGATTAAATGGTCAATGTGTGGCATTGGGAAGAAATCTTTCGGACACGCCTCATTGAGGTCGGTGAAGTCGATACAAAGTCGCCAAGTACCGTTTGAATTTTTTACGAGCACGGCATTGGCCACCCATCGGGGTTGATCCGCTTGCATGATCAAGTCGTTATCTAACAACTTCTTTACTTCTTTCGCGAGGGCTGCATACTTTTTTGGGCCCACCTTCCTTCTTTTTTTGGGCTATGGGTCGCTTTGTCGGGTCTATGTGGAGTAGGTGGCATGTGATCTCTGGATCAATTCCTACCATATCCTTGTGTGACCAAGGGAAAACGTCAAGATTCTTTTTCAAGAAATCAATCATATCCAACCTAAGGTCGCTGGGGATTCTGGACCCGATAATGACCTCCAGCTCGGGCCGAGTTGGATCTACTTGGATCCTTTCGAGCTCTTCCCCCGGCTCAGCTCGAGGTCCTTCAACTCTTGGATCATCTATCTCCTCTTCGGGCACGAATTCATCTGGCTCAGGTCCTAACCTTGGGTCAAAACGCTTCCTCTTGGTTGCCTTTACAGTGGTTAATTTATCATTGCAGTCTTCATTATCCAACATCATTACTTGCTGATTTGGTACATGCGTTGAATTGAAATAAGACACAGAGTAAAGCAAACATCCTCTAGCATCAACTTGGTCACCCTTTATGGTGCCAACAGTCCCACTTTTGGTGGGAAATTTTACACAGAAGTAGTAAGTGGAGGTCGCAGCCTCAAATTCGTGCTCAAAAGGCCTTCCGAGAAAGCCATTATAGGTACTCGGGAGGTCGATTACAAGGAAATCTAGAAGCCTGGTGTTTCTAACCTTTTCATCAATGGTGGACACCAGCTCCACCGACAGACGAATCATTCCTAGGGGCTGAATAGTAACATTCCCAAAACCCTTCACTGTGTGGTCGCAGGGGGTGATGTACGTCTCGTAGTCACCGAGTTGATCCAGGGTCTTTTTGAACAGAATGTTGCAAAAAGCCCCGCCATCGACTAACAGGTGGCACACCGTAGTTCCCATGATATTTGCCTTGATGACCAGTGGGTCGACGTTGGGATAGACTATGCCGGCTTTATCGACCTCCCCGAACTCAATCTTGTTGGTCTCTTCGGATACAACAAGCATGGGAAAGACCATCTTTCGTGCGTTCTCCATTTCCCTGACTTCGGCCTTCATGCGCCGTTTTGATGTTGTTGCTGGAGAGAGCCCCCAGATTGTGGCCATAGGTGATATGGCATGGATGACTCGACCTCCAGCACCCTCGGGCATTGGAGGTACTGGGAGCTCGCCACGAGCTCCTCCACGAGCAGGGTCCCCCTGGACTGGTTCCCCTTGTTAACGATTCGGAGGTCGCATTTGACCGTTTGGGCAGGGGTTTTTGACAAACTCATTTAGGAGTCCCTTCTGATAAAGCTTCCACAATTTCTTTAAAAGGTCTCTGCACTCACTAGTATAATGCCCGTTTTGGGCGTGATAGTGACAGAATTTGTGGGGATTCTGCTTACTTTTCTCTTTCATCGGGCGAGGAGTGTGCAACATGTCCCTTCCCTGAATCTGGGTAAATATATGGCCGGGAGTCATACCCAACACTTCCCTGAGCTTTATCGGAATTGACTCTTCAAACGACTTGAAGTTCCCGGGTGCCTTGTAATGGCCCCCGGTTTTCTTGGAACCTTTCTTCGGTTCAGCGACCTCTTTGGTCTCTGAAAGCCTCGATTCGAGGAGTTCCATGGTATGGATGATTTCGCTAGCGCATCGACGGAAGTTGGCATAGCTTATTAGGAAGTTGGTAGTCATGCGCCACCACAACTTGGTTCCCTTCCGGAGGCCTGTGACGGCACCCATTTTTTGGCCTCGTCTCCAATGGGTTCGCCTTCCATAATGACTTGATCGACCCTCTCGACATAGGATCGATCTGATTCAGCCTCCTCTTGACAGAGATTCATGAGGCGCTGCTTGGTCGCAGGCCGGGGCACCATGGCGGTGTAATGGGTCAGGAATGACCAGGCTAATTGCTCAAAAGCGTCGACCAAAAAAGCCGGCAAAGTGTACCATTTATGGGCCTGGTCGCTCAGAGTCAAGGAGAATAACCTGCACTTCGTTGCGTCCGTTACCCCCATGGAGTCCATATACAAATTGTATTTGGCCACATGGACCTTGGGATCGGTACTCCCATTATAACGGTCTAAGGCCGCGATGCTGATTTTTCTCTGGGTAGGTGCCAGAGTAACCATCGTTCCCAGGTGGGAATCCGGTATAGCGAGGTCATCACTCCCGCTGATAGAAACATTTTGGTTCCCCACCTTTTCCAACAACTGTTGGACAGTTCTGGCTAAGGCCGCGACCTGCGAGTCACGTGACGTCCCTATCATGTGTCCTTGGCCTTGATGGATCATTGAACCATCACGGATGTTGTCATGATGTAGGCTCAAAGCCATAGCCAGATCCTGTTCCATTTGTTTCGCGTTAAGCGTCAGAGAGTGGGCCTCATCACCATCCTCCGCCAGAGCCTTCCGGCCGGCCCGACTTCCTAAATGGGTTAACACATTGTTCGACACTGCCAGCCTTTCTCGTGCCAGATGAGTCCGGATGATGGTATGCTTGGCCGCGTTGTATGCTAGTTGCCCAGCGGATCGTCTTTTTGAGGCCATGACTGCCTTGCCCTTGGATAGCCCGACATCATGAACAGTCTTTTTGGGCGGGGGTTGTTCCCCCTCACCTTCCATGAATAGGCGCTTCTTGTTAAGAACGGCCATGACCGCCTTGGCGTACTCTGGGTTCTGGACCAAATTCCACCAATCAGGAGAGCCCGCCGGGGTGGCCCAATGAGTACGGTGGGAACCTTGTGACGCTTCAACACCATCGCGTCCATCCGTTTCATTTAATAATAGAGTGTTTTCTTAGTTGATTGTCATTGCTCTTTCGTTTAGAAAAGGGGTGGGCTTTTCTCAGAATTGGATTAATTTCTCAAGAAAAAGATTGGTTTTCCCACATGTTGTAGCATGGATAAACCCGACCTCCCTCCTGGGCACGAAGGATCATAAACAATCCAACAAAGACTGCATGAAGCAACCTCGGCAAGGGGACCAAGGGATCAGCCCACGTAATTCCCACAAGACCAAACAATCAAGTCACAAAGGTCGGCAACTCGGGTAGTTGGCAGTTCTGGAAGTCGCGATGCGATTTCCGCTTTATATCCTCAAGTCAGGAGCGACCTGCACCAGCCGTAACTATACAGTTCACGTGGTCAATGACAGCCCCCGACACGCCACTAATCCGCCCTCCACATCCGCTCCACGATTGGCGCACGCTGAAGATGGACGATTTCTGGCCGGTCAAGGCGGGATTAATGGTTCCCGATATTGTAGCCCTTTCATAGGCATTATTCCTAATGTAAATTCCCACCCAAAGGGTGGGAGTCATAGTATAAATAGGCCACCACGACCACCTCTGTAATAGGTTAAACAACTTATACTTCTAGGCATATACATACATCCTCTCACTGGCTTGGACGCCCCCGGACGTAGTCTGATTCCAAAGACGAACCGGGTCACCAACTTTTTTGTCCCTTTTCCTGTTTCGATTGCCTTTAGCATACGCATTTCACAATAATTATTGTTTAACTGAGTAGATAAAAACCAGTTACAACACCACAGACGGCGCCAATTGTTTGGACTAGATAAAATTGACTAGTTAAACAATGATTTTGTGTATAATTGGGTTAAGTATTGAATGTGAAAAACCAGGAAAACACAAAGAATTGGTGACCCGGTTTGTCTTTTGAATCAGACTACGTCCGGGGGCTCCAAGCCAGGTATGGATGTATATTATTTATGCCTAGAATGCTAAGATGTTCCACCCTTTTTCATGTGACATCTTAGGTCTATTTATACTTGCTACTTCGCCTTGTAGGCTAGATTTTACATTAGGAAAACTACATTCTCCACGCCTTCAATCTCGTAAGTCGCCTGTCCCTATGGCTTGATTGGAGATCGCCTCTTTAATGGGAGCGGATTGGAGAATGGAATTTCCTGTGGATTGATAGGCTTATCGGACGACATTCTTGATTTAGCTTTTAAGTGTCTTTAATACCATTCAAGTCGTGTTCCGACTTGTAAGGTGTTGGCTTGTCGCCGATGTGCGACTTCCGATCTCTAAATGAGGTCGTCATACAAGTTGCTCTCTTCTGCGACTCGGGGGTCTTTATTCCAAAGATTATCTCTTTTCGGTTGTGCATTGGTGTAGGCCAACTCCTTTCTTCTGTACTTATAGAATACTATGGAAGTGGTTTATTTCATGCCACAACAACAATCAGCCGAGCATGTGATAGACCTGACTACTGAGAGGAGTCCAGCTGAAGATATGAAGGTCGAAGGCCCCTCAACATCAGCAGGTTAGGTAGTTCAGATTCTCCAAACTTCTCCAAATTTTGATGAAAATTTGATGAAGTACATCAAAAACACCTTCCGGGCAAACATGTGAAATACATTCAGAGATGATGTAAGTTTCTTTGTTCCAAGACATATAGAAAAAGCCATCATAACTGAACGCGAATATGTATCCTCTCACTGCATGTGCATAAGTGAAGATTTGAGGGATACAACTGCTGAAAAAATGGTGGAAGTGAATCAGCAACTGGCTAAGATTGAAGAGAGCAAAAAACTGCAGTTCACGCTATTGATGATTGAACAAATGGCTTAGCTGACTAACTACAAGATGATCTTACTGCTGCTACCAAAAGAGTCAACTCTTGTGCTATTAAGCTTGAGAACATGTTCGATAAAGTCAGCGCTGTTGTGGATAAAGCTCAAAGTTCTATGCTGACAGTAGTTGAAAAAGCAAAACCTGATGCTGGTATTGAGTCTTCTGCCCTTAAGGATTTGAAGCAAGATCTTACAAAGAAGATTGGTAACCTCAGCTCTGAGCTGAAAGCTTTTTTTGAGGGAACCAAAAAGGGGGAAGATGAGAAAGATGCTGAAGTCCAGGAGAGACTGAATCAAGTCGAAAACTTTGTAGTTGGGATCCAGATCACTCTGGAGAAGAAAAGACTAAAGAAAGATGCCCAAGCAGCTGCAGAGTTAGAGAAAGCTGAAGTGATTTCTTCTTCAACTAATCAGACAAAGAAGCAAGAACAACCAAGAAAACTGCTGCTGCAGAGAAGAAGAAGAATTTGCTAGATCTTGCTAACAAAAGGAAAGGTGAAGAATTGAAGAAAGCTGATCTCGAAAGACAGATAAAGCATGAGGATGCAACATGCCTAAACAGATCCTACAAGATGAAGAAGAAAGGGCTCGTTGCTGAATCTGGAGAAGGTTCGCACTTTGTTGAGCCAATCCTTCCTGGAGATGTGGATGTGATTGTTAAGCCAGATAAGAACATGGTGAAAGAATGGAGACAAATCAAAGGTGAATGGTATATCTCGGCTTATATCAATCAGGTTATTCCTACCAATGTGGACAGATATGAAATCTTCAGAGATTGGTTAAGTAACAAACATCCAGTATTCTATGACAATATCATGAGTGAGGCCAAGAAACTTAGTTGCATACCAGTTGCCCCCGAGGTCGAAATCATGGAATACAAGAAGACTTCGCATGGAAAGCTGGACAAGATTACCTTCAAGGCAACCTTAAACAAGTGCCTAACTCAAGATGATATCTTTGATGAAAGCAAGGTTGAAGAATTCAATTCAAGGCTTTTTGATATGTGTGTTGTTCCTATGGAGGAGAGATACTGAAGTAATCAGAAGACTCTTGTAAGATCAGTTAAGGATATTTTTCATTCTGTACTTGTAATGTCTACATCGTTAGTCTTCTGATTTACTGTCTCTTTTACATAATGTTTAAATTGTTGTTCAGCATACTTTCTAGTTAATGTTTTGGTTCCATCAAAAAGGGGGAAATTGTTGGGAAATTTGTAGTTTTGATGGAAGTTCCAAAACAGTTGTAATAGGACCAGTCGAACCTGTTAGTCGACTGATGATATTAGGAAACCAACTGAACTTGTTAGACATCTGATAGAATAGACTAGGTCACATATTGCGGGGGAACTCAATATGTATAGGTTTAGATCAGAAGCAAAGATCAGAAGCTAAGATCAGAAGAGAAGATCAGAAGACCTATTCTATCGAGACATCAGCAGAGTCGATAGGTTGAAGTTAAGACAACCATATCAGAAGACTCAAGGTAATCTGATTAGTAGGACACTGATAATATCAAGCAAGTCAGAAGTATGATAAGTGTATCTACTGAATAAAGATTTGGAACCTTAGTGAATGATGATGTACAGGTTACATGAGTCTCGTATGTCGATGGTTTAAAGCATAACCTGTTATCGGTTTCATAATTATGCGACAACAGATTCAACATTGAGTTCTCGACTGATCAGTGCACTATAAGGAATCGAGCTACTCAATAGATTTTACTAACTGGTTCAAGGAAAGGAAGAGTTTATACTGCAGATTGGGACAGTTGTCCAAGAAATGCATGCTTGATTGTTAAGAGCTCCAAAAATAACAGTTGGCTCTGGCATATGAGAATGAGTCATCTGAACTTTAAAACTCTTAACAAGATAGCAAGGATGTCCTTGGTTGATGGACTCTCGAGTGAAGTTTTCTCTAAGGACCATACATGTGCATGTCAGAAGGGAAAGCAGGTCAAGGCTTCATTCAAAGGGATTCCTTCACCTCCATCCAGCAGAGTATTGCAATTGCTCCATATGGACTTATTTGGACCAGTTACACCACTTAGTTTCAGCGGACGCAAATACACCATGGTGGTTGTAGATGACTACTCCAAGTTTACCTGGGTTGTATTCTTGTATAAGAAGAATGAAACTACTACAAAGACACCTGAGCGGCTCAAGAGATTGCAGAATGAGAAAGGTGTCAGTGTTGTGAAAATCAGATTAGATAAGGGTACATAATTCTTAAATTCATACATAGCTGATTTTTGCAAGGAGTTTGGGATACAACATGAGACATCAGCCGCCAGAACGCCACAACAGAATGGTGAGCAGAAAGGAGGAACAGAACACTCAAAGAAGCTGCTCGCACAATGTTGGCTGAACATGCAACTCCAAACCGTTTCTGGGCAGAAGCAATCAACACTGTATGCCACACTCAGAACATATGTTCTCTGACTAAGAATCACTTCAAAACACCCTATGAACTGTGGAAGGGCAGAAAACCTCGTGTTTCTTACTTCCATGTTTTTGGGTGCAAGTGTTTCATTCACAACAATGGGAAGATTCAGTTGAAAACCGTTGAGGCTAAGTCAGATGAGGTATATTCTTAGGATATTCCTCAACCAGCAAAGCTTTCAGGGTGTTCAACAAACGAACCCTAGTTGTAGAAGAGACACCTCATGTGGTCTTTGATGAGACATCTTCTGAACAAGAGAAATCTGTCGCAGAATAAGCTGTACCAGATCAATCAGTACCCGATACTCAAAAAATGGGTCAGATGAGTATTAAAGAAAAGGAATCAGATCACGTCACTGTGTATGTTCCTAACTTTGATCTTGATGATTCACCAGGCCAATCAGACCCTAAGGTACGTACAACTGTCAATGAAAAAACTGGTACAACTAAGACAGTAACAACTGAACCATCTGGTTCAGGGGGAACACCTGATGTTCCGGCTTAAAGACTTCAGCATATGATGAGTCCAACATCAGCTGAGATATGTCCATGCCAAGTGGATCCTACTGAAGTACCTCTCCAAGTCTCTAGTGATGAATCACTATCAGAAGAGGATGATGTTCTCCAAACTGATGAAAATCAGGGAAGAAGGACCTGGATAACCAGTAATCCAACTGACCTAATCATCGGAGACCCATCTGATAGAGTTCAAACTAGACATCAGATTGGTGAAATTACAATGTATTGATTCTATCGGTCTTTGAAGGAACCCCTCACAATTGAAGAAGCTCTAGTTGATGCAAGCTGGATTCTGGCCATGCAAGAAGAACTAGAGCAGTTTGAAAGGAATCAAGTTTGGAAACTTGTAGACAGACCAACTCACCAAGATGGAATTGACCCTAAATGGGTCTTCAAGAACAAGAAGGATGAGCACAATGTGATAACCAGAAATAAGGCAAGACTTGTTGCTAAGGGATATTCATAATCAGAAGGGATTGATTATGATGAAACCTTTGCACCAGTCGCTCGTCTTGAAGCCATTCGGCTATTTTTAGTTTATGCTGCTCACAGGGGATTTATTGTGTATCAGATGGATGTAAATAGTGCATTCTTAAACGTGGTACTAGCTGAGGAAGTTTATGTTGAACAACCTCCTTGCTTTGAAATGAGCAAGCAAGTGTGCCGTTTAAGAGAAGCTCTTTATGGACTGAAACAGGCTCCAAGAGCTTGGTATGATACATTATCCCATATCTTGCTAGACAGTGGGTTCACTAAGGGACTGATAGATAGAAATTTGTTAAGAATTGAAGACGGAGAAGACATTCTGATGGTTCAGATCTATGTGGACGATATTATCTTTGGATCTCCCAATAAGAACTTATGTGAGAAGTTCAGCAAGCTTATCCAAGGGAAATTTGAGATGTCCATGATGGGTCAGATGAACTACTTTCTAGATCTTCAGGTAAGACAAAGTACTAAAGAAATATTCATCTGCCAGGCAGTATACAAGAAATCTGTTGGCCAAGTATGGAGTTCAAAACTGCAAGACTGCCAAAATTCCAATGATGAATTCCTTCAGAATGGATCCAAACGAGAATGGTCAGAAAACTAATCAGAAAGAGTATAGGGCTCTCATTGGAT
This sequence comes from Stenogyne calaminthoides, assembly GCA_037126765.1. Taxonomy (NCBI): domain Eukaryota; kingdom Viridiplantae; phylum Streptophyta; class Magnoliopsida; order Lamiales; family Lamiaceae; genus Stenogyne; species Stenogyne calaminthoides. The sequence continues at coordinate 16,012,985 of JBBCBC010000026.1, read as the reverse complement.
CATTTTTATACCCTACTGCCAGCAGACCAGACATAACATTTGCAGTAGGGGTATGTGCCAGATTCCAGGCAAATCCAATGCAAAGCCACCTGGAAGCAGCTAAGCAGATTCTTAAGTATGTGAAGGGGACAATTAACCTTGGGTTATACTACTGTTTAGATGATAATCTAGAACTTAGTGGGTATTCTGATTCTGATTATGGAGGTTGCAGGATAGACAGAAAGTCAACCTCAAGTACATGTCAGTTTGCGGGAAATAAGCTGGTCTCTTGGTTTTCAAAGAGACAAACATCTGTTGCCACATCTACTACTGAAGCAGAATATATGGCCGCAGGAAGTTGTTGCTCCCAACTGCTCAGGCTTTGTCAGCAGCTGAGGGATTATAACATTATAGCTACAAATGTGCCTATCTTCTGTGACAGTAATAGTGCTATTGCAATCACACAGAACCTAGTTCTACATACTAAATACAAGCATGTGGACATCATGTTGTGGCATGAAATAAACCACTTCCATCGTGGAGCTGGCCTACACTAATGGAGCCCTACACCAATGCACAACCGAAAATAGATAATCTTTGGAATAAAGACCCCCAAAGAGAGCAACTCGTATGACGACCTCATTTAGAGATCGGAAGCCGTACATCGGCGACAAGCCAATACCTTTCAAGTCGGAACACGACTTGAATGGTATTAAAGACACTTAAGAGCTAAATCAAGAATGCCGTTCGATAAGCCAATCAATCCGCAGGAAATTCCATTCCCCAATCCGCTCCCATTAAAGAGGCGATCTCCAATCAAGCCATAGGGACAGGCGACTTGCAAGATTGAAGGCGTGAAGAGTGTAGTTTTCCTTATGTTAAATCTAGCCTACAAGGCGGAATAGCAAGTATAAATAGACCTAAGATGTCACATGAAAAAGGGTGGAACATCTTAGCATTCTAGGCATAAATAATATACATCCATACCTGGCTTGGAGCCCCCGGATGTAGTCTGATTCAAATGGAACAGGATTTGGCTATGGCTTTGAGCCTACATCATGACAACATCCGTGATGGTTCAATGATCCATCAAGGCCAAGGACACATGATAGGGACATCACGTGACGCGCAGGTCGCGGCCTTAGCCAGAACTATCCAACAGTTGTTGGAAAAGGTGGGGAACCAAAATGGTTCTGCCAGCGGAAGTGATGACCTCGCTATACCGGATTCCCCCTGGGAACGATGGTTACTCTGGCACCTACCCAGAGAAAAATAATGGGAGTACCGATCCCAAGGTCCATGTGGCCAAATACAATTCGTATATGGCCTCCATGGGGGTAACAGACGCAACAAAGTACAGATTATTCTCCTTGACTCTGAGCGACCAGGCCCATAAATGGTACACTTCTTTGCCTGCTTTTTCGGTCGACACTTTTGAGCAATTAGCCCGGTCATTCCTGACCCATTACACCGCCATGGCACCCCGGCCTGCGACCAAGCAGTGCCTCATGAATCTCCGTCAAGAGGAGGTTGAATCAGATCGATCCTATGTCAAGAGGGTCGATCAAGTCATTATCGAAGGCGAACCCATTGGGGACGAAGCCAAAATAATGGGTGCCATCACAGGCCTCCGGAAGGGAACCAAGTTGTGGCGGCGCATGACTATCGACTTCCCAATAAGCTACGCCGACTTTCGTTGATGCGCTAGCGACATCATCCATACCATGGAACTCCTCGAATCGAGGCTTTCAGAGACCAAGGAGGTCACTGAACCGAAGAAAGGTTCCAAGAAAACCCGGGACCATCACAAGGCACCTGGAAGCTTCAAGTCGTTTGAAGAGTCCATTCCGGTAAAGCTCATGGAAGTGTTGGGTATGAATCCCGGCCATATATTCGCCCAGATCCAGGGAAGGGACATGTTGCACGCTCCTCGCCCGATGAAAGAGAAAAGTAAGCAGAATCCCCACAAATTCTGTCACTATCACGCCCAGAACGGGCATTATACTAGTGAGTGCAGAGACCTTTTAAAGCAATTGTGGAAGCTTTATGAGAAGGGACGCCTAAATGAGTTTGTCAAAAACCCCTGCCCAAACGGTCAGATGCGACCTCTGAATCGCCAACAAGGGGAACCAGTCCAGGGGGACCCTGCTCGTGGAGGAGCTCGTGGCGAGCTCCCAGTACCTCCAATGCCCGCGGGTGCTGGAGGTTGAGTCATCCATGCCATATAACCTATGGCCACAATCGGGGGGCTCTCCCCAGCAATAACATCAAAACTGCGCATGAAGGCCGAAGTCAGGAAAATGGAGAACGCACGAAAGATGGTACTTCCCATGCTTGTTGTAGCCGAAGAGACCAAAAAGATTGAGTTCGGGGAGGTTGATAAAGCCGGCATAGTCTATCCCAACGTCGACCCACTGGTCATCAAGGCAAATATCATGGGGACTACGGTGTGCCGCCTGTTAGTCGATGGCGGGGCTTTTTGCAACATTCTGTCCAAAAAGACCTTGGATCAACTCGGTGACTATGAGACGTACATCACCCCTTGCGACCACACAGTGAAGGGTTTTGGGAATGCAACTATTCAGCCCCTAGGAATGATCCATCTGTCGGTGGAGCTGGTGTCCACCATTGATGAAAAAGTTAGGAACACTAGGCTTCTAGATTTCCTTGTAATCGACCTCCCGAGTACCTATAATGGCTTTCTCGGAAGGCCTTTTGAGCATGAATTTGAGGCTGCGACCTCCACTTACTACTTCTGTGTAAAATTTCCCACCAAAAGTGGGACTGTTGGCACCATAAAGGGTGACCAAGTTGATGCTAGAGGATGTTTGCTTTACTATGTGTCTTATTTCAATTCAACGCATGCACCAAATCATCATGTAATGATGTTGGATAATGAAGAGTGCAATGATAAATTAACCACTGTAAAGGCAACCAAGAGGAAGCGCGAGGATTTTGACCCAAGGTTAGGACCTGAGCCAGAGGAATTCGTGCCCGAAGAGGAGATAGATGATCAAAGAGTTGAAGGACCCCGAGCTGAGCCGGGGGAAGAGCTCGAAAAGATCCAAGTAGATCCAACTCGGCCCAAGCTGGAGGTCATTATCGGATCTAGAATCCCCAGCGACCTTAGGTTGGATGTGATTGATTTCTTGAAAAAGAATCTTGACATTTTCGCTTGGTCACACAAGGATATGGTGGGAATTGATCCAGAGATCACATGCCAGCGACTCCACATAGACCCGACAAAGCGACCCATAGCCTAAAAAAGAAGGAAGTTCGGCCCAGAAAAGTATGCAGCCCTCACGGAAGAAGTAAAGAAGTTGTAATACAACGACTTGATCATGCAAGCGGATCAACCCCGATGGGTGGCCAATGTCGTGCTCGTAAAAAATTCAAACGGTACTTGGCGACTTTGTATCGACTTCACCAACCTCAATGAGGCATGTCCGAAAGATTTCTTCCCAATGCCACACATTGACCATTTAATCGACAACACAGCGGGCCACGAAATGATGTCATTCATGGATGCGTTTGCTGGATATCATCAGATATCCATGCACGAACCCGATCGACAACATACATCTTTCTTAACCAAAAAGAATATGTATTGTTGGAAAAGAATGCCATTTGGCTTGAAGAATGCTGGGGCAACATACCAAAGACTGGTCAATCACATGTTTGCCGATCAAATTGGCAAGTCGGTGGAAGTATATGTGGATGACATCGTCGTCAAAAGCTTGCGAAAGGAGGATCACCTGATGCATCTCGCGCAAACCTTTGAGATGCTCAGGAGATTTAACATGAAGCTCAATCCAAAAAAGTGTAATTTTGGGGTTGAGTCGGGAAAATTTCTGGGTCATTTGGTTAGCAAGCAAGGGATTGAGGCTAACCAAGACAAGATACAAGCAATTTTAGACATGGGGGCACCGCGAACAGTCAAGGAAGTTCAAAAGTTGACAGGATGCCTAGCCGCGTTGAATAGGTTCATCTCCCGAATGGGGGATAAATGCAAGCCCATGTTTGATACGATCCAACGGAGGTCAAAATTGAATGGACTACCGAAGGTCAGGAAGCCTTCGATAAAATCAAGGCCTACCTGGCCGATGTCGAGATCTTAGCCAAACCGGTCCCAGGGGAGAAACTTTTCTTGTACTTGGCCGCCTCAGAAACAACTCTGAGTGTTGTTCTCGTGCGAGCAGAAGGTCAATCCCACCTCCCCATATATTTTGTAAGTCAGACTCTCAGCGAGACTGAGCAAAGATATCCCCGGATGGAGAAATTGGCTTACGCATTGGTCATGAGTGTTAGAAAATTGAGGCCATACTTTTTTGACCATCAGGTCAAAGTTCTCACCTCGTTACCTCTCCGCAACATTCTGCACCGACCTGACACCACCGGGCGTTGCCTCAAATGGGCAATTGAAGTCGGGTAGTATGGTGTAACTTATGCACCGCGACCTGCCATAAAAGCACAAGCTCTGGCCGATTTCATTGTCGAGCTAACCTTCCCACCAGAAACCAGCGGAAGCAACGGTGTCCCTTGGGAGATATATGTGGATAGATCCGCTACAACAAACAAATCAGGGGCAGGCATGGTACTGATTAGCCTGGATGGTACTTCTTTTCAGAACGCTATGAATTTCCAGCTACCAACAATGAGCAGAATATGAAGCATTGATAAGTGGTTTGGAGATGTCCATAGCCATGGGCATTAAAAGAATAAAGGTATACACCGACTCTCAACTTGTAGCATGCCAAGTGTCAGGGGAGTATGAAGCCAGAGATGAACGAATGTCCGCTTATCAGAAGGTCGTCAAGACATTATGCCTAAAGTTTGAACAAATACACATCAAGCTAGTACAGAGAGATGCGAACTCACGAGCCTATGCTCTAGCACGACTAGCGACTTCGGAGGGGCCAACAGAGATAAATGATGTCACCATCACTAAGTTCTCCCACCCTTCCACTGCACACACAGTGGTCGCTACCCTTGATACCCCAGCTATGAACTGGATGACACCAATCATCGACTACTTGATGACGGGGATATTACCAGAGGACATGATCCGAGCAAAACAACTACAATTGCGTGCGGCTCGTTATACTCTTAGAAACAACGACCTCTACAAGCGGGGCTTCAGCATACCCCTACTCCGATGCATCACACCAGAACAAGGTCAAACTATTATGCGTGAGATACATGACGGAGTATGCGGAAACCACGCTGGGGGGCAGTCACTCGCTCACAAGGTGATACGGAAAGGGTATTTTTGGCCTGCTCTACAGGCCGACACGTTATTATTTGCAAGAAAATGTCACAAATGTCAAATCCATGCACCTGCAATCAAAGTCGCCCCCGAGGAGCTCTCTAGCATTCTCAGTCCATGGCCTTTTGCAAAGTGGAGGATAGATATCATCGGGCTGCTTCCGACAACCCCGAGCTCCATCAAGTACGCCTTGGTCGCTGTGGATTACTTCACAAAATGGGCCGAGGCTGAAGCATTGGCGACCATAGATCAAGAGCATGTCATCAAATTCATCTGGCGAAATATCATTTGCCGATTTGGTCTTCCCCAAATTATCATATCGGATAATGGAAAGCAGTTCGATGGGTCTAAAATTGATGGTTTCTTCAGAAAATGGAAGATCACCAAACTATTCTCCACCCCATATCATCCTCAATCCAACGGACAGGTCGAAATTGTTAATAAGATCATCAAACACACATTGAAAACTAAGATCGAAGACAAGAAAGGGAAATGGGCCAGTGAGCTGCCAAACGTGTTGTGGTCGTATCGGACGACCTGTCGGAACTCGACCTGGAAAACCCCATACTCGAAGGCTTTCGGCACTGAAGCGGTAGTCCCCTCGGAAGTTGAAGTTCAAACACTCCGGACCTCGCAAGTCAAAATCGACTATAACGATGAAGCCCTAGCCAGGAACCTAGATCTTCTGGAGGAAAGAAGATTAGAGGCTAACTTGAGAAACGCTAGACACAAGCAGATGTCGAAAAAGTATTACAACTCCAAAGTTTGAGTCCGGCAGTTCAAAGTCGGCGACTTTGTGTTAAAAAAGACATTGGGGATATCCAAAGGAGTTTTCGGTCCAACTTGGGAGGGTCCCTGCAAAATCACACGTGTGTTGGCTAATGGAGCTTATGAACTAGAACATCCAGGAGGCACTCCGGCTCAATACCCCTGGAATGCTTCACACTTGCAGAAGTATTATCAATAAGTAGAGGTCAATTTGTTCCATGTAACGATTTCTTCCATATCTATTTATAATAATGTTATCTCATTTCGTGTTAAGCCTAGGGGAGTCGCATGAATACAAACATCGACCTCCCCCAGGAATGATTTTCGACATACATGCGGTGAGGTCACATCTTTAACTGGTGCCACCCTCCCCTAACTTTATAAGACGACTAAACCTGAGTTCACTATATCATTTTTATAAATGAAACTTAAGAATGATAATGCTCACAAATAATTAAAGTCGCAAAAGGAAATCAAATCGGCACATTGAGATGAAAAAACATTCATTAATAACAAAGGCCCGAAGGTCATTACATCAGGAAGTCGAATCAATTACATGAAGGAGCCCGGAGGCCGATTACATCAGGAAATAAAAGATAACATTCAGACTGAGTACTGATCACAAGGAGTTCACCAATACCAAAGTATTACAGGACTAAGAAGACGACTTCGAGATACATGGATAGCTGGTCAAAGGGATTGTTGGCGATGGGGTTCAATAACTTCTCAATCTCCTTTTACTTATCAGGATTCTTGAAGTTATCATTCTCCAGGACCGCCAAAAATCTCATCAGCAGCACCACTGACTATGTTCAAAGGTTGCCCACCTAATTGTTGTTGAATAACACTGATGAGCGTGGGGGCAGCCCGTCTCCTTAGTTTTTGGTTGGTAAATACCTCCCCTATTGTGCGGGAGGTGCTCCAGCTGATGTCCCAGCAGCCTCCTACGGAGGATCGACCTCACCTGTCTGGGTCTCAGGGCCCGCTTCAGAGTCGCCCAGCTGCATTTCTTCAGGATCGGGAGTGGGGAGCACGATCCGACTCTGGTTAGGAAAGAAGGACAGGTCGCTGCCAAGTCCCTCTAAATCCTTAATTTCAAGCACGACGTCGGGATCAAGCGGGAACGCTCTGACATAGTCGGCAAGTTCGGAGACGAGGTCGGAGAAATCGGCTTCAGGGTTCTTCCTATGAACAGCCCTGATGGCCCTGGCCATTGCGCAGATAAAAGCAAAATTAGCATTTTACTCTTCGGTTTGTTTGAAGCACTCCTCCTCGGCAGCCAGCCTATCCCTAATCTCCGTATCTTTTCCACTCAGATCCTCCTTTAGACGGGCCACAATCTCCCTCTCCGCCGCCAACGTGCCCTCGGCGCCCTTCAGCTGCTCCTCGAGCTCCTGAACCCTTTTGGCCAGATCGGACTTTTCGACCTCCAGTTTCTTTTGCTGCTCGTGAGCAGCCAGAATAGTCCTCGCCTGGTCGGAGATCGTTGTCCAAGCCTTCTCTAATTTACCGAGCTCTAGCTCGGATTGAGCACAGGCGTTCTCCCGAAATAGGGGCCCCCTCAGGGTATGCACGAGCGACGAGTACAAGTTACCCGTGACTTTCTGGCGGCGGGCGGAAGAGTGGAGATTCTGCGTCCACACTCGAGGGACATTGCTGATTGTCCTCAATAGGTAGTTGGGCCAATCATCCAAAATACCTTCAAAGGAAGGAAGCGGGAACCTCAGGAAGCTCAATGCTTCCGCCGAGAACTTGTGGGGGGTCAACTCCGAGCTACAATCAGTGAAAAGGGATATTTTAGAATTATAAACACAAACATATTACACAAGACCAGTGCAGAAGCTTACTTCTTCACCGACTCAGCGGTCCATCCAAGCCACGAATCATCTTCAGGATGCCGACCTCAAGGTGTAGTTAATGCAGGAGGAGGAGTGGAGATTGTGGTGACTCCTCCGGTCTCCCGTTGAGACCGGCGGGAGCTCGTGTCCTCTCAAACCCGCTTATGGGGGCGATCCCCAGCCGGCGGGGCAGATTCAACGACTTTCTTTTTCTTCCCCTTATCAGCGGCGGGAATCGGGGTCTGGACCGGAGAGCCGGCGGGGGGACCCGAACTTTGCTGGCATCTCATCGAGCTGAGAACCGACTTCGACCTGGACGCCATCTCAGCAGCAGATGGTTCGCGACGGTAGATCGGGAGCTCGGGATCTACAAGAGCAATCATATTAAAAAATTGTAACATAACCTCATGAAGATAACTACCACCAGAAGATGTTCCCCAGAAACTTACAGGGGATACGCAGATGGCGGGGATATGTGTACAATCCTGCCGACAACCGATTGAGCTCAGTGTTCAACGACTCAACTTCACACCAGCTCACAGGGATACCTCGAGCTGTCTTGAATGCCTCATTGAAATCCTAGTAAAGGTCGGATGTTCGGAGCGTAAACACTACAAGACAAGAAGAGAATTAGATCAGTACGAGTGAAAAAGAAAAAGCACAAAAAATATATTATTCTCCACACGAATGACATAATCCGTAGGGACTCGAATTGATAACGTGCTGGTCGGTGGAACTGATTCCCAGGCCCCTCCAACAAACCACCACTTCTCGCGCCATCCATCAACTTTGTTGGGGATACCAATAACAAGCTCTTTGCCCCTGCGATGTCGCACAACGTGATATCCCCCTGCTTGAGCAATAGGCGACATCACATAGCCAATCTCCCCCGGGGTAGGCATCCTTTTCAAGCCGGCCAGTCCCAATACGATCTTAGTCAAAAAGATGTAGCTCCAACCATTTGGAGAGATTTGAGTAAGGCTCAGGTTCCAGGCGGCCAGTAGATGCAAGATAGCCGGATGAAGCGGGAAACAAATCCCCGCATCCATGGTCGGCCGATTCACCACAATCATGCCCTAGGGAGGCTGATCGACACTTTCATCAGAAGTCGGTGCATAAAAATGTACATCCCGTGGAACCTTGTATGTACGACGGAGAGCCCGCACATAATGATCAGACAGCACCAACCTGAATCGCCGTTCGGATGCGGCGAACTCTGAGGGTACCGACTTGCGATACTGGCGTTCAGGTCGCTTGTATGGGGCAATACTATGGTATATCTCATAATCAAAAATCCTTTCATAGGCCCCAAAATCCCTAACAGGGGCAGAGGAACCAGCGGCCGTCGATTGCCTTGGAGGATCGGAAGTTTGAAGTGGTAAATCCAACGGTGGGAGATGAGCAATTTCATCCAATTCTTCCAGAAACCGATCATCTATCGGTTCATCATTCGCATCGTCTTCTCTCCAATCACACTCCGGACGGGCCGACGAGCTTTCACCGCTGTGCCCCGCGGTCGAGCCAGAAACCAAACGGCAGCACTAGGCGATCGGAATATCATTCTTAGAGGATGAAGCAATCATCGTGGGTTGCAGGGCAGAGCTTGAACCGGGGAAATCAGTTTCCATCGTGTAAAAGTAAGAGACGGAAGAGTATGTTACCTGATGAAGAACAGGAGAAGCAAGCAAAATCCAGACGTTTTTGATTGAAGAAGAGGATGTATTTCGATATTGCTCGAACTCTCGGAGGAGAAATAAATGAATTTTGAAAACCTAATTCCCCTCTTATTTATAAAAGGAAGGGAAGGACCAAAACGCAAATAAGCCATAAATCAAGCCTCTACCGACAATCAAAGTCGCAGAGTTAACGCGTGGGGGTCACCGCGGAATCCTATTAGTTTTTCCAGTAGCACCTCACGTCAGCGGCCTGGCAGGCCATCATTTCAAATCTTCAAAAATCGAGGAAATCAGATACGCTTTTTCATAATTTCGAGGTGACTTTTCGGATACTCGGGGCAAGAAGTCGTAGTCCATGCCGGTCATAGAGTCGTCGATGCCCCAGTAAACAAACATGCGACCTCGACTTGAGGGGCAATTGTTGTGGCATAAAATAAACCACTTCCATCGTATTCTATAAGTACAGAAGAAAGGAGCTGGCCTACACCAATGCACAACCGAAAAGAGATAATATTTGGAATAAAGACCCCCAAGTAGCAGAAGAGAGCAACTCGTATGACGACCACATTTAGAAATTGGAAGCCGCACATCGGCGACAAGCCAATACCTTTCAAGTCGGAAGACGACTTGAATGGTATTAAAGACACGTAAGATCTAAATCAAGAATGTCGCCTGATAAGCCGATCAATCCCCAGGAAATTCCATTCCCCAATCTGCTCCCATTAAAGATGTGATCTCCAATCAAGCCATAGGGACAGGCGACTTGCGAGATTGAAGACGTGAAGAGTGTAGTTTTTCTTATGTAAAATCTAGCCTACAAGGCGGAATAACAAGTATAAATAGACCTAAGATGTTACATGAAAAAGGGTGGAACATCTTAGCATTCTAGGTATAAATAATATACATCCATACATGGCTTGGAGCCCCCGTACGTAGTCTGATTCAAAAGACGAACTGGGTCACCAATTCTTCGTGTTTTCCTTGTTTTTCACATTCAATACTTAACTCAATTATACACAAATTCATTACTTAACTAGTCAATTTTATCTAGTCCAAACACATCAGACATCACTTATCAGAGATCATGTGGAAAAGAAGAACATCATCATGGAAAATATTCATACTGATAAGAAGAAAGCTTATATCTTAACCAAGCCACTAGCTGAAGTTAAATTCAGAGAACTATGTAATGAGCTAGGACTTCTGGACTTAGGAGAAGATGCACCAGAATTCTTCGGTGGATTGGTCTCCAAGACCAGTTGGTTAAGGAACTGACCAGAGTAGAAGGATCAGTTGAGTAATGAAATCTCAACTGATTAGGAAAGATTAGTAGGGAACTGATCAGAAAAGAGATAGTAGTTGAAGGGGGAACTTCAACTGATAAGAGAGATCGGAGGTACAATTGATCAAAAAGGACATAGTTGGGAAAAGACTAAGGTTTAGAAGGAAAATTTTAAGATCAACACTTGGGAACTCAGAAAATGAGATGACATAAATTCTCTAAATCAAAACCCCATTTCCTCTCTTATACTCTCTCTCTCTCTCTGCAAATATTTCACAACTCTCTCAACATTTTATCACGATTTATCACTGTTTATCTTCGTTGATTTCATATCTCTGGAATATAAACTGGTAAATGTTTAGGGTTTATTTTCATGATTCATGTGTTTGTATTTGTGTGTTCATTTCCTCCAATTTCAAAACTAATAATCTAAATTTTGCAGAAATGACACCAAAAGTAAGACAGAGACAACTCATTCTTCGTCCCAAGCCTCACTCGCCTCCCCAGAACCTGAAGATCCAATCTTTAGGAATTTTGCCGATGAGGTGGTGGAAGAACGATGCGTTGATTTCAGAACAACCATAGATCCCGAGTCTCTGGAAATTCTAAAATTTTTGAAGGATTATGGCTGAAAACATATTGTTCAGCGAGCGCAGATTCAATTCTGCTAGATGGTGCCCTTGAATTTCTATATAATCTGAGAGATCATGAAGGGGTATTATACTCGGAGGTGCAAGGAGAACATCTGGAGATCACAGATGAGGACCTTCATCGAATATTTCAGCTTCCAGCTCCGGCGGATGGGATTATGCCCGATGTATACCGCACTGCAGAAGAGAGTGCAATAATCAAACACCTTCTCCGCCCTGCTGATGCTCACCACTCCAAGGGCTTTAAGAAACCGATGCTGAAGCGGAAATATCGGCTTCGTAATTGTTGGAATTACCTATTGCCTGGATGCTGTTACACAAGAAAAGGCTTGAATCATTACTGGTATCATTAATAATGCTATGATCAACTGGCTGGAATTTCTGAAGAGGAGATTACTGGAGGAATCAGCCAAATTCGTGGAAGAGAACAGGAAGATTGTGTTAATAGCCAAGATTACAATGCTACACAAGGTAACTCTTATCCTGATTGATCTGATGAAGGACAGAGATTGGAGTGAGGATAAAATGATTCCCTACAAACTGACGCATAAGAAGATGCTGCTGATAAACAGGCCGATACCTGGCCTTCCTGATGATGATGATGAGGTTGCTGTTAAACCAGCAACAGAAGTCCGCAAAAAGGGACAAGCTGGTCAGAAAAGGAAGGCTGTTGTAAGAAAAACAGAAAAGGGGATAGTTCTTAAGGAACCAGCCCAACTACCTGCGAAGAAAACCAAATCAGCACCTATTGCTGATGTTGCGGGTAACGGGAAAAAGAAGGAATCAAAACTGGTGGATGAGCCCTCTGATTTAGATGATGATGACAATATTCCCATCAGTAGACTACCCCCAAGAGGACCAGGTCAGGCCTCCAAGGCTACATCTCATGGTGCTGCTCGAACTGAACCTCAGCAGAAGACCATTTAAGTTCCTTCTGCATCAATTGAATCAGCTCATCTGGATACTTCATCTACTCCACCTATATCAAATCCAGATCCTCTTTCAGTTGTGCCTTTCTCTCCACCCTCCTCGCCCGAGCCAGAACTAGAAATTCTCTCTTTCACAGAGAAAATCATCAGACGACGACTGGAGAAAATGCTTGAAGATAGATATCCAGAATTGGCCATCAAACCAGAAGCTAAGGCCACAGTCCTTGATGTGTTCACCTGGAGAGACATTCGACTGAAGAAATTTGAAGATTTCGGAACTGTGCTGGAGCAGAAAGGTAGCATTCGTCCCTTTCTTGATTTTAAGCTGCAAATGAGGAAGATAGCTGGTGTGGAAACTGCTCCGGTCTTATTTTTGATGATGCAATGGCTGGCCTGATCAAAAGACAATTGGGAATGCCGGACACCCCAATCCACATGGAGCTAACAAACAAAATGGTCAGATACAGTCGGACCATGCAGTAGATGAAGATGGTTGATGAGGAGATCAATGATGGCGGACCAGTTCAGGTTGAAGAGTTGTTTGAACAGTTGGCTGATACTGAGCAGACAGCCAAGGAGATGAAAATTATAGAAGAACCTGAAGAGTCAGAATGAGCTGCTGATGAAGCTGAATTGGGAGATGCGGCACATTCCCCGTCAGCTGAGGCACAATCAGCCGAGCACGTGATAGACCTGACTGATGGAGGGAGTCAAGCTGAAGATATGGAGGTCAAAGGCCCTTCGACATCAGCAGGTCAGGTAGTTCGGATTCTGCAAACCTCTCCTAACTTTGAAGCAGATCTGATGAAGTACATCAAAAACACATTCCGTGCAAACATGGCACAAATGTTCAGGGATGATGTAAGCTTCTTCGTTCCCAAACAAATAGAGAAAGCCATCAGAACCGAAAGAGAACATGTATCTTCTCACTACATTAGAATAACTGAAGAATTGAGAGATACAACAACTGACATGATGGTAGAGGTGAACGAGCAGTTGGCTAAGATTGAGGAGAAAAGAAATCAGCAGTTCACTCTGATGATGAATGAAAAGATGACAGAGCTGACCAAGATGCAAAATGACCTTGCTGATGCTACAAAGAGAGTCAATTCTGCTGCTGATAAGCTTGAGCTTATGTTCGATAAAGTCAGCTCATTGTAGACAAAGCTCAAACTTTTATGCTGACACTAATTGAAAAGGCAAGTCCTGATGCTGGAATTTAGTCTCCTACCCTTAATGAATTGAAGCAAGATCTTTCTAAGCAGATTGGTGACCTCAGCTCTGAGCTGAAATCTCTTTTTGAGGGAACCAAAAAGGGGGAAGAAGAGAAAGATGCTGAAGTCAAGGGAAGACTAAATCAGGTCGAGAACTTTGTAGCTGGGATCTAGATCACTCTGGAGAAGAAAAGGTTAAAGAAAGATGCCCAAGCAACAAAATTAGAAAGAGCAGAAGATATCTCTTCCTCGACAGAGTCTGATGAGCGTAACAAGAAGGGCAAGAAACCAGCTGCTGCTGTAAAGAAAAAGAAAACATCAGAAGTTGCTGACAAGAAGAAGGCCAAAGAACTGATGAAGGCAGAGCTGGATAGGCAGAAACGATTAGAAGAAGCTTCAAGCCTTGATAAGTCTTACAGGTTAAAGAAGAAGAAAGGACTTATGGCTGAATCTGGAGAAGGTTCACACTTTGTTGAACCAGTTCTTCCTTCAGACGTGGATGTGATTGTCAAGCCAGATAAAAACATGGTCAAAGAATGGAAGAAGATCAAAGGAGAACGGTACATCTTGGCTTACATCAATCAGGTTATTCCTACCGATGTGGATAGAGATGAGATATTCAGAGATTGTTTGAGTAACAAGCATCCAGTGTTCTTTGACAATATCATGATAGAGGCCAAGAAGCTAAGCTGCATGCCAGTTGCACCAGAGATCGAAATCACGGACTACAAGAAAACTCCTGATGGAAAATTGGATAAGATTGCTTTTAATGCAACTCTGAACAGATGCCTAGCCCAAGATGATATTACTGATGAAAGAAAAGTTGCTGAGATCAAGGCAAGACTGTTCGAAATGTGAGTCGTTCCCATGGATGAGAGATTTTGACAAGATCAGAAGACTACTGTAAGATCAGATTATAATACTTTCATTATGTACCTGTACTGCGAACATCTATCAATGAAATATTCTATTTTACTGATCTTAAGACAAATTCTCATTGTCTTCTGATTTACTGTCTCTTTTACTTAATTGTTTAATTTATGTGCAGCATACTTTCTGGGTAATGTTTTGGTTCCATCAAAAGGGGGGAAATTGTTGGGAAATTTATAGTTTTGATGGATGTTCCAAAACAGTTGTAATAGGACCAGTCAAACCTGTTAATCGACTGATGAATTGATAAACAACCAGCTGAACATGTTAGACAACTGATGAATTAGACTAGGTCAGATATTGAGGGGGAACTCAATATGTATAGTCTAGGTTAAGATCAGAAGCGAATATCAGAAGCGAAGATCAGAAGAGAAGACCAGAAGACCTATTCTATGGGGACATCAGTAGATTCGATAGATTGAAGCTAAGACAACCATATAAGAAGACTCAAGGTTACTGATCAGTAGAGTACTGATCAGATCAAGCTAAGTCAGAAAAGTGATAAGTATATCTACTTATCCTAGGCATACGGTGTTTATCAGACCAGAAGAATGTAACATAGCTAGCTTTTCAAGGCGCCGAAATAAGTGTACTTATTAGCCACTAAGAGGTCGACACGTATGTACGGATCTGATGATGCAGGATATGGCGTATCAGGGCAAACGGCTAGAAAGGACGAAATTGCACGAAGACGACATGGCCTTCCTGAGCACGTCAAATCAGACCTGCAAGCTACCTAAAATAGTCTTAGATTCAAATTGCTCTCCAACGGCTCTTTGATTTCAAGGTCTATAAATATAGGATCAACCTTCATAGTAAGGTTACGGAAATAATCCACAAGCTCAAGCAAAGCTACATTTCCGAACCAAGAACACAAGATCAAGAAAATATTCTAAGTGTTCGTCCCATAAGTTCTTAGCATAGAATTCTTATCCTCTAGCTTTAGGCTATTCATATACTAGGATAGAATTCTAGTTGGAACAAAACAAATCTTATACCCAAACCAAAGTTAGGGTAAGTTTGTTTAGCAATATTTCATACTAGGGTTTCCAGTTCTGATCTCTAGGATTGGTTGAGTGAGAACTCTTGAAACATCTGTTGTGCTATGTTGGACTAACAGATTAATATAAGTCCAGTTGGTTAGTTGGTGCCCCTGCTGATAGGGAAGAGTGGACGTAGGACAAGTTGTCCGAACCACTATAAAAATCTGGTGTGCATTATCTGTTTACCTGCTTTACACTTTGCACACTACTTGTTTAAAATTTGCATGCATATTCTAAGTCTGGATCATGTTTGCACCAAGCAACTGATCTGATCAGTTTGACCCTTTGTCATCTGATTGAAAATAGATAACTTAGAATTCTGATTTATCAAACTGGTTTTTCACACGGGTAAAACTTAGCTTCCGCACATCAGTTAAACTGATAGACATCGAACTGATCTGCCCCCAGGCGATCAGTAAGTTCGATATCAGTCCAAACTGAGTCACACGCACTTTGATCAGGTAACTTGTTTTATCATACCTGATCTCACGCAAAAGTTTTCAGAAGTCTATTCACCCCTCCCCTCTAGACTTCTGCCCTCACGAAAACCCGATCGGGACCTACACAGGTAGTTACACATTTCTCGCAACGTACTTCATATATTGAGAATGTCTAATTTATTGTCTAGGGTTCAATTAAGACCGTTAGTTTGACTAATCGCTCGATATATGAGGGCCTATGGGTCACACAACAAGTAGTTCCCTTTTACGGATTATAGTTGGTTGATTAAATGTTAAATTGGATTTAATATTTAATTTATGGAAAATTAATTAATAATGAATTAATTTGGAATTAACTATTATTAATGTTTAATTAAATTGGATTTAATTAAATAGGAATTCCCAACAATAATATATGGAATACTATTGTAGGATTTAATATATATGGAAATCAATCGTAGAGATTTGACATATATGAGAATTAAATCCGTAGAGATTTTATATGTAGAAAATAAATCTAAGAGATTTATTTAAATAAAGATTACGGATTTTATTTTTCAATCAGGTTAGCTTAAGATTTAAGTTGAGTCTCTCCTATATATGAGCTCTTAGGAATCCATAATACGGTTGTTCATATTTTCTCCATAAAATATAGAGTTAGAATTTTCTTAGCAAATTCATCTCGGGATTCAAAGCTGACAAATCTGTGCAAATCTGTGAACGAGGATTACGTGGATACCATAGTTGATAAATCTTGTCTTGAATTACTGTAAGATTTCATGTTATGTTTATTCGTAATCGTTTATGCAATTATATGTTCGTTGTTGGTGAACAGTTTAATTCCGCTGCGCATGTATTACGTGCCTCTATATTCCAACAGTAATATTAGAGCTCCATGCTCTTGTTTTTAATTGCATATTAAAACTAATTTTAATTAAAAAAAAATTATTAAAACCTGGGGGCACGGTTTGTTAGACAAGACCGCACCCCTTTTCATTTGTTGTTTCGCTGCTTACGTTTTTTGGTCCCCTTCGTCCCCAAAATTAGGGTTTTCCCTTTGGAGATTCGTCGCTGCACTGAACACCCCCTTTTGATCGGCGGTGCTACGCCGTGTCACTGAAGGTCGGCGCAAGGCGCCGCGCCTCGCGACGAGTGCTGAAGCCCGCAGATTGAATCGCGACTTCACTCCTCTACAAATCATCTTCGAGACGCTTCCTGTTCCGCCTCTTTTCACGGCGGTGCACATCCTTTTGGGTTCGGCTCATTTCGCGGCGGTGCGCCACCGATTCATTCCGATTTTGGGTTTCCGTTGCTTGGGCATCTTCGAGGCTTCGAATCGCCGACTCGATCGTTCTCTTCGTCCCGCTCTGGTTTCGAACCAGTTCGATTAAAGGGGCCATGGCTTCACGCGCCACCCTTCCGCTACCTCTCGTTCACGGCGGCGAGTCGCCCGCACGCTACGCATGGCGGCGGCGACTCGCGCCTGCTCGACTAGCCGTGCTCGTCGCGTTGTTTTGTTGCCTGTTTCGTTTTCTTGATTGAACTGAATCTAGATTTTTGGTTTTTGGTTCTTTGTTCGATTTATTGGATTAATGTTGGTTGAAAATAATGATGAAAAAATGATTAATTTGGAATTTGGGAAATTTGGGTGTTTCGTTTTTCAGATTGGATTCGATTTGGAAGGGTGATGATGTAGGATGACTGTTTTGTAAATTCAATTTGAGACAGACCTCCGTACAAATTTTAGAAATTGCACTTAAGCTACCATAAATAAAATAATTATAATTTAATTTTTGGAATTTTATTAGATTTAATTTTGAAATTAAAATTGATTGGATCAAGACGATTAATTGGATTAATCATATTTAATATTCATAAAATTGGATTTTTAAGGGAATTTAAATTTGGTTTTCTAAAAGGATTATTAAAACCCAATGTTAACTTGTTTACTCGTTTAAATTAGTTAACACAATTTAAGTCCGCATTATAACTGTTTGGGTAGGCTGCACCCAATATTTGTCAGACTGTATTAAATGTTTGGGTAGACGGTGCCCAAATATTTGTTAGTCCGTATATGTCATGTTTGGGTAGGCGGACCCGTAATTGCTCACATGTGACTTAGATATCATGATGGATCTCGATTAAGCAATTAATACACGCCTTTAAAAACGTCCTCACTAAAATATGGTTTTTCATTAATTTGATAAGATGTCTTCCATCAAAGTTAAAAAGAAAAGGAGATTTCATTCCAACGAAGATTTAAAGATCCTCGTCTTTTGCTTTCGGATCTACATCTAACTAACTTTTATAGGGACATATATAGTGTTGTCGCTGATGGTGGTTGTAAACCAACTTAACTTTGTTTTTGCAAATTTCATGGGAACAAAAAGGGTAAGGGACATCGGTCGAACTAGGTTCGACAAACTAGGAATTGCGATTTTTTGAATTGGTTTGGAGACCTACTCTTATGTTATCTTTATTGTAATAATCCCTCACCGTGGAGATTATGATGGTAATAATGTGGATCCTAAGTCCATTATGATTTATATTAGATATAAATTAAACTTTTCCGGCTTTAGGTCGTTAAGTATGTGAAAATAATAGAAACAAAATAAATTTAAAGGCCATATTTATTTTGATTGTTGAATATTGATCATAAAAATTATATGTTTTAATTCCTGTTTTATTTTATTTATCTAGGATTGTTGAAATGTATAACTTGTCATTGAGAAGTGTTTTGAAAACAAACAAATTGGTTGGGCCAAACTTTCTCGACTGGCACCGAAATGTTAGTTTGATGCTCAGGCAAGAAAAGATTGAGTACGTGTTGGACACGTCAATCCCTCGCTACCGGAGAGTTAGATCAAGAGGCCGACGTCGTTTGACGCCATTAACTTAGAAAAGCATCAAGAGGATGCTTCCTGTGCTCGATGTGTTATCTTTACTGGGATGACTCGAATTGCAAAGCGCAAAGATGAGAAGATGCTTCCCTTCGAGATGATCAAGCATCCGAAGGATCTCTTTGATTCGAATCTCGCCGAGATTTATGAAGTGATGAGAGATCTGTTTAGATGCCGATTGTCTGACGGAGGGAAGGTTTCTCCTCATGTGTTAAAGATGATTGGGCTAATCGAGAAACTTGGTCATCTGGGCATTGAGCTCAAAACCAATGTTGATGTTTATGTCATTCTTCAGTCACTTCCCGATTCATATTCGAGTTTCGTAGTAAACTTTAATATGAATAAGACGGAATCGACTATGCCCAAGCTGCATAACATGTTAAACACCTTTGAGTCTTCCACTGCCAAGGAAAAGCCCGTGCTCATGGTGAGTGCCTCTACTTCTTCTGCTCCGAAAGGAAAAAAGAAGCGGAGGGGCAAGGCAAAGAAAGGCTCCAAGCCAAGCTTCCTTAAGCCTAAAGGTGGAACTAAAAAGAGGGAGAGGGTGGATAAGGATGTATGCCTCCACTGCAAGCAGAAGGGGCATTGGAAGAAGGACTTGAAATGAATAATTGTTATTTGTTCATTCTGTTACCCACAACATTATTTTTGTTCCAATGTTGGATATTGAAGGTTTTTCCTTCCATTTTGCAAAAAATAATTGTTATTTTTTGCTTAATGGTGATGTGTATGGAAATGCTCCTTTATCTAATGGTTTATATTTGTTGCATTGTGGACATAACATTCTTAATATACAAAATAAAATACTAAACTTAGTAATCATGAAAACTCGACTTAATTGTGGCATTGCAGACTTGGTCATGCAAATGAGAAAAGAATTGCAAGATTAAGAAAGTTAGACTACTTGACCCAATTCGACTTTGAGTCTTATGGAAATTGCGAATCTTGTCTTAAGGGAGAAATGATCAACAAACCCTTTTCTGGAAAAAGGGGTTCGTGCCAAAGAAGTTTTAGAGTTGATCCACAGTGATGTTTGTGGACCATTACCCACTCTAGCTAGGGGTCACTTCGGCTACTTTATAACTTTTACTGATGATTTTTCTAGGTTCGGGTATGTGTATATGATGAAACACAAATCCGAATCTTTTGAGAAGATCAAAGAGTATAAAGTTGAAGTAGAGAAGCATCTTGGTAAGAGTATTAAGACTCTTCGATCAAATCGAGGAGGAAAATATCTTAGCCATGAATTCACTGATTATATGAAGTTGCATGGAATCCAATCACAATGGAAGCCTCCTGGCACACCCCAAATGAATGGAGTGTCCGAGAGGAGAAACCGCACCTTGTTGGACATGGTAAGGTCTATGATGAGTATTTACTCTCTTCCAACATTCTTATGGGGATACGCACTCCAAACCTCAATCTACATTCTGAATATGATTCCATCCAAATCAGTTGAGCATACGCCATACGCGTTTGTGAAGAAAATGTTCACTGATAAGTTGGAATCAAAAGGCGAAAAGGGTTACTTTGTGGGGTGTCCTAATGAAATTAGAGGATATTATTTTTATCTCCCTGAGAAACAAACAGTGATTGTTTCTAGGCAGACCAAATTCCTTGAAGAAGACTACGTCTTCAAGGAACAAGGCCGTAAGACGATGGAACTTGAAGAAATTCAAGAAATGTCTTGTTAAAGCAACATGATAAAGAATCAGTGGGAGCATTCAGCAGCTCACATGGTGGAAGTTTATCACTAAGTGATCCTCTTTCAGCCAGTGGGAGAGTAATTTGAGTTGCACTGCCCGAGCAACGAACTCCAAGTAGGCTGAATGAGAACTGCATAGTTCAAACTCCCGCTCAAGAGGCATCCAGAAGTGCTCAAGGAGCATCCGGCAGTGTCGCTCTTGAGGCCTCCCCGGTCAACGATGAAATCGCTGCACCACAAAATTTTCACGATCAGAATGTGCAGCCTAAACAACCACAACTCCGTAAGTCCACTAGAGTTCGTAATCCACCCACAAGATATTATGGTTTTCTCATAGAGGAACATGATGATGTGGAAATTCCGAATAAAGATGAACCTAGAACTTATACTGAGGCATCATCAGATGTTGACTCAAAGAAGTGGCATGAAGCCATGAAATTCGAGATGGGCTCGATGTACACCAATCAAGTCTGGGACTTGGTTGAGTTGCCGAAAGGGGTTAGACCCATAGGTTGCAAATGGGTCTTCAAGCATAAAACTGATGCAAATGGCAAAGTACAAACCTACAAGGCTAGGTTGGTGGCTAAAGGTTATAGTCAACGCGAAGGCATTGATTATGACGAGACTTTCTCACCAGTTGCTAAGATCAAGTCCATTTGAAATTTTACTTGCGGTAGCAGCACATCTAGATTATGAGATTTGACAGATGGACGTCAAAACAACTTTCCTCAATGGCAACATTGATAAGGAAGTGTTTATGACTCAACTTGAAGGTTTTATATCAAAGTCAAAATCTAATCTTGTATGCAAGCTTAAACGTTCCATTTGTAGATTGAAGCAAACTTCTAGGAGTTGGAATATCCGATTTGATGAGGTTGTCAAATCATTTGACTTCATCAGAAACTTGGAAGATCCCTGGGTCTATCGGAAATGCAATGGAAAGAATATTGTCTTCATAGTTGTGTATGTTGATGACATACTCATTATGGGAAACAATATCTCACTCATGCAATCCGTGAAAGAATGGTTGTCAAAGACCTTCATGATGAAGGATGTTGGTGAAGCCTGCTACATCTTAGGGATCAAGATCCATAGGGATAGATCCAAGAGGATGTTAGGGCTATCACAGTCCACCTATTTAGACAAAGTGTTGAAGCGATTTGCGATGGAGAACTCTAAGAGAGGTTCTCTGCCGGAATGTCATGGGATAAAGTTATCTAAGAAGGATTGCCCTTCTATAGACGCTGATATCCAGCGCATGAAGGATATACCATATGCATCTGTAATTGGATCCATCATGTACGCCATGACCTGCACTAGGCCAGATGTGGCCTTCGCTGTCAGTACCACTGGTAGATACCAACAGAATCTGGGTGAACCTCACTGGATTATTGTTAAGAACATTCTTAAGTACCTCAGACATACTAAAGATTGCTTACTAGTCTACGGAGGACAGTCAGAGTTGGTTGACACTGGCTATGCTTATGCAAGTTTCCAATCTGACTGTGATGATTACAAATTTCAATCAGGCTATGTGTTCTCTCTCAATGGTGGGGCGGTTAGTTAGAATAGTTCCAAACAAGAGACTACTGCGGATTCAACAACCGAAGCTGAGTACATTGTCGCGGCAGAAGCTGCCAAATAAGTTGTCTGGATAAAACAGTTCTTAAATGAACTAGGGGTAGCTCCGAGTGCCAGCAGTCCAATAAAGTTGTATTGTGACAACACTTGTGCGATTGCGCAAGTTAAGGAACCGAGATCCAATAACAGAAACAAGCATGTACCGAGGTGTTATCACTTGATAAGAGAGATAATCGCTAGAGGAGAGATAGAGTTAGAACGTGTACCCACGGAAGATAATCTAACTGATCCTTTCACCAAGGCTTTGAGTGTTCATGTACACACTAGACATTTAGATGGTCTAGGGGTTAGACATGTAGGTGATTGACTCTAATTCAAGTGGGAGATTCTTAGTGTTAGCGTCCTAGAGACAATCCATTGTAAGGACATAATACTCAGATAATATTCAGTGTTGGTTTAATATTATTATTTATTTAATATGTGCACTTATTAAAATATTATGTTTGATTGTTTGCATTTGTTCTTATCTACGTTCCCTTGAGTCATTGATGTCATTGAGTATGTGAGAACTCAGATGACTTAAGCATTGTTGGGAAATTTATAGTTGTGATGGAAGTTCCAAAACAGGTTGTAATAGGACCAGTCAGACCTGTTAGCTGACTGATGAATTAGAAATCAGGTTAGGATGACCAGTTGAGATGTATAGACATCTGATGTAATAGATAGATCACATATTGAGGGGGAACTTAATACGTATAGGTTAAGTCTTGAAGCTGCTCAGAAGACTAGAAGATCAGATGATCAGATAGTCAGGCAACCAGGTGAAGATCAGAAGATCAGGCAACACATTGAAGGATCAGAAGACCTGAAGATCAAATGACCACCAGGTGACAAGACTCAGAAGACCATAAGATCTACATCAGAAGAAGTCAAGAAGAGTCTGCAAGTTGTGCTAAGACAACCTGCATCAGAAGACTCAAACAGGTAAGACTCAATCAGGTAGACTGATCAGTCTGGACTGATCAGGTCAGCTCAAATCAGGTGACAACCAAAAGTTCACCAAGTCATACAAGTTCATCAGACAAGAAGAATGTCAACCTAAGTTGGTAAATCAAACATTGAATAAGTGTACTTGATAACCAATGAGAGCTAGACACGTATGTACTGAGCTGACAATGCAGGACGAGGTGCTTCAAAGTTAAACGGCTAGAAAGGACAAGCATACATGCTTTCGGCCATGCCGCCTCTGTGAACATCAAATCAGGTCTGCAGATCTACCTTAAATAAACCAAAATTCGAATTGCTCTCCAACGGCTAGTTCGATTTCGTGCCTATAAATATGGGATCAACCTACATAGTAAGGTTACAGAAATAATCCACGAGCTCAAGCAAAGCTACATTTCCACACCAAGAACACAAGATCAAGCAAATATTCTAAGTGTTCATCCCATAGGTTCTTAGCAAGAATTCTTATCCTCTAGCTTTAGGCTATCATATACACTAGGATAAAATTTCAGTTGGAACAAAACATATCTTATACCCAAACCAAAAGTTAGGTTAAGTTTGTTTAGCAAGATTTCAGATTAGGGTTTCTAGTTCTGATATCTGAGATTGGTTGAGTGAGAACTCTTGAAACATCTGTTGTACTATATTTGACTAATACATTAATCTAAGTCAAGTTGGTTAGTTGGTGCCCTTGCTAATAGGGAAGAGTGGACGTAGGACAAGTTGCCCAAACCACTATAAAAATCTGGTGTGCTTTATATGTGTACCTACTTTACACCTTGCACACTACTGGTTTAAGATTTGCATGCATATTCTAAGTCTGGATCAGGTTTGCACCAAGCAACTAATCTGATCAGTTTGACCCTTTGTCATCTTATTCAAAACAGATAACTTAGAATTCTGTTTTATCAAACTGGTTTTTCACACGGGTAAAACTTAGCTTCCGCACATTAGTTAAACTGATAGACACCGAACTAATCTACCCTCAGGCGATCAGTAAGTTGGATATCAGTCCAAACTTATTCACTAAGCACTCTGATCAGGTTACCTGTTCATCAAACCTGATCTCACGCAAAAGATTTCAGAAGTCTATTCACCCCTCCCCTCTAGAATTCTGCCCTCACAAAAACGAGTTCGGGGTCTACAAGTGGTATCAGAGTAGTGGTTCTACGGATTACTGGATTTTATTATCATTGGTTCTTGAGGAAGAATCATTGTGGTCACTTGAACAGATCTTGAAAAACATGTTTTAAATGTTCATTTGTTTTTCAAAACTCACATTTAGCATGGATAACACTTCGGGTATGTATCACGATCTGCCCAAGTTCAATGTCGATGAGTATGTCGACTAGAAGATCTTCATGGGGAACCATCTGGGTTCAATCAGTAATAGAATGATGGAAGTTCTTGAACGAGGACCAATCATCATTTATCATACGAATCCAAATGATGATAACAGAGATCCAGATCATGATGTTGGTGCTCGTGTCATAAAGAGTCCTTCGTTGATGGATGCAAAAGAGAGAAATCTATCCAATCTTGATACAATAACCAAGCATCTTATCATGAAGACAATGGACACGACAACAAAAGAGTAAGTTAAGTATCTGCAAACAGCAAAGGAAGTATGGGATACATTGGCTGAAATATGTCAAGGGAATGAACTTATCAAGGCAAGCAGTTTGCAAGCTGAAATGGTTAACTTTGAGAAACTCAGAATGCTACCTAATGAGACCATCAATCAGTTCGATGGAAGTATCACGATGGGAGTCAACAGACTTCGTGATCTAGGTCGAGTTATGTAAGATAAGGACATCAACAATAAGATTCAGAGGTCCCTACCGAAGAAATGGGACATGAGGTAATAGTGATCAAAGATATCTATGATCTTTCTACTCTGAAGCCGAGCAAGTTGTTCCTCAGTCTGAAAGCTCACGAATATGAACTGAAAGAAAGGAATCCTGGAACAGAAGAAGTTCTTGATGGAAGCTGCATCAAATTCGTCAAAAGCTGTCGCATTTCAGGCAACCAGTAACAGTGCAAGAATGCCTGAACCAGTAGGAAGGATTGTGAGTCAGGCTGAAGAAATCGCCTTGCTGACCAGAAAGCTAGAAAGATCTAATGTGCAAATGGGAAAATATCGGAAGTTCTATAAAGGTTATCAGAACAGCAGAAAGAATAGAAGATCTACTGACAGATCGCAAGAAAGAAACCATTCTGATGACAGAGAGACGATCATAGAGATGATCGAAGAGAAGAAAGGAGAGATGATCGATCAGATGATAGAAGATACAACAAATCAAAAAGAAGGAATTCTGATTACAGGCAGAATGGGAAGTCACCTGACAGATCATACAGAAGGAATGACTCACCTGGCAGATGAAACTCTGGAGAACCAGGAGCGTGCTTCAACTGTCAGAAACCAGGTCACTACAGTGTTGATGGCCCTGACCTGACCCCAAAGGAAGAGAACAGAAGCGCAACAGAAGAGAGCAACGGTACCGAGATAGAAAAGCCATGGTTTCTGATACATAAGGTATCGATGACTCGTATCTGCCTTCGAATGATTCTGGTTACTCATCTGTCGAAGAATTTTGCCTGATGACTACAATTGATGATGTCGATGATTTCAACAATCTGATATTCTCATCTGACGATGACATCTGTCTTATGGCCAAAGAAGACATTCCTTCTGAGGTAATCTCTAATCCTATCTCTGTGTCTTCTATTTCTACTTCCACACATATCGTGCTTAGCACACCTGCGGGAGAGATTAACGTGCAGCTCATCAATGAGCGATTGCTTGATGATCTCTCTAATGGAATAGACACTTATACTATAGTGGAAGTTGAGAACGATAAGCTAAGGGCTGAGAAGATCAGTCTTACTAAGGATAATGCCTTAAGAAGAGCAGCCGAACTGAAATCAGTTGAGACTGTTCAGAAGATGACAACAGAACTGGAGTTTCTGAAAGCCAGCTCTTCTGATCAGGATAAACTGGTTAAGGAACAGCAAGCTATCAACATGCAGCAAGCTGATGATCTCAAAGTCCTCCAAGCTAAGTTTGATGAACTCTTCCGACAACATGAGAGTCTGAAACAAAGTGAGGACAATTTGCGAAAGAAAGTAGAAGTTTTTGGAAAAGCTTCTAAGAATGTTGATGAAATAACAAGATACTTTCTAAAAGTAATTGATGAGAAGGGTATTGGGTTTGAAAGACCTTCTGGATCCTCATATGTCCAGCTTGGTTCACATTCCAAAAGTGAATCTAGAAAGGTTTCTGGACAAGATACACGACATGCCGAATCTGTATCAAAAAAGGGACAAAGACCTGCTGAACAGGAAAGGTGAATGTCTGATCAGAAAGGAAACAGAAATGGACCTCACCTGATCAAGCATCAGCCGAGGAATCAACAGAAAAACCCTGTTCTTCTAAAGAGACCTCAACCTGATCAGTAGATCAAAAATCAGAAAGAACAATCTCGAAAGGGAAAGTTCAATCTAAAACCTGATCAGGTCAAGCTGCCTAATTAGCATGCTAGGGGTAAACTGCAGAGACCATCTGTGCAAAAGAGATATGAATCTTTTGATGGTAGCAGTCGTATCTATCCCTTCAACCAGAAATCCAGAACATCTGCACCTGAACCACACTGGATTAAAAGAAAACAGATCAATCAGAAAAATCCCAAGTCTTCTGATTCATCCAAGGTTCACACTCGTAATAATACTGAGCACAAAGCACATGAAGAGATGTAGGATTATGTAGATGCTTACCATAGAAGTGCCCTGTATGTTTGGATCCCGAAAGGAAACACTAGCCCCTTAGGACCCAATCCTACAGGGGTACCTAAAGCCTGATTTGATTGCAGGTTCGCGTTGGTTTAGCCAATAAGGGAGGTATACAAGCAACTATCTGGTACATCGATAGTGGATGCTCAAGGCACATGACTGGAAATCAACATTTCCTTAGTTCTTATGTTGAAAAAGAAGGCCCACGTGTACTCTTTGGTAACGACAACTTTGGTTTTACCAGAGGAGTTGGAACCTTAGTGAATGATGATGTACAAGTTATAGGAGTCTCGTATGTCGATGGTTTAAGGCATAACCTGTTATCGGTTTCACAATTCTATGACAACGGATTCAGTGTTGAGTTCTCGACTGATCAGTGTACTATAAGAAATCAAGCTACTCAATAGATTTTGTTAACTAGTTCTAGGAAAGGAACGATCTATACAACAGATTAGGACAGTTGTCCAAGAAATGCGTGTCTGATTGTTAAGAGTTCCAAAAGCAATAGTTGGCTCTGGCATAAGAGATTGAGTCATCTGAACTTTAAAACTCTTAACAAGATAGCAAGGATGTCCTTGGTTGAGGGACTCCCGAATGAAGTTTTCTCAAGGGATCAGACATGTGCCGCATGTCAGAATGGAAAGCAAGTCAAGGCTTCATTCAAAGGGATTCCTTCACCTCCATCCAGCAGAGTATTGCAACTGCTCCATATGGATTTATTTGGACCAGTTACGCCTCTTAGTTTCAGTGGACGCAAATACACTCTGGTGATTGTAGATAACTATAGTAAGTTTTCCTGGGTTGTATTCTTGTATAAGAAGAATGAAACTACTACAAAGATACCTGAGCGGCTCAAGAGATTATAGAATGAGAAATGTGTCAGTGTTGTGAAAATCAGATCAGATAAGGGTACAAAATTCTTGAATTCTTTCATAGCTGATTTTTGCAAAGAGTTTGGTATACAACATGAAACATCAACCGCCAGAACGCCACAACAGAATGGTGTAGCAGAAAGGAGGAACAGAACACTCAAAGAAGCTGCTCGCACTATGTTGGCTGAACATGCAACTCCAAACTATTTTTGGGCAGAAGCAATAAACACAACATGTCACACTCAGAACAGATGCTCTCTGACTAAGACTCACTTCAAAACACCCTATGAACTGTGGAAGGGCAGAAAACCTCGTGTTTCTTACTTTCATGTTTTTGGGTGCAAGTGTTCCATTCACAACAATGGGAAGAGTCAGTTGAAAACCTTTGAGGCTAAGTCCGATGAGGGTATATTCTTAGGATATTCCTCAACCAGCAAAGCTTTCAGGGTGTTCAACAGGCGAACCCTAGTTGTGGAAGAGACACATCAAGTAGTTTTGATGAGACATCTTCTGAACAAGAGAAATCTGTCGCAGAACAAGATATATCAGATCAACCAGTACTTGATGCTCAGAAAATGGACTAGTTGAGTATCAAAGGAAAGGAATCAGATCACGTCACTGTGTATGTTCCTAACTTTAATCTTGATGATTCACCAGGTCAGTCAGACCCTAAGGTACATACAACTGTAAATGAAGAAGCTGGTACAGCTGAGACAGTAACAACTGAACCATCTAGTTCAGGGGGAACACCTGATGTTCTGACTGACAGACTTCAGCCTATGATGAGTCCAACATCAGCTGAGATATGTCCATGCCAATTGGATCCTACTGAAGTACCTCTCCCAGTCTCTAGTGATGAATCACTATCAGAAGAGGATGATGATCTCCAAACTAATGCAAATCAGGGAAGAAGGACCTGGATAACCAGTCATCCAACTGACTTGATCATCGGAGACCCATTTGATATAGTTCAAACTAGACATCAGATTGGTGAAAGTGCAATGTATTGTTATAATTTGTCTTTGAAGGAACCCCTCACAGTTAAAGAAGCTTTAGCTGATGCAAGCTGGATTCGAGCCATGCAAGAAGAACTAGAGCAGTTTGAAAGGAATCAAGTTTGGGAACTTGTAGATAGACCAACTCACCAAGATGTGATTGACACTAAATGGGTCTTCAAGAACAAGAAGGACGAGCACAATTTGATAACCAGAAATAAGGCAAGACTTGTTGCTAAAGGATATTCACAATCAAAAGGGATTGATTATGATGAAACATTTGCACTAGTCGCTCGCCTTGAAGCCATTCGACTGTTTCTGGCTTATGTTTCTCATAGGGGATTTATCGTGTATCAGATGGATGTAAAGAGTGCATTCTTAAATGGGGTACTAGCTGAGGAAGTTTATGTTGAACAACCTCCTGGCTTTGAAATGAGCAACTAAGTTTACCGTCTAACAAAAGCTCTTTCTGGACTGAAACAGACTCCCAGAGCTTGGTATGACACATTATCCCAGTTCTTGCTAGACAGTGGGTTCAATAAGGGACTGATAGACAGAACCTTGTTCAGAATTGAAGACGGAGAAGATATTCTGATGGTTCAGATCTATGTGGACGACATTATCTTTGGATCTCCCGACAAGAACTTATGTGAGAAGTTCAGCAAGCTGATGCAAGGAAAATTTGAAATGTCCATGATGGGTCAGATGAACTACTTTCTAGGTCTTCAGGTAAGACAAAGTACTGAAGGGATATTCATCTGTCAGGCTAAGTATACCAGAAATTTGTTGGCCAAGTATGGAATTCATAACTGCAAGACTGCCAAAATTTCAATGATGACTTCCTTCAAGATGGATCCAGACGAGAATGGTCATAAAACCAATCAGAAAGAGTATAAGGCTCTCATTGGATCATAGTTATACTTGACTGCTAGTAGACCAGATATAGCATTTGCAGTAGGTGTATGTGCCATATTTCAGGCAAATCCAATGTAAAACCACCTAGAAGCAGCTAAGCGGATTCTTAAGTATCTGAAGGGGACAATTAACCTTGAGTTATACTACTCTTCAGATGATAATCTAGAGCTTAGTGGGTACTCTGATTCTGATTATGGAGGTTGTAGAATAGACAGAAAGTCAACCTCAGATACATGTCAGTTTCTAGGAAGTAAACTGGTCTCTTGGTTTTCAAAGAAACAAACATCTATTGCCACATCTACTACTGAAGTAGAATATATGGCCGTAGGAAGCTGTTGCTCCATACTGCTCTGGCTTTGTCAGCAGCTGAGGGATTATAACATTATAGCTACGAATGTGCCTATCTTCTGTGACAGTAACAGTGCTAATGCAATCACACAGAACCCAGTTCTACATACAAGATGCAAGAACGTGGACATCATACATCACTTTATCAGAGACCGTGTGGAAAAGAAGAACATCAGAATGGAAAAGGTCCATACTAATAAGCAGAAAGCTGATATCTTAACCAAGCCGCTAGCTGAAGTCAAATTCAGAGAACTATGTAATGAGCTAGGACTTCTGGACTTAGGCGAAGATGCACAAGAATTCTTCAGTGGATTGGTCTCCAAGACCAGTTGGTTAAGAAATTGATCAGTAAAGGAGGATCAGTTGAGTAATGAAACCTCAACTGATCAGGTAGGATCAGTAGGGAACTTATCAGAAAAGAGATAGCAGTTGAAGGGGGAACTTCAACTGGTCAGATATGGTCAGAAGAAATCTGATCAGAAAGGTGAAATATTATTGGGAAAAGTTTTGAGGATTAGGCAACAGTAATAAGATCAACAAAGAATCAGATTAGTCAGACTCGACAAATGTGAAATGGCAACCTCTAAGGCATCTACCGAATTTTGTGACTATGTGTCTATGATTAAAGACGTCATTGATGAGAAGTGCGTGATATTCAAAACAACTAATGATCCAGAATCGAAAGAAATTCTGGAATGCCTAAGAGCGTGTGGGATTGAACAATTATTTTTTCGACACTTGAATAGTGTGAGCATTATTGAATCCCTTGAGTTTTTGAGGAAATTGAAAGAACCCGGGAATAAGGAATTATATTCATTTGTCGGAGGTAACAAAATGGAAGTGAGCAACGACGATCTCGGAAGGATCTTTGGGCTTCCAACTGGAAGGAATTACCCTGCTAAATTCACAGCGGGGATGTCGGACAAGGAGTATCTGTAGAAGGTGATACTAAGGCCTGGGAACATTACCAACATTACAAATGTTAATGTTCCATATTTGAAGAGAAAGTACAGATTGCTCTTTGAAATCGTTTCAAAGGTAATTTTGGGTATTGCCTTCAGCCCTGATGCCCTAACGTAGCAAAAGCAGCACGTGATGACTGCTATCATAGAAAAGGCTCCAGACATGAACTGGATGGGATTGTTCAAACACAGACTGCTGCAGGAAACGACAAAGTTCATTGTGAATGAGAAAAACTAGGTGGTGCTGGCCAAGAAAATCTGCAATATTCACAAGGTATCCATGATCCTTGCTGATAAAATTCCTAACTACCCTTGGTCAGAAGTTGGACGGAAACCATATCTGGAGAAGTACAAGGCTCTTTTGTATAAGGATGAGGAGCTGTCTGGGCAACGAGATGATGATCCAGACCAATATGTGCCGAAAACAAAGAAAGACAAGGGTCCGACCTCTTCCGTGCAATTTGAAGCACAAGGTCAGCCCAAGACAAGGGTCATCAAAAGAAAACAACTGGCAAGTAAACCGGCTCGAACATCTAAAGATGTGGGTGAGAAATGCCAGAAGAAGCTCACTACCATGCTGCCAAAGAAGGTAGAAATGCCATCTGGAGGTCTTCGGGATGAAGACAGTTATGTGGAGATTTTGGAATCAGTCGGCTAGCAACTTGTGGAACAGGCTGGTGAAGGGACTATTGTGAGTCCTGAACACACAGTCAGTACGGGTCGGGAACTGACAGCAGTAGAGGAAGATGGTCAGACGGAGGCTGGTGGAGAAGAAGGAGAACAACTGGAAGAAGCTCAGGACGAGTATGAACCATCTAACTCAGCTCACCTGAGTTCTTTATTCAAAGGTGGTGAATCTACTCACTACCCCAGATCACCCACACCCCCATCACCCCAACTTGATATACCCCTACCCTCACCTCCCAGACAAGCTACTCCCACAACCTCATCTGCTCAACCTAAACTGTCTGTATCTGAGCCAATTCCATCTGCAAAAACCCTTTTTGTAGAAATCCCTATTGAGGATTCACGCCCAGAACCCGCTCAACCTGATATGCCCCAACCTGAGCCTTCTGAGCCTCAACCTGAAACCATCTCTCATCCCACACCTAAGTCACCACAATCTGAGCCATTCAGAGAAGCAACTCTGGATATTCAAACAGATCAGCAGAAGGCCATGTTTGTATCCATTGTTCATAACCCTTTCAACACAAGAATTGTGTTTGAATCTCCTGAACCTGAGAAGCCGGTTGTCAAATTTCTTAGGAGAAGGGTTGACAATTATCTGAACAAGCATTATTCTGATCTGGTGGACCATCCTGGTGTTAGAAAGATTGTTGCAGATGTTCTCTTCTGGAGAGATGTCAGACTACAACACATTGAGGACTTTCTAAGGGTCCTGGATGCCTTTGGGGGTGAAGAGTTTGTGGAGATGGAGCTCAAAATGAAGAATCTGGCAGGAGTGGCCAGTGTTGCTGAATTGGCAACGGAGGACGATGTTGCCTGGCTGGTCAACAAGCTGATGGAGTATCCTGCAATAGAAGAAAATTATCATCGTGAATGGGATGTTGAGCCAACTGCCGATGAACCAGTTGAGGTTGAAACAGATGAGACCCTAACTGGAGAGACACAAAATCTGCTTCAGTCTTTGTGATTCCGCCTGAGACCCTGGACCAAGTTTTGACGACTATTCTGGGTGGGGTAAAGGCATCAGTAGAAGCTCAATTCAACACTTTTGTTGCAAATTTGATGATTCAGATGGAGGAGAGAACAAAGAAGCTTGTTGAATCTGAGAGGAATTAGACGACGAAGAAGTTGACTGAAATGCATACAGACATTGCCCTGAATGAGATGACACGGGTAGAGACTATGTTACAAAAGCTTGGACTAGAGGTGTCAATGCTCTCTGATGTCAGGACACTTATGGAGGAAGCTTACAAGTCCTTAATGCAGGCATATTCCAGCTTCGAAGCCTCTGCGAGGAAGTTTGAATTTTCTGTATCTATTGCTAAGAAGGCTCTGGAAGAAGTTGTGTAAAAAATGCTTGGACCTGAACCATCATCTACTTCGTCCGTTCTAATTCAATCGTTAGAAGTGGAGGACCTGAAGAAAGAGATGCTCACTCTTTTCACCAACCTGGAGAAGATTATCCGACTCCTTTTTTATGCAACCAAAAAGGGGGAAGGAAGAACTGAATAGGAAAAATAGGTTGTCCAGGCCGATCAGCTGACCATAGTTGCTGCTGCACCAAGTCAGGCACCCACTTCTGAAATCAATGACACTGAGCTGGTTGAGCTGTTTTCTACTATTGAAGAGCACACAAAATAGCTAGACCTTCAGGATAAGGTCATTTCTGAACAGAAAGCTGCAATGGTTGATCTGACTTCAAGAGTTGATAGGATTGAGGACTTTTCCTCAAATGTTCAAAAAAGACTACAGACTAAAGAAGAAGC
This sequence comes from Stenogyne calaminthoides, assembly GCA_037126765.1. Lineage (NCBI taxonomy): Eukaryota > Viridiplantae > Streptophyta > Magnoliopsida > Lamiales > Lamiaceae > Stenogyne > Stenogyne calaminthoides. The sequence goes on along the minus strand of JBBCBC010000026.1, from coordinate 15,979,445 downwards.
AAGAGGTCTGGAGCTGGCCAGGAAACTTGAAGAGGATTTTGCATCAGAATCAGCTGAGGCAGTAGCAGAAAAGAAAAGACTGCAGAAAGGCAAGCAAGTGAAGGAACCCAAGAAGAAAACTGTTGTGACCAGATCTGAGCTACTCTTATCATCAGAATAGATCAGGGAACAACAAGATCATGTTAAGAGAAGGAAGGTCATAGAAGAAGCAACTAAAAGGAAGAAGCTGCGAGAAGCCGGAGGTCTTGATAGGGCCTTCAGAAGGAAGCAAAAGAAAAAGGCTGTGACTGAAGCTGATGAGACCTGGATAGAGCGTGCCTTACCTACCAGTATGGATGATATTCTTGTGTGCAGAGAACTCCTTCATGAACCTTGGAGGATCATAAAGACAGACTGGTTGTGCGACGTATTTATGATAGTGCGAGTCCCAGAAGAGAAGGATGATAATCTTTTTAACGAAATCTTTCTGGACTAGCTCGAAGCAAAATATCCAGCATTCTATCAGAAGGTTATGAAGGAAGGACAGATGATGATGATGAGACCTTCTGCACCAAGGTATGAGTTCCTGATGCCACCTCTTAAGAGGAACAGATATGACCCAGTGGTTTTCAGACAAGCATATTTTGACGCACTGGAGAGAGATAACATTATTGAAGAAGACCGCCAGAAGGAAGTGCTCAAGAGGATGTATGATATCTTTCAGATTCCTGAAGGCATGAGAGACAAGAAATGATCAGAAAATGAAGACCTTAGGTCAGAAGTTAGGTAATTTTTGCTTATCATTTCTGTATATATAAACTGCAAAATCAATCAATGAAATGATTTACCTTTTCTGATCCTAAGACATCATCTCAATGTCTTATGATTTTTGTCTCTAATTCTTACATTTCTGATTATTCGTTTTTCTGATTAACTGTTTTGGTTCCATCAAAAAGGGGGAAATTGTTGGGAAATTTGTAGTTGTGATGGAAGTTCCAAAACAGGTAGGACCAGTCACACCTGTTAGCTAACTGATGAATTAGAAATCAGGTTAGGATGACCAGCTGAGATGTATAGACAACTGATGTAATAGATAGGTCACATATTGAGGGGGAACTCAATATATATAGGTTAAGTCTTGAAGCAGATCAGAAGACTAGAAGATCAGACGATCAGATAGTCAGGCAACCAGGTGAAGATCAGAAGATCAGGCAAAACACTGAAGGATCAGAAGATCTGAAGATCAGTTGACCACCAGGTGACAAGACTTAGAAGACCAATAGACCTACATCAGAAGAAGTCAAGAAGAGTCTGCAAGTTGTGCTAAGACAACCTGCATTAGAAGACTCAATCAGGTCGACTGATCAGTTTGGACTGATCAGGTCAGCTCAAATCAGGTGACGACAAGAAGTTCACCAAGTCATACAAGTTCATCAGACACGAAGAATGTCAACCTAAGTTGGTAAATAAAACACTGAATAAGTGTACTTGATAACCAATGAGAGCAAGACACGTGTGTACGGAGCTAACAATGCAGGACGAGGTGCTTTAGAGTTAAACGGCTAGAAAGGACAAGCATACATGCTTTCGGCAATGCCGCCTCTATGCACATCAAATCGGGTTTGCAAACCTACCTTAAATAGACCAAAATTCGAATTGCTCTCTAACGGCTAGTTCGATTTTGTGCCTATAAATATGGGATCAACCTTCATAGTAAGGTTACGGAAATAATCCACGACCTCAAGCAAAGCTACATTTCCGCACCAAGAACACAAGATCAAGCAAATATTCTAAGTGTTCATCCCATAGGTTCTTAGCAAGAATTCTTATCCTCTAACTTTAGGTTATCATATACACTAGGATAGAATTCCAGTTGGAACAAAACATATCTTATACCCAAACCAAAAGTTAGGTTAAGTTTGTTTAGCAAGATTTCATACTAGGGTTTCTAGTTCTGACTTCTTGGATTGGTTGAGTGAGAAATCTCGAAACATCTGTTGTACTGTGTTGGACTAACACATTAATCTAAGTCCAGTTGGTTAGTTGGTGCCCCTGCTGATAGGGAAGAGTGGACGTAGGACAAGTTGTCCGAACCACTATAAAAATCTGGTGTGCTTTATTTGTTTACCTGCTTTACACCTTGCACACTACTGGTTTAAGATTTGCATGCATATTCTAAGTCTGGATCAGGATTGCACCAAGCAACTGATCTGATCAGTTTGACCCTTTGTCATCTGATTCAAAACAGATAACTTAGAATTCTGTTTTATCAAACTGGTTTTTCACACGGGTAAAACTTAGCTTCCGCACATCAGTTAAACTAATAGTCACCGAACTGATCTGCCCCCAGGCGATCAGTAAGTTGGATATCAGTCCAAACTGATTCACTAAGAACTTTTGTCAGGTCACCTTCTCATCACACCTGATCTCACGCAAAAAGATTTCAGAAGTCTATTCACCCCTCCCCTCTAGACTTCTGCCCTCACGAAAACCCGTTCGGGACCTACAAGCATGATTCTCAAATAGCCCCAATCAAGGATCATCAAGAATGGGATATTGATGATGCAATGGAGATTGGTGCGCGATCTGCATCATACTCTTAGAGAGTGTAGTAAGATCTCACTTGCTACGAGATACTAGGTATCTCATGATGGATGCACAAATACCTTAGAGGGTATTGGTATACCCATTCGAGAAACTGTTTGATGTAGTTTCACTATATGTGTCTACGTGTGTCTTGGTTAGTGGGAGCGATGTGATACTCCTTTGACTTGAGGTCAATACGCAAGACATTGCGTGGTAGTGGAGCCAAGAAAAGGATTCATTCCTCAAAGTGAATTAAGAGAATACTCACCTTCTTATCATAATTGGATCAAAGTCATTGGTCAATGCACGTCAACTTGGACTTTGTGACTAAGTGTGACACGAGTGATCAATTAATGATTAAAGATAAATTGATTTAGTTATTTGAATAGACATTTCATCATGTTCAAGACTAATCGAGTCTTCAAGAATGAAAGGAGGAAATCGCAATAGCCCATGTTACAGTTACAAATAGTTGCACGTTTCTCACAACGTACCTCATATATTGAGAATGTCTCATTTATTGTCTAGAGTTCAATTAAGACCGTTAGTTTGACTAATCGCTCGATATATGAGGGCCTATGGGTCACACAACAAGTAGTTCCCTTTTATGGATTATAGTTGGTTGATTAAATGTTAAATTGGATTTAATATTTAATTTATGGAGAATTAATTAATAATGGATTAATTTAAAATTAATTATTATTAATGTTTAATTAAATTTGATTTAATTAAATAGGAACTCCCAACAATAATATATGAAATATTATAGTAGGATTTAATATATGTGGAAATAAATCGTAGAGATTTGATATATTTGGGAATTAAATCCATAGAGATTTCATATGTAGGAAATAAATATAAGAGATTTATTTAAATAAAAGTTAGAGATTTTATTTTCCAATCAGGTTAGCTTAAGTTTTAAGCTGGGTCTCTCCTATATATATGAGCTCTTGGGAATCCAAAATACAGTTGTTCATATTTTCTCCATAAAATATAGAGTTAGAATTTTCCTAGAAATTCATCTCGGGATTCAAAGTTGGCAAATTTGTGCAAGTCTGTGAACGGGGATTACGTGGATACCAAAGTTGAGAAATTTTCTATTGAATTAGTGTAAGATTTCTTTTTATGTTTATTGGTAATCATTTATGCAATTATATGTTCGTTGTTGGTGAACTGTTTAATTCTGCTGCGCATGTATTACGTGTTTACGTGTCTCTATATTCCAACAAAACACATGTAAAAGGAACTGAAAGTGTGCGCGCGTGTATTTTCAGAGTGTTGTTGAAAATGTTGTGCAACATGTAAAACAACATATGTCAGCGGAAGTATAAAAACGCAGTGCAAAGGATTTCCAAAATTGTGTATAGTCTATAATCAGACTATACGAACCTCATGGTCAAAAATATCACTATAACAAGTAGTGAGATACACACGAACCTTTTACAAGATCCTAAAAGGTGTAGTGATAAACCACATACCAAAAATCAATTTATTCAATCAAGTAACTAGTGATCTTATTCAACCTAAAACTTGATCTAATAAGACAAAATCAATATTGATGGGAAATGTTAGAATACACTCGACCAGTACAAATAGACATAGCATCGACCCTCACACTCCACTCATGGTTGTGTCTCGGATGCTACTCTCTTAAGTTTGGAGCAGAGTAAATGGGATTTCACTTTAACTCAAACTTGAATGTCGACCTGTTGGGAGATGAATTTAATAAAGAGATTTTGATTAGATCCCAAAACCCCTGAGTATGACATGTTCAGGATAATCTTGATAGATCGAGTCGGGGATTCAAAGATAGAGTGTTCGTAGTTATCTATACCATGATAGTCGCCAGATATAGATCAAAGTTAGATTCAAGACTCAAGAAGTTTTTCAAGATTCTCAAGACTCGAAGTTTCTCAAGAAATCAAGACTCAAGAAAGCCAAGAAACCGAAGACTCAAGAAGTTTTCGCTAAGAAAAAAGACTTTAAGAAGTTTTCAAGAAACAAGACTCTTTAAGAGCCAAGAAATCAAGACTCAAGAAGTTTTCAAGAAACCGAAGACTCAAAGAAGTTTCAAGAAAAATCAAGACTTTCAAGAAACCGAAGAAAGTTTCAAGAAGGCTAAATAAGTTTCAAGAAATCGAAGACTCAAGAAGTTTCAAGAAATCAAGACTCAAGATGACATCAAGACTCAAGATGTCATCAAGACTCATTATGACATCAAGACTCAAGATGTCATCAAGACTCAATATGCCACTCAAGACTCAAAGATGTCATCAAGACTCAAGATGTCATCAAGACTCAAGATGACACCAAGACTCAAGATGTCATCAAGACTCAAGATGGCATCAATACACCAAGACTCAAGATGTCACCAAGACATCAAGACTCGAGAAGACATCAAGACTCGTAAGATTTCGAAGACACGTAAGATATCAAGACCCAAAGAGTTAGTGAAGACTCAAGAAGATATGAATACTCAAGATAACTCGAATGTTCCGAGGCATCAATAATATCTATCTCAAGACTACAAAACCGAGAAAACGCGAATATTAAAAAAATAGATATTGCCCAAGACATTCATATGCACAAAAGGAACTAAGTCTAAGTGTTGGTTAAGGTTATCTCACCGGAGAGATTGACAAAAAGAGTCGTTATGTTTGTCTACACATTTATCAAGACAAGAACCTATCGAGAGAAGACAACATCGTGCTTTTTTTTATCCTTTGAAAGCAACATGTCACTGAAGCATGTCAGTAGTACTATGTTCCAGACTGCAAAAAGTGGTGATTGGCTACATGAATGCATATTTCCTAAAACATGCAAGGGAGTATTCAAACCCTAAATATAGCCGTTCATCAAACACCGTAAGAGGAAACTCATGAAGTTATCTCCTCCAACGGATAGTTTTTCAAGAGTGACCTTGGTGAAGTTGCCTATAAATACTAGTGACCCTTTACATTGAGAGGTTACGGGAAATTTGAAAGCAACTCAAGAGCTCATTCGTATTACTACAAATTGAAGCACTCGAAAAAACCTAGAATTTCCCAAGTGTTTCACATTGAAGAGAGCTCATTCATTAAGCCTAGATTGATAAGATATATCCAAAGCTTAGTAGAGATATCCTAGCCTTTGCATTGTACTTATTGTAAAGGATATCTCATCCTAGTTGGAAACCAACCCATAACCCAAACCCTTTTGTTAAGGTAGTTTGTGTGTGTTTGTTGGTGAGTTAGAGTTGTAAAGAGTTAGTAAGCTACAGTGAGTTAGCCAGAAAACTCCAGAGAAGAAGTTAGTAAGCTACTTGTGGTAGTCTGAACACTTGTGTGTGTTTGAGTTAGTAAGCTGCAGTGAGTCAGCCAGAAAACTCAAGGTAGAAAAGTGAGTAAGCTACAGTGAGTTAGCCAGAAAGCTTTAGGAAGTGGTTAAGGAATTTATCTGAAGGTCAGAGAGAGTGGACGTAGGAGCTTGAGTCTCTGAACCACTATAATTGTTGTGTTGTTTTGCTTTTTGTACTGCATTATTATCTGTTGCATGTTTTTCACTGAAAGCATAATTCACTGATATTCAGTTAGAACCAATCCACTGAACTTACATCAAACTGATCAGAGCCTTAATCACTGTTTCATTAAAAGAAAGATTTTCAGCAAAGCTAAAACGAGTATAAACATAGGGCCAACCATTCCGCACACTTGAGTAGCTAGAACAGATAGTTACCAAACTGAACTAACTCTACTGAGGGTTCAGTAAGATAATTATCTGATCCAAGCGGCTCAAGATCTCTGATAAACTCAGGCTCAATTGGGATAATCTGAAGCTTCTGAAAGCAGCTCAGGATCATTGTCTCAGTAGACTTTGACTTAGGGCAATCTGTGCTTCTCAAGGCCAAATCATCAAGACAACCTGACCCATCTGACCTCAGTGAAAGAAAAGTTTTTAAAATCACTGAACACGTGTATTCCCCCCCATACACGTGTGAGACTCGTTAGCACCGGGACCAACACGACCAATGCAGTCTATTTATAGACTTGAAGACCAACTGCATTGTCCTACCCGCTAGGTGTGGACAGCCTTTAACTTCTCTTTCACTATCTCCATGATCTTGGTGTAACCACCCATGATCTTTCTATTCTTACTCCATTCCAGTGAAACCACTTGACAATATCCAAAATTGTCTTCAACCTGCAATGTAGGAAACATAGAAAAACACATCTAATAAAACGGAGTCAGTGTTAGGAGAAAGGGCAAATTTATGATGTTGTGCAGAATGTTGTCCAACATCTGGAACAACATCCGTGCAGCATCAACAAACTCCCCCAATTTGGCCTTTCTACTACAACACACCTGATGTGAAAAATAACATCCTAACTTGTGTCAGGAAAGTAACAAATAATAGTAATTCAGAGAACAACTACTATTCAATCAAACCATAATTTAAAAAAAGACAACAAACACAAGCACTAAGTACATCAGCAGTGTACTTAGGCCAAAGTATCCAACAAAGTAAATGACAGAAACATAAACCTCTCATCTAGTTGTCCATTAATAGAGTTCATAAAGTAAAGAACAGTAAATAAAAGATTACAACACATAAAGGAATTTTTAAAGTGAAGTATAGGGAAGGACTGGGCCATTTGAATGGTTACATCTCCATAATCTGCAAATGCTCCCCCATACATCAAAAACTCTCCCTATCTTGAATATGATCACAAGTTATCAGCTCCATATAGCTGATCAATGATAGAAACACTCTTTGGGGACATACTCTCCCTGTTAGGAGTCTTCTTCAGCTCATCATCAATGTTATCAGGGCTATCATCAACTGGTTCAGGAACAATCTGTTCACCAATCTGTTTAGCAGCAGCATTGAGTACATCTTCCACAGCATCTTCCACAACCTCATTAACAGCATCTAGTACAGCATCTTCAACCTCTCTGTCTTCAGCATCACTCTGATCAACTTGTGCATTAGCACCATCATCATCCTCAGCAGCATCTTCAACATTATCACCAACATCTGGTGCATCATCCTTCTCACCTGCATGGCCAAATGGACCAGCTCCATCATTACCACCATCATCAGGACCATCATCAGGTGATCCTCCCCCTGTTGGAGTAGAAAACAGGCTTCTCCAGAAGGCTTGTTGTTTAAGTAAAGCATCTATGTTCTGCTGGATGGAAGTAATCTGATCAGAATTGAAAGAATTTGTAAAATGAACAGAGGGTGTACCATCTCTTCTAGTTACTGTATAAGGAATGTTGCCAACAGGATGGGCAACATTTTCAGCTTGCGGTTCAGAATCAGGTAAAGGAAGATCCACAGTTTTGTTTTCAGCTTTCAGTACATGAGATATACCAAAGCTTGGAACAAATCCACTAATTTTTTCACCTCTTGGCCTCTCAAATTCTAACTTATCCAAGAACTGACAGATCAAACTTGGATAAGGAAGAATGCTTCCTTCTATGTGTTTACCAGCATATGTCATCATATTATCAAATATGATCTGGCCCATGTTAAACTTGTTCAAGTGTACAATCTTGTACAACAAGAAGGCTTACTATTTGGTTAACATAATAGAGTTCTTTGAGGGTAGCCAATTGGAAACAAGCAACTTATTCATCACATAATACAAGGAGGTTAATTTGGCAGCAGAAAATTGTAAAGTCCATTCAAAATACCTTCCACCAGTGATGACAGACATCACTTCCTTAATATCTAGCTCAACATTATCCTCCTCAGTTTGTCTAGTCCTTAGAAAGATATTGATAAGCCTAGGATTTATTGTTACCACATTGTATCTGAATCTTATCTTTCCATAGTTTGAAGACTGCCTAATACGGTTTAGCATATTGAAGAGCATGCAACAATGATCTACTCTCTAGAAAACCAATCAGGTTATTAGCTTCAAAGTCTGGGATTTTAATGATCCTTTCATCTATTATGTTCCTTTTAAGCAAAGATTCAACCACAACAGACTTTCTATCATATTCTTCCTTATCATCAGGGTCAGAGTCAGATTCCATTACCTCATCAAGGAGTTGATCAGACTCATCATCAGTTTGATCTTCAACAGGCTCATCTTGTTCAGGTTCATTTTCTTCAGGTTCTTCTTCCTCAGGTTCTTCATCCTCAGGTTCCATATCTTCCTCAGAGTCCTCAGCTTGAGGATCAACTTCTTTCTCAGAATCAGATGATTCAGCAACATCTGTATCAGCATTCACAAGAGGATCATTTCTCCTTTTGGTTCTACTCTCCTTCTTAGCCATTATCTCTTCCATTGTCAGATCATCATCAAAATCCTTTGCCTCAGCTGCAGGGACTTCTGGAACTGTCATCTCTTCATCTGAATCCTCTAAAGTGATAGGATCATCTACACCACCATCAGTTCTTTTGGGACGTTTATGTTGGGGAATGAGTTACACAGATCTATTCGGGGTGAATATTTAAATACAAATTTAATTCTTTAATTATTACTAGCATGAATTAATCCTATATTAATTCAAATAATAATTGCAACAACATATCATGCATATAATAAGCCACGTAAAACCTACGCATGCGGAATCTACGGGTTTACGTGAACTTACCTCTTGGGATGGCAGTAAATTCGGTTGGACGGACTAACCAAAAGGACTTCCCAAGTATTCCCTTAGCCCTTGCTTGACAATTCGGTGGAAGGATACTCGCGAACAATTAACAAAAGGAAAAAATAAACTTTGTTGCACCACTTTCGTGGATTTGCCAATTTTTCCAGCACATGGAATTGTACACTACCTACAATTGTCATTTTTCGAAAAAATACAATCTGTCGACGTTACAAAATATTTGATATTTTATCGACGCTGATATTTTTCCGAAAAACCAATTTTCGTGTGTTTCTGGGAATGAACCATTCATCCCCTATTTATAGAGGAGAGGGGGACGAAAATTACATGTGAAATAGGGAGAAAAAAATATTTTCTTGATCTCCAAGAAATCTTGAATATATCTCATATATTCTTTTCTCCATAATTAAAATATTCCACAAAATCCCACTCTCTTATTTGTTATGGAATATTTTGAAATATTAGGGATCAAGATTCCAAGATTTGGATCTTCTTGAATTTATGAGATATTCTTGTACTTCAAGAAATACATATCTTCCATAATATCTTTTCAAGAAAATCAAGAAAATCTTTCTTGCCCACTATATTTCAAAATTTTCGAAATCTCTATTATGAATAACCAAGTGGGAGATTTCTTGAATTTAATGAGATAATCTTGTATTCCAAGAATACATATCTTCATTCCATAACAAAATTCAAAGAAAATCTTTCTCCCCTCTTATCCATAATTTTCTAAATAAATAGGAAAAAATAAGCAACAATATTTATTTTATTTTAATCACCTTTTACAGTTATTGGACTATATGTTGGGCTACTCAGGGGGCCTTTAGGAGAATTAAGATTGGACCTTCTAATGGACCTTGAATATCTAATATTGAGCCACAATATAATTCAAGCCCATAAATATTAATTAATCCCACTACATAATTAATATTGCACTATCCATCTTAACCCATATTACAGTCAATATGGCTCCCGGTCACTATTTCCCGTGTTTAAGATTATCTAGCCCATTAATTAATTCAAGCCACTGAAATAGCTTTCCATTAATTAATAACTTTTATCCTTGGTCAAGGAACGGTTCAACATTATTATCCATACCGGAAACTAATTCTACTTGCAGGATTTGGTATGATAAAGCTTATGAACCTCCCAAGGAGGCAAATCGAACAAGCGTACTTGCACACGATTCTTCGTATTAAATCTTAGCAATCGCATGTGACCAATATTATTGCCCAAGATAAAAAGTATTGAATCTCTTTGATTCGCTACCCATGATAAGTCAAAGCAATAGTTACCAATCCCACGTGATCCTATTTAAGGGACGAAGATTAAGAAACAACGAACCACTGAGGTCTAATTCTTCCTTGTTTAGTTCTGAAGAATTTATCCTCCTGTAGGTCCTATTCAGTGCATCAGTCATGCACTAGTGTAATCTCTTGGTCAAGACAAACCAATCTGAGCCTTACACCTCAACCTTTCGTGATGGGTTGTTCATTTCCATCTAGGTCGTGAATGACGTACTTTTAGTTACAAGGGACTGTTAATTTAATCTTCTGTGATCTGGTATCACTAAATTAACTACAATGTAACACGTACGAAATATAGAACAGTTATGCAGTAATTATATGTAACATTCAGTCATATTTAAAGCATCAGTGATAAATAATTTATTTCAGTAAATAAGTCTAGAAATTCAGTTTCGATTATACAAAGTAAAAAGCATACTTTTCAGTATAATCCCAACAATCTCCCACTTATACTCAAAGTCTACTTTTAAGTATACTACAACATGTCTCATGTAGTCCGTGACATCTAATGTCACCTGCACGAACCTAATAATTTCTCCCACGTATACTCAAAGCAGATTGGCAACGATCTTGACACCCATTCCACCCACATGTCTCTCAAATGTATTCAGAGGCAGACTATTTGTGAATGGACCTGCTAGGCTGTCCTCAGACGCTATCTTTGCCACATCTATATCTCCTCTCTTAACGATTTCTCGTATAAGATGTCTTTCCTTTAGTGTGCTTGTTTGACTCGTGGACTCTTGGTTCTCTTGAATTTGCAACAGCCCCTAGCAGATATTGCTAGACAAATTCAGAACACCATCCAAGTCCACTAAGAAGATCTAGAGCCCAATTGGTTCGTTCACTGCTTCACAAGCAGCTTCTTACCCGACTTCCATGGTTGAGTCAGTGATGCATTTCTGCTTCACACTCGTCCATTTGATGGCTACACTTCCCAAATTGAAACACACTAACTGAGGCAGATAATTTCTGGAATCTAAATTTGATTGGAAATCCGAGTCCGTGTAGCCGATGGGGATTGGAGTATCTGACTGATAAATCAACATTCTATCTCGAGTTCTTTTCAGACACTTCAAAATGCTTTTAACTGTCGTCCAATGCGATTTCCCTGGGTTACTTTGATATCTTGCTACCATGCCTACGGCAAAGCAGATATCCGATCTCGTACACAGCATTACATACATAAGGTTTCCGACAGCCGAAGCACAAGGAATGCCTTTCATGTTATCTATCTCCTTTTGCGTCTTAGGGGACATTTTCTTGGATAGATGGATTCAAAGTCTGAAAGGTACGAATCCTTTCTTGGAATCTTGCATGCTGAAGCGTTTCAAGACAGTGTCTATGTATGAAACTTGCGATAACCCGATCATCTTTTTCTTGCGATCTCGAGTGATCTTGATCCCAAGGATGTGTCCGGCTTTCCCTAAGTCTTTCATATCAAACTGTTTTGAAAACCATGCCCTTATGTCTGATCACACCTTCACATCATTCCCGATGATCACAATGTCATCTACGTATAGTACTAAGAATACCAATGCAGTTCCGACACGCTTTTTATACACACAACTTTCAAACTTATTTTGATCAAACCCATAAGACTTTATTACATGATCAAAACTTTGGTTCCAAGCTCTGGATGCCTGTTTGAGTCCGTAAATGGACCTCTTGAGCTTACAAACTTGGTGTTCTTGGCCTGTTTCAATGAAGCCTTGGGGTTGTTGCATATGGATCTCTTCATCAAGACTTCCGTTAAGGAAAGCTGTCTTGACATCCATTTGCCAGATTTCAAAGTCGAAATGTGTTGGTCCCGGTGAGAACGAGTCTTACACGTGTATGGGGGGGGGGAATACACGTGTTCAGTGATTTAAAAACTTTTTTTCTTCGAGGTCACTTTTGGGTCGAGAAAATCTCAAGATTAGGTTCGAGAAGACAGATTGCTCTCGAGTCAAAGTCTATCGAGACAGGTGATCCCGAAGTTGCTTTCAGATACCTCGGATAATCCCAACCGAATCCCGAGTGTCAGAGATCCCGAGTTGCTTGGATCGATAACTAACTTAATCAATCCTCGGATGAGAGTTCGGTTTGGTAACTATCTGTTTCTAGCTACTCGTCGTCTTGGAATGGTTGGCCCTTAGATTATACTCGCTTTTAAGCTTTCTTTGAAAACCTTCCCTTATGAAATAGTGATTAGGTTTGTGAATTACTTATGCAACTTTGGTGGATTGATTCCAACCGAATATCAATGAAAAGTATGCTTTCAAAATCAAGTTGATGCAACAATTAAGCACGAGATAAGAAAGCGATAAAGAAACAAAGAAGATTATAGTGGTTCAGAGACTCAAGCTCCTACATCCACTCTCCCTGACTCTTCAGAGAAATTCACTATCAAACTGAGCTTTCTGACTACCTCGTAGTTTACTTACTCAACTCGGCCCTGAGTTTTCCGACTACTCCACGAGTTTACTTACTCAACCCGACCTTGAGTTTTTCGACTACCTCGTAGTTTACTTACTCAATCACACACAAGATTTCAGACTACCCCCAGAAAGCTTACTAACTTCTTCTCTAGAGTTTTCTGACTACTCCGCGTAGTTTACTAACTCTTTACAACTCTACTTACCAACAAACACACTCCAACTACCTTCTCAAGGGTTTGGGGTTTCTTGGTTGGTTTCCAACTAGGATGAGATATCCTTTACAATAAAGCACAATGCAAAGGGTTAGGATATCTCGACTAAGCTTTGGATAAAACTTATCACGCTAGGCTTAGTAAAGTGAGCTCTCTTCAATATAAAAGCACTTGGGAAATTCAAGGTATTTCGAGTGCTTTAACTTTCGCAAGAATAAGTTTGAGCTCTTGTTATGATAAATTTCCCGTAACCTTACTATGTAGAGGGTCACCAGTATTTATAGGCATACACCAAGGTCACTCTTGAAAACTATCCGTTGGAGAGATAGCTTCGTGAGTTCCCTCTTATGGTGTGTGAGAAACGGCTATATTTAGAGTTTGAAACTCCCTAACACGTTTTAGGCAATAGCCTTTCATGTAGCCGATCTTCACTTTTTGCAGTCTGGAACTTTCGTACATCTGACATCTTTTTCAGCGGCTTGTCACTGTCATTGTCAGTATGGTACAGTGTCATCTTCCTCTTTTTGACTTTTGTCTTCAGTTAAGGGTAGACACCTTTAACGGCTCTTTTGATCACAAACTCTGAGTTTGATATAACCTTAACAATACTTCTGACTTAGTTCCTTTTGTCTGCATTTGAATGTCTTGGCAATATCTGACTTTTTAAGGCATCGCGTTTCTCTCAGTATTGCATCCTCCAGATAGTTATATTCAGTGCCTCGGAACATTCAGGTTCATACTGAGCATTCAGTATATTACTGAGTCTTCAGTAATTACTGTGCTTTTAGTTTTCTTGATCTTCAGATACTCAGTCTTCAGTCTTGTGTCTTCAGAGTCTTCTGAGTCTTCTGAGTCTTGATTTTGATTTATCGTTGTCTTTTTTCTTTGAGTCTTCATCTGCCGAGTCTTCATCTTTGAAGTCTTGATCTCTCGATTTCATCTTGAGTCTTCAGAGACTATTCTGAAACTATATCTGCTGACTTATACATTTTGCAGATAACATCCTGAATACTCTAAAACTGAATCCTGACTCAACTATCAAGATCATTACTGAACATGTCATACTCAGGGGTTTTGGGATCTTAATCAAAATCATATAATCTTTTATTAAATTCATCTCCCAACAATTTCCCCCTTTTTGATGATGCCAAAACCTATCTTGTTACAAGTATATAACCTATTCTCAGGTTTCAGTTTTATCTATTACAAGATTGGTTATGTCCCAACAGTTTCCTGAATCAGAGAATCTCCCAAAAAAAAATTTCAGAGAGTCTCCCAAGAATTTCATCACCAAACAATCAGTAATCAGGCATATCAAAAGACATGTAAAATAAGATAATGAGGTATTATCTTTTGAGCATAATGATAAATCTTCATTGATGATAAGTGTAGCTTTACAGATTACAATGAATTTATCAAACAAAATCAAAAAGACAAACATTTGAAGAAACACAAAATCTTCTGAGTCTTCAGTTTTTAGTCTTCAGATTTGGCTCTTCAGTCTTCTGCTCTGTTTGCTTCATTTTCGATTTCATCAGTGGGCACTTCCAGATCAAACATTCCAAAGTATCTCTTCTTCAGCTCATTTCTTTCCCTGATGATGTCTGGACTGTTTCCAGTTAGTCCCATCTGACCAGCGTACTGAGCAATTTCTTGTGTAATGGCCTTTTCATTTACCAAGCCATTACCAAGTTTCGGAGGAGGATAGGAATATGGACCGGGGGCTACTATCTGTACTCCACCTTCATCCGCAAGGTTAATCCAGCTTTGTAGATACTTTGGATAAAAGGTGAGAAGATGTTCAATGAAAGCTTCGTTCTGATCAGAGCCTTCCCTTCTCCATTCCCTGAGAACATCAAAATTGAACCAGAAGGTTCTCTTCACTTCTTCCCACATGTCGTTGAGTTTAATGGGCATCCATTTATCAACATGGGGCCACTTCAGCGCTTTCGATGTTCCCTTCCTCTTGCTCGCAAACTTTCTGAAGTCACTCCTTCGTTTCTGCTCTTCGTCTATCTCTTTTCTGATCACAGAAGTTCCTGAGACTGAAGCAGTAGCTTTCTTAGCTTGTTCTTTTTGGAGTGTCATCAGAGCCTCTCTGGAGTTGAAGACTTTCTTCTGAGGTTGAGACTCAGATTCTTCTTCATTTTCCAGAATCAGTTTTCTCTGGGTTGGCTTAGAAGCTTTTGTAGCTTGCTTACAGGTTGAACAACGCCCAAGGCTTTCCTCTTCATAGACGATTCAAAGACCGGCTGACTTGTTCCAACCTTAGTTCTATCACTCAGTTTCTCTCTTGCAACCTCAAGCTTGGTTTACTTAGAAACTCGAATGTAGACAGGCTTCTCTACTTGAGCAAATTTTAACTTCTCAGTAGCATCGACTTCTTTAAAAGCTTGGGCTAAATTGTACATTTCAGCATCTTTCTGAGCCTTCTTTTCCAAAGTACGTGCCATGAACTTCCTGAGGTCTGCACCTTCCCTTTCCCCCTTCTTGGCACCGTAGTTTGGAAAAAAAGTCTGGAGAGAGCTGTGTCCATATGATACTGTTCTTTGCTCACACAGCGGATCTCTCCTGCTAGCTGATCTTGCTCATCTTCCATTCTTCTAATGTGATTCTTAGCCACAGACAGTTCTTCAGAAATGTGGGCAAACTGGCCAGAGAGTGCATCTTTAAGCATCTCTGTCATCTTGGTCATGAGCACTGAGCTCATTTCCTCAACAGCAGATTTGATCCGCGACCTCATATTTTCTCGGGGTTTCACCTCTAGTAATTCGGTCGACTCACCGGTGCTTTTGTTTCATTTCATCACTTATCTCTGCATTGACTCCCTCCAAACTTTTCTTTTAGCTTTTTCTTCCATGGAGGTCATCCGAAGTGGTCGAGTGTTTTGTATTGCATTTAGCTCAAGAATGGCTAAGTCCTTCCATTGTCTAAGCTTGATTGGCCAATGTTTCTTCCATCCGAGCAATTTTGATTGCCATTGGCTCAATCTTCTCAAGTTTTCTCCATTACGGAGTGAGATCAATCTCAAAGTGACCTTCCGCACCTTCATCTTTGTTTGATCATCCTGAGCTTCGCTTCATCCCGAGCTCCATCCTCCAATTGAGCCTCGATCATTTTATCGACATTTAATTAAAGATAGTACTTTCAAAGAACTCGCATCATTATCAATAGTGCCAAAAGGTACCAAGAGTGCTAGCTTCGATCCGAGGTTGATCAAGCAATAGAAGTCTCTATTTCATTTGAGCCCGATCCTCGACTTCTCCTGTTGGTCCCCATCTCCATCTTTGGATTTATCTCATTCTTCGGGCACCAACCTCATTTGCTTTTCTTCTCGACTAGCTTCCCTCGAACCCGACTCATCAAAATCGGAATTTTTCAATCTGAGCTTTGTCTTCCGAACCCCGAGAAGTCGGTTAGGAAGGTTGTCTCCTCATTCCACTTTGTCTTCCCCTCCGAATGCAAACAATATCAAGCATCTCGGGAAGAGTCGATTGAGGATATACTTTGTCGTCCTTAATCGAAGAATATATCTTGCAGATCGGGTATGAGGTGAGCTCGGGGTATCGGTCAAGGATGAATTCTTGGCCTCGCCTTTCTTCCACCTCGGGCTCTACGGTTCGATGGGAAGCCTGCTAAAGGGATCAGCGGAGGTCACTCGGGAGCTCATCGAGTACATTTTGCTCCCCGAGCCTCGGTAGTATCGATGCTTGTGCATTCAGTCCTCGATTTGCATCCGAGTGGGTTTTGAGACTGGTGGCATTTCCTCGATATGAGTCCGAGTTGGCTTGCTCGATTGCGAGCTGCACATCTTCGGATCGACTGAAAGATGGCTCTTGATCTGAGCATGTTCATCCGAGGTAGGCATTTCGAGGTGCGAGCTCCTGAAAAAAATTTCCCGAGAAATTTTATCCAACTGAAAGTGATGTCTCCAAAGGCCTCGAGAAGACGCTCCTCATCCCGATCTGTGTCCTTGAGATAACCCGAGCAAAGACTTGTAAAGGTGAACTTTGAGCGGTTTGGCCCTCGGGTTGTCTCTCTCCTCGAATCAACTGCTACCATCGTTCGGTGAGAACCACCAATCTTCTGCGCTTTGGAGCGGAGGTTCTTCTGCCTCAACAGGTTTTGCTCCTTGCTCTATTTTTTGCCTCCAATGTAACCTTCCCCTGGGTTTGTTGAATCTCTTTCTCGGTTTGCCATGAAGGTGATTCTACCTTCTTTTTCTTTTTCCCTCGAATAGCACCTTCTTCACAAAGGCGATGGGTTTGAAGAGAATTTTGGATTTAGGGAATGGGGTTGAGTTGGCGAAGATATCCTCTTCCTCTCTCGCACATCTCCAAAATATAGGCAATTTTGGTGGCATGGTGGATCTTGCCTTTCATTGTGATTTCCCATTGACTCTTTTTATGATCTTGGCTTGCTCGACACCATCCGGACTAAGAATTTCAGCCGAGTTGAAGTCGGTGGTGGGAGATGCCTCGCCGCCATCGATCTCGAGCCGGGGTACTAATCTGCTCAAAACTCCCAAGAAGACTCATGACGCTCTTGCTCATAATATCCATCAAGACACGATATTGTGGCTTTAGGTGCTTCTTGTTCAAAGTTGCCTCAAACTTCACAGATTCTCAACAATCCTATCTAGGTACTCGCTCTCTTCCCGACATATACATCGCGGGGATCCTCTCCTCTATCACATAGCTCAAACACATCATTCAGATTTTTTTGAATAATGCACACCTCCCTCTCAAAATCGACGTATTTTGATGAGTGATCTAGATGAGATCTGATAATCGAAGAGTGCATACAATCTTCTTCATTTGTTTTCAAATTGCGAGATGAATTCGATTACCTCCTTTTGCGAACTCCTGGTCTGGTCGACTTGCGACTAGATGGGTGAGTTTGGCCAGTCGGATCATATTCAGAGCCTCCTCTTCTGGCTTTGAGTTGGTTGAGCTCTCAAGTGGAACAATGAACTTGTACCATGGCTTATTGGTTATGACCAATCTCGCATTACCAGTTGGAGCCATTTTAGAATGTGATTGAAGAATTTGAAGCTTTAGGGTTTTTGCGATTTCGGGCAAAGGGATTTTAGTTCTGAGTATTTGGGAACGAAGGGTTTGATAAAATTTTGGCTTGAATGGCTTGAAGAGGTATAGATAGCCGAGATCGTGGGAAATTGTGTAGGTTAGGTGAAAAGTAACGGTTGAGATTAATCTCTGATTAATCGGGTATATGAACCGACGATCTCCGAAAAGTAAGCCGCCAAAATATCCCTCGCGGGTCAATAATGTGGCAGAGCATTAAATTTATCCTTCTTGAATTTAAAACGATCATTAAAAACATTCCTCAGGTGTTTTGTATTTATTGCAAATGATTACTGAGTTTTATTTAAGCAATAAATGGCTCACATGAGTCATTACTTCTTCAGACTAATTTCCTTCTATCAGTCTTTTTGAAAATCGACCTTGATAAAATGTCAAGATAATATCGAAATCTTGAAAGGGTTCAAGATATTCTTGAAGTCTGACCTATCAAGAATCTGAGTTTCTTGAGACTCAGTTCAGTATTTCATTTTATCCTGAGTTTCTCAGTAGAATTCTGAGAAAGCTTCATGTATCTGAAAATCTTCAATTTTCAGATTTACTCTATACACCTGGTTCCAACATCCCTAATTCAACTGAAAGTTCCTGAAATCTTGATTCAGCCAGAGGTTTAGTCAGGGATATCGACTCTTTTGCCTATTAGTATGAA
The DNA here is from genome assembly GCA_037126765.1 of Stenogyne calaminthoides. Classification (NCBI taxonomy): domain Eukaryota; kingdom Viridiplantae; phylum Streptophyta; class Magnoliopsida; order Lamiales; family Lamiaceae; genus Stenogyne; species Stenogyne calaminthoides. Next base: position 15,960,584 of record JBBCBC010000026.1, on the reverse strand, counting down.
TTTTTCTCCATCCTTATGTCCTTTTTTTCTCGACATGATCTCTCGATGAAGTGATGTCCGATATCCACATGCTTACATCCGTGTGCAATAACGGATTTTGTGAAATAGCAATGGCACTATTATTGTCACAAAATATTGGTACTTCATTGGCCACAACTTTATAATCCCTTAATTGTTGTCTGAGCCAAAGAATCTGAGCACAGCATGACTTCTTCCTCGCAAACCATGTATTCATTTTCAAGAGTCTTTGGTTGCTACCGAGGTCTGTTTTTTGAAAACCAAGATATCGGTTTGCTTTCCTAGAAATTGACAAGTTCCTATTGTGGACTTCTGTCAATTTCAAGAACCTCCATAGTCGAAGATCCGAGTAACCAAGTTAATTCAAGGTTATCATCACCGATACCATAATCCTCTATTCATCGTGCCCTTAAGATATCTCAAGATCTTTTTAGCGACCTCCATGTGACTAGTCTTAGGATTAGTTTGGTATCTTGCACATATCCCAACAAAGAAAATGTTATATCCGCCTACTTAACGTGAGATAGAGCAATGATCCAATGATTCCTCTATAATCGATATGATTTCTTCGATTTGGTTTTCCGAATCAGATCCATCTTGTAGTTAGTATTCATAGGAATCCTAATCGCATTGCAATTTTGTACACCATATTTCGCAATCGGATCTCGGTGTACTTTTGCACGGTTGATGAATATTCCTTCCTTTGATTGTTTCACTTGAAGGCCTAGAAAGAAATTCATCTCTCCCATCATTGACATCTCAAACTTGCCTTTCATCGGTGTTGAAAACTTTTCACACACGGTGATGGTTTGAGATCCAAAAAATGATGTCATCAACATATATCCGAAACGAAGATATCTTTCCCATCCTCTATCCCGAACGAGTTACTCAGCAGTTCCTTTGACAAAACCATGGTCAAGAAGAAACCGAGAAAGAGTATCATACCATGCTCGGTGCTTGCTTGAGACCATACAAGGCTTTTCCGAGCTCGTAGAACTTGGTCATTCTGTTTGAACCAGGAGGTTGTTCCACATAAACCTCTTCTTTAAGCACACCGTTCGTAAAATGCACTTTTCACATCCATTTGATAGATGTGAACTTCATGTGGGCAGCATATGCAAGAAACAATCGATGGCTTCTAGTCTTGCAACTGGTGCAAAGGTTTCATCATAATCCAAGCCTTCTTCTTGGGAATAACCTTGTGCAACCAAGCCTTGCCTTGTTTCTTACAATGTTGTTGTTTTCATCTCTTTTATTCTTGAAAACCCACTTGGTTCCAATGACATTGTGCCTTTCGTGTCTATCTACCAACTCCCATACTTCATTCCTTGAGAATTGATTCAATTTCATCTTGCATAGCAAAGAATCCAATACTTAATCTTGTAGAGCTTCACCAATCTCTGCGGAGTTCTTTTCCGATAGGAAGCAGATCGAGAATAGTGCACTTTCACCATGGAACCTTCTTGTCTTAACACCTTGAGGTTAGATCACCCCCTAATCGACTTGTAGGATGACTATCTAACCATTTCCTTCTTGATGTTCCCCTTCACAAAGATCCTCAACATTTGAAATGTTAGGTTGATTATATCAAGAACTTCGAGGAACAACAGAAAAGGAGAAAGTGAATCATCTTCCTCAGGGAAATTCTATTTGAGCATTGTCGAGAGACATTTGTTCCCCTTTGGTTGATAGATTCAGAATTTGCCTCATTTGTGACCACATCTTCATTGGCATCACATACCGAAGTGCGAACTTGTGTCTGCTTGATTAGTTACCTTTGGAGTCTTTGGTTTTCCGAGTCTCACCATCCCCGATTTCCATTACGAACTTCTTTTTTCGAAGTTCGAGTCACTCCAATCATAGATTGTGGTGACGACCTTTTCGGAGTTCGATGAGATGAGTTTTCTTTTTGTTTCAGGCTTAATCTGGTGATCCTTTTAGTCAGTTCATCTGCATCATGTTCCTGTTTCTTCTGAACACAAATAGTTTCATCAAAAACAACATGAGGTGTTTCCTCCACAATAAGAATCCTCTAGGTTGTAAACTCGAAAGCTTTCTTGACTTTTGAATATCCTAAGAATATTCCTTCATCTTTTACTATCAAAAGTTTTCAACTGATCTTTACCATTATTGTGTATGAAACACTTGCAACCAAACACACGAAAGAAAGAAACAAGAGGCTTCCTTTCATTCCAAAGCTCATAAGGTGTTTTGCCTTGACTCTTAGTCAGCATGGATCTATTCTGTGAGTAGCATGCAGTGTTGTTGACAAATTCAAAAATCTTTTAGGAATATCGGCTTAATTTATCATTGTCCTTGCAAACTTTTTTCGAGTCCCTGTTCCTTCTTTCAAAGAACACCATTTTGTTGAGGGTCCTTGCGGTGATGTTTCATGAGAAATTCCATTTGTCGCACAATAATCGATATAATATGATTTATAAATTCAGTTCCTTTGTCGATCGATTTTGACCACACTCGATTCTTCAATCATCGAGCCTTTTCAAAAGTAGCTCTGGCAGATTTTATCTCGAGTCTCTTTCTTACTAAGTAAGAATATGACCCAAGTATATCTCGAGTAGTCATCAACTACTACCAATGTATATTTTCGCCATTTGTGCTCACAGTGTTATAGGACCAAAAGATCCATATGAAGTAATCAAGTATTCTTTTCGATTAGAAACCTCAACTTTACTTTTAAATGATGCTTTTATTTGTTTTGCCTTTTCGCACGCATCACAAATATGTTCCTTCTTGAACACTTTCGTTAGGTAACCCTCTCACAAGAGCTAATCTTGCAAGCTTGTTCGGGGTTTTGAAATTTAGGTGATTCATTCTTTTATGCCATAACCAATTTGGTATCTCGTGGAACTTTTAGCAACTAAACATGTATCTTTAGGAGTTGAACTCCAATCAAACAAGATACACATTTCCTTTTCTTGTACCCAAGAATACTTTACGTGATGTATCATCTTTCACAAAACATAAGTTCTTAGAGAACTCAACATTAAAACCTTTATCATAGAATTGGCTAATTGAAAGCGGGTTATGCTTCAATCCGGATACATATGAAACACCATGGATATGAATCGAAGTCGATTTCCAAAGTTCCATATCCTTGATCATCCTTGGAGTTATCTCCAAAAGTGATCTGTGGGCCTCTATGTTCAACATAGTCTTCGAGTAACTTCTTGTATCTGTCATATGTCTTGAACATCCACCGTCAAGATACCATATATCGAGTTTTTTTTCATCTCGGCTCATCGGTGCCATGTGATCTTTAGTCGGTTTAGTGCCCCTTGTTTTCCTCTGAAAAACAAATTAATTCTTAGGTACCCAATTTGTGTAGGGTCCTACAAGGTTAGATGTACCTTTCGAATCCAAATCTGCCTCGACAACTCTCATTACTTTAGAGTGGCCGATCGTCTTCCAGAACATCAACATATACATCCACTACTCGGGTGCCTTAGTTTTTTTAGTATATGTGTGCTAGCTTTAGCTTGAACATGTGCCTTTGAATTCTTCTTTGGTTCAGGCCTTCTGTTCAGATGCTTAGGCTTTTGTGCAGCCGGTCTAAATCTTTGTTGATTCGGGTTCAGATAACCTTTACCTTTAGGCAAGTAAGGTTTAGGTTGTGCATCTTTGAAATCTGAGCTTTCAAATGTATCTTGAGGACTTGGTCTCTTTGATTGAGAATATCTCTCCGAAAGTGTTTCTCTTCGAAGATTCCTCGATGGTTCGGTGTAGATCCTTTCAAGTTTGCATTCTTAGCTTTGAGGCTTTGAAGTACTGCCGAATTTTTTCTAATCGGCTTTTCGGGTTTTCTAGCCTTCACCGAGGTTTGGGCTTTTAACTTTGATCATTTTTTCTTTGAAACCATAGGTCCTTTTCCCTTATCTACAACCTTGGGCATTACTTCAGTTTGAAGTGTAGGTGCCACTGGTTTTACAAAGATTGTCTTCTTGCTACATGATGCAGCATTCAGATGACCTTGTGAGGTTCCCCCTGGAATGTATCCCAATCCAGATTTTATAGTCACAGATCTTTGGTAACTCTGAATTTCATCTATTACTTTAGATGCATTATTCAATAGAGTTAACTTCTTCTGTGCACTATCCTCACTGATTCTCAGAGAGTTTCATGCTTCTCGAGAGAGGTCATTGAACTTAGTTCTGATTAGCTGAGTTTCTTCAGTGGATTTCTCTAGCTTTTCAGTTAGGGTCTCTATCAACTTCTCTTTCTCTGAGAGTTGTACTTTCAGAACATCTAGTTCATCAGTAGCTCCCATAAATTGAGAAGTGATTTCAGTTTTGCTAGAGTCTTTCCATTTTAGATTTTCAGCATTCAGTTCCTTATTCTGCTCTTGAGTTTTATTTAGCAGTCCTTGCAAAAAACAAAGATAGTCCTTCATCGATTCTCAAAAGAATCCATCAGGTCAAAATGACTGTTTTCAGTGGAACTTGAAAACTCTTGTGCTAATGTAGGAGCAATAACAGAGACAGAAGAGTTTACCTCCTCAATGGCCATCAGACAGATGTCATCACTATCCTGGTTCGAGATTATTTCATCTGAAGAGCTAGATTCCTCCTCAGAATGTTCTTTTTCTGCAACCATGGCCTTTGAGAACTTCTGGTCTCTTTTAGCTTGTCTTTCTCTTCTCTCCTTAGCACTCAACTCTGGACAATCATACTCGAAGTGACCTTTCTTCTGACAATTATAGCATCTGTTGGCATCATCATCCCGATCATTTTCTTCTTTGGACTTGGAGTCCTTTTTTTCGGATGAAGATCCTTGACTTTTCAGTCCTTCTTCTTCTCGGTTGATCGTCTCGGGTTTCTTTCGGTACTGTTGTTCCTGTAAAAGCTTTTGTATTTTCCAAATCTACTATTAAGTCTGTCAAACCACCTTGCCATCAGTGCTAGCTTTTCCTCAAGCTCATCCTGATGTTTGGCATGGGGGTTCTCAGACTCTTTAGTTTTACAGGTTTTATCTTTTGCTTTTAAAGCCACATTTTTACTTGATGAAGAATCATCTTTTTTGTCGGCCTTTTTGGATTTCTTATCAATTACAAATTCATAGGCTTTGATTCAGAGAAGACTTGTTGGTATGGCATTGAGCTAATGTTCTTGGTGTTTTCAATCACCCTTCGCATGAATATCCCATTTCTTAGAAAGACCTCTAAGAATTTTTAATGCCACTTCTCTTTGTGGATATTTCTTTCCAAGTGCATTTAGATCATTCATGATGCTAGTGAATCGACTTCCAATTTGTCTATTGATTCACCATCATCCATTTCAAAACCATCAAACTTTCCAATTGCCCTTTGAAAGTTTGTTTTCTTTTTATATGATCGTGCCTTGGCACATAATGCCTAGTGTATCCCATATCTCTTTAGCAAGATACGGTGAGAGATCATTCCCATCACACCATCATCAATTGTACTATATAGTGTGTCTTTTGCCATGTAGTCTAGATTGACTAACTTCCTCTCCTCGGGGAGTTAGTTGGTCATCGACTTAGGAAATTCTTCTCTAGGGTCAATTCTCTCCTCTTTCAGAATTCAGGATTCACCACAATAAATTTGAATGGTCCTTGAGAGACCACTCTCCACATACGCTCATGTTTGGAATACGAGATGCCTGCATTCTCGGTCTCCATAGATCATAGTTCTCTCGAGAACATGGGAAGTTTTTAGAAGACATTTTTTCGATCTTTTGAAAAGAAACGAATTTGACAAATAAGATCGATTCGGATAGACCACAAGTATTTTTGAAAGTAAAACTTTGGTCAACACAGCAGGTGGTCAAGTTGAACCACTGCTCGATACCACTTGTTGGTCCCGGTGAGAACGAGTCTTACACGTGTATGGGGGGGGAATACACGTGTTCAGTGATTTAAAAACTTTTTCTTCATCGAGGTCACTTGGGTCGAAAATCCTCAAGATTAGGTTTCGAGAAGCACGATTGCTCGAGTCAAAGTCTCATCGAGACAGTGATCCCTGCCGCTTTCAGATACCTCGAGATAATCCCAACCGAAGTCCCGAGTGTCGAGATCCCGAGTTGCTTGGATCAGATAACTAACTTACTGAATCCTCAGATGAGAGTTTAGTTTGGTAACTATCTGTTCTAGCTACTCAGTCGTGCGGAATGGTTGGCCCTTAGATTATACTCATTTTAAGCTTTGCTGAAAACCTTCCCCTTATGAAATAGTGATTAGGCTGTGAATTACTTATGCAACTTTCAATTGGATTGATTCCAACCGAATATCAATGAAAAGTATGCTTTCAAAATCAAGTTGATGCAACAATTAAGGACAGATAAGGAAAGCGATAAAGAACACAGCAGTTATAGTGGTTCAGAGACTCAAGCTCCTACATCCACTCTCCCTGACTCTTCAGAGAAATTCACTATCAAACTGAGCTTTCTGACTACCTCGTAGTTTACTTACTCAACTCGCCCTGAGTTTTTCGACTACTCCACGAGTTTACTTACTCAACCCGACCTTGAGTTTTTCGACTACCTCCGTAGTTTACTTACTCAATCACACACAAGCTTTTGGGACTACCCCCAGTAGCTTACTAACTTCTTCTCTAGAGTTTTTCGACTACTCCGTGTAGTTTACTAACTCTTTACAACTCTACTTACCAACAAACACACTCCAACTACCTTCTCAAGGGTTTGGGGTTTCTTGGTTGGTTTCAACTAGATGAGATATCCTTTACAATAAAGCACAATGCAAAGGGTTAGGATATCGACTAAGATTTGGATAAAACTTATCACGCTAGGCTTAGTAAAGTGAGCTCTCTTCAATATAAAAGCACTTGGGAAATTCAAGGTATTTCGAAAGTGCTTTAACTTTCATAAGAAGAATAAGTTTGAGCTCTTGTTGCGTATAAATTTCCCGTAACCTTACTATATAGAGGGTCACCAAGATTTATAGGCATACACCAAGGTCACTCTTGAAAACTATCCGTTGGAGAGATAGCTTACGTGAGTTCCCTCTTATGGTGTGTGAGAAACGGCTATATTTAGAGTTTGAAACTCCCTAACACGCGTTTTAGGCAATAGCCTTTCATGTAGCCGATCTTCACTTTTTGCGATGCGGAACTTTCATTACATCGACATCTTTTTTCAACCGGCTTGTCATTTGTCATTGTCAAGATGGGTACAGTGTCATCTTCCTCTTTTTGACTTTTTCTTCGAGTTAAGGGTAGACACCTTTAACGGCTCTTTTGATCACAAACTCGAGTTTGATATAACCTTAACAATACCGACTTAGTTCCTTTTATGCGATTTGAATGTCTTGGCAATATCGACTTTTTAAGGCATCGCGTTTTCTCGAAGATTGCATCCTCCAGATAGTTATATTGGTGCCTCGGAACATTCGAGTTCATATCGAGCATTCAAAGATATTCTTGAGTCTTTAGTAATTACTGTGCTTTTAGTTTTCTTGATCTTCAGATACTCAGTCTTCAGTCTTGTGTCTTGAGTATTCGAGTCTTTGAGTCTTCGAGTCTTGATTTATCTTGTTGTCTTTTATCGAGTCTTCATCTTTGAAGTCTTGATCTCTCGATTTCATATTGAGTCTTGAGACTAATTCAAACTATATCTGGCCGACTTATACATTTTGCGAGATAACATCACGAATACTCTAAAACTGAATCCTGACTCAACTATCAAGATCATTACTGAACATGTCATACTCAGGGGTTTTGGGATCTTAATCAAAATCATATAATCTTTTATTAAATTCATCTCCCAACAAAATGCGCAGCAATCGATAAGAGAATACAGATGGACTTAAGCATGGCTACGGGCGAAAAAGTTTCCTCATAATCGATCCCTTCTTTCTGAGTGTAACCTTTCGCCACTAGTCTTGCTTTAAAGGTTTCAACCTTCCCGTCCGGTCCTCTTTTCCTCTTATATACCCACTTGCATCTAATGGGTTTGACCCCATTAAGTGGTTCGACTAGCTCCCACACTCTATTATGATACATAGAACCCATTTCGGCTTTCATTGTTGTTTGCCAAGAATCTGCATCCTTATCTTGGAGTGCCTCGTCATATATCCATGGGTCTAATTCGTCTTATCCGGGAATCAAGTCGAGGACTCTCCTATTCCCATGAATCTCTAAGCCGACTAACAACCCTCCCACTCTGACGAGGCTCCGGTTTGAAAGCGTATCATTTGGTATATCATCTAAATCAAAGTAAGCATCGAGGTTTGCCCTCTAAGCTCATTTAAGGTAATCTCACTTACGGGTTTTCTTTGGTTCATATAGTCTTCTTCCAAAAACTAAAGTGGGTGCCGATGACCACCTTTTGATCTTGGGACTATAGAAAATACACCCTTTTGTTCCCTCGGGTATCCTACAAACGTTTTTAATTCTCGATCGAGGATCCGACTTACACGGCTTCCTTGTCCAACACGTGGGCGGACACCCCCCAAATTCTCATGTGTCTCATACTAGGCTTGCGCCGGGTCCACGATTCTTTGGGAGTTTTGGGAACCGATTTGGATAGCACCAAGTTTAGAATTTAAGTCGTTGTTTCCAGGGTATGACCCCAGAACGACTCGGGAAGATCCGCATAACTCATCATTGATCTAACCATTTCCAAAAGAATTATGTTTCTTTGCTCGCAACCCCGTTTTGGTGAGGGGTTCCGGTGCAAATGAGTGGGATACAATCCTTCATCGATAAGCGGTTCAAAAACTCATCATTTGAGGTATTCGCCTCCACGATCGATCGTAGAGACTTGATACATTTTTCCCTATGATTCTCTGTTTGAGCCTTAAAGTCTTAGAATTTTTCAAAGGTCTCATATTCATGCTTCATAAGGAAAATGTACCTTGAGTAATCATCAATAAAATTACTCGTAACCTCCTCTTGCTTTGGTTGACATTGGACCACATACATCCGTGTGAACGATCTCTAACACTTCTTTGGCCCTATTCCCTGCTCCAAATGCCCTCTTGGTCATATTACCCTCCAAACATGATTCGCGGGTTGGGATTTGTTCAACTTGGAGACGCCTCCAGTGAACCATCTTTCACCAACCTTTGGATCCTCTTTTGGATTTATATGACCTAATCTTAGATGTCAAAGATTTATTTCGCTTCACTTCTTTTTGTCGTAAATAGTTGATGTGTTATAGGATGCATTTCATGAGTGGTGTGCACGAGTTAATTGTATAGAGATTTTCCATCAATGTCCAAAAATGAGATACACTCATCATTTCAAAAATGATGTCATTCTTATTAGAAGAAACTTAGTGTCCTTTAATCGAATTTTAGAAACTGAAAGTGAATTCTTTCTAAAACTGGGAACATGAAGATAATCTCAAAAAACTTTATCTTCAAATGATAGGTGCACTTTTCCCACTACTTTAACTGCTACTCATGTAGCATTACAATGTCTGCTACTTGCGTAGTATTGCAATAATCGTTACTATCGTAGCATTGCAATATCTGCCACTTACGTAGCATTGCAATGTCTTCTACTTTCGTAACGTTGCCCAGTGTGATGAGGATCTCACTCCCACTAAGTTGCCGGATCATTTAGAACCCGTGAAGCCAACATGATTAGTGGATCTCGTATCAACCACCCACGAATGAGAAGTATACGCCGCTAAACAAGTTTCAACAACTAGTGCGTGAGAATTACCTTTCTTTCCGTCCCTTTTGGGGTTGGAACAGGCAAAACCTCCATTGTCCTCTCTTACCGCATCTTAAGCACTTCCTCTTTGGATTTTCCTTGACACAACAAGCATTCCTCATCTTACCATTGCCCTTGGCAACAGTTGAGTTTTATTGCTTATGACCTTTTGGTCCTCTTCTTTATCTTGCCTCCCTTGGGCCTAGAAGATGAAGACAGACCACTTGCCATCAAAGCTTGAGTTTGGTACCTTATCAACATTTCTGCCGAGACCAAAAGCTTGCAACAAATTAGCTAGCGAGGCCAAAATGCTCAAAAAACTTTTTGGGCAGAGAGTGAAGTACCAAATTCATCTGAGTCTCCAGATCATAATCTGCACTCAGAATCTCAAGTTTGTTCAGATGGACCATCTATTTTGAGGACGTAATCCCTTACGGGTTTGCCCTCCACCATTTTCAGCGACGATATCTCTCAAGGTGATCTGACAAGTCCCGCATGTTTTGACGCGTCAGTTGGCTCATCTGATTTTAGTGTGTCAAGAATCCACTTGTGCTTTTGTGCAGTTAGGACAATTATAATTTTTCGTTTCCAATCATTATAGTTTCCATACATATTGTATTAACTTTAAGTATAATAACAGTGGATTAAAAGGTAACGACATCGCCGAATGAAATAAACAACTATATGCATAAAGACAAGTATATCACAAGATTCGATCACATGCATCATATTTAAAATCTCAAAAAAAAATATGAACATGCATCAGCCAACATCTCAAAAAAAGTTTAAATAAGCCATGTGGGGTGGGTCATTATTTAAACACATTCAAGAAAGTTACAAACAAGAAACGATTTACAAACCTTTAATATCCATTAATAGTTGACTCACTTGACCAATATAAAATTCGCGAGGACTTGGGGAAGTATATGCATATCAATTTTATACCTGAGTAATAACCATGATTAAATACAGGATTAGTAATTCGCTTTGATCGAGCATCGTGGGGAGGGTCATCGTCGCCACTAGTAATAACCCACGATCATCCATTTGGAATTCATTCATGTGAAAGCTATCTTTTGACCGTCCCGTGGGGGGAATTTCTCCAAAAGAATTCACAAATAAATAAATCATGGAGGTCAGAATTAATTCAATTTTATTATCCGGAATAAAATTGTCAATTAATTATTTAAACATACTTAGTAATTTTGAAGGTGAGATTTTTCCATTTGGCAACCCTCATGCAAACACATTTAAACAAATTAAATAAAGCATAAGATAGCACAAATAAATCAAGCAAAACAGAAAAAAAAACATATTGGGCACAAATTATCCAATTGTCATGGTTTGATTTTTCTTGGCTTGATCTTGAAGAAACACGTCTTGAATTTCTCCCACTCGTTCGTCTCAAAAAAAAATACTTCGATCTCGAACGCCACGCCAGCAAATGCCACGGATGCACGCCAAGATCCTGGCCGTCCGCCGCCTAGATTTCGCTTTGACGTAAGCCGGTGCGTGTTCCGTTAGTGTTTCGGCACCTGCGGGCAAGGCGTGCAGCGACGGCAGACGACGAGCGCGTGCATCCATCACCCAGATCCGCCTCCCGCGACCTCCTTTCGGCCAGCGCCATGCCGGCGCCCGTCGCCTGCTTGGCGCCCGATGCAAGACGGTACCGCAGGCGCTGGCGCCCGCCCGTGAACGTGCTTTCGCTCTCGCGTGCTTCGCCGGCGCGCCTCGCCCTACGATGTCACGATGCCCGGCAGCACGCGCCCACGCCTACGCCCGATTCTCGGATTTTGTCCTTTAATTCTTTCGTCGTTTCGTTTTCGATCCGGTATAATTTATTTACAAAAAATAAATAAACCTAGATCTAGACTAGTCTATTACATTGATCAAATCAAACAAATCCTAGTTTACTCGTGGATTTTCTCACGAGGCAAAACAAATCCGAACGAATCGAATTAAAACCACAATTTATATGCATGCATAAATAAACACATTAAAATCCATGACAATTGGATACCTGCAAAACAGATCTAATAGTTCTACTATCCAATTACAAATTTAATGTCCACGAATTAAATTACAATTTAAATAATTCAGAGCTCGAAACCGTGGCTTTGATACCAGTTGTTGGGGAATGAGTTGCACAGATCTATTCGGGGTGAATATTTAAATACAAATTTAATTCTTTAATTATTACTAGCATGAATTAATCCTATATTAATTCAAATAATAATTGCAACAACATATCATGCATATAATAAGCCACGTAAAACCTACGCATGCGGAATCTACGGGTTTACGTGAACGTACCTCTCGGGATGGCAGTGAATTCGGTTGGACGGACTAACCAAAAGGACTTTCCAAGTATTCCCTTAACCCTTGCTCGACAATCCGGTGGAAGGATACTCGCGAACAATTAACAAAAGGAAAAAATAAACTTTGTTGCACCACTTTCGTGGATTTGCTAATTTTTCCAGCACATGGAATTGTACAGTACTCACAATTGTCGTTTTTCGAAAAAATACAATCTGTCGACGTTACAAAATATTTGATATTTTATCGACGCTGATATTTTTCCGAAAAACCAATTTTCGTGTGTTTCTGGGAATGAACCATTCATCCCTTATTTATAGAGGAGAGGGGGACGAAAATTACATGTGAAATAGGGAGGAAAAAATATTTTCTTGATCTCCAAGAAATCTTGAATATATCTCATATATTCTTTTCTCCATAATTAAAATATTCCACAAAATCCCACTCTCTTATTTGTTATGGAATATTTCGAAATATTAGGGATCAAGATTCCAAGATTTGGATCTTCTTGAATTTATGAGATATTCTTGTACTTCAAGAAATACATATCTTCCATAATATCTTTTCAAGAAAATCAAGAAAATCTTTCTTGCCCACTATATTTCAAAATTTTTGAAATCTCTATTATGAATAACCAAGTGGGAGATTTCTTGAATTTAATGAGATAATCTTGTATTCCAAGAATACATATCTTCATTCCATAACAAAATTCAAAGAAAATCTTTCTCCCCTCTTATCCATAATTTTCTAAATAAATAGGAAAAAATAAGCAACAATATTTATTTTATTTTAATCACCTTTTTCACTTATTGGACTATATGTTGGGCTACTCAGGGGGCCTTTAGGAGAATTAAGATTGGACCTTCTAATGGACCTTGAATATCTATTATTGAGCCACAATATAATTCAAGCCCATAAATATTAATTAATCCCACTACATAATTAATATTGCACTATCCATCTTAACCCATATTATAGTCAATATGGCTCCCGGTCATTATTTCCCGTGTTTAAGATTATCTAGCCCATTAATTAATTCAAGCCACTGAAATAGCTTTCCATTAATTAATATCTTTTATCCTTGGTCAAGGAACGGTTCAACATTATTATCCATACCGGAAATTAATTCCACTTGCAAGATTTGGTATGATAAAGCTTATGAACCTCCCAAGGGGGCAAATCGAACAAGCGTACTTGCACACGATTCTTCGTATTAAATCTTAGCAATCGCATGTGACCAATAATATTGCCCAAGATAAAAAGTATTGAATCTCTTTGATTCGCTACCCATGATAAGTCAAAGCAATAGTTACCAATCCCACGTGATCCTATCTAAGGGACGAAGATTAAGAAACAACGAACCACTGAGGTCTAATTCTTCCTTGTTTAGTTCTGAAGAATTTATCCTCCTGTAGGTCCTATTCAGTGCATCAGTCATGCACTAGTGTAATCTCTTGGTCAAGACAAACCAATCTGAGCCTTACACCTCAACCTTTCGTGATGGGTTGTTCATTTTCATCTAGGTCGTGAATGGCGTACTTTTAGTTACAAGGGACTGTTAATTTAATCTTCTGTGATCTGATATCACTAAATTAACTACAATGTAACACGTATGAATTATTGAACAGTTATGCAGTAAATATATGTAACATTCAGTCATATTTAAAGCATCAGTGATAAATAATTTATTTCAGTAAATAAGTCTGGAAATTCAGTTTCGATTATACAAAGTAAAAAGCATACTTTTCAGTATAATCCCAACAGTTTCATAGTGTAGTCTACTTTCTTGCCAAGATTCCTTTGAGACATCCTCCTCTTTCCCCATTTTCCACCTATTTTGAGAGCTAACTGCTTTTTCCTAAGTTGAATGTTCTTGAGTTTCTCCCTCGTTCCTTCTAAATCAGAGGAATCAACTTTTTTTTCCATTTCCACATCGGCTGTTTGATTAGGGTATTCAAGAGGATTAGGAGTATCAGAAACAGGGGTTTCTGAAGGTATTTCAGGAGCGGGGTCTTCAGCCAAAGGTCTGGCTGAGAGATCAACATAGTCAGTAATATTTACTAAGTTAGAACTAAAGTAAATGTCAGGTAAAACGATCAGGTTCTGCTCAACGGCTTGTTTTATAAGGAGGACAACAAGTGATTTTGGAGCAGAATCACGAATATGTAGTGCAGGAGGTTTAGGAATGGAAGAAGATGATGATCCACCAACATTTGTGGAATCATACTCTTGATTTTGTGCGGCCATTTCTGCGAGAAAGTTCAATGGGTTTGAATTTAACGGAGAAGAAGGGTGCGAATGAGGGTTTTGGTTTATCAGTTATAGCACCGCCTTTCTGTCCAATCAAATATTGCACAAGTGATTAAAATAATGTTATATGAAAAATATGAGGGAAAAGGAGCAAATGACCAAAAATAATTGAAATAACACAAGTGTAAATAAAAAAAACCTTGATTCCTATGTGCAACAACAATGTTTTCAACTTTTAGTATCAAATAACACAGATAAGACGATCGTAAATAGAGAACAAGGCGGAGGTTATAACACAGAACCACCTCAAAACTGACACTGAGTGGAACAAGGTAACCACCCACTATGTTTCAAGTTCAGTGATCGTGTGATGTGTAAAGAGCCGCCTAAAGAACATTTTCAAAAATAGGAAACCATATCTAAAATTAAATAAACGCATATCAGTTCAAATAACTTGTTTAAACCGCAAAATCAACTTATCCAGAACATTAAACAAATCATGTATGATAGATAAAGTTTGAATCACTTAAGGTTTCACAAAATATCAGCACACATATATCTCAACACTCAATTTTGCATGAAATTCATCATCAAAGTGTAGCATATTTTGAAATTTCTTTTAAACACATGTTCACATTGATCCACCTTTTCAAGAGAGAACATCATAGTAGCGAGCTCCGTGCCCCATAATTACTCAATGGATTGTGAATAAACATGGATGTATATTTAATCACCTATTGAAAAGAGAACATCGTAGTAACGAGCTCTGTGTCCCATAGTTACTCAGTGATTACACATCTAAGTTGTTTGTTATTTTTTAATGCATTTAAGAGATATATGCCCAGGACTCTGTATCTAAACCATGATTCAACAATAAGATCATAACACTAATATTTAAAGTTCAAATATAAGCAAATCAGCAGACAAACTCATTATCAGAACCACAATGTTGATTCAAATGTTAGAAACATTTGTCACAACATCTAGTGTTTATTTTCAGATATAGCAAAGACCAAGAGATTTTCTAAGTGAAGAAAATCTCTCATTATCAAGGGCTTTTGTGAAAATATCAGCAAGTTGTTTTTCAGTAGAAGTGTACTCTAACTTCACAACTTCTTTCTCTACAAGATCTCTTATAAAGTGATGTCTTATACTTATATGCTTAGTCAAAGAATGTTGCACAGGATTCTTAAAAATATTGATAGCACTAGTATTATCACAATAAATAGTCAAAATACCACTTTCCAACCCATAATCATCAAACATCTTTCTAAGCCATAGCAGTTGAGTGCAGCAACTTCCAATAGCAACATATTCAGATTCAGCTGTAGATTGTGAAATACAGTTCTGTGTCTTACTATGCCAAGATATAATGTTGCTTCTCATGTAGAAACATCCTCCACTAGTACTTTTTCTGTCATCACAATCACCTGCCCAATCTGCATCACTATAGCCAACTAAAGAGCAATTAGTATCCTTTGAGTACCAAATACCTAGATCACATGTTCCAGCTACATATCTTATGATTCTTTTCACAGAATTAAGATGTGATTCCTTAGGATTAGCTTGATATCTAGCACAAAGACATACACTATAAATAATATCAGGTCTACTAGAAGTTAAGTACAAAAGACTTCCAATCATTGATCTATACAAAATAGGATCGACATCTTTTCCAATCAATTTACTCAACTTTTGAGTTGAACCCATAGCGGTTTTCATGGTTTTAGCAGTTTCCAGACCAAACCTTTTCACAAAATTCTTAGCAAATTTGTTTTGAGAAAAGAAAATACCATCTTTCATTTGTTTGATTTGAAGACCTAAAAAGAAATTCAGTTCTCCAACCATGGACATTTCAAAAGTACAGGTCATTTCTTTAACAAAACTCTCAAGCATATCATTACAAGTTGAACCAAATACAATATCATCAACATATATTTGAGCAACCATGATATCATTCTTAGAATTTTTAAAAAATAAGGTTCTATCAGCTTCACCTCTCAAAAATCCAAACTCAAGTAAGAAATCAGTAACTCTACCATACCAAGCTCTAGGTGCTTGTTTTAGACCATAGAAAACTTTCTTTAACTTGTAAACATGATCAGGAAATTCTAGATTTTCAAACCCTTTAGGTTGTTCAACATAAGCTTCATCATCCAGAATACCATTTAAGAAAGAAGCTTTAACATCCATTTAATGCAAGTTAATATTAATGAAACATGCAATAGCAAGAAGTAATCTAATAGATTCAATTCTAGCAACATGAACAAATGTTTCATCAAAGTCTATTCCTTCAATCTGAGTATAACCTTGAGCAGCCAATCTAACCTTATTTCTAACAATATTACCAGATACATCAGTTTTATTCTTGAAAATCCACTTTGTTCCTATGACATTAATATCAGAATTAGGTCTAGGTACAAGTGTCCAAAAATCATTTTTTTCAAACTGATTAAGCTCTTCATGCATAGCATTTATCCAGTTTTCATCATCAAGAGCTTCTTTCGCATTCTTAGGCTCAATTTCAGAATGATAACACTCAAAAGTTACCTGATTGCATATGGATGACATACAAACTGATCTTACAAAGTTATTGATATGAATACTCATTATTCTTCTAGTTTGTACACCAGTGGTAGCTTCTCCAATGATCTGATCTCATGGATGACTTTTCATAATCTTTGTTGAGGGAACCAATTGTTTTGGATACTGTGAATCTTGTGACAGATTCTCCGTATTTGAACTTTTGGGTAATGTTACATCAGATTTTGAGGGAACATTCTGATCACCATGCCTACTATCTTCAGTGTCATCAGTATTTCTGGATACTTCTATCAAATCTGATACATTATCTTCAGCACTTTTACCTGCAAGACTTGCAAGTTCATCAAATACCACATTAATAGATTCTTGCACTGTATCAGTTCTCAAGTTATAGATTCTATATGCCTTGATATTCTTAGAATACCCTAAGAAAAATCCTTTATCACTCTTAGAATCAAACTTGTGCAACTGATCTCTATCATTCAAAATGTAACAAACACAACCAAACACATGAAAATATTTCAAATTTGGTTTCTTATTATTCAGAATCTCATAAGGAGTACAATTACTACCAAAACGAATATAGACTCTATTCACAATGTGACAAGCAGTATTTAAAGCTTCAACCCAGAATTTCTTAGACAATCTTTTTGAGGTTAGCATAACTCTTGCCATGTCTTGCAAAGTTATATTCTTTCTTTCAAAAATTCCATTTTGAGGTGTTTTAGGTGAAGAAAACTCTTGCAAAATACCTTTCTTTTCACAAAAATTAGTAAACAAACTGTTTTCAAATTCTCTTCCATGATCAGACCTTATCCTACTGATCTTTAAACATAAAACAGTATTAAACCTTTTTTAAACAATTTTGAACTCAGAAAATGTATAATATTTTTCTTTCAGAAAAATAACCCAAGTGTTGGGGTTATACTGAAAAGTGTGCTTTGACTTTGTATAACCAAACTGAAGTTTCTTATTTATTTACTGAAATAAATTATTTAATCACTGTTGCATTAAATATGAATGAATGTTATATATGTTTATTACAAACCCTTTCAATAAGACAGTACGTATTACGTTGTAGTTAATTTGGTGATACCCGATCACTGAAGATCAAATTAACAGCCCTCGTAATTAAGTACAAATTCACAATTCAAATGGAAATGAACGAACCATCATGAACGGTTGAAGTGTGAGACCCAGATTGGCTTGTCTTGACCAAGGGATCACACTAGCGCATTTAGGTGCGTTGAATGAGGACCTACAGGAGGACAAATTCTTTGGTACTGAATATACAAGAATTAGACTTCAGCGGTGCGTTATTTCTTAATCTCTGTCCCTTAAATAGGATCTTGTGAAATTAATTACTATTGCTTTGATTTATGATGGGAAGAGAGTCAATGCGATTCGATACCTTATATCTTGGGCAATATTATTGATTACATGACGATTGATGACATTTAATACGGAGAATCGCGTGCAAGTACGTCTTGCTTGATTTGTCCCCTTGGTGGGCTCAGAACCTTTATCATACCAAATCTTGCAAGTGGAAATTTATTTCCGGTATGGATAATAATGTTGAGATGTCTTTACTCCAAGGACAAAGATATTAATTAATATAAAGCTTGTTCAGTGGCTGAATTAATTAATGGACTAATATAATCTTAAACGCGGGAAATAATGACCGGGAGTCATGTTATATGTGAAATCGTAATATGGATTAAGATTGATAGTTCAATATTAATTTTATAGTGGAATAAATTAATATTAATGGACTTGAATAATATTTGGCTCAAAATATTAAAGCTTCATAGTCCAGTGAAGGTCCAATCTTAATTCTCCTAAAGGCCCCCCAAATAGCCCAAAATAAAGTCCAATTAATGAGAGAGAGAAGAAAATATTCTTGCTATATTTCCAAGTTGTAATTTTCGAAATTTTGTAGTTAATTAGGAAGAAAAGATTGTCTTGATTTTCTTGTAGATATTTTATGGAAAGAGATAATTATTGTAGGAATACATAATTATCCCATAAATTCAAGAAGTCAAATCTTGACTCCTAATATCTTGTAATTTTCGAAAATATGAGGAAGAAGAGGGGAAAGAATTTTTTATGGAAAATTTAATTAAGGAGAAAAGAATATAGAAGATATATCCAAGATTTCTTGGAGACCAAAAAAAGATTTTCTTCCTTAGTTTCCTAACCCTAATTTTCGCCCCCCTCCTCCCTATTTATAGGGGATGTGCTCTTCATTCCCAAGTGCAATTCCATGTATTGGAAATATTAGATATCCACAAAGGTGGTAGCAAAATATTTTATTTCTCTCCATTAAAATCGTTCGTGCGAATCCTCCCACCGGATTACGTTCGTGGACTTGGGGATATATTTGGGAAGGCTCTTGGGTTAATCCATCGTCTCAAAGCTTGTATCTAGAAGAGGTTAGTAATTTTGTAACTCCTATTTCTGCATGTTTAGGATTTACGTGAATTATGTGTATGCATGTTGTTTAATTATTATGTTGAATTAATTTAGGATTAATTCATGTTAGTAATTATTTATTTAATTTAAATATGTATTTAAAAATCATCTTGAATAGATCCGGGCACCCTAATTTCCCAACACCAAGTATATCTAGAAAAATCATCTACAAGAACATATGAATACCTCTTTCCACCTAAACTTTAAGTTTCCATAGGATCCATTAGATCCATATGAATCAACACACAACACCTGTTTGTTGTACATGCTGACAACATTTGATGTGTTGTCCTTACTTGCTTACCTTTCTGGCATGGTCCACAGATTTTTCCTCTTTCAAAGTTAAGATCAGGTAAATCAACAGAAGCACCTAGTCTATGCAATTTCTATATACTTCAATAATTAGCATGACCAAGTTTTTGATGCCACAAAATAATATCATCTGCTTTAGCACTTTTACAAGCATGATTTGAACCAATTAAATAGCAATTATCAGCAGATCTTTTGCCAATCATTAAGCAATCATCATTTTTGTCAAACACATAGCATGAATTCTTGTCAAACTTTACATGTAAATCATCATCACACAAGTGACTAATACTAATCAGATTAGCAAGTAAACCTTTTACATGTAACACATTTGTCAACTTTGGAAAACCAGGAACATTCAATATTCCTTTTCCAACAACTTTACCTTTTGAACCACCATCATATGTAACATGACCACCATCACAAGATGTATAATTAGACAGATAGTCAATTTGACCAGTCATGTGTCTAGAACAACCACTATCAAAGTACCAAAATCCAGGAACACATGCTTTCAAAGATGTATACACAACGTTACATGACATGTTCTTATGTATCAACTTTTTTAATGTTATTAACATGTTTTATAAGGTGTTTATAAGGTAAAACAATTCCAGCTTTTAAGTGTCTTCTTAACTTAGAATAATATGGACGAATATGACCTACTCCAGTACAATAAAAACAGACATACTCTTTAAACAGACCATCAGATTTCTTATGTTTACCTTTCAAAGGTTTTGGCAAAGAAGTTTCAGCTTTTACAAAAGAAATAGGTTCACATGATATAGGAGTATTCTCAAAAGTTTTTACAAAACCAAGTCCAGCATTATCAGATCTACCAATCATTAATGCCTCATTCAATTCAGTAGTACTTGCATAAAACTTTTAAAACTAAGAGTATTGCACTTGAGTTCATCTTTCAAAGCAGAAATTTCCACATCTTTTCTAGTTAAAAGAATTTCAAGCTTTACAAGATTCTCTTTCAAATCTGAATTTTCTAAAGATAAGGAACTCAACACCTGTTTTTGAGTTTCTAATCGGATTTAAACTTCAGATAATCAGAGTTACAATCAGCAGAACTTGATGTTTTAGCATTCAGAATAGTTCCAGCAAAACAGTTAATCTCAGAGTTATATTGACTGAATGTTATTTCAGATGTTGTATGAACATCTGAATCTGATTCAGACCAATAATCATCGAGATCATTATCAAATGTATCATCATAAACTATTCTAGCAGATGTAGCACTTAGTTAACATTTACCAGCATCAGTTTCATCATCAGAATTATTACTTAATGTAGCATTAAAGTTCATCTTCTTCCTAAGAATAGTATTAGCACATTCATTAGAATAATGACCATATCCAGAACATGCATCACATTTAACCTTTTTTCTGTACACAAGATCATATTTGAACTTGTTATCCTTAGTAAATTGTCTAGGTTGATTGAAACTGGAAGACTGACTTGGAACAAGCTTTTTATCAGAGGGAGAAGAGTTCTGGTTAAACTTATCCTTTGATTGAAATTGACCATTTAGTCTTCTGAACTTTCCATTTAAAAAAGATTTGAGTTGCTTAGTGATAAGAGCAAATTGTTCATAAAAATTGTCATCACATAAATCAGAAACATCATCATCAGAATCAACTTCAGTAACATAAGGATGTTTACCAATATTATCAAAAGTTTCACCTCTAAAAGCAAGTACTTTCTTGTCTTTATCTTTCTCATGTTTATCATCATCTAACATATTTGAGTTAATCTCATAAGTTTTCAAAATACTAATCAACTCATTTTGACTCAACAAAACAGTGTTCTTAGCCTCTTCTATTGCAGATATTTTAGCATCAAATTGTTTAGGAACAATTCTAAGTCTCTTATTAACTAACCGAGTGTTGAAAATTGGATCACCAAGTGAGTGTGACTCATTAGCAATCTCACTTATCATTTCATTGTATGATGAAATGTTCTCATCATCTTTCATCTTCAAGTTTTCAAACTTGGTTCCCAACATTCTGAGTCTTGTTCTTCGAACACTTCTGATCCTTCACAATGTTCCTGCAATATTTTCCATGCATCCTTAGAAGAAACACAGTTAGATATCAGTTTAAACATAGAAACATCAGTAGCAGTACTAATCGCATTAAGGACTTTAGAATTGAAATTAACCGATGTGCATTCATCATTAGACCAATCAATCTCCCTTTTGACTTGTGATTCACCATCATTATCACCAACCGTCTTTGGTGGATTCCAACAGACAACACACTACGCCATGCTCTCTATTCTATAGAATTAATGTACATGTGCATTTTAGGTTTCCAGTATGGGTAATTTGATCCATCCAAAATTGGAGGTTTTAAAGAAGGGGTTAGTAGATAATCCATTGCAAAAACACACTTTAAACACAGGACCTTTAACTTAGTGTATCAAGTTTATGGCTCTGGCACCAACTGAGAGTGTGTGTGCATATATTTACAGAGTGTTGTTGAAAATGTTGTGCAACATGTAAAATAACATATGGCAGCGGAAGTATAAAAACGCAGTGCAAAGGATTTCCAAAATTGTGTATAGTCTATAATCAGACTATACGAACCTCATGGTTAAAAACATCACTATAACAAGTAGTGAGATACACACGAACCTTTTTCAAGATCCTACAAGGAGTAGTGAAAAATCACACACCAAAAATCAATTTATTCAATCAAGTAACTAGTGATCTTATTCAACCTAAACTTGATTTAATAAGACAACATCAATACTAATGGGAAATGTTGGAATACACTCGACCAGTACAAATAGACATAGCATCGACCCTCACACTCCACTCACGGTTGTGTCTCGGATGCTACTCTCTTAAGTTTGGAGTAGAGCAAATGAGATTTCACTTTAAATAAAACTTGAATGTCGATCAATACAGTCTATTTATAGACTTGAAGACCAACTGCATTGTCCTATCCACTAAGTATGGACAGGCTTTAACTTCTCTTCCACTATCTCCATGATCTTGGTGTAACCACCCATGATCTTTCTATTCTTACTCCATTCCAGTGCAACCGCTTGACAGTATCCGAAATTGTCTTCAACGTGCCATGTAGGATACATAGGAAAACACATCTAATAAAATAGAGTCAGTGTTAGGAGAAAGGGAAAATTTATGATGTTGTGCAGAATGTTGTTCAACATCTAGAACAACATCCGTGCAACATCAACATGAACCACCCACTTTGAAGTGTTTCATAGTATGACAACAACCTTCAGTCCTTTCAAGGAGAGGCAAAGCAGACTTCATTGGTGTAACCTAGATTTCAGGTGACGGTGACATCCTTCATTTCTGGTGATCCCTTGGAAGTCGCTAATCGTGCTAAAATATCGGCTCACAAATTTTGTTCTCTTGGGATTAGTTTGACGTGGATTTGGTCGAACTTTTGACATAATATCTTTACAATTTCTTGGTAGGCTGCCATCCTGCCGTCCCGTGCTTCGTATTCCCCTGAGATCTGGTAGGCCACGAGTTGGGAATCTGTGTGAACTTGCAGTCTTTTGACACCCATGGCTATCGACATTTCTAGGCCGATGATGAGCGCTTCATATTCGGACTCGTTGTTAGTCTCAGGGAAATCGAAAGTGATGGCATTCTGGAAGGAAATACCCTCCTGGCTTATAAGAACCAACCCGGCCCCCTATTTATTGGAGGTCACTGACTCGTCCACAAATAACTCCCACGGTGGGCTGTCTGAACATTCGGCCCCTGATGAGAAGGTGAGCTCGACGATGAAGTCGGCTAGTGTCTGGGCTTTAATGGCAGGCCGGGGTGTGTATGTTACCCCGTATTGTCCTACCTCAATTGCCCATTTGAGGCATCGGCCCGTTATATCTGGTTGAAGTAACACATTTCTTAGGGGTGTGGAAGTGAGGGCCTCGACTTGATGATCGAAGAAGTACGACCTCAGTTTCCTCACGCTCATGACTAACGCATATGCCAACTTCTCCAGCACCCGGTATCGCTGCTCATTCTCGCTCAGTGTCTGACTGACAAAGTAAATCGGAAATTCATTCCTGTCTTCTACTTGGACTAGGACTGCACTCAAAGTCATTTCAGAGGCCGCGAGATATAGAAAAAGCTTCTCCCCTGGGACTGGCTTCGATAGGATGCTTGCGTCCGCTAGGTAAGCCTTGATTTTATCCAGAGCTTCCTGGCTTTCAGGTGTCCATTCAAATTTTGATCTCCTTCGGATTGTGTCGAATAGTGGTTTGCATTTGTCCCCCATTCGGGAGATGAACTTGTTCAATGCGGCCAGACAGCCTGTGAGCTTCTGTACTTCTTTCATATTTTGAGGGGCTCCCATGTCCAATATGGCTTTAAATTTTGCGGGATTTGCCTCTATTCCTCGCTTGCTTACCAGATATCCCAAGAATTACCCAGATTCAACCCCGAAATTACATTTCTTGGGATTTAGTCGCATGTTGAACTTTCTTAGGATGTAAAAAGTTTGTGCCAGGTGCGTCAGGTGGTCTTCCAACCTCAGGCTCGTGACTACTATGTCGTCCACGTAAACCTCTACCGACTTGCCGATGAGGTCGGCAAACATATGGTTGACCAGTCTTTGATATGTTGCCCCTGCGTTCTTTAAACTGAAAGGCATTCTTTTCCAGCAGTAGATGTTCTTCTCTGTCAAGAATGAAGTATGATGCCGGCCTGGCTCGTACATGGCTATCTGATGGTATCCTGCGAAGGCATCCATGAACGACATAATCTCGTGGTCCGCCGTGTTATCTATCAGGTGGTCGACGTGGGGCATTGGGAAGAAATCCTTTGGACAAGCACTATTGAGGTCGGTGAAGTCGATGCATAGTCGCCAACTCCCGTTCAACTTTTTCACCAACACGGCATTAGCCACCCATTGGGGTTGATCTGCCTATGTGATCAGGTCGTTGTCTAACAGTTTCTTTATCTCCTCGGCTAGTGCTGCATACTTCTCTAGGCCGAATTTTTGCCTTTTCTGGTCTATTAGCTTCCGAGCTGGATCTATGATCAATTTATGGCAAGCGACTTCTGGGTCGATCCCCACCATGTCTTTGTGCGACCATGCGAAGTCGCCCAAGTTCTTTTTGAGAATGTCGATGACTTCCCCTTCAGGTCGTCCGGCATCCTGGAGCTTATGATTACTTCGAGATCCGGTCGGGCTGGGTCTATCTTGACTTTCTCGAGGTCTTCCCCCGGGACAGCCCTTGAGGTATTTTGTCGGGGGTCATCTATCTCTGCTTCGAGTAGAAATTCTTCTGGTTCGGGCCCCATTCTTGGATCGAGGTCGTCATGACTTCTTTTCTTGTTCATCTTGTTATTCATAACTTCGCATTCTTTTTCACTATCTATTACAAGTATTTGTTTGCTAGATATTAATGCGGAATTGAAAAGAGACGGGAATAAATCAAACAACCTCTTGCATCAACTTGGTCACCTTTGACGGTGCCGACCAGTCCACTCTTGGTGGGAAACTTTACACAAAAATAAAAAGTTGAGGACGCAGCCTCGAATTCGTGTTCAAAGGGCATATCCCGAGGAAACAATTATAGGAGCTCGGGAGGTCGACAACTAGAAAATCTAAAAGCCTAGTGGCCCTAACTTCTTCATTCAAAGTGGAGACTAACTCAACAGCTAGACGAATCATTTCTGTCGGCCTCACAGTCGCATCTCCAAAGCCCTTCACGATGTGGTGGCATGGGGTAATGTGGGTGTCATAGTCCCCGAGCTGGTCTAGGGTCTTCTTAAAAAGGATTTTGCAAAAGGCTCCTCCGTCTACTAGCAAACAGCATACGGTAGTGCCCATGATGTTAGCCTTGATCACCAAAGGGTCGACGTTTTGATAGACTATGCAGGCCTTATCCTTTTTGCTAAATTCGATCGTGTTGGTCTCCTCCTCTACCGTGAAAACTGGTAGCACCACCTTTCTGACATTTTCTATCACCCTTATCTCCACCTTCAATCGTCTTTTGGATGAACCGGTTGTGGAGAGTCCCCCAACCGTTCAGAGCGGGAAGAGGGTGTGTATGATGCGACCTCCAGCGCCTTCGGGCATGGGTGGCACTGGTCGTTCCCTGGAGTGGGTTCTGCCTGCCGAGGTTGGTTCTGCTGGTGGCCTCCGTGGGCCTGTTCTTGATTCTTCTGAGGTCGCTTGACAAACTCGTCCAACAACCCATCCTCGTACAGCCTCCAAAGCTGGGGAAGCAAGTCTTTGCATTCGCTTGTGTAATGGCCTGTCTATTCATGGAAGTGGCAGAACTTGTTGGGGTTCGACTTACTCTTATTCTTGATAGGTCCCGGAGGGAGGAGCAACTCTCGATCTCTTATCTGGTTGTAGACATGTCCAGGTGTCATGCCTAATGCCTCCATCAGTTTCACTGGATGTTCTCTTCGAAAGGCTTGAAGTTACCGGGTGCCTTACAGTGACCCCCGGTTTTCTTGGAGCTCTTCTTTGAGTCTGCGACCTCCCTGTCATCGGAGAGTCTAGATTCCAGAAGTTCTGATGCATGGATAATGTCGCTAGCTAACCTTCTGAAGTCGGTATAGCTGACTGGGTATTCGGTGGTTATGCGCCGCCATAGTTTGGTTTCCTTTTTGAGGCCGGAACGGCCCCGAGTACCTTGGATTCGTCTCCGATAGGGTTCCCTTCGAGTATGAGTTTGTCGATCCTTTCGATGTAGGATCGATCAGACTCATTGTCGGCTTGTTGGGTATTCATCAGTCGCTGCTTGGTCGCAGGTCGGGGTGCCAAGGCCATGAAGTGGGTTAAAAATAATCTTGCGAGCTGCTCGAACGTGTCTACTGAGAAGGGTGGTAGCGAGGTGAACCACTGATGAGCCTGGTCGCTCAAAGTTAGAGAAAACAGCCGGCATTTGGTAGCATCCGTTGCGCCCATGGAGGCCATGTAAGAGTTATACTTTGCTATGTGGACCCTTGGGTCCGTGTTCCCACTGTAGCGATCTAAAGCCGTTATGTTGACTTTCCGTTGGGTGGGTGCCAAGGTGACCATGGTTCCGAGCGGAGAGTCTGGAATGGTGAGATTATGGTCACCGGTGAACCACTCGATTCTCCCGCCCGCCGAGAAGTTCTTTGGACCGTCCCCGCCAACGACGATCTTCATGTAGCGATGGTCCTTGGGAGGGAAGGTCGCTCGTGGATTGCCCTGGTGGATTGCTGAGCCCCTCGGTAGCTCGTCATGATGCAAGTTCAGAGCAAGAGCGAGGTCCCGCTCCACCTGGTTGGCAAGTCAGGGTTGAGAGTGTGCCTCATCATCGATGTCCATCGGGGCTTTCTGGGCTACCTGATCTCCAAGTCGGCCAAACACGTTGCCCGATCCTGCCGACTTTTCTAGGAGCCGGCGGTTCCAAATGATGGCGTGCTTTACCGGATCATACGACAGTTGGCCTGTGGAGCGCCCTTTTTCGACGACGGCACTCTTGCCCTTAGAGGCTCCGGATTTGTGTGTCACCTTGATCGGCTGCTGTTCGTCCTCGTCATCAAAGGCGAGGCGTTTCTTGTAGAGGACGGCCAATACAGTCTTGGCATCCTCTGGCGTCTGGACAAGGTTCCACCGGTCAGGGGTGGCCTCCGGGACAGCGGGGTGAGACCGTTGCGAACTCATTGAGGCCTCGATACCGTCACAGGGATCTGTCTCATTTCTGGTAGCGTTACCTTGGTTGATCGCCATTGATGAAAGACGGGTCTCCTGAGGATTTATGAGTAAATCGACAGAAAGTTTCTCACAGACGGCTCCAAATGTTGTAACCTAGATTTCAGGTCTAGGGCAACACATGTATGATGAATCGGATCAAACAGGTAACGAACAATAAATGTAAATTGTGCTCAAATTTGGTTACCCATATCGTCTTTTAAATAAGACTACGTCTGGGGGCGTACAAGCCAGGAGTGTTTTACTATATATGTTTTACTACGTCAGGTCTAGAGTTCTAAGATTGTTCCCTTTACAATGAGCATTACACGTTGTATTTATAGACAATTAACTAGGTCACAGATCTTCGTGGGCTCCCTCCACGGGCTTGATGAGGCCTCCGCCGCCACTGCTAGGGTTTCCTCAACCGACCCGAGATTTCCGCGTCTAGATTTACTTGCCTTGCTTACGCCCCTCGATATCCGCGTCGTTAGCTGTCCATATCTTTACCATGTTTATCCTTTTACCGACTTCGGACTAAAGTCGCTTCCGACCGGTGGTCTTCCCTAAGTCGCTCTGCGACCTCCTTAGCTCCAATGAAGTCGCTCTGCGACCTCCTGATTCCAAATGAAGTTGCTCCAACTGATTGATGCATGAAAGAGACTTGCTTCATCAGATTGGATTATTTCATGCTACAACATTCATCTCGTCACACCTTCCCGCTATAATGATTGTGATTTCCTTTCCACCCCTTCAAACACTCTCCTGCAAATGTGCAACCCCAACCCCTATTAAAAAAATTCTTCAATTCTCGCCTCCCTCCACTACTTACCCTCAAACTCTCGCCTCCCTCCCTTGCTAGCGCCGACCCAGAGGAAAGGATTTCTCAATATTTAGTTCTTGTTCCAAATTATCACAATCCAACAATATTTCTACGCATACGAAACATGGGTTTTATTTGAAAAACTAATCAAAATCATTACATGCACTTAATCAAGAAAATTAATAAATCGATTACCTTGAGTGAAAGGGTTTTAGAACAACTACAATATCCACAAGCAACAAATCTATTCCAATTTCCTCAAATCCCTAATTTTGTCAAAAAAAATCATCTAAATTCAACTCCAGAAAAAAAAAATAGATGATGAAACGAAATTGATCAGAAACCATTTACCGAATTGAACAGAGACCGATAATCGTCAGAAACTCACGCGGAAAACGGATAGCTTCTCCTCCTCAACGCTCTCGCCAGCCATCGCCTCGCCGTACCCTCCGTCTAGCAGCCGCTTCAATTCTCGCGCCCCTCTCTCGCCAGCCGACGCCACGCCCCTCTCTCGCCAATAAATACATAAAAATGTTACAAATATATATCCCATTAATAAAATCAATTTATTTATGAGTGTCACAACATATACTTCCACCATGTTGGTTGCTCATATAATCAAACAATCCTATAACTTGATCCAATTTATGAATGCAGTACACCAGAAGTAAACAATGTTTCCTTTTTATATAGCCGTATGAATACAGAAGGGAAAACTAATTCTAATTGATGTTATTGGATTAACCAAAATTAAATAAAATTATGGGGATATAATCAACCAATTGTTCATCATGCACTGTAAATGCAATATTAGTTAACAGACAACATCTGAATTAATTTGATTTTGAAATTTCGTATGGATTAAATGACCAAAATAATAGGATATATAAACACAGGGCTATATTTATGTCACCCAACTATTCGAGTTAAATAGCTCGGAAAGTGTGATAGTGGCGCTGCAGAAATCGAAGTATCATCCAGGAGTTTTTAACCAGTGATCAAGAATCGAGAATACATGATGTATACTAAGACAAAAATGAAGTTTGAATAAGAAGGAAAATTACCAGTTTCTCCATCGTTTTTTGGTGTGACTCTTTGCTTCTTTGCCAAAGCTCATTCCTCATTTCTTTTCCTTCAGATGTAACCTGCAATTGCCAACATTAGAAAATATTAAGATTGCCCTAAAAAATATAGGAGATGAACAATAGACCTTGGTAGAAATTAATATTCCATTCCACGTAGTAATTTTTTGTGTTTTACTATGGATCACAAGATGCATCTTTCTTTTCAAATATTCATAAAAGATTGAATGAGACTAAATATAAAAAAAAAAACCATAAATCAGAAAAGCAATTAAAGCTTCCTGACACCGATGATAGCAGTAGGACGGCATGCATCAACAGTAGAAGAAGAGCAGCATTATTAGAAACCATTTTTGCTAAGATTAAATAATTCTCAACACAAACTATATTATACAAGTTGTGGACATTGTAAATGATTAGATGGTGATTCACGTTCTGCCTTACAAAAATGAATGGATCTACATATCCCATACATAAATACATGAGAATTCAAGTATTGGACTCTAAATTAGTGGCAACAAACACTAATTCGATCACTTAAAGTCATCTGCAACTAATTAGCTACGAAATAGGATCAACTTATGCAACTAATTGCGTAAACATGCAAAAACACAATGTCAGCTTAGGACTAAACACAAAAAAAGCAGACATTTTCTGCTAGAGAGGAGTCGGAAGGATGACGGATGTAGACGACGCAGATTGGCGGGGGTGGGAGAACCCTAGCGTTGTGCACCTCCCGTTAGCCGCCCCGCCCCCTCCCCTCCCTCAAGCTGTCATCATCCGACCTGCAGTGGCAAACCTTTATCCTACCTCAAGCGTTCCCCTTCTACACCAGAGCTTTTTTGCCTATATTATGAAACACAAGAATGTGGAATAAAACATAAGTATATACCATCAAATCCACAATCGGCAATCATCAATAAATATATTTCATCTTCCGCTTTTTCTACAATGATGATATAACTTTACCTTTCAAACCTCCCTGTTAAGGCGGCAAACCGATGGTGAGAAACATAACATCGTCAACCTCCTGTCTTCGTTCCCCGCCCCCTACCCTCGCTCGAGCCATCGTCTTCCATTCCATAGGCGCAGTCCCTTATACTCCCTCAAGCGTTCTCATCGTCACCGTGCCCTCTCCTCCCATATACACCTATGTTTTAAAAACCGGAACCGGAAGTTCAGCCACCAGACCCATTTTTTTCTCTCTCTATCTACTCTTCCCCATTCAATATGGTGGTGGTTGGACTAACGGTGACGGTGGGGTTTGTAGACGGCGGTGGTAGCGGCGATGGTGGTTTTGTAGACGGCGACGGTGGTTAGAGTTTCAGGCGGGTGGAAGTGGTGGCCCGCGGCGGCAGAGGCGTTTTCGAAAATTCACGATTTGCTTCAGGTGATTTGGATGATTTTTTTACGGAGGAATTTTGTGTGACATATTAGTTTTATTTTTTAAAATTATTTTGTTCTGAAAATTATTGTGTATATATTTTTTGTGGATTTTGATGCATCTACATCGGCCTTTGAAAGATAACAAAAAATCAAAAAAGTTTTGACTGGATCCAGAGGTTTGGTTTCCAAGTGCTAAGAAAAAAAAATCTAAAAAAATGAAAGAGAAGAAATTCACGTTATTTTTAGTTTTTCTCCACTTTCAAATATGTGATGGGTCTTTTTGGGGGAAACGGTTGTTTCTACAAAAATTCCAACAGATTATTAGGATTAATTTGCAAGATTGGCAGAATTTTTTCACTAAATTTGATGATTGTGATTTTGTTAAGAAAAAATGATTTATATGGTTTTGGTTGTGATATACTTCATTTGTCCTATTTTTTATTATTTAGCTGGGGTTTTTTTTGAGATGAATAAAGAAAAAAGGAGTCTAATAATATTATTAAACCACTTTTAATTAGTAATAGATAATAGATAATAGATTATTTAAAAAGTAGGAGTTATTTTAATATTATTAAATGTTGATAAAATCGTGTAAAAAAAGTTGCTAAGCCACTTTTTAATTAAAAAATAATAATTTATTAAATTGGTCATTAAAATACTTTTTGGTTCTCTCTAATATTTTTTAGTTAAATTGTTTTAAAAATTATTTTATTTCCATTTCATCCCCCATCTATTCTCTGTCTCTCTCATCAGCCAAACCCATTTTTTCTCTCTCTATCTATTTCCCCATTCAAATGGTGGTGGTTGGACTAACGGTGACGGTGGGGTTTGTAGACGGCGGTGGTAGCGGCGATGGTGGTTATATGGTTTCCACGGTATAATTTGGTGGAAGTTATGTTACTATTAATTCTGATTTTTCAGGTGATTTGGATGATTTTTTTTACGGAGGAAGGTTGACATAGGGGTTTTATTTTGGAAAATTATTTTGTTCTGAAAATTATGTTAAAACCAACTCGGCCTTTGAAAGTAACAAAAAATCAAAAAATGACTGGATCCCGTAAGGTTTGGTTTCTGAGGCTAAGAAAAAAAAATATAAAAAAACACAAGAATGAAATTTTTGTTATTTTAGTTTTTCTCTACTTTCAAATTTGATGGGTCTTTTTTTTGTATACGGTTGTACAAAAACAAATTATTTAATTTGTATATTGGCAGAATTTATTTAAATTTGTGATATTTTGTTAAGAAAAATTTATTTATATTATATGCAATATATTTTTGTTCTATGCAAATGTATTATCGTGTATATTCAATGCAATTTTAGGCATTTATTCATTTTTATCTTGAACAATACTTTTTTTTACAATGCATTTGTCCTCGAGCAATTGAGGTTTTGTGCACATATGTAATGTTTTGGAGTTGTGCAATTTTGTTCATGATCTATGCATTCTTCGCTTGCATTTTCTTGGAATAAAGGGCACAAAAATATTACGCTAAATAAATTAATTATTAGAACTAAAGAAATAAATTATTTTAAAATTAATTCATTTATTATTTTAAATTTGAAATAATTGTTAAATATTAATTATTAATTCTATTAAATATTTTTTGAGAAAAATGTACATCGTGTATATTCAATGCAATTTGAGCATTTATTTTTTTATGAACAATAATAATGAATTTGTCATGTCATTTGTGAACTCAATAGCCAAGTTGTGCAATTTTGTTCATGATCTAATTTTTTTTTTTAATGGAATAAAGGGTAAAAAAAATATTACGCTAAATAAATAATTATTAGAGTTAAAGCTAAAATTATATAAAATAATTCATTTATATTTTAAATTTTGTAATTGTGAAATGTAATTATCAATCTATTATTGAGAAAATTTATATCAGAAAGTGGGATAATGTGCAAGGTTTTTATGGTCTAATAACTCTTTATTCATTGTAAGTGGGATAAATTACTATTGGGAGTGAAATATATTTTTGATTGTTCAAAAACTAAGTTTTAAACTAAGTGGGATAATGTACCTTATAGTAATTTTGTGATGTGAAGTGTAGTTATCAATCTGTTATTCAATTTATATTAAGTGGGATAATGTGCAAGGTCATTCTCTTCTCCACTCTTTATTCATTGTAAGTGGGATAAATTACTATTGGGAGTGAAATATATTTTTGATTGTTCAAAAACTAAGTTTTAAACTAAATATTATAATCACATAAATATATAAGTAATTATTTGAGAAAAAATAAGGTATGCACTTGCATACCTTTAGGTGTACATGCATCCGTCCCGGCGTAAAAGTAATCGCTTCTATAGTCAACTAGCACCTCACATGTCTTATCAAACTTGTAAATCATAATTTAACCAGGCACATGAAATAAAAACATCGAATCCTCTATCCTCTCTACGATGATCATACCTAGCAACTCAGCTCTATTACCGATTGTATATATACCAACCATTGATTGCAAATCATCTCAGCTATGTGGAAGCAAAGTGTATAATCGACGTCGAAGTGTAGGCAATGCAAATGTCCATTTGATTCCATAATATATTTCTAGGATGCATTTCTTATTGGAGGACAAGGAATGCATTTGTTATCAATGCAAGTATAGATGGGATGCTTGTTTTTTGCTTGAAAGATCCTGAAGGGGGATGAGTTTCCCCCCATCTCGACCACTTTTCGAATTTGCACATCTCATTCTCTATCAAAATACACATTCAACTCTATTATACACATACTCCTTAAGACTATGACACCACCACTTTCTTTAGAGAACTCATAACGGTCATCCAATGAGGTGTTTAAAGATTGAATGAATTAATTTTGATATTTAAAACCATTGTGGGTTACTATGAAATTGGATAGAGAGTCTCATTCATCCAAACATATTGATAGAAGAGAGAAGATAATTTTGGCAGCAAAGTGGGTGGATGACGTGAGAGAAAATGTGGTGATGAGACCTATATGGGTGGATGAATAATTGATGAAGTATTGTGAGAGTGTGTTTAAAAACTTGGTGTTT
The DNA here is from genome assembly GCA_037126765.1 of Stenogyne calaminthoides. NCBI lineage: Eukaryota > Viridiplantae > Streptophyta > Magnoliopsida > Lamiales > Lamiaceae > Stenogyne > Stenogyne calaminthoides. The sequence goes on along the minus strand of JBBCBC010000026.1, from coordinate 15,927,032 downwards.
TCATCCATCCATTGTGGATCCTCTTACACTAACCTATCCTCTCTTATTTTTCTTACACCAACTAATTACTTCTCCTACTCATTTTTCCACTTTTCTCTCATATAATAATTACCCCATTAACTAACAATAATAAAATAATACCACATCATCATTAATAAGTATTGATTTGACATAAACCCCCATAAAACCCTTAACACATTCAATACAAAAACAAACATAAATTATGTATTCATAGAATTTGTCCCATTTACCTTTTTTACCATCCAGCTTTGCCTAATTCATGGCGAAAACAAACATGGTCAAAGGGTTTCAGATTAAAAGGGGATTCAAAATGTTGAGATGGTGATAAGTCCTAAAGAAAAGGAAAATAGTCTAGGACTAGGTGTAGGAGCTGCTGATAGATTATCAAAGAAAGTAAAGCAATCTCACTGTACAAAATAAGTAATATACATTATACTAAGCAATACATTTATGGTGCAAAATATATAATCAAAATTTGACGGTAAAGATTATAAACCAAGATAGAAATATTAAATATTGTTAGACATAACATAAATTGAACAAAAGATATCGAAAGGTCGAGATTCATCAAACATTTAAGATCTATGAGCAGAAAAATACGATAAAACCTAATATGGAATCTGTAGATGTACAAGTTGTTTGTACTTTGTACCATACAACTATTATTTTTATTAAATGGTACTAAAGTGATAAAATATGTTTCGAAAATATTTTTGGAAAATAACTTAAAATTTCGAAAATAGTTTCCGAAAGATTTCTATATTATCGAATATTATTTTCTAAAAATCCTTAAATTTTTTGAAATTTTGTATAAATTTCAGTGAACCAGATCCGAAAATTTTGAATGCGTGTGATGCGAAAAATAAATGCGTGAAACCATAGAAGTAATTTTATGTCCTACCTAGACGATATATTTGTCCAAAATACAATCACATTAATAAAAAAATCACATTTATACAACAAACTGTTGAAGAAAAAACACATTATGTGCCTCCATTAAGTGTAACCAATTGAGAGATAAATTAGGGTCTTCATCAAGTGTAATAAATGGAGGAATAAATTATACATTTATTATATTTATTGTACACCCTATATAAAGGGATCTCTTGTATAGAATAATGCGCTGATGATATAGTGAAATCTCCTGGCTTGGTATGCCCCCAAACGTAGTCGTTCTCGACGAACTAGGTCAACAAACGATCATCTCTATTATCCTACAACACGTTATCAGCACGAGTGCTCAGCCTGAGTTTTATAATTTCACAGCCTCACTCCCAAGTTCAAAATCGTCGGATTCGGTACTTAAATCAAAGATAAAACTCAAGTGCACAGATCGATTTTTCTTAATCCAAACTATGGTAATACATTTTTTATTGTGCTTTTCTTTATTATTTTTATTCCTTGCAATATTTGAGTTATTTAATTGACGAGACTTTTGAGATTAATTAGCATGTCGATGTTCTGTTGTAGTTCTACATCCTTTTAATTTATGTGAAAATCAGAAAAATAAATATAATTTTGATATTGATATCCATACAGTGTGCCTTCAATGAAATATTTGTTGATCTTTAATTTCAAATTGGTTTGAGCCTGTTCAAAAAGCATTGAAATTTTGTTTGGATTAGGTCCTCTGTACTCTTTTGTCTTGAGATCAATTTGTCAAAGTTTAGATATCATAATATGTATGAACTAGTTTGCATCCCAAAACTCTATATCTTGAAGATATATATCTGCTTTAGCTTGAAATAAAAGTTGGATGTGATTATGTATCTGCTATATCGTATCCAAGAACTAGCAATAATTCTGGATATCGTATTATTCGACTTTCTTTTTCTTTCTGCAATGCAGAATTTCTGCTATATAATCATTCTATTGCATTATACATCTTATTCAATTTAGATATCTAACTAAGTTTTATGTTGAGTTTTTCTTTTGTACTCGATATTGGTTATTACATCTATTTGATTGATGGAGACGAGCTCAAGGCTGACGAAACTGCCTACATATATGAGACGAGAAAATAGACACATGAACCTGCATTGGACGGCGTTCCGTCATTGTCGTAGGTCCTTCACTTTCATTACATCGATGTTGCCGTAATATAGGCTTGAGAATTATTTACTGTAGAAATTATGATTCATGTAAAAAAATCTTTATTTGCCCGTTATTAGTTTTTTCTGTGGACATTTTGATTCCCTGCAATTTAATGAATATAATTCCATCTAATGAAATGGGTGGCGTTGAATATATTTTTCGCAAGTAAAGCCACATAAAGAAACTATTTTGATGACGTTATTTGCTTGTCTATTATTACTTTTTTTGTGACTGATTTGATTCATTAAAATTTGTTGAACTTGCTGTTGGGAAATTTAGTTTTGATGAAAGTTCCAAAAACACATTAATAAGACCAGTCAGACCTGTTAGCTGACTAATGTTTATATTACCGCTATAGGAGACCAGTTGATAATGATTGTATAGAACAACTGATGTAATAGATAGGTCACATATTGAGGGGGAACTCAATATGTATAGGTCGATCCGAGATTCGGAAGGCAAACCGATATCCGAGCAGCCGTAATGCAAAACCGAAGCGGAAGATCGATCGATCGTCGATCTAGTTAGATAACTCACCAAGTCATGAAGTTCAAACTTAGAATACTCGAAGATCGATGACTTCCGGAAGATCGGACGAAGACCTACATCGGCCGTGAGTCCGCCGGTTGAAGCTAAGTCAACAGTAGCGAAGACTCTATCGGGTAGATCGATCGATCCGACCGATCAAAGTCACCACTAAGTGAAAACCGATGTTTCACTTGATCATACGTCGATGATCCGAGCAGAAGAATGTCAACCTTAGTTGGAAGAACAACACCGCAAAGTAAGTCTTCCATCCAATAAGGAAGAGACACGTATGAGCGGAGTCGATACTCGCGGGATTCGATGATGCTCTCTCCAACGGCTACAAATACATATTCACGCTTTTCGGCCATGCCGTTCTCGAGCACGTCACATCAAGCACGCAAGTCTACCAAAAATAGCACGAAATTCAAATTGCTCTCCAACGGCTCTTTGATCTCAAGGTCTATAAATATGGGATCACACTTTGAGTGAAGACACGGAAATCATACTGAAAAGCTTGACAATACAAAAAATACTCAGATTTTCATACGAAGAACACAAACAAGAAGCTTATTCTATATAGTGTTCATCCCATAAGTTCTTAGCATAGAAATCTTTTCATCTAGTTTGTTAGTCAACTTTTATACACAAGAAAAGATTTCATAGTTGGAACTAAAACAATCTTACCCAAACCCCAAGTCGGGATAAGTTGTTTAGCAAGATTTCGATCTAGGGTTTCTAGTAATTGATTTACGGGATCGGTTGAGTGAGAACTCTTAAAACATCTGTTGGTGTCTTGTGTTGGACTAACACACAAAACTAAGTCCGATCGGTTAAGTCGGTTAAGTTGGTTAAGTTGGTGCCCTTGTTATAGGGAAGAGTGGATGTAGGACCGGTTTGTCCGAACCACTATAAATCTTGTGTGCCTTTTTGCTTTGATTAAGCTGTTCTCACATCGCACAACTTTAAAAGCGCATACATATTCTAAGTTAAGATCGGTTAGCACCAAGCTTACGATCGTCGAGACTTGACAATTTTGTCATTGATTAAAATACCAACTTTGGAATCGATTTATACAATTTGGTTTTTTCACACGGGTAAAACTTAAGCTTCCATTTTTTTATCAGTTAAACCGATAGTTACCGAATCGATCCGCTTTCAAAGCGTCAATAAGTTGGTTATCGATCCGAATCGATTCACTTTCGACTCGATCGGGCTAAGCGCTATCACACACGATCAAGACGAAAAGTTTTTGAAGTCTATTCACCCTCCCCTCTAGACTTACGCCCTCACAAACCCGTTCGGGACCTACAAGTGGTATCAGGCGGTTGGTTCTCTGCACTAATCGACTCAGTGTATCATCGATTCTTGAGGAAGAATCTTTGTGGTCAACTGAACTGATCTTGAAAAACCATTTTTAAAACTCATTCATTTTCCAAAATCACTCAGCATGGATAACACCTCAGGTATGTATCATGATCTGCCGAAGTTCTCAATCGATGAGTATGCAGATTGGACCATATATATGTCCAACCATCTAGGCTCGATCCAGTGGGAGAATGATGGAAGTCATTGAAAGAGGACCCATCATTATTTATCCGACAACCCCGCGGTCGGAGGAGATCTGAGACTTTGCCCCTGGAAGTCTCGTACGAAAAAGCCCAGCCTTGATGGATGCAGAAGAGAGGAAACTGCATACTCTAGATACTATCGCAAGGCATATTATCATGAAAACAATGGATAAGGTCACCAAAGAAAAGATTAAGTATCTCAAATCTGCGAAAGCAATGTGGGATACTCTGGCTGAGATTTGCGAGGGAAACGAACAGATAAAAGACAGCCGTCTACAAGCCGAACTGGTGAAGTTCGAGAAACTGAAGATGCTGCCCAACGAAACCATCAACGAACTCGATGGAAGAATTACTATGTCTATAAACAAGCTTCGAGAACTTGGGTAGAGATGTCGATAAAGATATCAACTACAAAATTCTAAGGTCTCTCACCAAGAAGTGGGATATGAAGGTCACGGTGATCAAGGATTGCCAAGACATCTAAAAAATGAAACCAAGCAGCTTGTTCTTGAGCCTTAAAGCTCACGAGTTCGATTTGATTGAGAGAGGACAAGCGGATGAAGATGAGGTGCCCGCTGAAGCCTCAACTTCAAAATCAGTTGCTTTTAAGGCAACCAGCAGCAGAACGAAGGCCAACGAACCTATTGGGAATATAATGAGTCAGGCAGAACAGATCGCTCTGCTTACCAGGAAGCTTGAGAAGTCGGGCGTCAACTTGGTAAGTATCAAGATTTTATAAGGACTATCAACATAGCCGAGAAAAGAAGTAGGAGATCAGCCAACGGATCTCCGAGAAGAACAAGATCGATGATCGGAGGGATCACAGAGATGAAAGGAAGAGAGATAGTCTGAATGAGGAAAGAAGAGAAAACCAATCAGACAGAAGAAGCTCAGACTACTATCAGAAAGGCAAGTCACCTGATAGGTCGTACAGAAGGAGTGATTCACCTGGAAAGAAAGATTCGGTGGATCAAGGAGCATGCTTCAACTGTGAGAAGCCAGGTCACTATAGTGCAGACTGTCCAGAGCTGACGCCGAGAGAGAGGGAAGAAAAGAGGAACAGAAGAGAGCAACGTTACAGGGACAGAAGGGCCATGGTTGTCGATACGAGAATAGACGATTCTATCGCCCTCCGAGGACTCTCGATACTCCTCTCAGAAGACTTCGCCGATCAAGAGTGCCGTCGACTTCTATGAAAATGAAGATCTGATATTCTCTTCAGACGATGATGAGATCTGCCTGATGGCCAGGGAGGACCAATCTGAGGTAACCTCCAAACTTACTTCGTTCGCTTCTACACCTGCTATCATTAGCACACCTGCTGGGGAGATCGACCTGCAGCTCTACTCTGAGCAATTGCTTGAAGATCTCTCAAATGCAGTAGACACTTATGCTATAGTGGAAGCTGAAAATGATAAGCTGAGGACCAGAAATAATCAGCTTGCTAAAGAAAATGATCTATGTAAAGCCTCTGAACTTAGATCAGCTGAAAAAGCTGCTCGAAGGCAACTGAGGAATTTAAAATTCTCGAAGTTAAAGCTTCTGATCAGGAGAAGCAGATCAAAGATCAGCTGGCAATTAACAAACAGCAAGCTGATGACTTCAAAATCCTACAAGCAAAATTCGATGAGCTGTTCCAAAAGCATGAAAGTCTAAAATCATCTGAGGATGATCTGCGTAAGAAAATGGAAGTTTTTTCAAAATCATCTAAAACCGTTCAAGACATGAACGCCTATTTTCGAACAACGATTAATAAGAAGGGACTTGGCTATGACAACCCTTCCACATCCTCAAAAGCCCCGGCTGATTCATCTCAAAAAGGTGTATTCGATTTAATTTTCGACAAAGGTACATCAAAAGCCAAATATGTATCTAATAAGGAAAAGGACCAAATTGAAAGGGTAAAGGCGGTGCTCCAACCGTATGGGGGGAATGAAATGAACCCCAACTGGTAAATCATCAGCCGAGAAATCAACAGAAGAACCCAGTCCTTCTGAAGAAACCTCAACCTAATCAACAGATCGGGGAATCGAAAAAGACAACCCGAAAAAAGGGAAGTACAATCTGAGACCCAATCAAGGTCACCGCTTAATAAGCATGCCGTGTAAACCGCAAAAACCACCTATGCCTAAAAGATATGAATCTTTTAATGGTAGCAGTCGTACCTACCCTTATAATCAGAAATCTAGGGCTGCTGCACCTGAACCACACTGGATAAGAAGAAGACAAACAGAAAAGGAAAAACCCAAATCTTCTAATTCATCCAAGGTTCACACTAATAATCATACAAAACAGAAAGCATATAAAGAGATGTATGATTATGTTGACAGGTATGGGAGACAAATCAGGCCTTCTGATCTAACTGATCACAATAGAAGTGCTCTGTTTGTATGGCTTCCCAAAACTAATCCTAACCCTCGGGACCCAATCCAAAAAGGGTACCTAAAACCCGATCCGACAGGATCGCGTGGGTCAGCCAACAAAGGAGGTGTGCAAGCAACTATCTGGTACATCGATAGTGGATGCTCAAGGCACATGACTGGAAGCAAACATCTCCTCAGCTCTTACATAGAACAGAAAGGCCCGCGTGTACTCTTCGGTGATGATAACTTTGGCTATACCAAAGGGTTCGGAACCTTAGAGAATGACGATGTACAAGTAATCGAGTCTCAGATGTCGAAGGTCTAAAGCACAACCTATTATCGGTTTCACAATTTCGCGACAACGGATTCGGTGTTGAGTTCTCGACCGATCAATGCACTATCAAGAATCGATCCACTCAACAGATTTTGCTAATGGTTCAAGGAAAGGGCGATCTACTACGGTGATTGGAACAGTTGCCCAAGAAATGCATTCCTAATTGTCAAGAGTTCCAAAAGTAGCGGTTGGCTCGCACAAAAGAATGAGCCATCCGAACTTTAAAACTCTTAACAAAATAAAGCAAGGATGTCTCTAGTAGAAGGACTTCCGAATGAAGTATTTTCAAAGGATCGGACATGTCTTTGCATGTCGAAAAGGAAAAACAGTCAAAGCTTCATTCAAGGAATTCGGGGACCGGCATCGGCCAGGTATCTGTTTGCTTCATATGGATCTATTCGGACCAGTTATACGGTCGGTCTCCTCGGGGACTTAAATATACTCTAGTAATCGTGGATGATTATTCCAAGTTTACAGGTTATATTCTTACACAAGAAGAATGAGGCGACTACGAAGATACAGAAAGCCGCTAAAAACGATTACAAAATGAGAAGGGTGTCGATTAGTAGTAAAAATCGATCGAGATAAAGGCATGCAATTTACGAACTCTTTTATTACCGATTTTTTGCTCGAGTTTGGTATACAAAGATGAAACATCGGTGCGAGGACGCCTCAACAAAATGGAGTAGCTGAGCGGAGGAACAGAACTCTCTCAAAGAAGTTCGCCGCACAATGTTAGCCGAACATGCGATACCAAGCCGTTTCAAGGCGAAGCAATCAACTTTGCATGCCATACTCGTAATGTATGTCTTCGACTAAGGCTCACTACAAAACACCCTATGAACCGTGGAAGGACGAGAAAACCTCGTGTCTCTTACTTCCATGTTTTTTGGGTGTAAGTGTCTTCATACACAACAAGGGGAAGAGTCGGTTGAAGACTTTTGAGGCCAAGTCGGATGAGGGTATATTTCTAGGATATTCCTCATCTAGCAAGGCTTTCGGGGTCTACAATGCATTTAACCCTACTTGTGGAAGAAACACCCCATGTAGTCTTTGATGAAGCATCTTACGATCAAGAGAAATCTGCCAGTGAGAACAAGATGTACCGATCAACAAGAATTTTTTCGAGAAAATGGATCAGCTAACGATCAAGGAAAAAGAATCAGAAACTTTAAAAATTTACATTCCAGATCTAGCTGACTCACCAGATCAATCGATCCTAAGGTACGAACAACTGTCGATGAAGAGTTCGATTCAAATTTGAGATAAGAAGAATCGAACCATCCGGTTCAGGGGGAACATCTGAAGTTCCACGAGCGGACATCGGACACATGATGAGTCCAACATCACCGAGACTTGTTCTTATCAAGTGGATCATAACTCGCTCCACTCCCAATCGCTAGTAATGAAATTTTATCTAAACGGACGATGTTCTCCAAAAACGCAAATCGTAATGAAGGACACGGATAACCGGGCCATCCAACCGACCGATAATCCGGAGACCCGTCGATAAAGTTAAAACTAGACATCGATTGGTGAAAGTGCCATGTATTGTTGTTATCTGTCTATGAAGGAACCTACAACTATAGAGGAAGTTTCTACAGCCTTAAACGGATTCTAGCCATGCAGGAGGAAATGAAGCGATTCGAAAAGAAATCAAGTTTGGGAACCGGTGGACAAACCAGTCATCAAGACGTAATTGGCACGAAGTGGATCTTCAAGAACAAGAGAGATGAGAAAAATGTCATCACCAGAAATAAGGCAAGACTTGTTGCTAAGGGGTATTCACAATCAGAAGGAATTGATTACGATGAGACCTTTGCACCAGTCGCTCGTCTAGAAGCCATTCGATGTTTCTGGCATATGCTTCCCACAGAGGGTTCACTGTGTATCAGATGGACGTAAAGAGTGCTTTCTTAAAGCGGGGTACTAGCAGAGGAAGTTTATGTCCTAACAACCTCCGTGCTTTGAAAAGGGCAACCAAGTGTACCGATTTAAGAAAAGCTCTTTATGGTTCTAAATGGGCTCCTCGAGCTCGGTATGATACACTCTCTCAGTTCTTGATCGAAAGTGGGTTCACTAAAGGAACAGTGGACAGAACCTTATTCAGAATCGAAGATGGAGAAGATATTCTGATGGTTCAGATTTACGTGGACGACATCATCTTCGGATCTCCTAACAAGAGTCTATGTGAAAGATTCAGCAAACTGATGCAAGGAAAATTCGAGATGTCCATGATGGGCGATGAATTTTTTACGGGTCTTCAAGTTAAACAAAGTACAGAAGGGATATTCATCTGCCAAGCAAAGTACACTAGGAATTTATTGGCTAAGTTTGGAATTCAAAATTGCAAGGAAGCCAAAATTCCTATGATGACTGGATTCAAGATGGATCCAGATGAGGATGGTCAGAAAACAAATCAGAAGGAATATAGGGCTCTCATTGGATCTCTACTATACCTGACTGCCAGCAGACCGGATATCACTTTTGCAGTAGGTGTATGTGCCAGATTTCAGGCAAATCCAATGATCAGCCACCTAGAAGCAGCTAAGCGGATTCTTAAGTATCTGAAGGGGACAGTAAACCTTGGTTTATTTTACCCATCAGATGATAATCTAGAGCTTAGTGGGTATTCTGATTCTGATTATGGAGGTTGCAAGATTGACAGAAAATCAACCTCAGGAACATGTCGGTTCTTAGGAAGTAAAACCGATCTCGTGGTTTTCAAAGAAGCGGACATCGATTCGCGACACATCTACTGAAGCGAGAATATATGGTCTGCAGGAAGTCGTTGTTCCCAATCGCTCGGCTTAGTCGGCGGTGAGGATTATAACATTGAAGCTAACAATGTACCTATTTTTACGTGATGATAATAGTGTTATTGCAATCACTCAGAATCCGGTTCTACATACAAGATGCAAGCATGTGGATGTCAGACACCACTTTATAAGAGATCACGTTGAAAAGAAGAATATCATAATGGAAAAGATTCATACTGATATACGTAGGTCGATATTCTAATCAAGCCACTACCGAGATCGATTCGAGAGAATTATGCAATGAGCTAGGGCTTCTAGATCTTGGAGAAAAGGCACCTAAAATTCATGATGGATTGTTCTCCAGAACAAGCTGGTTAAGAGACTAACCAGATAGAAAGGAATCAGTTGAGTTTGGTATCTCAACTGATCAGAAGATCAGTCAAGGAACTGATGTGAAAAATCGATCAGATTTACATGTTACCAGATCCAAAGGAACTGATCAGATTTTAAGGATTACCAGATTTAAGGTTTATCAGATTAAAGGAAATGCTCAGTTTAAAGGATTATCTGATTAAATCAATTTGGTTATAGTACTTCTTTGTGAGTCGATTTAGCTGATATTCAACAAGCAAGATTCAGAGATTAACAGCTAACAATCGCATAAGAAAGCAGAAATTTACACAACGATGAAATAACAGAACTTTTCATTGATAAAAACCCGAAGGTAAGGTTACATTACAAGATACAAGTACAAAGGACCCGGAGGTCAGTACATTAGTAATAACCAAAAACCCAAACCCTAAACCCTAAACCTATAACCCTAAACCTTCATCCAAACCCAAACCCGATCTACAGGGGGGGTGATTAAGAGGAGGAGAGAGAGACTTTAAGATCTTATGCTCTCTTTTTCCCCCACTTAACAGGGTGAGGGGGGCTTGAAAGGTAATCCTATGCCGCAAACTGATGGACTCTTCAAGTGGAGTGAGAGCGGCATTGATAGGATTTTTAAGCCAGGAGCCCTAAGAAAGAGTCAGTGGGCTCTCCAGCTGTTAAATGGTGAGGTGATATACGAAGATCAGTTGTTGGCTGATCAAGATCGCATATCAAACTCACATACATTTTCAGACTAAGTCTGTTGATGGTAGTTACGTCATAACGATAGACACACAAGGTGCATACGGATAGGAGAAGTGTCTTCTCAGTTGCAACAGCAGGCCCGCCTCCATGGTGGTAGAGAAGCTTTGCAACAATCGTATGTGAAATCTTTGACGATAACGAAAACAGCAATAAGGGACGCAAAGGGTTGATTTGAAAAGCTGAATTCATTGAAAAAGGGGTAAAAATATTTGCCGGAATCTTAACCGGAAATAAGGGTTCACCAAGATACATGATTTCACAAAGAAAATAAGTATGGTGAATGGGTTATGTTGTGTAAAATAATTGGTCCAATTTATAGAGGCCAAGCAAGGGTGCAAATGCAAATTCAAGCTCTCAAAACCTTTTAGAGAAATTTGCATCAAAAGGACAGCGTGTAGGAATCACGCGACTGATAATTGGATAAATTTACGGCGGATTGACATATCGAAAGATTCAGACGATAATTACGCATGTCAAATCGCGCCAACTTAGGGAATAGAGATTACTATTCTAGACTAAGTTTTGGCGGTAACACTTATTCCAAGAATTGACTTGATCTGAGAAGATTCAGATTAGGTCAATCAAAATCTGATACATTCGAAGCTGATCAGATAAGAAAGATCAGCTGAGCTTAAAACCACAAATCAGATGCATCAGTCTATGGGAAAATCAGAAATATCAGTTGGAGGGGGAACTTCAACTGATAAAGGAGGATCGAAGGAAATCTCGACGTATTCAAGGAAGATCAGTTGAGCTTGAAACCTCAACAAATCAGATGCAAGTGAAGAAGATCGAGTTAAAAGGATCAGTTGGGAAATTTTAAGGCTTAGGCAGAATAACTAAGATCAACAAGTGAAATCAACATTGACAAGTGGTATTGACTGATTACAATATCGACCAACCCGAATCGCATTTCTTTTCTCTTGTTCTTTCTTCGACTTATCGGATCTTATCGATATTACTTGCCTTACTGTACCCATTATCCCCGTGGCGTATTTCCCGCAAATCATTTAATGCGGACGTGGGGAACATGTATTAACCGCTATTGAGCGTGCTTTTTAAATCCAAAAAGTTTTTAAATGACGTGCTTTCCACGACCCTACGATCAAAACCGCTTAACTGGAGCGTTTAATCTTTTCAAACGATTGATCTTCCAAATCTTGTCTTCTTTTTCCCTCCGCCTCTTTATAAGGTTCATCAAAACCTACCAAAGTTCTCTGAAAAACTCCAAATTATCTCTGTGCGATTCAAAACGATTTCTTAGGTTTCAAAACTATTTTCGAAAATTTGAATCTGGTAATTTCTTTTACTTGATGAATCTTTCTTTCCGTTAAAAACCGTTGATCTCAAAAGTTTTCTTTTTAATGGTATACGGAATTTTGCTTCACTGCCTCTTGTTTTTCCGTTGTATAATATTGATATTGATTATGCACAAATTTAAATGAGTCTATCTTAACTGTAGATGGCCACTCATGGACTAGGAAAGATTATGTGCAACTATGCGGAACTGGCAACGAAGATCTTTGAAGACAAGTTCGTTCAGTTTGGAATCACTGAGGATCCTGAATCCATGGAGGTGGAACAAATTCTGAAGAAGGCTGGACTGGAAATATATTGCTCTGCTCACTGCAATCCAGTGATGCAGTATGAAGCACTACAGTTTCTACAGAATTTGAGTGTGGATTCAGAAAATCCAGGAGACGAACTGATATCGTCAGTCGACGGAGAAGAAATCAGACTGACAAATGCAGACATCACTCGTCTGTTCAGCTTGCCAAAAGGGCGAATCTCACCTGCACACTACAGGGAGAATGAGGACGAAGAGATCAGAAAGGAGCTCTTCAGAGAGGCCGACAAACATCAGAAAGCCGGATTTATCAGGCCAATGCTCAAAAGAAAGTACCGACTGTTGTTTGACATTCTGTCAAGAACAATCATGGGCATTTCATTCAAACCCGGATGCTCTCACATCACCAAAATGTACAAAGATGGGCTGCAATAATTGATGGAGCACAGAACATCAATTGGCACGGCTTCCTGAAAGCCATCTTACTCCAAGAACACGATAAATTTGGAGTCAATGAATCCAGGCAGATCTACCTGAAAAAGAGAATAAGCAATCTCAACAAGGTTGCAGTTATCTTAAAGGACAAACTGCCAAATGCTGAATGGAATCAGGATGGACTGAAGTCCTACAATGCCTTCCTCTCATCAACTTCAGTTATATATGGGCCACCAGACGATGACAAGGAGCCCACTCCAACAAAACTGAAGAAAGGAAAGAGCAAAGAAAGCCGCCGCCCACACCACGATTGCTCCTCAGAAGAAGAAACGAAAACTGGTAAAGGCCCAGGAGAAGAGGCCGAAGAAGGCAAAGCAAGCTACCATGACTCTGGTACTAGAAGATGAGTCAGAAGGAGAAAGAGCGCCAGAACAGTCTGTTGCACAACAAAGAACAGAATCAGACAGGCAAGCTTCTCAACCTGAGGGCTCGCCAGAACGATCTGAGGAAGAAGCTCAAGACAAACGATCTCCTTCTCCTCAACCTCGGTGAATCACCGCTTAGATCGAAGGCGCTGAGCATGTCCCTCCCGCTAGTTCACCGCTCATGGCCCAACCTTCATCAGTTCGACAACTCGAAAGCTTACCTGATGTGGAACCAGACACAACTGCCTCCACAGCAGAACCACTGCAGGTCGAACCAATCAGACAACTTCCGCCTACTCAAGCACAACCAGAAGCCTCCACATCTCATCCAACAGAATCTGGACAGACAATTCCTGAGTCCAGAACAACAAAGACCATCCTTTGGAAAAATGGTCGACCGAGAATTGAACGAGAAATTGATGAGATGTATCCACAACGGGTCGCCCATCCCGCTATCGAGAAGAAGTCATGGAGATCCTCACCGGAGAGATCTCATTAAAAAAAGCTTCTCGGATCTTATTTTACTTGTTGAGCGGATGGGCGGGCCGATGAGTTTGCGATTTTGACTTCGATATGAGGAAGTCCGCCAAAGTGGGATCACCGGTGAGCTAATATCGATAAATGCGGAAAGCTCGATCCACGGGAAGTTGGGATTGCGGAAGAAGAAGAGCTGGAGATCGCCAAGAAGCTCCGTAAACATACTGTTGAAATGAAGGATGAGGGAGCCGCCGATGATAGTGGAACTGTGTTGTAGTTCACGACCAACCCTTTGGAGGCACAAACAATCTGAACTCGATCAAGTGATGAATCCAATTCCTACATCTCAAATCATCGTGATCAACCCGGGAGATCAAATCTTGTCTCAAAATCTCTCCGAAAAAGAAGAAATTGAGGAGTGTTAAGCGATCGAGAGGCAGATTGGTCTCAAACAAATCGAAGCAATCGAGATCGGGTTCTCCCAATCCATGACCACCATGTCTGCCGAGCTTACAAAAATCGGTTGACGACAAAAGTCAAAACAGTGGATCAAAAACAATCTTTTTTTCGACGCTCACCGAGAAAAAGACTAGAGTTATCGAAGAGAAATTTGACAAAATGATTTGGACACTCTCTCGCTATAATGGAATCTGTCAAGACAGAGCTAATTACAACTGTTTCGAATCTAACGGCTCAAGCTTCGGGTTTATCACGCTACATGATCTCAACCAGAATTATCGGTCAACTTTGGTTTCTCGACTTCCCACCTCAATACTTTTTTGATCAAACCAAAAAGGGGAAGGATCTGAGAAACCAACCGACACATCGAAGATCGACTCATACGGATAAGGCCCATGGACAAAGCTCAATGGCAAGAAAGGTCTGCTGGGTCTTTGGGACATCAAAATCTGTACCCATTACTCGCACAGAAAGTCACTAGAAGCATGACCCGACCGGAATCTGCCGATAAGGAGCTAGCCGTAAGATTGTCCAAAAAAAAGCGGATGATCAAGAAGAAAGAAGGGCAAAAAAAAATCGCACAAGCGTAAGAGTTGAAACGGAAGTTCAAATCGAGGGCTAAGAAAGGATTGATTTGGAAAAATCATGCAGAACCTCGGTTGCCGCAAAGAAGAGTTGACGAGATCATACCAAAAACTGCTGCACACGCTTAAGAGGTTTGAGGAATGGAATAAGATCGAAGTGAATGGCTTATGGATGCTTTTGTCCTTGATCTTGTTCCACAAGAAGAATCTCCAGATGATGAGTTCCTCAACTCGGTTCGTAATAAATATCCGGATTTTTTCAAGTATCCGGAAAATGAGGCCAAGCTTATAAATGTAAAGATATCTCGCCAAGAGTATGATCTGTTAATATACTCAAGAAGGCGGATGGCTCATTTGATGATGGCATTTGAGAGATTCTACTTTGACATCTTGAGCAAAAAAACACATAATCGACCAAGAGGGGCCACTAATGTCAAATGGAAACTCTATCAGATTTTCAACGTTCCACAAGATCAGAGAGAAATGCCAGAAGGATACAAGCCCAAGGAGTGAAGAATCAGAAGACGTCTGAGGATCAGCTGCTTTTCAATTCAAACTTTTCGATGTAACATGTAATCATCATATCTAATGAAAAGTTTATTTTTTCGATCCCAAGACAAAATCTCTTTGTCTTACGATTATATGCTCTTTAATCGTTCTATACTTATCAACTGTTTGGTTTCTCGGTGTTTTGGTTTCATCAAAAGGGAAATTGTTGGGAAATTTAGTTTTGATGAAAGTTCAAAAACACATGTAATAGGACCCGATCAGTTAATTGATCGATGTTTATATTACCGCTTATAGGAGACCAGTTGATAATGATTGTATAGAACAACTGATGTAATAGATAGGTCACATATTGAGGGGGAACTCAATATGTATAGGTCAGATCTGGAGATTCGGAAGGCGGTGATATCCCGATGCGAATAATGCAAAACAGAGCGGAAGATCGGATCGATCGATCTAGTTAGATAACTCATTTGAAGTCATGAAGTTCAAACTTAGAATACTTTCGAAGATCGGATGACTTCGGAAGATCGGACAGAAGACCTACATCGGCCGGAGTCCGCCGGTTGAAGCTAAGTCAACAGCGCCGAAGACTCTATCGGGTAGATCGATCGATCTGATCGATCGTCACCACTAAGTGAAAAAATCGATGTTTCACTTGATCATCGTCGATGATCCGAGCGAAAGAATGTCAACCTTAGTTGGAAGAACAACCTTTGCAAAGTAAGTCTTCCATCCAATAAGGAAGAGACACGTATGAGCGGAGTCGATATCGGGATTCGATGATGATCTCTCCAACGGCTACAAATACATATTCACGCGGCCATGCCGCTTTCCGAGCACGCCACATCAAGCTCGCAAGTCTACCAAAAATAGCACGAAATTCAAATTGCTCTCCAACGGCTCTTTGATCTCAAGGTCTATAAATATGGGATCACACTTCAGAGTGAAGACACGGAAATCATACGAAAAGCTTGACAATACAAAAATACTCAGATTTCCGCACGAAGAACACAAACAAGAAGCTTATTCTATATAGTGTTCATCCCATAAGTTCTTAGCATAGAAATCTTTTCATCTAGCATTTAGGGTCGCTTTTATACACAAGAAAAGATTTCATAGTTGGAACTAAAACAATCTTACCCAAACCCCAAGTCGGGATAAGTTGTTTAGCAAGATTTCATCTAGGGTTTCTAGATCGATTTAGGATCGGTTGAGTGAGAACTCTTAAAACATCTGTTGGTGTACTGTGTTGGACTAACACACAAAACTAAGTCCAGTCGGTTAAGTTCGGTTAAGTTGGTTAAGTGGTTCCCCTTGTTATAGGGAAGAGTGGATGTAGGATTGGTTTGTCCGAACCACTATAAATCTTAATGCCTTCTTCGCTTTGATTAAGCTGTTCTCACATCGCACAACTTTAAAGCGCATACATATTCTAAGTTAAGATCGATTAGCACCAAGCTTCGATCCGATCGATTTGACAATTTTGTCGATCGATTAAAATACCAACTTTGGAATGATTTATACAATCTATTGGTTTTTCACACGGTAAAAACTTAAGCTTCCGACACATCATCGTTAAACCGATAGTTATCGAATCGATCCGCCTACAAAGCGACAAGAAGTTGGTTATCGATCGAATCGATTCACTCGACTCGATCAAAGCTAATCGCTATCACACCGACCAAGACGAAAAAGTTTTTAAGTCTATTCACCCCTCCCCTCTAGACTTCTGCCCTCACAAAACCCGTTCGGGACCTACACTTGCTTACATCTAATGGAATGGATGACATAATATATATTTTTGCAAGTAAAGCCACAGGAAGATATTATTTTGATGGCACTGTTTTCTGATATTTGAAACTCTCATGATGTATTTTGGGTATGTCATGATTTTATGTTTAATTGTTATGAGATGAAAATCTTTATTCATTTAAATTGACATAAAATTTGTCACATGGACTCACACCCTATTTGTATATATACATGTTCGTTATTGTGCACCTCCAATGTGATAAATATGTGACTCATGGTTTCGAAAATCTAATTCGTATGCACATTCTTGAAAATTAAACATCTTATGTTGTTATGTTTGTGTATTTAATATATTTTATCATTTGCATGCAATATATGGTTGAACCAACTTGGCCTAAATTTAAAATATTGAGTTCAAAAGAAATTGAGTATCGTTGTTGGGTTTTCGATGTGGAATCTACCTTCCTAGGGAAGGATAATTTTTTCACAATCGAACAATCCACTAACCCCAAGGACGAAGAATCGTCTGATAAGGTCAAAACCAATGCCCTAATGTTTCTAAGACAACATATCAATCATAGTTTACGATATAATTACCTTCAATTGAAAACACCCGAAAAACAATGGGAGACCTGGAAACATACGTAATGCTCTGCTTCCAAAACTAATTGTCTAGCAAAATGAAATTCGCTTACTTGACTATTAGAGGGTCAATTTTTTTTAATAATGATATGTTGTGTTTTGAAACACGGTCTTACTTTCTGTGAAAAGCAAATCACAAAAGATGATTCTACTTTTATTTTATTATTCATGCATAGCGGTTTAAGTTTATTGATAGGCTTTAGCTTCTTAACTGCTTCATATTTTTCAAAATTCTGGCGCTATGAATACTTCTTTAACCATTTTTTAAAAAGAATGATTTTATTATTCAAGTTCAATTTTTTATGAACTATTGCCTCTTATAAATTCAATAAGAAAATAAGGGAAGTGTTTTTCTGTCCCGTATGTGGCCATTATTATGCTATCAGTCTTGGTGAATTGTCCAAATTTGTATTGAGCTTGTATGTTTTCATAATTCGACTTTTGTCCTGATATAAGCTATAGTAGGCAGCCAACAAGTTCCTTGATGATGTTGGCTATGTTACAAGTAATTGAAAAGTATGACCAAATTCTTTTAAATAATAATGTCTAACCTGATGGGACAAAGAAAATTCTCAACGCTAACTTTATTAAGGGAACAAATGGAAAGAGCCACAAAGGAAAGTGGACACGACGTGTTAATTCCTACCAACATGAAAATAATGAATGAACCACATGGTATGAGTTGTGGGACCCATGGTAAGGGTCACCATTGTCATGCAAGCACAGAATATCAGTTCACTATAAGAGGCATGGAGAATCTAAAGAACATGAAACTAACCATATGGAAGGTGAGAACCATCCTAAAAATGTTAACCTCACGATTGCAGATTTCAATGGCAACAAGGACTTTGCCTAGTCAATAAATATTCATGATTTTGACTGCTTTACTTTATTGAACTTTCATTTTTCAAGAAGGCATAGTGCCTCCATTTATTTGAATAGTTACTTTCGGTCTTAAAGTTATTTAGATCGATAATTTTTAATTTTTTTTGTATAAGAACTTTTAGTGACGTTGACTTATTTATTTGAACTTTAGTAAAGTAATGAATTCAATATATTGTGCAACAATATTCCTTGTTAAACTTTAAAGATATTTGTGCCAACATTATCATTTGAAAGATCGTAATGAGAATGAAATTTAATTACCTCTAGTGAATGCGAAAGAAAACACATCTTAGAGAAATTAATGAGTCAATCTAGTGAATTGTATCTCACTATTATTTGGATTCTCGAATCATATATTGTCGCCAATGATGAACTATGGGACACTAATTAATATAGGCTTTGTCATGAAAATCTTGGACATCCAAGTTGTGACATGATGATCCTTATTTTGAAGAACTAATACGAAGATTTGTTTTTGAGTGAAGCATAAAACGAGATAAAAATTAGATATAATGCACAATATCGGTCATGTTGTTACTTTCCTGCAACCTTTGTTTTTTGAAGTACTAGAGACACTATCTACATTGCACTCTACCTCATTATAAATCTCAAAGGCACATCACTCATTTTACAAAACCTGCTCTTTAGCAAATGTAACAATGAGGCCCACTAATGCTAAAGATTCAAAATAAAATATTTCATTTTCACCAAGAGTACAAGATGATATTTGTGGGACAATTCATCCAGAATGCGGACCATTCAATTATTTTATGGTTCTGGTTGATTTTTCGACATATGGTCACATGTCGTTCTACTGTCCACAATTAATTATGCATTGCAAACTCTTAACACATTTATATGTTTAAAGGCTCACCACCCTTATCATCATCAAAAGCATTTGATGATTATTGCATATCTATTGGGATCAATGTGAAGCATCGCAGAGGCCACATCAAAAGAAAATAAATGGTGTCTATGGCACTGTTTATGCATATCAACATGCCTATCACTGCATGGGGTTATGTAATATTGCATGCAGCTTTACATATTTATTTCAAACCCACTATTGACCAATCATTATACGTACCAGTTGGTAACTGGATATAAGCTTGATATTTCATATTTACGCACATTTGATTGTGCAATATACGTGCCTATTGCGCCCCCACAGCGTACTAAGATGGGTTCTCAAGACGATTAAGTACATATATGTTGGATATGAATCCCCAACAATTATCCGTTATTCATAACTCTTGACAGATGACCTAATTACTGCTAAATTTATGAATTATCACTTTAATGAGATAGTCTTCCCATCATTAGGGGGAGATAAGAAAAAGAATTTTCTAAGGGAACGACTGGAAGTATCTTGGTCTATCCCACTATGTCTCATTTTGATCCCCCAACTTCACAATGTGAAAGTGGAGTAAAAAGAATAGTTGATGTTCATAACGTAGCAGATTTAAGGCCTGGTACATTTACTAATATTGCTAAAGTGACTAGGACTCATATATCAGCTTAAATGTCTGCAAAGTTAGAAGTCCCCAATAAAGGGCACAACGCCACATAAATGTTGCTACCACACTTGGTGGAAGCGGGGTTGAGGTCTTGGCTCTCAAAAGGAAATGGGGGAAGCCACCTGGTTCGATTGACACCACCCAAAGGAAGAAAAGGTAGGTGTGGCACAATTCAATTTATTGGTCATCAATGTTGAAAATACATCTCGTGAGATTATCTCTGATTATAGTTATGTCCATGAATCATTACTGGAGGATGTTCCTAAGTTTTATATGATTTCATAGATAAAGAGATCTCAATGTATTGGAGTGCATATGAGTTGATGGACAGACATTCCACACAGATTGATGATGTATTTGCTTATACTGTTGCTCAAGGAATTATAGAGCACGATGATATCAAACCATGCTCAATTGTATAATGTCAACAAAGAGCATATTGGCCTAAACTGAAATAAGCAATTCAGGAAGAACTCGATTATATAACAAAGACACATGTATTTGGTCTGGTAGTGCTAGCCTAACCAAGTGTAAAGTCTATAGGACATAAACGAGTCTTTGTCAGAAAACGTAATGAGAAATATAAAGTCCTGATATATTTCTCACTACGCCCTGGATTGATATAATTATCATTATAACATTTCACTACTTAGTTAGCCTAACAGTTTCCAAATAACTGAAAATGCAGCAAATGAAAGTGGTTACTGCATATCTCTATGGGGATCTTAATATAGAGATATATATGAAAGTACCTGATGGTCTTTCCATTACCCAAGTCAAGTGCCTCTAAACCACGGAGTGTGTTTGCAATAAACTTGAAATACTCACTTTAGATTGAAACAATCTGGATGTATGTGGTATACCCCTTAAGTGACTACTTGATTGGAAAATATTATAGAATGACGTAAAGTGCCCCTGCGTTTTATAAAGAAACAAGTTTCAGATTTACAGTTTATGTTGATGGATGAACATAATAGGTACTCTTAATGAACTAAGAGAAATCACAAATAATGGACAAGATGTATTTTGGTTAGCACTCCCAAGATCGATCAAAGTATGGATTTAAAGAAATATCCATTTCGTCCAAAGAAATATGACGAAGAGCTATTGGGATCTGAAATTTCCTATAAGTTCAGTATGCACATTATTGTACTTAGCTCAATGCACTCGATTGATATTACTTTCTCAATGAACTTGTTAGCTAGATTTAGTTCAGGACCAAACACAATATCATCGAGATGGTGTCATGTATATGCTCTGATACCTAAAAAGAAACCTTTGAATGTGCTTGTTATTTTCATTACAGAAATATTAAAGGGACCACAGATGAAATTGTGACCCCTGAAGGAATCTTGAAAGGGACAACAAATAAAATTGTAACCCTTAAGGAAATATTGAAGTTACCCCCTACACCTATATACTAAATAATGTGTTAGTTTATGTTAGTTATCTTTCTAATCTACGTAAAGGTCATTCCCAAAATGGTTTATGTATTTGCCATGTGAAACAACAAGTTTTACTCAAGTACAAGTAACTCAAGTAAGCTCTAAAGAAATTATGTTTGATTTGTTTACATAATTATTGTCAAGAACAATTCATGAGAAGTATGTTACATGAATTAAAATTCATAGCTCACATGATAAATGTACGTATCAAGTGAGAGGTGTGGACTTCAAGGGGAGTCTCGACATAGTTGCATTGTAACTCTTTTCTCTTCGACCAAGATCTATTCTCACACTTAGCTTTTGTTATTTGACAAGGGTTTTTAGTGAGAAAACATTTATGCACCTACCACCCTTTTGATTTGGCACAAGGGGGAGTGTTGAAGGAAACACATTATGTGCCTTCATCAAGTGTAACTGATTGAGAGATAAATAAGGGCCTTTATCAAGTGTAATAAATGGAGGAATATATTAGGCATTTATTATATTTATTGTACACCCTATTTAAAGAGATCTCTTGTATAGAATAATGTGTTGATGATATAGTGAAATTGTAACGCCCCAGAATTTAGAAATTCAACTTTTGAGATCTCAACAATCTAAATGCGAATCATTACTTAGTGAACCGGAAAATTGAGCAAGAATTTTTTTTTTTAAACTAAAACACATGGTCATAAGACAAATTAATATGCAGCGAAAAACATATATATCCTTTTAACAAAAGTAGTCATATGCAAAAGATCATTCAAGGTTTAATAAAAGCAACATCGATGAGTCTCAAGTACGACTCTCGTG
The DNA here is from genome assembly GCA_037126765.1 of Stenogyne calaminthoides. Taxonomy (NCBI): domain Eukaryota; kingdom Viridiplantae; phylum Streptophyta; class Magnoliopsida; order Lamiales; family Lamiaceae; genus Stenogyne; species Stenogyne calaminthoides. The sequence continues at coordinate 15,904,738 of JBBCBC010000026.1, read as the reverse complement.
ATAAGTGATTGTGGAGTTTATGAAACTAAAGTTCAATAGTTAACTTATCCTTTAATCATTATTTTAGACACATAAAAGCAGGTGGGGAAACGACAGTCTACTGCAGCACCCGGGGCGCCGTATAAAAACCTGAAAAATGTTGAAGTTGGGGTGTGAGATAAAAATCTCAATTGGGTAACTGTAAATTCTAAAATTAGAAGATTTCACCCCTTCCCATATTTCATTCTTCGATTGTGTTTTAACTTACTCCTTGATCATTTTAGTATAACCGTTCATCATGACTTTTTATAGAGATTAAGCTTGTTTAAACTTTTATTAATACTTCATATGTGAGCCCTATTTGCTCCACTCATAAAATATGTCGTATGTGGGCCCTATTTGCTCCACCGACTCATGTGTGGGCCTTATTTGCTCCACTTATAAATAAATACGTCATATGTGGGCCCTATTTCCTCCACCGACTCATGTGTGGACCCTATTTGCTCCACTTATAAAATACGTCATATGTGAGCCCTATTTGCTCCACCGACTCATACATATTCATATCTTCATTCATATTATACCTTAACGTTTATGCATTATCATACTTAAACATTCTATACTTATTTATTTAGTTTGCTTTAGAAACCATCAACAATCCATATAATATTAAGCACTGCAATACAGATAGTGACACCCACCTGGTAACTTTAAACAGTAAAGTTATAAATTTCTTGATTGCCTAGGACTTGTACGGAGTTCCGAGCCTTAGAGCCGAGCCGCACTCTACGTAGCGCAACTCGTATCATACTTAGTCTTATTCATTTATTAAAAATCGCCAGTGAGTTCGATGGGGCATCAATCTTGATTTCCTTAAACTATTTTCAATCAACAAAACCTTTTAACGTATTTAAGTTCATAGTATGGGACCTTAAGTCCTTTGAATTCTCACTTCTTTCAAATTTAGTTAAGACACATTGTCATGAAAGTTTCAAATTAAATACCAATCATTCAATACATCAAAGTATACATATTTCACAAACATAGCTAAACTTTCATGGTAAAACCCATTTACTCGATAAAATGACTCATTTACATGCATGAAACAAATAAAATATTTTCATTCATGTAAAAATTATAAAGTTCATATATGTTGTACTACACTTAGCATAAACAAAAATTCATTAAGGGTCCTAGTCGAGATTCTTTACGGATTTTCTCCAAATTTAATAAATAACACAATCTACTTCACTGCTCATCAAAATTGTACAATTGTACAAACAAAATATAAAATTTCTAGTAGACTTATTCGAAACTTATCAATTTTACATATGTAACACAAGACTGTAAATACAGTATTTCCAAATATTTTCATGAATTTTAGACAAATATAGATAAGACAAATAAATTGTTGAATGAAGTAGTTTTCCTTTTCTTCAATATTGTACACACAAACTTCTAAGATATACGATTCTCATTTGGCTAAAACAAAAAAACTCCAATTTTTAAATATGTTATACAACACTATAAAAGGACTATCTCATAAATATTTCAGATTTTTCTAGTCTTTAATAGCTTGGCAAAAGAATCTTAAAAGTGATCATTCTCGTTATGACCTGAGTTCAGTCATATAAAGTTTCAGAAATTTATTCTCTCATTTGGATGATTCAAAGACTACAAATTTTGATTATGTTATTTTAGACTCACTTTAGTATGACCATGAATATTTTTACAATTTATTTCCTGTGAAAAGTGGCCCAATTCATTATCTCAAAAATGTCTTGAAACTATGGTAAAAACAACATCAACAAATAAAAGTACTTACAACTCTCATGATCATGTTGTTAGTAAAATACCTTAAAAATAATTAATCTTTAAATATGATACTCAAACTTTACATGTAAATTCACATATACATATAGGACATGCTCATGCTCAATTTTAACTAAAACAATTGCCAAAAGTATTATGTATAATTTTTCTATCAAAAATAAGTTATTTAACTTTAAAAACCAAATAAAATACTTAGACATTTCAATAAATTCCCATACTTTATCCGTAGGAACTAGTCTACATGTAGAATATGGAACTATAAAGTTTTAGTAAAAAATAAATAAAATATTGATTAAAATATAATAATTGTGGTCATACTTCCAGAACAGTGACACAAGCATGCTATTTCATCACTATTACATATAAAATCGAAATAAAATACTTATACTAATTAAACATTTATTAAATTCATATATGTTATACTACTATTAGCATAGAACAAAGTTCATTAAGGGACCTAGTTGATATTTATTACCAAATGTTCCTAGTTTATTCGATAATGCTCCCTAATTATACAAAACGTCAAAACTGTACTAGTTGTAAACAAATTTCATTTATAACAGTTATTCTAAAGACCCACACATTTTATATAATATGTTAAACTGTATCCAGGTCATTTTCATAATTTTTTCGTGATTTTATCACTACTCTAAACCATCTAACAAAATTGTTGAAAAATAACAGTGGTGTATTTCAAAAATACTGAACACCCAAACTTCCAAGATTTTCTTACGACCAATCAGCTAAGCGAAAAGCTTCAAAATTATGTGATACAAAACTATATGTTGGACACTTCATAATATTTTCAGATTTTTCTCATTTTTAAAAGTTGGGTAAAAGGGTCGTCGAAGGGACTGTTCCCGTTTTATTTTAGTTTTTAATACGTCAACTTCCGAGAATTGTTTCTCCAAAACGGATAATCCAATCACTATGAAATTTTAGTATGTTGTTCTAGTCTATCAAGACTACAACTAAATAATTTTTTCATGATTTTTAGATCGTCTAAAAGTGGCCGAAATTATATTTCAATCTTTATCCAGAAACTGTTTTTAAAAAATATTATTTTCACCAAATAACACTTCATCACTACATTCATGCTTCAAAACACAAGATATCAAACCCATACATATACAAATATACAATAAAATTTATTGGGGGTAAAAGATGCTCTTAATCATGTCATTTCTATATAAAACAAACAAGGAGAAAGGGTTATGGTTCTTTACCTTGAAGGAAGAAGGAGGAGATTTCTTTTTTTCTTCTCTTGCTCTCTTCCTAATTTCTCTCTCTAAACTTCTAGGAAAATGATGAATGAGGAGAAGAGTGAAGTGTGGGAGTGTATAAGTAAGGATGAAGTGGGATAGTTGATAGGATGGATTAAGTAAGGAATTGGTAGATTTTTTTCCCATGTGTGGGAGATATGAAACTAAATCCCATAAAATGGGGAGCAACATTTTGGGGCTGATTTTGGTGGATTTTGAGTTGATTTTCGTGGCTTTTGGGGTTGCAAAGTGGTGGCCCCTCAGTGTAGGCGGTATGCAGATCTCGCTGTGAAAATTTTGGCATTTTTCATCCGCGTTTTGATTTTTGAAAATTAAATTAAGACGTGCGATAAAATAGGACATACAAATGACTTATTTTGAACTTCATATTTTCTTAATTGATAATTATTCATTCCATTTATATATTAATCGAACCTTCAATTGATCATTAATGATAGTGCTAGTAAGTGCTTCTGGCTCAAAGTGCTCATCCATCACCTGCAAAATTAAAATCTTCGCACAAATATATTCTTATTGACCCATTTAACTTAATCATTATTGGATTATGAATTAAATCTTAATTTTTGGTTTTAGGTTATTACATCCTACACCCCTTAAAAGAAATTTCAGCCCCAAAATTTACTCACTCACACTCTTAAACACTGAGGGTATTTTACTAAGACCAAAATCCTCTCTTTCTTAAGTGACTCTTTCTATGGTATATATGTTTCATTTGTATTAACACTAACGGGATCTCTCGACTCCTAAAAAGTGAAACTTTCTTTATAAGATTGTCACAACTCACCGGTACTTCCTTGTAAATAAAATCTCAACTTATCTCTTAATCCTTAAAATTGACCACGTGCTCTCGATCACTCAAACACTTCATGAGTGTAGATATATGAGGTACATTGGGTGTACGAGACGATTCTGGCAGTAGTGCTAATGTGGTCTCCAAATCTACCTACGACATCAAACTGTCCTATGAGGTAATTAAGCATTAGATCATCTCTCCTTCCAAAATGAATTAACGCCCACATGGGTGCAACCCCCAAGAAATACCTCTAATTTAAGGTTTTTTTTTCTAATTTTCATGTATGAAGACATAACTAGGTCCAAATACTAGAAATATACCTGTCCTACTCTGATTCAGCGTTGGGTGTTCCACGTCTTCCTTGTCAACGATCGCATTCTCCTGAGCTTGTCCCCTTTGTCCTTGCACGGGGAGGTTCCCTCTTCGTGGTACCGATGAATGGCAATTCATCACTGGTTGTGGTCTACCCTGATTACTTCTCGCTGGTGACCATCCACTTAATGCTCGAGGGCATTCAGAGATTTTGTGTCTGTGTTGGTGGCATCGGAAACATGTAATAGGTCTTTTAGAACACGTTCACGTGTGTGGCTTTCTACAGCGTGTACACGACTGTAAGGGTTTTGGTCCAGTTAGGGTGATTGAGTTGTTTCCTCCCTGAAGTTGGCTTCGATTTTCCTTGAAATTTAGCTGTCAATTTTTTGTTTGTTAACAACGTAGGCGAGGCTTGCTTGAACTCTAGACCCAGGCCAATATAGACAATCAATGCGCGGTCAAAGACCTCGTTGTAGTTCTGGAGTTTCAATCCTACTACAACCCCTACGACTTCCGGCCTCAGTCCCCTCTAGAAACTCCTTACTTTTCTCTAGTAAATCTCCACCAGATGTGGAGCATGTAGGTCCCGAACGGTAGAAGTCTAGAGGAGAGGGGTGAATAGACTTCTAAAACTTTTGTGAGATCAGATGTGGATATGCAAGTATGTCTGATTAGAGTGCGAGTGAAGCAGTACGGACTGATATCCGACTTACTGACAACTTGGAAGCAGATCAGTTCGGCGTCTATCAGCTCAACTGTTTGTACGGAAGATAAGTTAACCCTTGTGAAAAACCTGTTTTACTCAAACCAGATTCTGAGTAATCTGTTTTAGACCAGATGACAAAGGTGTCAACCTGATCAGATCAGTTGCTTGGTGCAAATCTGATCCAGACTCAGAACATGCATGGAATATAAAGCAGGTAGTGTGCTAATAGTGTAAATCAGATAAATCACACAAGATTTATAGTGGTTCGGACAACTCATCCTACGTCCGCTCTTCCCTATCAGCAGGGGCACACACTTAACCAATCTGGACTTAGTTTAATGTGTTAGTCCAACACAATACAGCAGATGTTTCAAGATTTCTCACTCAACAATCCCAGAAATCAGAAACTAGAAACCCTAGTCTGAAATCTTGCTTAACAAACTTAACCTAACTTTGTGGGTTTGGGTATAAGATTTGTATGTTCCAACTAGAATTCTATCCTAGTATTTGTGTAGCCTAAATGAGAATTCTATGCTAATAATTATGGGATGAACACTTAGAAAATATTCTTGATTTGTGTTCTTCGTGCGGAAATCTTGCTTGATCTTTTAGCTTGTATAATTTCTGTAACCTTACTATGAAGGTTGATCCCATATTTATAGGCACAAAATCGAACTAGCCGTTGGAGAGCAATTCGAATTTCGGTCTATTTAAGATAGGTTTGCAGGCTTGATTTGACGTGCTCAGAGGCATGGCCGAAAGCATGTAAGCTTGTCCTTTGTAGTCGTTGGACACTGAAGCGCTCGTCCTGCAAGTGTCAGTTCCGTATGTGCGTGTCTTCTTCTCATTGGTTCACAAGTACACAAGTTCGGCACTTGATTTACAAACAAGATTGACATTCTTCTTGTCTGATTGACTTTGGCTCGTACTAGGTAACTTGATGTAGTCACCTAATGGATCTGACCAGATCAGATAAAGACTGATCTATCTACCTGGTTTGAATTTTCTGATGTATGTTGTCTTAGCACAACTTACTGATTCTCCTTCGTGTTATCTGATGTAGGTCTTCTGGTCTTGATGTCTTCTGCTCTTCAGCTCTTCTGGTCTTCTGTTCTTCAGCTCTTCTGATCTTCAGATCTTCAGCTTATCTGATCTTCCAGACTTCGGCTTATCTGACTTCAGAACTTAGCCTATACATATTGAGTTCCCCCTTAATATGTGACCTATCTGTTACATCAGCTGTCTATACAACTCAGCTGGTCATCCTATCTGATATCTAATTCACTAGTCAGCTAACAGGTCTGACTAGTCCTATTACAATCTGTTTTGGAACTTCCATCAAAACTACAAATTTCCCAACAACTTTCCCCTTTTTGATGGAACCAAAACAGTTAATCAGAAAAACAGATAACAAAAATGTAAATAACATAAATAACACACAGTTCAGAAGACAATGAGAAGTTGTCTTAGAATTAGAAAGGCAGAGTATTTTATTAAAGATATAAGCTTTTACAATTACAGAAATACCTATCATCTGACTCTAAGAAGGTCTTCTGATCTGATCTCTTCAATATCTGAACTTCTGGAGCTCTTCAGGAATATCGAACACCTTGTACATCCTCTACATCAGAGCAGCCAATCGTTCCTTCTCAATGATCCCTCCTTTCTTGGCAAATTCATAGTACAACTTTTTGAAAGCAAGAGGATCAAGAGTTTTGTTCGGTCTGAGAGGTGGTAAGAGAATCTCGAAAGGTGGTGCTTCAGGAATCAGATTCATTGTCTTGCCCTCCTTCATCACAATCTCGGAGAATTCTGGATATTTGGTTTCTAAGCAGTTTCTGAATTCATCATTGAATTCTCCTTGATCATCAAATATGGGAATCTTCTCCAGAATGTATACATCACATAGCCAATCTGCTCTAATCTTATTCCATTCTGGTATCAGATCCTCCCGGGCAATCAGTAAGTCATTTATAGATGGAGGTAAGGCCCTTTCTTCCCAGACTATATCCTCAGCAGCAGCAGCCTTCTTTCTTTGTTTTCTAACATAGCTTATATGCAGGCCTTTGGAGTCGGGCAGTTTCTTCTTCTTGATAGCAGCATCTATCACTCTTTTCCTGGCTTTCTGCTCTTTTGACTGAGCTGGGGTGATCAGAGACCTCGACCTAGTCTCAATCTACTTCTGAGTCTGAGTGGGAATCTTAACCTGCTTGCCCTTGCCTTTCTCTTTCTTCATGGCTTCTGCCTCAGCTTTTTTGTCTTCTTCCAGTAATTGCTTAGCCAGCTCAAGGCTCTTAGCCTGATCTTCAGATTCGTACCTTTTCTGAAATGTAGAAGAGAAATCCTTTATCCTTTCTACTCTTGCAACAACATCAGATAGAACAGTCTTCTGTTCAGAAATGGCCTTCCCTTGAGCTTGAATGTCTTCCCATGCTTTTCAACTGTTTCAATGATTTTCACCAGTTCGGTGTCGGGTATAGCAACAGTTGGGGCTATTTCTGGCATGGCAATAGTTGGCACAGATGGTGCACATGGAGTCGGCACAGATGGTTCAGCAAATGGCATTGTACCCGCAATAATCAATTGCATCTATTTTTCTACCTCCTCCACCCCTTCCCCCTTTTTGGTTGCATCAAAAAGGTTTGTCAGCTTGAGGGTAAGAGTTCTGAACTGATTCAACATTTCGTCCTTCAGTTCCTTAACAGCTAACGGGGTAATCTGCACCATGGAAGATGTGGGTTCAGGGCCCAACAACCTGTTCAGACCAGCTTCAATCGATTTCTTGGCCCTCAGGATGGATCCCTCAAACCTCTTCCATCCAGCATCCAGAGTGTTGGATTATAGAGGCACGTAAAACACGTAATCACATGCGCAGCGGAAATTAAAGTTCACCAACAACGAACAATTAATTTCATACAGATTACAATAATCATATTGAGAAATCTTAAATTAACTCGAGAGCAGATTTCTCTACTACGGTATCCACGTAATCCCCAATTACGGACTTGCATGGATTTGCCAAAGTTGAATCCCGAGACAAATTTGCTAGGAAAATCCAAACTCTAGATCTTATGGAGAGAATATGAAGTGATACTATTTGTGAATCCCAATAGCTTATATATATAGGGAGGCTTAGCTTATTTCCCAAGCTAGCCCAATTAGGGAAATAAAAACCCTAATCTTGAATTAAATTAATTCCTTTTAATTTAATTCCCTAAATATAAATCTCTACGGATTTAAATACCTTATATGAAAATCTCTACGATTTATTTCCATATACATTAAATCCTACAATTGTATTCCAAATATAATTATTGGGAATTCTTATTTAATTAAATCTAATTTAATTAAATATTAATAATAATTAATTCCAAATTAATTTATTATTAATTATTTCTCCATAATTAAGTATTAAATCCAATTTAATATTTAACCAACCAATTATAATCCGTAAAAGGGAACTACTTATTGTGTGACCCATAGACCCTCATATACCGAGTGATTAGTCAAACTAACGGTCTTAATTGAACCCTAGTCAATAAATCAGACATTCTCAATATATGAGGTGCTTTGCGAGAAACCTGCAACTACCTGTAACTGAAACGTGGGCAATTGTGATTTCCTCCTTTCATTCACGAATACTCGATTAGTCTTGAACATGATGAAGTGTCTATTCAAATAACTCAATCAATTTATCTCAAATCACTAATTGATCATTAGTGTCACACTTAGTCACAAAGTCTAAGTTGACGTGCATTGGCCAATGACTTAGATCCAATTATGATGAGAAGATGAGTATTCTCTCTAAATCCACTTTGAGGAATGAATCCTTTTCTTGGCTCAACTACCACGTACATGAACTTCGTGATGAACCCAATCCAAGCCATATCTACCCATAGACGGGTGCAAGTGTCGGTCATGGTCAAAGTTCATCACTCCACACATGTCGTGCGTATTGACCTCAAGTCAAAGGAGTATCACATCGCTCCCACTAACTGAGACACCCGTAGACACATATAGTGGAACTACATCAAATGGTTTCTCGGATGGGTATACCAATACCCTCTAAGGTATTTGTGCATCCATCATGAGATACCTAGTATCTCGTAGTAAGTGAGATCTTACTACACTCTCTAAGAGTATGATGCAGATCGCACACCAATCTCCATTGCATCATCAATATCCCTTTCTTGATGATTCTCGATTGGGGCTATTTAAGAATCATGCTTAAGTCATCTGAGTTCTCACTCACTCGATGACAGCAGTGACTCAAGGGAACACATATAAGAATAAATGCAAACAATCAAACATATTATTCTAATGAGTGTAACGCCATACATTTAATATTAAACAAATAATAATATTAAATCAATACTGAATATTATCTGAGTATTATGTCCTTACGAAGGATTGTCTCTAGGACACTAACACTAACAATCTCCCACTTGAACTACAGCCAATCACCTACATGTCTAACCCCTAGACCATCAAAATGTCTAGTGTGTACATGAACACTCAAAGCCTTGGTGAAAGGATCAGTCAGGTTATCCTCCGTGGGGACACGTTCTAACTCTATCTCTCCTCTAGCGATTATCTCTCTTATCAAGTGATAAATCCTCGGTACATGCTTGTTTCTGTTATTGGATCTCAGTTCCTTAGCTTGCGCAACCGCATCAGTATTGTCACAATACAACTTTATTGGACTACTGGCACTCGGAACTACCCCTAGTTCATTTAAGAACTGTTTTATCCAGACAGCTTCTTTGGCAGCTTCTACCGCAGCAATGTACTCAGCTTCGGTTGTTGAGTCCGCGGTAGTCTCTTGTTTGGAACAATTCCAACTAACCGCCCCACCATTGAGAATGAAAACATAGCCCGAGTGTGATTTGTAATCATCACAATTGGATTGGAAACTTGCATCAGCATAGCCAGTTGCAACTAGTTCTGACTGTCCTCCGTAGACCAAGAAACAGTCTTTAGTACGCCTAAGGTACTTAGGAATGTTCTTGACAGCAATCCAGTGAGGTTCACCTGGATTCTACTGGTACCTACTAGTAGTGCTAACAGCGAAGGCCACATCTGGCCTTGTGCAAGTCATTGCGTACATGATGGAGCCAATTGCGGATGCATATGGTATATCCTTCATGCACCGGATATCAGCGTCTGTGGAAGGACAATCCATCTTAAACAGCTTTATCCCATGACATGCCGGTAAAGAACCTCTCTTAGAGTTTTCCATCGCAAATAGCTTTAACACCTTATCTACGTAGGTTGACTGTGACAGTCCCAACATCTTCTTGGATCTATCCCTATGAATCTTGATCCCTAAGATGTACCATGCCTCACCAAGATCCTTCATCATGAAGGTCCTTGATAGCCAATCTTTAACCGACTACATAAGAGGAATGTTGTTTCCCATAATTAGTATGTCATCGACATACACAACTATGAAAATAATATTTCGATCCATTTGCAACCTATGGGTTTTACCCCTTTCGGTAATTCAACCAAGTCCCAGACTTGATTTGTGTACATCGAGCGTAGGTCCCGAATGGGTTTCAGTGAAGGTTGAAGTCTAGAGAGGAGGGGTGAATAGACTTTAAAAAAATTTCGTGGGTCAGATGTGATTTACACGTTTATCTGATCAGAGTGCGAAGTGGATCAATTTGGACTGATATTCGACTTACGTATCTGACAGGCAGATCAGTTTGGCATCTATCAGTTTAACTGATGGTGCGGAAGATTAGTTAACCCTTGTGAAAACCAGTTTTACTCAAACAAGGATTCTGACCAATCTGGTTTGAATCAGATAACTAAAGTGTTAAGCTGATCAGATCAGTAGCTTGATGCTAGTCTAATCCAGGTACAGAATATGCATGCAGATAACAAGAGTAGTGTGCAAGTATGTGTAAAGCAGATTAAAGGCACACAGATTTATAGTGGTTCGGACAATTTGTCCTACGTCCACTCTTCCCTATCAGCAGGGGCACCAACTTAACCAACTGGACTTAGTTTAATGTGTTAGTCCAACACAATACAACCAACAGATATTTAACGAGTTCTCACTCAACCAATCCCAGAAATCTAATCTAGAAACCCTAGATAGAAATCCTGCTATAACAAACTTAACCTAACAATGTTTGGGTAAGAAATGTTTTGTTCCAACTGGAATACTATCCTATCTTCTAAGTAGCCAAGAGCTAGAGGATGAGTATTCTTGCTAAGAACTAAGGGATGAACACTTAAGAATAAATCTTCGATTTGGTGTTCTTTGCGCGGAAATTGCTTGAGCTTAAGCTTGATGATAATTTTTGTAACCTTACTATGAAGGTTTGATCCCTTATTTATAGGCACGAAATCGAACTAGCCGTTGGAGAGCAAATTTGAATTCCGGTCTATTTTAGGTAGTTCTGCAGATGGATTGGCCGAAAGCATGCAAGCTTGTTCTTTCTAGCCGTTGACACTGAACCACCATTCTGCAGACTGTCAGAACTCCGTACGTGTGTTGTCGACTCCTCATTGGTTATCAAGTACGATTCACAGCACTTGAATATGAAACAAGGTTGACATTTTTCTTGTCTAAACACTTGTCTCGTACTAGGTAACATTGAAGTAGTCACCTGATGGAGCTGACACGGATCAGTTCGAACACTGACCTGTCTTCCTGATTTAGGTTATCTATTCGTAAGTTGTCTTAGCACAACTTACTAACCTTTTCTTGTTGTCATCTGATGTAGGTCTTCTGGTCTTGATGTCTTGACTCTTCTGCTCATCTGATTTTCAGCTTATCTGCTTAGATCTTCATCATCTGATCTTCAAGTTAGCTGATCTTCTGATCTTAGAAAACTTAACCTATACATATTGAGTCCCCCCTCAATATGTGACCTATCTGTTACTTCAGCTGTCTATACACTTCAGCTGGTCATCTTATCTGCTATCTACATCATCAGTCAACTAACAGGTCTGACTAGTCCTATTACATTATCTGTTTTGGAACTTCCATCGAAACTACAAATTTCCCAACAATTTCCCCCTTTTTGATGGAACCAAAATAGTTAATCAGAAAAACAGATAATTAAAAGTAATCAACAGATAACAACATGCAGTTCAGAAGACAATGAGAGGTTGTCTTAGAATCAGAGAAAGATAAGGTATTTTATTAACATTGATGCATGATTACACAGTACAGCAAAATACCTATAGACTGATTCTAATTGTCTTATGATTTTCTTAAGAGCGATAATGGAATTTCTGATGTTCTGGAGGAATGTTCAAGACCTTGTACATTCTGTCCATCAAAGCAGCCAACCTGTCCTTCTCAATGATCCCACCCATCTTGGCAAATTCATAATACATTTGTTTCAAGCGCACTTGATCAAGAGACCTGTCTGATCGGAGAGGTGGAAGGATAGTCTCAAAAGGAGGTGCTTCTGGAATCAGACTCATCTCTTCACCTTCAGACATCACCATATCGTAGAACTGAGGGTGCTTTGTCTTGAGCCAGCTTCTGAATTCTTCATTGAATTCGCCTTGATCATCTGTTGTCGGGATCTTCTCCAGAATATATATCAATCAGCCATTCACCTCTTATCTTGTCCCATTCTGGTAACCATTTCTTCTTAGAAACCAGAATGTCCTTTACAGGAGCAGGTAAGGCTTTCTCTTCCCATGATACATCCTTTGCTGAGGCGACTTTCTTCCTCTTCCTTCTTACGTATCTGGTTGCCAGCCCTTTACTGTCAGCAAATTTCTTCTTCCTTTCTGCAGCCTCAATCACTGCCCTTCTCGCTTTCCTCTCTTCTTCCTCTGCTGCAGATAGCTGAGTCCTTGACCTGGTCTGTCTTGGTATTTCAACAGCTTGTTTGCCTCTCTTTCTCTCCTTCAGTTTAGTCTCTGCCTCAGCAGCTTCTTCCTCAGCTAGCTCAGCAGCTTCTTCCTCAGCTAGCTTCTTTACCAATTCCAGACTCTTGGATTGATCTTCTGCTTCTTGTCTTTTCTGGACCGAGGAAGAGAAATCTTCAATCTTATCGACTCTCTAAATCACCTCAGATAGAACAGACTTCTGTTCAGAGAGTTCTTTTCCCTGAGCTGCTATGGCTTCCCCATGCTGTTCAACTGTTTGAAATAATTCCACCAGTTCGGTGTCTGGAATATCCACAGCTGGTATAGAAGGTTCTGGCATGGCAGATGGTTCAGCAGCCTGTTCAGGATGAGCAAATGAGGTTTCAGCAAGTATCAACTGCATCTATTTTTCTGGCTCTTGTCCTTCCCCCTTTTTGGTTTCATCAAAAAGTGGTGACAGCTTATTCGTCAGATTTCTCAGTTGAGCTGAAATCTCCTCCTTGAGACTGGCAATATCCTTAGGCGTGGCAAATGAAGGTTCGAGGCTCAGAAGCCTGTTCAGAGCAGATTCAATTGCATTCTTCGATTGATTGACTAAACCCTCAAAACGTTTCCACCCTAGATCCAAGCAGGTTTCTGTCTGCTCCAGAGATCCCCAGACACTTTCTAGTAAAATCTGCTTGTCACCCAGCATGGAGGTCTGGAGACCTAGCTTCTCCACGAACGGATCAACCCTTTTCATCAAAGATTCAAGAATCTGATCATGCATGAGTGTGATCTTCTCTGCAGTTAGCTTCATTTCTGTCTCAATTAATCCACTCTGTTCCTCCTCAAATTGCTTCATCAGAGCTGCTGTGAGAGATGTGAATTAGGCATCAATTGAAGCCTTTACCCCATCCTGAATCTTTGAAGTTATGAGATCTAGGGTATCGACACTCATCGTAGCGATCAGATATTGATGCCTCACCAAGGTGGGTCTCACCTGCATCACCCAGTCTTGGTTCATCGGCAGCTTGCTCAACGTACTAATATTCTTGGTCCACCCATTCTTCCATCCGTGGAATCTTGAACCTATCATGAATTAACCATCTGATATCATCATCAGAGGCCAATTCGACCACGCTTTCAATACCAGCACTTGCCAAGCATTTCACCTCCAGATCCACAAAGTAGTCCTCTTGGAGGGACTTCATCAGAATTAAGAACTCCTCCACCATCTTCAGCCTTATGTCCCTTCTGAATACAATCTTCTCCAGCTTTTCTTGAGGACTTGGATGGTTTACGAGTCAGGACAAATTTCAAGCAGATATGCCTTTACATGCTGCTTCAAGATGTAAACCACAGGATCTTCCTCCTCAGGAGTTCCCAGCTGAATCTTTGTATTGAAAGGATTGTGGGAAACTGAGACGTATCTGTCATCTGCGGGCTCAGATTCCACAATCGGCTGTTCCTCAACCATTTAAACCGGTTTGATCGGCTCTTGATGAGTGGGAACCTTTGGTTACGGTCTTGATCGGTGCTTCAAGCGTGAATTTGTTCGACTTTGGAGAGGAGGGGCGGATAAGAAGAAAGGCTCGGCCAATTTGGGGTGGGGGTGAGGCGACTTGGATGTGGTCGGGAGATCTCTCCTTAGGAATCTGAGCTAAAGGCGGGGAATCGAAGGTGACTCTTCCTCAGATGGTGCAGTCTCTGCTTCCTTCACAGCTGAACTTTCAACAGCTCCCTCCTGCATGTGTTCCTCTTGAACAGCTTCCCTTTCCATGCTGACGATTCGATCTGGACTCTCAGCGGCTTCCTTATCTGATTCCAGATATATCATCCCAGTTTCTTGTCCAATCTGTTCGGGGCTCTTTGTCTCTTGAATTGGCTCAGATGGGTCCGCCACTGCCTTTTGCAGAATTGAAGTAATCTTTCTCTGCCTCTTCTTTGCTCCTTCTTGCTTTTTAGCCAGAGTCTTTCTCTTCAGCTTCTTAGGAGCAGTCTGTGTCTCAGATGACTCTGCAGTTCTGGAACCCTTGCCTTCTCCTCTTGGTCGGGGCACATATGGTGTGGGGTCATCATCTGACTGCCCAGGTAAGGGTTCATTCTTCCCCAAAATGGCTTTAAACTTTGCCAAGTAGACTTTCTTTCCTTCCTCGTTCCACTCGAAGTTATCTGGCAGCTTGTCATCCAACAGAATTGACACCTTGTGGATGTATGAGCATTTCAGAGTTAGATAAACTTCATTCCTCTCGTTCAGCTTGAACTTGGTTGTTTCCTTCAGCAACCTTGATTTGAACAGTCCAACCCAGTTCAGATTATCGGCCTTGCTGATTATGGCTGTCATCACATTCTGCTTCACAACAGTAAGATCATCTAGGTTGTGCGTAATACACAGAATCACCTTGGATACTATCTCAAATAGAAGGTGATATTTTCGTCTGAGATGTGGAACTTTGACATTGAAAACTTGCTCTATGTTGGCCGGTCTTAACATGACATCCTTCAGATAGGTTTTATCGTAAACTCCTGTTGTAAATGAGGTCGGATCAACGGTTCCCATTCGTAGTCCGAAGATTCAAAAAAGATTGTCATCAGTAATGAGGATGTCAAAACTGCCCACGGAGGATGTCAACCGTCCTTCACCATCCATCTCTAGATTGTACAGAACCTCAAGTGCTTCATACGTATGTACAATATCTAGATGTCTATAGCAGAACTGTTCAAGCCCAACGGCACGTAGACAATCCAATATTTCCTTTGATTCAGCATCCGTCATCGTGTTGAATATGACATATTTTTCACCGACGATGTCCTTCTTCATCGATAGGAAATTACACATCTTTTTACCCTGTCCTGGATTTGCTATTAATTGTGTCATTTCTACATCAAAAATAATATTTGTGAGTAAATGTTTTTATATATATCAATACCAGCAAGAACAATTACCCAAAATATTCAATCATCGGACATGAATTTTCCACATGAATTTCATGATAGATATATACGCATATTAACACATATGTATTCAATCATTAATCCACATAAAGCTTTAATTCACAAGATATGAAATAACACATTGTATACGACATATATTATAAGTGATGTTCAACAAAGAAATGCACATACTATCAAATAACAATTACCAGAAATTGATTCGAATGAAGAAGAGTTTTGAAATAATCGATTTAAGTTCTCTTAAGTGAGATGAGGTTTACTTCAGAGAATTTGGGTAAAAGTTTCGAAAGTAAGAAGTTGAATGACCTTTTAGGGTTTTAAGGTGCGAGGGAAAAACATTTTACACGACTTCCCACAAATACTTGAGTATTCGTGTTTAAAAAGAGCGGCTTAGATTAAGCGGCCGTAAAGTAGAATAATCGTGCGGTTGAGAAAAAGTACAGAATGTATTTGGACGTGAAAAATACGCATTAAATGTTATTAAATACACAATCCCCACGTCCGCATTTAATGAGTGCAGTGTTTGCGTCATAAAGTAAGGTAAACAGTAATCATTACAGAAAAGTAGATAAGTTCAAATAATGTAAACAGAAAACGTATCTGACTGGTTGATGTTGTAATCAACCAGTTACCAGTTGTATCTGATCCAACTCTTCTGTTTTGATGATCTTACTGTAGCCTGTGCCTTAGCAAATTTTCCCAACAATGGGTTTCTCAGATAGACACTCTTTCTGTACCAACCTTATCAGTTGAAGTTCCTTCTTCAACTGTTCCTTGTAGCTAATCAGTGCCCAACTTATCCTTTCTGATCAGATGAAGTTCCTTCTTCCACTGTCCTTCGTCCTTCTATCAATTTCTTAACCAACTAGTATTTGAGATCAGACCACCAAAATACTCTGGAGCCTCATCTCCTAAATCCAATAGTCCTAGCTCATTACGTAGTTCTTTGAATCTGACTTCAGCTACGGGCTTGATTAAGATATCAGCTCTTTGCTTATCAGTATGGATCTTTTCCATTCTGGTGTTCTTCTTTTCTGGATGGTCTCGGAAAAAGTGGTGTCTGATGTCCACATGTTTGCATCTCGTGTGCAAAACTGGATTCTGAGTGATAGCAATCGTACTATTACTGTCACAGAAGACAGGTACATTGGTAGCATTTATGTTGTAATCCCTCAACCGCTGACAAAGCCAGAGCAGTTGAGAGCAACAACTACCAGCAGCCATGTATTCTGCTTCAGTAGTAGATGTGGCAACAGATGTCTGCTTCTTAGAAAACCACAAGACCAGCTTGCTTCCTAGAAACTGACAAGTACCTGATGTAGATTTCCTATCTATCCTACATCCTCCAAAATCAGAATCAGAGTACCCACTAAGCTCTAGATTATTATCTGTAGGTCCCGAACGGGTTTTGTGAGGGCAGAAGTCTAGAGGGGAGGGGTGAATAGACTTCTGTAAAAAAATTTGTGCAGATCAGGTGTGATGGCAGTTAGCCTGATCAGAGTGCAAGTGAATCAGTTTGGACTGATATCTAACTTACTAATTGCCTGAAGGCAGATCAGTTCGGTATCTATCAGTTTAACTGATTTGTGCGGAAGCTAAGTTTTACCCGTATGAAAAACCAGTTTTGATAAATCAGATTCCAAAGTCAGTCTTTTAACCAGTTGACTAAAGTGTCAAACTTGATCAGATCAGAAGCTTGGTGCTAGCTGATCTTAACTTAGAATATGTATGCTGCTTTAATAGTTGTGTGCGATTGTGTAAACAGTTAAACAGAGCAGGTAAAAGCACACAAGATTTATAGTGGTTCGGACAAATCAGTCCTACGTCCACTCTTCCCTATCACAAGGGGCACCAACTAAACCAACTGGACTTAGATTTTTGTGTTAGTCCAACACAGTACACCAACAGATATTTAAAGAGTTCTCACTCAACCGATCCCAGAAATCAGAACTAGAAACCCTAGTTTGAAATTTTGCTAAACAACTTAACCTAACTTTGGGTTTGGATAAGATTGTTTTGGTTCCAACTATGAAATCTTTTCTAGTGTTTAAGGTAGCCTATCAGCTAGATGAAAAGATTTCTATGCTAAGAACTTATGGGATGAACACTTAATAAAATAATCTTCTAGTTCGTGTTCTTCGTGCGGAAATCTGATTATAGCTTGAGCTTCTTGATCGTTTCAGGGTTTCCGTGTCTTCACTCTAAAGTGTGATCCCATATTTATAGACCTCGAAATCTAAGAGCCGTTGGAGAGCAATTTGAATTTCAGGCTATATTTGGTAGACTTGCAGGATTGATGTGACGTGCTTCAGGAACGACATGGCCGAAAGCGTGAATAGTGTCTTTTATAGCCGTTAGAGAAAGCAGCATCAAATCCCGTAATTGCCGGCTCCGATCATACGTGTCTTGTTCTTATTGGTTAACAGATGCACTTTTCAGTGTTGTTCTTCCAACTAAGGTTGACATTCTTCTTGTTCAGATCATCGACGTATGATTAGGTTAAACATCAGTTTTTCACGGTGGTGACTTTGATCGATCAAAGTCGATCGATCCACCGATGGAGTCTTCGGTGCCGATTGACTTAGCTTCAACTAGCGGGACTACCGATGTAGGTCTTCGTCCGATCTTCCGGAAGTCATCGATCTTCAAGTATTCGAGTTTGAGCTTCATGACTTGGTGAGATATCGACTTTATCGGATCGATCCGATCTTCTGTTCTTCTCTTGCATTCTCGCTTTGGGCTCGGGATATCGCCTATTCTTTGGATCTTGGATCGACCTATACATATTGAGGTTCCCCTCAATATGTGACCTATCTATTACATCAGTTGTTCTATACAATAATTATCAACTGGTATTCTATAAACGGTAATATAAACATCAGTCATCTAACAGGTCTGACTGGTCCTATTACATGTGTTTTAGAACTTTCATCAAAACTCTAAATTTCCCAACAATTTCCCCCTTTTTGATGAAACGAAAACACTTTGAGAAACCAATCACGCAGTTGATAAATATAGAACAAAGAAAGAGCACATAATCGTAAGACAATGAGATTTTGTCTTAGTATCAGAAAATAAACTTTTCTCATTAGATTTGTCGATTACATATTACATCAGAAAAGTTTGAAATTAAAAACAGCTGATCCTGAGAAGTCTTCTGATTCTTCACTCTTTAGGCTTGTATACTTCTGGCATCTCTCTTTGATCTTGAGGGACGTTGAAAATCTGATATAGTTTCCATTTGACATCATTGATCTGCTGAGGATCAGTTTTGCGCGCTTTGCTCAGGATGTCAAAATAGAATCTCTGAAATGCCAGTCTGTCAAATGAGCCATCTGCCTTCTTCGAGTAATCCAACAGATCATACTCTTGGCGAGATATTTTTACATTGATTATTTTGGCCTCATTTTCCAGATACTTCAGAAAATTTAGATGTTTGTTTTCCAACCAGTTGAGGAATTCAGCATCTGGAGATTCTTCTTGTGGAAGAAGATCAAGAACAAAGGCATCCAGAAGCCATTCACTTCTGATCTTATTCCATTCCTCAAACCTCTCAAAGTCGCGTAGGTTTTTGGAATGATATCATCAACTCTTGCTGGCAGCTGAGGTTCTGGTAAAGATTTTCCAGCCTTTCCTTTCTTCGCTCTCGATCTGAATTTCTTCTTCAGATATTCTGCCTCTGCCAATTTTTCTGCCCTTCTTTCTTCTTCGCTTTTTTCGAACTTCTTGACAAGAACGCTCTTTGGGCGGTTTCTCGGCCGATTTCTTATCGGCTGAATTTGGCTATTTGTCTTCTTGTGACTTTCTTAGTGCGAGTGGTGGTACAAGTTGTGATGTCCAAAGCACCGCAAAGCGACCTTTCTTGCCTTTGACTTTTCCATCTTTTCGTAAATTTCGTTAGCAAAAAGATCCGGATGGTCTAGTCTTTGTCCATAAGATTCAACTATGCGAATCGGGTCTTTGTTGTTACGATCGTGTCAGTTGGTTTCTCACTCTGTCCTTCCCCCTTTTTGGTTTGATCAAAAGAGCAGGTGAGGTGGGAGGTCGAGAACCAAAGTCGATCGATATCGCGCACTGTTGAGATACAGATGCAGATAAACCTTGAGCTTGAGTAGTTAGACTTTGAACCTTCGAGATCATTTCGGTCTTGATTCCAGATTCCACGGCGATTGAGAGGGTAAGAATTAGTTTGTCAAGTTTTCTCTTCTGTCAATTCTAGCTTTTCAATTGAGCATCAGAAAAGAAACTTGTTGTTGATCCTTTGAATTAGTTTGTCATCAACCGATTTTATAAGCTCGGCATAAAGGTTGGTCACGGTTTGGGAGAACCGATCTTTGATTGCCTCAACTGGGAAATAGCCAATTCCCTTTGATCATTATTTCTTTGAGGCCAATCGCCTCGATCACTATCACTCCCTCAACTTCTTCTTTTCGGGAGATCTTTGAGACATGATCGATCTCCGAAGTTGATCGTGTGATGTGAGATGTAGGAATGTTATCGTCACTTGATCCATTTTGATTGTTTATGCCTCAAGTGGTTGGTCATGAAGCTGCGGCACCGATTCCACTATCATCGGCAGCTCCGCATCCTTCATAGGCATATCGCCCGGGGAGCTTCTTCGTGATCTCGATTCACCGTGTTCAGTCAACCCAGCTTCCTGTGGATCAGAGTTTTAATTGATTCAGCAGTTATCAGCTCAGCTGGTGATCCTACTTGAGCAGATTTCTTCATATCAAAATCAAAATCGCAAATTCATCAAGATCTCCCATCCATTTTCTATAATCATCATAAAAGTCGAGAAGCTCTTTCTTAGGAGATCTTTCCATGTGAGGATCTCCATAACTTCCTCTCTCGATAATGGGGATGGGCTACCGATTCGGATACATCACATCAATATCTCGTTCAATTTGCATCCTGACCATTTTCCCGGTGATGGTCTTGGATGATCTGGACTCAGGAATTATTTGTTCAGATCGACCAGATTCCGGTTGATGAGATGTAGAGGGTTCTGGTGGTGCTTGAGTAGGCGGAAGTTGGCTGATTGGCTCGACTGCGCAGAGGTTACTGTTGTCAAAAGCAATTACGTCCGGCTCTGCAGCAGGTAAAAAGCTTTCGTTTGCGGCGATGTAGTTTCGTGTTTGGCGGGTGGAAGAGAAGGAGAAAGATGCTCAAGAGTTTAAGTCCGGCGGTGAATCGGCTCGAGTTTGAGGAGAATGAGATCGTTCTCTCTCTTGCTCCTTCCTCGAGAATGTTACAGCGAGCTCTCAACTTGAGAAGCCCGCTTATCCGATTTTTTCACGATCTTTGTGCCGTCGATCAGCCGATCGACGCTTCCTTCATCATCGACTCATCTTCGTAAAAGCAGAGTCATGGAGGCTATTTTGCCTTCTTGGCCTCTTCTCTTGAGCCTTCTTTGATTTTCTTTTCTTCTTTTTGGGGAGCATCCTGGTGTAGAGCGAGGTGCCTCTTGGTTTTTTTTCCTTTCTTCACCTTTGGAGGAGTGGGCCGATATCATCATCGGTGGCTCATATATATATTTGAAGTTGTTGTGAGGAAGGCCTTGTAGGACTTCAGTCCATTCTGGTTCCATTTAGCATTTGGCAGTTTGTCTTTCAAGATAACTGCAACCTTGTTGAGATTGTTGATCCTCTTCTTCAGATAGACCTGCCTCCGTTCATTAACTCCAAATTCTTCATGTTCTTGGAGTAGAATGGCCTTCAGGAAGCCATGCCAATTGATGTTCTTGGCTTCATCAATTATTATGACCATCTTTGTATAGTTTGACGGATGTTAGAGCATCTGGGCTGAATGAAATATCCATGATTGTTTTTGACAATATGTCAAACAACAGTCGGTATTTCCTTCTCAACATTGGTCTGACAAAACCTGCGGTCTGATGTTTGTCGACCCTCTACGAAGAGTTTGTTTTCGATCGGCTTTTTATCTTCATTCTCCTCAGAGTGAGCAGCAAGATTCTTCCTTTGGGCAAGTGAGCAGGGCGTGTTATGTCCGCGATTCGACGAGTCGATCTCCTCTCCGATAATCGAAGAGATCGGTTCATCTCTGGGTGTCTCAGATCCACCTTCAAATTCCTTAAGAATTCGAAAGTGCTTCATATATTGCATCACCGATTGCGAAGTGAGCGATGAAATTTTTCAAGGCCTCCTTTCTTCAGAATTTGTTCCACTTCCATGGATTCTGGATCCCGCGTAACACCAAACTGTACGAATTTGTCATCGACAATCTTTGTCGCTAGATCAGCATAGTTGCACATAATCTTTCCCATACCGTGAGTGGCCATCTACAACAAGATAGACTCGATTAAGATTGTGCATATACATAAAGATATCATGTATAGATTATCAGACCTATTCACAGGCCTAGTAATCGATAAACATATACGGATATCAAGAAAAGATAAGGCATATCGCAGGATAACATACATAGACATAATCTATATGATCAAAGGATTTTGAAAAAGAAAATCATCAAATAACCAGAAATTACCAGATTCAATTTTTCGGAAGATAAGTTTGAATCGCAAGAAAACACTTTGAATCACAGAAAGGTAATTTGAGTTTTCAGAAAATAAATCGCAAGTTTTTTTAGAATAAGAAAACTCTGGTAGGGTTTTGATGAACCTTATAAGGAGGAGGAGGGAAATACGAGATTGGAAGATCAACCGTTTGAAAAGGTTAAACGATCCAGATTAAGCGGTTTTGATCGTATGGTCAGGAAAAGCACGTACGAATACCTTTTGGATTTAAAAGCACATTTTGTAGCAATTAATACAAGTACCCCACGTCCGCATTAAATGTTTTGCAGGAAATACGTCACAAAAGGTAATGAGTACAGTAAGGCAAATAAAATCAGATAAAAACAAATAAGTAAGCAATAAACAAGGAAACAGAAAAGCGTGATTCGGTTGATCGATATTGTAATCGATCAATACCACTTGTAGTTGTTGATTCCACTTGTTGATCTTAGTTTTCTGCCTAATCCTTATAATTTCCCAACTGTTCTTTTCAACTGATCCGCTTCACTTTGCGTCTAATTTCCCTTTTCTGATCCTCCTTGATCAGTTGAAGTTCCCCCTTCAACTGATATTTCTGTTTTCTTATAGACTGATATATCTGATTTGTTGAGGTATCAAGCTCAACTGATCTTCCTCATCGATCGATCTCTTATCTAATCGATTTGATTGACCTAATCGATTCTACTCGAATCAAGCCAATTCTTGGGATAAGTGTTACCGCCAAAACTTAGTTCTTGAAGAATTGAATAGTAGTCTCGATTCCCTAAGTTGACACGATTTGACATGTGTAATAGTAGTCAGGATTCTTCGTAATGTCAAATCACCATAAATTTATCCATTATCGATCGGCGTGTTTCCTACATTTGTCCTTATGAAATGATTTCTCTAAAAGGCTTTGAGAAATCAATTTTGCATTTGCACCCTTGCTTGGCCTCTATAAATTGGACCAATGATTTACACAACATAACCCATTCATCATACTTATCTTCTTTGTAAAATCATGCATTCTGGTGAACCCTTATTACCCCTTTTTCAATGATTTCACTTCTCAAATCAACCCCTGTGTGTCCCTTTATCTTTGTTACCGTGCGTCATCAAAGATTTCACATACAATTGTTGCCAAGCTTCTCTACCACCAAAGGCGGCGGATCTGCTTGTCGCAGAATCGAGAAGACACTTCTCCTAACCGTATGCACCTTGTGTGTCTATCGAGATATTTGGAACTAGCATCAACGGACTCGATCGATATAAAACATGAGTTTGATATACGGTCTTGATCAGACAACAGCTGATCTTCGTATATCAACTCAATTTTTTCATGCGACACATGTGCCCATAAGGTCTTTGAACCACTTTCTTGGCACATGTGCTCCATTTAACAGCTGGAGAGCCCTTTGACTTCAGATCTAAGGGCTCCTGGCTTAGAAATCCTATCAAGGCCTCTCTCGCTCCATTGATTTTAGCTTCTGCGAGTGCCTTTAGGATTATTTCAAAGCCTTCTTACCCTTGTTAAGTGGGGGAAAATGGGAGCATCAGATCTTAAAATCTCTCTCTCTCCCCCTCTTCTAGGGTTAGGATGAGGGTTTAGGGTTATAGGTTTAGGGTTTTTGGTTTATGACTTATGTACTGACCTTCGGGTCCTTTTGTACTTGTAACTTGTAATGTAAACCTGACCTTCGGGTCTTTATTAATGAAAATTTCTATTATTCCATTGTTGTGTAAATTACCTGTTTTCTTATGCGATGTAAGCTTTAATCTTGTGAATCTTGCTTGTTGAATATCAGCTTAATCGACTCATAAAGTGTGAAATAACCCAACTGATTTAATCAGATAATCCTTTAATCTGATCAGTTTCTTTAATCTGATCAGTTCTTTTAATCTGATAATCTGTAAATCTGATCGCCTTCTCATATCAGTTCCTTGACTGATCTTCTGATCAGTTGAGATACCAAACTCAATTGATTCCTCTTAACCTGGTTAGTCTCTTAACCAGTTGGTTCTGGAGAACAGTCCATCAAGCATTTTAGGTGCTTTTTCTCCAAGATCCAGAAGCCCTAACTCATTGCATAATTCTCTGAATCTGACCTCAGCTAGTGGCTTGGTTAGAATATCAGCTTTCTGTATATCAGTATAAATCTTTTCCATCCTGATATTCTTCTTTTCAACATGATCTCTTATAAAATGGTGTCTGACATCCACATGCTTGCATCTTGTATGTAGAACGGGATTTCGAGTGATTGCAAATAAGACTATTATCGTCACGAATATAGGTACATTCTTAGCTACAATGTTATAATCCCTCACCGCCGACTAAGCGAAGCGGTTGGGAACAACGACTTCCTGCAGACCATATATTACGCTTGATAGTAGATGTATAATCGATGTCCGCTTCTTTGAAAACCACGAGATCTTTTTACTTCCTAAAACTAACATGTTCACGAGGTTGACTTTTTACATCAATCTTGCAACCTCCATAATCGTAATCAGAATACCCACTAAGCTCTAGATTATCATCGATGGATAAAATAAACCAAGGTTTCTTCGTCTCCCCTTCAGATACTTAAGAATCCGCTTACTGCTTTCTAGGTGGCTTTGCATTGGATTTGCACGAAATCGCACATACACCTCTTGCAAAAGTGATATCAGTGTCTTTGGCGGTCGGTATAGTAGAGATCCAATGAGAGCCCTATATTCTTTCTGATTTATTTTCTGACCGTCCTCATCTGGATCCATCTTGAATCCAGTTATCATAGGAATTCTGGCTTCCTTACAGTTTTGAATAAACTCCTAGTGTACTTTGCTTGGCAAATGAATATCACTTCTGTACTTTGTTTCACTTGTAGACCCAGAAAGTAACTCATCTGCCCCATCATGGACATCTCGAATTTCCCTTGCATCAGTTTGCTGAATCTTTCACATAGACTCTTGTTGGGATATCCGAAGATGATGTCATCCACGTAGATCTGAACCATCATAATATCTTCTCCATCTTCTATTCTGAATAAGGTTTTGTCCACTGTTCCTTTAGTGAACCCACTGTCTATCAAGAACTGAGAGAGTGTATCATACCAAGCTCGAGGAGCTTGTTTCAGGCCATAAAGAGCTTTTCTTAAACGGTACACTTGGTTGCTCTTTTCGAAGCCTGTAGGTTGTTCGACATAAACTTCCTCTGCTAGTACCGGATTTAAGAATGCACTTTACGTCCATCTGATACACAGTGAACCCTCTGTGGGAAGCATATGCCAGAAACAGCCGAATGGCTTCTAGGCCAGTGACTGGTGCAAAGGTCTCATCATAATCAATTCCTTCTGATTGTGAATACCCCTTAGCAACAAGTTTTGCCTTATTCCTGGTTATGAAATTTTTCTCATCTCTCTTGTTCTTGAATACCAACTTTGTGCCAATTACGTCTTGATGAGTTGGTCTGTCCACCAGTTCCCAAACTTGATTTCTCTCGAACTGTTCCAGCTCCTCCTGCATGGCTAGAATCCAGCTTGCGTCTTGTAGAGCTTGGTTCCTTCATAGATAGATAACAGCAATACATGGCACTTTCACCAATCTGATGTCTAGTTTTAACTCTATCGGATGGGTCTCCGATGATCGATCGGTTGGATGACCGGGTTATCGAGTCCTTCATTACGATTTGCGTCGGTTTGGAGAACATCATCCATTTCTGATAAAGGTTCATTACTAGCGATTGGGAGTGGTGCATAATTATGATCCACTTGATAAGAACATGTCTAAGCTGATGTTGGACTCATCATGTCTTCGATGTACATTCGTGGGAACTCAGTGTTCCCCCTAACTGGATGGTTCGATTGATATCTTATCTCGGTATGCGAACTTCTTCATCGACGTTTTTCGTACCTTAGGATCGATTGATCGGTGAATCACTAGATCCGGAATGTATCTTTATTACAATTTCGATCCTTTTTCCTTGATCGTTAGCTGATCCATTTTCTGAGCATCAGGTACTGGTTGATCGGTACATCTTGTTCTTGAGACAGATTTCTCTTGTTCAGAAGATGCTTCATCAAAGACTACATGGGGTGTTTCTTCCACAACTAGGGTTAAATGCATTTGTAAACCCCGAAAAGTTTTGCTAGATGAGGAATATCCTAAGAATATACCCTCATCTGACTTGGCCTCAAAAGTCTTCAACTGACTCTTCCCATTGTTGTGTATGAAACACTTACACCCAAAGACATGGAAGTAAGAAACACGAGGTTTTCTACCCTTCCACAGTTCATAGGGTGTTTTGTAGTGAGCTTTAGTCAAAAGACATCTGTTCTGAGTATGGCAAGCAGTGTTTATAGCTTCTGCCCAGAAACGGCTTGGTATTGCATGTTCAGCTAACATCGTGCGAGCAGCTTCTTTGAGAGTTATGTTTCTCCGTTCTGCTACTCCATTCTGTTGTGGCGTTCTTGCGGTACTAATGTCTCATGTCAGATACCAAACTTAGAGCAAAAAATCATTAATAAAAGAGTTCGTAAATTGCATACTTTATCTCGATCGATTTTTACTACATCGACACCCTTCTCATTTTGTAATCTTTTTTAAATTTCGGGTATCTTCGTTTGTCGTCTCATTCTTCTTATGTAAGAATATAACCTGTAAACTTGGAATAGTCATCCACGATTACGAGTATATTTCATCCACGAGATCGACCGGGTGTAATCTGGTCCAAATAGGTCCATATGAAGCATTTGAATACTCTGCTTTGGATCCGGTCCAGAATTCCTTTGAATGAAGCTTTGACTGTTTTTCCCTCCGACATGCCAAGACATGTCTGATCCTTTGAAAATACTTCATTCGGAAGTCCTTCCACTAGAGACATCCTTGCTATCTTATTAAGAGTTTTAAAGTTCAGATGACTCATTCTTTTGTGCCAGAGCCAACTGCTACTTTCGGAACTCTTAACAATAAGGCATGCATTTCTTGGGCAAATGTTCCAATCTGTTGTGTAGATCGTCCCTTTCCTTGAACCAGTTAGCAAAATCTGTTGAGTGGCTCGATTTTTTATAGTGCATTGATCAGTCGAGAACTCAACACTGAATCCGTTGTCACAAAATTGTGAAACTGATAATAGGTTGTGCTTCAGACCTTCGACATACGAGACTCCAGTTACTTGTACATCATCATTCTCTAAGGTTCTGAATCCTTTGGTATAACCAAAGTTATCATCACCGAAAAGAGTACACGCTGGCCTTTTCTGTTCTATGTAAGAGCGAGGAGATGTTTGCTTCGAAATATGTGCCTTGAGCATCCACTATCGATGTACCGGATAGTTGCTTGCACACCTCCTTTGTTGGCGGACCCACGCGAACTGCTGACCAAATCGGGCTTTAGGTACCCCTTTTGGATTGGGTCCGAGGGGTTAGGATTGGTTTTGGGGATCCATACAAAGGGGGCACTTCTATTGAGATCGGTTAGATCGAAGGCTGATTTGTCTCCCATACCTATCAACATAATCATCGTCTCTTTTATATGCTTTTCGATTAGTATGATTATTAGTGTGAACCTTGGGTGACTTAGAAGACTTGGGATTTATCTTTTTCGTTTGTCTTCTTTTCATCGAGGTTCAAAAAAAAGTCAGCGACCCTATGTTTCGATTATAGGGGTAGGTACGACTGCTACCATCAAAAGATTCATATCTTTTTGGCATAGGTGGTTTTTACAGTTTACTTAAAGTGTGCTTATTCTAATGGTGACCTTGATTGGGTCTCGATTAGACATCCCTTTTTGTTGTTGTTTTTTCGATATTCGATCTGTTGATCAGGTTGAGGTCTCTTCAGAAGAACTGGGTTCTTCTGTTGATTCCTCGGCTGATGCTTTACCAGTTGGGGTCCATTTATGTTCCCCTTCTGGTTAGGCACCTGCCTTACCTGCTCAACAGGTCTTTTTCCCTTATTAGATACAAGTTTGGCTTTTGGTGTATCATTGTCAGAAACTCGTTTGATTACACCTTTTTGAGGTGAATCAACCGGGGCTTTTGAGGATGTGGAAGGGTTCTCATACCCAAGTCCCTTCTTGTTAGTCGTTGTTCGAAAATAGGTGTTCATATCTTGAATAGTTTTAGATGATTTTGTAAAAACCTCTATTTTCTTCCGCAAACTATCCTTAGAAGATTTTAGACTCTCATGCAGTCGGAATAGCTCATCAAATTTAGCTTGAAGGATTTTGAAGTCATCAGCTTGCTGTTTGTTAATTGCTAGCTGATCTTTGATCTGCTTTTCCTGATCAGAGGATTTAACTTTCAGAATGTTAAGTTCCTCGATTTGCCTTCGACGGCGTTTTACAGATTTAAGTTCAGTAGCTTTACTGAGATCGTTCTCTTTAACAAGCTGATTATTTCTGATCCTTAGCTTGTCATTCTCAGCTTCCACTATAGAATAAGTGTCTACTGCATTGGAGAGATCATCAAGCAATTGCTCTGATACCACTTGTAGGTCCCGAACGGGTTTTGTGAGGGCAGAAGTCTAGAGGGGAGGGGTGAATAGACTTTCAGTAAACTTTTGTCGCGGTCGGTGTGATGGCGATTAGCTGATCGATCGAGTTCAAGTGAATCAGTTTGGACTGATATCTAACTTACTAATTGCCTGAAGGCAGATCAGTTCGGTATCTATCAGTTTAACTGATTTGTTCGGAAGCTAAGTTTTACTCGTGTGAAAAACCAGTTTTGATAAATCAAATTCCAAAGTCAGTCTTTTAACCAGTTGACTAAAGTGTCAAACTTGATCAGATCAGAAGCTTGGTGCTAGCTGATCTTAACTTAGAATATGTATGATGCTTTAATAGTTGTGTGCGATTGTGTAAACAGTTAAACAGAGCAGGTAAAGGCACACAAGATTTATAGTGGTTCGGACAAACCAGTCCTACGTCCACTCTTCCCTATCACAAGGGCACCAACTAAACCAATCGGACTTAGATTTTTTTGTGTTAGTCCAACACAAAGACACCAACAGATATTTAAAGAGTTCTCACTCAACCGATCCCATAAATCGTAACTAGAAACCCTAGTTCGAATCTTTGCTAAACAACTTAACCTAACTTTGGGTTTGGATAAGATTGTTTTGGTTCCAACTATGAAATCTTTTCTAGTGTTTAAGGTAGCCTATCAGCTAGATGAAAAGATTTATATGCTAAGAACTTATGGGATGAACACTTAATAAAATAATCTTCTAGTTCGTGTTCTTCGTATGCGGAAATCGATTATAGCTTGAGCTTCTTGATCGTTTAGGGGGTTTCCGTGTCTTCACTCGAAGTGTGATCCCATATTTATAAACCTCGAAATCAAAGAGCCGTTGGAGAGCAATTTGAATTTCAGGCTATATTTGGTAGACTTGTAGGATTGATGTGGCGTCTTGTTTCAGAGCGACATGGCTAAAAGCGTGAATAGTGTCTTTTATAACCGTAGAGAGAAAGCAAACACCAAATCCCGTGAATTGCGGCTCCGATCATCGTGTCTTGTTCTTATTGGTTATGAGACGACTTTTCGGTGTTGTTCTTCCAACTAAGGTTGACATTCTTCTTGTTCGGATCATCGACGTATGATTAGGTTAAACATCGTTTTTCACTGGTGGTGACTTTGATCGATCCAAAGTCGATCGATCTACCGATGGAGTCTTCACGCGCCGATTGACTTAGCTTCAACTAGCAGACTCGGCTGATGTAGGTCTTTTGGTCTGATCTTCTGGAATTCATCTGATCTTCAAGTATTCTGAGTTTGAGCTTCATGACTTCAGCTGAGATATCTGACTTTATCAGATCGATCTGATCTTCTGTTCTTCTCTTGCATTCTGGCCTGTCGGATATCAGCTATTCTTTGGATCTTCAGATCTGACCTATACATATTGAGGTTCCCCCTCAATATGTGACCTATCTATTACACCAGTTGTTCTATACAATAATTATCAACTGGTATTCTATAAACGGTAATATAAACATCAGTCATCTAGCAGGTCTGACTGGTCCTATTACATGTGTTTTAGAACTTTCATCAAAACTCTAAGTTTCCCAACATCATTTGTTGGATACCATAAGCCTAAGTTTACAGTACCTTTCAGATACTTAAGAATCCGCTTAGCTGCTTCCAGGTGGCTTTGTTTGGGATTAGCTTGAAATCTGGCACATACACCTACTACAAAGGTTATATGTGGTCTGCTTGCAGTGAGGTATAATAATGATCCAATCAAAGCCCTATACTCTTTCTGATTAGTCTTCTTACCACCTTCATCTAGGTTCATCTTAAATGCATTCAACATTGGAATTTTGGCTTCCTTGCAATTCTGAACTCCATACTTAGCCAACAAATTCCTTGTGTATTTTGCCTGGCAGATGAATATCCTAGTGTGAGCTTTTTTAACTTGAAGACCTAGAAAGTAGCTCATCTGACCCATCATGGACATCTCAAATTTCCCTTGCATCATCTTACTGAATTTCTCACATAGTTTCTGATTGGGAGAACCAAATATAATGTCGTCCACATAGATCTGAACCAAAAGAATGTCTTCTCCATCTTCTATTCTGAACAAGGTTCGATCAATCAAGCCCTTGGTGAATCCATTCTCTATCAAGAACTGGGACAGTGTATCATACCAAGCTCTAGGAGCCTGTTTCAGTCCATAAAGAGTTTTTCTTAAATGGTACACTTGGTTGCTCATTTCAAAGCCAGGAGGTTGTTCAACATAAACTTCGTCAGCTAGTACCCCATTTAAGAATGAACTCTTTACGTCCATCTGATACACAATAAATCCCCTATGAGCTGCATAGGCCAGAAACAGCCGAATGGCTTCCAGACGAGCGACTGGTGCAAAGGTTTCATCATAATCAATCCCTTTTGATTGTGAATATCCCTTAGCAACAAGTCTTGCCTTATTTCTGGTTATTACATTGTGCTCATCCTTCTTGTTCTTGAATACCCACTTAGTTTCAATCACATCTTGGTGAATTGGTCTGTCTACAAGTTCCCAAACTTGATTCCTCTCAAACTGTTCTAATTCTTCTTGCATAGCCAAAATCCAGCTTGCATCAGATAGAACATCATCCTCTTCTGATAATGATTCATCACTAGAGACTGGGAGAGGTACTTGAGTAGGATCCACTTGGCATGGACATGTCTCAGCTGATGTTGGACTTATCATGTGCTGAAATCTGTCCACCGGAACATCAGGGTGTTCCCCCTGAACCAGATGGTTCAGTTGTTACTGTCTCAGCTGTACCAGCTTCTTCATTGACAGTTGTACTTACCTTAGGGTCTGACTGACCTGGTGAATCGTCAAGATCAAAGTTAGGAACATATACAGTAATGTATTTAGGATCCTTTCCTTTGAGCCTTAACTGATCCATTTTTAGTGAATCTGGTTTGTCTGGTACATCTTGCTCTGCGGCAGATTTCTCTCGATCAGATGTTGACTCATCAAAGATCACATGAGGTGTTTCTTCCACAACTAGAGTTCGTTTGTTGAAAACCCTAAATGCTTTGCTAGTTGATGAATATCCTAAGAACATACCCTCATCTGACTTGGCATCGAAGGTTCTTAACTGACTCTTCCCATTGTTGTGTATGAAACACTTGCACCCAAAAACATGGAAGTAAGAAACACGAGGTTTTCAGCCCTTCCACAGTTCATAGGGTGTTTTGAAGTGAATCTTAGTCATAGAACATATGTTCTGCGTGTGACATGCAGTATTGATAGCTTCTGCCCAGAAACAACTTTGAGTTGCATGCTCAGCTAACATGGTGCGTGCAGCTTCTTTAAGTGTTCTATTTCTTCTTTCTGCTACGCCATTCTGTTGTGGTGTTCTTGCAGCTGATGTCTAATGTTGTATACCAAACTCAGAGTAAAAATCAGATATAAACTGGTTCAAGAATTATGTACCTTTATCTGATCTGATTTTCACTATGCTGAGACCCTTCTCATTATGAATCTTCTTGAGAAGTTCAGGTAACTTTGTTGTAGTTTCACTCTTCTTATACAAGAATACAACCCAGGTGAACTTGGAGTAATCATCCACGACCACTAGAGTGTATTTGCGTCCACTGAAACTAAGAGATGTAACTGGTTCAAATAGATCCATATGGAGCAGTTGCAACACTCTGTTGGATGGAGGAGAAGGTATTCCTTTGAATGAAGCCTTGACTTGCTTTCCCTTCTGACATGCGGAACATGTCTGATCCTTAGAGAAAACTTCATTCGGGAGCCCTTCTACCATGGACATCCTTGTTATCTTGTTAAGAGTCTTAAAGTTCAGATGGCTCATTCTCTTGTGCCAGAGCCAGCTGGAGCTCTTCGAACTCTTAACAATTAGGCATGCATTTCTTGGACAACTGTTCCAATCTACTGTGTATATCGTTCCTTTTCTTGAATCAATCAGCAAGATCTGTTGAGTAGCTCAATTTCTGACTGTGCATTTTTCTGTCGAGAACTCCACACTAAAACCATTGTCGCAGAATTGTGAAACAGATAACAGGTTGTGATTTAATCCATCAACATATGAAACTCCTGTGATCTGTACATCATCGTTCACTAAGGTTCCGACTTCTCTGGTATGACCAAAGTTATCGTCACCAAAGAGAACTCTTGGGCCTGGTCTTTCAACATAGCTGCTAAGGAGAAACTGGCTTCCTGTCATATGTCTTGAGCATCCACTATCTATGTACCAGATAGCTGCCTGTTCTCCGCCCTTATTTACCAGTCCCAAGCGATTCTGTAAATAATTCAGACTTTAGGTACCCCAATAGAATCGGGTCCTGGGGGTTAGAAGTACCTTTCGGGATCCAAACAAATCTGGCACCTTTGTTAAACACAGAAGGCTTGATTTGTCTCCCATAAACATCTACATAATCATATGTTTCTTCATATGCATTCTGATCAGTATGATTATTAGTGTGAGCCTTGGATGAATCTGAAGACTTAAGATTTTTCATTGAAACTTGTCTTCTTTTAATCCAGTGGGGCTCAGGTGCAGCAGCCCTAGGTTTCTGATTGTTGGGGTAGGTACGACTGCTACCATTAAAAGATTCATATCTTTCTCGCATAGTTGGTCTTAGCAGTTTACCCTTAGCTTGCTTGTTAAGCAGGTTGGATTGAGTTGACTTCAGCTGGTATTGTCCCTTACGAGATGGTCCAGACTGAGGCCTACTCTGCTAATATGGCTGAGGTCTCTTCAGAAGAACAAGATTCTTCTGTTGATTCTTCGGCTGGTGTCTGATCAGTTGGGGTCCATTTATGTTCCCTTTATGATTCGGCACTTGCCTTGCCTGGCCCGCTAATCCTTTTCCCTTATCTGATAGAGATTTGGCTTTTCGTGTATCTTGATCAGAAACTCGTTTGGTTACACTTTTCTGATGTGAACCAGATGGGGCTTTTGAGGATCCAGAAGGGTTCTCATACCCAATTCCCTTCTTGTCAATTGGCGTACGAAAATAGTTGTTCAGATCTTGAATAGTCTTAGAAGATTTCATGAAAACCTCTATTTTCTTACGCAAATTGTCCTCAGATATTTTCAGATTCTCATGCAGTCGGAAGAGTTCATCAAACTTAGCCTGAAGAACTTTGAGTTCTCCAGCTTGTCGTTCATTGAAAGCCAACTGTTCCTTAATCAGCTTTTCCTGATCAGTAGTACTGACTTTCAGAACCTCCAGTTCTTTAGTCATCTTCTGAACAGTTTCAACTGATTTTAGTTCAGCTGCTTTACTAGCTTCAATATCTTTGACAAGCCGAATATTCTCAGCCCTTGGGGCATCGTTCTCACCTTCCACTCGTGTATAAGTATCTATTGCATTAGAGAGATCATCAAGCAATTGGTCATTGTAGACCTGCAGGTTAATCTCTCCAGCATATGTGCTAAGCACAACAGGTGTAGAACAAGAAACCACAGAAGGTTTAGAGATTACCTCGGACTGGTCAGTTTCTCTGGCCAACAGACAGATGTCTTCATCAGATGAGAAGTTCAAGTCATCGACCTAGTCAATTGTGGTAATCAGACATAAATCTTCAACAGGTGAATATCCATAGTCATCTGATGGCAGATAAGAATCGTCAATTCCAGATGTGTCTGCAACCATGACTTTTCTATCTCCGTACCTTTGTTCTCTTCTGTTTCATTTCTCTTCTCTTTCTTTGGGAGTCAGATCGGGGCAATCAGCACTGTAGTGACCTGGTTTCTGACAGTTGTAGAAAACTCTTGAATCTCCAGAATTTCCTCTGTTCAGTGAATCATTTCTTCGGTATGATCTGTCAGGAGACTTTCCATTCTATCTATAATCAGATCCTCTTTTATCTGATCTTTCATCTCATTTGCTCTCTCTGTGATCCTCTCTCCTTTCATCTGCGTGATCATTTTTCCGGTCATCTCTTTTGTTGTCCCTATCATCTGAAGAACGATATCTCTCTTGTGATCTGTCAGAAGATCTACGATCTCTTCCTCTGCTTTGTCGATAGTCATCATAGAACTTTCTGTACTTGCCCATCTGAACATTTGTTCGTTCAAGTTTCCTTGTTAGGAGTGAAATCTGTTTGGCCTGGTTGATGATGTTTCCAACTGGTTCCACGATTCGTGAAATGCTGCTAGTTGCCTGGAATGCAACATATTTAGTTGAGTTTGCTCCAGCTTCAGCAGGATCATCTGATCCTTGTCCTTTCTCAATCAGGTCGAACTCATGGGCTTTCAGACTAAAGATTAGATCATTTGGCTTCACGGTAGCAATATCTTGACAATCCTTAATCACAGTCACCTTTGTATCCCATTTCTTGGTCAATGATCTGAGAATCTTGTAGTTGATATCCTTGTTTGACATTACTCGTCTAAGATCACGAAGTCGGTTGACTCCTCGTGTGATCCTTCCATCAAATTGATCAACTGTTTCATTCGGCAACATCAAATTTTCAAATACAACTAGCTCAGCTTGCAGTCTGCTGTCTTTGATCTGTTCATTTCCTCTGCAGATTTCAGCAAGCGTATCCCAGAGTTCCTTAGCTATTTTCAGGTACTTCACTTTCTCTCTTGTAGTAGCATCCATAGTTTTCATGATGAGGTGTCTAGAAACAGTATCCAGATTAGACAATTTCCTCTCATCTGCATCCATCAGAGAGGGACTCTTTCTGATTCTTGCTCCAACTGGTTGCGTAGGATCTCGTCCTACTTCAGTTGGGTTAAAGTGATAAATGATAATCGGTCCTATCTCAAGAATCTCATCCATTCTGTTACTAATTACTCCCAGGTGATCTCTCATGTCTATGGACCAATCTGCATACTCATCAACAGAAAACATAGGTAGATTATGATGCATACCTGAAGTGTTATCCATGCTTGTGGTGATTTTGGAAGAATATGAGTTTTGAAAACGGTTTTCAAAGATCAGTTCAAGTGACCACAAAGGTTCTTTCTCAAGAACCAATGATATTCAAAGCCAGTGGTCGAAAGAACCACTGCTCTGATACCACTTGTAGGTCCCGAACGGGTTTCAGTGAGAGTTGAAGTCTAGAGGGGAGGGGTGAATAGACTTCAAAAACTTTTTGTGGGTCAGATGTGATTTGTACGTTTATCTTATCAGAGTGCGAAGTGGATCAGTTTGGACTGATATCCGACTTACTGATCTGATAGGCAGATTAGTTTTGCGTCTATAAGTTTAACTGATGGTGCGAAAGATTAGTTAACCCATGTTTAAACTAAGATTCTGACCAATCTGGTTTGAATCAGATAAATAGAGTGTTAAGCTGATCAGATTAGTAGCTTTATGTTAGTCTAATCCAGGTACAGAATATGCATGCAGATAACAAGAGTAGTGTGCAAGTATGTGTAGAACAGATTAAAGGCACACATATTTATAGTGGTTCGGACAACTTGTCCTACGTCCACTCTTCCCTATCAGCAGGGGCACCAACTTAACCAACTGGACTTAGTTTAATATGTTAGTCCAACACAATACAACCAACAGATATTTAACGAGTTCTCACTCAACCAATCCCAGAAATCTAATCTAGAAACCCTAGATAGAAATCCTTCTATAACAAACTTAACCTAACAAGTTTGGGTAAGAAATGTTTTGTTCCAACTGGAATACTATCCTATCTTCTAAGTAGCCAAGACCTAGAGGATGAGTATTCTTGCTAAGAACTAAGGGATGAACACTTAAGAATAAATCTTCGATTTGGTGTTCTTTGCGCGGAAATTGCTTGAGCTTAAGCTTGATGATAATTTCCGTAACCTAATTATGAAGGTTTGATCCCTTATTTATAGGCACGAAATTGAACTAGCCATTGGAGAGCAAATTCGAATTTTGGTCTATTTTAGGTAGTTCTGCAGATGGATTTGACGTGCTCCAGGAGCGGCATAGCCGAAAGCATGCAAGCTTGTCCTTTCTAGCCGTTAACACTGAACCACCATTCTGCAGACTGTCAGAACTCCGTACGTGTGTTGTCGACTCCTCATTGGTTATCAAGTACGATTCGCAGCACTTGAATATGCAACAAGGTTGACATTCTTCTTGTAACATTGAAGTAGTCACCTGATGGAGCTGACACAGATCAGTTCGAACACTGATCTGTCTTCCTGAGTTAGGTTATCTGTTTGTAAGTTGTCTTAGCACAACTTACTAACCTTTTCTTGTTGTCATCTGATGTAGGTCTTCTGGTCTTGATGTCTTGACTCTTCTGCTCATCTGATTTTCAGCTTATCTGCTTAGATCTTCATCATCTGATCTTCAAGTTAGCTGATCTTCTGATCTTACAAGACTTAACCTATACATATTGAGTTCCCCCTAAATATGTGACCTTTCTGTTACTTCAGCTGTCTACACACTTCAGTTGGTCATCTTTTCTGCTATCTACATCATCAGTCAGCTAACAGGTCTGACTGGTCCTATTACATTATCTGTTTTGGAACTTCCATCAAAACTACAAATTTCCCAACATCGAGTCCATCTCGGATTTCATGGCTTCATGCCATTTCTCTTAGTCGACATCTAATGTTGCCTCAGTGTAAGTTCTAGGATCGTCTTTATCCGGGATCTCCACATCATCATGTTCCTCTATGAGGAAACCATAATATCTAGTGGGCGGATTACGAATCCTAGTGGACTTATGGAGCTGTGGTTGTGCAGGATGTACATTCTGATCGTGAAAATTTTGTGGTGCATCGATTTCATCGATGTCCGGGGAGTCCTCAAGAGCGACACTTTCAGATGCCTCTTGGGCGGGAGTTTGAACTATGTTGTTCTCATTCAACCCACTTGGAGTTTGTTGCGAAGGCAATGCAACTCCAATTACGCTCCCACTGGCTGAAAGAGGATCACTAAGTGATAAACTTCCACCATGAGAGGTGTTAAATGCTCCCACTGATTCCTTGTCATATTTATTTGACAAGATATCAGTCTCTTGGTCATCCTGTGGTTCTTGAATTTCTTCAAGTTCTATCATCTAACGGCCTTGTTCCCTAAAGACATAGTCTTCCTCGAGGAACCTGGCCTGCTTAGAAACAATTATCGTTTGTTTCTCAGGTAGATAGGAGTAATATCCCCTCGTTTCCTTATAATATCCCACAAGGTAACCCTTTTCACCTTTGAATTCCAACTTATTAGTGTGCATCTTTTTCACAATTGCGGGGCAACCCCACGTTTTGATATGTGAGAAAGTTGGCTTCTTGCCACACCATAATTCATATGGTGTATGTTCAACCGATTTGGATGGAATCCTATTTAGAATGTAAATTGAGGTTTGTAACGCGTATCCCCATAAGAATGTCGGAAGAGAGAAAAAGCTCATCATGGACCTTACCATGTCTAACAAGGTTCGATTTCTCCTCTCGGACACTCCGTTCATCTGCGGTGTTCCGGGAGGAGTCCATTGTGACTGGATTCCATGTAACTTCAAGTAATCCATGAACTCATGGCTAAGGTATTCGCCTCCTTGATCCGATCGAAGAGTCTTAATACTCTTACCAAGTTGCTTTTCTACTTCAACTTTAAACTCCTTGGATTTCTCAAAAGATTCAAATTTGTGTTTCATAAGATACACGTATCTATATCTTGAGAAATCGTCAGTAAAAGTGATGAAGTAGGCAAAGTGACCCCTAGCTAGAGTGGGCAATGGTCCACAGACGTCACTGTGGATCAACTCTAGAACTTCTTTGGCACGAATCCCTTTCCTAGAAAAGGGTTTGTTGGTCATTTTGCCCTTGAGACAGGATTCACAATTTCCATAAGACTCAAAGTCGAATGGGGTTAAGTAGTCTAACTTTCTTAACCTTGCAATCCTATTCTCATTTACATGACCAAGCCTACAATGCCACAAGTA
This sequence comes from Stenogyne calaminthoides, assembly GCA_037126765.1. Lineage (NCBI taxonomy): Eukaryota > Viridiplantae > Streptophyta > Magnoliopsida > Lamiales > Lamiaceae > Stenogyne > Stenogyne calaminthoides. The sequence goes on along the minus strand of JBBCBC010000026.1, from coordinate 15,866,220 downwards.
AGTCGGGTTTTCATGGTTACTAAGCTTGAGTCGTTTGTTTTGTATATTAAGAATATCATGTCCACAATGCAACAAATATAAACCATTCGATAAAGGAGCATTTCCATAAACATCACCCTTAAGCGAAAAATAACATCTATTATTTGCAAAATGGAAGGAAAACCCTTCAATGTCTAACATAGGAATAGAAATAATGTTGCGAGTAATAGAAGGAACAAAATAACAATTATTTAGTTCACGTCTAAAACCAGAGGGTAAGTCTAAAACATAAACGCCAACACGTTCAGCAGCAACTCTTGCTCCACTCCCAAAGTGTAGGGCGACTTCACCCGGCCTAACTGCCCTACTATGTTTGAGACCCTGCACATTAGTACAAATGTGTGAGCCACAACCGGTATCCAATACCCAGCAGTTAGTATCATTTGTGGACATGTTTATCTCAATAACAAACATACCTGTTCCAGTGGCTGAGACACCTTGTGTTTTCTTTTCAACTGCTAGAACCTTACAGTCCTTTTTCCAATGCCCCTTCTGCTTACAGTGCAGGCATACATCCTTATCCACCCTCTCCTTCTTTTGAATCCCACCTTTGGGCTTAAGGAAGTTTGGCCTGGAGCCTTTCTTTGCCTTGCCCCTTCGCTTCTTCTTTCCTTTCAGAGTAGAAGAAGTAGAGGCACTCACCATGAGCACGGGCTTTTCCTTAGCAGTGGAAGACTCAAAAGTCTTTAGCATGTTATGCAGCTCGAGCATAGTCGATTCCGTCTTATTCATATTAAAATTTACCACAAAACTCGAGTATGAATCGGGAAGTGACTGAAGAATGGCATAAACAGCAACATTGGTCCCGAGCTCAATGCCGAACCGACCAAGTTTCTCGATTAGCCCTATCATCTTCAACACATAAGGAGAAACTTTCCCTCCTTCAGACATCCGACATCTGAACAGATCTCTCATCACTTCATAAATCTCAGAACGAGATTCAGAATCAAAGAGATCCTTCAGATGCTTGATCATCTCAAAGGGAAGCATCCTCTCATTCTGCCTTTGCAACTCGGGAGTCATCCCGAGAAGCATAACACATTGAGCCTGGGAAGCATCATCTTGATGCTTCTTCTGAGCTTCGGCGTCAAACGCCTCGGCTCCTTCAGTACCAGCCTCCGAGGTAGCATAGATTAGCGTGTCCAACACGTACTCAATCTTTTCTTGCCTTAGCACCAAACGCACGTTTCAGTGCCAGTCGAGAAAATTTGGCCCAGCCAATTTGTTCGTTTCCAAAATGCTTCTCAGTGATAAGTTATTCATTTCAACAATCCTAGAGAAATAAAATAAAACGGGAATTAAAACACATAATTCCTATGATCAATATTCAGCAATCAAAATAAACATGGCCTTTCAAATTTATGTTGTCTCCATTATTTTCACATATTCAACGACCTCATCGGAAGAATACAAATTTATATCTAATATAAATCATAATGGACTAGGATCCACATTCCTACTATCATAATATCTGCTTGGGCTGATTACTATGATAGCAGAACTGGTAGGTCTCCAAACCAATTGCAAAATTTTCAACTCCTAGTGGATTGAACCTAGTTCAATCGGATGCCCCTTGACTCTCGTTTCCCTTCTTGGGCTAGTGAAACAGAATCAGGTTAATTTACAACCATCAAGCGGTGACAAAACGTGTCCCTATAATAGTCCCGTTAGATGTAGATCCGAGCAAAAGACTTGGGCCTTAAATACTCATTGGAACTAAATCTCCGGTTTACTATTAATTTTGATGGAAAGCATCATTCAATTTAATGAAAAATCATATTTTAGTGAGGATCTTTTAAAGGCGGGGTATTAATTGCTTAATCGAGATCCGAACATGTTAATCTATATCACATTTGAGCATCTATTGGGCGCCGCCTACCCAAACATGACATTATACGGACTAACACTTATATGGACGCCGTCTACCCAAACAATTAATACGGTCCGACAAATATTGGGTGCCGCCTACCCAAATAATAATAATGCGGACATTAAAGACGTTAACGAATTTTAATAAAATAAATAGGTTAACAGTGGGATTTCAATAAACCTTTTAAAAGAAACAAATTTCAAAAATTTTCGATTTAAGTTTATTAAAATTGGTAAATAATCCAATTAATTTCCTCGGTCCAACCAAGATCATTTTTTCAAATTAATCTTTAATTTAAATAAAAGTCCAACTTTTATTACTATTTTAAATTTAATCCAATTAAATTTTTAAATAGTTTTTATTTATTTGTTTGACGAGGGCTCATGTGTAAATTCTAAAATTGCACGGAGGGGCCTATCCTAAATCCAATTTCGGCACAGTCCCTCCCCTCATCATCGCCCATCCAATTCAGATTCAATTTGAAAATTCCTAACAATCCAAAACCAACTCCCAAATCCATGAACAGGTCATCACTAGAGTTCAGTTTCATCATTCACCCAAAATAGTCCAACCAATTTAGGGCATACGAAAAAATAAACATACGGTAGTAAGTTGCACATAATCGAAACGAAAAAGGCAACAAACAAAAAAAAATTCCAGTGAGACGAACGGCATGAGTTCAGCGCCATGACCGTGTTACGCAAGTCGTCGCCGCCGCGGGGCGCGTGCGGGCGACTCGCTATCGCGGCTGATAAGTAGAGAAACGCGCGGGGCCGCGAATCCCTCTAAGAGGCCGAATCGACAAGAAATCGGCGGTTCGTAACCGCGAATCGAATCGAACCGGTGGCGCATCCACGCGACTCAGCCGATTCCGATGAGAATCGATTCAAAATTGAAACCAGACGATGTCGCGATGCATCTCCATGGCTCGAATCGATCTGTAAATGCACGGTCGCGAGTCCGAAGAATCGAGACAGAGGTCAATCAAATCGAACAAAAAACCAGGTGTCGGCGGCGAGTCAGAGCGAGGCGAATCGCGCCCAAGGCGAGGAGAATCGACCTGGCCGTCGCGCGTGGAGGAGCGGCTTTGCACGAGCACCGCGTGTCGCAGTGCTTTGCCGCCGACTCAAGCGGTATCGCGGATGCCTATGAGCACCGGCGACGAGCAAAGGGCAGAGACGGCGATGAGTCAAGAAAACCCTAGGTTTTATTTTGGGAAGACAAGCCCATCATTCGACAAACAAGGGGGTGTTTGTTTATCAAATAAGCAACACCCCAAACCAATTGAAATAATACAGGTGCGGTCAATCCAATTGACCGTACCAAGTCTTAAAAAATAATTATAAAACCAATTCAATTATGCAATTAAACAAGAGTCTGAGATCTGATACCACTGTTGGATTATAGAGGCACGTAAAACACGTAATCACATGCGCAGCGGAAATTAAAGTTCACCAACAACGAACAATTAATTACATACAGATTACAATAATCATAACGAGAAATCTTACATTAACTCGAGAGCAGATTTCTCTACTACGGTATCCACGTAATGCCCAATTACGGACTTGCACGGATTTGCCAGTGTTGAATCCCGAGACAGATTTGCTAGGAAAATCCAAACTCTAGATCTTATGGAGAAAATATGAAGTGATAATATTTGTGAATCCCAATAGCTTGTATATATAGGGAGGCTTAGCTTATTTCCCAAGCTAATCTTGAATTAAATTAATTCTTTTTAATTTAATTCCCTAAATATAAATCTCTACGGATTTAAATGTCTTATATGAAAATCTCTACGATTTATTTCCATATACATTAAATCCTACAATTATATTCCAAATATAATTATTGGGAATTCTTATTTAATTAAATCTAATTTAATTAAATATTAATAATAATTAATTCTAAATTAATTTATTATTAATTACTTCTTCGTAAATTAAATATTAAATCCAATTTAATATTTAATCAACCAACTATAATCCGTAAAAGGGAACTACTTGTTGTGTGACCCATAGGCCCTCATATACCGAGCAATTAGTCAAACTAACGGTCTTAATTGAACCCTGGTCAATAAATCAGACATTCTCAATATATGAGGTGCGTTGCGAGAAACCTGCAACTACCTGTAACTGAAACGTGGGCAATTGCGATTTTCTCCTTTCATTCACGAATACTCAATTAGTCTTGAACATGATGAAGTGTCTATTCAAATAACTCAATCAATTTATCTCAAATCACTAATTGATCATTAGTATCACACTCAGTCACAAAGTCTAAGTTGACGTGCATTGGTCAATGACTTAGATCCAATTATGATGAGAAGATGAGTATTCTCTCTAAATCCACTTTGAGGAATGAATCCTTTTTTTGGCTCAAATACCACGTACATGAACTTCGTGATGAACCAAATCCAAGCCATATCTACCCATAGACGGATGCAAGCGTCGCTCATGGTCAAAGTTCATCACTCCACACATGTCATGCGTATTGACCTCAAGTCAAAGGAGTATCGCATCGCTCCCACTAACCGAGACACCCGTAGACACATATAGTGGAACTACATCAAACGGTTTCTCGGATTGGTATACCAATACCCTCTAAGGTATTTGTGCATCTATCATGAGATACCTAGTATCTCGTAGTAAGTGAGATCTTACTACACTCTCTAAGAGTATGATGCAGATCGCACACCATTCTCCATTGCATCATCAATATCCCTTTCTTGATGATCCTCAATTGGGGTTATTTAAGAATCATGCTTAAGTCATCTGAGTTCTCACTCACTCGATGACAGCAGTGACTCAAGGGAACACTTATAAATAAATGCAAATAATCGAACATATTATTCTAATGAGTGTAACGCCATACATTTAATATTAAACAAATAATAATATTAAATCAATACTGAATATTATATGAGTATTATGTCCTTACAAAGGATTGTCTGTAGGACACTAACACTAACACAGAGATGTATATGTCTTCTCCAGAGAAGACCAGACACTTTCCAATAGAGTTTCGAGGTCAGAAAGCATAGAAATCTGTAGAGCTACTTTATCTGTGAGTGGGTCAACCTTCTTCATCACAAACTCAGTGATTTATCGTGCATGTTCAGCAGCTTATCTACAGTTATCTTCAGTTCTACATCGACCAGAGCATGTTGCTCTTCTCCAAATTTCTTCATCAGATCAGTTGCTAAAGTGTTAAATTTAGCATCAATAGTTGCATGTACCCCATCTTGAATGTTATTTGTAATATGATCTAGGGTAACAACATCTAAGGCAACCGTCCTGCCAGATGTTGAAGCCTCACCAGGAAGGGTCATATCTGCAGCACCCACGTCTGGTTCATCGGCAGCTTGCTCAACATCTTGGGCCCAGTAAGCTTCTTCTCCATTAACCTCAGCAATGCCAAATTTTTCATGAATTAACCACCTGATATCATCATCAGTGGATAATTCAGCTGCACTGTTTACACCAGCATTTTCCATGCATCTTGCCTCCAGATCCACAAAGTAATCAGCTCCCAGTGCTTCCATTAGAATTCAATGCCCTTCAACCTTATGTCTCTCCAGAAAACAATCTCCTCGATCTTGGCCTGAAAACTTGGATGGTTGATCATATCCGGACAAATCTGGTCAAGATAAGCCTTAACATGTTGCTTGAGTATGAACAAGGTTGGATCTTCCATATCTGATTCAGGAGACTCCAGAACAATCCGGTTATTGAATGGATTGTGGGTAAGAGAAACATAAAGATTCTCTTTGGGAACGACTTCTTCAGCAGCCGGTTCCTCTACTCGTTCTGGTTCCTAGGCAATCTGTTCTGAAGGCTGTGGAGTGGGTATTTGTGGTTCACTGGGTGGGATAGGTACTGATTGGGGTTCTGTTTGAGGTGAAGTTGGCTCAGGTTGGGGTTCTGGTTGAGGTTAAGGGGCAGTTTGGGGTTGTGGTTCAGCTGGTGCAGATGGGGTTGGGGTTGGAGATGGTGGTTTGACTGGTGATGGTGAGGGTAATTTAGAAGTTGGTGTTGGGGATCTTTCTCTTCTGAACACCGAACTGAGGGGCACAGAATCAGATGGTGATTGCTCCTCAGTAGGCTCAACTTCTACTCCCTCTGCCTCTCCTTCTTCTTCTTCCTCCATTTGTTCAACCTGCTCCTCTCTGCCAGTACTTGTAGTTCTTTCAGATCTGGCAGCAACCTCCTCCTCTGATTCAATGTGAATCAGCTCCTCCGTCCTCTCAACGACCTCAACTGGTCCAGGGGCCTTCTTCAGAAGAGTGGTAATACTCTTCTTACGCTTTTCTGGATCTTTTGGTTTCTTGGCCAGTGCCTTCCTTTTCAGTTTCTTCTTGGGGGCGGCCTTTACCTGTGTTTCTGACTGGACAGAAGACGCTGTTGTCTTGGTTTCTTTCCCTTTTCCTTCTCCTCTTTGTCTGGGTACATACGGAGCTGGATCATCATTAGATTGGCCAGGTAGAGATTCATCTCTTCCTAAGATGGCCTTGAATTTCGCCAGATACACTTTCTTACCATCCTCATTCCACTCGAAGTTGTCTGGCAACTTATCTGAAAGGATTATGGAAACTTTGTGGATAAAGGAGCACTTTGAAGCCAAATAAACTTCATTCCTCTCATTCAGAGCAAACTTCGCAGTCTCATTCAACAATCTGGTCTTGAACATCCCTAGCCAGTCAACGTCCGCTGCTTTCTTGATGATAGCAGTCATTACACACTGCTTATACGCAGTTACAGCATCAAGAGAGTAGGTTAGGAACATAATCACCTTCGAGACAATCTCGAACAACAGGCGATACTTTCTTTTCAGATGAGGGGTACGAACATTCACAGTATGTTCTCTATTTGTCGGTCTTAATAACTCGGCTTGTAGAAACCCTTTCTCTCCCAGTTCAGATATGAATGTTTCTGGGTCAAGACTTCCTTGTCGAAGACCGAAGATCCTCCGTAGATCATAATTTGTTTCAACAACGTCCGTTCCTCTGACATAAGAAATCAGCTTCTCATCATCATCATCCTCTTTCTTCAAATTGTATAGAAATTCCAGGGCTTCGTATGTTTGCACGACTTCTTGGTGACAATAGCAGTATTGATCAAGACCACATGCACGAAGACATTCCAGAATTTCTAATGACTCAGGGTTTGAGTGTTGGGGTTATACGAGAAAGTATACTTTTACTTTGTATAACCTATGTATTAAACACTTATTTACTAAAATAAAGTATTTATTATTGCTTTAAATATGATTGAATGTTATATATATTTATTGCAAATCGTTCATATAATAGCACGTGTTACATTGTAGTTAAAGTGGTGATACCAGATCACAGAAGATCACGTTAACAGTCCCTTGTAAACTAGTGTGTGTTTCACAATTTAGATAGATCCGAACAATCTATTGGTAGAAGTTGATGTGTAAGGCTCAGATTGGCTTGTCTTGACCAAGAGATTACACTAGTGCATTCGATGCGCTGAAGCGGACCTGCAGAGAGGAAAAACTCATTCGCACTGACTTAAGGGATGAAGAGTTAGACCTCAGTGGTTGTTGATTTCTTAATCTCTGTCACTTAATAAGGACCGTGTGCGACTAGTAGTTATTGCTTTGACTTATAAATGGGAAGAGAATCATTGCGACTTCGATACCCTATATCTTGGGCAATAATATTAATTGTACGACAGTTGCTAAGATTAATACAGAGAATCGTAAGCTTGCAAAGTCTCACGTGATTGGTCCCCAGGGTGGGCTCGGAACCTTTATCATGCCAAATCTTGCAAGTGGAATTAATTTTCCGGTATGGATAATAAAGCTGGCATGTCATTACTCCAGGGATAAAGATATTAATTAATATAAAGTTTTTCAGTGGCTTAATTAATTAATGGACTAAATAATCTTAAACACGGAAAATAACGATCGGGAGCCATATTACCGTAATATGGGTTAAGTTGGATAGTGCAATATTAATTATATAGTGACATTAATTAATATTAATCGGCTGAATTATATTGTGGCTCAATATTGGAATTCAAAAGCCCACTGGAAGGTCCATCTTAATTCACCTAAAGGCCCCTCAAGTAGCCCAATTATAGTCCAATGAATAAAAGGTGCTTAAAATAAAATAAATTATTGTTGCATTATATTTCCTTATTTTTTTTGAAAATATTAAAGAAATAGAGGAAGAAGATTTTCTTGGAAATATTTTATGGAAAGGAGATAAGTATTCTTGGAATACAAGATTATCCCATAAATTCAAGAAAACTCCCACTTGGCTTCTTTAATTGGTAATTTTCGAAAATAATATAAAGAGAAAGGGAAGAAAGATTTTCTTGATTTTCTTGGAAAGATTTTATGGAGAAAGATATGTATTCTTGGAACACAAGAATTTCTCATAAATTCAAGAAAGATCCAATCTTGCAAATCTTCTTTTAATTTTTGAAAAATTGGTCTAAATAAGGGTGTGAGATTTTTGTGAAAAATACACATGGAAAGAAGAATATATGAGATATATTCAAGATTTCTTGGAGATCAAGAAAAGATCTTTCCAAACCCTATTTTGAGCCTAATTTTCGTCCCCCCTCTCTATTCTAAATAGGGGATGAATGTTTCATCCCCAACACACAGGAATTGATCTTTTTTTTGAAAAAATATCAGCGTCGATAAAATATTAAATATTTTGAAACGTCGACAATTTGTGTTTTTTCGGAAAATTTCAATTGCGTGCCAAATGTTCCATGAGTTGAAAATATTAGAAATCCACAAAGGTGGTGCAACAATTTTTATTTTCCTTTATTTTATAAATCGTTCATTGGAGAACCTTCCACTGGGGTTGTTGAGATAGGACTTGGGAATACTTGAGAAGGACTTTTGGTTGGTAGCCAGTTACTTGATCCTGTCTATCTCAGATTGTCTCTCCAACGGGTACGTTTACGTAAACTCCTAGAAATTCCGCATGCTAGGATCTTTTACGTGAATATTATTTGCATGTTGTTGTTGGATTAATTATTATTTGAATTCACTTAGGTAAATTCATGCTAGTATTAATTGTTAATTTAAATTTGTGTTTATGAGGTCATCCCGATAGATCCTGGCATATGTTATCCTAGCGACTGGTATCAGAGCCCTAGTTCGGGCTCTGATCTTTTAAACTGTAATTTAAATTGTTGTTCATTAAAATTTAAATTGGATAGTAGAACTGTTAGATCTGTTTTGCAGGTATCCAATTGTCATGGTATTTTAATGTGCTTTTTTACATGCAAATAAATTGTTTTTTTTTAATTCGATTCGTTCAAATTCGTTTTGCCTCGTGAGAAAATCCATGAGTAGATTAGAATTTGTTTAATTTGTTCAATGTAATAGTCTAGCCTAGATCTAGGTTTATTTATTTTTTGTAAATAAATTATAACCGGATCGTGAACGAAGACGGAGACGGAAATTAAAAGACGGACGTCCAAGTGCGGACGACGTTAAGCCAAGCGGAGCACGCTGGCTAGGCCAGGCCAAGGCAGCGACGCATGAGCCGCAGCCGGCGATCACGCGGATACATTGGGCATTAGGCGACGATGCGCATACGGATGGTGCGCGCGCCGAACACGCGTCGAAAGCGAGCTAAGCGGCGGGCGTGGGACCCGGACTCGAGCTGGCGTCTGGCGATGTTTTGCGCAAAGGCTGTGGGTGACGGGGTGAGATGGCCGACCAAGACCGGGGCGTGCGCCTAGACTCGCGTTCCGGGTCCCGAGCTACTTGTTTTCCAGACGTCGTCCAAACCTGAAACGGAGGACAATCCTTAAAGAATTGTTGCGGATTCAGTGGGAGCTTTTCAAGACGAACGATGAAGGCCAAAAGAATAGACGATTTCTCAAGATCAAGATTTGGAATTTAAACCATGACAGTTGGAGATATATGTCCAACTTGATTTATTTTATCTTGATGTTTGTTTTAAATTCGTGCAATTTTATTTGTTAAATGTGTTTGCATGATTTAAAATTGTCTAAAGAAAATCTCACTTTTGAAAATTACTAAGTATGTTTATAATTGACAAATTTTATTACGGATAATAAAATTACGTCAATATTGAACTCCATGATTTATTTATTTGTGAATTCTTTTGGAGAAATTTTCCCAACGGAACGGCCAAAAGATGATTTTTACATGATAAATTCTCAAAAGGATGATTGTGAATTATTATTAGTGGCTACGATGACCATCCCAACAAGGATCGTTCAAAGCAAAGTAATAATTTTGTATTTAATCATGGTTATTACTTAGGTATAAAATTGATATGCATATACTTCTCCGAAGTCCCTGTCAATTTTATATTGGTCAAGCGGGAGCCGACTATTGATTTTGAATTAAAGGTTTGTAACTGTTCTTGTTTGTAACCTGCTTGAATGTGTTTAAATAGACAGATCACCCAACATGACCTATTTAAACTGTTTTGAGATGTCGGTTGATGCATGTTCATATTGTTTTGAGATTTTGATATGAATAATGTGATCGAATTATGTGATAATTTTGTGCTTATACAAATTATTGATTATTTCAGTTCAGCATGTCGCAACCTTTTAATCCACTGTTAATATACTTAAAGTCAATAGAATTGTATAGGAAACTTTGTTGATTGGAAATGAAAAATTATGATTGTCCTAACTGCACAAAAGCACAAGTGGATTCTTGACACACCAAAAATCAGATGAGCCAACTGACGAGTTAAAATCACGGGGCTCGTCAGATCACCTTCTGAGAGATGTTGTCGCTGAAAATGGTGGAGAGAAACCCCGTAAGGGATTACGTCCTCAAAATTGATGGCTCATCTGAACAAACTTGAGGTTCTGGGTGCAGATTATGATCTGGAGACCCAGATCGATTTGGTACTCCACTCTCTGCCTAGAAGTTTTGAGCACTTTGGCCTCGCTAGCTGATTTGTTGTAAGCTTTGGTCTCGGCAGAGACATTGATGGGGCACTGTTGGTCCCGGGGTAAAACGAGTTTCACACGTGTATGGGGGGGAATACACGTGTATAGTGATTTTTAACTTTTCAAAAAATACTATAATCAGAGAGTCAGGTTGTCCTGAGTTTCAGTCCTGAGAAGCACAAAATGCCCTGAGTCAAAGTCTATTGAGACAATAACACTGAGCGGCTTTCAGAGACTTCAGATTAGCTCAACTGATTCTGAGTTTCTACAACAGAGTCCAAATAAGCTCGGAGTAGATAATAATCTTACTGACTACTCAAGGGAGTTGATCAGTTTGACAACTATCTATACTAGCTTATCTAGAGTGCAGAATGTGTAGGCCCTAAGTTTATACTCGTTTTACTTTGCTGAAAATCTTTTCTTAATGAAACAGTGATTAAGATTGTGATCAAGTTAATGCAATTTTAGTGGATTGTTTCCAGCTGAATATCAGAAAACTTCAGGATGCTTTCAGTGAAAATATGAAACATGATAGAATGCAAAATAGAAAGCAAACAACACAGCAATTATAGTGGTTCAGAGGCTCAAGCTCCTACGTCCACTCTCTGATCCTCAGAGAAATTCCTTAACACACTACTTCTACTACCTTAAGCTTTCAGACTGAACTCAGCAGTTTACTAACTTTCTACCACGAGTTTTCAGGCTGAACTACTGCAGCTTACTAACTCAACACACACAAGCTTTCAGACTGAACACAAGCAGCTTACTAACTTCTTCTCTAGAGCTTTTCAAACTGAACACAGCAGCTTACTTCACTTTTTACAACTCTCACTTCTCCAACAACTGCACACTCAAACTACCTAATCAAAGGGTTTGGGTTTTGGTTGGTTTCCAACTAAGGTGTGATATCCTTTTACAATTAGACACAAGTAAAAGGCTATGATATCTCTAACTAAGCTTTGGATATATCTTAGATCTAGGCTTAGTAAATGAGCTCTCTTCAAACATGAAACACTTGGGAAATTCTTAGGGTTTCGAGTGCTTCACAATGTATGCTTTGAATACGAATGAGCTCTGGAGATGCTTTGATTTCCCGTAACCTTGAAATCTCCAAGGCCTCTGATATTTATAAACAACTCTCCAGAAGTCTACCTTTGAAAAACTATCCGTTGGAGAGATAGCATCTAGGGTTTCTTCTTCGGGTAACTGATGAACGGCTATATTAGGGTTTGAACGCACCCTTATATGTTTTAGGAAATATCCAGATAAGCAGCCAATCACCAATTTTTGTGAACAAGACAAATATTAGTGCTGACATTCTTTAGGGACATGTCGCTTTCAGTGTCAGTAAAGTATGTTGTTGTCGCCTCCTCATTGGTTGAAATCTTCCTTTGAACAGAGACAAACAAAACGGCTCTTTTAGTCAACCACATTGATCTGATATTTTCCTTAGTGTTCACGAACGTATAACATTCTCTTTGTTTGTACTAAGAATGAACAAACACTATTGAACTGGAAGTGATTTGTTCTGAGTCTTTTGGTTCAGTACGAAACAACCTTCAGGATCTTCTGTTCTTCAGGATCTTCTGGTCTTCAGGATCTTCAGTCTTCAGGATCTTCTGATCTTCAGTATGTTTTGGTCTTTCAGGAATCTTCTGAGATCTTCAGACCAAATCTCTAACACCTATCCTTACCTGAACTATACATGATGCAGATACTTCCTGAATCCTAATAACAATTTGAAACCTGATCATCCTATACTACCAAGATTGTCCTGAAACATGTCATACTTAGGGGTTTTTGGATCTAATTAAAATCTTTATTAAATTCATCTCCCAACAGGCACCAAACTCAAGTTTTGACGGCAAGTGGTTCGTCTTCATCTTCTAGGCCAAGGGAAGGCAAGAAGAAGAAGAGGACCAAAAGTCATAAGCAATCAAACTCAACTGTTTTCAAGGGCAATGATACGATGAGGGATGCTGGTGGTGTCAAGGAAAATCTAAAGGGGAAGTGCTTCAACTGTGGTGAAGAAGGACAATGGAGGTTTGCCTGTTCCAACCCCAAAAGGGCCAGAAAGAAAGGTAATTCTCACGCACTAGTTGTTAAAACTTGTTTAGCGGCGTATACTTCTCATTCGTGGGTAGTTGATACGGGATCCACTAATCATGTTTGCTTCACGGGTTCGAGTTGACCCGGCAACTTAGTGGAAGTGAGATCCTCATCACATTGGGCGATGTTACGAGAGTAGCAGTTGAAGCAGTGGGAGGCGTGCACCTGTCTTTTGAAGATAAGACTTTAGTTTTAAGAGATGTTCTTTACGTTCCAGTTTTTCATAAAAACCTTATTTTAGTTTCTAAACTATTTAATGATGGATATTTGGTTCGTTTTTCTAAGCAAGTTACTATTTACCGTAACGATGTGTTTATCTGTCATGGAACTTTACGGAACAATATCTATACTATTAACTGTGCACACCACTCACAAAATGCATCTTATAACACATCGACTATTTCAAACAATAAGAGAAAACGTTCAGAAAATGTGAACGAGACACTTCTATGACATCTTAGATGGGGTCATATTAATCTAAATAGGTTCCAAAGGTTGGTGAAAGATGGTTCACTATCGGACCTACAGATGGAACCATTTCCAACCTGCGAATCATGTTTGGAGGGTAAAATGACCAAGAGGGTATTTGGAGCCAAGGGGAATAGAGCAACAGAAGTGTTGCAAATCGTTCACACTGACGTGTGTGGTTCAATGTCAACCAAAGCTAGAGGTGGTTATGAGTATTTCGTGATCTTTATCGATGATTACTCAAGGTTCGGGTATATTTTCCTCATGAAACACAAATCGGAAACCTTTGATAAATTCAAAGAGTTCAAAGCCAAAGTGGAGAATTATATGGAAAAGAGTATCATGTTTCTATGATCTGATCGTGGAGGCGAATACCTCAACGATGAGTTTTTGAACTACCTGTCAGACGAGGGCATTGTTTCCCAGTTGACTGCACCCAGAACCCTTCAATAAAACGGGGTTGCAGAACGAAAAAACAGAACACTCTTAGAAATGGTCAGATCCATGATGAGTTATTCAGATCTGCCCAAGTCGTTTTGGGGTCATGCCTTGGAAACAGCGGCTTATGTTCTAAATTTGGTGTCATCCAAATCGGTTCCCGAAAACCCTAAAGAGTTGTGGACTGCGCGCAAGCCCATTCTGAGACATCTTAGATTTTGGGGGTTTCCGGCATACGTGCTAGACAAGGAAGCCAGTAAGTTGGATGCACGTTCGGAACTTAGGCTGTTTATAGGATATCCCATGGGAACGAAAGGGTGTATGTTCTATGGTCCGAAGATCAAAAGGTGGTAATAAGTACGCACTTTAGATTTTTGGAAAAAGACTTTATGAACAATAGGAAGCCCAAAAGTGAGATTACCTTAGATGAAATTAGAGGGCAAACTCTTATACCAACTGTACAAGTTGATATACCAAGCGTCACACCGACACAACAGGAACCTCGTCATAGTGGGAGGGTTGTTCGATAACCTGAGAGATTCATGGGGATAGGAGAATCCTCGGATTTGGTCCCCGGGGATAATGAATCAAACCCATGTTCCTACAAGGAGGCGGTCCAAGATAAGGATTATGAATCCTGGCAAACTGCGATGGAAGCTGAGATGGACTCAATGGATCATAATCAAGTGTGGGAGCTAGCGGAACCACCCAGTGGGGTAAAACCCATTGGATGCAAGTGGATCTACAAGAGAAAAAGTGGACTTGACGGGAAGGTCGAGACCTTTAAAGCTAGGCTTGTGGCAAAGGAATACACTCAGAAAGAACGTATTCTCTTGTCAATAGCTGCGCATCTAGATTTTGAGATCTGGCAAATGGATGTCAAGACAGCTTTCCTTAATGGGAGTCTTGACAAGGAAATCTACATGCAACAGCCCAAAGGTTTCATCGTGAAAGGCCAAGAACACCTTGTTTGCAAGCTGAGGAAGTCTATCTATGGACTAAGCAAGCATCTCGGGCTTGGAACCAATGTTTTGATCATGTAATCAAGTCTTATGGGTTTGATCAAAACGAGTTTGAAAGTTGTGTGTATAAGAAGTGTGACGGAACTGCCTTGGTATTCTTAGTACTGTACGTAGACGATATTCTGCTCATTGGAAATGATGTAAAGGTTTTGTCAGACGTAAGGGTATGGCTGTCAAAACAGTTTGATATGAAGGACTTAGGGGAAGTCAGTCATATTCTTCGGATCAAGATCACTTGAGATCGAAAGAAAAGAATGATTGGCTTATCGTAAGCTTCATACATAGACATTGTTTTGAAGCGATTCAGCATGCAAGATTCCAAGAAAGGTTTTGTACCTTTCAGGCACGGAATCCATCTATCGAAAGACATGTGTCCAAAGACACAAGGGGAGATATATTACATGAAAGGCATTCCCTATGCGTCGGCAGTAGGAAGCCTTATGTATGCAATGCTGTGCACGAGACCGGATGTTTGCTACGTCGTTGGCATGGTGGCAAGATATCAAAGTAATCCCAGAAATCAACACTGGACTGTCGTAAAGAACATTCTAAAGTATCTGAAAAGAACTCGGGATAGAATGTTGGTTTATCAGTAGGATAGTTTATTTCCAGTGGGATACAAGGACTCGGATTTCCAATCTGACATAGATTTCAGAAAATCTACCTCGGGTAGTGTGTTTTCTCTGGGGAGGAGCTGTAACATGGAGAAGCGTTAAGCAGAAATGCATCGCCGATTCTACCATGGAAGCCGAATATGTAGCTGCTTGTGAAGCAGCGAAAGAAGCGGTGTGGCTCAAGAACTTCCTAGTGGACTTGGACGTTGTTCCAAATTTGCCCAGCACCATCACGGTTTTCTGTGATAATGTCGGAGCAGTTGCAAATTCAAGGGAATCGAAAGCCCACAAGGCCAGCAAATACATTGAAAGGAAATACCATCTTATACGATAAATCGTTAAGAGAGGGGATATAGAGGTGGCAAAGATCTCGTCGGAAGACAACCTAGCTGATCCATTCACAAAGAGTCTGCCTCTGTTAACATTCGAGAGACATGTGGAAGAAATGGGTGTCAAGAGCGTTGCCAATCTGCTTTGAGTATAAGTGGGAGATATATTATTAGGTTGATGTAGGTGACATTAGATGTCACTGTATAATACATTAGACGTGATGTGGTATACTTAAAAGCACACTTTGAGTATAAGTGGGAGATTGTTGGGGTTATACGTGAAAGTATGCCTTTACTTTGTATAACCTATGTATTAAACATTTATTTACTGAAATAAATTATTTAACATTGTTGCTTTAAATATGATTGAATGTTATATATATTTTTTGCAAACCGTTCATATAATAGCACGTGTTACATTGTAGTTAACGTGGTGATACCAGATCACAGAAGATCACGTTAACAGTCCCTTGTAAACTAGTGCATGTTTCACAACTTAGATAGATCCGAACAATCTATTGGTTGAAGTTGATGTGTAAGGCTTAGATTGGCTTGTCTTGACCAAGAGATTACACTAGTGCATTCGATGCGCTGAAGTGGACCTGCAAAGAGGATAAATTCATTCACACTGACTTAAGGGATGAAGAGTTAGACCTTAGTGGTTGTTGATTTCTTAATCTCTGTCACTTAATAAGGACCATGTGCGATTAGTAGTTATTGCTTTGACTTATAAATGGGAAGAGAATCATTGCGACTTCGATACCCTATATCTTGGGCAATAATATTAATTGTACAACAGTTGCTAAGATTAATACAGAGAATTGTGTGCTTGCAAAGTCTTACGTGATTGGTCCCCTTGGTGGGCTCGGAACTTTTATCATACCAAATCTTGCAAGTGGAATTAATTTTCCAGTATGGTTAATAAAGCAAACATGTCCTTACTCCAAGGATAAATATATTAATTAATATAAAGTTTTTCAGTGGCTTAATTAATTAATGGACTAAATAATCTTAAACACGGGAAATAACGACCGGGAGCTATATTACCGTAATATGGGTTAAGTTGGATAGTGCAATATTAATTATATAGTGGCATTAATTAATATTAATGGGTTGAATTATATTGTGGCTCAATATTGGAATTCAGAAGCCCATTGGAAGGTCCATCTTAATTCTCCTAAAGGCCCCTCAAGTAGCCCAATTATAGTCCAATAAATAAAAGGTGCTTAAAATAAAATAAGTTATTGTTGCATTATATTTCCTTATTTTTTTTCAAAAATATTAAAGAAATAGAGGGAGAAGATTTTCTTGGAAAGATTTTATGGAAAGGAGATAAGTATTCTTGGAATACAAGATTATCTCATAAATTCAAGAAAACTCTCAATTGGCTTCTTTAATTGGTAATTTTCAAAAATAATATAAAGAGAAAGGGAAGAAAGATTTTCATGATTTTCTTGGAAAGATTTTATGGAGAAAGATGTGTATTCTTGGAATACAAGAATATCACATAAATTCAAGAAAAATCCAATCTTGCAAATCTTCTTGTAATTTTCAAAAAAATTGGTCTAAATAAGGGTGTGAGATTTTTGTGTAAAAATACACATGGAAAGTGTTGGAATATAGAGGCACGTAAACACGTAATACATGCGCAGCGGAAATTAAAGTTCACCAACAACGAACAATTAATTGCATAAAAGAATTACAATAATCATAACAAGAAATCTTACAATAACTGTAGTACAGATTCCTCAACTATGGTATCCACGTAATCCCCTAGAACGGATCTGCATGAATCTGCCAGTGTTGAATCCCAAGTTGAATCAGCTAGGAAAATCCAAACTTTAGATCTTATGGAGAGAATATGAAGTTACGTTATTTGTGAATTCCCAAGAGTCTGTATATATAGGGGAGGCCCAGCTTAAATCTTAAGCTAGCCCAATTAGGGAATTAAAACCCAAATCTTTATTTAAATAAATCTCTACGATTTATTTCCCTATAAAATCTCTACGGATTTAAATGTCTTATATGAAAAATCTCTACGATTTATTTCCATATACATTAAATCCTATAATTATATTCCAAATATAATTAGTGAGAATTCATATTTAATTAAATCCAATTCAATTAAATAATATTAATAATAATTAATTCCAAATTAATCTATTATTAACTTCTTCTCCATAAATTAAATATTAAATCTAATTTAACATTTAATCAACCAACAATAATCCGTAAAAGGGAACTACTTATTGTGTGACTCATAGGCCCTCATATACCGAGTGATTAGTCAAACTAACGGTCTTAATTGAACCCTAGTCAATAAATCAGACATTCTCAATATATGAGGTACTTTGCGAGAAATATGCAACTACCTGTAACTGTAACGTGGGCAATTGCGATTTCCTCCTTTCATTCACGAATACTCGATTAGTCTTGAACATGATGAAATGTCTATTCAAATAACTAAATCAATTTATCTCAAATCACTAATTGATCATTAGTGTCACACTTAGTCACAAAGTCTAAGTTGACGTGCATTGGTCAATGACATAGATCAAATTATGATGAGAAGGTGAGTATTCTCTTTAAATCCACTTTGAGGAATGAATCATTTTCTTGGTTCAACTACCACGCACATGCACTTCGTGATAAACCCAATCCAAGCCATATCTACCCATAGACGGGTGCAAGCGTCGGTCATGGTCAAAGTTCATCACTTCACACATGTCGTGCGTATTGACCTCAAGTCAAAGGAGTATCGCATCGCTCCCACTAACCGAGACACCCGTAGACACATATAGTGGAACTACAACAAACGGTTTCTCGGATGGGTATACCAATACCCTCTAAGGTATTTGTGCATCCATCATGAGATACCTAGTATCTCGTAGTAAGTGAGATCTTACTACACTCTCTAAGAGTATGATGCAGATCGCACACCAATCTCCATTGCATCATCAATATCCCTTTCTTGATAATCCTCGATTGAGGCTATTTAAGAATCATGCTTAAGTCATCTGAGTTCTCACTCACTCAATGACAGCAGTGACTCAAGGGAACACATATAAGAATAAATACAAACAATCAAACATAATATTCTAATGAGTGTAACGCCATACATTTAATATTAATCAAACAATAATATTAAACCAATACTGAATATTATCTGAGTATTATGTCCTTACAATGGATTGTCTCTAGGACACTAACACTAACAATCTCCCACTTGAACTAGAGCCAATCACCTACATGTCTAACCCCTAGACCATCAAAATATCTAGTGTGTACATGAACACTCAAAGCCTTGGTGAAAGGATCAACCAGGTTATCCTCTGTGGGGACACGTTCTAACTCTATTTCTCCTCTAGCGATTATCTATCTTATTAAGTGATAACGCCTCGGTACATGCTTGTTTCTGTTATTGGATCTCGGTTCCTTAGCTTGTGCAACCGCACCAGTGTTGTCACAATACAACTTTATTGGACTACTGGCACTCGGAACTACCCCTAGTTCATTCAAGAACAGTTTTATCCAAACAGCTTCTTTGGCAGCTTCTGCCGCAGCAATGTACTGAGCTTTGGTTGTTGAGTCTGCGGTAGTCTCTTGTTAGGAACTATTCCAACTAACCACCCCACCATTGAGAATGAAAACATAGCCCGACTGTGATTTGTAATCATCACAATCGGATTGGAAACTTGCCTCAGCATAGCCAGTTGCAACTAGCTCTGATTGTCCTCCGTAAACCAAGAAACAGTCTTTAGTACGTCTAAGGTACTTAAAAATGTACTTGACAGCAATCCAGTGAGGTTCACCTGGATTCTGCTGGTATCTACCAGTAGTGCTAACAGCGAAGGCCACATCTGGCCTTGTGCAAGTCATGGCGTACATGATGGACCCAATTGCAGATGCATATGGTATATCCTTCATGCGCCGGATATCGGCTTCTATGGAAGGAAAATCCTTCTTAGACAACTTTATCCCATGACATGCCGGTAGAGAACATCTCTTAGAGTTCTCCATCGCAAATCGCTTTAGCACTTTATCTACGTAGGTTGACTGTGACAGTCCCAACATCTTCTTGGATCTATCCCTGTGGATCTTGATCCCTAAGATGTAGCATGCCTCACCAAGTGATTAGGGGTCGTCATTGCTTGTATTTATGTGATTTTGAGCCTAATTTGATAGCATTTAGTGATTTTATTGCACTAATTTCACTTAATTGTGCCTAAATGTGGAGAAAGGGCATGTTTGGTTCATTGTGTAGGAAAAGAGTGGAAATAAGCTAGAACTAATTAAATAAACTGCTCTGATCTAGAAGGATTTAGGAGAAGAGAGTTGAAATATATGAAAGAGCTTGAAATGAGTGTCGCAACGCAAAAAGAATCAAGTCAATCGGAGTTCGGGAGCTCAAGTTATGAAGAAAACGATGATAGAAGTTGCACAACCTGCAGTTGCTCGACCTGTTGCTCGAGTCGAGGAAGGAAAGAAAATAAGCCTTGAGAAAAAATATGTGAAAAAGAGAAACAAGGCTAGAAAAAGAGCTCTAAAAAAAATGAAAGAAGGAACCTTAAAAAATAAAAAAAGGGAAGAAAACAAGGTTTCAAATGAGCTTAAAAAAAGAAAAATGGCTTCAAGAGAAAAAGAAAGGAAATGAAAGGTGAATTTGGTACTTGTGAGCTTGAAATGAGAAAAGAAAGAGAAATGAGTGTTGAGTTTGTGTTCTAGAAATTCTTGAGTGATTTACCAACACTTGTTGCTCTACAAGGAATTGAGTTACTTTTTCCCCAAATTTTACCCCACCTTTGTCCAAAGAACCTACATTACCACCTTGTAAAAGACCTCCTTAATTTGATTACCTACCAAAAGAGTTAATGGAGAATTGAGATGAGGGGCAAGCCTATGGATGTTGCATGGAGTGGATTGATTGAAAGAGTGTAAACACGTCCCTTGAAAATTGAGCTTTGTGTGAATTACTTCCATAAGAGAGTGGGGATAGTGCACTTTAACTTGTCTTATCTTGATCATTGCATGTTTGATTGTGGTATGAGATTTCACTTGTGATTCCTTGTTCATATGATATGAGCCTTGAAGTCCATTGCATGAGTCTTGGTGTCCATACATTGCATACTTCACAATTCCTCCCCCTTGTTCTATTTTCTTTTGTTGCTTGGGGACAAGCAACGCTTTAAGTTTGGGGGGGTTGATTAGGGGTCGTCATTGCTTGTATTTATGTGATTTTGAGCTTAATTTGATAGCATTTCGTGATTTTATTGCATTAATTTCACTTAATTGTGCCTAAATGTGGAGAAAGGGCGTGTTTGGTTCATTGTGTAGGAAACGAGTGGAAACAAGCTAGAATTGATTAAATAAACTGCTCTGATCTAGAAGTATGTAGGAGAAGAGAGTTGAACCATGTGAAATATCTTGAAATGAGGGTCGCAACGCAAAAAGAATCAAGTCAATCGGAGTTCGGGAGCTCAAGTTATGAAGAAAACGATGATCGAAGTTGCACAACCTGCAGTTGCTCGACCTGTTGCTCGAGTCGAGGAAGGAAAGAAAATAAGCCTTGAGAAAAAATATGTGAAAAAGAGAAACAAGGCTAGAAAAAGAGCTCTAAAAAAATGAAAGAAGGAACCTTAAAAAATAAAAAAAGGGAAGAAAACAAGGTTTCAAATGAGCTTAAAAAAAGAAAAATGGCTTCAAGAGAAAAAGAAAGGAAACGAAAGATGAATTTGGTACTTGTGAGCTTGAAATGAGAAAAGAAAGAGAAATGAGTGTTGAGTTTGTGTTCTAGAAATTCTTGAGTGATTTACCAACACTTGTTGCTCTACAAGGAATTGAGTTACTTTTTCCCCAAATTTTACCCCACCTTTGTCCAAAGAACCTACATTACCACCTTGTAAAAGACCTCCTTAATTTGATTACCTACCAAAAGAGTTGATGGAGAATTGAGATGAGGGGCAAGCCTATGGATGTTGCATGGAGTGGATTGATTGAAAGAGTGTAAACACGTCCCTTGAAAATTGAGCTTTGTGTGAATTACTTCCATAAGAGAGTGGGGATAGTGAACTTTAACTTGTCTTATCTTGATCATTGCATGTTTGATTGTGGTATGAGATTTCACTTGTGATTCCTTGTTCATTTGATATGAGCCTTGAAGTCCATTGCATGAGTCTTGGTGTCCATACATTGCATACTTCACAATTCCTCCCCCTTGTTCTATTTTCTTTTGTTGCTTGGGGACAAGCAACGCTTTAAGTATGGGGGGGTTGATTAGGGGTCGTCATTGCTTGTATTTATGTGATTTTGAGCTTAATTTGATAGCATTTCGTGATTTTATTGCATTAATTTCACTTAATTGTGCCTAAATGTGGAGAAAGGGCATGTTTGGTTCATTGTGTAGGAAACGAGTGGAAACAAGCTAGAATTGATTAAATAAACTGCTCTGATCTAGAAGTATGTAGGAGAAGAGAGTTGAACCATGTGAAATATCTTGAAATGAGGGTCGCAACGCAAAAAGAATCAAGTCAATCGGAGTTCGGGAGCTCAAGTTATGAAGAAAACGATGATCGAAGTTGCACAACCTGCAGTTGCTCGACCTGTTGCTCGAGTCGAGGAAGGAAAGAAAATAAGCCTTGAGAAAAAATATGTGAAAAAGAGAAACAAGGCTAGAAAAAGAGCTCTAAAAAAATGAAAGAAGGAACCTTAAAAAATAAAAAAAGGGAAGAAAACAAGGTTTCAAATGAGCTTAAAAAAAGAAAAATGGCTTCAAGAGAAAAAGAAAGGAAACGAAAGATGAATTTGGTACTTGTGAGCTTGAAATGAGAAAAGAAAGAGAAATGAGTGTTGAGTTTGTGTTCTAGAAATTCTTGAGTGATTTACCAACACTTGTTGCTCTACAAGGAATTGAGTTACTTTTTCCCCAAATTTTACCCCACCTTTGTCCAAAGAACCTACATTACCACCTTGTAAAAGACCTCCTTAATTTGATTACCTACCAAAAGAGTTGATGGAGAATTGAGATGAGGGGCAAGCCTATGGATGTTGCATGGAGTGGATTGATTGAAAGAGTGTAAACACGTCCCTTGAAAATTGAGCTTTGTGTGAATTACTTCCATAAGAGAGTGGGGATAGTGCACTTTAACTTGTCTTATCTTGATCATTGCATGTTTGATTGTGGTATGAGATTTCACTTGTGATTCCTTGTTCATTTGATATGAGCCTTGAAGTCCATTGCATGAGTCTTGGTGTCCATACATTGCATACTTCACAATTCCTCCCCCTTGTTCTATTTTCTTTTGTTGCTTGGGGACAAGCAACGCTTTAAGTATGGGGGGGTTGATTAGGGGTCGTCATTGCTTGTATTTATGTGATTTTGAGCTTAATTTGATAGCATTTCGTGATTTTATTGCATTAATTTCACTTAATTGTGCCTAAATGTGGAGAAAGGGCATGTTTGGTTCATTGTGTAGGAAACGAGTGGAAACAAGCTAGAATTGATTAAATAAACTGCTCTGATCTAGAAGTATGTAGGAGAAGAGAGTTGAACCATGTGAAATATCTTGAAATGAGGGTCGCAACGCAAAAAGAATCAAGTCAATCGGAGTTCGGGAGCTCAAGTTATGAAGAAAATGACGACCGAAGCTGCACAACCTGCAGTTGCTCGACCTGTTGCTCGAGTCGAGCAACCTTGCTCGACCTCCCTTTGGTCGAGCAAAGGAGGTGATTTCCGAAATTTTGAGTTGCTCAACCCAATTTTACTCGAGCAACGCTGCTCGAGTCGAGAAAAAAAAATGAAAACAGGGTGCACGATTTCACCTCTCGCCGAAGTCGAGCGGACTTCGCCGAGTCGAGCAAGTCAAAATATCTGAGGTCCCCATTTCTGACCTAGGGACACGTGACAGAGGATTCAAAACCATATAAAAGCCTTGAGTTCGTTTTTTTCATCAGATAGCAGCTGGGAGAGAGATAGAGTAGAGAGCAAGTGATACTTTTGAGAGCTGCAACTAATACTTTTACATGTTTTTCAATGTTTTTCAATTTTTCTTCCATAGATAGCTTAGATAGTCATAGCATAGCATAGATAAATTGTTTATTTCAGTTTTGTACAAGAAATCAAGGAGTATTGATGGAAATTGTATGGATTGGTGCTTGAACTTAAATAGTAAGGTGTTTCTTTCTTTCTTTTGGTTTATTGTTGCTTATTTTGATATGGGTTCTATGATTTCTTGTTGTTTAGCCATGGGTTTTGCCTTGTACACCATGGGCTAAGGTTATTAGTGTTTGGGTGTTTGGAATTGTGGTGATGATTGTTTAATTGTTTGATTGTGGATGTTTATCTCTATTGATGGTTATCCTTTAGATTAGGGGAATTTTATTGTTCTATTTTGGTGGTTTTGCTATGAGCTTGTATGTTTTTGCTAGTTTACTTCAACGAGAGTTGAGTAGACGGGTTTAGGCATATGGATATTGGTTTAATTCATCCGAATTGGAGTCGATTAAGTCCTATCACAACGAGAGTTGGGTAGATACTTTAGAACCCCCCTAATCTACATTATCTTCTTGAGTTAAAACCTTGGGTGGGTAGTGAAGAGCACATAGGAGCATCAACCTTAGTCTACAAGTGGGAACACACGGTGACGGAGTAGTTAGATAATTAGAGGACCATATCCGTGCAATTACCCGGGTTAGCAAAGGGAGATTCACCTCTCGATCCTAGGATTTCAACCGATATCGTACCCTAGGCTAACCAAGTACGGGAATGGTATATGTTTAGTGATCGCCCTTATGGAATAATCGGAAACAGAGGTAAATACCATAATTGATCTTTTGACAATCGTCTCACAAGGAAAAACACCCGAGCACATCTTCTCTCGCTAGTGAACAAACTCGTTTGCTATTTAATTGCTTTCTCTTAGCTTTCTCATTTATTTTTTGTTACTTGTTTGCTTAGTTAATTGTTGCTTGTTTTAAGTTTCCATATCGTTTCACACTATAATCATGCGACAACACATAGCAATTGAGTTATATTCACCATCCTAGTCCCGTGGATTGATATTTAACCAGGCACGAAATGACCCTCTTATACTTGAGAGGTTAGTGTGTTGCAAAACACGTGTCAAGTTTTTGGCGCCGTTGCCGGGGACTAGGTTGTGTTGAGTATAACTAGTTGTTCGTTGAACGAGATTACTGGTGTCTTTTTCTTTTAAGTAACTAACATTGCTAATAGTTGGCTTGGAGATTTGTGGTGCTTGTTGATTCTCTAGGTGTGTATGAACACAAGAGCAAGTGGGATTGAACCAATTCCCATTGATCTTGAGATTGAAGCCACGGCTAGGAGAAGAAATCGAGACCGAAATCGAAGATTAGCCCAACAAAGAGCAATGGGCAAAAATCAAAACAATCGGATGAATATGGAAGGGGTGACAATGGAGATCGCCCGATGTGGAAATACTTCAACCCTCAAGTGCAAAGGCACTATGATGGCATCGCCCGTTCGGCGATTGCGGCGAATAACTTTGAAATCAAGCCGGCCCTCATTCAAATGCTCCAAAAACAACAATTTGGCGGAGGGAAGAATGAGGACCCAAATCGGCATATCGCTCAATTCTTGGAGTATGCGGACACCGTCAAGATCAATGGGGTCACGGACAATGCTTGGAGAGCTCGAACCTTCGCCTTCACCTTGAGGGACAAGGCAAAAGATTGGATAGTCTCCTTACCCCCCGATAGTCTTGGCTCGTGGGACATACTATGCCAAAAGTTCTTGATGAAGTTCTTTCCACCCGCAATGACACTTCAATGCAAGAAGGAGATCGCCCAATGTAGACAAAGAGGTGGGGAGAACTTATACGAAGCTTGGGAGAGATATAATGCCATGTTAAGGAGATGTCCACAACACAATTTTGTCAACGATCAAGTGGTGAGTTATTTCTACTATGGTTTGAATGATGAGGGAAGGATGTTCATCGATTCATCATCGGGTGGATCGATTTTTGACAAGACCGGTAAAGAAGGGTTGGCATTGATTGATCGGATTGCCAACAACACCTTCACTTGGCCATCCGATGTTCAAAATATCTCACAAATGGATAATGATCCAAACAACACGATGGCGGAAGCAATGAGAGTTTTAATGAACAAGGTTGATTCGTTAGCGGAAAGCCAAAGAAGAGGAATATTGGGAGGGAACATGGAGATGCCATTGAATGCAAATCAAGTTGAGGAAGCCAATTACATGGGAAGGAGGAATTATCAAGGAAACTACCAAGGGAATCAACAATTCCAAGGTAACTACTACCAAAACCCCAACTAAAACTTCCAAAACCAACCTTCACACTACCAAAATCCCAACCAAAACTTCCAAAACCAATCCTCAAACTACCAAAATCGTTACCAAAACAACCATTCACAAAACTTATCAAACCAAAACAATCCATCATCAAACTTCCAAGGCCAAAGCAACCAAAACCAATCATCTAACCAAAACCAAGGTCAAAACCAAAACACCCAAGGCTTCCCACACAATAACTCCTACAACCAAAACCTCCGTAAACATGAAAACTTTTCATACTCTAACCCGAAAGCCGCCCTCACTCTACCACCGGGATTTGATCCCTGAGCCCGTGACCCAAACAATGAAGGAAGACCTACTTTGGAGGATAGTTTGGCCACCTTCATCAATCTTTCGAACCAACAAACTAAAAAGTCGAATCAACGGTTTGATAAGATTGAAGAAGACTTGAAGAATCTTGGAAATATTCCAAATGCTATTACATCACTCTCTAGCCAATTGAAGAACTTGGAATTCCAACTAGGTCAAGTGGCATCCTCAAGCCAAGGGAAGGACAAAGGAAAGTTTCCTTCCACGACGGAGGTGAATCCTAGAGAATATTGTAAGGCCGTGGAGTTGAGAAGTGGTACGAGGTATGATGGGCCGAGCATGCCTTTGGAAGATGATGAGGTAGAAAAGGAGGGAGAAAAGAAAGATAAGGAGGAGGAGATTGTTGTAGAGGATACATGTGTTGAGGAGGAAGAGGTTGAAGAAAAGAGGTTCTGAAATGGAAGAAAGATAAAGAATTGAAGGAGAAAAACGTAAAGGTTGAGTGTGATGGGTGGGGAATTCCTAAAACCCCCATTCCACCACCTTTTCCTCAACGTTTCATGAAAAAGAAGCTTGATGATAAGTTCACCAAATTCTTGGAAATTTTCAAGAAAGTGACCTTGAACATAACCTTCTTGGAGGCAATTGAGGAAATGTCATCTTATGCAATGTTTCTTAAAGAGTTGGTCACCAAGAGAAGGAAGGCGGAAGGTGGTGAGATGATAAGCCTAACAAGTGAGTGTAGTGCTCTACTACAAAGGAACCTTCCAAAGAAAGTCAAAGATCCCGAGAGCATCACTTTGATGTGTGAGCTAAGCAATACGGAGAAGAGGAATGCTCTATGTGACATTGGGCCGAGCATTAATCTTATGCCAAGATCAATCTACGATCGTTTGAAAATCGGTGAGCTCCAACCAACGTCCATGACATTACAATTGACGGATCGTTCCATCACCTACCCGGATGGTATTGTGGAAGATGTGCTCATAAAAATTGATAAATTTGTGTTCCCGGCGGACTTTGTGGTGCTAGAGATGGAAGAGGACTTTGAAATTCCCTTGATCTTGGGTAGACCGTTTCTAGCTACCGCAAGGGCGGTGGTGGACATGTATACGGGGAAGGTGACCTTGAAGCTCGATGATGAGGAGCTCGTGTTTGACTCCTATAAAGCCATGAAGCATACACTTGAGAAGGAGGAGTGCAAAATGATTGATGTCGTTGAAAATAGTGTTCAAACGAAATTTGAAAAATCCTTTGACCCCTACTTTGCCAATGGATACTACAATTCACTTTTTGAGAACGATGAAAACTCCTTTGAGGTGGATGATTGCAAAGATGTGCTTGAAGTGGATCAAGTCAATGAAGTGTGGGAAGGAACAAGATCCCAAGTTTGCCGTTAAGGGAATCGGTTGAAGGAGTGGTAAAGCAAGAGGAGAAGAAAACCGGGTTAAAGTCATTGCCCGAGCATCTCACATATGCCTATCTTGAGGATGGTGAAAAATTTCCGGTAATCGTTTCTTCCTTTCTCAATTCGTGTGAGTTAGACAAATTATTGGGGGTGCTTCATAAGCACAAGTCCGCAATTGGGTGGACAATTGAGGATATCAAGGGAATTAACCCCTCCTTATGCATGCATAGAATAAGAGTAGAGGAGGGGAGTAAACCAATTGTCCAACACCAAAGGAGGGTGAACCCTATAATCCAAGAGGTAATTAGGAAAGAGGTCATAAAATTTCTTGATGCGGGTATGATTTACCCAATTTTGGATAGTCCATGGGTGTCACCACTCCACGTGGTTTCTAAGAAAGGTGGAATGACAGTTATCAAAACCGATAATGATGAGGTGATAGCTACACGGGTAGCTACGGGGTGGAGAGTGTGTGTAGACTATAGAGAATTGAACAAAGCTACATGCAAAGATCACTTTCCCCTTCCCTTCATGGACCAAATGCTAGATAGACTTGGGGGTTTCGATTTCTATTGCTTTCTTGATGGGTACTCCGGTTATAATCAAATCATGATTGCACCGGAGGACCAAGAGAAGACGACATTCACTTGTTCCTATGGAATGTATGCTTGGAGACGCATGCCCTTCGGATTGTGCAATGCTCCGGCTACGTTTCAAAGGTGCATGATGTCGATCTTCCATGGTTTGATTGAAAATGTGATGGAAGTGTTTATGGATGATTTTTCTGTGTTTGGTGAATCGTTTGATAAGTTTCTCTTTAACCTTGAACTCGTGCTAACAAGGTGCCAAGAGACTAACCTTGTCCTTAATTGGGAAAAATGTCATTTCATGGTTAAGGACGGGATAGTACTTGGTCACCATATTTCTTCAAAGGGACTTCAAGTAGATCGAGCAAAAGTGGTGGCAATTGAGAAACTTCCTCCACCTTCTAATGAAAAAGGCATCTGTTCCTTCTTGTGACATGTCGGCTTCTATAGAAGGTTTATAAAAGATTTTTCCAAACTCTCAAAGTCCCTCTCTCATCTACTTGAAAAGGATGTCCCATTTGTGTTCACTAATGATTGTCTTTAAGCTTTCTTAGCATTGAAGGAAGCACTTATAGCCTCTCCGATTTTGGTGTCTCCGAATTGGGAGGAACCATTCGTTCTCATGTGCGATGCAAGCGATTATGCAATGGGGGTGGTACTTGGGCAAGTCCGGGAGAAGAAGTTTAGAGCTATCTATTATGCTTCGAAGACCTTCAACCCCGCCCAAGCCAATTACACCACAACGGAGAAGGAACTATTGGTCGTGGTCTATGCGTTTGATAAGTTTTGCCCCTATCTTGTGGGAGGAAAAACTATTGTGTACACGGACCATGCGGCGATTCGGTACCTTATGGCAAAGAAAGATGAAAAGCCAAGGTTGATCTGATGGGTGCTTCTCCTTCAAGAGTTTGATATAGAGATTCGAGATAAGAAGGGGACCAAAAATGTGATAGCCGATCATCTTTTGAGGCTAGAAAGGGACAAAGACTTTGTAGAAGAAGAAACCGAGGTGAATGAAGAATTCCCGGATGAGAAGCTTTTAAAGTTGGAGGAGTTCTTTGCAAGAGTTGAGAAGATTTTGGTACTGAGAATTGAGGTGCAAGAGCCATGGTATGCCGACTTTGCCAATGACTTGGCTTGTGGAAAGCTTCCCAATGAAATCCCTTCACATGCTAAAAAGAAATTTCTCAAAGATGTGAAGAGTTTCATTTGGGATGATCTGATGTTATACAAGAGAGCTCAAGACTCGATCATGAGAAGATGTGTTCCAAAAGAAGAGGTTGACGAGATCTTGACCCATTGTCACTCTTTTCCATGTGGGGGCCATTTCGGAGCATCAAAAATGGGAATGAAAGTTCTACAATCGGGCTTCTATTGGCCCACGATTTTCAAAGATAGTTAAGAGTTTGTTCAAAGGTGTGATCGATGCCAAAGGATGGGGACCATCACCAAGAGAGATGAAATGCCTTTGAACATCTTCTTGGAGGTAGAGATTTTTGACGTTTGGGGGACTGATTTCATTGGACCGTTTCCACCTTCATTTGGATTCATCCATATCCTTGTTGGGGTGGATTACGTGTCAAAATGGGTTGAGGCTATTCCTACCAAGCTCAATGATGCAAAAATAGTGATTCAATTCCTCAAGAAGAATGTGTTCACCCGATTTGGAGTGCCAAGGGCCTTGATAAGTGATGGGGGGACCCACTTTGTCAATCGAGCCATGGAAAAGTTACTTGGGAAGTATGGGGTCAAGCACAAGGTCGCCACCGCATATCACCCACAAACAAATGGATTGGCGGAGGTTTCAAATCGTCAAATCAAGCACATCTTGGAGAAGACGGTAAACTCAAATAGGAAAGATTGGGCGATTCGCTTAGATGATGCCTTGTGGGCCTACCGAACGGCTTACAAAACTCCATTGAACATGTCTCCGTACCAACTTGTCTTTGGTAAATCGTGTCATCTCCCGGTTGAGCTAGAGCACAAAGCCTATTGGGCCACCAAACAATTGAACATGGATGGCGATAAGGCGGGAGAGAATCGATTGCTTCAACTCCATGAGTTGGAAAAGTTCCGTGAGAATGCTTCTGAGAGCTCCCGAATTTTCAAGGAAAAGACTAAGCGTTGGCACGACCAAATGATCAAAAAGAAAGAGTTCAAAGTTGGAGATAAGGTACTATTGTTCAACTCCCGGTTGAAACTCTTTCCCGGGAAGTTGAAATCTCGTTGGAGTGGGCCATTTGAGGTTGCCAAAGTGTTTCCAAGTGGATATATGGAGTTGAAGAATGAAAAGGGTGACCACTTCATGGTCAATGGTCACTGGGTCAAGCATTACCTTTCCACATCCCAAGTTGGGATCGTTGGTGTCGATTTTTTTTAATAGAGTTGAGTGACTTTAAGCTCCGTCCGGCAAAGGACGTTAAACCTAGCGCTCAATGGGAGGCAACCCATTTTTACTGCTTTTATGTGTTCGTGTGTTCGTTTGATAGTGTTTTGTATAGTGTTGTTTTTTGTAGGTGATGGGGTCGTGTGTTCGAGGCTTGGTGGATTATCGAGCTTTAAAAGGAGATGTGTACTCGAAGAGCACTTTAGGTACAAACACTTTCCCCGAACTTAGATTTGCTTTGCAAAGTCTAAGTTTGGGGGGGTGCATTTTCTTATGCGTTTTTGTTGCACCGGCACACCCCCGTTTTGGTTTTGGTGATGTTCACCGTGTGGCATATTTTTGAGCTTAATGGTGAAAATACTTGTATATGAATTTTGCCGTGTTGGGCTCTCTTTTGTTGGTATACTTGCTTGTTGAAGATGAATGTAGATGAGCTTATTTGTTGAAATGTGGTTAGCTTAAAGCTTAATGGTCATGGTGCTTGGTGCATACTCTTTGTTTCACTATTTTTCCAAACTTTTAATTGCATAGCAATGAAAAAGTTTTGGGGGTGTGTTCGTTTTCACAAATTCACTTGCACAAATGCACTTATGCTTCATGTTGTTTTTGGTGGTATATTTGCTCCTTGGGTATTGGATTGTGGTGGATGCTTTTGTATGTGATGTTGAGACTTTTGCTTGGATGATTGGTAGTGTTTGATGTGATGAGGTGGTTACTTGTTGGAGGATTGCACTACTTGATTACGTGCTTTGAAATGGATAGACTAGGGATGGTGTGATTATTCCCTAATGCAAATCTTGAGAGAATTGAGCCATTTGAATCATGCATATTGTGATTTAATTTCTTTCTTGAGTTGATCATTCACAAAATGCATGCTAGAACTTGCCCCTTTGTCATGTTTGCGATCATATATTTTTGGAAGGTGTTAAAGATGATTGGAGGCCATTTTTGGTTTGATGAGTCACTTGGCCAAATAAATCCCATCGAATGAAGTCAATTTGTAGTAAGCCCCTTGGAGCCTTTAAGCCTATTTTTGTTGGCAAGATACATTGATTTAACCATTTTTACCATTTCTTTCTTGAGCCCCATTTTGATCCCTATTGACTTGTAGAGCTTCATGGTTGGTAAATAATGAAAGGATAAAATTTAATGGAGTGGATTTTGAGTTGTCAATGTGAGAAAGTTGAGAAAAATGCAAAAAGAGGTTGAACAAGGATAAGGAAGGAAAGAAAATAAGCCTTGAGAAAAAATATGTGAAAAAGAGAAAAAAGGCTTGAAAAAGAGCTCTAAAAAAAATGAAATAAGGAACCTTAAAAAATGAAAAAATGGAAGAAAACAAGGTTTCAAATGAGCTTAAAAAAAGAAAAATGACTTCAAGAGAAAAAGAAAGGAAATGAAAGGTGAATTTGGTACTTGTGAGCTTGAAATGAGAAAAGAAAGAGAAATGAGTGTTGAGTTTGTGTTCTAGAAATTCTTGAGTGATTTACCAACACTTGTTGCTCTACAAGGAATTGAGTTACTTTTTCCCCAAATTTTACCCCACCTTTGTCCAAAGAGCCTACATTACCACCTTTTAAAATACCTCCTTGATTTGAATACCTACCAAAAGAGTTGATGGAGAATTGAGATGAGGGGCAAGCCTATGGATGTTGCATGGAGTGGATTTATTGAAAGAGTGTAAACACGTCCCTTGAAAAATGAGCTTTGTGTGAATTACTTCCATAAGAGAGTGGGGATAGTGCACTTTAACTTGTCTTATCTTGATAATTGCATGTTTGATTGTGGTATGAGATTTCACTTGTGATTCCTTGTTCATTTGATATGAGCCTTGAAGTCCATTGCATGAGTCTTGGTGTCCATACATTGCATTCTTCACAATTTCTCCCCCTTGTTCTATTTTCTTTTGTTGCTTGGGGACAAGCAACGCTTTAATTTTGGGGGGGTTGATTAGGGGTCGTCATTGCTTGTATTTATGTAATTTTGAGCTTAATTTGATAGCATTTCGTGATTTTATTGCACTAATTTCACTTAATTGTGCCTAAATGTGGAGAAAGGGCATGTTTGGTTCATTGTGTAGGAAACGATTGGAAACAAGCTAGAATTGATTAAATAAACTGCTTTGATCTAGAAGTATGTAGGATAAGAGAGTTGAACCATGTGAAATAGCTTGAAATGAGGGTCGCAACGCAAAAAGAATCAAGTCAATCGGAGTTCGGGAGCTCAAGTTATGAAGAAAACGACGACCGAAGCTGCACAACCTGCAGTTGCTCGACCTGTTGCTCGAGTCGAGCAACCTTGCTCGACCTCCCTTTGGTCGAGCAAGGGAGGTGATTTCCGAAATTTTGAGTTGCTCAACCCAATTTTGCTCGAGCAACGCTGCTCGAGTCGAGCAGCCTGAAAAAATGAAAACGGGTGCAAGACTTCACCTCTGCTGGAGCACATCTTCCATAGATAGCTTAGATAGTCATAGCATAGCATAGATAAATTGTTTATTTCAGTTTTGTACAAGAAATCAAGGAGTATTGATGGAAATTGTATGGATTGGTGCTTGAACTTAAATAGTAAGGTGTTTCTTTCTTTCTTTTGGTTTATTGTTGCTTATTTTGATATGGGTTCTATGATTTCTTGTTGTTTAGCCATGGGTTTTGCCTTGTACACCATGGGCTAAGGTTATTAGTGTTTGGGTGTTTGGAATTGTGGTGATGATTGTTTAATTGTTTGATTATGGATGTTTATCTCTATTGATGGTTATCCTTTAGATTAGGGGAATTTTATTGTTCTATTTTGGTGGTTTTGCTATGACCTTGTGTGTTTTTGCTAGTTTACTTCAACGAGAGTTGAGTAGACGGGTTTAGACATATGGATATTGGTTTAATTCATCCGAATTGGAGTCGATTAAGTCCTATCACAACGAGAGTTGGGTAGATACTTTAGAACCCCCCTAATCTACATTATCTTCTTGAGTTAAAACCTTGGGTGGGTAGTGAAGAGCACATAGGAGCATCAACCTTAGTCTACAAGTGGGAACACACGGTGATGGAGTAGTTAGATAATTAGAGGACCATATCCGTGCAATTACCCGAGTTAGCAAAGGGAGATTCACCTCTCGATCCTAGGATTTCAACCGATATCGTACCCTAGGCTAACCAAGTACGGGAATGGTATATGTTTAGTGATCACCCTTATGGAATAATCGGAAACAGAGGTAAATACCATAATTGATCTTTTGACAATCGTCTCACAAGGAAAAACACCCGAGCACATCTTCTCTCGCTAGTGAACAAACTCGTTTGCTATTTAATTGCTTTCTCTTAGCTTGCTCATTTATTGTTTGTTACTTGTTTGCTTAGTTAATTGTTGCTTGTTTTAAGTTTCCATATCGTTTCACACTATAATCATGCGACAACACATAGCAATTGGGCTATATTCACCATCCTAGTCCCGTGGATCGATATTTAACCGGGCACGAAATAACCCTCTTATACTTGAGAGGTTAGTGTGTTGCAAAACACGTGTCACCAAGGTCCTTCATCACGAAGGTCCTTGATAACCAATCTTTAACCGACTGCATAAGAGGAATGTTGTTTCCCATAATTAGTATGTCATCTACATACACAACTATGAAAACAATATTTCTCCCACTGTGTTTACGATAAACGCATGGATCTTCCGAATTTCTTATGAAGTCAAACGATTTGATAGCCTCATCAAATCTGATATTCCAACTCCTAGAAGCTTGCTTTAATCCATAAATGGACCGTTTGAGCTTGCACACAAGATTAGACTTTGGCTTAAATACAAAACCTTTCGGTTGAGTCATTAACACCTCCTTATCAATATTCCCAATGAGAAAGGCTATTTTGACATCCATCTGCCAAATCTCATAATCTAAATGTGCTGCTACAGCAAGTAAAATTCGAATGGATTTGATCTTGGCAACTGGTGAGAAAGTCTCATCATAGTCAATGCATTTGCGTTGACTATAACCTTTTGCTACCAACCTAGCCTTGTAGCTTTGTACCTTGCCGTTTGCATCGGTCTTATGCTTGTAGACACATTTGCAACCTATGGGTTTTACCCCTTTGGTCAATTCAACCAAGTCCCAGACTTGATTTGTGTACATCGAGTCCATCTCAGATTTCATGGCTTCATGCCACTTCTCTGAGTCAACATCTAATGTTGCCTCAGTGTAAGTTCTAGGATCGTCTTTATCCGGGATCTCCACTTCATCATGTTCCTCTATGAGGAAACCATAATACTTAGTGGGTGGATTACGAACCCTAGTGGACTTACGGAGCTGTGGTTGTGCAGGTTGTACATTCTGATCGTGAAAATTTTGTGGTGCATCGATTTCATCAATGTCCGGAGAGTCCTCAAGAGCAACACTTTCTGATGCCTCTAGGGCGGAAGTTTGAACTATGTTGTTCTCATTCAGCCCACTTGGAGTTTGTTGCGAAGGCAATGCAACTCCAATTACGCTCCCACTGGCTGAAAGAGGATCACTAAGTGATAAACTTCCACCATGTGAGCTGTTGAATGCTCCCGCTGATTCCTTGTCACGTTTCTT
Organism: Stenogyne calaminthoides; assembly: GCA_037126765.1. Classification (NCBI taxonomy): domain Eukaryota; kingdom Viridiplantae; phylum Streptophyta; class Magnoliopsida; order Lamiales; family Lamiaceae; genus Stenogyne; species Stenogyne calaminthoides. Next base: position 15,830,847 of record JBBCBC010000026.1, on the reverse strand, counting down.
TGACGAGGTATCAGTCTCTTGGTTATCTTGTGGTTCTTGAATTTTTTCAAGTTCTATCTTCTTACGGTTTTGTTCCTTGAAGACATAGTCTTCTTCGAGGAACATGGCCTGCCTAGAAACAATTATCGTTTGTTTCTCAGGTAGATAGAAATAATATCCTCTTGTTTCCTTAGGATATCCCACAAGGTAAGCCTTTTCACCTTTGGATTCCAATTTATCAGTGATCATCTTTTTCACAATTGCAGGGCAACCCCATGTTTTGATATGTGAAAAAGGTGGCTTCTTGCCACACCATAGTTCATATGGCGTATGTTCAACTGATTTGGATGGAATCCTATTCAGAATGTAAATTGAGGTTTGTAGCGAGTATCCCCATAAGAATGTAGGGAGAGAAGAAAAGCTCATCATGGACCTTACCATGTCTAACAAGGTTCGGTTTCTCCTCTCGGATACTCCGTTCATCTGCGGTGTTCCGGGAGGAGTCCATTGTGATTGGATTCCATGTAACTTCAAGTAATCCATGAACTCATGGCTAAGGTATTCAGCTCCTCGATCTGATCGAAGGGTCTTTATACTCTTACCAAGTTGCTTCTCTACTTCAGCTTTGAACTCCTTGAATTTCTCAAAAGATTTGGATTTGTGTTTCATAAGATACAAGTATCCATATCTTGAGAAATCGTCAGTAAAAGTGATGAAGTAGGCGAAGTTACCCCTAGCTAGAGTGGGCAATGGTCCACAGACATCACTGTGGATCAGCTCTACGACTTCTTTGGCAAGAATCCCTTTCCCAGAAAAGGGTTTGTTGGTCATCTTGCCCTTGAGGCAGGATTCACAATTTCCATAAGACTCAAAGTCGAATTGGGTTAAGTAGTCTAACTTTCTTAACCTTGCAATCATGTTCTCATTTGCATGACCAAGCCTACAATGCCACAAGTAAGTCGGGTTTTCATGATTACTAAGTTTGAGTCGTTTGTTTTGTATAATAAGAATATTATGTCCATAATGCAACAAATATAAACCATTCGATAAAGGAGCATTTCCATAAACATCACCATTAAGCAAAAAATAACAGTTATTATTTGCAAAATGGAAGGAAAACCCTTCAATGTCTAACATCGGAATATAAATAATGTTGCGAGTAATAGAAGGAACAAAATAACAATTATTCAGTTCAAGTCTAAAACCAGAGGGTAAGTCTAAAACATAAATGCCAACACGTTCAGCCGCAACTCTTGCTCCATTCCCAACGTGTAGGGCGACTTTACCCGGCCTAACTGCCCTGCTATGCTTGAGACCTTGCACATTAGTACAAATGTATGAGCCACAACCGGTATCTAATACCCAGCAGTTAGTATCATTTGTGGACATGTTTATCTCAATAACAAACATACCTATTCCAGTGGCTGAGACACCTTGTGTCTTCTTTTCAGCTGCTAGAACCTTACAGTCCTTCTTCCAATGCCCCTTCTGCTTGCAGTGGAGGCATACTTCCTTGTCCACCCTCTCCTTCTTTTGAATTCCACCTTTGGGCTTGAGGAATTTCGGCTTAGAGCCTTTCTTTGCCTTGCCCCTTCGCTTTTTCTTTCCTTTCTGAGCAGAAGAAGTAGAGGCACTCACCATGAGCACGGGCTTTTCCTTAGCAGTGGAAGACTCAAAGGTCTTTAGCATGTTATGCAGCTCGGGCATAGTCATTTCCGTCTTATTCATATTAAAGTTTACTACAAAACTCGAATATGAATCAGGAAGTGACTGAAGGATGGCATAAACAGCAACGTTGGTTTTGAGCTCAATGCCCAACCGACCAAGCTTCTCGATTAGCCCTATCATCTTCAACACATGGGGGGAAACCTTCCCTCCCTCAGACATCCGGCATCTAAACAGATCTCTCATCACTTCATAAATCTCGAAACGAGATTCAGAATCAAAGAGATCTTTCAGATGCTTGATCATCTCAAAGGGAAGCATTCTCTCATGCTGCCTTTGCAACTCAGGATTCATCCCGAGGAGCATAACACACTGAGCCTGGGAAGCATCATCTTGATGCTTCTTCTGAGCTTCGGCGTCAAACATCTCGGCTTCTTCAGTACCAATCTATGGGGTAGCAGGGATTGGCGTGTCCAACACGTACTCAATATTTTCTTGCCTAAGCACCAAACGCACGTTTCGGTTCCAGTCGAGAAAATTTGGCCCAGCCAATTTGTTCGTTTCCAAAACGCTTCTCAGTGATAAGTTATTCATTTCAATAATCCCAGAGAAATAAAATAAAATGGGAATTAAAACACATAATTCCTATGATCAATATTCAGCAATCAAAATAAACATGGCCTTTCAAATTTATTTTGTCTCCATTATTTTCACATATTCAACGACCTCATCGGAAGAATACGAATTTATATCCAATATAAATCATAATGGACTAGGATCCACATTCCTACTATCATAATATCTGCTTGGGCTGATTACTATGACAACATAACTGGTAGGTCTCCAAACCAATTGCAAAATTTGCAACTCCTAGTTGATTGAACCTAGTTCAATCGGATGCCCCTTGACTTTCGTTTCCCTGCTTGGGCTGGTGAAACAAAATCAAGCTGATTTACAACCATCAAGCGGTGACATAACGTGTCCCTATAATAGTCTCGTTAGATGTAGATCCGAGCAAAAGACTTGGGCCATAAATACTCATTGGAACGAAATCTCTGGTTTACTATTAATTTTGATGGAAGGCATCGTTCAATTTAATGAAAAATTATATTTTAGTGAGGATCCTTTAAAGGCGGGGTATTAATTGCTTAATTGAGATCCTACATGTTAATCTACATCACGTTTGAACAATTATCGGGCGCCGTCTACCCAAACATGAATTATACGGACTAACATTTATATGGGTGTCGTCTACCCAAACAATAATACGGTCCGACAATTATTGGGCGCCGCCTACCCAAGCAGTTATAATGCGGACTATAAAAGCGTTTGACGAATTAAAATTTAAAACAGTCAAACAGTGGGGTTCAATAATTCTTTTAAAAACGAATTTTAAAAAACAATTTAAAATTTAATTTTAAAATTATTAAACTTTAATAATTAATCCAATTAATTGTTAATAAAAGCCCAACTTTTATTAATATTCTTTTAAAATTAATCTAATTAAAAATTAAAAATGTTTTATTAATTTGCTAAGGGCTCAAGTGCAATTATCTAATATTTGCACGGAGGGGTCCGTTAGAAATCTGATTTGTAAGACGGCCCCTCCCTCATCACTGCCCGGAAGCCATCCATCAATCGGGACATCCGATACAATTTCAACTTTGATTCATTAGTAATAATCCAATTATTCGATTGAACAGTCAATATTGTCAAAATCTCATCATTCAATCCAATTGAATAGTGAAACCAGTATAGGGACAGAATCCAAGCGAACGAAATCAGTAACACGTAAGGTTGAAAAATGACGATTCAAGAAACGTCAAATTCCAGAAGCAATCGAAACCAAAATCGCACGAATTAGCAGTATGAGTATAATCGTCAATCAAGCAACAAACCAAACATGAACTGAAAACCATAGAATTCATCAGAAATCAGAAACCAGAACAGGGGGCGAACGTGAATCGCTGAATCGAAGCCGGAGTCCGACGCGAGTCGCCACCGCCGCCTGAGCACACGGGCGACTCGCCGTCGAGTAAAGGGGTCACGTGTTGAAGATGATGGGTCGCGCGCGGAGCCGCGGACCCAAGCGGACTGGTTCCAAACCAGAACCGCGAAGTGCATAATCGAACCAGCGGCGCGCCGCCGCTTAATTCATATCGATTCCGGTGGTGCGCCGCCCTAACTCGTGTCTAGGGACGCATCGGCGAGAAAAGGAGATGAAGGTCAGAGGCGGAGCAATCAAAGACGATGACGAAATAGTGTGGGCCAAGTCGCGAGCTCCCGTATGCGTCGCGAGGCCACGACGCCTAGCGCTGGCCTCAAGCGATGTGGCGTAGCATCGCGGTCGCGTGAACGAGGTGGAGCAACGGTGGCTCTCTCCAAGAGAAAACCCTAAAATCAATTTGAGGGTGTTTGCGTGAAAGAGACGACCCAAGCAATAAAAGGGGTGCGGTCCAGTTTTGTCAAAAACGACTGTGCCCCATGTTTTAATCTATATGCAATTAAAAAATTGAGAGCCTGAGCTCTGATACCACTGTTGGAATATAGAGGCACGTAAACATGTAATACATGCGCAGCGGAAATTAAAGTTCACCAACAACGAACAATTAATTGCACAAAAGGATTACAATAATCATAACAAGAAATCTTACAATAATAGTAGTACAGATTCCTCAACTATGGTATCCACGTAATCCCCTAGAACGGATCTGCACGAATCTGCCAGTGTTGAATCCCAAGTTGAATCAGCTAGGAAAATTCAAACTTTAGATCTTATGGAGAGAATATGAAGTTACGTTATTTGTGAATTCCCAAGAGTCTGTTTATATAGGGGAGGCCCAGCATAAATCTTAAGCTAGCCCAATTAGGGAATTAAAACCCTAATCTATATTTAAATAAATCTCTACGATTTATTTCCCTATAAAATCTCTATGGATTTAAATGTCTTATATGAAAATTCTCTACGATTTATTTCCATATACATTAAATCCTATAATTATATTCCAAATATAATTATTGGGAATTCTTATTTAATTAAATCCAATTCAATTAAATAATATTAATAATAATTAATTCTAAATTAATCTATTATTAATTTCATCTCCATAAATTAAATATTAAATCCAATTTAACATTTAATCAACCAACTATAATCCGTAAAAGGGAACTACTTATTGTGTGACCCATAGGCCCTCATATACCGAGCGATTAGTCAAACTAATGCTCTTAATTGAACCCTAGTCAATAAATCAGACATTCTCAATATATGAGGTACTTTGAGAGAAATATGCAACTACCTGCAATTGTAACGTGGGCAATTGTGATTTCCTCCTTTCATTCACGAATACTCGATTAGTCTTGAACATGATGAAGTGCCTATTCAAATAACTAAATCAATTTATCTCAAATAACTAATTGATCATTAATGTCACACTTAGTCACAAAGTCTAAGTTGATGTGCATTGGCCAATGACTTAGATCCAATTATGATGAGAAGGTGAGTATTCTCTCTAAATCCACTTTGAGGAATGAATCTTTTTCTTGGTTCAACTATCACGCACATGCACTTCGTGATGAACCCAATCCAAGCCATATCTACCCATAGACGGGTGCAAGCGTCGGTCATGGTCAAAGTTCATCACTCCACACATGTCGTGCGTATTGACCTCAAGTCAAAGGAGTATCGCATCGCTCCCACTAACCGAGACACCCGTAGACACATATAGTGGAACTACATCGAACGGTTTCTCGGATGGGTATACCAATACCCTCTAAGGTATTTGTGCATCCATCATGAGATACCTAGTATCTCGTAGTAAGTGAGATCTTACTACACTCTCTAAGAGTATGATGCAGATCGCACACCAATCTCCATTGCATCATCAATATCCCTTTCTTGATGATCCTCGATTGGGGCTATTTAAGAATCATGCTTAAGTCATCTGAGTTCTCACACACTCAATGACAGCAGTGACTCAAGGGAACACATATAAGAATAAATGCAAACAATCAAACATAATATTCTATTGAGTGTAACGACATACATTTAATATTAGTCAAACAATAATATTAAACCAATACTGAATATTATCTGAGTATTATGTCCTTACAATGGATTGTCTATAGGACACTAACACTAACAGAAAGAAGAATATATGAAATATATTCAAGATTTCTTGGAGATCAAGAAAAGATCTTTCCTAACCCTATTTTGAGCCTAATTTTCATCCCCCCTCTCTATTATAAATAGGCGGTGAATGTTTCATCCCCAACACACAGGGATTGATCTTTTTTTGGAAAAATATCACCGTCGATAAAATATATATTTTGAAACGTCTAATATTTGTATTTTTTCGAAAAATTTCAATTGCGTGCAAAGTGTTCCATAAGTTGGAAATATTAGAAATCCACAAAGGTGGTGCAACAATTTTTATTTTCCTTTATTTTATAAATCGTTCATTGGAGAACCTTCCACCGGGGTTGTTGAGCGAGGACTTGGGAATACTTGAGAAGGACTTTTGGTTGGTAGCCAGTTACTTGATCATGTCTATCTCAAATTGCCTCTCCAACGGGAACGTTTACATAAACTTCTAGAAGTTCCGCATGTTAGGATCTTTTACGTGAATATTATTTGCATGTTGTTGTTGGATTAATTATTATTTGAATTCACTTAGGTAAATTCATGCTAGTAATAATTGTTAATTTAAATTTGTGTTTATGAGGTCATCCCGATAGATCCTGGCATAAGTTATCTCAGCACTGAGGTGACTGAGAGCATGACAAATTTCTCATCAATGATGTCCTTTTTCATTGATGCGAAATTGCATATCTTTTTCCCTTGTCCTGTTCGGGCAATGAGTTGTGTCATTTCTGTGTAAACCAAGCAGATTTAGTGATTAGTTTGAGTAAATTATTTCAATAAACATAGTCAAACAAACAACCCTAATTCACTAATCGAGTAAATCACGCACAGACTCATATTAAAACATGTATGCATTTGAACAAGTTAAGAACAATACAATATTCTAACAAGATCTATTTCCAGAAATTCAGTAACACAGTTTGTAAGTATAAACGAGCAATTTTGACAAACAGTGAAACCAAGAGTATATTTAGCACACCTTCAAAAATTTACCAAATATTGATTCTAAGATTTGAAAATTTGAAAGTTGAATCGATTGATTGAGAGTTTGAAATTGTGTGCACAGAAGAATTTTCTCTCATGGATTTGGTAGATTTAGAAGTGTAAAGGTTTTTTGGAAATTGAGTTAGGGTTATATATAATGCGAGGGAAAATATTTTGCACAATTCCCCATAAATACTCAAGTATCTGTGTTTTGAAATCAACGGCTGAGATTACGTTGTCGTAAAGTATTTTAATCGTGTGGTTGAGAAAATGTATCCGCTTGTATTTTGGACGCGAAAAGTGCAATAAATACCATTAAATACATATTCCCCACGTCCGCATTTAATGCTTTGCAGGGCGTGCGTCATAAAGTTAAGTAAACAGTAATCATAATATTTAAAAAGATAAACTCAGACAATATAAATCAGATAAGGCAAAGCAGATATTGTAAATCAGAAAATGTATCTGACTGATTGATATCGTAATCAATCAGTTACCACTTGATCTGATCTGACTTCCCTGATTTTTATCGATCTTGCTGTGTAGCCTAAACCTTGGCAAACTTTTCCAACAATGTTTTATCCCTCAGATCAGGTTCCTTCTGATATGAAAACCCTTAGTTAGTTGAAGTTTCCCCTTCAACTGATATTCCTTTCTGATCAGTACCCAACTGATACTATCTGATCAGTTGAAGTTTCCTTCTTCAACTGACCTTCTTACCTGGTCAGGCACGTAACCAACTGGTATTGGAGATTAAGCCACCGAAGTATTCTGGTGCATCTTCTCCGAGATCCAGAAGTCCTAGCTCATTACATAGTTCTTTGAATTTGACTTCAGCTAAAGGCTTGGTTAAAATATCAGTTTTTTGCTTATCAGTATGAATATTTTCCATTCTAATGTTCTTCTTTTCCACATGATCTCTGATAAAATGATGTCTGATGTCCACATGCTTGCATCTTGTATGCAGAACTGTGTTCTGTGTGATAGCAATTGCACTATTACTGTCACAGAAGATAGGCACATTCGTAACTACAATGTTATAATCCCTCAGCTGCTGACAAAGCCAGAGCAATTGGGAACAACAGCTTCCTGCGGCCATATATTCTGCTTTAGTAGTAGATGTGGCAACAAATATCTGTTTCTTTGAAAACCAAGAGATCAGTTTACTTCCCAGAAACTAACATGTACCTGAGGTTGATTTTTTGTCTATCCTACAACCTTCATAATTAGAATCAGAGTACCCAGTAAGCTCTAGATTGTCATCTGCAGGGTACCATAAACCAAGGTTCACAGTTCCCTTCAGATACTTAAGAATCTGCTTAGCTACTATCAGGTGGCTCTGCTTTGGATTTGCCTGAAATCTGGCACATACACCTACTGCAAAGGTTATATCTGATCTACTGGCAGTAAGGTATAATAAAGATTCAATCAAAGCCCTATACTCCTTCTGATTAGTTTTCTGACCACTCTCATCTAGATCCATCTTGAATGCAGTCATCATTGGAATCTTTGCAGCTTTGCAATTCTGGATTCCATACTTAGCCAGTATATTCCTTGTATACTTTGCCTGACAGATGAAGATCCCAGTATGAGTTTGCTTAACTTGAAGACCTAGAAAGTAGTTAATCTGACCCATCATGGACATCTCGAATTTTCCTTGCATCAGTTTACTAAACTTATCACATAAGTTCTTGTTGGGAGATCCGAAGATAATACCGTTCACATAGATCTGAACCATCAGAATATCATCACCATCTTCTATTCTGAATAAGGTCCCATCAATCAGTCCCTTAGTGAAACCATTTTCTTCCAAGAACTAGGACAGTGTATCATACCAAGCTCTGGGAGCCTGTTTCAAGCCATAAAGAGCCTTCTTTAAACGGTATACCTGGTTATTCAATTCAAAGCCAGGAGGTTGTTCAACATACACCTCTTATGCCAGTATTCCGTTTAAAAATGCACTCTTTACGTCCATCTGATACACAATGAATCCCAATTGAGCAGCATAAACCAGAAACAGCCGAATGACTTCTAAGCGAGCAATAGGTGTGTAGGTTTCATCATAATCAATCCCTTCTGATTGTGAGTACCCCTATGCAACCAGTCTTGCCTAATTTCTGGTTATCACATTGTGCTCATCTTTCTTGTTCTTGAAGACCCATTTGGTTCCAATAACATCTTAATGAGTTGGTCTGTCTACAAGTTCCCAAACTTGATTCCTCTCAAACTACTCTAGTTCTTCTTGCATGGCTAGAATCCAGCTTGCATCTTGAAGTGCTTCTTCAATGGTTAGAGGTTCCTTGAGAGACAGATAACAGCAGTACATAGCACTCTCACCAATCTGATGTCTAGTCTGAACCATATTGCTTGGATCTCCTATAATCTGATCAGTTGGATGATCTCTTAACCAGATTTTCTTTGCTTGTGTAGCTTCATCTTGAAAATCTTCTTCTTCATCATTATCTGCAATAGAATCACTAGAAACTTGTATAGGGACATTAGTTGGGTCTACCTGACAGGGATAGATTTCAGCAGATGTTTGAATCATCTTAGGTTGCTGCATATCTGCCTGATTATAAGGTGTTCCCCCTGAACTGGATGGTTCAGTTGTTAGTGTCTCAGTTGTACCATCTTCTTCATTGACAGTTGTACGTACCTTAGGGTCTGACTGACCTGGTGAATCATCAAGGTCAAAGTTGGGAATATACACAGTGATGTGTTTTGAATCCTTTACTTTGAGCCTCAACTGATCCATTTTCAGTGTTTCTGGTTCATCAGGTCCGGCTTGTTCTGTGGAAGATTTCTCCTGATCAGATGTTAACTCATCAAAGACCACATGAGGTGTCTCTTCCACAACTAGGGTTCGTTTGTTGAAAACCCTAAATGTTTTGCTGGTTGAGGAATATCCTAAGAATATACCCTCATCTGACTTGGCATCGAAGGTTCTCAACTGACTCTTCCCATTATTGTGAATGAAACACTTGCACCCAAACACATGAAAGTAGGAAACTCGAGGTTTTCTGTCCTTCCACAGTTCATAAAGTGTTTTTGAATCTTAGTCAGAGAACATCCGTTCTGGGTATGACATGCAGTGTTGATTGCTTCTGCCCAGAAATGATTTGGTGTGGCATGTTCAACTAACATAGTGCGAGCAGCTTCTTTAAGTGTTCTGTTTCTCCTTTCTGCTACGTCATTTTGTTGTGGTGTTCTGGCAGCTGATGTCTCATGTTGTATACCAAACTCAGAGCAAAATTTAGCTATAAACTGGTTCAAGAATTATGTACCTTTATCTGTGTTTGGACTAGTTAAACAATGAATTTGTGTGTAACTGAGTTAGGTATTGAATGTGAAAAAACAAGGAAAACATGAAGAATTGGTGACCCGGTTCGTCCTTTGAATCAGACTACGTCCGGGGGCTCCAAGCCAGGTATGGATGTATATTATTTATGCCTAGAATGCTAAGATCTTCCTTTTCATGTGACATCTTTGGTCTATTTATACTTGCTATTCTGCCCTGTAGGCTAGATTTTACATAAGGAAAACTACACTCTTCACGCCTTCAATCTCGAGAGTCGCTTGTCCCTATGGCTTGATTGGAGATCGCCTCTTTAATGGGAGCGGATTGGGGAATGGAATTTCCTGTGGATTGATCGGCTTATCGGACGGCATTCTTGATTTAGCTTTTAAGTGTCTTTAATACCACTCAAGTCGTGTTCCGACTTGAAAGGTATTGGCTTATCGCCGATGTGTGGCTTCAGATCTCTAAATGAGGTCGTCATACGAGTTGCTCTCTTCTGTGACTTGGGGTCTTTATTCCAAAGATTATCTCTTTTCGGTTGTGCATTGGTGTAGGCCAGCTCCTTTCTTCTGTACTTATAGAATACGAATGAAGTAGTTTATTTCATGCCACAACAATTGCCCCTCAAGTCGAGGTCTCATGTTTGTTCACTAGGGCATCAACTTGACTCTATGACCGGCATGGACTACGACTTCTTGCCCCGAGCATTTGAAAAGTCACCTCGAAATTACGAAAAGGCGTATCTGATTTCCTCGGTTTTTTGAAGATTTGAAATGATGGCCTGCCAGGCCGCTGACGTGAGGTGCTGCTGGAAAGACCAATAGGATTCTGCGGTGACCCCCACGCGTTAACTCTGCGACTTTGATTACAGGTAGAGGCTTGATTTATGGATTATTTGCGTTTTGGTCCTTCCCTTCCTTTCATAAATAAGCGGGGAATTAGGTTTTCAAACTTCATTTATTCCCCCTCCGAGAGTTCGAGCAATTTCGAAATTCATTCTCTTCTTCAACAAAACGTCTATATTTTGCTTGCTTCTCCTGTTCTTCATCAGGTAACATACTCTTCTGTCTCTTACTTTTATACGATGGAAACTGATTTCCCCGGTTCAAGCTCTGCCCTGTAATCCATGATGATTGCTTCATCCTCTGAGGATGATATTCCGATCGCCCAGCGCCGCCGTCTGGTTTCTGGCTCCACCACGGGGCACGGTGGTGAAAGCTCATCGGCCCATCCGGTGGGTGCCTGGAGAGAAGATGATGCGAATGATGAACCGGTAGATGATCGATTTCTGGAAGAATTTGATGAAATCGCTCCTCTCCCACCGTTGGATTTACCACTTCAAACTTCCGATCCTCCAAGGCAATCGAAAGCCGCTGGTTCCTCTGCCCCTGTTAGGGATTTCGGGGCCTATGAAAGGATTTTTGATTATGAGATGTACCATAGTATTGCCCCATACAAGCGACCTGAACGCCAGTATCGCAAGTCGGTACCCTCTGAGTTCGCCGCGTCCGAACGGCGATTTAGGTCGGTGTTGTCTGATCGTTATGTGCGGGCTCTCCGTCGTACATACAAGGTTCCACGGGATGTACATTTTTATGCACCAACTTCTGATGAAAGTGTCGATCAGCCTCCCCAGGGCATGATTGCGGTGAATCGGCCGACCATGGATGCAGGGATTTATTTCCCGCTTCATCCGGCTATCTCGCATCTGCTGGCCGCCTGGAACCTGAGCCTTACTCAAATCACTCCAAATGGTTGGAACTACATCATTTCGACTATGATCGTATTGGGACTGGCCGGCTTGAAAATGATGCCTACCCCGGGGGAGATTGGCTATGTGATGTCGCCTATTGCTCAAGCAGGGGGATATCACGCCGTGCGACTTCGCAAGGGCAAAGAGCTTGTTAGTGGTATCCCCAACAAAGTTGATGGATAGCGCTAGAAGTGGTGGTTTGTTGGAGGGGCCTGGGAATCAGTTCCACCGACCAGCACGTTACCGATTCGAGTCCCTACGGATTATGCCATCCTTGTGGAGAATGGTATATTTTTTGTGCTTTTCCTTTTCCACTCGTACTGATCTAATTCTCTTCTTGTCTTGCAGTGTTTAAGCCTCGGACACCCGACCTTTATTAGGATTTCAACGAGGCATTCAAGATAGCTCGAGGTATCCCTACATACACATACCCCCGCCATCTACGTATCCCCTGTAAGTTTTTGGGGAATATCTTCTGGTGATAGTTATCTTCATGAGGTTATGTTACGATTTTTTTAATATGATTGCTCTTGTAGATCCCGAGCTCCCGATCTACCGTCGCGAACCTTCTGCTGCTGAGATGGCATCCAGGTCGAAGTCGGTTCTCAGCTCGATGAGACGCCAGCAAAGTTCAGATCCCCCCACCGGCTCTCCGGTCTAGACCCCAATTCCCGCCGCTGATAAGGGGAAGAAAAAGAAGTCATCGACTCTGCCCCACCGGCTGGGGATCGCCCCCATAAGCGGGTTCGAGAGGATACGAGCTCCCACCGATCTCAATGGGTGATCGGAGGAGTCACCACAGTCTCCACTCCTCCTCCTGCATTGACTATGCCTGGAGATCGGCATCCTGATGATGATTCGTGGCTTGGATGGGACGCTGAGTCGGTGAAGAAGTAAGCTTCTGCATTGGTCTTGTGTAATATGTTTGTGTTTATAATTCTAAAATATCCCTTTTCGCTGATTGTAGCTCGGAGCTGACCCCCCATAAGTTCTCGGCGGAAGCATTGAGCTTCATGAGGTCCCCGCTTCTTTCCTTTGAAGGTATTCTAGATGATTGGCCCAACTACCTGTCGAGGACAATCAGCAATGTCCCTCGAGTGTGGACGCAGGATCTCCACTCTTCCGCCCGCCGCCAGAAAGTCACAGGTAACTTGTACTCATCGTTCGTGCATACCCTGAGGGGGGCCCTATTCCTGGAGAAGGCCTGTGCTCAATCCGAGCTGGAGCTCGGTAAATTAGAGAAGGCTCGGACGACGATATCAGACCAGGCGAGGACCATTCTGGCCGCTCACGAGCAGCAAAAGAAACTGGAGGTCGAAAAGTCCGATCTGGCCAAGAGGGTTCAGGAGCTCGAGGAGCAGCTGAAGGGTGCCGAGGGCACGTTGGCGGTGGAGAGGGAGATTGTGGCCCGTCTAAAGGAGGATCTGAGTGGCAAAGATTCGGAGATCAGGGATAGGCTGGCTGCCGAGGAGGAGCGCTTCCAACAGACAGAAGAGCAAAATGTTAATTTTGCTTTTATATGCGCAATGGCCAGGGCCATCAGGGTTGTTCATAGGAAGAACCCTGAAGCCGAATTCTCTGACCTTGTCAAACTGGCCGACTTGTCAGAGCGTTCCCGCTTGATCCTGACGTCGTGATTGAAATCAAGGATTTAGAGGGACTTGGCATCGACCTGTCCTTCTTTCCTAACCAGAGTCGGATCGTGCTCCCCACTCCCGATCCTGAAGAAACGCAGTCGGGCGACTCTGAAGCGGTCCCTGAGACCCAGACAGGTGAGGTCGATCCTCCACAGGAGGCTGATGGGACGTCGGCTGGAGCACCTCTCGCACAATAGGGGAGGTGTTTACCAGCCCAAGACTAAGGAGATGGGTTGCCCCCACGCTCATCAGTGTTATTCAGCAGCAATTAGGTGGGCAGCCTTTGAGCATAGTCAGTGGTGCTGCTGATGAGATTTTTGGCGGTCTTGAAAAATGATAACTTCAAGAATCCTGATAAGAAAAAGGAGATTGAGAAGTTGTTGAACCCCATCGCCAACAATCCCTTCGACCAGCTATCCATGTATCTCAAAGTCGTCTTCTTAGTCTTGTAATACTTTGGCATTGGTGAACTCCTTGTGATCAGTACTCAGTCTGAATGTTATCTTTTATTTCCTGATGTAATCGGCCTCCGGGCTCCTTCATGTAGTTGATTCGACTTCCTGATGTAATGACCTTTGGGCCTTTGTTATTAATGAATGTTGTTTTCATCTCAATGTGCCGATTTGATTTCCTTTTACGACTTTAATTATTTGTGAGCATTATTATTCTTAAGTTTCATTTATAAAAATGATATAGTGAACTCAGGTTTAGTCGTCTTACAAAGTTAGGGGAGGGTGGCACCAGTTAAAGGTGCGACCTCACCGCGTGTATGTCAAAAATTGTTCTGGGGAGGTCGATGTTTGTATTCATGCGACTCCCCTAGGTTTAACACGAAATGAGATAACATTATTATAAATAGGCATGGAAGAAATCGTTACATGGAACAAACCGACCTCTACTTATTGATAATACTTCTTCAAGTGTGAAGCATTCCAGGGGTATTGAGCCGGAGTGCCATCTGAATGTTCTAGTTCATAAGCTCCATTAGCCAACACCTGTGTGATTTTATAGGGACCCTCTCAATTTGGACCGAAAACTCCTTTGGATATTCCCAATGTCTTTTTTAACACCAAGTCGCCGAATTTGAACTGTCGGACTCGAACCTTGGAGTTGTAATACTTCTCCGACATCTGCTCGTGTTTAGCATTTCTCAAGTTAGCCTTTAATCTTCTTTCCTCCAGAAGATCTAGGTTCCTGGCTAGGGCTTCATCGTTATAGCCGATTCCAGACTTGCGAGGTCCGGAGTGTTTGAACTTCAACTTCCGAGGGGATTACCTCTTCAGTGCCGAAAGCCATCGAGTATGGGGTTTTCCCGGTTGAGTTCTGGCAGGTCGTCCGATATGACCACAACACGTTTGGAAGCTCTCTAGTCCATATCCCTTTCTTGTCTTCGATCTTAGTTTTCAATGTGTGTTTGATGATCTTATTAACAGATTTGACCTGTCTGTTGGATTGAGGATGATATGGGGTGGAAAATAGTTTGGTGATCTTCCATTTTCTGAAGAAACCATCAATTTTGGACCCATCGAACTGCTTTCCATTATCTGATATGATAATTTGGGGAAGGCCAAATCGGCAAATGATATTTCACCAGATGAATTTGATGACATGCTCCTGATCTATGGTCGCCAATGCTTCAGCCTCGGCCCATTTTGTGAAGTAATCCACAGCGACCAAGGCGTACTTGATGGAGCCCGGGGCTGTCGGAAGCGACCCGATGATATCTATCCCCCACTTCGCAAAAGGCCATGGACTGAGAATGCTAGAGAGCTCCTCGGGGGCGACTTTGATTGCAGGTGCATGGATTTGACATTTGTGACATTTTCTTGCAAATACTAACGCGTCGGCCCGTAGCGCAGGCCAAAAATACCCTTGCCGTATCACCTTGTGAGCGAGTGACTGCCCCCCAGCGTGGTTTCTACATATTGTATCTCACGCATAATAGTTTGACCTTGTTCTGGTGTGACGCATCAGAGTAGGGGTATGCTGAAGCCCCGCTTGTAGAGGTTGTTGTTTACAAGAGTATAACGAGCCGCACGCAATTGTAGTTGTTTTGCCCGGATCCTGTCCTCTGGTAATATCCCCATCATCAAGTAGTCGATGATTGGTGTCATCCAGTTCACAGCTGGGGTATCAAGGGTAGCGACCACTATGTGGGCAGTGGTAGGGTGGGAGAGCTTAGTGATGTTGACATAATTCATCTCTGCTGGCCCCTCCGAGGTCACTAGTCGTTCTAGGGCATCGGCTCGCGAGTTCACTTCTCTCTGTACTAGTTTGATGTGTATTTGTTCAAACTTTAGGCATAATGTCTTGACGACTTCCTGATAAGCGGACATTCGTTCATCTCTGGCTTCATACTCCCCTGACACTTGGCATGCTACAAGTTGAGAGTCGGTGTATACCTGTAGTCTTTTAATGCCCATGGTTATGGACATCTCCAAACCACTGATCAATGCTTCATATTCTGCTTCATTGTTGGTAGCTGGAAATTCAAAGGTGATAGCGTTCTGAAAAGCAATATCATCCGGGCTAATCAGTACCATGTTTGCCCCTGATTTGTTTGCTGTAGAGGATCCATCCACATACATCTCCTAAGGGATACCGTTGCTTCCGCTGGTTTCTGGTGGGCAGGTTAGCTCAACGATGAAATCGGCTAGAGCTTGTGCTTTTATGGAAGGTCGCGGTGCATAAGTTACACCATACTGCCCAACTTCAATTGCCCATTTGAGGCAACGCCCGGTGGTGTCAGGTCGGTGCAGAATGTTGCGGAGAGGTAACGAGGTGAGAACTTCGACCTGATGGTCAAAAAAGTATGGCCTCAATTTTCTCACACTCATGACCAATGCGTAAGCCAATTTCTCCATCCGGGGATATCTTTGCTCGATCTCATTTGAGAGTCCGACTTACAAAATATATGGGGAGGTGGGATTGACCTTACGCTTTCAAGACGAGAACAAACTTTTCGAGAAATTTTTTCGAGGTGCCAAGTACAAGAAAAGTTTCTCCCCTGGGACCGATTTGGCTAAGATCCCGACATCGGCCAGGTAGGCCTTGATTTTATCGAAGGCTTCCTGACATTCCATAGTCCACTCAAATTTCGTCGAATCGTATGAAACATGGGCTTGCATTTATCCCCCATTCGGGAGATGAACCTATTCAACGCGGCTAGGCATCCCGTCAACTTTTGGACCTCCTTGACTGTTCGCGGTGCCCCCATGTCTAAAATAGCTTGTATCTTGGCTGGGTTAGCCTCGATCCCTCGCTTGCTAACCAAATGACCCAGAAATTTTCCTGACTCAACCCCAAAATTACACTTTTTCGGATTGAGCTTCATGTTAAATTTCCTGAGCACCTCGAAGGTTTGCGCGAGATGCATCAGGTGATCTTCCTTTCGCAAGCTTTTGACGATGATGTCATCCACATATACTTCCACCGACTTGCCAATTTGATCGGCAAACATGTGATTGACCAGTCTTTGGTATGTTGCCCCAGCATTCTTCAAGCCAAATGGCATTCTTTTCCAACAATACATATTCTTTCGGTTAAGAAAGATGTATGTTGTCGATTGGGTTCGTGCATGGATATCTGATGATATCCAGCAAACGCATCCATGAACAACATCATTTCTTGGCCCGCTGTGTTGTCGATTAAATGGTCAATGTGTGGCACTGGGAAGAAATCTTTCAGACATGCCTCATTGAGGTCGGTGAAGTCGATACAAAGTCGCCAAGTACCGTTTGACACTTTTACGATCACGGCATTGGCCACCCATTGGGGCTGATCCGCTTGCATGATCAAGTCGTTGTCTAACAGCTTCTTTACTTCTTCCGCGAGGGCTGCATACTTTTTTGGGCCGAACTTCCTTCTTTTTTGGGTTATGGGTCGCTTTGTCGGGTCTATGTGGAGTCGGTGGCATGTGATCTCTGGATCAATTCCCACCATATCCTTGTGTGACCAAGTGAAAACGTCAAGATTCTTTTTCAAGAAATCAATCACATCCAACCTAAGGTCGCTGGGGATTCTGGACCCGATAATGACCTCCAGCTCGGGCCGAGTTGGATCCACTTGGATCCTTTTGAGCTCTTCCCCCGGCTCAGCTCGGGGTCCTTCAACTCTTGGATCATCTATCTCCTCTTCGGGCACGAATTCCTCTGGCTCAGGTCCTACCCTTGGGTCAAAATCCTCGCGCTTCCTCTTGGTTGCCTTTACAGTGGCTAATTTATCGTTGCACTCTTCATTATCCAACATCATTACCTGATGATTTGGTGCATGCGTTGAATTGAAATAAGACACAGAGTAAAGCAAACATCCTCTAGCATCAACTTGGTCACCCTTTATGGTGCCAACAGTCCCACTTTTGGTGGGAAATTTTACACAGTAGTAGTAAGTGGAGGTCGCAGCCTCAAATTTATGCTCAAAAGGCCTTCCGAGAAAGCCATTATAGGTACTCGGGAGGTCGATTATAAGGAAATCTAGGAGCCTAGTGTTTCTAACTTCTTCATCAATGGTGGACACCAGCTCCACCGACAGACGGATCATTCCTAAGGGCTGAATAGTTGCATTCCCAAAACCCTTCACTGTGTGGTCGCAGGGAGTGATGTACGTCTCGTAGTCACTGAGTTGATCCAGGGTCCTTTTGAACAGAATGTTGCAAAAAGCCCCGCCATCGACTAACAGGCTGCACACCGTAGTCCCCATAATATTTGCCTTGATGACCAGTGGGTCGACGTTGGGATAGACTATGCTGGCTTTATCGACCTCCCCAAACTCAATCTTGTTGGTCTCTTCGGCTACAGCAAGCATGGGAAGGACCATCTTTCGTGCGTTCTCCATTTCCCTGACCTCGACCTTCATGTGCCGTTTTGATGTTGTTGCTGGGGAGAGCCCCCCGATTGTGGCCATAGGTGATATGGCATGGATGACTCGACCTCTAGCACCCTCGGGCATTGGGGGTACTGGGAGCTCGCCACGAGCTCCTCCACGAGCAGGGTCCCCCTGGACTGGTTCCCCTTGTTGGCGATTCGGAGGTCGCATCTGACCGTTTGGGCGGGGGTTTTTGACAAACTCATCCAGGCGTCCATCCTCATAAAGCTTCCACAATTGCTTTAAAAGGTCTCTGCACTCACTAGTATAATGCCCGTTCTGGGCGTGATAGTGACAGAATTTGTGGGGATTCTGCTTACTTTTCTCTTTCATCGGGTGAGGAGCGAGCAACATGTCCCTTCCCTGGATCTGGGGAGTCATACCCAACACTTCCATGAGCTTTACCGGAATGGACTCTTCAAATGGCTTGAAGCTCCCGGGTGCCTTGTAATGGCCCCCGGTTTTTTTGGAACCTTTCTTCGGTTCAGCGACCTCCTTGGTCTCTGAGAGCCTTGATTTGAGGAGTTCCATGGTATGGATGATGTCGCTAGCGCGTCGACAGAAGTCGGCGTAGCTTATTGGGAAGTCGGTAGTCATGCGCCGCCACAACTTGGTTCCCTTCTGGAGGCCTGTGACGGTACCCATTACTTTAGCCTCGTCCCCAATGGGTTCGCCTTCCATAATGACTTGATCGACCCTCTCGACATAGGATCGATCTAATTCAGCCTCCTCTTGACGGAGGTTCATGAGGCGCTACTTGGTCGCAGGTCGGGACGCCATGGCGGTGTAATGGGTCAGGAATGACCGGGCTAATTGCTCAAAAGTGTCGACCGAAAAAGTAGGTAAAGAAGTGTACCATTTATGGACCTGGTCGCTCAGAGTCAAGGAGAATAACCTGCACTTTGTTGCGTCCATCGCTCCCATGGAGGCCATATACGAATTGTATTTAGCCACATGGACCTTGGGATCGGTACTCCCATTATAACGGTCTAAGGCCGCGACGCTGATTTTTTCTCTGGGTAGGTGCCAGAGTAACCATCATTCCCAGGGGGGAATCCGGTATAGCGAGGTCATCACTCCCGCTGGCATAACCGTTTTGGTTCCCCACCTTTTCCAATAACTGTTGGACAGTTCTGGCTAAGGCCGCGACCTGCGCATTGCGTGATGTCCGTATCATGTGTCCTTGGCCTTGATGGATCACTGAACCATCACGGATGTTGTCATGATGTAGGCTCAAAGCCATAGCCTGATCTCGTTCCATTTGTTCCGCGTTACGCGGCTGAGAGTGGGCCTCACACCATCCTCCACCCGAGCCTTTCGGGCTGCCTGACTTCCTAAACGGGTGAACACATTGTTCGACGCCGCCGGCCTTTCTCGTGCCAGATGAGTCCGGATGATGGTATGCTTGGCCGCGTTGTATGCCAGTTGCCCAGCGGATCGTCCTTTTGAGACCATGACTGTCTTGCCCTTGGATGGCCCGGCATCATGAACAGTTTTTTGGGCGGGGGTTGTTCCCCCTCGCCTTCCATGAATAGGCGCTTCTTGTTAAGAACGGCCATGACCGCCTTGGCATCCTCCGGGAACTGGACCAAATTCCACCAATCAGGTGAGCCCGCCGGGGCGGCCCGATGAGTACAGTGGGAACTCTGTGATGCTTCAACACCATCGCGTCCGTCCATTTCATTTAACAATGGAGTGTTTCCTTGGTTGATTGTCATTGCTCTTTCGCTTAGAAAAGGGTGGGCTTTTCTCAGAATTGGATTAATTTCTCAAGAAAAAGATTAGTTTTCCCACAGACGGCACCAATTGTTTGGACTAGATAAAATTGACTAGTTAAACAATGAATTTGTGTGTAACTGAGTTAGGTATTGAATGTGAAAAAACAAGGAAAACACGAAGAATTGGTGACCCGGTTCGTCCTTTGAATCAGACTACGTCCGGGGGCTCCAAGCCAGGTATGGATGTATATTATTTATGCCTAGAATGCTAAGATCTTCCTTTCATGTGACATCTTCGGTCTATTTATACTTGCTATTCTGCCCTGTAGGCTAGATTTTACATAAGGAAAACTACACTCTTCACGCCTTCAATCTCGAGAGTCGCCTATCCCTATGGCTTGATTGGAGATCGCCTCTTTAATGGGAGCGGATTGGGGAATGGAATTTCCTGCGGATTGATCGGCTTATCAGACGGCATTCTTGATTTAGCTTTTAAGTGTCTTTAATACCACTCAAGTCGTGTTCCGACTTGAAAGGTATTGGTTTGTCACCGACGTGCGGCTTCCGACCTCTAAATGAGGTCGTCATACGAGTTGCTCTCTTCTGTGACTTGGGGGTCTTTATTCCAAAGATTATCTCTTTTCGGTTGTGCATTGGTGTAGGCCAACTCCTTTCTTCTGTACTTATAGAATACGACGGAAGTGGTTTATTTCATGCCACAACAATCTGATCTGATTTTCACTATGCTGAGACCCTTTTCATTCTGAATCTTCTTGAGGAGTTCAGGTATCTTTTTGTAGTTTCATTCTTCTTATACAAGAATACAACCCAGGTGAATTTGGAGTAATCATCCACAACCACCAGAGTGTATTTGCGTCCACTGGAACTAAGAGGTGTAACTTGTCCAAACAAATCCATATGGAGCAGTTGCAATACTCTGCTAGATGGAGGAGAAGGAATCCCTTTGAATGAAGCCTTGACTTGCTTTCCCTTCTGACATGCGGCACATGTCTGATCCTTAAAGAAAACTTCATTTGGGAGACCTTCAACCAAGGACATCCTTACTATTTTGTTAAGAGTCTTAAAGTTCAGATGACTCATTCTTTTGTGCCAGAGCCAGCTGACGCTTTTGGTACTCTTAACAATCAAGTATGCATTTCTTGGACAACTGTCCCAATCTGCAGTGTAGATTGTTCCTTTTCTGGAGCCAGTTAGCAAGATCTGCTGAGTAACTTGATTTATGATTGTACATCTATCTGTCGAGAACTCAACACTAAAACCCTTGTCGCAGAATTGTGATACAGATAACAGGTTGTGCCTTAAGCCATCAACATACGAAACACATGTAACTTGTACATCATCATTCACTAAGGTTCCAACTCCTCTGGTAAAACCAAAGTTGTCGCCACCAAAGAGAACTCGTGGGCCTGGTTTCTCAATGTAATTGCTGAGGAGATGTTGACTTCTAGTCATGTGCCTTGAGCATCCACTATATATGTACTAGATAGTTGCTTGTACACCTTCTTTATTAGTCAATCCCACGCGAACCTGCGAACAAATTAGATCTTAGGTACCCCAGTAGAGTTGGGTCCTGGGGGGTTAGCTGTACCTTTCGGGATCCAGACAAACAAGGCATTTCTATTATAATCATCAAGATCAGAAGCCCTTATTTGTCTCTCTTATGCATCAACATAATCATACATCTCATCATGTGCGTTTTGATCAGTATGATTATTAGTGTGAGCCTTGGATGAATCAGAAGACTTGGGATTTTTCTTGTTAACTGTTCTTCTTTTAATCTAGGGGGGCTCAGGTGCAGTAGTCCTAGGTTTCTGAATTTAAGGGTAGGTATGACTGCTACCATCAAAAGATTCATATCTTTTCTGGAAAGATGGATTGATCAGTTTACCTTTAGCTTGCTGGTTAGGCAGCTTGGACTGAGTCAACTTCAGCTGGGACTATCCTTTGCGAGATGGTCCAGGCTGAGGCCTACTCTGCTAATTGGATTGAGGTCTCTTCAGAAGAAAAGGATTCTTTTGTTGATTCCTCGACTGGTGTCTGATCAGTTGGGGTCCATTTTTGTCCCCTTTCTGATCTGACACTCGCCTGGCCTGATCAGCTGGTCCTTTTCCCTTATCTGATACAGATTTGGCATATTTTGTATCTTTATCAGAAACTCGTTTGGTTACACTTTTCTGATGTGAACTAGACGAGACTTTTGAGGATCCTGAAGGGTTCTCAAACCCATTTCCCTTCTTATCAGTTGGCGCACGAAAATAGTTGTTAGAATCCTGAACAGTTTTAGATGATTTCATGAAAATCTCTATTTTCTTACGCAAACTGTCCTCAATGGCTTTTAGATTCTCATGCATTCTGTTGTAGCATGAAATAATTGGACATGGCGAGGCGGCTCTCCGTTATGTTTCTATCAGAAGAAGCGACTTCATATGAGCTGAGGAGGTCGCAGAGCGACTTGGAAATATACGAAAGTCGCGGAGCGACTTTGGGAAAACCATAGGTCGGAAATGACTTCAATCCGAAGTCGACGAAGAGATAAACATGGGAAAGATACGGGCAGCTAATGGCGCGGATATCGTGGGGCATAAGCAAGGCAAGTGTATCTAGTCGTGGAAATTGCGGATTGACTAAGGAACCCCTAGCACTGGCGGCTGGAGCCTCTGCAAGCCCGCGAAGGAAGCCCACGAAGATCTGTGACCTAGTTTCTTGTCTATAAATACAACTTGTACTATTCATTGTAAAGGGAGCAATCTTAGAATTTTAGGCAGAAAATAATAATAAAATATTCTTGGCTTGGACGCCCCCAGACGTAGTCTTATTCAAAAGACGAACTAGGTAACCAAACTCGAGTGTTATTTACAATTATAGTTTGTTACTTGCTTGATCCGGTCCATTGCTTGTGTGTTGCCCTTGACGTAAAATTTAGGTCACAACATTTGGTGCCGTCTGTGGGAAATCTTCCTGTCGATCCATCCACAAATCCTCAGGAGACCCATCTTTTTATCAATGGCGATTAACCAAGGTAACGCTACAAGAAATGAGACAAATACCCGTTACAGTATCGAAGCCTCAGAAAGTTCACATCCATCCCATCCCGCCATCCCGAATACCGATTGGTAGAACCTTGTCCAGACACCAGAGGACGTAAAGGCCGTAATGGCCATCCTCAACAAGAAACGCCTCGCCTTCGATGACGAGGGCGAACAGCTGCCAGTCAAGAAGGCAGCGCACGATGCTGGAACCTCTAAGGGCAAGAATGTCCTTGTCAAAAAAGGTCGTTCCACGGGCCAACTAGTGTATGACCCGACGAAGCACGCCATCATTTGGAACCGGCGGCTCCTAGAAAAACTGGCGGGGTCGGGCAATGTGTTTGGTCGACTTGGAAGTGAAGGGGCCCAGAAAGCCCCGATGATCATCAAGGATGAGGCCCAGTCTCGAGCCTGACTTGCCGACCAGGTGGAGCGAGACCTCGCGATAGCTCTAAACATGCATCATAACGAGCTACCGAGGGGCTTGGCTTTCACCATGGCGACCCACGAGCGACTTTCCCACCCAAGGATCATCGTGATGTGAAGATCGACACACTGGCCCGGAAGGTCTAGCGACTTCTCGAGCGAGCAGAGGGTCCGAATGGGCCGGCAGGAGCAGATCATAGCCTCACCATCCCAGACTCTCCACTTGGAACTATGGTTACTTTGGCGCCTACCCAAAGGAAAATCGACACAGCGGCTCTAGATCGCTACAGTGGGAACTCGGACCCAAGGGTCCACATAGCGAAGTACAACTCCTACATGGCTTCCATGGGTGCGTCTGACGCCACCAAATGTCGGTTGTTTTCTCTGACTCTGAGCGACCAGGCTCATCAATGGTTCACCTCGCTGCCACCTTTCTCGGTGGACGCATTCGAACAGCTAACCAGATTGTTTTTAACCCACTTCACGGCCTTAGCACCGCGACCTGCGACCAGACAGCGACTGATGAATACCCAACAGGGGGACATGGAGTCAGATCGATCCTACATTGAAAGGATCGATAAACTCATCCTCGAAGGGGACCCCATCGGAGACGAGGCCAAAGTACTCGGAGCCATTTCCGGCCTCAAAAAGGGAACCAAACTATGGCGGCGCATGACCACCAAATATCCAGTCAGCTATACCGACTTCCGAAGGCGAGCTAGCGACCTTATCCATGCATAAGAACTTCTAGAGTCTAGACTCTCCGACAATAAAGAGGTCGCAGACTCGAGGAAAAGCTCCAAAAAAACCGGGGGTCACTACAAGGCACCCGGCAGCTTCAAGCCTTTCGAAGAAAATATCCCGGTAAAGCTGATGGAGGCGCTAGGCATGAAACTTGGACATGTCTACAACCAGATCCGAGATCGAGAGTTACTCCTCACACCGCGACCTATCAAGAATAAGGGAAAGTCGAACCCCAACAAGTTCTACCATTTCCATGAGCAGACAGGCCATTACACGAGCAAGTGCAAAGATCTGCTTCCCCAGCTTTGGAGGTTGTACAAGGATGGGCTGTTGGATGAGTTCATCAAGCGACCTCAGAGGAATCAGGATAATGCCCAGAAAGGTCGTCAACAGGCAAACCAACCCCGGCAAGCAGAACCCGCTCCATGAAACGCCGGCCAGGGGGAACGACCAGTGCCACCCATGCCCGAGGGCGCTGGAGGCCGCATCATATACACCCTATCCCCACTCGGGACGGTTGGGGGACTCTACATGATCGGCTCATCCAAAAGGCGAATGAAGGTGGAGATAAGGGAGATAGAAAATGCCAGAAAGATGGTGCTACAGGTTTTCACGGTAGGGGAGGAAACCAGCACGATCAAATTTGGCGAAAAGGATAAGGCCGGAATAGTCTATTCAAATGTCGACCCTTTGGTGATCAAGGCCAACATCATGGGCACTACCGTATGTCGATTGCTGGTAGATGGAGGAGCCTTTTGCAACATCCTTTTCAAGAAGACCCTAGACCAGCTAGGGGATTATGACGCCTACATCACCCCATATGACCACGTCGTGAAGGGCTTTGGAGATGCAACTGTGAAGCCGACAGGGATGATTCGCCTAGCGGTTGAATTAGTTTCTACTTTGAATGAAGAAGTTAGGGCCACTAGGCTTTTAGATTTTTTAGTTGTCGACCTCCCGAGCTCCTATAACGGTTTCCTCAGGAGGCCCTTTGAGCATGAATTCGAGGCTGCGTCCTCAACTTTTTATTTTTGTGTAAAGTTTTCCACCAAGAGTGGTTGGTCGGCACCGTCAAAGGTGGCCAAGTTGATGCAAGAGGTTGTTTGATTTATTCCTCTTCTCCTTTCAATTCCGCACTAATATCTAGCAAACAAATACTTGTAATAGATAGTGAAAAACAATGCGAAGAATTGAGTAACAAGACAAACAAGAAAAGAAGTCATGACGACCTCGATCCAAGAATGGGGCCCGAACCAGAAGAATTTCTGCTCGAAGCAGAAATAGACGACCCCGACAAGATACCCCAAGGGCCGTCCTGGGGGAAGACCTCGAGAAAGTCAAAGTAGACCCAACCCGACCGGATCTAGAAGTAATCATAGGCTCCAAGATACCGGACGGCCTGAAGGGGGAAGTCATCGACTTTCTCAAAAATAACTTGGATGTTTTTGCATAGTCACACAAAGACATGGTGGGACTCAACCCGAAGGTCGCATGTCATAAATTGCTCATAGATCCAGCTCGGAAGCCGATTGCCCAGAAAAGCAAAAATTCGGCCCAGAGAAGTATGCGGCGTTAGCCGAAGAGGTGAAGAAATTATTATACAACAACCTGATTACACAGGCCAATATGGGTAGCTAACGTCGTGTTGGTAAAAAAGTCGAACGGGACTTGGCGACTATGTATCGACTTCACCGACCTCAACAGTGTGTGTCCAAAGGATTTCTTCCTGATGCCCCACATCGACCAACTGATAGATAGCACGGCGGGTCATGAGATGATGTCGTTTATGGACGCCTTTGCAGGTTATCATCAGATAGCTATACACGAGCCAGACCAGCAGCATACCTCTTTCCTGACATAAAAGAACATCTACTGCTGGAAAAGGATGCCTTTCGGTTTAAAGAACGCGGGGGAAACATATCAAAGACTGGTCAACCACATGTTCGGCGACCTCATCGACAAATCAGTGGAGGTTTACGTGGACGACATAGTCGTCAAGAGCCTGAGGTCGGAAGACCACCTGATGCATCTGGCACAAACTTTTGACATCCTAAGAAAATTTAATATGCGACTTAACACCAAGAAATGCAATTTTGGAGTTTAATCTGGAAAGTTCTTGGGACATCTGGTCAGCAAGCGAGGAATAGAGGCCAACCCTGCAAAAGTCAAGGCAATACTAGACATGGGAGCACCTCGAAATGTGAAAGAGGTACAGAAACTCACAGGTTGTCTGGCCTTGTTGAACAGGTTCATCTCCCGAATGGGGGGTAAATGCAAACCACTGTTCGATACAATTCGAAAGAAGTCTAAGTTCGAATTGACACTAGAAAGCCAGGAGGCTTTCTATAAAATCAAAGCTTATCTGGCAAATGTAAGCATTCTATCGAAGCCAGTCCCAGGGGAAAAGCTTTCTTATACCTCGCGGCATCGGAAATAGCTCTGAGTGTAGTACTCGCCGAGTAGAAGATAGGAATGAACTTCCGATTTACTTCGTCAGCCAAACACTGAACGAAATCAAGCAGCGATATCTGGTGCTAGAAAAATTGGCATACGCGCTAGTCATGAGCGTAAGGAAACTGAGGTCGTACTTCTTCGATCATCAGGTCGAGGTCCTCACCTCCACACCTCTAAGGAATGTGATGCACCAACCGAATACAATGGGCCGATGCCTCAAATGGGCCATTGAGGTCAGACAATACGGAGTAACATACGCACCTCAACCGGCCATTAAAGCTCAGTATCTAGTCGATTTCATCGTCGAGCTTACCTTCTCATCAGAGGTCGGGTGCTCAAACAGCCCACCATGGGAGCTATTTGTGGACGGGTCAGCGACCTCCCTAAATCGGGGGTCGGGTTGGTTCTGATAAGCTCGGAGGGTATCTCCTTCCAGAATGCCATCACTTTCGACTTCCCTGCGACTAATAACGAGGCAGAATATAAAGCACTCATCAGCGGCCTAGAAATGTCGACAGCCATGGGTGTCAAAAGACTGCAAGTTCACACAGATTCCCAGCTCGTGGCCTACCAGGCCTCGGGGAAATACGAAGCACGGGACGACAGGATGGCAGCCTACCAAGAGATTGTAAAAATGTTGTGTCAAAAGTTCGAACAGATCCATGTCAAACTGATCCCGAGGGAACAAAACTCGCGAGCCGATGCTTTAGCACGGCTAGCGACCTTCGAAGGGTCACTAGAAATGAAGGATGTCTCCATCACGACATTATCCCACCCATCCAGCCCACACGCGAGAGTCACGACCTTAGAAACCCTAACATCGAGCTGGATGACACCCATCATTGAATACTTGACAACATGTCTCCTGCCAACTGATCGAGTCCAAGCTCGGCAATTACAACTACGAGCCGCACGATACACAATGATCCACGACAAGCTGTATAAGTGTGGCTTCAGCATACCCCTACTTCGTTGTATCACACCTGAACAAGGGCAAGTTATCTTGCGCGAAATACACGAAGGGGCATGTGAAAACCACGCTGGGG
This sequence comes from Stenogyne calaminthoides, assembly GCA_037126765.1. NCBI lineage: Eukaryota > Viridiplantae > Streptophyta > Magnoliopsida > Lamiales > Lamiaceae > Stenogyne > Stenogyne calaminthoides. The sequence goes on along the minus strand of JBBCBC010000026.1, from coordinate 15,803,089 downwards.
GAGAATCGCTGGCCCATAAGGCCACAAGGCAAGGCTATTTTTGGCCTACGCTAAGGGCCGATGCCATCGTCTTCACCCGCAAGTGCCACAGATGTCAAATCTATGCCCCTTCCATCAAATCTGCCCCAGAAGAGCTCACCAGCATCCTCAGTCCTTGGTCATTTGCAAAGTGGGGGATAGACATCATTGGCCCACTCCCGACAGCTCCAGGCTCGGTCAAATACGCCCTGGTGGTGGTAGATTACTTCACAAAATGGGCCGAGGCAGAGGCATTAGCAACCATAGATCAGGTCACGTCATCAAATTCATATGGCGGAACATCATCTGCAGATTTGGTTTACCACAAGAGATCATATCTGACAATGGTAAACAATTCGAAAAAAATTTCATGATTTTTAAATCATATAAAAGTGGCCGAAATCATATTTCAATCTTTGTCCAGAAACTATTTTTAAAAAAAAAATATTTTCACCAAATAACACTTCATCAGTACATTCATGCTTCAAAACACAAATTATCAAACTCATACATACAAATATACAATAAAGTTTATGATTCTTTATGATTTCTTTAACTTGAAGGAAGAAGGAGGAGATTTCACTTTTTCTTCTCTTGCTCTCTTCCTAATTTCTCTATCTAAACTTCTAGGAAAATGATGAATGGGGAGAAGAGTGAAGTGTGGGAGTGTATAAGTAAGGATGAAGTGGGATGGTTGATAGGATGGATTAAGTAAGGAATTGGTAGATTTTTTTCCCATGTGTATGGGAGATATGAGACAAAATCCCATAAAATGGGGAGCAACCTTTTGGGGCTGATTATGGGGGGGTTTTGAGTTGATTTTCGTGGCTTTTGGGACTGCAAAGTGGTGGCCCCTCAGTGTAGGCGGTATGCAGATCTCGTTGTGAAAATTTCGGCATTTTTCGTCCGCGTTTTTATGTTCGAAAATTAAATTAAGACGTGCGATAAAATAGGGCATACAAATGACTTATTTTGAACTTCATATTTTCTTAATTGATAATTATTCATTCCATTTATTTATTAATCGAACCTTCACTTGATCATTAATGATAGTGCTAGTAAGTGTTTTTGGCTCAAAGTGCTCGTCTGTCACCTGCAAAATTAAAATCTTCGCATAAATATATTCTTATTGACCCATTTAACTTAATCATTATTGGATTATGAATTAAATCTTAATTTTTGGCTTTGGGTTATTACAAAAATCTTCTGGCTTGGTACGCCCCCAGACATAGTCGTTCTCGACGAACTGGGTCAACAAACGATCGCCTCTATTATTCTACAATACAAACATTACAATATGGGGTTGCAATCTAACCTAGTTTTAAACTTGAAAAAGATAAACTCACATATGTGTATTGGACATAACGAGGGACTACCATTCTTGCAATGCCGACCACAAACGAACGTATTTCACTTGAATAATCTAACGTGTATTTGAAGGTTTTTTTTTGACAGAATGTGTCTTAAACGTGTAGGAGACTGTTCAGTTCTCATGGGGTGCAGGGACGGATCCAGAAATTTTTCATAGAGGGGGCACAAAATATTTAAATGCAAAATATATTAAGAATATTACAAAATATTTTAAACAAATATAAAATATGAAATAAAACCACAAAATAATTAAACTAAAATATTATTTTGAACAAATATAAGACTATACAATGTGAAAAATGTATTATTTTGATAAGAAAAACAAAATAATGCTGGCAAAAGTTTGGCGGGCCAATCCACAAAATAATTAAACTAAAATATTTTTAAATTATTTTGAATAAATATAACACTGTAATATATAAAAAAAATAAAATTATTTTGATAAAAACATCAAAATAATACTGGCAAAGGGTTGAATCGCTTACCTTAAGTTTTTTACATGAAGTTCTTCAACCAATCTAACTAATACTTTTACACGTTAAATCTATGATATGTATATAAAATAAGACAAAAACTCATATGGGACTGTTTCATGCATGAGACGGGATACAACATAGCACAAATCACATTCATCTCTCCTAAAGTGTTAAAGTGTCAATGCCCAATTTATGTCTTGTCTCACTGTGAGACGGTCTCATGCAAGTGTGTCTCTATAAATATTACTTAGAAACCACACTCTTATAGGGGCACGTGCCCCCAACACGGGTAACATAGAATCGTGTCTGATGGGGTGTATGTGATCATATGGCAGAGGAAAAAGGGTATTATATCATTTTATTTATACTAGTATTTCTCCCGTGTTGATGCACGGATTAAATATTTTAAGATTATTGGAAAATTGTGTAGTGTTAGGTGAGGTGATAGAAGTTTAAATTATATTTATTTTCTTCACCTACAAATTAATTATTTTTTTTAATATTTTTTCTCTAATATGTTTATATTGTATATATGTAGGTGTCTTACAAATACTTAATTAATTATATACTAAATTCACCATTAATATTAAAATTATAAAATAGTATTAAAATTAAAAAAGAAATTGCATAATCTAAAATAAAATAAAAATTAATTTCTACTCATATAGTTAAAATCAATAAAACAAATTTGAAATTTTTAAATAAATATTTAGATATAGATTTTAATTTTATATGTGAAATGTATATGCCAAATTAAGGATCTTTAAAAATAAATAATATAAAATGTAGAGTTTTGAAAATTGATTAAAAAAAACAACTTATTGACATTTGAAATTATTGATTATTCTATCCAAAAAAAAAATTTATTGATTAAAATTTAAAAAAAAGGATATAATTTCTTTTAATTAAAACTAAGTCACTTTCTTTATGGAGAGTGAGACTCACCACTACACCACAAAACAAGTATAGTTTCACTTGATACAATAACGATTATTCACTTTTATTTTCTCTCTTCTTAGTTCTACTTTTATATATTTATAGATTATAGATATGAAAATAATAAAATTGAAATGGCATTTCCTAAGGAGGGGTGCTAATAACCTGCGCCTTGCATAGTCTCCTATTTGGGATCAAATTGTCGTCTCTCTCGCCTATCGAAAGCCCATTTTAACAAGCCCAATGTAGCGTCTTCTAAAACCCTACATCCCCCAACAAATACGTCCCCTCCCAAAACCACAGAAGCATTCAGAATGGGGCGTGTGATCAGAGCTCAGCGTAAGGGAGCTGGCTCCGTCTTCAAGTCCCACACGCATCACCGCAAGGGCCCGGCCCGTTTCCGCTCCCTCGACTTCGGCGAGCGCAACGGCTACCTGAAAGGCGTCGTCACCGAGATCATCCACGACCCCGGCCGCGGCGCGCCGCTCGCACGCGTCACCTTCCGCCACCCCTTCAGGTTCCAGCACCAGAAGGAGCTTTTCGTCGCCGCCGAAGGGATTTACACTGGCCAGTTTATCTACTGCGGTAAGAAGGCTAATCTCGTCGTAGGTAACGTCTTGCCCATCAGATCTATTCCTGAGGGTGCTGTTGTTTGTAACGTCGAGCATCACGTTGGTGACCGAGGGGTTTTCGCTAGGGCTTCTGGGGATTACGCTATTGTTATCTCCCACAATCCGGATAATGGAACGTCTAGGTACCATTTAACTTTGGGAATTTTTTAATTTGGGGATTGTTTTTTTTGATTAATTTGATTTTGTTATTTAAGTTTAGTGGATTTTGTTACTTCTATCGAATGAATGAATGCTTTGTGCTAGTTTATAACTAAGATTTTCTTGGGTTCTTCTCTGTAAATGTTCTGTTCGAGCTGATCTCTCTGTATCGAAACATAATTAATGCCTATTGTAGGAGACAAAAACATGGACCTTTGTTTTTAATTAATGGGCATTTAAACCTATTGATACGGGTCAAGTTTAGTTGGTTAGAAAAATGTGTTTGAACGGGTGAAATGGGTCAACTGGTTCCCGCTTTTCTACCAGGTCTACTTTCAGACCGGGCCAAATGGGAGACCAAATCACTGTAGGAGCCATATTTCGTGGGTATATTATTAAATTTTAATGAGACGATCGTGTGGATTAGGTGCATTCTGTACGATCTGCAATAGTTGTCTTGACATGATGTAAAATGTATATTACTTCTATGTAGGCTCAATGAAGCTGTATTGACAGAATCATGTGGGTTTTTTGGGCAATGTTCTTGGCATGATGTGGATTTAAGTGGTTTACTTGAATTTTTGCATATACATATATTCCATTCTCATTTCTATGTATCCCATGTTTGTAATTTGCGAGTTAATTGGTTACCACTCCATATTATATATGAGTTAATCTCAAGACATACCATATTACACTGAGCTCCTAGCCTTTTAAGAACTGAAGTAACTGGAAATATGTTGCTCAAAAACTAGGTACATTATTCCTTATGTTCATAATGTCATGGATAATGGCAATTTTCATCATTATGTTATCATCATTTAGCAAATACTCCAGTTGCACAATGCAGTTCAAGTTTTTTTTAAGGTATTAGTTGATCAGTATCAATACTAAACAATATTAGTTGTTTTCATTGAACAATTTTAGTTGTGAACCCAAGTGTTACTCCTTAATGTTTCCTTCTAACTGATATTGACCGTTGGGGTGGCTTTCATTTTTTATTTTGGTGGCAGAATCAAGCTGCCGTCAGGAGCCAAGAAGATTATTCCGAGTGGTTGTCGTGCCATGGTTGGCCAGGTTGCTGGAGGTGGACGTACCGAAAAGCCAATGTTGAAGGCTGGAAATGCATACCACAAGTTCAGAGTGAAGAGGAACTCATGGCCCAAGGTTCGTGGTGTTGCTATGAATCCCGTTGAGCATCCCCATGGTGGTGGTAACCATCAACATATTGGTCATGCAAGTACCGTTCGTCGTGACGCACCACCTGGACAGAAGGTCGGTCTTATTGCTGCCAGAAGAACTGGTAGGCTCAGGGGTCAAGCTGCTGCTACAGCTGCTAAAGCTGATAAATAAGGCTTAGTGTGTGTTAGTCATTTCATACTTTTAAGTTATTACGATCTCATTTCAACTCTTGGGGATTCAATTTTCGTCGTTTATTGTTATGTTAGAATGAGTTGTTGGTGTTATATATACTAGATCTGGTGTGGGATTTTAAGATTGTGTTTTGTCTGAACATTTGCTTTCAGTGAAGATTTTGATCATCCACATCTTGATAATGGACCCACATTTTGTATGAGAATCTACTTGTGTGGTTTTATGTTTTGGTTGTCTTGAGTTTAATATTTTTCAAGGAAAATTGATCTCCAGTGAAGATAAAGTGGATATTGTTCTTTCTTTTAAAATTGATATTTTTTATTTTTTCTTTGAAGAAATTTTCTAGTTTTGAAGTTCCTGCCCTTGTATGTTTAGAAAGACTTAAAATGTGATGAGGTCTGAATTATTGCCTTCAATACAAATTGGACCCTGAATTATTTATTTTTTTAACAAATACACAATTTAACTCTTATAATTATTCAAATAAATGAAGCATGGAGACCTTTATGTCCGAAAAAATGATAAACGGGTTTAATGAGGGGGAAATAAAAGAAATAAAGACCTTTATGTCCAAAAAAATTCAAACTAATACTATTAGGTCCAAACTGTTTTTTTAAGTCCAAAATGGAATTTGAAAAGCTCCAAGACCCCTTACCCTATTACCTAATATCTGCCTCCCACGGTCCCACCTACTCAATCTTTCATTTATGTCACACCTACTCTCTCACTCTAAATTCTTTCTCTCTCTCTCTCTAAAAAAGCTGTCACCGCCGCTGCTTAGGCTAGAGAGGAAGCTGCTCTCACTCTAAATTCTTTTCTCTCTCTCACTCTAACAAAGTTGTCACCGCCGCTGCTTAGGCTAGAGAGGAAGCTGCAATGAAAAGGGGGAATGCTGCAAGAGTATATGAAGAAGACATCAGCAAATGATGTGTGGTACATTGAGCCTATTGAATTTGGCAGCAATGAAATGGTCAGATTGTACTCAACAGGAGCTCAGGACCACTTTCTAATGCTAAAGAGATATGGATTCATGACGGGCCCAAAAAAGGCCCAAAACCCCGGGCCAAAAGTGGCCCAAGCCCGCGCGGCCCGGCGGGTCTGTTGGGCCGGGCCAAATTGGCCCGGTTCTTTTCGGGCCTATAAAATTAAGGTCCAGCCTATCCTGATATCCGGGCTGTACGGGTCGGCCCAATGGGCCGGGCTCAAATTGTCAGCCCTAACCACCACCACCGCCACGGGCAAAAATCAAAAGGTATCTGTTTTGTAATTTTCTTTCTACTTTACAGATCTGTGATTTTTTGTTTGAAGTTTTTTTATTTGTTTGATGAATTTTGTTTGTGAAGGCTGTAACTCGCCGAAGACGGAGAATCTGAGTTGTAGATGAATTTTATTTGATTTTTTTTAATTTGTTTGATGAATTTTGTTTGAACGTTCTCCCGCGAAGCAAACTATTTTGTTTGAATTTTTTTTAATTTGGGTTATAAATGAAGAATTTGGATCTATTTGTAATTCTTTTTTGAATCTGGGTTGTAGATGGTGATGCATAGATTCATTTTTTTAATAAACCTATCAAAAAACATGCATATCTTCATCAAATTGATGAATATGTGCATATTGAATCATTGTGCAAGCTCGAATATGTAAATATGATATGAATCTTTCTGTAATATCCCAATTTTTTATATATGAAATTCTAAATTATAATTACTCCAATTTTTCTGAATTTTTACATGAAAATCTCAAATTGTAAAGTAGAAGAAAAGAGAAAATCTCAAATAGTAAAGAAGAAAAAAAGAGAGTGAGTAATTTTGATCTGTAATTTTTATCGACATGTAAATGAGACAACAGAGAATATTGAAAAGTAATTGTGAAGTAGAGAGAAAGAAAGAGAGAGAGAGAGTTGTGTAATAATTAAGAGAGAGAGAGGTTGAGTGTAATAAACTTAGGTGCATGGGGAATGATGAAAACCCATCAAATCAATTTTGCAGTAGAGAGGGAGGCGGTTTGCATATAGAAGGGAGAAGGGGTATTAATGTCTTTTCACTAATCATTTTGAACCTAATAGTATTTTTTAAAAGTGATTGGATCTATTAGTACTAAATGGGTTCATTTTGGACCTCTAAGTCACTCTCTCGAAATAAAATTAGGCATGTAGGTCGTCTCTGAAAAAGGATATGAGGAGCCGATCTTTGGGCTGTTGAAAAATCTTGCATATCCATTTGAGCAATACTTATGATAATCGAGTTTATATATAAAATTAAGGGAGTGGGACTGAAAAACTACTTTTGATAACAAAGTCTACATATATAATTTAGGGAGTGGACCCTCAGTGTCGCTTTTAAGCAACATTTTCACCGCCACCATCCGCCTTCCACTGCCATCTTTCTCTTGTTGTAGTGGTGACCGCAGCAGCCTTCGTCTTTCCTCTCGTCACAGGAGCTCTTGTAGGTACAGCTCGTCCGCTCCAACTCGCCTCATCTCCACTACATTTTTTCATGATCATCTGGGGTGAACAAGAATTGGGGATCAAAAAATTATCATGTCTGGTTCCTTCGGGGGAGAATAGAATAGAAATCCATAGTGAATCAGAAAAGCTCATATTTGATTTTGTACCTACAGGATAGGGATAGAGGAAGAGGGATTCGGTGAGACATAAAATTTTCCTTATTTATTTTCTTTCTAGTATCACGGCGGTCAACTGGTAGTTCAATCTGTTGGATCCTTTTTATTTTTTGCACATTATGTTAGTTTCTTTTGTACTTTTAGATTTGTGGTTTCCCCTCCCCTCTAGATTTCTATATGTGGTTTGTCCGCGTCTTGTGCGTTTTTCTTCCTGAGTTTAGGTTTGTTTTGGTTTTTTCTTTCCTATTCCAGGTATTTGCTTGTTTTGGCTCTCTGTTTTGTTGCCCGTGTTGGTGTTGCTGACTGACCTGGTAGTTTTTGGAGCCCAGTTTTCATAGCGGCATGTGCAAGCAGTCACGGGACGTCATGTTTTTTGTCTCAGGACTTTTATTGAAGGTCAGATTGAGTTGGTTAGAATATATTTTTCTTTTGTCTCATTATAGTCGTTTGTTTGGGTGGTTCTAAGGCTTTCGGCTTGTTGCGAGAGCTGTGTACTCTTCAGAAATTTTTTTATGAATAAAAAAATTAAAGAGTTCTATATTTATGATTATATTTTTTTTATCGGGCAAATGATGACTCGAACCTATGACCTTACGGCATAAGTACTGATGCTCTAACCACTTGACCTAGTTTACTTCGTCCACTTATTACTAGGTACATCATCTTCTTTATGTTAGTACCAACTACAAAGTGTGTCCCAAAATCTCTAATTTGCCCCTTAATTTGCTTCGCCCGTATTTAGGGGTGAACAGACCCATGTGGATTACTGACACACTGGACTTGTGCACAGACTTTCCCCCATCAGTGAAACGCCTACTACCATTCTGATTTTGCCTACCAGGCATTTTAGAAAACAATGTTGGCATTTGATCATATTCACATTCACTATTTGTTGCATGTACATAATCCGGTTTAATGTTCGAAGAAATTGCATCTTCTACACAAATTAACTCAACATGAAAAAATTTATGAGACATTTGTTGACACATCAATATCATAGACAACATGTCGGAATCAGAACTCAGATAACAATTGATAATGCTACCAACTGAACAATGAAATTTAACATTCTCTAGTTTTAAATCAACCCAAAAACACATTAGTTATGGAACAATATCAGAGAAGGTAAATCTTCCATAAATGAGAATAAATTTGCACTCACTTTTGTACTTCACACTGAGAAAATATACAAACTCCATTTCTCCGGATTCCTCCGAAGGTAATCGTGATTTCAAATACAGTATAACCTCTATAAATTAATACAGTTGGGACTGGGAAAAATATTAATTTTAGAGAGGTATTAATTAATCGATAAATTAATAATTTATTAATTAAAGAGGTATTATATATTCATTTAATTTAAATTAATTACATCAGAATTCATGAATTTAAATTCAATTATATAGAGATATTAATGAGTATTAAATGTTAGGAACTTGAATCATCTTATTTAATGTCAATCATCTATTGGATTATCCGGGTGAAAATGAAGGATGTTCACAGATCCAAAGCTTAGGAGAAATTGTTGATACTATTATTGAAAATTCAATTGAGGATGAAGCTCAAGATGATACGGTACCATCAGAGCCGGTTACTCAAAAAGAAGCAATAGCAGCGGCGAAAATCTTTCATAATATCTTTCTGCAGTCAACGAACGTCACACCAGAGCTTTTAAGTGTCGTGAGAAAAGTGAGAGATGAGATTCATTTTGATTTGAATTTCAATATAAAACAATCAACACTAGAATTATATTTTACTAAGTTGTCTTAGTTATTTTTGTAATTTTATGAAATTATTAATATATAATGTTGATGGGACCCTTGTATTATATAGGGGTCTTAAAAAAAATTACTTCATCCGTCTCATTCTTTATGGTAAAGTAGTCCATATTTTGTCCCAATCTTTAAGCTAAAGTTACTTACACATTTTATCATTTTATCACTTTATCACATAAAATATTAATAAACAATATTTTTTACCCCCAATTATCCATCACTTTATCATATAAAATATTATTCCCTCCGTCCCAATCATAATGGTAAAGTACCCCATATTTTCGTCTCAATCATAATGGTAAAATTACTTACACAATTTATTACTTTATCACTTTATCACATAAAATATTAATAAACAACACTTTTTACCCCCAATTACTCATCACTATATCACTTTATCATATAACATACTAATAAACAACTTTTCATACCCCACCACTTTATCACTTTATCACTATTCCACTAAATCCTTATGAACAGTAAAAATGTCATTATGATTGGGACGGAGGGAGTAATAAACAATTCTTCTTACCCCACCACTTTATCACTATTTCACTAAATTCTTATGAACAATAAGAATCCCATAAAAATTGGGACGGAGGGAGTATTATCTTATTAATTTATCAATATTATTAATTTATGCTTAATGCCCAATTCAAGATCGGACAAAAATATTAATAATCTCTTTAAATTAATTGCTGACAATATGCAAGGTTGCACAATTGATGTGAACATGCAGATTGCTTGTGATGTGATGTTTAAAAAAATCCCAATATTTTAAATGTTGTACTCCCTTTGTTCCAAACTTATTTTTCCTATTTACCATCATACCGTTCATCTTGTGAGCAATTTTTATATTAGTAAATAAAATAATTAACTAATATGTTAAAAAGAAATATAAAAGATGAACCTCTTATCTATCATATTCTTCCTTTAAAATTAATTTATCATTTTAATTACTAATACAAAAATCGCTCACAATTTATCATTTTAATTTATCATATTCTTCCAGTTTCTTAATAATATTAATCACCTCTTATCATCTAAAGTTTTTTCCAATTTCTTAATAATATATTATTCTATTAAAAAAATAAATACAAAAACTAAACATTTACTTTTTATAAACTTAACAAAACTTGCTACTTTTATTATTAAGCAATTTTTTAATAATAATTAAATTTCCTTTCCTAAATCTATGGCACTCTCAAAATAAAACTTAGTACGGTAGCTCAGTCGACCCGAATACCACTTTTAAGTGCCAAGAGCACAAAATTCAGCCAAAAAGCTATATAAATAATGAATCCAACAAATCAACAATTAAATCGAAATAATAGAATGCAATAGCAATAGTTTGTGCGAACAAAATTATAAAAAGTGTACTATCTAATTAAAGAATAATTTTACTTGTAATCGATTCAACAGCAATTGGATATACCACGGATCTGATTTTCTGTCAAACCTGATATTTTCAGTTCAACAAAATTAAAGAACAGAGACACTCAAACCTTCAATAAATCCAAAAATAAAAGCAGTCAGCGCCTCCAAAATTAAGCACAGGGGAAATCAATCACTTCATATATCTTCAAATCAACAACAAATATCCCCAGCATATACAAAATCAAAACCCTAGAAACTGAAACCCTTAACCTCCGAAGCCATAAAGCGTGCGGCCCTGCCTCTTGAGCGCATAAACGACGTCCATCGCCGTCACCGTCTTCCGGCGAGCGTGCTCAGTGTAGGTGACGGCGTCACGGATGACGTTCTCCAGAAAAATCTTCAGAACGCCGCGAGTCTCCTCGTAGATGAGGCCGCTGATGCGCTTAACGCCGCCGCGACGAGCAAGGCGGCGAATCGCTGGCTTTGTGATGCCCTGGATGTTGTCCCTCAGCACTTTCCGGTGGCGCTTCGCTCCGCCCTTTCCCAAACCCTTTCCTCCCTTTCCTCTGCCCGACATTTTTCTATTCTATTGAAATTAATTGGTAGGGTTAAGCTCACTCCTTTTTTTTATGGTGGAAATGAAATAGAATTGGGGCTTGCTTATATCTGAAAGTGTTGGGAAGGGAGGTATTTCTCTGCCGCTCGATTTCGGAAATAATCTACGGCTGTTGATGCGGATCCGCATCTTTTGAAAGGGCTTGTATCGTCCGTTGATAAGCAATTATCAACGGTGGAAATTGACCAAAATTTGGGATTTTCGACTTGTTTGTATTAGGAATTTGAAAATCGGTTGTGGAGCCTATTTGAAAAAATTGACCAAACTTTGGGCTTAAAATTATTCATCTCGATTTTGTCATGGGTCCGGTGTCCCACCCCATGTACCCACAAAAAAATTATTTTTTTCAAAATGGATAAAAATACTCCCTCTGTCCCAAAGAAACGTATACGTTTACTGTTTTCACGTGTTTTTGCGAGCGAGTTTTTTATTAGTATTTAAAATGATAAAATAATTTTTAAAGATACATGCAATAGATGAGAGGTAGATCTATAATATATTTCTCTAAAAATTACTTCATCATTTGAAATACTAATAAATAACTCGCTCACAAAAACTCGATAATAAAATAGGTGTGCACGTTTTTCCAAGAGGGAGATAGTATCTTTTTCATATTTTCTTGATCTCTCCCTTCTTCCTAGAAAGGAGCCGCCTCAATAATACTTTCTCTATTAGACCATATTTATCTGTGTGTTGATGTCCAGGTCACGAGGAAATAACAAAAGAAAAAGTAAAAAAAAAAAATCCGAATTCCTTCTATTGTTCATGACCCGGTTATGTTGTAATCGTGGGCATGAGATTTTTCCCAAGTATTATTTTATTTTCTCCTTGATACATGTCATTATCTGATTGTTCAAGTGTATTTTATTTAAATAATTTTAAATTTCAATTTATTCACTTAAAAAAAATATCACCAAAATTCATGAAATAAAATTCTCTATAATTAGAAATCAATATTGATATATTTTGGATCACGATCTCAAACACTCTTATTTCTCTTCTTAACTTGTGTCAAATCTCCTAACTTTTATTATTTTCTACATGGTTCCAAATCATCCCAATTATTCTCACTACTCCCAAAACCATTCAAATTATCAAAATTTTGAATCTTTTTTAATACTGATGATTCTCAATTTTCTCAGTATTATCAAAATTCTCAATTTTCTACGAATTTGAACCAAGTTCCTATCTCTGAACAAGTTCAAATATCAAAAAATATATCTTGCGACTTGTTCAAAAAAAAGTGGTAAAAACAGGGTGGTCCGCTAAAGAAGATGTTGCATTAATTCCATGTTGGTGTTTAATCAGTGAAGATGGCACGGTTGACAAAAATCCAAAGGTGTCAAAAGTGTGGGAACGAGTACATGCTATATACGAAGAAGCTCGAAAAAAAAAGTCAGATGAGTTAAATGAAAGAAATATAGAGATGATGAGAAGTCGTTGGACACGAATTCATGAAAGTTGCAACAAGTGGGTGGAAGCACTTAAGGAAGCACATAGACGATATAGAAGCGGAATGAGCCAAGGGGATATTGATAAAGAAGCTCATGAAATTTATTTTTTTAGTTGTAACCACAAGTTTACCGACTTGGTTGTGTATAATGATGTTCTGAGTAAACATCCCATGTGGCAAGTAAATTTTGATCGTGCTTCAACACGTCCCCGTGCCGAAGATGAAGATGATACTGAAGAAAGTGGTGGTAGCTCAAATAGATCAAGGACCAGTGAAGAAAGGCAGTATTCAAACCCCACTAATCTAAAAACTTCAGGCAGCGGCAGTTCAACTATTACACGTCCTATTAGTAGAGATAAGTAAGGATGTAAAAATAAGCCTAGGCGCTAGGCGTCCGCCTGCCGCCCCGATTTCTTTCAAATCGGCACATAAATTGTTTTCGAAATTAAGCGTCCCCTAGCTGGACTGTTTTCATTTTTTTTCCAGCTATTAATCTCAGATATATCTGCTTATATCCGTAATCAGTAATCAAACCGGAACTCACCCCCAAATCAAATCAGAAGATTCATAACTCAATGTGCAAGATAAGGGAGAGCGAGTAGAAACCGCCGCCGTCCACGCTCGCCTTGTCGCCGCCGCTCGTGCCCGCGGTCGCCGCTTGCTGCCTCCCACTGTTCGAGGATGGAGAAAGAATGGTACTAGAATATTTGGTTTTTAGTTTTCCACTGTTTGAGGATGGACCATGGAGAAAGAAGATAATGGAAGATTTGATTTCTATTTTTCAGGGATTTGATTTGACTTGGTTTAGATTTGTTAATTTGGTGGTTCAAATTTTTTACCGCGTAAGGCAAGGTAGTGTGCCTATTTTTCAGCGATTTTTTACCGACTAAGATTTGTTGTTTTCTACTTTCCACATTCTATTCAATATGTATTTGATTTAAATTTTATTAATATATTTCAGTATTAAAAAAAACACAAAATGCCTAGGCGGCCAGAATCCGCCCTCCTAGTGATTTTTGGCTTCTGCACCCTTGGAGATAAGGCGAAAAAAGGAAAAGCTAAGGTGGTATCAGATGAAGTTTATGAACAAATTCATGCAACGAGAATCACTAGAGAAACTGAAGTTGAAGCGGTTAGAGAACAGATCAACATACAAAGAGAAAGAGAACAAAGAAAGAATGGAAGAAAGGGAAGAAGAAAATGGAGCTGCAACTTTCTCTTTTATCCAAATTGATGGAGAAAGATCACTTATTACCAGAAGAAGAATAGATGAAACTCCATCTATTAGCATTGTTCAAATAATCCATGTCATTTATTTTTAGTACTTGTACTTCGTGTTTTTCTTTTCTGTCTTGTAAGCTTTTTTAATTTGTTTGACTTTATTTAATATCATGTAATCTCAATTAGTTATTTTAATTATGAAATCGCTCATTGTAATTTTCCTATTAGTAATTTTCATGTATCTCCATTAGTAATTTTTCTATTAGTAATTTTCATGTATCTCCGTTGCAATTTTTCTACTAGTAATTTTCATGTATCAACCACATGTCAAGTTACATCACTCCACTATCAAGCCACATGACAAGTTGGGAACCTCCATTATTAAAGCTACATTTGCTCACATGCATATCCCAAGTGGGAATCAACCTCATGAAAAGTTACATCACTCCACTATCAAGCCACATGACAAGTTGAGAACCTTCATTATTAAAGCTACCTCTACTCACATGCATATCCCAAGTGAAAATCAATCACATGACAAGTTACATCACTCCACTATCAAATATACCTTTCGTGTAGACCACATGACAAGTTGTACTCATCCATATCCCAAGTGGGAATCAAACCACATTCCAAGTCATATCTCTTCCATTATTGAATGTACCTTTCTTTACTCTTTAGCTTCCTATAAATCATACTTGAAACAACATCATACTTACACCAAAATCCTGATCTTTACTCTTTAGCTTCCTCTCAAATATAATTACTACCCATTTATATTACCTATTCCATTTTATAAATGTCTCTCAATGAAAATCACTCTGTAGATTCAGATTCAAACTCAAGTTCAGATTCATGCAATTTGAATGATCTTGATGAATGGCAAGAACGGAATGCTCAGGAAAATCGTGAAATAGATCGCATGATCGAGGATATTGTCTTAAGCAATCTTAATATGACCGAAGAAGATATCATTCCTAGAGCTAGAAGAAAGCATTGTGAAAGGGAAAGCGAGCTTGGTGAGGAACGCTTGATGAATGAATATTTTGTTAATAAGTCGACGTATACTCCCGAGCTCTTCCGAAGCAGATTTCACATGAGAAAATCTGTATTCCTTTGTATAGTGGATGTCGTTACTGTCAATGATGAATATTTTCAACAAAGACCTGATGCCACAGGTCGACTAAGCCTTTCACCATTACAGAAATGTATTGGTGTTATGAGGGTGTTAGCGTATGGGACATCCACCGATGTAGTTGATGAATATTTACGCATAAGTGCAGCAGTAACAAGAAAATCACTCAAGAATTTCGTTGAAGACATCATTTCCTGCTTTGGTGAAGAGTACCTCAGGAAGCCTAATGAATAAGATTTGGCAAGACTACTTTATGTTGGCGAACAACGTGGATTTTCAAGTATGATAGGCAGTATTGATTGTATGCACTGGGAATGGAAAAACTGTCCTACTGCATGGGCTGGGTAATATGCAGGGAGAAGTGAAAAACCAACAATCATTTTGGAAGTTGTTGCGTCATATGACTTGTGAATTCATGTTGTTTTTGGAACTCCAGGTACATGTAATGATATTAATGTACTCCAACGATCTCCAATTTTTACAGATGTTTTGGAAGGTTGAGCTCCAACGGTTAGTTATGTCGTTAACGGTCGGAGCTTATTATCTAACTGATGGCATATTCTTCATGGGTTGTATTTGTTAAGTCAATTCCTTCTCTAGTAACCCAAAAGCACAAATTGTACGCTCAACACCAAGAGGCTATACAAAAAGATGTTGAGCGAGCATTTGAAGTTTTACAAGCTCGTTTCGCATTTCTTAAACGCCCATATCTTGTATGGGATAAACTTTTGATGGGAAAAATTATGATGGCTTGTATCATCATGCACAATATGATATTGAAGGATGAACGAGACACATACCTAAATTATTATGATCCCACCGAATTTCTAATGGATAGTCTCGTAGATGATGATCATTCCTTTTATACTGAACGCATTGCAAGTTTATCCACCTATATGACTAATATGGAACAACATCGTAATAGAGAAGCTCATGTCGTTCTTAAGAACGACTTGATTGAGCATATATAAGAAAAATTCGGCACTGATAATTAAATATGTAATTTGCATCTTTTGCTTCGTTATAATTTACGCATGTATTTATAGCTCGATTTATTTATTTTCTTTTGTATTTCAATTCTTGTAATTTTAATTTTGTTATTGGATGTTGTAATTTATTTTAACTGTATTGTAGTAATTTTTTTTATTATAATTATGATTTTTTAATATCAAATAATTGTGATATTTCTTAAATATTTAAATATAATGAAAAGTAATTATAGATTTAATTGTTAAGTTATAAAAGAAATAATTTATAAAAGGGTTGCTGTGGTTGTGGGTGATTATGGATAAAGTATGAAAAAAAGATGAATTTGGTTGTAGAGTAAAATGTGTACGTGAATGAGAGAGAAATGAATTATTTATTAATTAGTTTTGTTTGTTGTGGGTATAAATAAAAATGGTCTTACAGTATTACTATACTGCCATCTTCAACAATTCTTCCTCGTCAATGTTTAATTTTTTTTCTCTTTTCAATTCACAATAACACAAATATTTAAGTAAACAATTGCCAGAATAATTTCTTTTTATAAATTATGTTCAACACTAACTT
Organism: Stenogyne calaminthoides; assembly: GCA_037126765.1. NCBI lineage: Eukaryota > Viridiplantae > Streptophyta > Magnoliopsida > Lamiales > Lamiaceae > Stenogyne > Stenogyne calaminthoides. The sequence continues at coordinate 15,786,394 of JBBCBC010000026.1, read as the reverse complement.
TTAAAATCTCACCAAGAAGTGAAAGTTCTATTAAAATTTGTTGGAGTGGTGCAGGAAAAGAGATCCAATAATCCATGAATTCTGAATTCTAAATTTTACGATTAGTTCTATATCATCAGTACCCTTGAAAGGATCAAACTAAAAAAAAACACAAAAAAAAAATAGAATAACACTCTAACTGTGACGAAAAGTAACGACGGAACCATTGCAAAAAAATAATAGATCTAAACAATTAGAACAACAGAACAAACAAAAAAATTGTGACTAGTGTTGATCGAAGAGAAGAGAGAACTGAGAAGAGAGTGGATGAATTTGATTTTCTGTTAAAAAAAAAACCACCTGTGAAACGCTGAAACAGGTAGGCGGGAATGGGAAGTGGCAGCGCTGGGGTGGTGGGATGATGCACGGTGGAGTCAATGTTTGGCCGGAGGCGGAGTGCCGGTAGAGAGATTGTAGAGGAACAACAACAAAAGAAATAGAAAAAAAACAAAGAAATTATGAAGAGGGTATAATTGGTAGTTCAATGTGAATATAGGTGTATCTACTAATTATGGGGGTGTGGATAACCAGACCCTTTTGTCATTGGTATGCTCTACCAAATGTAATTATCCACAGTACTAAATTTACCTACTTCTAACTTTACTAAATTCTATTTTTTTATACTTTAATACATATTTTACTAAATATACTCATTTTAATATTTTTATCCAACATATAATATTTACATCCACACTTTTTAGAGTACAAGCTCATTATACAAACTGATCTACCATCGGACGCGCTCAATACCCTTAAATCAAACCAACCCACCCACCTAGTTTTTTATATTTAGAATATTTGTATATAGCTACTTATTGTATATCCCATATCGGATTTTCCCTCAATTGTAATTACTGTATACTTGTACAAATATTACTTCATTGTATCAATAAAATTACATTTTCACTCATTATTCTCTATATGGTAACCAGAGCCAATTAGGGTAATGTCGATTTTTTCCCCTATTTTCCGATCCTCGCGATCATTTAAATCTTCTAGAATTAGTCAAGTATATTCATTGACTTAATTCTCCCAGAATCATACTGCTAATTCCATTAATCAAGCATCATCATAACCCCAATTCCAACTTGATCCATTATTCACATCATTATAACTATATTCAATCCCATAATTTACGTGACTGATTAATCACGTTTCCTTTCTGTTTCTTCTCCTTCGTCATGCCTATCATCACCAGCAAATCTGCTGCAATAGGTCCACACCCATATCTTGGACGCTGTCAACTTTGCGGAGAAACCGGACACTCCGTCCGTCGCTGCTCTATCTTTCATTATTTTCCAATCGCATAGTCACAACCTGTGCGCCCAGCCTACACTTCGCCCTCAGCCCATGTGGTTGGATAAAAACCCACTGCTGCCGAGTGGATCTTAGACTCAGGCACTTCTCATCACATCACCATCGAACTCTCATACGTATCTTCCATGCTCCTTATATTGGTATTGATAATGTTGTTATTGGTAATAGTAAAAGTTTGCAAATTTCTCACATTAGAACACTTCAATTTAGTGATATCAAACTCCTTGATTTTTCTGGTGCTTTGGTGGTTCCTCTCATGTCACGAAATTTAATTTTTGTTTCACAACTTTGCCATACAAATAATGTGTTTGTTGAATTCTCAGATTATGAATTTCATGTGAAGGATCGTCGCACGCGGGCCACTCTCGTGCAAGGACCTCGTGTTAATGGACTATATCTGTGGCCAGCTGGGTTGTTGTGATTCCTACAAATGCATCAAAAGTCATAAATTATCTTTTTACGAGTCACCTCTTACATCTTCTGCACCCTTGGAGCTGTTATACTATGATGTGTGGTCATCCCCTATGTTATTTGTTGATGGTTTTAAATATTATGTCATTTTTGTCGATCATTTCACGAAACATGTGTGGTTGTATCCGCTCAGACGTAAATCTGATGTTCTTCCAACGTTTATTGCATATAAAGCCTCGGTAAAAAAATTCTTTAAATCCAAAATCACCACACTATACACAAACAATGGGGGTGAATTTCTTTCTTTACGTGAGACTTGTTAGTGTTAGTGTCCTAGAGACAATCTATTGTAAGGACATAATACTCGATGATATTCAGTTTGATTTAATATTATAGTTCACTTAATATTAATGTATGGCAATACACTTGTTTGAATATTATGTTTGATTGTTTGCATTTATTCATACAAGTGTTCCCATGAGTCATTGTTGTCGTTGAGGTTGTGAGAACTCAAATGACTTAAGCATGATTCTCAAATAGCCCCGATCAAGGATCATCAAGAATGGGATATTGATGATGCAATGAAGATTGATGTGCGATCTGCATCATACTATTAGAGAGTGTAGTAAGATCTCACTTACTACGAGATACTAGGTATCTCATGATGGATGCACAAATACCTTAGAGGGTATTGGTATACCCATCAGAGAAACCGTTTGATGTATTTCCACTATATGTGTCTACGGGTGTCTCGGTAAGTGGGAGCGATGCGATACCCCTTTGACTTGAGGTCAATACGCACGACATGTGTGGAGTAATGAACTTTGACCATGACCGACACTTGCACCCGTCTATGGGTAGATATAGCTTGAATTTGGTTCATCACGAAGTGCATGTGCGTGGTAGTTGAGCCAAGAATAGGATTCATTCCTCAAAGTGGATTTAGAGAGAATACTCATCTTCTCGTCATAATTGGATCTAAGTCATCGGCCGATGCACGTCAACTTAGACTTTGTGGCTAAGTGTGACATACATGATCAATTAGTGATTAGAGACAATATGATTAAGTTATTTGAATAGACACTTCATCATGTTCAAGACTTAATCGAGTATTCGAGAATGAAAAGAGGAAATCGTAATAGCCCATGTTTCAGATACAGGTAGTTGCACATTTTCTCGCAACGTACCTCATATATTGAGAATGTCTGATTTATTGTCTAGGGTTCAATTAAGACCGTTAGTTTGACTAATTGCTCGATATATGAGGACCTATGGGTCACACAACAAGTAACGGTTATTTACTAATTATAGTTGGTTGATTAAATATTATATTGGATATTAATATTTAATTTATGTAGAATATAATAATAATTATATTTAGAATTAATTATTATTACTATTTAATTAAATTTGATTTAATTAAATAAGAATTCCCAATAATAATATATGAAATATTATTATTATGAGATTTGATATACATGGAATCAAATCCGTAGAGATTTGATATACATGGAATTAAATCCGTAGAGATTTTATATGTGGGAAATAAATCTAAGAGATTTATTTTATTAGGATTTTCCTAATAAAGGTTAGCTTAAGATTTAAGCTGGACATCTCCTATATATATGAGCTTATGGGAATTCATAATACGTAAGTTCATATTTTCTCCATAAAATCTCTAAGTTAGAATTTTTCTAGCAAATTCATCTTGGGGATTCAACGCTGGCAGATCTGTGCAAATTAGTAAACGACTGTTACGTGGATTCCATAGATGAGGAATCCGTGTACGAATTACTGTAAGAATTATGTTTATGCTTACTCGTATTTAATTATGCAATTAATAGTTCGTTGTTGATGAACTGTTTATTTCCGTTGCGCATGTATTACGTGTTTACGTGTCTCTATATTCCAACAGTTCACTTCTAGTGGCATTATTCACCTCACCACGCCCCCATAAATCTGAACATAATGGCTACTCGGAGCGTCGACACTGTCTTATTGTTGATACGACTCTCACTCTTCTTCACCAAGCTTCCATGCCCCTCACCTACTGGCCCTTTGTCATGTCTCCTGTCACGTACATTATAAACTGTCTCCCAAAAATTAATATATCCATGGTCTCATCCTATGAACTACTATTCAACCACCCTCCTAATTTTTTGAAACTTCGTGTATTTGGTTGTCGGTGTTATCCATGGCTTTGCCCCCTACTACATTCACAAACTCGACAAACGCTCCACTCCGTGTGTCTTCATAGGTTACTCCCTCACTCAAAGTGCCTATCCTTGTCGCGATCTAATATTTAGTCGAATCAACACATCACGTCATGTAGAGTTGGTTGAAACTTCATTTCCATTGTCACAATCTCTTCTCAGCTTGATCCCACTGTTGGGGTTATACTGTAAAATGTGCTTTCACTTTATATATAACCAAACTGAATTTCTCATTTATTTACTGAAATAAATTATTTATCACTGTTGCATTAAATATGATTGAATGTTATATATATTTACTGCATATATGTTCATTAAATAGTACGTGTTACATTACAGTTAATGTGGTGATACCAGATCACAGAAGATCACATTAACAAATCCTTGTAACTAAGTACAAAATTCACAACCTAGATGGAAATTAACAATCCATCGTGAAAAGTTGAAGTGTAAGGCTCAGATTGACTTGTCTTGACCAAGAGATTACACTAGTGCATTATGATAAGCTGAATAGGACCTACAGTGGGGATAAATTCTTTAGTACTGAACATGGAAGAATTAGACATCAGTGGTTCGTTATTCTTAATCTTCGTTCCTTAAATAGGATCGTGTGAAATTAATAATTATTGCTTTGACTTATGTTGGGTAGAGAGTCATTGTGACTCGATACTTTATATCTTGGGCAATATTATTAGTTACACGACGATTGCTAAGATTTAATACGGAGAATCGTGTGCAAGTACGTCTTGCCTGATTTGTCCGCTTGGGAGGTTCATCACGAAATGCATGTGTGTGGTAGTTGAGCCAAGAATAGGATTCATTCCTCAATGTGAATTTAGAGAGAATACTCATCTTCTCATCATAATTGGATCAAAGTCATCCGCCGATGCACGTCGACTTAGGCTTTGTGGCTAAATGTGACATACATGGTCAATTAGTGATTAGAGATAATATGATTAAGTTATTTGAATAAACATTTCATCATGTTCAAGACTTAATCGAGTATTCGCGAATGAAAGGAGAAAATCGTAATAGCCCATGTTTCAGTTACTGGTAGTTGCACGTTTCTCGCAACGTACCTCATATATTGAGAATGTCTGATTTATTTGTCTAGGGTTCAATTAAGACCGATAGTTTGACTAATCGCTCGATATATGAGGGCCTATGGGTCATACAACAAGTAGTTCCCTTTTATGGATTATAGTTGGTTGATTAAATGTTAAATTAGATTTAATATTTAATTTATGGAGAATTAATAATAAATTAATTTGGAATTAATTATTATTGTTATTTAGTTAAATTGGATTTAATTAAATATAATTCTCAATAATAATATATGGAATATTATTATAGGATTTAATATGTATGGAATCAAATCCGTAGAGATTTTATATACATGAAAATTAAATCCGAAGTGTTTTTATATATGGGAATTAAATCTATGGGATTTAATTTACAAGATTATAGATTTTATTTCCTAATCAAGTTAGCTTAAGATTTAAGTTGAGCCTCCCCTATATATATGAGCTCTTGGGAATTCATAAAATGTTAATTCATTATTCTCTCCATAATATTTAGAGCTAGAATTTTCCTAGCAAATTCATCTCGGGATTCAACGTTGGCAAATCCGTGCAAGTCCGTGATTGGGGATTACGTGGATACTATAGTAGAGAAATATGCGTACGATTTACTGTAAGGTTTCTGTTTATGTTTATACGTATTCCATTATGCTATTAATTGTTCGTTGTTGGTGAACAGTTTATTTCCGCTGCGCATGTATTACGTGTTTACGTGCTTCTAAATTCCAACAGATTTATCATACCAAATCTTGCAAGTAGAACTAGTTTCCTGTATGGATAATAATGTTGAGTCATTCTTAAACCAAGGATAAAAGATATTAATTAATATAAAACTTTTCAGTGGCTTGAATTAATTAATGAACTTAGATAATCTTAAACACGATAAATAATAACCTGGAGTCATATTATAATAATATGGTTTAAAATGGATATTTCAATATTAATTATGTAGTGTGATTAATTAATATTTATGGGCTTGAATAATATTGTGGCTCAATATTTAATATTCAAAGTCCATTGGAAGGTCAAATCTTAATTCTCCTAAAGGCCCATTTAGTAGCCCAAAGATAAAGTCCAATAACTGGAAAAAGTATTTAAAATAAAAGAAATATTATTGCCTTATTTTTCCAATTAATTTTGAAAATTATGAGGAGGAGAGAGTAAAGATTTTCTTGGAAAAAATTTATGGAATAAAGTATTCTTGGAGTACAAGTTTATCCCATAAATTCAAGAAAAGTCAAAGATCTTATTTCTTCCTTTTTTCATTAAGATTTTCGAAAATATATATATTGAGGAAGAAAAGATATTTTGTGAATATTATGGAAATCAGGGACGGATATAGGATTTAACGATGAGGTAGGCTGAATTTTTTTGAAGTTTCATCATATTATAATTTTATATTTACATATAACATTTTTTAATATATTAATTTAGGTGGTGTCATATGGACTACATAACATAAAACTCATCAATAATTAAATTCAAATTTATCTCTATTTTTAATAAAATATATGTTAATAGATTGGTGTTCATTTATAAAATATATCCCTAATTATAAATGTAGGTCCCGAACGGGTTTAGTGAGGGCAGAAGTCTAGAGGGGAGGGGTGAATAGACTTCTGAAAACTTTTTGTGCAAATCAGGTGTGAGGGCAGTTAGCCTGATCAGAGTGCGAGTGAATCAGTTTGGGCTGATAACCAACTTACTGATCGCCTGAAGCAGATCAGTTCGGTAACTATCAGTTTAACTGATGTGTGCGGAAGCTTAAGTTTTACCCGTGTGAAAAACCAGTTTTGATAAATCAGATTCCAAAGTTAGTCTTTTAATTAGTTGACTGAAGTGTCAGGTTTGATCAGATCAGAAGCTTGGTGCTAACTGATCTCAACTTGGAATATGTATGCGCTTTAAAGGTTGTGTGCGATTGTGTGAACAGTTAATCAAAGCAGTAGAGGCACACAAGATTTATAGTGGTTCGGACAAACCCGATCCCTCACGACCACTCTTTTCCTATCTCAAGGGCACCTACTTAACCAATTGGACTTAGTTTTATGTGTTAGTCCAACACAAGACAACCGACTAGATGTTTAAAGAGTTCACACTCAACCGATCCCGTAAATCGTAACTAGAAACCCTAGTCTGAAATCTTGCTAAACAACTTAACCTAACTTGGGATTTGGGTAAGATTGTTTTGTTCCAACTATGAAATCTTTTCTTGCGTATAAGCAGCCTAGCAGCTAGATGAAAAGATTTCTATGCTAAGAACTTATGGGATGAACACTTAATAAAAATAATCTTCTTGATCGTGTTCTTGTGCGGAAATCTGAAATTAGCTTGAGCTTCTTGATTGTTCAGTGTTTTTCCGTCGTTTCACTCTAAAGTGTAATCCCATATATATAGACCTTGAAATCAAAGAGCCGTTGGAGAGCAATTTGAATTTCAGGCTATATTTGGTAGACTTGCAGGCTTGATGTGTGGCGAGCTTGAGGCGGCATGGCGAAAAGCGTGAATTTGTACTTTGTAGTCATTCTGAGAGAGGTAGCATCAATTCCCCCGCAATTGATTGGGTTCCGATCATCGTGTCTTGTTCTTATTGGATAAGCGGACTCACTTTTCGGTGAAGTTCTTCCAACTAAGCTTCGACATTCTTCTTGTTCGGATCATCGACGATGATTAGGTGAAACATCGATTTCACTTGGGTGGTGACCGATCAATCAAAATCGATCACGAACTCGATGGAGTCTTCCGGTTTGGTTGACTTAGCTTCAACCAGCGGACTCGATCGATGTAGGTCTTCCGCCGATCTTCCGGAAGTCATCCGATCTACAAGTATTCGAGTTTGAGCTTCATGACTTCATTTGAGATATCCGACTAGATCGAGATCAATCTGATCTTCAGACTTCTCTAAAGATTCCGCCATCATTTGATATCACCGTTCTTTGAGTCTTGAGATTCGACCTATACATATTGAGTTCCCCTCAATATGTGACCTATCTATTACATTAGTTGTTCTATACAAGAATTATCAATCGGGTCTCCTATAGCGGGTAATATAAACATCGATCAACTAATGTGTCCATTGGTCCTATTACATGTGTTTTTGGAACTTTCATCAAAACTATAAATTTCCCAACAATTTCCCCCTTTTGATGAAACCAAAAACACTTTGAGAAACCAAATCTGATTGATAAAAAAAATAGAACGATTAAGAGCATATAATCGAGAAGACAATGAGACTTTGTCTTAGGATCGAAAAATAAACTTTTCTTATTAAAGAATGATGATTACATGTTACATCGTAAAAGTTTGAAAATAAGAAAACGGTGATCCTGAGTAGTCTTCTTCGATTCTTCACTCTTTTAAGCTTGTATCCTTCTCGCATCTCTCTTTGATCTTGAGGAATGTTGAAAATCGATAAAGTTTCCATTTGACATCATCATCACGAGGATCGATTATTTGTGGTTCATGCGGGATGTCAAAATAGAATCTTTGAAATGCCATCTGTCAAATGAGCCATCCGCCTTCTTCAAGTATTCCATCGGATCATACTTGACGCGAGTTTTTTTTGCATTGATAAGCTTGGCCTCATTTTCCGGATACTTGGAAAATCCGGGTATTTATTTTGTAACCAGTTGAGGAATTCTTCATCGGGGAGATTCTTCTTGTGGAACAAGATCAAGAACAAAGGCATCGAAGCCATTCACTCGATCTTATTCCATTCCTCAAATTTCTTAGCATCTTGCAGCAGTTTTTGGGATGATCTCATCAACTCTTCTTTGGCGACTTTAGGTTACGTACGGATTTTCCAAACCCTTCCTTTCTTCTCTCGTCTGAATTTCTTATTGATTTTACGCCTCTGCCATTTTATGCCCTTCTTTCTTCTTGACTTTTTGGGCTTCTTCGCTATCGCTCTTTGGACATCTTTTCACCAAGATCTTATCTTATCATGCAGATCTGGTCATTTGTTTTTTCTTGTGACTCTCTCGATGCGAGTTTGTGATGTCCTCGCTTTGTTGTGTCGATTGGTTTCTCATTTCGTCCTTCCCCTTTTTGGTTTGATCAAAAAGAGTAGTGAGAGGTGGGAGGTCGAGAACCAAAGTTGATCTGCGATCGCTTTTTGTTGAGATCTGCAAGCAATGATCGCTGAAGTTTGAGTAGTTAGCTCTTGAATCTTGATATCGATTCGGTCTTGGCAGATTCCATGGCGATGAGAGAGTGTTTTAATCGGTTTATCAAGTTTCTCTTTGTCAATTCTAGCTTGCCGGTGAGCATCGAAAAAAACTTGTTGTTGTTCCACCCGAGTCGGTTTGGCATCAACGGTCTTTATCGATTCACCGACGCTTGATGACACGATTTGGGAGAACGATCTTTGATTGCCCTAACGGGAAATAGTCATTTCCCTTTCATCTTTTATTTCCTTGATGGCAATCGCCTTTGATCGCCTATCGGTCCTTCAACTTCTTCTTTTCAGGAGATCTTTGAGACAAGATTTGATCTCTGAAGTTGATCAATAGTAGCGTGTGATGTTGGAATGTTGAGTGTCACTTGATCGGTTCGATTGTTTGTGCCTCCGGTGGTTGGTCATGAAGCGCAAAGACCCACTCCACTATCATCGGGAGCTCTCAGTATCCTTCATGATGGCATCTGCCTTGAGAGCCTTGTCGTGATTTCGATTCTTCTGTTCCGCAACCCTAGCTTCACGTGGATCGAGCTTTGACAGATTGAAGCGGATGTATTTCATTTGGTGATCCCTCTCTAGTGATTTCCTCATGTCAAAATCGGTCGCAAACTCATCCGCGACCGCCCATCTCATTCAATAATTATTATAAAATCCGAGAAGCTTTTTAATCGAAGATCTCTCGGTGAGGATATCCATGACTTCTTTTCTTATGGCGGAGTTGGGCGACGATTCGGATACAACTCATCAATTTCTCTTTCGATTCGCATTCGATCAATTTCCCGAGTTATGGTCTTTGTTGATCTGGACTCGGGAATTGTCTGTCGATTCGGTTTGATGAGATGTGGAAGGTTTACGGTTGTGCTTGAGTAGGCGGAAGTTGGGTGATCGGTTCGACCAGCGAGAGGTTCTTGGCCAGGAAGCAGTGTGCTTCGGGTTCCACATCAAGTAAGCTTCAGTTCATGAATCCGATGTAGTTTCTGGTTCATGGTAGTGGAGGAATAGGAGAGACATGCTCAGAAATGTTAGGTCTCGGAGTGGTGATTCAAATTGGGTGGAGAGAAGGAGATCGTTTAAACATGCTTCTTCCCTCAATGATCCGGCGAAGCTCTCGGCTTATAGCCTTCGTCTGATGCTTCACGATTTTTGTGGGTGCAACGCTATTTTCAGGCGCTCCTTCTTCATCGACTCATCCTCAAGCATCGAGTCATGGGGGCTTGCCCGCCTTCCGGCCTCTTCTCCGGCCTTCACCGCTTTTTCTTTTTCTTCTTCTTTGGGGCATCTGGTGGGCCTTGCGGGGTCCTTCACGCCTTGATTTGATTCTCAAGTCTGATCTAAGAAGTTGTCTTCTTTGCTTTTTCCTTTCTTTGACTTTGGGGGGTTGGCAGATATCATCGTCTGGTGGCCCAAAGATGACCAAGTGGTTTGGAGAAAAGCCTTATAGGACTTGATCCATTCTGTTTCCCATTTGGCCTTTGGCATTTTATCTTGAAGGATAATTGAAACCTTGTTGAGATTGTTGATCTTCTTCTTCAGATATACCTGCCTCCATTCATCAACTCCAAATTTCTCATGTTCTTGGAGCAGAATGGCCTTCAGAAACCCATGCCAATTGATGTTCTTGGCTTCATCAATTATTGCAGCCATGCTGTACAGTTTGACGGATGTAATAACATCTGGGCTGAATGCAATACCCATTATTGTTTTTGACAAAATGTCAAACAACAATCGGTATTTCCTCTTGAGCATTGGCCTGACAAAACCTGAAGTATGATGTTTGTCAGCCTCTCTGAAGAGCTCTTTTCTGATCAGCTCATCTTCGTTCTCCCTGTAATGAGCAGGCGAGATCCGTCCTTTTGGTAGGCTGAACAGACGGGTTATATCATCATTCGTCAGTCTGATTTCTTCGCCGGTGACTGTCGAAAGTAGTTTGTCTCCTGGAGCATCCGTATCCACTCTTAAATTCCTTAGGAATTCTAGTGCTTCATACTGCATCACTGGGTTGCAGTGAGCAGCGCTTCGAAGAATTTGCTCGACCTCCATGGATTCCGGATCCCGAGTGATATTGAACTGTACGAACTTATCATCCACAATCTTTGTTGCCAGTTCCGTATAGTTGCACATTATTTTGCCCATACCGTGAGTGATCATCTACAGATAAGATAGATTCGGTTAAAAATGTTGTGCATTAATACAAAGAGTATCACACAAGCGGAAACTCAGCAACAATAAAGCATAACACAGGATAGAAACACTTAAGATCAATGGATTTTAAAAAGCTACATCAAATAAACATAAATTACCAGATTCTATTTTTCGGAAAGATGATTTTGAAACTTAGGAAAACACTTTGAATCTGAGAGAAGTAGTCTGGAGTTTTTCGGAGAATAAATCGCAAGTTTGTGAAATGGAAAACTCGGTATGGTTTTTGATGAACTTTATAAAGACGAGGAGGAAAAGAAGACACAATTTGGAAGATCAACCGAGTTTGAAAAGATTAAACGCTCCAGATTAAGCGGTTTTGATCGTAGGGTCAGGAAAAGCACGTACGAAAACCTTTTGGATTTAAAAGCATGTTTAATAGCAGTTAATACATGTTCCCCACGTCCGCATTAAATGATTTGTAGGGAATACGTCACAAGGATAATGGGTACAGTAAGGCAAATAATATCAGATAGGATCCGATAAATAAGCAAAGAAACAAGAGAAAAGAAATAGATTCGGTTGGTCGATATTGTAATCGATCAATACCACTTGTCCATGTTGATTTCACTTGTTGATCTTAGTATTCCGCCTAAGCCTTTAAAATTTCCCAACCGATCCTTTTTAGTGATCTTCTTCACTTCAGATCTCGATCATTGAAGTTCCAAGCTCAACTGATCTTTCCTTGAATATGTCTGATTTCCCTTCTGATCCTCCTTGATCAGTTGAAGTTCCCCCTTCAACTGATATTTCTGTTTTTCCCATAGACTGATGTAACTGATTTGTTAGAGTTTCAAGTTCAAATTGATCTTCCTCATCCGATCGACCAGTATGTATCGATTTTGGTTGACCTAATCGATTCTTCTCAAGTCAATCCAATTCTTGGAATAAGTGTTACCGCCAAAACTTAGTCTAGAATAGTAGGCTCTATTCCCTAAGTTGGCCGCGATTTGACATCGTAATTATCATCTGAATCTTTCGATATGTCAATCCGCCGTAAATTTATCCAATTATATCGCGTGATTCCTACATTTGTCCTTTTTGGTGCGATTTCTCTAAAAGGTTTTGAGAACTCGATTTGCATTTGCACACCTTGCTTGGCCTCTATAAATTGGACCAATTGTTTTTACACAAAGATAACCCATTCACCATACTTATCTTCTTTGTAGAATCATGTATCCTGGTGAACCCTTATTTCCGGTTAAACTTCCGGCAAACACATTTACCCATTTTTCAATGATTTCAGCTTCTCAAATCAACCCTCTGCGTCCCTTATCGTTGTTTTCGTCATCGTCAAAGATTTCACATACGATTGTTGCAAAGCTTCTCTATCACCATGGCGGCGGGCCTCCTGTTGCAACTGAGAAGACACTTCTCCTAACCGTATGCACCTTGTGTGTCTATCGTTATGACGTAACTACCATCAATAGACTTAGTCTGAAAATGAACGTGAGTTTGATATGCGATCTTGATCAGTCAACAACTGATCTTCGTATATCACCTCACCATTTAACAGCTGGAGAGCCCATTGACTCTTTCTTAGGGCTCCCGACTTAAAAATCCTATCAAGGCCGCTGTCGCTCCACTGGTTTTAGCTTCAACTAGCGGCTTTAGGATTTCTTTAAAGCCTCTCTCACCCTTGTTAAGTGGGGGAAAATGAGAGCATCAGATTTAAAATCTCTCTCTCTCCCTGCTCCACTTGGGTTAGGATGAGGGTTTAGGGTTATAGGTTTAGGGTTTTTGGTTATGACTTTGTAATGACCTCCGGGTCCTTTGTACTTGTATCTTGTAATGTAACCTGACCTTTGGGTCTTTATCAATGAAAAGCTCTATTATTCCATTGTTGTGTAAAATTCCTGTATCCTTATGCGATTTTAAGCTTTAATCTTGTGAATACTACTTGTGAATCTTGCTTGTTGAATATCAGCTTAATCGACTTACAAAGATGTAAAATAACCCAACTGATTTAATCAGATATTCCTTTTAAAATGAGCGTTTCCTTTAATCGATAAACCTAAATCGATCGGTTCCTTTAAACGAGATAATCTTGTAATCGATCGATTTCTCACATCGGTTTGATCGATCTTCCGATCGATTGAGATACCAAACTCAATCGATTCTTTTCAACTTTGGTTAGTCTCTTAACCAACCGGTTTCGAGATCATTCCATCAAACATTTTAGGTGCATTTTCTCCAAGATCGAAGTCCCTAGCTCATTGCATAATTCTCTTCGAATCGGATCTCAAATTTAGTGGCTTGGTTAGAATATCGTTTTACGTATATCGGTATGAATCTTTTCCATTACGATATTCTTCTTTTCAACATGATCTCTTATAAAATGGTGTCTCGACATCCACATGCTTGCATCTTGTATGTAGAACGGATTTCGAGTGATTGCAATAAAGACTATTATATCATCAGTAAAATAGGTACATTGTTAGCTTCAATGTTATAATCCTCACCGCCGACTAAGCCGAGTAGTTGGGAACAATGACTTTTGACCCATATATATATTCCGCTTCAAGAGTAGATGTCTTGAATCGATGTCCGCTTCTTTTGAAAACCACGAAGTTTACTTCCTAAGAACCGACAAGTTCCCGAGGTGGATTTTTGTCAATCTTGCAACCTCCATAATCGTAATCGTAATACCCACTAAGCTCTAGATTATCATCGATGGGTAAAATAAACCAAGATTTACCGTCCCTTCAGATACTTAAGAATCCGCTTAGTCGCTTCTAGGTGGCTTATCATTGGATTTGCTCGAATCGCACATACACCTCTGCGAAGGTTATATCTCGGGTATTTGGCGATCGGGTATAGTAGAGATCCAATGAGAGCCCTATATTCCTTCTAATTTGTTTTTCGACCATCCTCATCCGGATCCATCTTGAATCCGGTCATCATAGGAATTTTGGCTTCCTTACAATTTTGAACTCCAAACTTAGCCAATAAATTCTAGTGTACTTTTGCTTGGCGAGATGAATATCCCTACGTACTTTGCTTTACTTGAAGACCCGAAAGTAATTCATCGACCCATCATGGACATCTCGAACTTCCCCTTGCATCGGTTTCTTTGAATCTTTCACATAGACTCTTGTTAGGGGATCCGAAGATGATGTCGCCCACGAGATCCGAACCATCGAATATCTTCTCCATCTTCTATTCTCAATAAGGTTACATCCCTTCGTTCCTTTAGTGAACCCCTTTGTCGATCAAGAACCGAGAGAGTGTATCATACCAAGCTCGAGGAGCTTGTTTGAACCATAAAGAGCTTTTCTTAAACGGTACACTTGGTTGCCCTTTTCAAAGCCCACGGAGGTTGTTCGACATAAAATTCTCCGCTAGTACCCCATTTAAGAAAGCACTCTTTCGTCCATCCGATACCACAAAGTGAACCCTACGTGGGAAGCATATGCCGCGAAATAACCGAATGGCTTCTAAGCGGCCCGGTGCAAAGGTCTCATCATAATCAATTCTTTCGATTGTGAATACCCCTTAGCAACAAGTCTTGCCTTTTTTCGGTGATGGTTTTTTTCTCATCTCTCTTGTTCTTGAATACCAACCGTGCCAATAACTTCTTGATGAATTGGTCTATCTACCGGTTCCCAAACTTGATTTCTCTCAAACCGTTTCTAGCTCTCCTCCTGCATGGCTAGAATCCGACTTTAAGGTCTTGTAGAGCTTCCTCTATTGTTGTTGGTTCCTTCATGACAGATAACAACAATACATGGCACTTTCACCAATCGATGTCTAGTTTTAACTTTATCGGATGGGTCTCCGATTATCGGATCGGTTGGATGGTGGTTATCCAGTCCTTACATTCGATTTGCGTCGGTTTGGAGAACATCGTCCGTTTCGATAAAATTTCATTACTAGCGATTGGGAGTGGTCCGAAGTTATGATCCACTTGATAAGAACAAGTCTCGATTGATGTTGGACTCATCATGTGTCGATGTGTCTGCTCGTGGGAACTTTAGATGTTCCCCCGAACCGGATAGTTCGATTGATCTTATCTCGGTATGTATCGGTTTCTTCATCGGCGATTTTTTCGTACCTTAGGATCTGAATGATCCGGTGAATCGCCTAGATCCGGAATGTATATTATTCTGATTTTCGATTCTTTTTCCTTGATTATCAGCTGATCCATTTTCTGAACATCAGGTTCTTGTTGATCAGGTACATCTTGTTCTGCGGCAGATTTCTCTTGTTCAGAAGATGCTTCATCAAAGACTATATGGGGTGTTTCTTCCACAAGTAGGGTTCGTCTGTTGTAAACCCTGAAAGCCTTGCTAGATGAGGAATATCCTAAGAATATACCGTCATCTGACTTGGCCTCAAAAGTCTTCAACTAACTCTTCCCATTGTTGTGTATGAAACACTTACACCCAAAAACATAGAAGTAAGAGACACGAGGTTTTCTGTCCTTCCACAGTTCATAGGGTGTTTTGTAGTGAGCCTTAGTGGAAGACATCATTACGAGTGTGGCATGCAAGATTGATTGCTTACCTGAAAATGGCTTGGTATTGCATGTTCAGCTAACATCGTGCGAGCAGCTTTTTTGAGAGTTATGTTCCTCCGTTCAGCTACTCCATTTTGTTGTGGCGTCCTTGCAGCTGATGTTTCATGCTGTATACCAAACTTAGAGCAAAAATCAGTAATAAAAGAGTCGTAAATTTGCATTTTATCTCGATTCGATTTTTACTACTGCCGACACCCTTCTCATTTTGTAATCTTTTTAGCGACTCGGGTATCTTCATTTGTCGTCTCATTCTTCTTATGTAAGAATATAACCCAGGTAAACTTGGAATAGTCATCCACGATTACCAGAGTATATTTGCGTCCGTTGAAACTGACTGGTGTAACTGGTCCAAATAGATCCATATGGAGCATTTTGCAAGATCTGGATGGATGCCGGTCCGGGAATTCCCTTGAATGAAGCTTTGACTGTTTTTTCCTTCCGACATGCAAGACATATCCGATCCTTTGAAAATACTTCATTCGGAAGTCCTTCCACTAGAGACATCCTTGCTATCTTATTAAGAGTTTTAAAGTTAGGATGGCTCATTCTTTTTGTGCGAGCCACCGCTACTTTTGGAACTCTTGACAATCAGCATGCATTTCTTGGCAAATTTGTTCAATCATTTATGTAAATAAATCCTTTCCTTGAACCGATTAGCAAAATCATTTGAGTGGCTCGATTCTTGATAGTGCATTGATCGATCGAGAACTCAACCTTTGAATCCGTTTGTCGTGAGAATTGTGAAACCGATAATAGGTTGAGCTTCGGACCTTCGACATCTGAGACTCCGATTATTTGTACATCATCATTCTCTAAGGTTCCGAATCCTTTGGTATAACCAAAGTTATCATCACCGAAAGAGTACACGGGGGCCTTCGTTTCTATGTAAGAGCCGAGGAGGTGTTTGCTTCAAATCATGTGCCTTGAGCATCCACTATCGATGTACGGATAGTTGCTTGCACACCTCCTTTGTTGGCGGACCACGCGAACCTCGCAATCGGATCGGGCTTTAGGTACCCCTTTTGGATTGGGTCTGAGGGGTTAGGATTAGTTTTGGGGATCCATACAAAAGCGAGCACTTCTATTGTGATCGGTTAGATCGGAAGCCTGATTTGTCTCCCATACATCAACATAATCATACATCTCTTTATATGCTTTTTGTTTTGTATGATTATTAGTGTGAACCTTGGATGAATTAGAAGATTTGGGATTTATCTTTTCTATTCGTCTTCTTTTTATCCAGTGTGGTTCAGGTGCAATGAGCCCTAGATTTCTGATTATAGGGGTAGGTACGACTGCTACCATCAAAAGATTCATATCTTTTCGGCATAGGTGGTTTTTGCAGTTTACCTGAAGCATGCTTATTAGGCAGCTGACCTTGATTGGGTCTCAGATTGTACTTCCCTTTTACAGGTTGTCTTTTTCGATTTCGATCCATTGATTAGGTTGAGGTTTCTTCGTAAGAACTGGGTTCTCTGTTGATTCCTCGGTGATGCTTTTACCGATTGGGGTCCATTTTTTGTTCCCCTTACGGTTAGGCACCGCCTTTACCCGCTCAACTGGTCATTTTCCCTTATTAGATACATGTTTGGCTTTTGGTGTATCTTTGTCAGAAACTCGTCTGATTACACCTTTTTGAGATGAATCAGTCGGGGCTTTTGAGGATGTGGAAGGGTTCTCATAGCCAAGTCCCTTCTTATTAATCGTTGTTCGAAAATAGGCGTTCATGTCTTGAACGGTTTTAGATGATTTTGAAAAAACCTCCTTTTTCTTACGCAGATTATCCTCGAGATGATTTTAGACTTTCATGCTTTTGGAACAATTTCATCGAATTTTGCTTGCGATGGATTTTGAAGTCATCACTTCTTGTTTTTGTTAATTACCGGTGATCTTTGATCTGCTTCTCCGATCGAAGCTTTAACCGAGAATTTTAAATTCTCTCGGTTGCGAAAGGCGATTTCAAATTGATCTAAGTTCGAGAGGCTTTACATAGATCATTTTCTTTAGCAAGTCGATTATTTACGGTCCTCGACTTATCATTTTCAAACTTCCACTATAGCATAAGTGTCTCTCTTGCATTGGAGAGATCCTCAAGCAATTGCTCGAGTAGAGCTGCTTGGTCAATCTCCCCAAGAAGGTGTGCTAATGATAGCAGTGTAGAAAGCGAGCGAAAGGGTTTGGAGGTTACCTCAGATTGGTCCTCCTGGCCATCAAAGCGAGATCTCATCAAATGCTCAAGAGAAAATCGGATCTTCATTTTCATAGAAGTCAACAAAGCTCTTCGATCGGTAGAAGTCTTCTCAGAGGAGTATCCAGAGTCCTCGGAGGGCGGATAGAGTCGTCAATTCTCGACGATCGGCAACCATGGCTCTTCCGTCCCTATAACGTTGCTCTCTTCGTTCTCTTTTCTTCCCTTTTCTCTTGGCGTCCAGTCCAGGCAATCTGCGCTTATAGTGACTGGCTTCTCAGCGGTTGAAGCCGCGTTCCTTGATCCAATCGAACCTTTCCTTCCGGTGAATCACTCCGCCTCTGTATGACCTATCGGTGATTTCCCTTTTCGATAGTAATCCGAGCTTCTTCATGCGATTGGTTATCTCTTCCTTCCTCGGTCGATTATCTCTTTTCCTTTCATCTCTGTGATCCTCCGATCATCGATCGATTCTTCCGGAGATCATTGGGCTGATCTCCTATCTCTCCCTCATTTATGTTGATAGTCCTTATAAAATCTTCGATACTTACCAAGTTGGACGTTTGACTTCTCAAGCTTTCTACGGTAAGCAGAGCGATCTGTTTACGCCGACTCATTATATTCCCAACGGGTTCGTTGGCCTTCGTTCTATTTCTTTGGTTGCCTTAAAAGCAAGCCCGATTTTGAAGTTGAGGCTTGGCGGGCACCTCATCTTCATCGAACTTGTCTCTCTCAATCAAATCGAACTCGTGAGCTTTAAGGCTCAAGAATAAGCTACTTGGCTTCATTTTTGAAATGTCTTGGCAATCCTTGATTACCGTGACCTTCATATCCCACTTCTTGGTGAGAGACCTTAGGATTTTGTAGTTGATATCTTTATCGGACATCTCACTACCAAGTTCTCGAAAGCTTGTTTATAGACATTGTAATTCTTCCATCGAGTTTACCGTTGATGGTTTCGTTTAGCGACATCTTGAGCTTTTTGAACTTTACCAGTTAAACTTGTAGAATTTGTCTTTTTATCATTCATTTCCTCGATATTTCAAACGGAGTATCACATTGCTTTCGCATGATTTGAGATACTTAATCTTTTCTTTGGTGACCTTATCCATTGTTTTCATGATAATATGCCTTGCAATACTATCTAGAGTATGCGATTTCCTTTCCCTCTGCATCCATCAAATTTGGGCTTTTTTCGCACAAGACTTCAAGGGGCAAAAGTCTGAATCTCCTCCGACTGCAGGGTTGTCATAATAAATGATGATGGGTCCTCTTTTCGACGACTTCCATCATTCTCGCTTTCGATCGAGCCTAGATGGTTGGACATATATATGGCCCAATCTGCATACTCATCGATTGAGAACTTGCAGATCATGATACATTCCCCGAGGTGTTATCCATTTGAGTGATTTTGGAAAATGAATGGGTGTTAAAAACGGTTTTTCAGATCGATTCGATTGACCACAAAGATTCTTCCTCAAGAATCGATGATACACCGAAGTCGATGGTGCAGAGAACCAACCGCTCGATACCACTTGTAGGTCGAATGGGTTTAGTGAGGCGAAGTCTAGAGGGGGTGAATAGACTTACGAAAACTTTTGTCTGCAGATCAAGTGTGAGGGCGAAATTAGCGATCGAGTCGCGAGTGAATCGGTTTGGGCTGATAACCAACTTCTTGTCGCTGAAGCCGGTCGATTCGAGAATCTCGGTTTAAGCGATGTGTGCGGAAGCTTAAGTTTTACCCGTGTGAAAAACCGGTTTTGATAAATCGATTCCAAAGTTAGTCTTTTAATCCGGTTGGTGAAGTGTCGGGTTTGATCGGATCGTAATCTTGGTGCTAAATCGATCTCAACTTGGAATATGTATGCGCTTTTAAAGGTTGTGTGCGATTGTGTGAATAAGTTAATCAAAGCAAAGAGAGGCACACAAGATTTATAGTGGTTCGACAAACCATCCTACGTCCACTCTTCCCTATCACAAAGGGGCACCTACTTAACCAATCTGGACTTAGTTTTATGTGTTAGTCCAACACAAGATTAACCGACTAGATGTTTAAAGAGTTCACACTCAACCGATCCCGTAAATCGTAACTAGAAACCCTAGTGCGAAATCTTGCTAAACAACTTAACCTAACTTGGGATTTGGGTAAGATTGTTTTGTTCAACTATGAAATCTTTTCTTGCGTATAAGTTGACCCTAGCGCCTAGATGAAAAGATTTCTATGCTAAGAACTTATGGGATGAACACTTAATAAAAATAATCTTCTTGATCGTGTTCTTGTAAAGGAAATCAAATTAGCTTTGAGCTTCTTGATTGTTAGGTGTTTTTCCGTCGTTTCACTCTAAAGTGTAATCCCATATATATATAGACCTTGAAATCAAAGAGCCGTTGGAGAGCAATTTGAATTTCGGGCTATATTTGTAGACTTGCAGGCTTGATGTGACGAGCCGAGGAATGTGGCATGGTAAAAAGCGTGAATTTGTACTTTTGGCCGTTCGAGAGAGGTAGCATCAAATCCCATGATTGCGGCTCGATCATCGTGTCTTGTTCTTATTGGATAAGCGGACTCACTTTTCAATTGAAGTTCTTCCAACTAAGCTTGACATTCTTCTTGTTCGGATCATCGACGTATGATTAGGTGAAACATCGATTTCACTGGTGGTGACCGATCGGTCGAAGCGATCGATCTACGATGGAGTCTTACGGTCTTTGGTTGACTTAGCTTCAACTAGCGGACTCGGTGATGTAGGTCTTACGGTCCGATCTTCCGAAGTCATCGATCTACAAGTATTTCGAGTTTGAGCTTCATGACTTGGTGAGATATCGACTAGATCGGATCAATCGATCTTTCGTACTTCTCTAGCATTACGGCCCGTCCGGATATCAATTTGTTCTTTGAGTCTTGGATCGACCTATACATATTGAGTTCCCCCTCAATATGTGACCTATCTATTACATCGGTTGTTCTATCTGAAGAATTATCAATTTGGTCTCCTATAGCGGGTAATATAAACATCAGTCAGCTAACAGGTCTGACTGGTCCTATTACATGTGTTTTTGGAACTTTCATCAAAACTATAAATTTCCCAACAATAAATAATATTTAGTTAAAATAAAATCATACAACTTATGCTCAATATTTTTTTAAACATTTCAAGAAACGTTTACCAATTTAAAAAAATATCTCATTTAATTCATGTTAAAACATTATTACATTTACAATTTATCTTTTTTTAATATTAAAGTGACTAAAATTTTATCATTATCACAATATATAACAACTAAAAAATAAATTATTAATACATATTCCTCAAAAGAAAAGAAAAAATATTGAGAAAACAATGTAGATATTTAACACTGAATAAGTTAAATAAATAAAAATATTAAATAAAAAAAAACCATATTCAGATGATTAAATTTTAAATTTTTGTGTATGAGAGCCTCAAGAAAGCACATTCAAAATTACAATAAAATAAAATCTTTGTTGCGGATGAAATTCTTAAACCTCAATATTTTAATTAAATTATAATAAGAAAAAAAAAGGAGAGACACGATAGTTCAAGAAAATTTTTTATATCAAGTTTTATCTTAATTTAATAACTGAATATAGAGTGTGGTGATGAACTTTAATTTTAAATTGGGATTTATAAATTAATATAAAATAAAAAATAATATTGGGTTGGACTTAAATTCGTATATTGAATTTTATTCACGTGTTACATACAGATATATAACAGGTTAGTGGGGGCTTGCACTGGGCTGGAGCCCGGTGCAGCCCTCCTTATGATCCGTCCCTGATAGAAATAGAATATATGAAATATATTCAAGATTGTATCTTGGGAAGATACAAAGAAATTTTCTAATCCTAATATTGCACCAAAATTTTCGCCCCCCTTGTGCCTATATATAGGGGATGAATTTTTCATCCCCAAGACAATTTCATGTGTTGGAAAAATTAGAAATCCACAAAGGTGGTGACATATATTTTTCTTTTTCCCTTTTGTTAATTGTTTGCCAGCTTCCTACCACCGGATTGTTGAACAAGGACGTGGGAATAATAAAGAAGGACTTTGGGTGTGTTCGTTGAACCTTTGCTCATTTGTCTCCGTTTAATTCGCCAAAAAGGTACGCCTTACATAACTCCTAGAAATCCACATGTGTAGGATTTACGTGATTTTATTATATGCATGATGTGTTGTTGTTATTTGATTATTATTTGAATTAATACAGGATTAATTCATGCTAGTAATAATTAAATAATTTAAATTTGTATTAAATTGCACCTAGAATAGATCCGGGCACCCTATTTCCCAACACCCACACCTCCTGATACTCTAGAAACATTCTCTCTACCACCTCGACCTCCTATCCAATAATCACCCCCATCGCCACTGCTTGCCAAGTCGTCCCCTCATGTCGGTCCTTCGCCTGACACTCAAGCACTGCCTCCACCACAATCAGGGTCGACTCACCAAATGACTACACGCTCCAAGAATAACATTCACAAACCAAATCCGAGGTATTGCCTAATGTCTTCAATTTCTCTTGATGTTGAGCCTTCATCTGTTACACAAACCCTTTATGATCCTCGGTGGCGTGATGCCATGTATTCTGAGTTCACTGTTTTACTCAAGAATGACACATAGGATCTTGTTCCTCCCACTTCCTCACATAATGTGGTTGGATGTAAGTGGGTATTCCGAATCAAGCGCAAACCTGATAGTGTTGGGAGATGAATTTAATAAAGAAGTTTTGATTAGATCCCAAAAACCTTCAGTATGACATGTTCAGAATAATCTTGATAGACTGAGTCAGGTTTCAGTATAGATTGTTCAGGAAGTTATCTGCACCATGTATAGTCAGCAGATATAGATAAGGTAAATGGCGAAGACATCAAGACTCATTAAATGGCGAAGACATGAAGACTCGAAGATGTCATGAAGACATCAAGACTCAAGAAGTTGTCAAGACATCAAGACTCAATATGTCATCAAGGCAATCAAGACTCAAGAAGTTGTCAAGACATCAAGACTCAAGAAGTTGTGAAGACATCAAGACTCAAGATGTCATCAAGACATCAAGACTCAAAGATGTCATCAAGACATTGAAGACTCAAGAAGTTCTTTCAAGACATTGAAGACTCAAAGATGTCATCAAGACTCGTAAGATATCAAGACCCAAAGAGGTTATGAAGACTCAAGAAGATATGAATACTCAAGATAACCCGAATGTTCGGAGGCAATGCGCATATAATCTATCCAAGACTACAAAAACCGAGAAAAACACAAATATTCGAAAAGTAGATATTGCCCAAAACATTCATACGCAGACAAAAGGAACTAAGTCTAAGTGTTGTTTAAGGTTGTCTCATTCGGAGAGATTGACCAAAAGAGTCGTTTTGTTTGTCTACATTCATCAAGACAAGAACCAATCGAGAGGAAGACAACATCAGTACTTTCATCGACCTTCGAAAGCGACGGGACCACTGAATCGTGTCAAGAGTACTAAGTTCCGCATCGCAAAAATTGGTGATTGGCTACATATTCGCATATTTCCTAAAACATGCAAGGGAGTATTCAAACCCTAAATATAGTCGTTCATCAAACACCAGAAGAGGAAACCCTTGATACTATCTCCTCCAACGGATAGTTTTTCAAGAGTGACCTTGGTGAAGTTGCCTATAAATACCAGTGACCCTTTACATTGAGAGGTTACCGGGAAAATTTCAAAAGCAACTCAAGAGCTCATTCAGATATTGCAAATTGAAGCACTCGAAAAACCCTAGAATTTCCCAAGTGTTTCACATTGGAGAGAGCTCATTCACTAAGCCTAGATTGATAAGAAATATCCAAAGCTTAGTAGAGATATCCCAGCCTTTGCATCTGTTCTTATTGTAAAGGATATCTCACCCTAGTTGGAAACCAACCCAAAATCCAAACCCTTTGTTAAGGTAGTTTGTGTGTGATTTGTTGGTGAGTTAGAGTTGTAAAGAGTTAGTAAGCTACAGTGAGTTATCCAGAAAACTCTAGAGAAGAAGTTAGTAATCTACATGTGGTAGTCTGAACACTTATGTGTATCTGAGTTAGTAAGCTGTAGTGAGTCAGCCAGAAAACTCAAGGTAGAAAAGTGAGTAAGCTACTGGTGAGTTAGTTTTAAAGCATTAGGAAGTGGTTAAGGAATTTCTCTCGAAGATCGAGAGAGAGTGGGCGTAGGAGCTTGAGTCTCGAACCACTATAATTCTTTGTGTTGTTTTGCTTTTACATCTTTGCATTATTATCATTGCATGTTTTTTCTTTGAAAGCATAGTTCATTCGATATTCGGTTGGAACCAATCCATCGAACTTGCATCAAACCGATCACAACCTTAATCCTTTGTTTTATTGATGGGAAGATTTTCTGCAAAGCTAAAAACGAGTATAAACTTAGGGCCAACCATTCCGCACACTTGAGTAGCTAGAACAGATAGTTATCAAACTGAACTAAATCTACTGAGGGTTCAGTAAGATAATTATCTGATCCAAGAGCCTCAGGATCTCTGATAAACTCAAACCTCGGTTAGGCTGTCTGAAGCTTCGAAATTTTCGAATCATTGTCTCGATGAGACTTTGACTCGGGGCAATCCGTGCTTCTCCGAGGCAAAATCATCGGGATAACTGACCCATCGACCTCGATGAAAGAAAAGTTTTAAAATCCGAACACGTGTATTCCCCCCCATACACATGTGAGACTCGTTAGCACCGGGACCAACAAGTGGTATCAGAGTAGTGGTTCATTTTGACCACTTGCTTTGGTAGCCATAGTCTATTTTGCTGAAAGACTTTGGTGGTCTACTGAATAGATCTGTTTCTTCGATATCTTACAAGGCTCGATCATCATGCCTTCTAAGAAACTTCCTATGTTCTCTGTTGAGAGCTATGACCTATGGAGATTGAGAATCGCAGGCTCATCGTATTCAAAAAACATGAAAGAATGTGAAGAGTGATTTAGAAGGACCATTCAAATTTTGTTGTGAATCCGGAATCACCGATCTTGAGAGGAATGATCGAGATGAATTTCCAAAGCACGATGATCAACTTACTCGATGAGAAAGTTAGTCAATCTGGACTACATTGCTAAAGATACTTTGTATAGCACTATTCATGATGGTGTTATGGGGATGATTTCTCACTGTGAAACTGCTAAAGAAATATGGGACATACTTGTTGTTATGTGTCAAGGAACATATCATATTAAGGAAAACAAACTTTCTATTGCTATTGGAAAGTTTGATAGCTTTGAAATGGAAGATAGTGAATCCATTGACAAACTTGAGGTCAGATTCACTAGCATCATGAATGATCTGAGTGCTCTTGGGAAAAGATACCCACAGAGAGAAGTGGCACTGAAAATTCTTAGAGGAATATCTAAGAAATGGAATATACATGCTGTGGTGATTGAAAACACCAAAAATATTGATTCCATGCCATATCAACAAGTTTTCTCTGAACTAAAAGCTTATGAGTTTGTGATTGACAAGAAAACTAAGAAATCTGACAGCAAAGATGATTCTTCATCTAGCAAGAATGTGGCTTTCAAAGCCAAAGAGAAATCCTGTAAGTCTAGAGAGTCTTAGAACTCACTTGCCAAAAATCAGGATGAGCAGGAGGATAAGCTAGTACTGATGGCAAGGAGGTTTGAAAGACTCAATAGCAGATATGGGAAATATAAGAAATATTACAGGAATCACAGGTACAAGAGAGACTCAGAAGCTGAGGACAGATACACTGAGAAAAGGAAGGACCAGAAAGCTGAAGGATCCTCATCCAAGAAGAAGGACTCCAAGACCAAGTAGGAAAGTGATCAGGATGATGATACCAACAGATGCTACAACTGTCAGAAGAAAGGTCACTTTCAATATGGTATCCGAAATGAAAGTGCTAAAGAAAGAAAGGAGAGACAAGCCAAGAGAGACAGGAAGATCTCCAGCAAGAAAGCTATGATTGCAGAAGAGGAAGAACATTCTGAAGAAGGTTCCAGTTCCTTAGATGAAATTTTCTCAGACAGTGACAGTGATGATGTTTGTCTTATGGCTGTGGAGGAGGTAATTTCTTCTATCTCTGTTGTTGCTCCTACACAAGCACATGAGTTCTCAAGTTCAACTGTAAACAGTAACTTTGACCTGATGGATTTGTTTGAGAATCTTATGAAGGACTATTCTGTGTTACAAGAACTACTCACTGAAACTCAAGAGCAGAACATGGAACTGACTGCTAAGAATCTGAAGTGGAAAGACTCTAAAAATGCTGAGATCACTTCTCAATTGATGGGAACTACTGATGAACTGGATGTTCTGAAAGTACAACTCTCTGAAAAAGAGAAGGTGATAGAGATCTTGAATGGAAATTAGAGAAATCCACTAAAGAGATTCAGCTTATCGGAACTGAGTTCAATGACCTCTTTGAGAAGCATGAAACTCTAAAGAAATGTGAGGATAGTGCTCAGAGAAAGTTAGCTCTATTGAATTCTGCATCTAAAGTGATAGATGAAATTCAGAGTTATCAAAGACCTGCAACTATAAAAGTTGGATTGGGATACATTCCAGGGGGAACCTCACAAGGTCTTCTGAATGCTGCTTCTAGTAGCACCAAGACTGTCTTTGTTAAACCAGTGGCATCTAATCTTCTTACTGAAGAGTTGCCCGAGTTTTTAGACAAGAGTAAAGGACCTATGGTTTTGAGAAAAATCAAGGTTCGGGGAAGAAAGCCCGAGACCTCGGGAAAAAGGCTAGAAAACACGAACATTCAAGAGGGAAATTTTCGAGCCAATGCTTCAAAGCCTC
Organism: Stenogyne calaminthoides; assembly: GCA_037126765.1. Lineage (NCBI taxonomy): Eukaryota > Viridiplantae > Streptophyta > Magnoliopsida > Lamiales > Lamiaceae > Stenogyne > Stenogyne calaminthoides. The sequence goes on along the minus strand of JBBCBC010000026.1, from coordinate 15,759,434 downwards.
GGGCTAAGAATATCAACCTAAAGAGATCTGCCTTTGAACCATCAGGAGGAATTTTTCGGAAGAGAAACACTCAATGAGAGATATTCTGTTGAAAAGACCAAGTGCTCGGGGACTTGAGAGACCCCAATTTTCCGTGACAGCAACCCAAACCCCACTTGCCTAAGGGTAAAGGTTTCCTGAACCCAAGTCAGCAGAGACAGAGACCAGCTGCATAAAAGCTAAGGCACTTGAACAAAAGGCCTGAACCCCAGAAGAACTCTAAGACTTATGTTCATGCTAAGGCTGACACTCATGCACGTGATATCGCCAAGGCTCTAGGGTGGTGAATGTGTATGTAGATGTTTATGGGAGACAAATCAGCCACTCTAAAGTAATTAGAGTTGTTAGGCAGATTTGAGTTCCAAAAGGTACAGCTAACCTGGTAGGACCCTACACCAAATGGGTACCTAAGAACTTATCTGTTTTTCAGGTGAAGGAAAATGGCACTGAGCTGAATGAAAACAACATAGCACTGATGAGTGGAAATGAATTGGCTCCTGCTGTATGATATCTGGACAGTGGATGTTCAAGACATATGACAGGATATAAGCAACTAATCACTGACTATGTTGAGTAAAAAGGCCCTTAGATCACATTTGGAGACAATTCCAAAGGACAAACTGAAGGATATGGAACTCTTGAAGTTGACTCTGTTCATATCCATGGTGTTTCATATGTGTCTGGTCTAAAGCATAACTTGCTTTCTATCAGTCAATTCCGTGACAAAGGATTCAGTGTTGAGTTCTCAAAGAACTTATGTTATGTAAAAGACAATACTTCACAGAAAATTTTACTGACTGATACTAGAAAAGGAAATGTGTATCTTGCTGATTGGAGTTCAACTCCTAAAGATACATGTTTGGTTGCAAAAAGTTCCACTGATACTAGTTGGTTGTGGCACAAAAGAATGAATCACTTAAACTTCAAAACCCTGAACAAACTTGCAAGATTAGCACTTGTAAGGGGGTTACCCAATGAAGTGTTCAGTAAAGATCATGTATGTGATGCTTGTCAGAAAGGAAAACAAATCAGAGCATCTTTCAAAAGCAAAGTAGATGTTTTCTCGATAGAATACTACAACTGTTACATATAGATCTCTTTGGTTCAGTAACACCTGTGAGCACTAATGGCAGAAAATATACACTTGTGGTAGTTGATGACTACTCTAGATACACATGGGTCATATTCTTACTCAGTAAGAAAGGGTCTCAGACAAAACTACCTGAACTACTGAAAAGTCTCAGTACTGAAAAGAATCTGAGTGTGGTCAAAATCAGATCAGATAAAGGAACTGAGTTTATCAATCATATCATATCTGATTATTGTGCAAACAAATGGAATAGCTCATGAAACATCGACTTTCAAGGACCCCACAACAGAATGGTGTTCTTTGAAAGAAGAAATAAGACTCGAAAAGAAGTTGCCAAGGACAATGATTCTTTGGTCGATATTCCTAAGAGATTTTGAAATTTGAAGCTATCAACACCGCATGCTACTCTCGAAACAGATCCATCTTGACCAAGAACCAAGGAAAAACTCCATATGAGTTGTGGAATGAAAGGAAGCCTCTTGTTTCTTTTTTCTTTTCGTGTGTTTGGTTGCAAGTGTTTCATACACAATAATGGTAAAGATCGGTTGAAAACTTTTGATAGTAAAAGTCGATGAAGGGATATTCTTAGGATATTCGAAGTCGGTAAAAGCCTTCGAGTTTACAAGCTGTAGGACTCTTATTGTGGAAGAAACACCTCATGTTGTTTTTGATGAATCTACTTGTGTTCGGAAGAAACAGAACATGACTTCGGGAGAACCGATCGAGAGAATCCCCGGACTTAGCTTTGAAAAAGAATGATAAAACATCCTCTCGAACACGAAAAGAAGAAGTCGGTCACTTTCTATGAATGGAGTGAATCGGACTCGAGACAAAGAAGTCGAGGATGGAAAAAAAACTCGGGATGGAAATTCTCCTTTGAAGGAAAGCCAACACTTTGAAAGTCGACCAATCTAAACATACACCGATTCGGACTTCGGGTATGTAATGCCGATGAAGAAGTGGTCACATGGTGAGGCAATCTCGAATCTATCAACCAATGGGGGGAACAAATGTCTCGACAATGTTCTCGAATGGAATTTCCCCGAGGAAGATGATTCTCTTTCTCCTTTTCTGTTGTTCCCTGAATTTAATGAACTACCTGAACCTAACATTTCTGATGTTGAGGATACTACTGAGGGGGAACATCTAGGAGAAAATGGTTGGATAGTCATCCTACAAGTCAGATTGTGGGTGATCTATCAGATGGTGTCAAAACAAGAAGGTTCCATGGAGAAAGTGCTTTGTTCTCTTTGCTTCCTATATCCGAAAAAGAACCTAATGAGATTGAAGAAGCTCTACAAGATTCATTTTGGATTACTGCTATGCAATAAGAGCTGAATCAGTTCTCAAGGAATGAAGTTTGGGAGCTAGTGGATAGACCTAAGAGGCACAATGTGATTGGAACTAAGTGGGTGTTCAAGAATAAGTGAGATGAAAACAACAACATTGTGAGAAACAAGGCAAGGCTAGTTGCACAAGGTTATTCCCAAGAAGAAGGGTTGGATTATGATGAAACCTTTGCACTGTTGCAAGACTAGAAGCCATCGATTGTTTCTTGCATATCTTGCCCACATGAAATTCACGATCCATCGGATGGATGTGAAAAGTGCATTTCTGAATGGTGTGCTTAAGGAAGAGGTTTATGTGGAACAACCTCCCGGTTTGGCACAAAATGACCAAGTTTCAATGTGCTCGGAAAGCCTTGTATGGTCTTAAGCAAGCACCCGAGCATGGTATGATACCCCTTTCTCGGTTTCTCATTGACCATGGTTTTATCAAAGGAATTTTTGATAGGACTCTGTTCGGGGATAGAAGATGGGAAAGACATCTTACTTGTTTGATTTATGTAGATGACATCATATTTGGATCTCCAAATCATCAATTTGTGTGAAAAGTTTTCTACCCCGATGAATGGAAAGTTTGAGATGTCAATGATGGGGAGATGAATTTATTTCTTGGACTTGGTGAAACAAACTAAGGAAGGAATTTTCATCAATCAAGCAAAATACACCGAGATCCGATTGCAAAGTATGGTGTATGAGATTGCAATCTGATTAGAATTCTATGAATACTAACTACAAGATGGATCTTGATCACGAAGACAAATCGATAAATCACAATTGATTATAGAGGATCATTGGATCATCGCTATATCTCATGACAAGTAGGCATGATATAACATTTCTTTGTTGGGATATGTGCAAGATACCAAGCTAATCCTAAATTTAGTCACATGGAGGCCGCCAAAAAGATTAAGAAATATCTTAAAGGCCTTTGTGAATAGAGGATTATGGTATCCGGTGATGATAACCTTGAATTAACTTGGTTATTGAGATGTCGATTATGGAGGATGTAGAATTGACAGGAAGTCTACCACAGGAACTTGTCAATTTCTTGGAAGTAAACTGATATCATGGTTTTCAAAGAAACAAACCTCAGTAGCAACTAGTACTATTGAAGCTGAATACATGGTTGCAGGAAGCTGTTGTGCACAGATTCTTTGGCTCAGACAACAATTGAGGGATTATAAGATTATAGCCAATGAAGTACCTATATTTTGTGATAATAATAGTGTAATTGCTATTACAAAAATCCTGTATTGCACACCAGATGTAAGCATGTTGATATCAGACATCACTTCATCAGAGATCATGTTGAGAAGAAAGACATCTGAATGGAGAAAATTCATACTGATAAACAGAGAGTTGATATATTGACTAAACCTTTGGCTGAATCAAGATTTCAGGATCTATCAGTTGAATTAGGTATGTTGGATCCAGGTGAATAAAGCAAATCTGAAAAATTGAAGGTTTTCAGATGCATGAAGTTTTCTCTGGTTTTTACTGAAAAACTCAGGATAAAATTGAAAGTACTGAACACTGAGTCTTGGGAAACTCAGTTATCCTGAAGATCAGTACTCAGTGTTATACTGACATTTTATCAAGGTCAAAACTCAGTAAGACTGATGGAGAAAATTAGTCTAAAGAAGTATTGACTCATGCAACACATTTATTGTCTAACTGAATCTCAGTGGTCATTGATAATAAATGACAAAACACCTGAAGAAATAATTGGGCGGGACCTTTGAAATCCACGAGGAAAGTCAATGGTCTGCAGGAACAGTAATATCACCAATAGGGATAAATTGGCGGCTTAGTATTTGCGAAATCGTCCTTTCATATACCCGTTTTAGTCGGTTTTTAATCTAAACCGTCGATTTTTTCATCTACGTGATTTTCCATAAATCAAAATCCCATATCCATTGGAAAAATTTCTTTCAAAGCCTTATTCCAAAAAGCCTTCATCTTCACAAACACTCTGCTTCGAAACCCTCGATTGCTCAGAAATTTTCACCTATCTCAAAACCTTTCACTAGAAATTCTCCAAAAATGACACTTTCTGTATACGACAAACTCGCCATTTCCAATAAACCTTGGTACGAATATGTCATTACTCTAGAAAGCTCGTCCAATTCAACTCACGAGGAGGAGGCGTTACATATGATTCGTTTGGCAAAGCTTACATGCCTGGTCGCGAATCAACCAGAGGCCGAATATGCGAAAGAGGTAATTGAGTTTATCTCTAATATGCAGTTAGATGATGAGAATTGCATAGAATCTCAGATTACAGTCTCGCATTTGGAGCATGGTTAGAAATATGTGAATTTTGTTAGGGAATTATATATTATTCCTAAGAATCTAAATGCCATATATGAGTTAAGTGATAGAGGTGAAGACCCTACGGTATACATGATAGGTAGGGAACAAGAATACTTGGATAAAATTACTGAGCATCCAGTAAAGTTTGAAGTTACTCTGAATAAGAGGCATTTGAAGCCTAAATATCGAGTATTGTTGGATATTGTAAGCAAATGCATCATGATTAGATCTGGTAGTTTCGAACAGATAAGCACGCATAAGTTAAGGCTAATGGCGGCGATTGAAGATTCACCTTCCACGGCATTCAATTGGTTGCACTATTTGATCAAGGTGGTGAGTGATCAAGCCAAACAAATTCAGAAGGTGAATGGCTCTGTAGTTATCAAAGGAAAGATTCTACATGCAACCAAGATTGCATTTATCTTGGAAATGTGCAAAGAAGAGGAGGACATCTTTGCCGATTCTACTTCCTTTCCAAAGTCAAAAATCATGTTCAAACCAACAAAGAAGACTTTGAGAGGAAAGAAAGAGAAAAACTTTGAGTCTTAGGAGGAGACTGCTGAAGAAGAAATTGTTGAAGAAGCCAGACAAGCTAGGGGGAAAGCCCTGATGCAAGTTAAAAGAGAGAAAGGAGAGAAACTAAAAAAAAAAAGACCTGGCTCCTCGGAAGCCGAAGGCTTCAATCTATTCTTTGAGAAGGAGGCCGGTGACATCAAGAAGAAACTCAACCTGAAGGCCAGCAAGGGTTGAAATCTCCACTTCAGGTTCTTGCTCAGGTAGTGACAAATGTGTAGGAGCAAGAAACTGAGGAACAAGTTTTTTCTGAGATACTCGAAACCTCTCTGAGCTCAGATAAAATCTCTCAGGAAATCTTCAAGGGACCTCAGATCCCTACTGAAGAAAGACACATTAGGACTCGGATCATCCGAACCTCGTGAATTCTTGAACTTGGATGCGCTTATGAATGAACCATTTCTAGATCCATCAGCTCTAGAACTCATACACTCTGAATCTAATGCTTCTGAAAGCCCAAGATTGAAGAAGGGAGAAGCCGAAGAGACTGAATGGCGAAGCAAGGGGGAGCGGTTAATCTTAGACAGATACCCTGAGCTGAATGCATATCCTGACCTTCAGGATATGTTCTTCAGGCTCAGAACCACAGTGTATATTCTCAATCAAACACTCCGGAGATCTTTGAACATTGCTTCATCTGAGAGGAGAAGAGTGGTGGAATCTTTGAGGCAATTACCTTCGATTGAATTCTCGGGTTTCGGAAAAACCAAGCCGAGAATGAAAGTCACGATTTTGATGAATTAGTGAAAATGAAGCTAATTTGAAAAAGAAAGCTACTGAAGGAGTTGATGCTTCCAGCTCCCATGATCAAAATAAAGATAAAGATAAGGGAGATGATGCAGAAAAAAAATCTGAGAATGAGAAGGAACCTCAGATAGATACTGAGAAAGAGAAGGAAACTGAGAGTCAGATGGGGACGGATATCGATCTTTGAACTAATCGATATCAAACAACCTCAGACTGAAGTTAACATTCTTCAGGTACCTTTTGGCACTGTTATACATTATGCCAAAGTTACTGAAGTACCTAGCTTTAAATCTGATGTTTATGATATGCAGACTGAGGCTCAGTTGGAAAATGTTGTACAAACTCCAGTGGTTGATTTCACACCAATCTTGGATGAGTTAAAGAAGATAGAGCCAAGGATGGAAGAGATACTGGCAGGTCAATCTCAAAAGCTTGAGAATCTAAGCTCCTCATCAAGCATGCTGCAAACAATTCTCACAGACAAGATGACTCAGATGGAGTTAGTTCTGGCTGCTCAAAATCAGAAAATGGAGAACCTGAGTTCATCATCTGATACGCTTCAAACAACTCTATCAAGTAAATTAGCTACATTAGATGGAAAGATTGATGGAGTACATACATAGCTTAATGCCAACATGAAGCAGATGTATCAAGAAAGAACTGCATATCTTGAAGCTAAGCTGATTGAGAAGAATGATCTGATGATCAAAACAGCTGTTGAGGAAATGGGCTCTCTGCTCATGACCAATATGACAGAGATGATGCATGATGTCTTCTCAAAACAGTTTGCTCCTCTTTCGGATGAGTTCTCAATGACCAAGAATTACATGATAAGGCTAGAAGATGAGCATAATGGGTTAAGCGGGAGAAGTCTTGCAGATATGAGTAAGGAGCAATACTATATGGATCTTTGACCGACTCAACTACTCCCAAGGTATGGTGACAAAAAGGGGGAAATGCCTGGTGGCAAATTAAGTGAGTTGTTGGCACAAACCTTGGAGAGAAAGGCTCAAAAAGAAGCTGAAGGAAAGAAAATTGTTGATGCCTTAAGAGAAATTGAAGCCACTGAGAAACTAAAGTTCAAAGAAGCTGAGAAACCTATCTTCACTCAAACATCCGAGCAAACCGATTCAGAAGTAATTTTCGAGAAACGAGTAGTAATAGAAGGATGATTGAGACAAGCAAAGCCGGTGAAGATCAAGTCAGACCTGAAAAGAGAAAGGTTGTGGCATTTGTGGAACAAGAAAGGAAGAAAAGAGCAAAAAGCTCAAAACCTACTCAGAGGAAGCTGATAATGGAATTGAAGAATCGAGGAAGAAACCGAAACTCGAAAGAAAGAAGCCTTCGATACCAAGAAAAAACTCAAAGCTCTTGATTGAAAAAAAAAAAAAAAGCTCGCCGCTTCAAAGATGTCGGTGTTCCACCGATCGGGAAGAAGAAAAAAAAGAAGAGCGTAAAAGAAGAGGTGGTTTTAAAAAGTTTCTAAGCAAAAAGGAGAGGTGAGAAAAAGACTCGAAGTGGCGCGACATTGACAAGTGGATGCCTATCTGGTTCAATGATGCATGGGAAGAGATCAAGAGAACCTTACGGTTCTATTATGAGATTCTGGGAGAATGGAGGGGGAGCATATCGGATAAGAATGAAGCCTTTATTGAGTACTTACTGACATTCTATCCTAAGTACCTGCAAAGTTGGATCAACTTGGCAGATGAAGGAAACACTCAGATAGTAGCTCCTGGTCCATACATGTACCCAGCTCCTAGGTTTGAGAATGACTATGTAAATGAGGCAACCATTTCAAAGGAAATAGCCCAAAGATGTCATCGGCTAGGCCTAACAGAAACAACCCGAAATCATCAAGGCAAGAGATGGCGAAGAAGAGATACTACGGGATGTTCAACCTGGAAGTGCCAGAGGATGAAGTGGAAGAAGACTGAAGACTTTGTACTTCTTTTTTTTTTTTTTTGATTGATTTTCATTGTAATCTGTAACTCTTATCCTACATCAATTAAATTTTATCTTTATGCTCAAAGATAATATCTCATTATCTTTTTACATGTCTTGATATGCCAGATTGTTAAAGAACTTGATTGGAGAAATACCATTTTGGTTGTAATAGATAAACTGAAACCTGAGGATAGGTTAGGTTTTCTTAAATGTAACAAGATGGTTTTGGCATCATCAAAAAGGGGGAAATTGTTGGGAGATGAATTTAATAAAGAAGTTTTGATTAGATCCCAAAAACCCTCAGTATGACATGTTCAAGATAATCTTAATAGACTAAGTCAGGTTTCAGTATAGATTGTTCAGGAAGTTATCTGCACCATGTATAGTCAGCAGATATAGATCGGTAAAATGGCGAAGACATGAAGACTCGAAGAAATCGAAGATCAAGACTCGGTATGTCTTTGAAGACATCGAAGACTCGATGAAGTTCTTTCAAGACATCAAGACTCGATGAATTCTTTCAAGACATCAAGACTCGATGAGGTTCTTTGAAGACATCAAGACTCAAGATGTCATGAAGACATCAAGACTCGGTATGTCATCAAGACATTGAAGATTCGAAGAAGTTGTCAAGACATTGAAGACTCAGTATGTCACTGAAGACACTGAAGACCCAATGAGTTCGAAAACTTCAAGAAGATCTTGAATACTCAAGATAACCTGAATGTTCGAAGAGGCATGAAATATAATCTATCAAGACTACAAAAAATCGAGAAAAACGCAAATATTCGGAAAAGTAGATATTGCCCAAAACATTCATATGCGCACAAAAGGAACTAAGTCTAAGTGTTGTTTAAGGTTGTCTCATTCGGAGAGATTGACCAAAAAAGAGCCGTTTTGTTTTTACATTCATCAAGACAAGAACCAATCGAGAGGAAGACAACATTGTACTTTCATCGATTAATTGAAAGCTACAAGACCCTGAATCATGTCGGTAGTACTAAGTTCGATCGCAAAAATTGGTGATTGGCTACATGATTTGCATATTTCCCAAAAAAACATGCAAGGAGTATTCAAACCCCTAAATATAGCCGTTCATCAAACACCAGAAGAGGAAACCCTTGATACTATCTCCTCCAACAGATAGGTTTTCAAGAGTGACCTTGGTGAAGTTGTCTATAAATACCAGTGACCCTTTACATTGAGAGGTTACGGGAAATTTCAAAGCAACTCAAGAGCTCATTCGTATTATTGCAAATTGAAGCATTCGAAAAACCCTAGAATTTCCCAAGTGTTTCACATTGGAGAGAGGTCATTCACTAAGCCTAGATTGATAAGAAATATCCAAAGCTTAGTAGAGATATCCTAGCCTTTGCATCTGTTCTTATTGTAAAGGATATCTCACCCTAGTTGGAAACCAACCCAAAATCCAAACCCTTTGTTAAGGTAGTTTGTGTGTGATTTGTTGGTGAGTTAGAGTTGTAAAGGTAAGCTACAGTGAGTTAGCCAGAAAACTCTAGAGAAGAAGTTAGTAAGCTACTTGTGGTAGTCTGAACACTTGTGTGTGTTTGAGTTAGTAAGCTGCAGTGAGTCAGCCATAAAACTCAAGGTAGAAAAGTGAGTAAGCTACAGTGAGTTAGCCAGAAAACTTTAGGAAGTGGTTAAGGAATTTCTCTGTAGATCAGAGAGAGTGGACGTAGGAGCTTGAGTATCTGAACCACTATAATTGCTGTGTTGTTTTGCTTTACATCTTTGCATTATTATACATTGCATGTTTTTTCCTTTGAAAGCATAGTTCATCGATATTGATTGGAACCAATCCACTGAACTTGCATCAAACTGATCACAACCTTAATCACTGTTTTATTGAAGGGAAGATTTTCTGCAAAGCTAAAAACGAGTATAAACTTAGGGCCAACCATTCCGCACATTTGAGTAGCTAGAACAGATAGTTACCAAACTGAACTAAATCTACTGAGGGTTCAGTAAGATAATTATCTAATCCAAGCGCCTCAGGATCTCGATAAACTCAGCTCGGTTAGGCTAATCTGAAGCTTACGAAAGCGATTTCAGGATCATTGTCTCAGTAGACTTTGACTCAGGGCAATCCGTGCTTCTCAGGACAAAATCATCAGGATAACCTGACCCATCTGACCTCAGTGAAAGAAAAGTTTTAAAAATCACTGAACACGTGTAATCCCCCCCATACACGTGTGAGACTCGTTAGCACCGGGACCAACAGATAGTATTATTGACAAGTTCAAGGCACATCTCGTTGCTATGGGGTTTCATCAACGTCCTGGTATTGACTATTTTGAGACTTTTAACCTTGTTGAGAAGCCAACAACTGTCCGAATTGTGCTAAGAATTGTTGTTTCCCTGAACTGGTCACTTCAACAGTTTGACGTCAATAATGCATTCTTGCATGACACTTTATCTGATGAAGTTTACATGGCTCAACCCCAGGGCTTCTTGGATAAGAATTATCCCTCTTATACAGGGACGGATAAAGGAATTTCTCATGACGGGGGCACAAAAAAATACGAATATAAAATATATTACAAATACAAAGTTCTTGCTACATAAATCATAACAACCCAAATTTATTACAATTGAAACCTACGAGTTTTCATAGACTGAAATATTTGCATGATTGATTCATTATCAACACCATCAAAAACTTCTCTCTCAATATATACAGTCAAGCTATCATTCATCCACTGATCTCCCATCCGATTGCACAGACGATTCTTTATGATATTCATAGCAAAAAATGCTCTTTCAACTGTACCAGTGGCAACGGGAAGAATTAATGCAAGTGTTATAAGCAAATAAACAAATCGATATACCTCATGCCTCTTCGTGTCTACCATCTTCTGTGCAAGAGCTCCAATACCTTCTGGTCCTCCAAACGCATTAGTAGACCGCATATCTAGGATATCAAGTGCCTCGATCTGATTTATAGAGAAATCTTGAGGGTAAAATCTAGAAAGATTGATCAATCCATGCTTATCAAAAGTCAAGAATGAATCATCTGGACATAAACATGCTACACAAAGTAACAATTCTATATTAGCCTCAGTGAAACGATGATTTAACTCCGCGAGCTGCTTATCTATGATAGAATAGAACACATCAAATCGATAATGATGAAAAATTGAAGCTTCATGAGCTTTATGCTTTGACCTGCATCGAGCTACATATTTATCACTCATATTCGGAATATCAATGTCTTCTTTCTTACAAAAGGAAGAAACATGATCATAAAAAGAGTCACATCCTTCATCCCTCATAACTTGTAGCCGTTGCTTGGCTATTTTCACCAACGTCCTGGCACTGACAATATCTTGATCCTTTTTTTGCAATGCCTTTGACAATTCATTTGCAATACATAAATTGACTTTCATCAAATGTAAGGTAAAACAAAATCAAATGACTTCATCACTCCCACTAAATTGTGTGCCTCACGCTTCTGCTCAGAACTTAACCCATCTTCCACAATTATCTCAAGAACCTCGATCATAGAAGAAAATAACATGATCAAACTAATCAAAGTATCATAATGAGAGCTCCATCGTGTATCACCAGGGCGTTTGAGAGTAGTTTCTTGATTTAAACCTTTTCCACTTGAAAGTTCACCATTGTTGAGAGCAGTAACAATTCTCTTAGCTTCTTTTTGATGAAGAATGTCACACTTTTTGGCAGAAGTCCCCCACAGTATTTACCACACTTGTAACTGAAAAGAAAAGTGTAGAAACTACAACAATGTTTCTTTGCAATGCCCACAAGAGCAAGTTGAAGTTGGTGAGCCAAACAATGAATGTAAAAGGCACATGAATTCTCCTTCAAAATAAGAGCTTTTAAACCATTAAACTTCCCCTGCATATTACTAGCTCCATCATAACCTTGACCTCGTAAGCTCAAAATGCTCAAGTTATGTCTAGAAAAGAAGCAATCAATTGTTTCTTTTAGTGCAAGAGTGGTAGTGCTAGCAAAGTATTCAACACCGACAAATCTTTCAACTATACAACCATCCTTATTCACAAAACGTAGCACGATTGTCATTTGTTCTTTCATTAAAATATCATGAGATTCATCAACTAGAACGGAAAAAAGCGCACCGCCAATCTCCTTCATGATGATATTAATAGTTTTTACTGCTGTAGCATTGACAATGTCCTTTTGAATACTAGGTGCTATCAATTTGAGATTTTCACGAACACCAAGTGTAACATATTTAATACCATCATTGTGGTCAACAACAATCTTCAAAAGCTCAAGAAAATTACCTCGATTAATTGAATGCATTGATTCATCATCACCCCAAAATGCAAGCCCTTGACGTAAAACAAATTGAACACAATCAATTGATGCATTTAACCGTGTTTGATAATCTCTTGAGTTTGATCTGTCTGCTTGTCAAATGCATATAGGATATGTTGTTTTTTATTTTTCAAAGCTTCACACTGAGCCCAAGCTTTTTTATGAGCACTATTAGAACCTCCAACATGTTCTTTCAGTTTTTCTGCTTTTTTCCAGTTTCTAAACCCTTCACCGAAAAAATCACAATTTACTTGTTCTCCAGGTTTAAACAGATAGCAACAAAGACAAATACGACATCTTTTGATATACTATACTCTAACCAATTTGCATATTTAGAAAACCAATTAGAATTGAAATGTCTTAATTTTTTCCCAAATTTTGTGAAAGGAAAATTATGATTTAAAGGCTGACAAGGACCCCTCAATATGTATGCTCTTCGTACTTCATCTTGAATATTTAGATTATAATCCAAAATCGAAATTCTTAACCCCAGATATGTAGGAAGTTCTTTTGCATCTAAACATTTCCTACTTGTTTTGCCACTATCATCCTTATTCCCAATAGCAAATGGTAGTTCCAAAGCTCTTTTATAAAATCTTTCCATATTGTGGGCTGTCAAATTAAATTTTGTACCACTCTTCACCTGTCATCAATTTTATACATTAGGAATTTAAACCCTAATTCCATTTTTTCTAAAAAAAAAAATCAAAGGATCAAGGATGCATAAACATGGAATTGATACAAAATTACTACTAAATTTCAAATTGAATTTAATTATTTCTATTTTATTTCATTAAATTAAAAAGGCATGAGAAAAAAAAATTACTTGAAACTGTTGCCACCGGAATGATAAAATTCCAGATCTGCGCGACTACCATCTAATTGGTTGGGAATTGGGATGGGTAATTAAGGGTGAGAGGCGTGGTGGACTGGGGGCTTTATAATTGCATAATAAAATTATGTTAAGGTATATAAAAATATAGTGATTTTTTTAGTGGGGGCACGTGCCCCCCCTGGACAACACAGGTCCGTCTCTGCTCTTATATTTTCAAACTGCACAAATTTATTTACGGTTTGAAACAAGGTCCTCGAACTTGGTATAATTCTCTTCGGGACTATCTGGTCTCAATTGGTTTTGTTTGCACCAAGTCAGACGAATCTCTCTTTGTCTACAATCATCAAAATGTTACGGCCTACTTTCTGATGTATGTTGATGACCTCATCCCCACGGGTAATGATGACTCATTTCTCACTCGAGTAGTCACTGATTTGGCAACAAAATTTTCGATTAAAGACCTTGGATCTTTATTGTATTTCCTTGGTGTTGAGATTCTTCGTACTACATCTGCTTGTTTTCTCTCGCAACGAAAGTACATCACGGATCTCCTCTCGAAGTATACATGCTCAATGCCAAACCCGTCAAAACTCCTCTTGCACCAGGCTCTACACTCTCACTTATCCATGGCAGTAAACCGTCTGATTCTTCTATATATCGTTTGGTCCTTGGAAGGTTGCAGTATCTTCTGATGAAAAGACCCAATATTGCATTTGTTGTCAACAAACTCTCTCAGTTCATGCATGCACCTACTGAGACTCATTGGGCTGATGTCAAGCGCTTGCTTTGCTACTTGAATGGGATGTGTCACGTTGGTCTCTATGTTCGACGTGATTTGCTTCTTTCGCTTCATTGTTTCACTTATGTTGACTGGGCTGGAAACTGTGATGATCGCACTTCAATTGGACTCGATGTACCTCAATTCACTTGCCCAACTCTTTACATTGATAATATTGGGGCCACCTATCTCTGTTTAAACTCGGTCTTTCACTGTCGCATGAAACACATTGTAATCGATTATCATTTTATTCGAGATTTGGTCAAGACTTATCAGCTTCAGGTATCTCATGTTTCTTCGTCGGATCAGTTAGCCAATGCTCTTACTAAGCCTCTCACCCAAAATTGGCTTTCTTTATTTATGGACAAGATTGATGTTGTCAACTGACCACCATCTTGAGGGGGCGTATTAGGAGTACTTGTATATAGCTACTTATTACATATCCCACATCAGATTTTCCCTCAATTGTAGTTATTGTATACTTGTGCAAATACCACTTCATTGTATTAATAAAATTATCTTTCCACTCATTATTCTTTATATTTTATTCATTTAGAAAGAAAAACATAGTTGGTTGGTTAGATACGTTTTGAACTCCCAAATTAGTGTTCAAATTTGATCGATAAGTTAGTTCATTAGCAAAATTGATGTTGCTTCCACCCTTTTGCTCTAATTTGTATCCTATTCCACCATCCTCAATCGAAATCACATCATTGTTCGAGCATTAGTAGTGCAAGACATTTTTTATACTTGAACTTCATAGGTCATCATTTTGATACTAATTGTACTGTAAAATATAATTTAGTCATTTTGTGTTGTATTATGTTTTATATTGTAAATTGTTTAATTTACATCAGACAGTATTTATACAGTCTATTATTATTAGTATGTTTATTTTAAACATATCATTTGATTATGATATTAAATGAAATATATGTATAATAGTATGTTATAAAAATCTCTAAAATTTTATTATACTTTCCAAAATTTTAACATAATTGTCGTTATTTTTCTAAAAAATTTGTGACACGATATAGAAATATCTGTTCGTATTTCCGTAAATTTTATATTGCGATATTACTTGCGATTGCAATATTTTCATCCTCTATTGGAGTATTAAAAAGGTTCGAGCCTATAATAAAAATATCTCAGAATTAGATTGACAAACTTTTATATGAAATATTTTATAGATATAGAATTTGTGAAATACGACCCACGGTTCAGAATGAGAAACAAATAAATACAAAGTGAAAAATTCGTGGATCCTGTGCGGATCGAACCGGGTCAAACAAATTTTCCAATAAAATTTGTGCAAAGACAAAACAACAAAATTCGTTTCGAGTTTGTGTTACTATAAAGGCAAATATATGTTAATGTAAGTACATGTATTTGTTACTATAAAGACAAATAATACATATTTATTTTTTAAGTATGCATATTTGTCTATAAGATATTGAAAATTATGTTATTATACACATACAAATGTGTTATTATAAAGAGAAATGTGTGTTACTATGGGTGTGCAGTATACGGTTAAAACCGAAATAATCGGTCGAATAGAGCCAAAATTCAAAATTTGGCTCGGATATCCGATTTTCAGTTCGGTTCAATTTCACAGAAATTGATTTTCGAATTCAGTTTCGGTTCAATTATTTCCCGGACAAAACCGAAAAAATAACCGAACACCAAATACAATATACTCCCTCCGTCCTAATTTTGTTTTGTTATTTACTTCTTTTTTTTTATCGGTTAAAGTTAGTTGTTAATATTTAGTACACCAAGCACCCAAATACTCCACGAAATCTCCAATCCACCTTATAACTCCCATAACTCCAAATTCGTTCCCAGAGATAATCGAACCTGGGTCTCTCACTCAAATGAGGAACCTAGTGGTCAGGTGGGCTGTAGACACATGTTTTCAGAAAAGTATTGTTTATTATTATTGAATGGTGTAAAGTGGGTTTGGTGGAGGGTATGAATGTCAATTCAACTTTAAGAAAAATATTATCTATTATTATTAAACGATGTAAAGTTGATTTAGTGAGTGTATTATAGTGACATGTGGTGTAAACAAGTATTATTTGTAAGGGGTATTGTTTTGTAAATAATGTTATTTTATTTTATAATAAGGAAATAATCAATCTAAATTTGGACGTCCATTTAAGAAATATGACCAATCTAAATTAGGAGAAATAGAGTATCTATATAATAATTATATAGATAATATAATATAATTACATAAGTAATATAATAATATAGCTACTTAATTGTAGTAATTGTATACTTGTGCAAATACCACTTCATTGTATTAATAAAATTATCTTTCCACTCATTATTCTTTATATTTTATTCATTTAGAAAGAAAAACATAGTTAGTTGGTTAGATACGTTTGAACTCCCAAATTAGTATCCAAATTTGATTGATAAGTTCGTTCATTAGCAAAATTGATGTTGCTTCCACCATTTTGCTCTAATTTGTATCCTATTCCACCACCCTCAATCGAAATCACATCATTGTTCGACCATTAGTAGTGCAAGACATTTTTTATACTTGAATTTCATAGGTCATCATTTTGATACTAATTATATTGTAAAATATAATTTAGTCATTTTGTGTTGTATTATGTTTTATATTGTAAATTGTTTAATTAAAGTCAGACACTATTTATATAGTCTATTATTATTAATATGTTTATTTTAAACATATCATTTGATTGTGATATTAAATGAGATATATGTATAATAGTATGTTATAAAAATCTCTAAGATTTTATTATACTTTCCAAAATTTTAACATAATTGTCGTTATTTTTCTAAAAAATTTGCGACACGATATCGAAATATTCGTCCATATTTCCGTAAAATTTAGATTGCGATATTACTTGCGATTGTAATATTTTTGATCCTCTATTGGAGTATTAAAAAGATTCGAGCCTATAACAAAAATATCTCAGAACTAGATTGACAAACTTTTATATGAAATATTTTATGGATTTAGAATTCGTGAAATACGACCCACGGTTCAGAATGAGAAACAAATAAATACAAAGTGAAAAATTCGTAGATCCTGTGCAGATCGAACCGGGTCAAACAAATTTTCCAATAAAATTTGTGCAAAGACAAAACAATAAAATTCGTTTCGAGGTTTGTGTTACTATAAAGACAAATATGTGTTACTGTAAGTACATGTATTTGTTACTGTAAAGACAAATAATACATATTTATTTTTTCAGTATGCATATTTGTCTATAAGATATTGAAAATTATGTTATTATACACATACAAAAGTGTTACTATAAAGATAAATGTGTGTTACTATGGGTGTGCAGTATACGGTTAAAACCGAAATAATCAGTCGAATAGAGCCAAAATTCAAAATTTGGCTCGGATATCCGATTTTCAGTTCGGTTCAATTTCACAGAAATTGATTTTCGAATTCAGTTTCGGTTCAACTATTTCCCGGACAAAACCGAAAAAATAACCGAACACCAAATACAATATACTCCCTCCGTCCTAATTTTGTTTTGTTATTTACTTTTTTTTTTGATCGGTCAAAGTTAGTTGTTAATATTTAGTACACCAAATACCCAAATACTCCACGAAATCTCCAATCCACCTTATAATTCTCATAACTCCAAATTCGTTCCCAGAGATAATCGAACCTGGGTCTCTCACTAAAATGAGGAACTCAGTTGTCATGTGGGCTGTAGACACATGTTTTCAGAAAAGTATTGTTTATTATTATTGAATGGTGTAAAGTGGATTTGGTGGAGGGGTATGAATGTCAATTCAACTTTAAGAAAAATATTATTTATTATTATTAAACGATGTAAAGTTGATTTAGTGTGTGTAGTATAGTGACATGTAGTGTAAACAAGTATTATTTGTAAGGGATATTGTTTTGTAAAGAAAATTATTTTATTTTTTAATAAGGAAATAATCAATCAAAATTTGGACGTCCATTTAAAGAATATGACCAATCTAAATTAGGACAAATAGAGTATCTAATATATAATTATATAAATAATATAATATAATTACATAAGTAATATAATAATATATCATTATGTTAATTTTTTCATGCTAAATATGGCTTAAAAAGCCCAGAAAAGAGAAAAATATGAAATTTCTGTTAATAATCATAACCAAACAGAAAATTTTGGTTCGGTTACGTAATAATTTTCATATTATTTCCAGTTCGGCTATTAATTATGGAATTTCGATTCGATTCGGCTATCACTATTCGGTTCAATTCGGTGACCGAACTGACTTATGCTCACCCCTATGTGTTACTGTATGAATAAAACGACACTCCCTCTATTTTTTTCCGCTTCCCCCTCAGTTTTTTATTTGTTTCTCCTTTTTGACTCGTGACCAACTGCGTAAAGTAAAGGCTCAGACCATCAAATTACACCATAAAATTAGTTAAAATATATTCTTTTTTTTAAGTAACACATAAAGTACATATTTGTTTTTACATAGCAACACATACTCGCACAGAATCCGCAAATTTTCAGTTACTTCTCATTTAAACATATATTTCAAGGTGAAATAATTTTTACAAGAATGTCCCCCAATTAGATTTTATTTTTAAAATTACAATAATTTCAATTCAAAATCTGACCAGGCCGTTTATTTCCATCCTACTCCCCCTAATTAATCTTATTTGTGAGCCAATTTGCCAACCAAACGCACCCTATGTATAAGCGGGATTAATTCTTGGATGTAGTTTGCCAAATAGAACCATTTGGCAGTTAATATATACAAATAAAACAATTCAGAAAAAGAAAAGGTTTTAAACAATTCAAACAAAAAACAAAAAAGTAAAACAAACCAAAATTCCAAACTCCATCAACAACCAAAAAAAAAAAGGGAGCGAAAAAAAAAAAACCAGAAAACAGAGAAATCTTGATGATTTCCAAAGAGACGTCCAAATTCTAGGAATAAGAAATACCCTCCTTTCTTCTTCAATTTCCATTTACGTTTATGATCAGATCATACATCAATTCAGGCCCCTTTCATATGATTGAATTTTGTTGATTGCCCGTACAAGAAAAAGGCAACTCGATTTCTTCAATGAATCGTCTGCCATAACAATCATCTTCTCCGATGAATCGTCCGTAATAATCAAGGAAAAAGAGACCCAAAACAGCCATTTCGAAAAAGGGGATTTCATTTCAAAGAAAAATGATTCCAAAAAGGGGCAATCAACGCTGATAATTGGATTGGCCAAGTTTCAAGAATACCTTTAGAACCTTCGATATCACGCGCATCGTCGACGAAGCGCGTGGACGATAACCAGCCCGGCCACAACTTCGTCACGTGCATCCACATAGCGAAGCTGGGGGAAATCTTGTGCAGCATCACCGTTACGTGGGCCAAGACCCTGATAAGCCACACGCTATACATCACAATCGAAAGCCCCCACGACGTCGACAATCACTACACATGCAAAATTGACCTCAAAACCTGGCAATTCTGGGGCAAAAAGGGCCTCAAAACCTTCCGTTTCGCCGACCAGAACGTCGACGTTTTCTGGGACCTCCGCTCCGCAAAGTTCTCCACTAGCCCCGAGCCAAACTCCGATTACTACGTCGCGATAGTCGCCTGCCAGGAGATGATCCTCTTGCTAGGGGACCAGAAGAACGACGCGGTGAAGAGAACGCGGTCCAGGCCGAGCATGGAAGAAGCGTGTTTAGTGCAGAAGGAAATCGTGTTTGCTAAAAGATGTTTCTGCACAAAAACGAAATTGGGGCGGGGTGATAGGGAGCATAGTATTATGATTGAGTCGGACCTGTCGGGGCCGTACGAGCCAGAAATGTGGATAGGCGTGGACGGGAGGGAGTCGATCAGGGTGCCAAATCTGCACTGGAGGTTCAGGGGGAACGAGACGATCATGGTGGACGACGTTTCCATGCAGATTCTGTGGGACGTGCATGACTGGTTGTACAGTGGAGGGGGCGGGGTGGGGATTTTCGTGTGTCGAAGAGGGGCGGATCGGGACGAGGGGGAGTTTAATAGGTATCATTTGGAGGTTGAGGAGTTTGGGAGCAGTTTTTGGGATGTGAGGCCTTCTTCTATGCCCTTTTGCCATTTTATTTATGCTTGGATTACTGAGTGAGTGATGATGGAAGAAATTAAGGCCTTGTTGTTTCATTCTTCTGTCTATTTTTAGCTCTGTGTATTGCACCTAACTTTGCTGTAAGTTATTGTAAATGAGGAGGGTTTTAGTTATTTGAAAACAGGGCTGCTTAAGGTTCTTCAACGACCTATGATTTGATGAATTTCAGATGCTCTTTTTTTTATATTGATGGGGATTGGAATTTCTGATTGTTTTACTTTTTCTTCTCTCAGGATTTCGTGTGTTTGGATATTCCTATGCTATAAAATTAATTAGTCTCGGCACATACACTAATAGGAGAATGATAGATTTTTGTGTGGAAATAGTGTAAAGTTAGATATATGTGTTTTACATTTTGAATCACTTATCTACTAACTTTTTTTTTTATCGGGTAAATGGTGTCTTGAACCCATGACTTCACGGCATAGGTAGTGGTGCCTTAAACGTTTGAGCTATTCCACTTCGTCAACTTATCTATTAACTTCTATTTGTATGTGTAGACACTTAAATTTTATTAAATTTAATAGTGTCATATATGTGTTATAATCCTAATTTTGGAGATAAAAATATAAAAAAATATCTCCAAAATTTGAGATTATTTTCCTTTTATCCCAGATTTGTAATTATCTTTTCCATACTTAAATTTGAGAATATTCTTTTCTTATCCTCTAAGTAGTAAATCTCTTATAAATAGGTGAGTCACAGATCAAAAGTCACTAACGACCCCATAGCCTACTTACTACAAAATTATAGGAAAATCCGGAATAAGTCGCTAAGACCCCGGTCCTACCAAAAATCCGGAATACGTCGCTAAGATCCCTATACTACCCAAAATTCGGAATACGTCGCTAAGACCTCCGTACCCCCCACTCAAAATCCGGAATACGTCGCTAAGACCTCGGTACCCCCTTTAGAGAGAGGAATCAAGAGATCAACAAAAATTGTAACCCCAAATTCTAAATAAATATATGTTTACCATTTTTTTCTCGCCTTCTATATATGTTTTGCAGGTGATTAAATTTATTGGTTAACAAATTTGGCACGCCCAGTGGGACGATTTTCACTTTTCATCTCCTCTACTTAAGGATGTTCGTAAAATTTCATGGGGCATGTCAAATTCACCTTCGGGGGCATGTCAAATCACCTTTGGAGTTTTTACATCAAGATTTCGAGACCAAGTTGCAATCGCCATATGTCTCTACAACAGGACTCGAGGGGGCATTTGTAGACACTTAAATTTTATTAAATTTAATAGTGTAATATATGTGTTATAATCATAATTTTGGAGATAAAAATATAAAATAATATCTCCAAAATTTAAGATTATTTTCCTTTTATCTCAGATTTGGAATTATCTTTTCCATACTTAGATTTGAGAATATTCTTTTCTTTTGAAAATATTCTTTTCTTATCCTCTAAGTCGTAAATCTCTTATAAATAGGAGAATCAGAATAGCTATTCAACAGGTCAGAAGTCACTAACGACCCATAGCCTCTTTACTACCAAATTGTATGAAAATCCGGAATAAATCGCTAAGACCCAGGTACTACTAAAAATTCGGAATACGTCGCTAAGATCTCGGTACTACCCAAAATTTGAAATACGTCGCTAAGACCTCGGTACCCCCACCCAAAATTCGGAATACGTCGCTAGACTTCGGTACTCCCTTTAGAGAGAGGAATCAAGAGATCAACGAAAGTTGTAACCCCAAATTCTAAATAAATATATGTTTACTATTTTTTTTCTCGCCTTCTATATATATTTTGCAGGTGATTAAATTTACTGGTTAACAATATGTTTTAACCATTTGATGAATTCTGATAGTATTTTAATACGAGACAATCTTGCAAGAAAGTGCCCATTTGATGAATTCTGATAGTATTTTAATATGAGACAATCTTGCAAGAAAGTGCATTAGACTTGGAATTCAGGATCTTGCATATTGTTACTCATTCTCTCAGTTGAATTTTTTCGTGTATATTTTTCTTTCTATAAACAATTTTGTTTTCTTTCTTCTTTTATCTAGCAGTTGTCTTTCAGGCTCTATGTTGTCCCCTCAATTTATCTTGTTATGTCAATTCAAACAAGTTAAAATTCTACCATAAATTAAAACTGTGTTTTACTACTATCACATTTGCAGTATACAAAATCAGATTCTTTTTGTATCATTTTTCATGTAACATCATGTTACATGTAGTCTACTATTTTGATTAACACATGTAACTACGTGATGAAACAGTAACATGATTACATGAATGATTTCGTAGGAACGAAAAACAAACACAATTTTTGTTCAGGTTAATAATTATTACCCTAATGCTATCGAATAAGAACAGGGTACCATTTTTCACATTATGCATTTCTATACATCTTAACAACATCTTCATCAATACTTTTTACTACTGCAATTATTTCAATATATCTTATTGCATAATTATACAAGTTGAGATAAATTAAAGTTCGACATGGCAAGAACCTTAATCCAAGTTTTGCTTACTTCATTGGCAGTCCAGTTTTAGATCTTTGGGCCATCCAAATTCCTCCAAAAATGCTAACACGACTCCATTCGACCACCCAAATCCCGTCTGCTTATCAGCACAGTAAAAACAGATCAATAAACTAAGCAGGATAAGAATTCATGGAAAAAGAACAGAACAAATATACTTCAAAATTCCTTGTGAAATACTTACTTGGGGTGCATATTCACCGCCCCCTCCAGAGCCTCCACATTTGTCAACATCATATTTTTCATGCATTGCTCCAGTTTTCTTATAAGCCACGTAATTTGTCCTGATCCACTTCACAGCAATATCTTGTGCAACCAATTTTGCTTCTTCAGACCCAGACCTTGCAAGTCCTTCTACAATCATGTGTTGGAGTGGGGCCCAACCATTCGGAAAATCCCTGGTAAAGAAGACCATGCAAGAATCAAAATCGTTGGATAAGCAGAGTTAAAAAGTTTTTTGATCCCATAACTTGTCTATTGTCCAAATTTGGTCCAAAAATATTTAACTTTTTCGATTCAGTCCCAATATTAAAAAATATCACCGGAAAATTGAAAACGGTGCCATTTAATGTCACACGAATATCGTGTGAGGATTTAATTTGACGACAAGATTGGACGGTAAAAAAGTTATGGTACGCTACATAAAACGACACCAATGTCAATTTTCTCTCAATTTTGGGCCAAAGTTGGACAATTTTGTTTATACTGGGACTAAATCGAAAAAGTTAAATTTTTTTGGGGTCAAACTGGACAATAGACAAGTTATGGGACAAATTTTTTTATTAACTCGATATAAGCAGGTTTTGATTCACAGTGTCAAAGCTTCAAGTGGAAGAAGGCACTAAAGGGACGACTCACCATTGCTGTCCTGACTTTGACAAAGAAGTCGCAATCCCAGCCACACAAATGAGACCTGAATTTCGGAGACTTTGGACAACTTCTCCCACCACCTTACCATCTTCACACATGCCAAACGTGAAAGTATTATATAATTTCTTCATATTACATTTTAAGTGAAGGAAACATTGTGTCAAAGACATTAAAACCTGAGTTAAATAGGTGGATCCATAGGGGAACGAAATTGGATGCAAATAATTTCTGATTCTGGTTTGAAGCTTTCCAGGTGTAAAACTCCTGAAGCGCAAAAAAGGATCAGAAACAGGACGCCAATTCTGCAAATACTTTTGTGCTTCAGTTTCACCATGCCACTCAAGTGCATTTTTTTAAATGGTATTAGTTGTTTCACTAAAATGTATTAGTTGTTCTACCAAAAGGTATTATTTGTTTTACTTTACTGAAAGGTATTGGTTGGTCAGAATTAGTAGTTTTTACACATTTCTAACGGTAAGTAGACATGAAAGGGGTGTTTTAAAACACTTAAAACAGCTTCCAGAAGCACTTATTTTCAAAGCTCCCCCTCACAGCTTTTGAAAATAAGTGCTTCTGAAAACTGTTTTAAGTGTTTCAAAACACTCCCAAAATCACCTTCAACGAGATGGAATCGTTCAACCAGTAATCAAGCCATTGTTGCATCTCTGTGTTCCAGAAAATAGAATTTATTGCCTTTTTTCTAGCCTCGGAAGCTTCTCTGAAACGCTCAGCAGTGATTGAATCTCCGATTGCATTGGCCAAAGAGGTTATGTCAAGTTCCATCTGGGCCGCCAGAATAATAGCACATGCGATATCATGAATGTGCTTAATACAAATTAAAAGAATCGATGAAAATCTGCAAGTTTCTCAATCTTACCTTCAGAACAAATGCATTCAAGTCCACAGGTATAACTGATGTAGTAGCCAATGTTGCTAGGTCAGATTCATTCCTGAAATTTAAATGATGATCAACATAACTGAAAAAACCAATATGCAACCAAAAATGCCAACAAATATACGATAACAGACTTTGCTTTGATCAAGAACATGGTCAGTTCTAGATTTCATATAAAATATCTTAGCATCAACTGTATAAGTTTCAGCTGATTTTATGAAAATAGTAGAAGCAGTCCAGCAGTTGCACAACCACGAGTAGCATCAGTCCTCCAGCTTAGATTAACAATTAGGTGGCGCAATTTTTTGACCGAAAAATTCAATCAAGTTGTTTGGTTATAAATTTTCGCGAATCATAGAAAAGAGCGGTAAAAGAGTATTAGTTCATGTGAAGAAAAGTATCACCTCTATGATGAAAAGCATTAGTTGCATATTGATATGTACTAATTTGTTCAGCCTACAAACTAATACTTAACTTTGTATGCACCACCACATTTCTTCATATAAATTAAACCTTCGAGTTATATATTTCAATTTTTTATTGAATGAATCAAACTTTGGTCAAAATTGGTGCACTGGGTAACAAGGATACATGATTTCGGAAAAACAGGGTAGTTTGAAATATATACTGAATTCGATGAAAAGATCATGCTACCTCATCCATCTGCTACTGAAATCCCATCCAGATTCAGCAGCTGTTGCCAATTCACGATATAGTTGTGTTTTAGCACACTTATCTGAGAGCTTGGAAGCAGTTTCTCTGTCCTGCAATGTTAAGCAATCAAATACTTTATTATAATCCTAGGCCTAAAATGCTTAACCACTTTCAGATAATTCATACAGTAGTTGAAGACTCTGGTCTTGGTGTATCCCACATTGCGTAGTAACGACTTAATGTGTGATTTGAACCTTCTGCATCCTGAATGATCACCTTATGGATCCCTTAAGAATGATATCATGTAACAAACTGCTTAAATTAATCTTCTATTCTTCGTGCATACGCATACAAAGTTCTATCGATGGAATGAGCAAGAAGTGCAGGCATGACAAAGATGTTTTAAGGGTATGTTTGATTTGGGATTAATCACCCCTACAAATACCTATAAACCCTATAAATACCATTTTTCTCCACCAAACTCTCTCAAATGACTCATTAATGCAAATATGACATTTTTATTACTACTCTTATTTTATTTATCATTGTTCACACCTTTTATTCTCACTTATTACAACTTTCAATAAAACACGCTAGTTAGTATAATATCATTCAACTATTACAATTACAATCAACGATAATATTATAATACAACACACTCTAAAACATTGATTTGACATAAGGTTAAACTCTACCCTACTTAAATCTCTAAACAAATATGCACCATTATTTTATCTGGGTTTTGAAATCCAGATTTAAATCTACTAAATCCCGAATCAAACATATGATAAGAACCAAACTCAAGAGGACCATCAGATATAGCAGATAACGGGTGAGATATATGTTACCTGAATTCCAAAATTCATGCTCCTTAACCAAAGAAGGAAGTGATTTCTTAACCAAATCCGTATCTCCTGTCCTATTGTATATATCTAAAACCATTGAGCTTAGCAGAGGAGGTTGGCTGCAGACATCACAAGCATTTTCAGTTAAACTTCAACATGTTATAGAAGATCAAAACGATAACAAATGTGTATCATTTACGGTGCCCTTGGTTAAAAAAATTTCAATGGAAATGATAATGGGAATGTATAGGGTAATTATGGTAGTTAATGACTATAAAACTATGTGTACATGGAAATGAGACTCAAAATAAGTTAATCATTACACCATTTGATTAACTACCTCCCTTCCTATAATCGCTTCTCCTCAATCATTCCACTATTCCTCAACTAACAATCATTTTTTGTCCCTACTTGTTCCAAGATTAGAGCACAACACTAAAAATACAACCATCATTCTCATTGTAATTCACTATTCAGTGATTCCTATTGAAGAATTTGAACCAAACGCCCCCTTAGTTCCCTATTAATGGACAAACAGTCGTATCCTGTGATGGAGAACCATCATTGAGAAGCAGAGGAATCACTGAATAGGGAATCACTGAGGGGGCGTTTGGTTCAAATTCTTCAATAGGAATCACAACATCACAAAAAAATTGTGTTCAACTTCAACAAGTTATAGGAGATCAAAAGCATAGCAAACGCATAGCATTTAGTTCCCTCCTAATGGACAAACATTCATATCCTATAATAAAAACATATTTCCCAAAGGTTACAGCAATATAATTTAGATGAACAGGATATGCGGAAAGATTCCAATAAAATCCACCTCCTATTAGTGTAGTATGCCCTTGCACCATTGAGAACATAACCGAATTCATCTATGAGCGCAATGAGATTATACACAATCCCTTTTGCTGTCTCGTACATTTTACTAGCAAGCAATCCCCTGCACGACGTAATATCTTCTCTTAGAATGTCTGTCAGCAAGAAGGTATAATATAAATACAAGTCGAAAAGAAATTCCACAAACCAACAAAAGAAATAAGTAAGTTTGCTTCGTTACTATACATATAAAGGAGAAATAAACCAAGAATTATTATATGAGTAAACTAATAGCAACACACAAGATTGATAAGAGATCAAAGCAATGCCTTAATCTAAACTTCACCACTTCAGGAAGACATTGTTGGAAACATGTCAACATTTTACCACATTACATATAGTTGAATTTTATTATCAAGCTCAACTTCTTTCTACTAATGGATTAATAACACTTGTTTTGGGTTGTAACGTTTTTTTAAAAAAAAAACCATCACTACCGTACTATAACCTACTACCACACAACTCAAAAGCCAAAAACACAAACACCCACCTTACTATTTATCAAGATTTCAAAGCCCTTTACAACTTACTTAAAACCCAAAACAAACTATCACCTAATGCTTGTATAAGGCTCAATCACAAGTTTCACCAACTATTGCATAAAAGAATGAGAGAAACAATCTCCAACTCTAAATTATCTCTTGGTTATTAATAATTAATTAACTCTCATCATTAATAAACCTAATCAACAATCAATAATACCCAACAATAACCAGAACAGAGGAAGAAAATGAATCAACCTGATTACCCAATAAGAATCCCAATAATAAACCTCCCTAAACCTAGAACCCGGGATAATAACCGGGTTCTCCAAAGGCAACAAAGTATACAACTCGGGCTTCTTCATAACCCGACCCGAAACCTTCCTACTCAAATTCTTCCACAAATTATGCACCTCCAAAGCCCAATCCCTCACCTCCTGGCTTTTCACCTCCGGCAAAAACCCTTCTGGCTTCTCCACAAAGTCAACCGGGTCGACCCGCACCAAATCCTCCTCCGCCCCACCCAAATACCTCTCCAAAAAGCCTCTCAATTCCCCCACCGAAACCGACCCGTTTTTGGATTTCAAAAGCTCATCGAATGCCTCGACTGTGGTTTCCAGATTCTGGTTCAGTGACAGGTCGACGTACGATTTGGGATCAAAGCCCTCGCGGCCGTAAGTTTGCAGGGCGATTTCTTGAATCCGTACGAGAAAATCCACTAAGGCGGTCGTCGGAATAACGGGGCCCACGGAGGCGCATGCATTTGCCGTGACTCTAGAATGGGTCATTAATAACAGGGCGGTGACGATCGCGGCGAATGACGGTTGCGTGTTTATACCCATTTTTTTCTGGGGTGATATTTGGGTGTCATGTTTATTTCTCGTGTGTATATGTATGTGCATATATGTGTGGGTGTGTCAGTGTGTGAAAAGGGAAAGCAGAGCCGGTGAAAATTCTGCAGGCACTTACGAAACAGGAGAGTCCCGCCGGCGATTGGAATCATTAAACGCTAAGAATTCTTTATTTAGGATTATTAGTAGTATTAATTTATTATTGTTAAGAATATTTTTATCGGGAAACTGATTAATAATTAGAAATAACTGGAACCGTTTCGATTCCAACAACTTATTAGGTACAATTACAAACTTACTTATTTTTATAAATTAGTAGAAATTAGTAATAAGTTGAAATCACTATAATTTTATTTTTAAAGTGTTTATCTATTTTATTACTTACCTTTACAAATAACAGTATAATAACTTAACTCAGTATAATAACAAGATTGGGAAAACATAAAATTACATAAATGTAAATAACCGTAATAAGGTTATTAGAACTTAAAAGAACGTGTAAAGTTTGTCTTACTCCGCCTATGGTCATGTGACTCATAAGTCGTATCATCTTTGTCTGTTTCCTTGAGACTGACGTGTACGCGTTGCCAAAATGGAGAATATCGAAATGAGTTCGAACCAATGTTATTAAACCAAATCATCGACAATTAATTGGGTCATTGGATCACTGATTCGATCGGTTGAACCGTTGTATAAAAATCGGGTGACTTGAATATAATATGTGTATGTATAATTTATAAAATAAAATACATATCTCTTTAAATTTAACTTTTTATAGAATAATGAATTATACTTGTGTTTTATTTATTTTTAGTATAGTTTAATTAAATACTATGAATTTTATTAAAACAAAAATAATACACAAACTAATTATTGTGATTAATTGGTTTCAAGCTGTAGAACCGAGTAATTATCAAATTGGATTTACTAAATATGTCCGCGTATTTATTATGATTTATGCATACCTTATCTTGTGGATTAATAATTCTTATAATTCTTCCATATTGCATATGGAATGGTGAATTCAAACCTGCAAGTCTATTAATCTTTGGATTTGCATTCCCTTGTTGTGCTTGATTCTGTTTTTGGTGTGTAATTTTAATCATTTATGTAATACAATATATATTTAAATATAAAATTCATGTGTATATAGATATATATTTCATGGCATTGCAAATCAAGGAGTTACTTACACGTGTGAGACTCGTTAGCACTGGGACCAACAAGTGGTATTAGAGCAGTGGTTCAACTTGACCACGTGCTTTGGTGGCCATAGTCTATTTTGCTGAAAGACTTTGGTGGTCTACTGAACAGATCTATTTGTTGATATCTTACAAGGCTCAGTCATCATGCCTTCTAAGAAACTTCTTATGTTCTCTGTTGAGAGCTATGACCTATGGAGATTGAGAATGCAGGCTCATCTGTATTCAAAACATGAAAGAATGTGGAGAGTGGTTTCTGAAGGACCATTCAAATTTACTGTTGTGAATCCCAGAATCACTGATACTGAGAGGAATTATCCCAGAGATGAATTTCCAAAGTCTGATGATCAACTTACTCCTGATGAGAGAAAGTTAGTCAATCTTGACTATATTGCTAAAGATACTTTATATAGCACTATTGATGATGGTGTTATGGGGATGATTTCTCACTGTGAAACTGCAAAAGAAATATGAGACACACTTGCTGTTATGTGTCAAGGCACATATCATATTAAGGAAAACAAACTTTCTGTTGCTATTGGAAAGTTTGATAGCTTTGAAATGGAAGATAGTGAATCCATTGACAAACTTGAGGTCGATTCAAAAAGATCATGAATGATCTGAATGCTCTTGGGAAAAGATACCCCAGAGAGAAAGAAATAATGAAAATTCTTAGAGGATTATCTAAGAAATGGGATATACATCTTTGTGGTGATTGAAAACACCAAAAATATTGATTCCATGACATATCAACAAGTTTTTCCGAATCGAAAAGCTTATGAGTTTGTGATTGACAAGAAAGCTAAGAAATCTGACAGCAAAAATGATTCTTCATCTAGCAAGAATGTGACTTTCAAAGCCAAAGAGAAATCCTGTAAGACTAGAGAGTCTAAGAACTCACTTGCCAAAACTCAGGATGAGCAGGAGGATAAGCTAGTACTGATGGCAAGGAGGTTTGAAAGAATCAATAGCAGATATAGGAAATATAAGAAATATTACAGGAATCACAGGTACAAAAAAGACTCAAAAGCTGAGGATAGATACACTGAGAAAAAAAAGGACCAGAAAGGTGAAGGATCTTCATCCAAAAAGAAGGACTCCAAGACCAAGAAGGAAAGTGATCAGGATGATGATGCCAACAGAGATGCTACAAACCTGTCAAGAAGAAAGGTCACTTTCAATATGGTATCCCCGAAAGTGAAAAAAGAAAAGAAAAGAAAGACAAGCCAAGAGAGACAAGAAGTTCTCCAAAGAAGAAAGCTATGATTCTTTGAGGAAGAAGAACATTCGAAGAAGGTTCGGTTCCTCGGATGAGATGTTCTCGGATAGTGACGGTGATGATATATGTCTTATAGGTCGTAGAGGAGGTAAATTTTTCTATCTCTGTTGTTGCTCCTACACAAGCACATGAGTTCTCAAGTTCAATCAGATGTGATAAATTTTGACTGATGGATTCATTTGAGAATCTTATGAAGGACTATTACGTGTTACAAGCGCTCGCCATCGAAAAAAAAGAGCGAGAACAAGGAACCGATGGCGAGAATCGAAGTGGAAAGACTCTAAAAATGCCGAGATCACTTCTCAATTGATGGGAACTATTGATGAACTAGATGTTACAAAGTACAACTCTCGTAAAAAAAGAGAAGGTGATAGAGATCTGAATGAAAAAATTAGAGAAATTCTTCGAGGAGATTCAAATTTTATTTAAGCGAAGTTCAATGACCTCTTTGAGAAGCATGAAACTCTAAAGAAATGTGAGGATAGTCTTGCGCAGAGAAAGTTAGCTCTATTGAATTCTCGTGATCTAAAGTGATAGATGAAATTGAGTTATCAAAGACCGCAACTATAAAAAATTTGGATTGGGATACATTCTAGGGGAACCTCACAAGGTCTTCGAATGTCGCTTCTAGTAGCACTAAGACTGTCTTTGTTAAACCCGGTGACACCTAATCTTCTTCTTCAAGAACTGAGGACAAGGGTAAATGACCTATGGTTTCGGAAAACCGAAGGTTTAGGGAAGAAAGCCCAGACCTCGGGAAAAGGCTAGAAAACCTGAACACTCAGTAGGAAATCTTCAGGCCAGTACTTCAAAGCCCCAGGCTAAGAATACCAACCTGAAGAGATCTCAAGACTGAACCATCGGAGGAATTTTCGTAAGAGAAACACTCAAAGCAGAGATATTCTCAACCGAAAAGACCAAGTCCTCGACATTCTTGAAAGACCCCAATTTCAAAGACAGCAACCCAAAACCCCCACTTGCCTAAGGGTAAAGGTTTCCTGAACCCAAATCAGCAGAGACAGAGACCAGCTGCACAAAAGCCAAAGCACTTGAACAAAAGACCTGAACCCAAGAAGAACTCTAAGGCTCATGCTCATGCTAAGGTTGGCACTCATACACAGGATACTGTCAAGGCACCTAGAGTGGAGAATGTGTATGTAGATGTTTATGGGAGACAAATCAGCCACTCTAAAGTAATTAGAGTTGTTAGGCAGATTTCGGTTTCAAAAGGTACAGCTAACCTGGTAGGACCCCACACCAAATGGGTACATAAGAATTGATTTGTTTTTTTTCGTAAAAAAAAAGGGCCAATCGAAATTTGAATGAATACAACATAAGACCGATGAGTGGAAATGAATTGGCTCATGCTGTATGGTATCTGGATAGTGGATGTTCAAGACATATGACAGGATATAAGCAACTAATCACTAATGTTGAGCAAAAAGGCCCTCAGATCACATTTGGAGATAATTCCAAAGGGCAAACTGAAGGATATGGAACTCTTGAAGTTGACTCTGTTCATATCCATGGTGTTTCATATGTGTCTGGTCTAAAACATAACTTGCTTTCTATCAGTCAATTCTGTGACAAAGGATTCAATGTTGAGTTCTCAAAGAACTTATGTTATGTGAAAGACAATACTTCACAGAAAATTTTACTGACTGATACTAGAAAAGAAAATGTGTATCTTGCTGATTGGAGTTCAACTCCTAAAGATACATGTTTGGTTGCAAAAAGTTCCACTGATACCAGTTGGTTGTGGCACAAAAGGATGAATCACCTAAACTTCAAAACCCTGAACAAACTTACAAGATTAGCACTTGTGAGGGGGTTACCCAATGAAGTGTTAAGTAAAGAACATATATGTGATGCTTGTCAGAAAGGAAAACAAATCAGAGCATCTTTCAAAAGCAAAGTAGATGTTTTCTCGATAGAATACTACAATTTGTTACATATGGATCTTTTTTTGGTCCAAGAACACTGTGGAGCACAAGTGGCGGAAAATACACACTTGTGGTAGTTGATGACTACTCTAGATACACATGGGTCATATTCTTACTCAGTAAGAAAGAGACTCGCATAAAAAAATTACTGAACTAATTGAAAAGGCCCATCTTGAAAAAGAATCGAGTGTGGTCAAAATCGGATCGGATAAAGGAACCGGGTTTATCAATCATATTATATCGATTATTATGCAAAGAAATGGAATAACTCATGAAACATCACCGCAAGGACCCCACAATGTAATGGTGTTCTTTGAAAGAAGAAATAGGACTCGAAAAGAAACCGCGAAGGACAATGATTCTTTGAAGCCGATATTCTTAGGAGATTTTGGGCTGAAGCTATCAACACTGCATGCTATTCTCAGAACAGATCCATACTGACCAAGAATCAAGGAAAAACTCCATATGAGCCGTGGAATGAGAGGAAGCCTCTTGTTTCTTTCTTTCGTGTGTTAGGTTGCAAGTGTTTCATACACAATAATGGTAAAGATCAGTTGAAAACTTTTGATAGCAAAGCTGATGAAGGGATATTCTTAGGATATTCTCAAGTCAAAAAGCCTTCAGAGTTTACAACTGTAGGACTCTTATTGTGGAAGAAACACATCATGTTATTTTTGATGAATCTACTTGTGTTCAGAAGAAACAGGAACATGACTCAGGAGAATTGACAAAGAGAATCACCAGACTTAGCCTGAAAAAGAATGACAAAACATCCTCTGAACCTGAAAAGAAGAAGTCAGTCACTTTCTATGAATGGAGTGAATCAGACTCAGACAAAGAAGTTCAGGATGGAAAAACTCGGGATGGTGAGACTCGGGATGGAAATTCTCCATGAAGGAAAGCCAACATTAATCGAAGTCGACCAATCTAAACATACACCAATTCGGACTCGGGTATGTAATGCCGATGAAGATGTGGTCACGGTGAGGCAAACTCGAATCTATCAACCAAAGGGGAACAAATGTCTCGACAATGTTTCGAATGGAATTTCCCGAGGAAGATGATTCTCTTTCTCCTTTTCAGTTGTTCCATGAATTTAATGAACTACCTGAACCTAACATTTCGATGTTGAGGATACTACTAAAGGGGAACATCCAGGGAGAAAATGGTTGGATAGTCATCCTAAAAAAGTCGATTGTGGGTGATCTATTAGATGGTGTCAAAAAAAACAAGAAGGTTCCATGGAGAAAGTGTTTTGTTCTCATTGCTTCCTAAAAAAAAGAACCTCATCGAGATTGAAGAAGCTATACAAGATTCATTTTGGATTACTGCTATGCAAGAAGAGTTGAATCAGTTCTCAAGGAATGAAGTTTGGGAGCTAGTGGATAGACCTAAGAGGCACAATGTGATTGGAACTAAGTGGGTGTTCAAGAATAAGTGAGATGAAAACAACAACATTGTGAGAAACAAGGCAAGGCTAGTTGCACAAGGTTATTCCCAAGAAGAAGGCTTGGATTATGATAAAACCTTTGCACTTTTGTTGCAAGACTAGAAGCCATCGATTGTTTCTTGCATATTTGCCCACATGAAATTCACGGTCTATCGGATGGATGTGAAAAGTGCATTTCTGAATGGTGTGCTTAAGGAAGAGGTTTATGTGGAACAACCTCTTGGTTTCAGACAGAATGATCAAGTTTACAGGCTCAGGAAAACCTTGTATGGTCTTAAGCAAACACCCCGAGCATGGTATGATACCCTTTCTCAGTTTCTTACTGACCATGGTTTTATCAAAGGAACTGTTGATAGGACCTTGTTCAGGATAGAAGATGGGAAATATATCTTACTTGTTCTGATTTATGTAGATGACATCATATTTGGATCTCCAAATCATCGGTTGTGTGAAAAGTTTTTACCTACGATGAAAGGAAAGTTTGAGATGTTAATGATGGGGGAGATGAATTTCTTTCTTGGACTTCAGGTGAAATAAACTAAGGAAGGAATTTTCATCAATCAAGCAAAATACACCAGAGATCTGATTGCAAAGTATGGTGTACAGAATTGCAATGCAGTTAGAATTCC
Organism: Stenogyne calaminthoides; assembly: GCA_037126765.1. Classification (NCBI taxonomy): domain Eukaryota; kingdom Viridiplantae; phylum Streptophyta; class Magnoliopsida; order Lamiales; family Lamiaceae; genus Stenogyne; species Stenogyne calaminthoides. The sequence continues at coordinate 15,724,834 of JBBCBC010000026.1, read as the reverse complement.
TATGAATACTAACTACAAGATGGATCCTCGATCTCAAGGCAAATCAAGAAATCACATCGATTATAGAGGATCATTGGATCATCGCTATATATCTCATGCCAAGTAGGCCCGATATAACATTTCTTTGTTGGGATATGTGCAAGATACCAAGTTAATCCTAAGGCTAGTCACATGGAGGCTGCCAAAAAGATTCTGAAATATCTTAAAGTCACTGTGAATAGAGGATTATGGTATCCAGCTGATGATAACCTTGATTAACTTGGTTATTCAGATGTCGATTATGGAGGATGTAGAATTGACAGAAGTCTACCACAGAACTTGTCAATTTTTGGAAGTAAACCGATATCATGGTTTTCAAAGAAACAAACCTCAAGAGCAACCAAAGACTACCGTCGAATACATGATCGTTGAGGAAAATTTGTTGCATGCATTCTTTCGCTCGCACAACAATTGAGGGATTATAAGATTATAGCCAATGAAGTACCTATATTTTGTGATAATGATAGTGCAATTGCTATTACACAAAATCCGGTATTGCACACCAGATGTAAGCATGTTGATATCAGACATCACTTCATCAGAGATCATGTTGAGAAGAAAGACATCGAATGGAGAAAATTCATACTGATAAACAAAGAGTTGATATCTTGACTAAACCTTTGGTGAATCAAGATTTCGTGAACTATCGATTGAATTAGGTATGTTGGATCCAGGTGTATAAAGCAAATCTGAAAAAATTGAAGGTTTTCAGATGCATGAAGTTTTCTCAGGATTTTACCGAGAAACTTCGGGATAAAATTGAAAATCTTGAACTCGAGTCTTGGGAAACTCAGATATCCTGAAGATCAAGATTTCAAGATATTATCGACCTCGTTCAAGATTTTCAATATCACATCGACCCCCTTTCAAGATTTCAAGATTATCTCGATCTTTTCAAGATTTTCGATTATTATCTTGACCTCGCTTTCGATTTTCAAGATTATAATCGACATTTTATCAAGGTCAAAACTCAGTAAGACTGATGGAAGAAATTAGTCTGAAGAAGTATTGACTCATGCAACACATTTATTGTCTAACTGAATCTTAGTAATCATTGGCAATAAATAACATAACACCTGAAGGAATATTTGGGTGGGACCTTTGAATTCTCACGAAGAAAGTCAATGGTCTGCAGGAACAATAATTAAATGCACTATTCATTAATCACCAATAAGGTTAAATTGGCGGCGTAATATTTGTGAAATCGTCCTTTCATATACCCGATTTAGTCGGTGTTTAATCTCAACCGTCGATTTCTTCATCTATACGATTTTCCATGAATCAAATCCTATATATCTATTGAAGAATTCCTTCAAAGCCCAATTCCAAAAGCCTTCGTCTTCAAAACACTCTACTTCAAAAACTCTCATTTGCCCAGAAGAAATTATCATCCTTTTCAAAACCCTTCACAAAAATTATCCAAAAAATGACGTTCTCTGTATACGATAAGCTTGCAATTTCTAACAAACCTTGGTATGAATACGTCGTTTCTCTAGAAAGCTCATCGAATGCGACTCACAAAGAAGAAGCATTGCACATGATTCGATTGGCAAAGCTCACTTGCCTGGTTGCGAATCAACCAGAGGCAGAATACACAAAAGAGGTAATAGAGTTTATCTAAAATTTGAAATTAGATGATGAGGACTGTATAGTATTGCAGATTACAGTTTCTCATTTAGAGCATAGTTCAAAGTATGTGGATTTTGTTAGGGAATTGTATATCATTCCTAAGAATCTTAATGCCATAAACGAATTGAGTGATAGAGGTGAAGACCCTACAGTTTATATGATGGGTAGGGAGCAAGAATATCTGGATAGGATTGCAGAGCATCTAATTAAGTTCGAAGCAACTCTAAATAAAAGGCATTTGAAGCCTAAGTATCGAGTTTTGCTAGACATTGTGAGTAAATGCATCATGAGTCGGTCTGGCAGCTTTGAACAGATTAGCACTCCAAAGTTGAGATTAATGGCGGCGATTGAAGATTCACCCACCACTGCATTCAACTGGTTACATTACTTAATCAAAGTGGTGAGTGATCAAGCAAAGCAAGTCCAGAAGGTGAATGGATCGGTTGTTATCAAAGGGAAGATCCTTCATGCAACTAAGATTGCATATATCTTGGAGATGTGCAGAGAAGAAGAGGATATCTTTGCTAATTCCTCACCCTTTCCAAAGTCAAAAATTCTATTCAAGCCACCAACAACAAAGAAGACTTTGAAAGGAAGGAAGTAGAAAAGCTCAAAGTCTCAGGAGGAGACCGCTGAAGAAGAAGCTGAAGAAGCTCAACAAGCCAGGGGGAAAGCCCTAATGGAGGTGAAAAGAGAAAAGGGATAAACTCTGAAGAAGAAAACATTGGCCCCTCAGAAAAGCAGAAAAATTCAAACTATTACTGAGGAGGAGGTTAGTGACACTGAGGAAGTCCAACCTGAGGGCCAGCAAGGACTAAAATCTCCATTACAAGTTCGCGCCGGTTTGTGACTATCAGACAGAACAAACTGAGGAACATGTTTTCTCTGAGGTACTCGGAACATCTCTGAGCTCAGACAAAATATCACAAGAAATATTCAAGGGACCTCAGATCAATCTGAACCTCAGGAGATACTTGTTCAGACCTCAGATCAATCTGAACCTCAGGAGCTACTGAACTTAGATGTGCTCCTGAGTGAACCATTCCTCGATCCTCAACACTGAATCGATCCCATCAACCCGAGAGCCCAAAGTCAAGAAAGGAGAAAGTAAGAGATTGAGTGGCTCGCCAAGGGCGATTCATTATTCGGATAGGTACCCGAAATGGTTGAAGTCATATCCTGACCTTCAGGATCTCTTCTTCGACTCGTAACCACGTCTATATTCTCGAATCGAGACTCTTCCAGAGATTTGAACATTGCCTCCTTGAGGAGGAGAAGGATCGGTGGAATCTTTGGGAATTTTGCCAGGTCGACAGAGTTCTCTGGATTCAGGAAGACTAAGCTCAGGATAAAAATTGCTGATTTTGATGAGCTAGTCAAAAAGAAGGTGGCTGAGAGGAGGGAAGCTGATGTTGATGCCTCCAGCTCTAAGGATCAAGATAATGAAGGGGATCAACAAGAGGATCCTGAACATCAATCTCAGATGGAGAAGCAAACTGATGCTGGTCAGACTGATATCTCACATCCTCAGACTGAAGTTAGCACTCTTCAGGTAACTTTTGGCACTATTAAACATTATGCCAAAGCTACTGAAGTTCCTATCTTTAAATTTGTTGTCTGATATGCAGACTGAGGCTCAGGTGGAGCACCCAGCTCAGGTGGAAAAAGTTCTAAACACTCCAGAGATTGATCTCAGTCCTATCTTGGAAAAATTGGAGAAGGTGGTGCCAATGGTGGAGAAAGTAACCCAAATTGAAGAAACCATGGCCAACCAATATCAGAAGCTGGAAACACTGAGTTCATCTTCAGACATGATGCAGCTTCAAACATCTCTTACTGACAAAATGACTACCATAGAAGGAAAGGTTGATGGAGTCAAAGCTAAGCTCAATGTAGAGATGAAGCAGATGTATCAGGAAATAACAACATATCTTGAAGCCAAGCTGGTTGAGAAGAATGATCTGATGATCAAGACAGCTGTTGAGGAAATGGGCTCTATGCTCATGACCAAGATGATAGAGATGATGCAAAATGTCTTCTCACACCAGTTTGCACCTCTATCTGAAGAGTTCTCAGTAGCAAAGAATCATATGAAGAGGCTGGAAGATGAGCACGATCGGTTAAGGGGGACGATGTATAAGCAAAGAGCAATATCATATGGATACCTTGACTTTCTCAACTTCTTCCAAGGTATGGTGCCAAAAGGAAAAGGCCCGGTGGCAAGCTTAGTGAATTGTTGGCACGGACCTTTGAAGAGAAAAGGCCGATAAAGAAGATGAAGAAGAGAAAATTATACCGATGCCTTAAAAAAGTGGAAGCCATCGAAAAGCTCAAATTCAAAGAAATCGAAGAGCCTATCTACACTCAAGTATCTCGAAAGCGGACTATTCAGAAGCAATTTATGAGAAACCGAAAGTGGTAGAAGGATGGTGGAAACAAGCCAAGCGGTGAAGAACAAGTCAAACCTATTAAGAGAAAGGCTGTGGCATTTGTAGAGCAGGAGAAGAAGAAAAGAGCTAAAGCTTCTAAATCTACTAAGAGGAAATTGATTATAGATTTTGAAGAATTTGAGGAAGAAGCTGATAAAGAAGTCTTCAACACAAAGAAAGCTCTAAAAACCCTTCAAGTGGAAAAAAAAAAAAAAACCGCCTTTTTCAGATCGGTGTTCTGTGATCGAAAAAAAGAAAGAAGAAGAGAAAAAAAAGAAGAAGTGGTTTCAATAAGTTCTTGAGCAAGAGGAGGGTAATCTTGAAAAAAGCTCATAAATGGCCGCACATTGACAAATGGATGCCTATTCAATTCAATGATGCGTGAGAGGAAATCAAGAGAACCTTCTGGTTCTACTATGAAATTCTGAGAGAATGGAGGGGGACCAGCTCGGATATGAATGAAGCCTTCATTGAATACCTGTTGACATTCTATCCTAAGTACCGCAAAGTTGGATAAACTTAGCGAGATGAAGGTAATCTGTGCAGATAGTTGCCCCCGGTCCATATACTTACCGGCTCAAGACTTGAGAATGGCTATGTGAATGAGACAACCATTTCTCAGGAGATTGCTCAGTATGCCATCCAACTTGGCCTAACAGGAAACAACCCAGATATCATCAAAGCAAGGGATGAATTGAAGAAAATATATTATGGGATGTTCAACCTGGAGCTGCCTGAGGATGAAGTTGATGAAGACTGAAGATGATGAAGACTGAAGACTCTTTGTACTTCTATTTTTTGTTTTTGATTTTCATTGTAAATCAGAACTCGATCTTACAATCAATGAAAATTTATCCTTATGCTCAAAGATAATATCTCATTATCTTTTTACATGTCTTTTATGTTTGATATGCCTTATGTTTTGAACTGTTGAGAATTGCCATTTTGGATTGTAATAGAAAAACTGAAACCTAAGTATAGATTAGGTGTTTTTGTAACAAGATGGTTTTGGCATCATCAGAAATGGGGAAATTGTTGGGAGATGAATTTAAGAAACCGGATTTTGATTAGATCCCAAAACCCCCGAGTATGACATGTTGTTCAGGGATAATCTTGATAGTCCGAGTCGAGATTCAAAGATAGAGTGTTCAGGATGTTATCTTCGCACCATGTATAGTCAGCAGATATAGATCAGGTTAGATTTTGAAGATTCTGAAGACTCAAGAAGTTTCAAGAACCGAAGACTCGGTAAGTTTATGAAGAAACTCAAAGTTCAAGAAGTTTTCAAGAAATCGAAGACTCAAGAAGTTTCAAGAAACTCAAGACTCGAAGATGTCATCAAGACTCAAGATCAAAGATGATATCAAGACTCAAAGATGTCACTAAAGACTCAGTATGTCACTGAAGACTCAAGATGTCATCAAGACTCAAGAGATGACATCAAGACTCAAGATGTCATCAAGACTCAAGATGACATCAAGACTCAAAGATGTCATCAAGACATCAAGACTCAAGATATCAAGACACTAAGATATCAAGACCCAAGAGTCACTAAAAACTCAGTAAGATACTAAATACTCAGTATAACCTGAATGTTCCGAGGCACTGAATAATATCTATCTGAAGACTACAAAACTGAGAAAAACGCTAATATTCAGAAAAAGAGATATTGCCCAAGACATTCATATGCAGACAAAAGGAACTAAGTCTAAGTGTTGTTTAAGGTTATCTCACTCAGAGAGATTGACAAAAAAGAGCCGTTATGTTTGTCTACATTTACTCAAGACAAGAACCAATCGTAGGAAGACAACATCAGCATTTTTTATCGACATCGAAAGCTTATTGAAGTCATCAAGCATGTCAAGAGTACTATGTTCGCATCGCAAAAAGTGGTGATTGGCTACATGAAAGCATATTTCCTAAAACATGCAAGTGAGTATTCAAACCCTAAAAATAACCGTTCATCAAACACCATAAGTGGAAACTCATGAAGCTATCTCCTCCAACGGATAGTTTTTCAAGAGTGACCTTGGTGAAGTTGCCTATAAATACTAGTGACCCTTTACACTAAGAGGTTACGGGAAATTTGAAAGCAACTCAAGAGCTCATTCGTATTATTGCAAATTGAAGCACTCGAAAAACCTAGAGTTTCCCAAGTATTTCACATTGAAGAGAGCTCATTCACTAAGCCTAGATTGATAAGATATATTCAAAGCTTAGTAGAGATATCCTAGCCTTTGCATTGTTCTTATTGTAAAGGATATCTCATCCTAGTTGGAAACCAACCAAAAACCCAAACCCTTTGTAAGGTAGTTTGTGTGTGCTTTGTTGGTGAGTTGGAGTTATAAAGAGTTAGTAAGCTATAGTGAGTTAGCCAGAAAACTCTAGAGAAGAAGTTAGTAAGCTACTTGTGGTAGTCTGAACACTTGTGTGTGTTGAGTTAGTAAGTCGCAAGTGAGTCACCGGAAAAAACTCAAAGTAGAAAAAAGTGAGTAAGCTGCAGTGAGTCTGCCAGAAAGCTTTAGGAAGTGGTTAAGGAATTTCTCTGAAGGTCAGAGAGAGTGGATGTAGGAGCTTGAGTCTCTGAACCACTATAATTGCTGTGTTGTTTTTGCTTTTCATCTTTGCATTACTATATATGTTGCATGTTTTTTCACCGAAAAAAGCATAATTTCGATATTGATTGGAACCAATCATTTGAACTTGCATCAATTGATCAAAACCTTAATCTTTGTTTTCATTAAAAGGAAGATCTTGACAAAAGTTAAAAAACGAGTATAAACATAGGGCTAACCATTCCCTTTTTTGAGAAGCTAGAACATATAGTTACCAAACTGAACTAACTCTACTGAGGGTTGTTTGGATTATACTGGAAAGTATGCTTTTACTTTGTATAATCAAAAACTGAATTTCGGACTTATTTACTGAAATAAATTGTTTATCACTGATGCTTTAAATATTATCGAATGTTACATATATTTATTGCATAACTTTTTTCAATAAATAAATCGACGTGTTACATTGTAGTTAATTTAGTGATACCGGATCACGAAGATTAAATTAAAAAATCCCTTTGTAACTAAAAAAGTACGCCATTCACGACCTAGATGGAAATGCACAATCCATCGTGAAAGGTTGAAGTGTAAGGCTCGGATTGGCTTGTCTTGACCAAGAGATTACACTAGTGCATGGTCGATGCCTTTGAATAGGACCTACAGGAGGACAAATTCTTCAGAATTGAACAAGGAAGAATTAGACCTCAGTGGTTCGTTATTTCTTAATCTTTGTTCCTTAAATAGGATCACGTGTGATTGGTAACTATTGCTTTGACTTATCATGGGTAGAGAATCAACGCGATTCAATACTTTTTATCTTGGGCAATATTATTGGTCACATGTGATTGCTAAGATTTAATACGGAGAATCGTGTGCAAGTACGCTTGTTTGATTTGCCCCCTTGGGAGGTTCATAAGCTTTATCATACCAAATCTTGCAAGTGGAATTAGTTTCCGGTATGGATAATAATGTTGAACCGTTCCTTGACCAAGGACAAAAGATATTAATTAACGGAAAGCTATTTCAGTGGCTTGAATTAATTAATGGGCTAGATAATCTTAAACACGGGAAATAATAACCGGAGCCATATTGATGTTGTAATATGGGTTAAGATGGATAGTGCAATATTAATTATGTAGTGGGATTAATTAATATTTATGGGCTTGAATAATATTGTGGCTCAATATTGATAATTCAAGATCCATTGGAAGATCCAATCTTAATTCTCCTAAAGGCCCCCTAAGTAGCCCAACATAAAGTCCAATAACTGAAAAAGGTGTTTAAAAATAAAATAAATTTGTTGCCTATTTTTCCTTGTAATTTTCGAAATTTATGGATAAAAGGGGAGAAAGATTTTATTTGAATTTTGTTATGGAATGAAGATATGTATTCTTGGAATACAAGATTATCTCATTAAATTCAAGAAATCTCCCACTTGGTTATTCATATAGCAAGTTTCGAAATTTTTTGAAAAATAAAGGGCAAGAAATATTTTCTTGATTTTCTTGAAAAGATATTATGGAAGATATGTATTTCTTGAAATACAAGAATATCTCATAAATTCAAGAAGATCCAAATCTTGGATTCTTGCTCACCTATTTTTCGAAAATATGCCATAATATGGTGTGGTGGGATTTTTGTGCAATATTTTAATTATGGGGAAAAGAATATAGGAGATATATTCAAGATTTCTTGGAGATCAAGAAAAGATTTTCCCACATTGTTTTTCTTCCCAAATTTTCGCCCAACACCTATCTATAAATAGGGGATGATTCTTTCATTCCCAAGTACAATTCCATGTGCTAGAAAAATTAGTAAATCCACAAAGGTGGTGCAACATAATTTATTTTCCTTTTGTTAATTGTTCGCAAGTGTCCTACCACCGGATAGTCGAGCAAGGATTAAGGGAATACTTGGGAAGTTCTTTTGGTTAGTCTAATCAGCCAGACCATTGTCGTCCCAAGAGGTACGTTCACGTAAACTCGTAGAATTCCGCATGCGTAGGATTTACGTGAATTTATTATATGCATGATTTGTTGTTGGATTATTATTTGAATTAATATATTATTAATTCATGCTAGTAATAATTATAAGAATTAAATTTGTATTTAAAATATTCACTCCGAATAGATCTGTGCAACTTATTCCCCAACAATCGTGAGTATCGAGCCACGGTTTAAGACTCTCAATTTTTTGTAATTTAATTCGTTGTCATTAAATTTGAAATTGGATAGTAGAATTGCTAGATCTTTTTTGCAGGTATCCAATTGTCATTGAATTTAATGTGTTTATTTATGCATGCATATAAATTGTGATTTTTAATTCGATTCACTCGGATTCGTTTTGTTTCTTCGTGAGAAATCCCACGAGTAGATTAGGATTTGTTTGATTTGATCAATGTAATAGACTAGTCTAGATCTAGGTTTATTTATTTTTTTGTAAATAAATTGTAACCGGATAAAAAATGAAGAGGGGGAGATAATAATTAAAGGATAAAATCAGAACCGGGCTGTAGATGAGTTTAAGCGTTCGCGTCACCCGAACGCGCAATGGCGAGGGAGGCACGTGACGCGACGTGATAAATTTTACAGTGAATTTTGAAGCGCAGGCGAAGAAGCCGAGAGCCGAAACGCTCGAGATCGTGCCGCAAGACGGCCCGTGCGGAAAACTTGTAAAACGCATTTTGATAAGTATCGAGCGGCCGTCGAAATCAAGTTATCGATTTTGGGTAATCGAAATAAACGCCGACGGACGCTTTTTGGCATCAGGTGAGCGCCACGCTGGATCCACGCATGGCAACGTCCGAAGCCGAGGTTACTGACGCCGATTATGTTTTAAGAATCGATTCATGGCTGAAGCGTCTCAAATGCCGCCTCCAAGGCTTATCCTGGGGGTATTGTAAGGCGGAGGTTCCAACTTGAAATCTTTCCACAAGGGCGGCCAGATGTGGGCGTGCATCCCGGCTGCGAGCTACTTGGCGTGGCATTTCGAGACGGAGTTCTTTTCGAGACGATTGAGTGGGAGAAATTCAAGACGGCGTTTCTTCAAAATCTTAGCCCAGAAAAATCAAACCATCAAACAATTGGATAATTTGTGCCCAATATGTTTATTTTTTCCGCTTTGCTTGATTTATAATTGTGTTATCTTATGCTTTATTTAATTTGTTTAAATGTGTTTGCATGAGAGTTGCCCAATGAAAAATCTCACAATCAAAATTACTAAGTATGTTTAAATAATTAATTGAAAATTTTATTCCGGATAATAAAATTGAATTAATTTTGACCTCCATGATTTATTTATTTGTGAATTCTTTTGGAGAAATTCCCCCCACGGGACAGTCAAAAGTTAGCTTTCACATGAATGAATTCCAAATGGATGATTGTGGATTATTACTAGTGGCGACGATGATCCTCCCCACGAGGCTCGTTCAAAGCGAAATAATAATCCTCTATTTAATCATGATTATTACTTAGGTATAAAATTGATATGCATATACTTCCCCGAAGTCCCTGTCAATTTTATATTGGTCAAGTGTGAGCCAACTATTAATCTGGTTATTAAAGGTTTGTAACTGTTCTTGTTTGTAACCTGCTTGAATGTGTTTAAATAATGACCCACCCCACGTGGCTTATTTAAACTGTTTTGAGATGTTGGCTGATGCATGTTCATATTTTTTTTTAGATTTTAATATGATGCATGTGATTGAACATTGTGATATACTTGTGCTTATGCATATAGTTATTTATTTCAGTTCAGCATGTCATAACCTTTTAATCCACTGTTAATATACTTAAAGTCAATACAATATGTATGGAAACTATATTGATTGGAAACGAAAAATTATGATTGTCCTAACTGCACAAAAGCACAAGTGGATTCTTGACACACCAAAATCAGATGAGCCAACTGACGAGTCAAAAATGCGGGACTCGTCAGATTACCTTGCGAGAAATGTCGTCGCTGAAAATGGTGGAGGGCAAACCCGTAAGGGATGACGTCCTCAAAATAGATGGCCCATCTAAACAAACTTGAGATTCTGAGTGCAGATTATAATTTGGAAACTCAGATGAATTTGGTATTTCACTCTCTGCCCAAAAAGTTTCTGAGCATTTTGGCCTCGCTAGCTGATTTGTTGCAAGCTTTGGTCTCGGCAGAGATATTGATGGGGCACCAAACTCAAGCTTTAACGACATGTGGTAAGTCTTCATTTTCTAGGCCAAAGGAAGGCAAGAAAAAGAAGAGGACCAAAAGCCATAAGCAATAAAATTCAACTGTTGCCAAGGGCAATGGTAAGATGAGGAATGCTTGTGGTGTCAAGGAAAATCCAAAGAGGAAGTGCTTAAGCTGCGGTGAAAGAGGACAATGGAGGTTTGCCTGTTCCAACCCCAAAAGGGACGGAAAAAAAGGTAATTCTCACGCACTAGTTGGTGAAACTTGTTTAGCGGCGTATACTTCTCATTCATGGGTGGTTGATACGAGATCCACTAATCATGTTTGCTTCACGGGTTCAAACTGATCCGGTAACTTAGTGGGAGTGAGATCCTCATCACACTGGGCGATGTTATGAAAGTAGCAATTATTGCAATGCTACGTAAGTGGCAGATATTGCAATGCTACGATAGTAATAGTTATTGCAATACTACGCAAGTAGCAGATATTGCAATGCTACATGAGTAGTGGTTAAAGCGGTGGGAGAAGTGCACATGTCTTTTAACGATGAAGCTTTTTTTTGAGATTATCTTTATGTTCCCAGTTTTGGAAAGAATTCACTTTCAGTTTCTAAAATTTGATTAAAGGACACTAAGTTTCTTCTTATAAGAATGACATCATTTCTTGAAATGATGAGTGTATCTATTATGGGACATTGGTCGAATAATCTCTATAGAATTAACTGTGCACACCACTCACGAAATGCATCCTATAACACATCAACTGTTTCCGAGAAAAGAAAATGTTCATCAGACGTGAACGAGACACTTCTATGGCATCTAAGATTGGGACATATTAATCCAAATAGGATCCAAAGGTTGGTGAAAGACGGTTCACTGGAGTTTCTCCAAGTTGAACCAATTCCAACATGCGAATCATGTTTGTAGGGTAAAATGACCAAGAGGACATTCGGAGCCAAGGGGAATAGAGCCAAAGAAGTGTTAGAGATCGTTCACACAGATGTGTGTGGTCCAATGTCAACCAAAGCAAGAGGAGGTTATGAGTATTTTATCACTTTTATTGATGATTACTCAAGGTATTGTTATATTTTCCTTATGAAGCATAAATCTGAGACGTTTGAGAAATTCAAAGAATTTAAGGCTCAAGCAGAGACTCATAGGGAAAAACGTATCAAGTCTCTACAATCCGATCGTGGAGGCGAATACCTCAAATGATGAGTTTTTGAACTACTTATCGATGAAGGATTGCATCCCTCCATTTGCACCCGAAACCCCCAACAAAACGGGGTTGTAGAGCGAAGAAACAAAACTCTTTTGGAAATGGTTAGATCTATGATGAGTTATGCGGATCTTCCCAAGTCGTTCTGGAGTCATGCCTTGGAAACAACTTTAAATCTTACCTACACATTCGAACTTGGTGCCATCCAAATCGGTTCCCAAAACTCCCAAAGAATTGTGGACCGGGCGAAGCCTCAGTATGAGACACATGAGGATTTGGGGGTGTCCGCCCACGTGTTGGACAAGGAAGCCAAAAAATTGGATCCTCGATCAGAATTAAGGTTGTTTGTGGGATACCCCGAGGGAACAAAAGGGTGTATGTTCTATGGTCCCGAAGATCAAAAGGTGGTAATAAGCACCCACTTTAGATTTTTGGAAGAAGACTATATGAACGAAAGAAGACCCAGAAGTGAGATTACCTTAAATGAGCTAAGGGGGCTAACCTCAATGCCAACTGTACTAGATGACATACCAAACGACACACTTACACAACCGAATCTCGTCAGAAGTGGGAGGGGGTTGAAACAACCGAGAGATTAGAAAGAGTCCCCGGACTTGATTCCGGACAAGATTTAATCGGACCCATGGACATATGATAAGGCAATCCAAGACAAGGATGCAGATTCTTGGCAAACAAAGAATGAAAGCCAAAATGGGTTCTATGTTTCATAACAGAGTGTGGGAGCTAGTCGAACCACTTAATGGGGTCAAACCCATTGGTTGCAAGTGGGTGTATAAGAGAAAAAGAGGACCGACGGGAAGGTGGAAACCTTCAAAGCAAGACTCGTGGCGGAAAGGTTATACTCAGAAAGAAGGGATCGATTATGAGGAAACTTTTTTTCCCGTAGCCATGCTTAAGTCCATCCGAATTCTCTTATCGATTGTTTTGCAAGATCTCGACTTTGAAATCGGCAAATGGATGTCAAGATGACTTTCTTAACTAAGTCTTGATGAAGAGATCTATATGCAACAACCCCAAGGCTTCATTGAAAAAGTCCAAGAACACCTAGTTTGTAAGCTCATGAAGTCCATTTACGGACTCAAACAAGCATCGAGCTTGGAACCAATGTTTTGATCATGTTATAAAGTCTTATGGGTTCGATCAAAACGAGTTCGAAAAGTTGTGTGTACAAAAAGCGCGGTCGGAATGCATTGGTATTCTTAGTACTATCGAGAGCGACATTCTCGATCATCGGGAACGATGTAAAGGTGTTATCGGGACGTAAGGGCATGGCTTTCAAAAACAGGTTTGATATGAAGGACTTAGGGAAGCGCGACACATCCTTGGGATCAAGATCACTTTCGAGATCGCAAGAAAAGGATGATAGGCTTATCGCTTAGAAGCTTCATACATAGACTTTGTCTTGAAACGATTCAAAGATGCAAGATTCCAAGAAAGGCTTCAGACCTTTCGGACATGGAATCCATCTATCAAGAAAATGTGCCCTAAGACACAAAAAGAAGATAGATAACATGAGAGGCATTCCTTATGCTTCTTGAAAGAAAAGATTGTCGGAAGCCTTATGTATGCAATGTGTGTACGAGACCGGATATCCGCTTGCCGTTGGCATGGTGGCAAGATATCAAAGTAACTGGGGAAAGACCATTGACGACGCTTAAAAACATTCTCAAGTATTTGAAAAGAACTCGGGGATAGAATGTTGGTTTATCACCGATAGTCCAATCCCCATCGGCCACACCGGACTAGATTTCCAATCGACACATAGACTCTCAGAAAATCTACCTCCCGGTAGTGTGTTTTGCATGGGGGAGGAGCCTTGACATGGAGAAGCATCAAGGTAAATGCGTCACGATTCTACCATGGAAGCGAATATGTAGCCGCTTACTTGAGGCAAATGAAAAAAAGCGGTTTGGCTCAAGAATTTCATAGTGGACTTGAATGTGGTTCCGAATTTGCCCAGCAGAATCACTGTTTATTGTGACAATGTCGGAGCAGTTGCAAATTCAAGGGAACCAAGAGCCCACAAAGCCAACAAACACATTGAAAGGAAATACCATCTTATACGAGATATCGTTAAGAGAGGAGATATAGATGTGGCAAAGATAGCATCAGAAGACAACCTTGCAGATCCATTCACAAAGGGTCTGCCTCTGAATACATTCGAGAGACATGTGGAAGGAATGGATGTCAAGACCATTGCCAATCTGCTTTAAGTATAAGTGGGAGAAATTATTAGGTTCGTGTAGGTGACATTAGATGTCACGAATTAGGAACTACACGAGACATGTTGTAGTATACTTAAAAGCAGACTTTGAGTATTCGTGGGAGATTGTTGAGATTATATTGGAAAGTATGCTTTTACTTTGTATAATCAAAAACTGAATTTCGGACTTATTTACTGAAATAAATTGTTTATCACTGATGCTTTAAATATTATCGAATGTTACATATATTTACTGCATAACTGTTCAATAAATCGTATGTTTTACATTGTAGTTAATTTAGTGATACCAGATCACAGAAGATTAAATTAACAGTCCCTTGTAACTAAAAGTACGTCATTCACGACCTAGATGGAAATGAACAATCCATCATGAAAGGTTGAAGTGTAAGGCTCGGATTGGCTTGTCTTGACCAAGAGATTACACTAGTGCATGACTGATGCACTAAATAGGACCTACAGGAGGACAAATTCTTCAGAACTGAACAAGGAAGAATTAGACCTCAGTGATTCTTTATTTCTTAATCTTCGTTCCTTAAATAGGATCACGTGTGATTGGTAACTATTACTTTGACTTATTATGGGTAGAGAATCAACGCGATTCAATACTTTTTATCTTGGGCAATATTATTGGTCACATGTGATTGCTAAGATTTAATACGGAGAATCGTGTGCAAGTACGCTTGTTTGATTGCCCCCTTGGGAGGTTCATAAGCTTTATCATACCAAATCTTGCAAGTGGAATTAGTTTCCGGTATGGATAATAATGTTGAACCGTTCCTTGACCAAGGACAAACGATATTAATTAACGGAAAGCTATTTCAGTGGCTTGAATTAATTAATGGGCTAAATAACCTTAAACACGGGAAATAATAACCGGGAGCCATATTGACTGTAATATGGGTTAAGATGGATAGTGAAATATTAATTATGTAGTGGGATTAATTAATATTTATGGGCTTGAATAATATTGTGGCTCAATATTGATAATTCAAGATCCATTGGAAGGTCCAATCTTAATTCTCCTAAAGGCCCCCTAAGTAGCCCAACATAAAGTCCAATAACTGAAAAAAGTGTTTAAAAATAAAATAAATTTGTTGCCTATTTTTCCTTGTAATTTTCGAAATTTATGGATAAAAGGGGAGAAAGATTTTCTTTGAATTTTGTTATGGAATGAAGATATGCATTCTTGGAATACAAGATTATCTCATTAAATTCAAGAAATCTCCCACTTGGTTATTCATATAGCAAGTTTCGAAATTTTTGAAAAATAAAGGGCAAGAAAGATTTTCTTGATTTTCTAGAAAAGATATTATGGAAGATATGTATTTCTTGAAATACAAGAATATCTCATAAATTCAAGAAGATCCAAATCTTGGATTCTTGCTCACCTATTTTTCGAAAATATGTCATAATATGGTGTGGTGGAATTTTTGTGGAATATTTTAATTATGAGGAAAAGAATATATGAGATATATTCAAGTTTTCTTGGAGATCAAGAAAAAAATTTCCCACATTGTTTTTCTTCCCATTTTTTCGCCCAACACCTATCTATAAATAGGGGATGATTCTTTCATTCCCAAGTACAATTCCATGTGCTGGAAAAATTAGTAAATCCACAAAGGTGGTGCAACATAATTTATTTTCCTTTTGTTAATTGTTCGCAAGTGTCCTACCACCGGATAGTCGAGCAAGGATTAAGGGAATACTTGAGAAGGTCTTTTGGTTAGTCTAATTAGCCAGACCATTGTCGTCCCAAGAGGTACATTCACGTAAACTCGTAGAATTCCGCATGCGTAGGATTTACGTGAATTTATTATATGCATGATTTGTTGTTGGATTATTATTTGAATTAATATATGATTAATTCATGCTAATAATAATTATAAGAATTAAATTTGTATTTAAAATATTCACCCCGAATAGATCTGTGCAACTTATTCCCCAACAAGGGTTCAGTAAGATAGTCATCTGATCCAAGCGGCTCAGGATCTCTGATAAACTCAGGCTCAGTTGGGCTAATCTAAAAAGCTTCAAAGCAATTTCGGGATCATTGTCTCGATGAGACTTTTTGACTCAGGGCGATTTGTACTTCTCAGGGCCAAATCATCAGGACAACCTGACCCATCTGATCTCAGTGAAAGAAAAGTTTTAAAAATCACTGAACACGTGTATTCCTCCCCCCCATACACGTGTGAGACTCGTTAGCACCGGGACCAACAATATTAGTATAATATTTTCACCCAAAAAAGGGGTAAGGACAAAGATCCTGAGAGTTGTGATTCACCAGTTCCAAATAAGAGTTTATCAAGGCTCTTATTCTCAAGATACTCATAAACGAGCAAGCGTTTATCTCCCTCAATGCATCAACCGTACAATTTCACTAGGTTACGTTGTTGCACAACAGATATAGTAGCAATCTCAGCTAGAAACTGAGCCTTTCCTTGATGTGATTTCACCGACAATTGCTTTACAGCAACTTCTCTTCCATCTCCAAGTTCCCCCTGTATAGATGATCGTATCAACTTTCATGCTCAATTATTCTTAAAATTTAGTGTTCAAAATAGTGTTCACCTTGTAAACAGGACCAAATCCTCCTTCTCCAAGTTTATTATCATCGTTGAAGTCATCTGTTGCAGCTCTAAGTTCATAGTAACTGAATGTGTAAGGTCGTGATTCGATCCCTACTAGCTCTACAAATCAAAAAACATATTATTATGGGTGTTTATATAAAGAGCATATGCACAAGCAGCATGTGATCTTTTACTTACCCGCATCCTCGAGGTTTTTCTGTTTTTTTCTTCGTTGGCATATATAATATACCGCAATCATAAAAAGCAAACTCAGAATTACAATTGGAACAATGATTCCCACAATGAGGCCAGTTTGGTTCTTTTTCTCACTGGGAGGCTCATCGGAAACAGTTGGAACAAAATCTGTGAACAAGTAAGTGATCCATTGGAAGCAAATTTCAAAATTTTAATTATAACTTTTCTTCTATATATGATTTACGTACTTGGTGTTGCACTAATTGTTGAAATTGATGGTCCATATGTCACTTGTTCAGGAAAGTCATACGTTCCTTTCCCGGCCCAAAACAGATGGACTTCAAAGTAGTTTTCTAACACCTGCACATTGAATTGCCTTACAACAGCTCTTGAAGACATCCCACCAGCTTCTCTCCGTATGTCAAAATCTTTTTCCTCCAAATTCCCCTGGATATCATTCACCACACTTTTTAATGTTTAAAAAGTTGAGCTTGAAATAAGTAATACTCCCTTTTTATCCTTCCTAAGGTTTCCATTTTGTCATTTTGGTTCCTTCAAATCAAAGGTTCTAGTTTCCTTAATTGGTAAGTTGTGTCCCACACCCTATTACAATTACTCCTAAAGTTGAAGTTTGTTACAAAAATTCCACTCATTTCAACTACCCACTCAACTTACTTTTAGGGTCATTTTTTTACATTAACACATCTCAACTACTCACTATAAATTTAATGATATGTTCCTTAATCATCGTGTCAAAAGTAAATGAGAATCTTAGAAGGGGACAAAAGGAGTACGATTTAAGACAGACAAACTGACCTGTACATATATATCAAAAACACGTCGTCCAAGACTCCACCAAGTGTTGGTGCCTATGATGATTGGCTCTACAAACTGGAGTCTCACGGTGTAGTTACCATTTTCGAGGCCTAAGCCATAGTATCTTAACGATCCAGCTGAAATTCGAGCAGTTCGAAATAGCTCCGACTCTAGAGTATTTGTAAACAGAGATGCTGACGTGATTCTGTATTGTGGATTAATGTTATCAGCAAACAAACCAACATTGCTAGCTGCCCATCTGCGTTCCCTGCTCACATAATACGTTGACGGACCGAGAGTCTCATTCTCTGCTTCGTATACAATTCGATCAGAAGAACTTATCTGCGGTCCACCACATTTCACTGCAAACCTGGAATCTGCTCACCATTTATGATCACACTCCTTGTCATATATAAAAATATGCATATACATAAACAGACCACATCCATTATTTTTACGAACTTGTCCTCATCCTCATTAATTATATTCAGGGTCAAACCTCCCATGAGGCTAATGAATCTTCGATTCAATAAAAAATTAGGGAGATAATTTTTTTAATTATATATATATATAATGAACAAAAAATATCTTCTAATATATTGCTTCACTCTTACTTGGTTGTAAGTCACTTATCCGAGTATAACCCTATTAGTTATAAAGTCTATCTTTTTTTTCATTATTTTTGTAATATCACGTTCATTTAAGATTCAAAATAAAAAGAATAATGAAAATGATAGAATTAGGCCATAAGCAAGAAGTAGCCGCTGGAAAAAAACACGGAAAAAAAAAAGGAGAATGAAGAAGATGAGGAAAAAAAAAGAATTAAAAAGGAACCAATTATAGGGCTTGTTTGCAAACTCTAAAAAGTGAATGAGAAACACTTATTTTAAAAGATGTTAGACACAACATTTTGAAAAAATAAGTACTTCTATGCGTAAATTAGAGTTTGTAAACACGCACATAACATTCGAATTCAGGCCAAAATATTGTTAGGACCGACCGTGGCTAAGTGGCTACGTAACATATATTCACCAAAGCAAAATGATTTTACGTAGTCAAAGGCCTTGGTATGGATCACTTACAAAGAGGTTGTGCTCGATTGCAAGGAAAATTCCTTTGAAGACAGTTTAAACCAGAAGGTAAAACACTATAAGGCAGAAAAAAATTGTATTAGTTGGTTATATAATTCTACAAATATTTGATAAAAAACATATCTAAATTTTTTTTTTTCATATGTATAAAATTATAAACGCACCTGTTGTTAGAACCTTCATTAAGGGTGAAGTTGTTTGCAACTAAATTACTACACCCGAAAAATAATTGTGTATATTAGACAGAGAAAGTTATGAATTAGTAAGCATTTGGTTAGTTCAATCATACATTTGTAGGTTTGGTGCGTTGAGCCAAGATGGAAAACTCCCGGATAATTCATTGTATGATAAATCTCTGCAATCAAATAAAGGATGCTAAGTGCTCCTTTGAAATCTTATGTGTATGCCTTGTTACATAGATCAAAACTTCTTAGTTCTCCTTTAAAAAAAAAAAAAAAGAGTGACACTCCTATATACTAACTATAGATTACAACTGTACACAATTAATATTTTTCAGTGAAAAAAACTAATATATTTAGGGAAAAATAACTAAACGAAGAAACTAATTTTTTTTTAAAAGTATTACTTTTTAAAAACACTCTTAAGTTTCATGGTGCACCAATGTATACATGTTTTTGTCCAAAAGAAATACTCACATATTCTGCAGTGATGGACTCTTCTGGGTTGGCATTGCGCCTCTCAAATTGTTATTACCAAGAAACCTTGATTGAAAAAATGGAATTTAAATTAGTACAATTCCTGTCTTGTTGAATTTTCATAATTAATATATGAATTAATAATTACAAGTAAGTGAGAGAAGTGTGATTGAAAAGTGAGTCTGGAATTCTTCCGGTAAAATTATTGAAGCTCAAGTCCCTGAAACATAAGATTTGCAAATCATTGGAGGAATTAATATTCGTACTAATGAATAATTGAATTCATGTGATTATAACAGTGATACTTCTTACACTAGAGTCAAACTCTGAAGTTGACCAAAAAATGAAGGTATGGAAACAGAAATGTTGTTGTTTCTCAACACTCTACAGTTAAATTGATGAGTCGAGTGAATCGTGTTAGTAATCTATGGCAAAAATATCTCATAATCTATTTGACAAAATCATAAGAAAAGATTTCTTACAAGGTTGATAAAGAGTTCATATTTCTGAGGAAGTCCAGCGACGAGCTACCATTAGATACATCACTTATTCTCTTGAGAATATCATCATAAACATTAGCTTCTATAGATTAATTTAGCACTAAAGAAAATGATTTTATTAAATACAAAAAATTAACAAGTGTATAACACTTACAAGTCAGCCAACATGGTTAAATTGGAAAATAATGGTATTGGACCTTCAAATGAATTTCCAAAAAACCTCCTATAGACAAACAAATTTCAAGAGAGTGAATCATATATAATTCAGAAACCATAAATAGAAGACCAAGATCGCTTAAGATAGAGAGAATTAAGATAGAATTTAGCTTGACAGTTGAACGAGGTTGGACCAATTTGATATGAAGTTAGGTATCCGCCCTGTGAACTCGTTGTCAAAAGCCCATCTGATCGAGAAAATCACATAATCCCAAGTTAGATAAAATAACTATATTTGTTCCATTTTATTTAAACAGAGAGATTGTATTATTACAGTTTAGCCAGGCTCCGGAGATTAGCAAATGTTGGAGGTATTGGACCGCTAACACCAGCACTGTTGATGTATCTATCAAGAAGAAATACAATGAAACCAAAGCAAACATATATAATTAACTACTCCATCAATATCATGAAACAATGATATATATAAATCAAGGATTGTTCATCCAAAATGAGTAAACATGTTGGAATAACTTGAACCCTAATGACAAGCTGATTAGGGTTCTTGTTATCCAGTTAGCGAGTCGAGGGTCCAGGGAGTGATGCGCCATTAGTTCGAGGGTTCCCAGGAAACACCCCCCAAACTTCTATCGTGTATATGTTATGTTTGGGCTCAAATTCAGTTTCTGGACTTTATTTACTATGCTCAGTTTGTTAGGGTATGTTTGTTTTCAGGATTATAGTGGACGGTGAGAATCCTGAATTTTGAAGTATTAGGATTCAAAATCTTGTTGAAAAGTTGATATGTACATTTTGTTGATGTTTTATTATTATATTATTATAATGGATGTATTGGAATAATAAAATGTAGATATTGTGGTGTATTGAAATACAAAAAAGAAAGGAGAGGGTGATAAAGTAGAGATAATTAATATAATTTCAATTTTTTTACTTCAAGTCTCAAAGCCAATTGGGCTTTGATATTGTAAGTGTTAGTATTAGTGTTCTAAAGACAATAATATGTACGGACATAATACTCGATGATATTCAGTTGATTTAATATTATAGTTCATTTAATATTAATGTATGGTAATACACTTGTTTGAATATTATGTTTGATTGTTTGCATTTATTCATGTATATGTTCTCATGAACCAATATATTGAGGATGTGAGACCTCAGATGACTTAGACATGGTTCTTAATTAGCCCCGATCAAGGATCATCAAGAATAGGATATTGATGATTCATTTGAGATTGGTGTGCGATCTACATCATACTCTTAGAGAGTGTAGTAGTTCTCACTTACTACGAGATACTAGATATCTCATGATGGATATACAGATACCTTAGAAGGTATTGGTATTACCCATCCGAGAAACCGTTTGATGTAATTCTACTTTAGTGTATACGGGTGTCTTGGTTAGTGGGAGCGATGTGATATTCCTCTGACTTGAGGTCAATACGCACAACATGTATGGAGTGGTGAACTTTGACCATGACCGATGCTTGCACCCTTCATGGGTAGATATGGCATGGATTGGAGTTCATCACGAAATGCGTGTGTGTGGTAGTTGAGCCAAGAATAAGATTCATTCCTCAAAGTAGAATTATAGAGAATACTCGTTTTCTCATACTAATTGGATTGTTAGTTATTGGACAATGCACATCACGTTTGGACTTTATGTCCAAGTGTGACAAACATGATCAATTAGTGTAATGAGATAATATGAATAAGTTATTTGAATAGACACTTCATCATGTTCTAAACTTAATCAGGTATTCGTGACTGAATGGATATTATCACAATAGCCCACATATATTACAGGTTGTTGCAAGTTCCTCACAACGTACCTCATATATTGGGATTATCTGGTTTATTGATAAGAGTTCAATTAAGACCGTTAGTTTGACTAACCGCTCTATATATGAAGGCCTATGGGTCACACAACAAGTAATACTCGTTTACAGATTATAGCTGGTTGATTAAATGTTAAATTGGATTTAATATTTAATTTATGGAGATATGGTAATTATTACAATTAGAATTAATTATTATTACTGTTTAATTAAATTGGATTTAATTAAATAGAAATCCTAAAATAATATATGAAATATTGATGTAGAAATATATATATATATATATATATAATCAAATCTATGGGATTTGATTTATTGGATTTGGGCTTTTATTTTCCAACATAAATAGCTTAGGGTTTAAGCTAAGTCTCCCCTATATATATGAGTCATTGGGGATTCATTAAACACATAAGAAATATTTTCTCTATAAAATCTTTAGTATAGAATTTTCCTAGCAAATTCATCTTGGATTCAACGCTGACAAATCTGTGCAAGTTTGTGAACGGGGATTACGTGGATATCATAGTTGAGGAATCTGCTTACGTGTTGCTGTAAAAATTCCGTTTACGTATTCCATTATTTCAATTATGCAATTGTAATTCGTTGTTGGTGAATTCGTATTTCCGCTGCGCATGTTTTATTTGTATTACGTGCTTGTAAATTCCAACAGTAAGGACGTACAGACGGAATAATTGAGAAAGGAATATACCCTTATGGATTATATATAGTTTCCCTATTAGACTTAGTGTCAATCTGTATCATTGTAATCAGGGACGGATCCAGTTTTATGCCGGAAAAAAGAAAAATACTTAATATATAAATAACAATTCAAATCTATTAGAGTTGAAATCGGGAGTTTTCGAAGATTGGAATATTTGCAAGACTGACTAATTATCAACACTATCATGTACTTCTCTCTCAACATATAAAATTAAATGTAATAATTTTGAGGTTGAGGTTGCCCTTTTAGGATTTTGCATTTGGGCCTTAAATTCAAATATAATTGGGCCCAAAAAGATAGCAGCAATCAGGAGCTTTAATAATTAAGCACCTTTAATAGACTAATACCTAGGGGTGAAAAATATACTGAATATACCGGTATATTGGGCTTACCGTACCAGAAGATACCGAATTTATCAAAATTTTTGGTATACCGGAGTTTTCGGTATGATATGGTTACCGTGTCGAACATTTCGTTACGGTAACGGAATAAAATTTTGGAAGGTCCGATATACCAAAAAATATACCGGTATACCGAAAATTTTGGTATATCAATATATACCGGTATTCGGTACATATACCGTACCATTATATATATATATATATAATTTTTTATTTTTTTAATTTAATTAAAATTTTAAAATTTAAGTTTGCAAACTCTAGCCTTAATATTTTTCTCTCACTGGACTCTTTCCCTTTTAGCATTTGTTGAAACATGAATTGTATTATTTTTAATATTCATTGTATTGAACAGTTAGACAACTAAGACATAGGTTTAGATAAATTATTATTCATAAAATACTTGTCTCTTTTAATAAATAATCAAGGTATGAACGGTATATCAAATTTTCGGTATGAAACAGTATACCGTAATTCGGTATATACCGGAAATTTTGATACGGTATGATGTATCGGAATTGCGGTATGGTATACCGAAATTTCGATATGGTATGGTATGCCGAAAATTCGGTACGGTACACGGTATGAGATTTTAGTATACCGAAATTTTCGGTACGGTACGGTATGAATTTTCTCATACCTTAAAATTTCAGCACAATATATGGTATAACCGGTATGGAATGGTACGCCAGCCCTGCTAATACCTAGTGCCCCTACCATGTGAATTGTGTGTCTATCTCTAATTATAGTCGCTCTCTAAGTAATTTATTAAATCTTCTCTTCAGCTCGTGTACGAAGTTATCATGTTATTAGTAAACCACATAAATTTTGTGTTCTTAATTTGTGGTTCCATTTATTTTTCCCACATCCGTTAAAATAAAAGAATTCATTATGCACATTAATATCATATAAAAATTAAGGGGCATTTGTTTCAAATTCTTCAATAAAAATCTTTAAATATTAATTTCTATTGTAATACTTATAATAAACTAATAATATTATTTTTATAAATTAATATTCATAGTATTTAATGTTATGATATTAGTTTATAACTGTATGGTATCAGCTAATAAACGTTATGATATTACTTTATAAATGTGGTGATATCAATTTTTCTTACTTGAACAAATTTTATTGAAAACTTATTCAATATATATATATATATATATATAACTTACAGTACGTTGCTCCAATCTTGACAAGTTGCCTAGCTCAGATGGTAAAGGGCCCGAAAAGTTATTTACACCTAAAGATCTGCACATGTATATTCTTATACATGATTAACACCTGTAAATATGTACCATGTATGGTCTCAAAACATTTAATAATAATATACCATGACCTCTTTACTTCACACGGCGGGATAGATAACTCGCGGTAGATAAAAGTACGATTGTATTGTTTGGACTAGATGATATCCATGCAAATGTCATAATTGTCCTTACAATTAATTGAATTAAAACAAGAAAAGAGGACAAAATGCTAATATTGCATTTAGAAAAAATTATGCCCCAATTCAAGGGATTTTTTTTTTCAGGACCGTAACTTTATGCGGTGTCAAAAGTAGGACTGTAATTTTTCGAGCTGACAAAAGTAGGACTGTAATTTTTTAAAGTAGCAAAATTAGGCCGGTAACTTTTTTAAATAGCAAAACTAGGCCAGTAAGTTTTTAAAATAGCAAAACTAGGCTTAGAGCTGTCAGAACGGGTCGGCGGGTCGAGCCGGCCCAAAACCCACTTCAACCCACATTTTTGCGGGTTTGGGCGGGCCAACCCACTGCGGGCTTGGGTCGAAAACTATTCAACCCAACCCAACCCATAGCGGGTAGCGGGCTTAGCGGGCTAGCTCGCGGGCTTTTTTTAATAAAATATTATTTTTTTACATGTATTATATATAATAAATTTTAGAGTAGGTCTTCGATGAAATTTATTAATATCATTAAATTTTTACCAACTACACTTATAATTTAATATAGTAACACTTGTAAACTGGGATCATGACATTAAATGCTAGAGGTATTAGTTTATAAGAGTATTGACATCATTTTATAAGTGTAATAAAATTAATTTCATAATATGAACATGTTTCGCATGAGAGTGTCTGTGTAAATTTTAAACATCATATGAACAATGCCTTAATGAATTGTTTTTTGTATTTATATTTCTGTATTTTAAGTAAATTTAATGATATTATTAAAAAAATTATTATTATTATTATTTTTTAAAAGCCGGCGGGCCAACCCAACCCAACCCGCCCAACCCAACCCAATTCTCCGTGGGCTCATAAATACCCAACCCAACCCGCCCCATATACAGGCGGACCCGGGCCCGACCCATTATTTTGAAATATTTGAGCTTGATAACTTTTTAAAATATCAATTTAAGGCCAAATTAAGCCCGGATTGGCCTGCAATATTTGAGCCTGAAAGAGGACAATCCGGGCATAATTTGGCCTTAAATTTCTATTTTAAAAAGTTAAGGGCCTAGTTTTGCTATTTTAAAGAGTTACGGGACTAGTTTTAATACTTTTAAAAGGTACGGTCCTACTTTTGTCAATCTGAATAGTTACGGTTCTACTTTTCTCAATCTGAATAGTTAAAGTCCTACTTTTGCCACCCCTAAAGTTACAGTCCTGAAAAGATATATTTCTCCCCCAATCCCCATATACCTCAGATCAATTTGTCCTGAAACATGGAATTATATGTCTTTTTTTCATGTCCCAGGCCCACATTCAGCGAATCAAACAACCGACTACTAAATCTAGGCCTATCCCATGAACCAAATGAGCCCGTCACAAATAAAAACTGAAGGTAACTCACAATGATCTTAAGTCACGCAGCATTCCAAGTTCCCTAGGAACTTCCCCGGACAATGCATTGGTGCCGAAGCTCCTAATTATTTGAAATCACAAAATTTATTATTTATATAAATAAAAGAGAAATTAATATATATATATATATATATATATATATATATATATATATATATATATATATATAGAGAGTGAGAAAGAAAGAAATAAAGATGGTATACAAGTACTGCATGCTATGTTTTAAAAACCGGAACCGGAAGTTGAGCCGGACGACCCCAAAAAAAGGTTGGACCGGGGTCGGACCGGATTGAGCCGGATTGAGCCGGTATGACGTCATAATAAATATTATATATATATAATATGCATAATTTTTTTAAAAATTCAAAATATAGAGTATGATAAGTGAATATAAAGTATCTAGAGTCACTTCAAAGTTCAAACTTAAATTTCTAAACATAATAGAAATGTCCATTAACATAAATAGTTCCAACTTTCATCAATAATTCATACTCAAGCTCACACAACTAAAGCTCATGAAACAGAGATCAACACCATGAAAATTTTGTATCCTCGCAATGACCCACAATACCTTTATCTTCTCAAAAACCCACAAAACTTACCGCCTCCCCACCCACCTCTCCATCTGACATTTCTTACCCCAAAAGACAAAAACTCTCTCTCACTGCCCAACAATAAAACCCAAATTCGCCACCACCACAATTCAAGAAAACCAAACCCAGATTCACCACCACCACAATCCATCGTAAACGCAGACAGACCGCCTCCCTCACACTTCAAGGGCGGTCTTCACCACCACCCGCCTTCCCCCAAAAAAAAAAAACTAGATTGCGGCCCGAAAAAAACCAGATCACCACCTCCTCCCTCATGGTGACGCCTCACTTTCATGCCATGCGGCCATGATGGCCTCCCACCACCACACATCTTTGTTTTCGTGAGAGTTTGGTTTAGGTGTTTTGCTATTTTCAGGTTTAGATTTGTTTGTTTTTTGAACTAATTATGAGTTTTGTTCGTTAAATTTTGGCCCAATTTATCTTATTTTTAGAGGAGGGCACGAGAAAGGTGAATTTTTTATTTTATTTTACAAATGGCTAATGCCATAAATCTTTATTTCATCAAGACTGGTGATTTGAACATGGAGATGGATGATGGTGGTTGCCATTTGAATTTTTTCTGGGTTATGGAGGATTTTGATTTTGGTAGATCGGATCTTGATTTTTTGAGGTTGCAGATGCATATTTGCATGTTGGGCGACGAGCGACGGTCATGCGCGGTGAGCAATCGATTTCGTTTGGGTTGGATTTTGTTTGCCGCTGTGCTTAGCCGCTTAGGGCTTTTCTCAGTTTCTGAAAAACTGAAACGAGGAAGAAAGAAAGAAATCGATTTCGTTTTTTCAGTAAAAAAAAATAAAATTAAGTGAAAACCGGTCAAAACCGCCGGTTTAATGGTTGACCGGTTCCCGGTTTTGACCGGTTTTCAACCGATTTTTTCGGTTTTAAGGATAACGGTCCAATAACGGTTTTATATACCTCTATTGACCGGTTGTCAGCGGTTCACCGGTCCGACCGGTTCGACCTGCCGGTCGGACCGGGTTTTTAAAACAGAGACTGCATGTGACTGAGATTTCTGATGGATGCAGAAATTGGTCCTGTCAAATAATTTTGGCTCAGATCTCTAAACAAAAATTGTGGAAAATTATTTGTTAGCAAGTACCTTACAAATATACACTATAAAATTAATAATTGTGATGCACGGGTTCTTCTAAAAAAGTCACCACACTGTATCGAATACTAATAGGGTGCGGGTGCAATTCTTGTTGGGTTCGCACCGAATACGCCACGTGGCGAATCCATGAATATTTTTTTTTTTAAAACTAGGATACGCGTATCTAATACGCTGAATACACATATCTGATGCGACAAGGGCGCGTGACTGGCTATTTTCTTAGAAAGGATCTTTCTTTCTTTTTTTCTTTTTTTATTTTTGCAATTTTTCAAGACTAAAACTCTATATGATCATGTTAAAAAGTACTAAATGTGTTATTTCAATTAAATATTATTATGTAATATAATTTCAATTGAACATTATTTCAATTGAACATTATTCCTTAATATAACTTATGTATTGAGCTGATGTTATTTGAATTAGTGTTTTGTTACTTAATTACGTACATTAAATTATTAAAAATGCTTAAATTTTATGTGAATTATATACATTTGATATATTAATTTTAAAATTTTCATATATCTTATCAGTGTTTTATATAATAAAATATAAATAAATAGGCGTATCATTGTCGTATCGCACCTTAATTTTTTTGAAAATCCGTATCCTCGTACCCCTATTTTATCGCCCCCGCGCCTCGCACCCATGCAACATAGAAAACATATGTACACCGCGGTATTTTTTTGCAAAATAATCATGGAATAAATGTGAGACACATGTTTATGTATTTTTTGTTGATAGGTCTTGTATGCACCCAGGTGCACAATGCACTCATAGTGCATTTTAAAAACGTCCAACTCGTTATATTGAAAAGTGTAATTTATTTTTTGTTATATACATATATATTAATGGAGCTGAAGATGGAAATTTGACATACAGATCCTCGATATAAGACAAGGTCCAAAGTTCATCTGGTATGGGACCCACAACATCCAATCCAAACACCCGCCTGCACAAGATTATCATATTAGTTACAATGAAATGAAGAAGTCGCGTATATTTATGTTTCAAAATTTCAATAAGAAATTAAGTCTTGCATGAGGTTATATATAATACTCTCTCTTCTCTTATTTATAATTGTCCATTTTGTCCACATGTTCGTTTTATTTGTTGTTACGACAATGCCAATGTAAACCGAGACAAGTGATCGAGCAATGTTCTTCTCTCTAGAATTGGCGGCAGGAACATCAACGCTGTCCGGCGCGTGAAAGATCTTGTAATGCCTTGGACGCCTTCCTCGTTCTAGAGAAAATCGCTGCATGAATCATGTGTAGAGTGAGAGTGCGTAGGACAGGGAGTATGTTGGGGAGGGTAGAGTTCACCATCATTCCGAGAGCAATCCGGTGAGGCAGATAATAAACCCTAGGAACCCAAGCCTTAGGACAGGTTTTGAATCGGAACACAGAAAAATCAATTGGAACAATGTATGGGACTCCTCAAAAAAATTCCGATCTCAAAACACTGTTTCTGAGATTCAAGGAGGTTGAAAGAGTGCGAAGGGACAAAGAAGGAAAGAGGTTTGGCTTTGTACGATTTGGTAGTAACATCGACACAAAAAGGGTCGAACAAAAAGGAGTCAGATGTGGAATGCATTGCAAAGTGGTTTGAGGTTATTGAATCTTGGAGTGAATTTGATGTGTGTAATAGACGGTTAATTAGGAGTAATTGGTATGGGGTTCCTCTTCAGTTCACGCATGGAATCATAAGTTTTTTCACATCGACTTTTGGCACATTAGTGAAGATCGATGAGGAGACTACCAATAATCTGTCCTCTAGTCTAGAGGGCTAGAATACTCGTCAGGATAATACTACCAGAAATCCACCGGAATCCGTTAATGGTGACAATTGATGATAGGAAATACGACAAAGGAATAATTATGTGGACGAAGGCAATCAGGTCTCGGAGTTCAAGAGGCAGGAATGGCAGAACCAATAATTGCGAAGCAGTTCCTGGCGAAGGAGCCCGAGGCAATCTTAGTTACGATGCAGGCTGACTTGGTGATTAATGAAAAGGTACCAGAAAATTCGACAGCCCATCTTCCAATTTCAGCTCAGGAAGTAATTAATGAAAATGTGCCGCAAGCCCATATTTCAGTTTTAGCCCAAGTATCTCTACAGGCCCAAGATGTGGATCTTTTGAATCCGATTGTTCTCTCAAACCCAGCTATCTTGGGTATGTTTCACCGGAGTTCTCTATGTGTGTGGTTGATTCGTGCGATTCGTCCCCTTCCACGGCCGATCTGGCAGAATCGTCAAATTCGCCTGCATTCGCAAATCCTCCCGATGCGGTAAACAGTAGTAGCGGGCGTCCAAAAACCCAAGTTCATGAGAATTTTGAGAGTTATGAAGAAAACCGCTTGTTCAACCGGAGCGGCGAAATGAAGATAACGGAGGAAGCTCGACACGCTTGGGAGGTAGGTAAGAAAATGGGATTAATTTGCAAGATTACTGATGAGGCACTCATAAAAAAATGAAAAAATTGGAAAAGAGAGACTTGGCAAAGTCAAAGAGGAATAAGAGGAAATATGGGTCTGGAGGGTCAAAAGTTCCCCAATGAAGGTAATGAGCTACAACATTAGAGGGTTGGGGAAGCGAATTAAGAGAAGGGAGTTGAGGAAATTGATCAATAATCACCGAATTGATGTTTGTTGTGTTCAAGAAACAAAAATGGTAAATCTGGAGCCGTGGGTGTGCAGATCAATTTGGGGTAACAAACATTTTGATTGAGGGTATAAAGCATCAGAAGGTCTTTTGGGAGGTATGCTTACAATTTGGAATGATTTACTTTTCTGTAAAATTAGCAATTGGCATATGAACGACATGTTAATTGTTAATGGATTCTGGAGGGTTGATGGCACACCGAGTTGTATTATTAATATTTATGCATCTTGTGTTCTTGCTGATAAAATTATCTTATGGGATTCGATTTTGGCATTACTGGATCAGTTTGGGGATGGTGTGTTATGTATTGCAGGTGACTTCAATTCTATTCGGGTGGCACATGAAAGAAGTGGTAGAGGAACTTCTATTGATCACAGAGATATCGATGTGTTTGAGAATTTTGTTATTTACAGTGGCTTGCTCGATCTACCTCTTTGTGGCAGGAAATTTACTTATTATAGAACTGATGGATCCTGCAAAAGCCGGTTGGATCGAATAATGGTGAATAACTACTGGCTTCAAAAGTGGCATAATCAACTCTTAATGGGCCTTCGTCGCACCACCTCTGATCATTGCCCCATTTTTCTCGAAACCACGCTTTGGGATTGGGGCCCCAAGCTCTTTAAGTTCTTCAACTGTTGGTTTTATCACCCTGATTGCTGCTCCTTTATCAAGAAAAATGGGAGAGCTACCAGATTTCGGGATGGGCGTCTTTTGTCTTAAAGGAAAAACTGAAGCTTCTAAAGATGGATTTGGAAGAATGGAACAAGTCAGTGTTTGGGATACTTGACAAGTCGATCGACGAAAAGATGCTTCAGATTTAATCACTCAACAAGATGGATGATACCTTTGGGCTGGAGGACGATGAAATCATTCTTCGAAATAAGTGTTCTGCGGAGCTACTTAGATTTCTCCATGTGCAAGAAGGAGCCCTCTATCAGAAAGCGAAAAGCAAATGGGTAGTGGAAGGAGATACTAATTCTAAATTCTTTCATAACTGGATCAAAAAGAGGTGCAAGACAAACTAGATTGACGGTCTGGTCATCAACAATGAATGGACGGATTCAGTTGCGGCTATTCGGGCTGGGGTCGCACAACATTTCAGGAATCACTTTCAGTCCAAGTCGCCCCCTAGTCTTTCGTTCCCTGCTCACTGGTTTCAGAAACATATTGATGATGCAGAAAACTCTTTTTTGGAGGCTCAGTTCTCTGAAGATGAAATCAGGAACTCCATCTGGACTTGCGACTCCAACAAAAGGCCAGGTCCCGACGGTTTTTCATTTGGGTTCCTCAAAGCAAATTAGGAGAGCATGAAAGCGGAGATTATGAAGATGATGCATGAATTTCACTCAAATGGGAGATTTGTTCGGGGTATGAATCCTTCTTTCATTGTTCTCATACCAAAGAAGGAGGGCAGCCAATCCTTGGATGATTTCCGTCCAATCTCCCTAGTAGGATGTCTTTACAAAATAATCTCCAAAACACTAGCGATCAGGTTAAGTAAGGTGTTAGATTATGTGATCTCTGATTCTCAATCGACCTTCCTTAGTGAGCGACAAATCCTTGATGGAGTGGTGATCCTCAATGAGATTGTTGATGAAGCAAAGAAAAGAAAACTTAAAAGAATTTTCTTCAAGGTGGACTTCGAAAAGGCTTATGATTCAGTTGACTGGCAATACTTGAATGACATATAGTAGGCTTGAAGTTTGGAGTCCGATGGCGTGGTTGTATTCGTGAATGCATTACTACAGCTACAGCCTCTGACATGGTTAATGGTTGCCCCACAGATGAATTCAAACTCAAGAATGGACTTTGACAAGGAGACCCATTATCACCTTTCTTGTATCTCATTGCCGCCTAAGGATTGCATATGCTGATCTCTAAAGTTGTGGAGGCTGGAATCCTTAAGGCAGTTACGGTTGGCAGGGATAAAGTTCCAATTTCTCATTTGCAATACGCAGACGACACGATTTTTATCTATCCAGGTCATCTTCATTTTGCTTCCTCTATCAAGTATTTGTTGAGGAACTTTGAGATCATTTCTTGTCTCAAAGTTAACTTCAATAAATGTAGCATAGTGGGGACCAACGTTGGGCATAATGTGGTCAGAGTTATGGTTGAAATCCTTAGGTGCGAAGTGTCAAAACTGCCTCTTTTTTATTTGGGGCTTTTCGTTGGGGTTCATCACAGGAAATTAGAGTCTTGGACCAAGCTGGTGGAAAGAGTAAAAAGAAGATTAGCGAAGTGGAGTGATAAGAATATCTCATTTGGGGGTCGTATTACTTTAATCCAAGCGGTGCTCTCTTCTGTTCCGATTTATAGTCTGTCCTTTTATCATCTACCAAAATAGACGATTAAAGATATTGGCCTATAAAGAAATTTCCTATGGGGGGGTTGTGAGCATAAAAGTAAAATTCCTTGGGTGAGTTGGAATACAATTTGCAAAGATAAAGAAAAAGGGGGGTTGGGTATCCGAGATCTAAATAGGTTCAACGTGACTCTCTTGGGAAAGTGGGTTGGGAGGTTCTTAAATGAACCATAGTTTTGTGGGTTAGAGTCATAAAATTAAAATATGGGGGTTTTTGGGTGGGGCCGGGGGCGGATTTGGGTAGAAGTAATAGGGGTGGTTTTCCTTGTTCAAGGTCTGGATGATGGGTGGATATGCATGCTGATTTTTTTAAAATTATTGGGAATAGTGAGGGGACAAAATTTTGGAGCGATGTGTGGGCGGGGCATTTCACTCTTAGAATTAAATTTAATAGGTTATTTAGATTAAGTGTGCAGAGGGAGTCAATGGTGAGTGAGTGTGGGCATTGGGAAAACAATTGGTGGGTGTGGGAGTTACATTGGAGACGTGAGTTGAGAGGGAGGGAGTCATCGTTACTTAATGATTTGTTGGTCTGTATTAACAAGTTGAAACTTATACAAGATACGAAGGATTCCTGGAGCTGGAAGCATTCACCAAATGGAGTTTATTGCAAAAAAATGGCATACTCATCTTCTGATCTTTCGTTGATCCCCTGGTGCCACTGGCGTGCAACAACAATGCAAAGTCTACAAAAGCCTATGGAAGAGTTATGCGCTTGGTAGGGTCCAAGCGATCGTCTGGGAGATTCTTCAACAGAGACTGCATACTAAAATTAGTTTTCAAGCTAAGAATATCATTCATATTAATGGTGATACTCAATGTGTCTTTTGTGGGGTTAAGGATGAGGATATTTCACACATCTTCTTCCAATTGCCAATTTTGTGTCGATTTGTGGAGGGAGTTCCATCTCTAGCTCAAGGTTTCGATTGCTCAGTGCTCATCTCTGGCATCTCATTTCGCTCGTCATCTTAAGATATTGGGTCTGGGGAAAAGGAAGAAAATCTCTGCAAACTTCTGGATTGTTATGGTATGGATAATTTGGAAAATTAGAAATGATGTTATCTTCAACAATATCCGCCCTGTTTTGCGTAAGATATTAGAAGAAGTCAAGGGGAGGCAATGGTCTTGGATATCCGTGAAATTTCCAAGCTCTCGAGTGTCCTATACAGGTTGGTTGGCATATCCTATTAATTGTTGTGGAGCTATTTTTCCTGTGAGATAGTTTATTTTGTATCTTGTTTCCTGTTCTCTTTTTTGGTTAGGCGCACTGTTCATTGTTTTCTGGTTTGGAGAGTTGGTTTCATTGTATTAGTTTGTAAGGGTCGAGTACCCCTCGTACTCAAACCTTTTATATTGGATTTTTTCTGTTAAAAAAAACTTATTCCTAATAAATGACTTTAAAATACTAATCATCGAGTAGTTAATGAGAAATATATAAAATGTCTTTTTAAAAACCTTAATTAATATGAATGTTGGTATGTGTAAATGAATATAATGGTATAATAAAAAAATGTAGGGAGTATCATAAAATTCTGTAAAAGTACATTGGTCTCTTCGTTAAATTAAGTTTGATTTAGTTTTCCATAAAACTTGTTCATCATATAAAATTAATATCATTATAAATTAAGATTGGGTCTCATGTGCATTCAGGTGCACCGTACACTTATAGTGCATTATAGAACCATGCAACTTGTTTTACTGAAAGATGCAACTTGTTTACACTAAAATATGCAACTACTTTTTCATATTAATAATTGCACGATTAATCAGTGTAAACAAGTTGCATCTTTAAGTGTAACAAGTTGCATGGTTTTAAAGTGCACTATGAGTATGGTACACCTGAATACATATAAGACTTAAATTAATATTATACTCCCTCCGTCCTTTACCATTTTGAACACTTTCTATTTTGGTCCGTCCCTTACCATTTTGCGCACTTTAAAATGGAAAAGAAACTCACAATCTCCACCCTCCATTCCTTTGAAAAGTCAACAAAACACCAAAAAATTACTTTTTCTTAAGTTTTGTGCCCACATGAGGATGCAAAATGGTCAAGGACGGAGAGAGTAATACTTATCAACTGATGTTATTACGTCCGTAATATAATAATAGTAAACTTTGAGAAGATATTATGTATATTATGTTCACCGTAATCCATTATTACTATATAGTAATAGCAGTGTACAATGAACATGATGCACATAATATTTTACCTTAAATTTTATTAATATTAATTTATAAAAATCATAATATTAATTTATAATTATTATATTATTGAATAATAAATTTTGAAATGAAAGTTTGTGGTGAAATTGTTGTGATTTGGATAACTTACATGGCAGTAATGTGACAGGTGGAGTTATTATTGAAAGAGCAAATACACTTGATGGCGGGCCCAGGATTAATGTCGCGAAGTTGAGTTGCATCAATGGCAACACCGCTGCATAACACCCCACTAATGTTCCAACTACTTGGCGCTGAAATTCCCATCTTGAAAATATGCTCTCTACAACTCTTCCTATCAATCAAAAAATACTAATTACACCCACGCCATAATTATTTAAGGGATTAAGTCATATATATATATATATTCAGGTTCAGGTGTATTCAGGGATGGATTCAGGGGGCGTCGGGGATCGCCCCCTTTGGGATTAACTTTTGTGTATAATATATGTTAAAATTTTTGTATTTATGCATTAAAATTGTTAAATTTTGTCATTTCATCCCGTTTGAATTTTAAAATTTTATCGCTCTTACCTACTGGAAAATTTCACCCACTTTGGGACAAAATTTTGGAACCGTCCCTGGATGTACCGTGTATTTATAGATCATTTTAGAAACATGTAATTTATTATATTAAAATATACAATTTATTTATACCGAATCGTGTAACTATTAATATGGAAAAATAATTGCATGGTTCAGTGTAAACAAGTCGCATCTTTCAATATAACAAGTTACATATTTTTAAAGAGATAATATCATTTTTAGTCCTGTAAGTTTGGAAGATTTCATTTTTATTTCTGTAATTTTTTACTTTATCAATTTTAGTCATGAATGTCAATTTCAACCCTTTTTGGTCGGAAATATTAAAATCTTGTCAGAATCTCGTCGAAATAAGCATATGCACCTCACGTGAGTACGTGACACTTCAAAATTGATCATTTTTTTTTGTAACATAATAGTCCACTTGTGTAGGTCGCTAAAAAATTAAAAAAATCTCAATTTTTAAGTGTCATGTGAAGTGCACATGCTTATTCCGGCGAGATTATACAATTTCCGACCAAAAAGGACTGAAAGTGATACATTCATGACTAAAATTAAAAAAGTAAAAATTTACAGGACTAAAAATGGAATCGTCCAAACTTACAGGACTAAAAATGATATTATCTCTATTTTTAAAATATATTATGAATATATGATACACCTGGATACACATGAGACTCACTCTATTTAAGTTGTTTGACGTTTTACAAAAATAAAAAATATATTAAAAAATAAATTAAACAAGATTTATTTTTTATAATCATGTTTAATGAGTGGTATACTCTTCGTGGAAATTAATGTATGATGTTATATTAATAAATTTTAAAAATAAATTTTTTAGTCTTATAATTTTATCACTTTTTTATTTTGATTCTATTGACTTTTAAATTTGATTTTCATCTTTTAACTTGCACATTTTCAAGTCTTTGATCCTATGACATGCTATAACAGGTACCCTAGCGGATAAAAGTGATGTGGCATCCATGAATTATTTTTTGTTAATAAAAAAATAAAATAAGAGAATGAGGGGAGAGTCTAGGCAGAATAGAGTAAAAAAAGAAGAAAGAAAGGAACAGAAAAACAAGAATCGTATTTTTTATTGTTAAACCTCTAAATCTTTGAAATAATCATAATAATTTGTGTTAAAAGGATACACTTTAAGGATTTAATCTTAAATAAAGTATAGGGTGAAAAAGTTTCACATTCGAAATTTGTAAAATTAGCTAAGGACTATGATTTATATTTTTAAAGGGTATCAACCGTGATAACTGGAGGGTATGACTTATATTACAGAAAGTGTATTACACGTGATACTAAAGGGTATGACTTATATTACAATAGGGTATTAGTAGTAATAACTGAAGGTGTGACTTATATTACAAAAGGATATAGTTGCGATAACAGAAGGGTCAGGTCTGTAAATAAAGATAAGTTTCACGGTGACCAAGTTTCATAAAAGATTTGAACAAAAAAATACACAAAAATACATACATATCTCTCTCTTTCCCTCTTCCAAAGGCAGCATTATCAATATCCTTCCTCATGTTCTTTTTATTTAATTTCTACCATGAAATTTAACTGATCATGATTTATTTTGCAGCCCACGAACAAATATTTGTAGGGATATAATTTGGGGCAATTCAAGTTAGAGAAAATCAAACTATCAATAAATATTTTTGCTGGATTCAATGCAAGTGCACTCTTGAGTTATAGAACTAATACCTTATGAAGACTCAACTAATGTTGTCCATCTTTGCCATTGATACCTTAGAAGTGCATGGGAGCTTTTCTACTGAGCACGGGCCATGCACACACTCTATTCGACTTGCTTCTGGATCCTTCTACACCATAAGGTCAAGCACGTGAGAAACATGAAGAAGAGCACGAGCACTTGGCATCCACGGCGGTTATACGTGTCTTCCAAAGTGTTTTCTCTTTTATTGAAGTGGCATGTGTCAAGTTTGTTAGAGTTTCAGTTAGCATCTTTGATATATACCTTCTGAGTGTGTTGATTCAGTTAGTTAGACACTTTAGGATTAAGTAAGTGCGGTTATCACCATTAGAGAGTGTGAGTTCATCTTGAACTTAGAGAGCTTGAGTGCATTTCTGAGAGATTGAGTGATTTTGTACTTGGAGCTTGTTGCTATATTAGTGAAACCTCCTGATCCTCTGTGGACGTAGATCTTTTACGATCGAACCACGTAAACCTGGTTGTTCTGTGCTTTTCTTGTTTGTTTCCATTGATATTTACTTTTCTTCAGTAGGAGTATCATTTGATCTGTGATACGGTATTAGTTGTTGTTGGTTGTGGTATTAGTTGTATGTTCTAACAAGTGGCGCCGTCTGTGGGAAGTGATCATGACTGGATCATCTGTTATGAAGCTTGATGTTGAGAAGTTCACAGGGAAAATTATTTTGGATTGTGGAAGATCAAGATGAGGGCTCTATTGGTTCAACATGGATTGCTAGATGCCCTGAAATCTAATGCGGAGTGGGCATCTTCAAGCAATCAAGAAAAGAAGATTGAGATTCAAACTAAGGCACACAAGGCCATCATACTGTGTCTGGGGGATAAGCCATTGACAGAAGTCTCAAAATCAAAGTTTGCCAATGAAGTTTTTCAGAAATTGGAGGAACTCTATCAAACCAAATCTTTTACAAATATATATGTTGTATGTGAAGCAAAAGCTTCTAGCCTTCAAGATGACAGAAGAGAAGAGTCTTACATATCAACTTGATGAGTTCAACAGACTTGCTGATAATTTGGACGATTTAGAGGTAAAGGTTTAAGATGATGATAAGGCCTTGATGTTATTGAATGCATTGCCCAAATCGATTGAGAACTTCAAAGACGCATTGCTATTTGGAAGGTGTTGCGAGTCGTTTTTTATGGAGAATATTATGTGGCTAATTTGATAACAACTCACAAACAAAATAAGTACGTGTACGATATATGGTAAATAACAGGAAATTGTTGACCCAGTTCGTCAGTGAATGACTACTCTGGGGGCATTCCAAGCCAGAGATGTTGTATTGCGAGATTTACATACACAGTACAACATACTTTTTATGGGGAGAACTTCCATGAAAGAAGATGATTTAGAGAGTAAGTATCTGAGTGCTAGGGATTTTTCTCAACATATGAGAGTACTTGAGTATTTTTTCTGAGCTAAATTACTCTGGGAAATTTTGTGAACTCTGGAATTTTTCTCAACCCGTCTCTTGTTCTTTTTTCTTCTATTTATAGTACTCAAACAAGCATGAGCTGGTTTGGCAAGCATGAGTTGGAGACTTTGTGTCTTGTAAGAACTCATGTGATGCTGCCACGTTTTCAACTTCGTCTTCCTGGTTGATCTTTGCACTTACTTGTTTATAAGGCACTCTTTTGGTCGTCCAAATCAATCTTTTGCTCGACTGATTGCCTTGTTCGCCCCTTCGGACATATCAATTTTATACAGGAACACTGTCCTCATCGAGCATATCTGAGCTCAGGTTATCTGATTCTTCAGGTTACCTGAGCCTTCAGGTGATCTGAGCCTTCAGGTTACCTGAGCCTTCAGGTTATCTGAGCCTTCATGTGATCTGAACCTTCAGGTTATCTGAGCCTTCAGGTTATCTGAGTCTTCAGGTTATCTGAGCCTTCAAGTTATCTGAGGCTTACTGAGTTCAGTTCTTCCGAATTCAGACATCCTAACCCTCAGGTCACTCGACTCAGGCTATCTGATTTCTTCTTGCCTCAGGTCAATCGTATCTTCAGGATCATCTCAGGATAGCATCAGGTTATTATGCCAGATTTGGTGAGCTGCGAACAAACTTGCTTGGTTGGCCAGTGGCGAGCATACCTGTTTGCTCGGGAAGCTGGCGAGCAATCTTGCTTGGTTAGCAAGTGGCGAGCTGGCGAACAAACTTGTTTGGTCGGCAAGCGGCAAGCACACTTGTTCATCGAGCATGATTATTTTAATAGTTGAATAATACATGTGTCCCTCTGTCGTGTACGATTAATTTGAGTAATTGTATCGAACACAACAATACCCCCCAGCCAGGCCGCTTTGTTTTCATCATGGGGGCCCGGCTGTTGGATATCGTGGGCCCTTGTGAGTGTCGTTTTGTCTTCTGTGTCGAGTTTTCAAATTTTTTTTTTAAATCCGGCATCTATAAATACCTATTTTGCCGCCTCAGTTCCTTTTTCTTCTTTTCATCTTCTTCTCTTTGTCTTCATACTCCTTCTCGTTTGAAACTTCCGGCAAGGGCACTCTTATTTCGGGGAAGGATTTCATTCAGGTAACTATTGCATACTCTCTTTAATTCCGATTATGGCTTCTCGTTCAAGTTCTTCTGCTTCAATAGAATCGAACCACCATAGTTCCTCTTCCCCCTCTTTCTGTACAATCTCCCGTAGCGACGCTAATGCGTCGAAGATGAATGCCTCGGGTTCAAGATCTCGTTGGCAAGTTCGACAGCCATTTGCTGTTCTTTCATCGGATTCCGATGATGCCCTAAATGAATTGGATAGGGATTTAGCCCGTACTGACTTTTTGGGTGATTCGGGCGAAGATTTTTTGTCCCAACCCCAAATTAGGTCTAGGGTTGTATATAGTCACAATGTAAATAGGGATGATGTTTATACGAGGGGGGAAATCCTGGTGGCTGAGAATGTTGATGAGTCGAATAGAGGATTCTACGGCGAGCAGAACATGGAGCTCGACATCCCTGTTGGTCTTCCCCATAGCCCAACATATGTTGAGTATAGAGCTCGTTATGACTTTGATTATTCTAAACAACCTCATAGGACTAGGGTTGAGAATGAATACCCGGCGAGCAAAATTGCGAGCGTGATTGATGTTGATATGCTCGGCCAGTTGTATAGGAATTATGAAACCCCGAAAGATGTATTTTTCTGGGCACCTGGTCCCGACAAGCGAGCAGATCAGCCTCCTGAGGGTTGTGTTGCTTTGAATTTAGACACAATAGAAGCGGGTCTTCGATTTCCACTTCATCCGGCTATTACTCGCCTGCTCGTAGAATGGAACATCACCATTACACAGCTGAAGCTGAATGGGTGGCACATGATTATGAGTTTCTTAACTTTGTTCGGCAAAACGAAGCCCGTGTATTATCCTACAGCAGCAGAACTCTCATGATTAGTGCATTTGACTCGACCCAAGGGCGAACACGGATGGTTGTTCATACAGGAAAATGCCAAATGCAAGGTCATTGAGGATGTGCCGAACAAGATTACTGATTGGAAAGAGAAGTTCTGGTTTGTCGGGGGCGATTGGAAAAGCCCGGCTTCTGGATGTGAACCAGATGCTCGCTTAGATATCCCCACAGATTTTGGGATTTGCCGAAGTAAGTATTTTTGTGTTTTTGCTCTTCATCTCGAACTGATTTTAACTTATTCTCAATTTTAGGAATTCAAGCGGCGACGGACAAAGAGACCAACGACGATTATTTTAGCAGCATCTGACAAATCGATCTCGAGCCTTACTCGGAGCGGTCAGTGAAGACGTTGAATACTGCCGATCAAAGGAAGAAGGGAGGATTGTACGTGCCCCCTCACCATCTTGTTACCGTCAATCCAGCTGGTAAGGATAGTTTTTTGTATTTGCAATTGTGTTGTACCCTTTGTTCGCGGTTTTCTCTTTTTAAATATATTCTTTTGTCTACAGCATTTCCTGCCGTCACTGTTGCTGTAAGCACCTCCGAGCATACCGAAATGGCTCGAACTAAAAGACCTCAAGAGCTTGCTCGAATCCAAGCTGAGAGAGATGCCCAACGAGCAAGTAGGGAGGCGAGAAGAGTGAGAAAAGCGAGCCGACCAGCCGCGCCTGAACCAGGAGAGTCAAGTCGGTCGAAGAGGACAACTCGTTCGGTCGAGCAGGGGGCGAGCGACCAAGCTCCCTCGCCAAAAAGATTGAGGAGGGCACCTGACGAGCAGGATCCGATAGCTCAGACGAGCATTGATGCCATTGAGGAGACCCCCACTACTGAAGCGATCAGAATGGCCGCCTCCGTGGTCGGTCCGATCGCGCAAATCGTCGAAATGGAGGTCGGTACATCTTCTCCACCTCCTGATGGACCCAGAACCTGGACCCCTATGAATTCTCAGCTCCGGTCTCCCGAGGATAAATCATTTTTGGGATGGGACCCTGCTCGGGCGAACATGTACATTTGCTCGCCTATTAGAGTATTTCTTTTTTCCATCGATTTTGGTCGCTTAATCACATTTGTTTGCTCGGGTGAACATGCAGGTTGAGCAGATTGGCGCCTCTGATGCCAGAATTAAAAGATTATTACTGCTCTCCAAGTGTTCGCAATGTTCTGGGCCTTCCCGAGCATGTTCAGAAGGCGTGCGAGACCCCCATCCGAGCATGGACTACTGATCTCGAAGAGGCCACTAAGGGTCCAACCCCTTTGGAAACCATGGGACTTGGCCTAGTCGCCATGGTCAATCTTTGGTCCTCCTTGAGAAAGCTTACGCTGAGTCCGCCAATCTTCATGCCAACTACTTGGCTCTTATCAGAAACTTTGAAGAGAAGGTGAACGAAATGAGCAAAACTCAAGATGAAGTGAAGTTGGCTCAGGGACAAGTATCCTCGGCCCAAGCAGAGGTTCGCAAGGCTCAAGAGGATGCTCGTCAAGCTCGGGAAGATGCTCTCCAGGTGAGGGAGGAGCTAGGCCTTGCTCAGGGAGAGGTGATCAGGAGAGTTCAAGATGAGATGAATGTCGAGCTTCGTAAACTCGTAATGTAGATCGAGGTCATTAAATGCGAGAAAACTATGCTCGGCCAACAACTCCTCACTGTTGAAGAGACCAACACTCGTTTAGGTCTTGAAAATTCGAAATTGCATTAATCGAGGAGTATGTTGATTCCATGTCGAATTTCTCTTATAAATGTGCC
Source organism: Stenogyne calaminthoides (assembly GCA_037126765.1). Lineage (NCBI taxonomy): Eukaryota > Viridiplantae > Streptophyta > Magnoliopsida > Lamiales > Lamiaceae > Stenogyne > Stenogyne calaminthoides. The sequence goes on along the minus strand of JBBCBC010000026.1, from coordinate 15,682,337 downwards.
TTTACCGATGCCATCCGTTCTGCTAGACACACACACGCCGCCGAGCAGTTAGTTTCCGCCAGATCCCATTTTGAGAAGTACCTGATCGACAACCCTCCAGATCGCAACCTTCCAATATCTGATTTGAGTGAACTGTGCGATTTCTCTAATCTTCCTGATGGGATTGAGATTGATGATCCTATTTTGGATGAGGAAGATGATTCAGACGCAAATGTTGAAGGTATTGTCGATCAAGCTTGCCGAGCCGAGCACTGGTTTGATCAGATGCAGAGCGAACAAAGAGGGCCTCCCGAAGTCGAAAGCGAGAATGTGCTACTGGCGAAGCGAGACTAGGCCGGCAATCTTTGGAGGAGCCGCTCTCCGAAGGGCCGAGCAAATGAGGCAGGATTTGTTCAATACATCGCTTCCACCCACCCCCAATAGCGAATTTGTTCCTTAGTTTTATTTTTGCTTTGCTGAACAATTTCTTCTGAACTATCGTGTAATTTTTGTCTTATTCTTTCTTGTTCGAACAATTTTGCTGTTGAATGATTAAATTTGCTTGTTGAACAATTTCTTCTAACCTGATCGTCGAGGATGAATTTTGTTGCTGATGAATGGTTTATGTTTGTCCTGTTTCCTAGTTTATGCCTCTTTTCTTCTGAATGAATTCGAACATGATCTCTGTCTATGTTCCACCCTGACTTATTTGGTTTTATGATTGTCTTATTGAGATGCAATCAGGTTGATCGTCTTATTTAGCTGCGACCAGATGGGTTAACTTATAATGCAACCCCCCTTTCTTGTTTCTTCGTCTTATTTAGGCGTGATCAAATACTTTTCGTATTATTTATTTAGCTGCGTACTGATCACTTTTTACGCTGAATTATCTGTCGCAGTCGTCTTATTTAGTTCTTGATTGTGTACCCATCAATCGCTTTTTTCTTTGGGTATCCGAGTCTGAACTATTTCGTCGGTGAACATAAACTTCGCTCGTTTCGTCTTTGTTCGGTCATCCAAGCTTTAGGTGCGACCTCGATGAAGCTTCAACTAGAAAGACTTAACAAACAAAAAATGTTTTTGCAACACGTTGTATTCTATTACAACCTTTTACATTTGAAGAAAAAATGCCTATTACACATAACTATAGACATCGGACTATGGTTTTGAATTTAAACCTTGTCTTGAAAAATAGACCTTTAACCGACCTCATCTCATCCATGGAATTGATGTTGACAAGCATGAGGCGGATCACCGTACTTCTCTTTTTAAGTAACATGCTCAAGCAAAAGAAGAAGATAAGCGTTTGTCCCTCCCGGACAAGTTGTGATTATCGGGTCGGCCGCGGACATGAGCATGTGGCGAAAGCATGCTTTCGCCTATATATCGCGCGAGCAAAAGCCTCTCGCCGCACCTTTTGTCCCTTCGTAGATGCTCGAGCATCAAAGATCATCCTGCGTCGTTCGGCGGATACCACGACATCCCTCCCCCTCGGAAGAGATTTTGGGGATGCGTAGGGGACTAGTGATTTACTACTGCATAAGCAGTGAGTAACGTGGAGTGGCAACCATGACTCTGCCGAGCATCTTGAGTCCGTAACGAGCATCAACCTTTGCTCGGAATGTCTTACGGGGTATAAAGCTCGTACTTGAGCAAGCGCTAGGACAGATGATCGATTCAGCAGAATGATAGCTGAATCGAGTGTTGGATTCTTCGTCTGGAGGCATATCAAACCAACTTTCTCCCGATAACTGAATTTTCTTCTACTATGTTTGCAGTATTTTTTTCTTTTTTCTCTGTTTTTCTCCATTTTCTTCAGCTATCAATATGCCTATTTATAGTACTATCCCAAACAAGAGCTGGCATATCTAGTTGGTGTTGGCCTTCTTGCTTTGAATCCTCCTTTTGACATCTATCCGCTTTGAATCCTCAAGGATTGACACGTTCCTTTTTTGGTTGCCACCACTTCTCAACTTGTTTTGACACGTATCTTCTATCTTTCAATAGTGCTGGCCAGAATTTTTTCTAGAAGATTTATGTTGAACATGGTGTGTTCTTCCTTCATGATTGTCCTGCTCGTCTTAGCTGAATGGCTGATTATGCTCGGCCATTTGTGCTCGTCGTTACTGATAATATTTTTTCAGATTTGACACATTCCACGAGTAGGACAATGGGACTCCATTCAGGTCTTCCAAATCATAAGCCCCGTTTAACAAACGTTCTGTAACTCTGAATGGAAGTTCCCATGCTCGACCGAACACACCACTTGGCACCCCCGTTGCTCGTCTTAGAACCAGCTCGCCCACGTTGAACCTGCGTGTTCGGACTTTGGAGTTATAGAATTTTTTTGATCTTTTTTTATACATGGCGTTCTTGAAATCAGCCTCCATCATTCTTTCTTCTAACAGGTCTGCACTTAGGGCGAGCGCCTGGTCGTTGATGTGCTCTCCAAAATTCATTGTCCGATGGCTCAGAATCTTGACTTCTGCGGGTATAATAGCTTCCGTACCAAATGCCAGGGCAAAAGGGGTTTCCGCAGTTGATGTTCTGAAAGTAGTTCGATAGGCCCATAATATTTGAACAACTCTTCAAATTTCATCTCCCCTTGGAATTATCAAGTCCAAATTTTAAGGGTAGGCTTGATAATTTTATCGACAAACTTCTACTTGTCCGTTTGATCGGGGGGTATCTGAGTAGAGTAATTTTTTTTATGCCCCAAATGAGCACAATTTTATCGAATTCACTTCCATCAAAACTGCTTGCCATTATCCGTTACCAAATGATTGGAGAAGCCCAAAACAACAAATGATATTTTTCCAAACAAAATTCCACATTCTTTGTTCGGTGGTTTTAACAATACTTTCGCTTCCACCCATTTAGTGTAGTAATCAACCGGCAACCACAACATATTTTACTCCCGATGTGCCAAGAGGGAATCGGGCCGATCAAATCGATTCCCCATTTAGCAAATGGCCACGGGTCGTAAACCCGACACTAGTTCTTGGTGGGCTATGGATAAGTGGGGCATGTACGACACTTGTGACACGCCATGGCGAGCATCTGTGAGCCGAATCTTTTTGAGGTTCGCCAAGAATAACCTTGTCGATAATTTTATGTGCTAGACAAGCCCACCAGTATGGTTTTCAGATACTCCATCATGAATCACATTTCGAATTACATGACCCTCTTGAGAGTAATACACTTCAATAATGGAAGTGAGAAACTTCTTTTGTATAAATGCTCGTCTAAGATAGTATAACGAGCAGCTTGTAATCTGAGGCGAAGTAGCTTTGTGCTTTATTTTCGGGAGAAGTCCTTTTTGTAAGTAACTTAAAATTGGAGTCATCTAGTTTCTTGCTCTTTGTCGTATGGGCGACCATAACTCTGGGGATTGATTGCGAACAAGTTGTGATGACCACAATGTCCGTCGTGCTCGTCACTCTTTCTGCCATTGCCAAACGTGCCAAGGCATCAGTGAACGAATTATCCAATCGTGGTATATGTAAACTTGTTCGAAATGTTCAAGCAACTCCTTTGCTAGTTGTTGATATTGTGCCATCTGTTCACCTCGGGCCTCGTGACTACTTTAATACTTGGTATACGATTATTTGAGAAACCGCTTATAAATCATCGACCCCTCTCAATTCCCATTGTCATAGCTAGCCATGTGTAGTCCAACGATCAAAGCTTCAGACTCGGCTTCATTATTCGTGGGTCGGGAAATCAAAATGGATGGCCGTTGTGAAAGTTTGTCTAGTTGAATCGATGAGAACCACGCTTCTCGGCTCTTGAACTTGTTGATGAGCCATCCACATACATGTGCCATGGTTGGTTGACACCTCTTTTCGGGCATTTGTGGATATGTCAACTCGACCATGAAATCGGCCATAGCTTTGGCCGCTTCATTCTTTGTTCGTGGGGTGAACATAATGCCAATTGCTTTAACTCCACCGCCCACTTGAGTAATCGCCCGCAGGTGTCCGGTCGGTGGAGAACTTGTATCGAATGGGAATGTGGTTAATACCTCGATCGAAAGTGATTGAAAAAGTATGGTTGATTTTTGAACACTCATAACGAGAGCATATGCAAGTTTTTCCATGGGAGGGTAACGGAGTTAAAACTTTTGAGCACCGACTTACATAATAAATAGGCAAGTGTGTCGCTCCCTCCGCCTTAACGAGCACAACACTAATTGCATGCTCGGATCTGACAAGATCTGAGATAAAGTTGTTCTTTGGAACAAAGCTTAGATAATGTTTGTATATCGCAAGGTATTGTTTTAATGACTCGAATGCATTTTGGCAATGCTCATCCATCGAATTTCCCCTTTCTTTAATGCGTCAAAGAAAGGTTTGCATTTGTCTCCAGTTCGTGATATAAACCGGCTTATAGAAGCTAAACGTCCAGTTAACTTTTGGACCTCTTTCACACTTCTGGGGGCCTGCATGTTGAGCATAGCTTGAATCTTTGATGGGTTCGCTTCAATCCCCCGTTGACTGACCATATGCCCTAGGAATTTTCCTGAGTGAACCCCAAAGCTGCATTTTTTCGGATTTAACTTCATGTTGTACTCCCTGAGAATATCAAACGTTTGTGCTAGGTGGGTGATGTGGTCTTCCTTGTGATCACTTTTTACCACAATGTCATCAATGTACACCTCAATTGTCCGACCTATGTGTTCGTCGAACATTTTGTTCACCAAACGTTGATACGTTGCTCCAGCATTCTTTAATCCGAATGGCATACGTTGCCAACAATACATATTCTTTTCACTGCAAAAAGCCGTACTCTTTTGATCATCTGGATGCATGGGTATTTGGTGATAGCCAACAAATGCATCCATGAAGGTCATGAGCTCATGTCCTGCTGTGTTATCGACCAAATAATCGATGTGTGGCATCGGGAAATTGTCTTTAGGGCATGCCTTGTTTAAATCAGTGAAATCTATGCATAACCTCCAAGTTCCGTTAGATTTGCGGATGAGCACAGGGTTTGCAAGCCATCTTGGGCATTTTACTTCTCGAATTAATTTATTATCGAGCAATTTCTTGATTTCACTATCCATAGCTGCATACTTCTCCGGACTGAATTTTCTGCGCTTCTGGATTATTGGAATTTGTGTTGGGTCAAGGTTAAGAGAGTGACATGCATGTTTAGGATCAATGCCAACCATGTCATCATGTGACCAAGCGAACACATCCAAGTTTGCTCGAAGATATGCAATCACTTCTGTTCGGAAAGGTTCCGGTAATTCCAAACCAATAAACACTTCTAATTCTGGTCTGTTTGGGTCGATATTAACAGACTCCAATTGTTCAACAGGCGTTGCTCGCCTCTTTTTTTGCTTCCACCGAGGATCTTCCATCGACCCCAGGTGTTCGTCAACTACCTCCATAGGATCAAAACCTATACGAGGTTCTAGATCCGGTAACTCATTTGGTGGATCAATGTTCATTAGATCAGGAAGATCTGGGACATGAGTTACCATCCGGATTCCCGGGTTGGCGTGGAGGTGTGCTCGTCAGAGAAGGTGTAAGCGTTCTCGGCAATATATTCGCCTGTTGACTTGATTCTCCGAGCTCCCATGTTTGCTCCTTCATGTTAATGATATTTTACTTTTCTGGCGCACATGACAACAAACAATCTCGAGCTTTTTTTTGGTCGCCTTTTACGCTACCGTTCCCTCTTGAGTTGGAAATTTAACACAGTAGTAATAACTTGAACAGGCTGCTTTAAATTCCTGAATAAACGGGCGACCTAGAAACCCGTTATAAGTAGATGGAGCATCGACGATTACAAAATCTAGCATTCTAGTTCGTCGGATCTCCAGATTTAAAGTTGACTCTAGCTCGACTCCTAACCTGATCATACCATAGAAATTTGGGGTTCTGATTCCCCGAAACCCATGATGGTGTGATCACATGGTTCTATATAACTACTTAAGTCCCCAACTTGCTTCTCCATTTGGTGCAGAGTGTTGACGAACAGAATCAGGACGAATCATGTGGATTTCTTGACTCTCCCGACCTCTACTCATGGTAGGTGCCCCTCTTTTGGGTAATTCCGACCTCTTGCGGGATTCCCGGGATCCTTGTCGAGATCTTCTTGACCTTTACGCTTACCCCCTACGATCATTTGTTTTTTTTACGTCGAGTCTCGCTTTCACGGCTTTTTGGAAGCTGCGAAGGCGATTCTCTTCATATAACTTCCAAAGTTGGCGAAGTAAATCGCGACATTCTTGGTATTATGTCCGATGTACTCATGATAAGCGCAAAACTTGGAAGCATTGTCGATTTTTATCCATTATGATTCTTCGTGGCTTATCCAACATGTCCCGATCTTTAATTTGATTAAATATTATTTCATTGAAACGCCTGTAAGACTTCATAGGGCATTTGCTTATGCTCTTTCTTGAATGGTTTAAAAGATCCCGGGGTTTATAATTTCTCATTCATGACTTTTTACCAAAAACTCTTTTTTGTTGTTGTTTCTCGACCTAATCGTGATTGGGCGAGCATATCTTGTACGGCTATAATCTTGGCTGCGCCGCTCTCGAATTCGGCATATGTGTTCGGCCAATCGATGCATGGCTTTCCACATATCCGTATTCGTGGTCGCCTCCCACCACCGCGTGAGGATCTTGGCATCCTCTTATTTGGGGCTCCATCATACAAACATTTGTCAAATCTTTCGATGTATGCTCGATCCGACTCACCCTTTTAGCCGAGAAATGTGCCAACCTTTGTTTTGGTCTTTGGCGAGCACACATGGATGAGAAATGGGACAGGAATTTCTGTCCCAACTGAGCGAAAGACATGATGGACGCAGCTGGCAGTGTAGAAAACCATCTGTGGGACCGGTCGCCTAACGTCATGGGAAATGATAAGCCTTTGATTGCGTCGGTGGCGCCTATAGCGATCATAAAATCAATATTTCTTGAGGTGAACATGTGGGTCGACTTCAAAGATCGAACATAGGAATTGGTGGTCGGATCTTTGCCACTTTCTCTTGTATTTTCGCCGCCATGATCGCCGGTGTTAGTGGCGAGCAGGGCATTGTGTTCGCCCGAGGGAGTCCTTTCGTTGCGGCCAGATCGACCTGTAAACCTTCGATTGCTTTTTGCATTTTTGTAAATTTTGTGGAACTGACAGGACTTGGATCATTTGTGTCCCATCATGAGGACCCGGGGGTCATGCTCCGTGATGGGGCGGTCCCCTTCCAAATTCATCCTTGACTACCCAATTGATGATGGATAGACAATTTAGTTCGGCCGATTTTGGTTCGGGATAAAGGCGATCATGAGGATCCGAGGAGCCCAAGATGTTAAGTTTATTTGTTTCCCTCCGGGATCCTGTGGCCTATGATTGCCGATTTGATCTATAACGGAGAGCCTCAAACGTCCAAATGCTGATGGTCAGGACCCTTGAGGCTGTTCGTCACCTGACATATCATCAGCCTTTTTGTTGGCCCGCTTCCGTGCAGCTTTCAATTTAACTTGCTCGCTATCAGGTGTATGCGAGCATCGATCATCATCATCTTGAACTTTCAACCAGCGACTCTTTTTCGGCCCTCTCTTTTCTGTCTTAGCAACAAGAAAGTGATGGCCTTTGTTGTGGCCGCCGGATCGTTGGCGATATCTTCAAGATTGATGGTTTCCGCAGTCTGATTTTTGTGAGGCTGATGTTGAGCCTCTTTCTGATCATGAGGTCGGCTCTGTCCCGACCTCTCGGTCTGAGTATTCCTAGATTGAGGCATTATATTTCTTTTTTCTGCCTCGGCTATCTACGGGATTGTGTATGGGTTGGTTTTTTGACACCCTCCTTCTAGCGCCAATTGTTGCGAGTCATTTTTTATAGAGAATATTATGTGGCTAATTTGATAACACCTCACAAACAAAATAAGTACATGTACGATATATGGTAAATAACAGGAAATTGTTGACCCAGTTCGTCAGTGAATGACTACTCTGGGGGCATTCCAAGCCAGGGATGTTGTATTGCAAGATTTACATACACAGTACATCATACTTTTTACGGGGAGAACTTCCATGAAAGAAGATGATTTAGAGAGTAAGTATCTGAGTGCTAGGGATTTTTCTCAACGTATGAGAGTACTTGGGTATTTTTTCTGAGCTAAACTACTCTGGGAAATTTTGTGAACTCTGGAATTTTTCTCAACCCGTCTCTTGTTCTTTTTTCTTCTATTTATAGTACTCAAACAAGCATGAGCTGGTTTGGCAAGCATGAGCTGGAGACTTTATGTCTTGTAAGAACTCATGTGATGCTGCCACGTTTTCAACTTCGTCTTCCTGGTTGATCTTTGCACTTACTTGTTTATAAGACACTCTTTTGGCATCCAAATCAATCTTTTGCTCGACTGATTGCCTTGTTCGCCCCTTCGGACATATCAATTTTATATAGGAACACTGTCCTCATCGAGCATATTTGAGCTCAGGTTATCTGATTCTTCAGGTTACCTGAGCCTTCAGGTGATCTGAGCCTTCAGGTTACCTGAGCCTTCAGGTTATCTGAGCCTTCAGGTGATCTGAGCCTTCAGGTTATCTGAGCCTTCAGGTTATCTGAGTCTTCAGGTTATCTGAGCCTTCAGGTTATCTGAGGCTTACTGAGTTCAGTTCTTCCGAATTCAGACATCCTGACCCTCAGGTCAATCGACTCAGGCTATCTGATTTCTTCTTGCCTCAGGTCAATCGTATCTTCAGGATCATCTCAGGATAGCATCAGGTTATTATGCCAGATTTGGTGAGCTGCGAACAAACTTGCTTGGTTGGCCAGTGGTGAGCATACCTGTTTGCTCGGGAAGCTGGCGAGCAATCTTGCTTGGTTAGCAAGTGGCGAGCTGGCGAACAAACTTGTTTGGTCGGCAAGCGGCGAGCACACTTGTTCATCGAGCATGATTATTTTAATAGTTGAATAATACACGTGTCCCTCTATCGTGTACGATTAATTTGAGTAATTGTATCGAACACAACAGAAGGCAAGACCAGATCAAGTATGATGACATACAAACTGCTCCGAAAACAAAGTTTCTTCAGCTTCAAGCTGACAAGAAGTCATCTCAAGGTACTGTTGAAGGCTTGAATGTGAAATTCAAGAAAGGAAAGAAGTAGTTTCCTAAGAAGAAGAATCAAGATGGGAAAACTCAGAAAAATGGTAAAAAACCATCTACTGATTTTGTAGAAAAGAGAAAATGCTTCTCTTGTCACAAACAAGGACATCTCAAGAAGGATTGTCCTGGGAAGAAGGGAAGCAAAACAGAAGAGAAACCAGCTGATGCAAATGTGGCAAATGAAGGATATGAGAGTGCTGAAGCTATGACTGTTACTGATGGGAGAATCAGTAGTGAATGGGTCATGGACTCTGGATGCTCCTTCCATATGTATCCAAATGAGCATCTATTCATAAATCTGAAGAAGTTTGATGGTGGTTCTGTGCTATTAGGAAATGATCAGTCCTGCAAAGTGAAGGGAAGTGGCTCTATTAAGTTGAAAATGTTTGAGGGAGTGATGAGAATCTTGACAAATGTCAGATATGTTCCTAAGTTGAAGAGAAATCTGATTTCTCTAGGATATTTGAATCTTCTTGGGTATGAATTCAACACTATATATGGATTCATACTTGTTACTAAGAATAAGATTATTTTCATGAAGGGAAAGAAAGAGAATGGGCTCTACATTTTGCTTGAAAACTCAATCTCAGGGTCTGCAGAAGTTACTATGTCAGAAGCTGATGCAAAGCTATGGCATAAGAGGATTGGTCATATTGGTGAAAGAGGTTTGAATGAACTTAAAAAGAGAGAGGCATTTGGAGAAAGCAAAACTGTGAAGTTAGATTTATGTGATCACTGTGTGTTAGGGAAAGCTAAGAAGCAAGCCTCCAAGAAGGGAGTCCACAACACACAACTGCCTTGGACTACATTCACTCTGACATCTTGGGGCCTTCTAGAGTTGAAGCTCTCAGTGGAGATAAGTATTTCATGACTTTGATTGATGATTATAGTAGGAAAGTGTGGGTGATTTTGAAGCATAAGTCTGATGCACTTTAGACATTTAAAGAGTGGCTAACTGTACAAGAGAATAAGAAGGGTAAATCTCTGAAACATTTAGGGGGTGTTTTGAAATACTAAAAACAGCTTCCAGAAGCACTTATTTTCTAAGCTCCCTCACACGACTTTTGGAAATAAGTGCTTCTGGAAGTTGTTTTAAGTGTTTTAAAACACACCCTTAATAACAGACAATGGGTTGGAGTATGTTTCTGAAGATTTTCAAAAGTTTTGTACAGAGAAGGGCATCACTAGGCATAGGATTAGCTGAGAGAATGAATAGAACCATTATGGAGAGAGTTAGATGCATGCTAGCTGATGCTCAGATGCCTAAGATATTCTTGGGTGAAGCTGTTTCAACAGCTTGTTTTCTGATAAATAAGTCACCCTCATCTGCTATAGATTGTAAGATCCCTATGAGTTATAGTATGGGAAGTTTTCTGATTATCATAGCTTGAAAATGTTTGGATATATGGCTTTTGCTCATATCAGACAAGATAAGCTTGAGCTAAGGACATTAAGGTGTGTATTTGTTTGTTATCCAAGGGGTGTGAAAGGATACAGATTGTGGTGCATTGAACCTGATCAGAGAAAGTGTATCATCAGTAGGGATGAAACATTCAATGAGAGTGTTATGGGATACAAGCATGATGGATCAACTTAGGATGTTGATGGAAACTTGGTGATTACACTCATTCAGTTGAGGTGGAGCCTGCATCAGTTCAAACTGAAGCTCAGAATGTTGATCAAGAGATTCAAGGCAATGAGCCCCATCATCAAGCTGAAGAAGAACTAAATTATGATATGGATCTAGACCAAGATCATGAAGAGCAAAACAATGGTGATGAAGGCCTTGATCTCAGAGACTACAACCTTACAAGAGACAGGCTTAGAAGACAAATTCACCCACCTATCAGAGTCATGCAGACATGGTCTCATATGCTCCATGTACTGCTGCAGATATTGAGTATCATGAGCCACATAACTACAAAGAGGTTATATCTTGTAAAGATAGTGAAAAGTGGATCATGGCCATGACTGAAGAAATTCAGTCATTAAAAAAGAATCACACTTGGACCTTAGTAAACAAGCCAAATCAACATAAAACAGTCAGCTACAAGTGGATTTTCAAAAGGAAAGTTGAAGTTGGAAGCTCAGAAAGTGTGAGATTCAAGGTTAGACTTGTTGCTAGAGGCTTTACTCAAAGGGAAGGAATTAACTTCAATGAGGTGTTTTCACCAGTTGTCAAGCATTGCTCTATCAAGCTTCTGCTGTCAAAAGTGAATCAAGACAATCTTAAGCTTCACCAATTAGATGTCAAGACTGATTTCTTACATGGAGATCTTGAAGAGACCATCTATTGCAGCATCCTGAAGGATTTGTCACTCCAGGAAATGAGAACAAGGTGTGTTTACTGAAGAAGTCATTGTATGGTCTGAAGCAAAGTCCAAGACAATGGTACAGAAGATTTGATAGCTTCATGCTATCAATTGGATTCCACAAATGCAGATATGATAGTTGTGTATACTTGGAGAAGCAAGACAATTATGTCAACACTTATCTTCTACTTTGTGTAGATGATGTGCTCATTGCAAGAAGAAGCATGAGCAAGATTAAGAGCTTGAAATCAAAGCTGAGCTCAGAGTTTGACATGAAAGACTTTGGAGAGGCTAAGAGAATACTAGGAATGGACATCGTCAGAGACAGAAAACACGGGAAGTTGTTCTTATCACACCTATGGGACTTCAACTCAAGTTATCTAAGACTCAATCTCCAAAGTCTGAGACAGAAAGAATTCACATGAGTAAGGTTCCTTATGTAAATGAAGTTGGGAGTATAATGTATGCAATGGTAATGCAGTAGGCCTGATTTAGCTTATGCCATCAGTCTTGTGAGTAGGTTTATGGCAAATCCTGGAAGATCACATTGGGAGGCTTTGAAATGGACTATGAGATACCTTAATGGTACTAGAGATGTTGGGCTTATGTTTGAGAAAGTTACTGATGGAGAAGATCCACTAGCTAGTTTTGTGGATTCTGATTTTGCTGGTAATATAGACGCAAGAAAGTCATTGAGCGGATATGTGTTCACACTATATGGTACATCTATCAGCTGGAGAGCTGTTCTCCAATCAGTGGTGGCTCTATCTACAATAGAAGCTGAGTATATGGCCATGACGGAATCCATTAAAGAAGCTATGTGGTTAAAAGGGATAGTGAAAGAGTTTGGTATTGTTCAGAAGACTGTTGACATCAAGTGTGACAATCAGAATACTCTCCATCTTGCTAAACACCAGGTGTTTCATGAGAGATCTAAGCACATTGTTGTATGGCTTCACTTTGTCAGAGATGTGGTTGAGAAAGGCATCATATCAGTTAGCAAAGTTCACACAGAAGAGAATGCAACTGATGTTTTCACAAAAGAGTTGCCTAGTTCCAAGTTTGAACACTGCTTGAACTTGATCAAGCTCAAATCAGTGAGCTCTTCCTAAGTTCAAGAAGGGAGAGTGAGGAAAGGATGGGGGTTCATTGCATTGAGGTGGAGAATTGTTGGATTCAATGCAAGTGTACTCTTGGGTTATAGAACTGATACCTTAGGAAGACTCAACTAATAATGTTCACCTTTGCCACTGATACCTTAGAAGCGCATGGGAGCTTTTCTACTGAGCACGGGCCATGCACGCACTCTGTTCGACTTGCTTCTGGATCCTTCTACACCATAAGGTCCAGCACGTGAGAAACATGAAGAAGAAAGAGCACGAGCACTTGGCATGCACGGCGATTACATGCGCCTTCCAACGCGATTTTCTCTTTCATTGAAGTGGCATGTGTCAAGTTTGTTAGAGTTTCAGTTAGCATCTTTGATAAATACCTTCTGAGTGTATTGATTCAGTTAGTTAGACACTTTGAGAGCAAGTAAGTGCGGTTATCAGCATTAGAGAGTGCGAGTTCATCTTGAACGTAGAGAGCTTGAGTGCATTCTTGAGAGATTGAGTGATTTTGTATTTGGAGCTTGTTGCTATAGTAGTGAAACCCCCCGATCCTCCGTGGACATAGATCTTTTACGATTGAACCACGTAAATCTGGTTCTTCTGTGCTTTTCATGTTCGTTTCCATTGATCTTTACTTTTCTGCAGTAGGAGTATCATTTGATTTGTGATACGGTATTAGTTGTTGTTGGTTCTAGCATTAGTTGTCTGTTCTAACAATTTTGATTAGAGTTATGATATTTAGAAAATGAGAAGTCTTGTTGTTAAGGTGTCAATTGGCATGTAAAAAGATACAATTATAATTATATCTTCCTAGATAAAGACTTTTAATAATGAGGCACACTTGCATGAGACCGTCTCACGGTGAGACGGAACATAATTGGACATTGACGTTTTAACACTTTGGAAATGGCGTGTGTGATATTTTTGCTTGGTTGTATCCCGTCTCATCCATGATACCATCTTATATGATTTTTTGTCTTTAAAAATATAAAAATAGAGGTCACATCACTTTTACCTGCTAGCTAGGTTACCTGGTCTAGCAGGCCGTAGGACAAAAGGTTGAAAATGTAAGTCAATAGGACCAAAATTAAAAAAAAATTAATTATATTATAGGACTTAAAAAACAGTTTTCTTAATACATTAATTACGAAAAAATAATCTACATATAAACAAACATATATAATTGAGACATTTATGAAAGAAAAATAAGTTTATATAATTGAGATATTCATAATTAAAAAAAATTATATAATTAAAACGGTAGGAGTATGTATATTATTCTGCATTTAGTTTATTAATCACACAATCCTTTCACGTGATTCTTAACTCAGCCACGAATCGTTTGTTTCACTTTAATATTTCATCATATATTTAACTACTTTTAGTGTATAATAAACTCAATTAAAATATTGGTAAACTTGAACTCTGTATTCAAGTCTTAATAGACATGTCATTATTTTGAAATTAATTAATCTTACCTACGGGATGACATAAGCCTATTTTCACTCCACTTGGTATCAAAATTATCGGGTGTGGGTCTCGTATGCATTTTAATGCACCGTGCACTCATAATGCACTTTAAAATTATACAATTTGTTATATTGAAAGATGCAATCTATTTACACTTAATCATGCAATAATTTTTTCATATTAACAGTTGCATTGTTCAGTGTAAACAAGTTGTATCTTTCAGTATAACAAATTGCATGGTTCTAAAATATATTATGAGTGCACGGTGCACCTGGATTCATAAAAGTCTTAGTCAATCATTAATTATTAGGCAAAGTTTCATATGAAACTGGTTTACCTTGCACCACTCATACTATTGCTTGTAGAAATTAATATTATAGTTGCTATAGTATTAGTTTCTACAAGCAATAGTATGAGTGGTGTACGGTAAACCAGTTTCACATAAAACCTTCTCTAATTATTAAATAACGGTTGCTAGGAAAAAAAAGATAGACTGGGTCTTATGTTCATCAGGTGCACCGTGCATTTCATAATGTATATTAGAATCATGCAACTTGTTGCACCGAAATATACAATTTGTTTACTTTGAATCGGACAACTTATTTCTCATATGAATAATTGTACGATTTAGTATAAACAAGATGCATATTTCAAAATAACAAGTTGCATAATTTAAAAATACACTATATAATGCATGATGCATCTGGTGCATGCAAGACTTAGCCAAAAAATAACGTTTGTAAGAAAAGAAAAAAACACGCAATTAAAAGGTCACAACAAATATGGTGGTGTTTGAAAAAAGAATAAATTTGAAAAAGTGATTTAATTTAATGGTTGTGAAAAAAAAAAATGGATTTTATATTTAAATAGGTTAATTTTGGATTGTATTATAAAAATAGGGTGAGTTTTTTAAAAAAAATTGTGCATATAAGTGTTGTTGCACTCTGTAAGCGCACCTAGTCTTTATAATCTATATGAATGTACTACGTGATGAGCGCACCTAATTGGGGGGGATTATGTCTAATACATTGTGCTCTAATGACGTCCCCCAAGACCAGATTGTATATATGTGTATCTATAACATGGTGCTCTCAATGGGAGCACCTAGTGTACACAATTGTATATAATGACATGGTACTCACAGTGAGTATCAAATTGTGTATATATATGTAACAAGGTGCGGTCAATGATTTTTATATGATATGATATAACTTTTTGACGAAAAAAATAATTAGCCGATAAAAGTACATGTAATTATAAAATTAGCTATTAATAAAATTTAATATTAATTAATAAATTCACAAAATATGTAAAATACATAGAGTTATGATTTTTTAAAATTTAAAATAAACAAGCAATTAAAGCACTGCATTACAACCATCTCTTCCCCAACCATCTCCTGCTCTCACACTCTTATTTTCCTCCTCTTCCATTCTCAATTATTTGTATAAAAAAAATGAGCTTTCATCACACCACCCAAATAACCTCCAAAACCTTAGCAAAAAACATCTACCACTTTAGCAAAAAAAAAAAAGCCTACCACCACTACCGTATAACACAAAAAAATAAAAAAAATAAAAAAATAAAAATCTTCATCACTATACTCTTCTACTTCTTTTGGTCAATTTTCACATAAAAGTAGGATTTTGCTTTTAAATAAAACATAATTTTTTTTGTTATGTTTTTAAGAATATTTATATATTATTATATTATATTTTGTGTTTTAGGTATTGTGTTTATGTGGTGATTCAACACGACAGATTGACTCAACGATCATGTATTGAGATTTTTTGTCAATTAAGGTATTTTTTATTTTAAATTTAAATATATTTTGTATGTTTTGTTTGCAAGAAAAATATATAAGGTATGAATGTTAAGCACATTAATTAGGATTCAGGGTCGATCCTATGATTTAAGGGGCTCGTGCATAACATTATTTAGGCCTTGGTATTTACTTTATACCATAAATAGAAAATAACGTAATTGTTATTATGACTATAGTTATATTAATTAAACAAATAAAATAAAACGTATAATAGCAAAATGTGTAATATTATAATATAATTATTTTAAAATTCATCAAATAAAAGAAATTCTATCTTAAATAAATGATAAAAACTCGTATGAGATGAAGTAGAACTTAGTACAAATCAACACACACTCCTCTCAAAATATTAAAGTGTCATTGTCCAAATTATATTTCGTCTCGCCGTAAGACCATCTCACGCAAGTGCATATCTAAATAAATTGGATAAATAAAACAATCTATATAATAACTTTTTCAAAGCACTTATACAGTTAAATATAAAAAATTTAAAGAATAAATAATGTAGTATATTTTAAAAATGAAATAAATTAAACTACCTATACAATATTTTTATTTCAAGAACATTGATGTGTAATACAATATATTAATTGTTAGTTTATTTTAAATTTAAAAAAAAAATCATAACGACATGTATTTCACATATTCTGTGAATTTGTTATTTAAATATTTTAATAGCTAATTTTATAATTACATGTATTTTTATCGACTAATTATTTTTTTCGTCAAAAAATAATATCACATCATACTAAAGTCATTGAACACACCTTGTCATGATACATATTTATACACAACCTGGTACTCATTGAGAGCACCATGTTATTATACACAATCTGGTATATTAGGTGCTAGTACTGGGAGCACCATATTATAAATACACATATGACAATAGGTGCTCTCAATGATACACCATATATTACATACGTTATACTCATAATCACCACCCCAATTAAAGGGGTGTTTTCAAACGTTATCTCACCTCTAAAAGCACTTAATTTTAAAGTAATTTGGTCTAACCAACTTTTAAATTAAATGTTTTTACACTATTCAAATGAAGGTGCAAATATTCCCTAAGTGCAATCATTGAGCGCACGTAATACATATGTACATACAAAGACTAGGCATGCTCACAGAGTGCAACAACACTCATATGCACAATTTTTTTTTAAAATCTACCCTATTTTTTATAATAACAATCCAAAATTATTCTATTTAAATACAAAATTCGATTTTTTTTTTCTTAATAATGAAAGTGATGAATGTTTATAAAATTTGTATAAAATAAATACTGAGTATTTGATAAAAACTTTTAATAGAGTAAAATTATTAATGAGAATCTATGACCAGGTAGCAATATCACCTTCTCAATTTTGAAAAAAAAAAAGTTATAGATTATAATTTATTAATTTAAACATATTCATTAAATTGAAAACACACAAAATTATTTTTAACACCTAAAATTCTAAATTATTGTAATCTCTAGTATAATTTTTCAAAAAACATCTCCTTAGTTGACCAAACCAAAGGTGAAGGGAAACAATATAAAATTTAGAATCTGAAGTTTTAGTACCATTCAAATAAATTTTATCTGCGCTTATTAATATGGGGGTGTTTTGGAAAAAAATATCCTTTCGAAAAAGTGTTTAAAATTACCACCTCCGTTCTATTTTAAATTGTTGAGCAATCTAAAGCATGACGGGGGAGTAGTGATTATGAAAAAAATGATTAATTGTAGAAGTTGATGGTGTTTATAAAAAAAAGAAAAATTAATAATATTTACAAAAATATTTACTTTAAAAATGCTCCTAAGCTATCAAAAGTAACCCCTTTCAACTTTTAATTCATAGGAGTAGCTTTAAAAAACTTATTTAATCTATTAAAAAAACATTTTAAATTATTTATGCACGTAATTCTAAATAAATATAATCACTTACAAACACCTCCTCAATCTAGTAGGTGTTAATTAAAAGGGTTAAATGAATTAAAATAAGAAATAGAAAAAGTGGTCACCTTCAGAGGCAGGAAGGGTAGCATTTTGAGCTCCGGCAGTATCTAAGAATTGGGCGACGGCGATAAACAAAACCAAGAGCTTCCGCCACCGTGGCGCCGCCGTGGCATGAAACATGTCCATTTGTGGTGTGAAAGCTGGTAGAAGAGGATAATACATATGTGGTGCATGTAATCTGTATGTATATATATGTGTGTAATTGAGATATACATGCATGCATACATCAACAACTTTCTCACTGGACCCCACCCATGCACAACTTACACACTAAAATAGGAATAAGTGCTACGACTTGAAAAGTACTGTGGCGTGTCTCGAAAATACCAATTCCAAGTGGCAGCATGCAAGTGTTGAATCCCTGACTTATTCAACAATTTAATCATAAAAAATGAATCATATTTAGAATAATTAATGAACATTGAATCTGTGTTTACATGATCAAAGAGGAAAGATTACAGTTTGGAGAGAATGTTATCCGGAAAGTATAATGTGAAACAAGAAAATGAGTAATGAGATATTAATTTATGACTAATTTCTTGTATGCATCGGTCATTCTACAGTGAATTTAAGAAATATATAATTTTATTATAATAAAACGTGTAATTTTTTTTACGAGCACATATTACATATTTCAGTGTAACAAGTTGTATATTTTTAAAATAAAATATGAATACAAGGTGCACGGCCTCTTATTCTATCACGTGAATGGTGCATGCATGATTCGATAAAATTGTTAAATTGTATAATGTGCTTAATTATAAAGGTTATGAAATGATTCCTCATATGAACTTTAAGAACTTGCTTGGTTGTTGAATTAACTAAAAAAAAGCTAAGAGTGGGTCTCATTATGTGCATTCAAGTGTATTGTATATTTATAGTGCATTTTAGAACTATACAACTTTTTATACTAAAAGATACAAATTATTTACACTGAACTGTATAACTATTTTTCTATATTAATAGTTGTACGGTTCAATATAAACAAGCTATATCTTTTAGTATAACAAGTTGCATGGTTTTAAAATACACTATAAATGCACGGAGCACCTGGTTGCATACAAGACTTAACCAAAAGCTAAAGATAGAAAGTAGAGACGGTCACCATCTATAGACATATTAGATTCATCAAAAATACATAATATTAAGATCAAATCAATCAACAAAGATAACATTCAATACCCCTCTAAACATTACATTCGGCACAAGAATTTGCCTAGCAAAATCAATTTATAACGGACATACAAGTGTAGGAATACTTCCACATATTATATCTCTACAGAGAAGTGAAATTTACCAAAATCATTCTGGTAACACACAACCAATGACTATACATTATCTGCCTTCACCAATTCCCTCTTGATGAAGTACCGAATTTGTATGATTGGTGTGACTAATATCAGGGTTCGACGTTGAGGTGTCATCAGTGTTGGTGAGAAAGGTAGTCGAATCGTCGAACTTCCAGTCAGTGAGATAGCCAGGTCTTGAGGAGACGGCAGCCACCTCGACGTCTCCAGAGAGCATGGCCACAACAAGAGACATTGCGGGGCGTAACCCCGGGGATGCCTGAGTGCATGCAAGGGCAATCCCGATGATCCGTCTCACTTCACTCGCATCGTACTGATCCAGATCTGGATCCACCAGATCTAATTCCTCGTTCTTTTCACGAACATTCCAAGCCTGGAATACCATATACAATTTTCATTAACCGGTCGAATAAGTCTGTTTTACACCACTAGTACCGTGCAACTGTACAAAATTACTACTCCCTCCGTCCCAACTGTTTTTTCACACTACCTTTTTTCTCGTGCTTTAGTGAGCAAATTGTTTATTAATTTTTGAAATGATAAAGTGATTTTTAAGGAGAGGTATGATAGATCTACTTCTTCTCTATTATATGTCTCCTTAAAATTTATTTTATCATTTTAAATACTAATAAAAAAACTCGCTCGCTAAAACGCGAGAAAACAGTAAATGTGAAAAAAAAGTTGGGATGGAGGTAGTACTACATTTCAGTGAAAACAACTAATATTATTTAATGAAAACAACCAATATTAATCAACTAATAACTTTTAGTTAAACAACTAAAACCATTTCAAAATGCATGGTGCATACAAACTTTGTCAAACTGATTATGTTTATGCGCCTATACTTCTAATCCTAAACAGAACTAGTACTTCCCCAGATTATGAACCAATGATGATGGCATTAATATACTTATCCTATGACCATTTTAGTGTCAAATTTATTAATAAGAGAACATGAGGTTTCTAGTGATGTAAGTTGTCATATTTTCAATTTTAGTCAAGTCAACTTTGGAGAATTAATCTAACTCCTTAGTTTTTACAAATTCGACATTTTCATCCAGACCCAACTATATATAACAGGCTAACCAAATTAGTCAGTGTGGCAATTTATCAATGGCCAAAGGTTTTTCTTTCCATTTTTGTAATGATTTTATTAAATAATTTTAAAAATTATAAGGTGAAATCATAATAAAATTTTAAAACGGATTAAACGAATCTAAAATAAAATTAAAATCTGAAAATTATATTAATTAAAAAATCCACCTGTCTCAAAATAAGCGTCATTTCAGTAAGTTCCACACATATAAAGGAATACCATAAAGTCACTAATTTGCCCATAATTAAGTTAATTTATTAGTATGTTTATCTTTTCTAGAAATGTGTTTTTTCTGTCTTCATGAGAGCATTTGTGGAAGATTACTGAAAATTGTTTATTGTATTCTGAAATGACAATTATTTGGGGATGAAGGGAGAATAATAATGACAAACTAAAAACTACATATCTAAACATCATCAGTAAATATAAGAACAAGAAAGGAAAATAATACTCCCTCCGTCCACCAATCTTATGCACGATTGACTTTTACACACGTTTTTGCGAGGAAGTTTTGTATTAGTATCATGCCCCTTCTTAAAAGTCACTTTATCATTTCAATTACTAATATAAAACTCGCTTGCAAAAACACGCGTAAAAGT
This sequence comes from Stenogyne calaminthoides, assembly GCA_037126765.1. Classification (NCBI taxonomy): domain Eukaryota; kingdom Viridiplantae; phylum Streptophyta; class Magnoliopsida; order Lamiales; family Lamiaceae; genus Stenogyne; species Stenogyne calaminthoides. Next base: position 15,661,506 of record JBBCBC010000026.1, on the reverse strand, counting down.
CAACTGTGCATAAGATTGGTGGACGGAGGGAGTAATATTTAAAACTCCCGCCGTCCCAGGATAACTTTTATAGTTACCGTTTTCTCGTATTTTACCAAGAGAGTTTTTTGTTAGAATTAACTTATAAGGAGACATATCATAGAGGAATGGTAGATCTATCATACCCCCCTAAAAGTCACTTTATCATTTCAAATATTAATAAGCAACTCGCTCGCTAAAACACAAGAAAAAATGTAGCGTGCAAGTAATCTTTGTACGGAGGGAGTATTTAATAAAAAAATTTAAAAAGTAAAAGATCTAATTTTTATTTTTATTTTGACGGGAAAAGATCTAAAATTAATGATATGTAGAAAAAGTGATGTTTGATGGTAATTCATGTGTAGGAAAACAGTCTCCACAATGGGCAAAAATATAAAAGCTAGAGCACATACCCATTCAAGAAGATATATCTTATCATCTTCCAGAGTTGAGTCAGTATTGGGTCTTCCGCTGATGATCTCCATAACTACAACTCCAAAACTGAATATATCAGCCTTTTCTGTAAGATGTCCACGCATCACATATTCTGGTGCTAAATACCCACTACATCAACAAGGAGAGAAAAAAAATGTCAATTATCCACCATATCGACAGGAAGAGTTAATATCATTTTACGTCCTGTAACTTAGAATGGATTCAGTATAAATTATTTTTTCTTTCTACTTTATCATTTTTAGTCCTTTTTCACAGGATCATTCAAAATCGAACAAAAATCTCTTACATCTAGGACTATAATTGGACACCCCAGGACAGAAATTAGACACCTGGGACTAAAATTGATGAAGTAGAAAGAAAAATAATTTATATTGGATTCATCCTAAGTTAAGGACGTAAATTGATAATACCACTGACGAGGAACATGTATGTTAAGAACACGTGAATAATGTTTACATTGTGCCTGCAATTCGAGTGCTTATATGTGTCTTCTTATCATCATATAATTTGGCCAATCCAAAATCTGAAATTTTAGGAGTGAGATCAGAATCGAGCAGAATGTTGCTAGCCTTCACATCTCTGTGAACAACCCGAGGTCGAGATTCCTCATGAAGGTAAGCGAGACCCCTTGCCACTCCCAAGCATATGTTGTAACGTGTTTCCCAGTCGAGATATAAACTTTTACTTCCTGTTCAATCCATAGGAGCATATCAATATAATATTCAAACACAGAATTAATATCAAAGAATTGTTTTGTAACTTAGGCCGTGTCAAATTTTAGTCATATATTTTGTTACTTTTTCAAATTTATTCCTTTTTTGTGTCCAAATTAGTCAGTTAGGTTTGTTTTATATTTTTTAAATTTTAAGGACCAATATTGACACCAAAAGGATCAAAGTTGAAAAAGTAAAACATACAGGACTTAAATTGGACATGGCCTATGTAACACGACGATTATTGATATTAACTCTTCAAACACACAAAATCTCCTATGGAACAGAGAGAGAGAGTTACGATTCACCTGTTCCAAATAAGTGTTGATCAAGGCTCTTATTCTCGAGATACTCATATACGAGCAACCGTTTACTACCCTCAATACAACAACCGTACAATTTCACCAAGTTACGGTGCTGCACAGCAGATATAGTAGCAATCTCTGCCAGAAACTGGCTCTTCCCTTGATGTGATGCCAAAGACAGTTGCTTAACACCAACTGCTCTTCCATCTCCAAGTTTTCCCTGTTGCTCAATGCAGTGGATGTGTTGCAGAGTTATATAGATATATTTCGGTATAAGCTATAGAAATTCAACTAGACAATAAAAATTTGTAAATACAGATTTGAATATGCATTATATAATGTGTACTCCTTAATCATTTATGATCTTAACCTTTAAAACTGTATTTAGTATGTACCATGTAAACAGGACCAAATCCTCCCTCTCCAAGCTTATTAGCAGGACTGAAGTCATCTGTTGCAGCTCTAAGTTCAGAATAACTGAATGTATAAGGTCGTGCATCAATCCCCAGTAACTCTGCAAATCATAGAAACACATATTAACTCTACGTTTCTTTTTATAATATCGTCACAACAAGAAACGAGACACATCAACTTCATTTCTCTCTAACTGTGGATCATTCTAGAAATGTAAAAGTGTTAGCAAATGCTTATCTATTAAAAATAAAATTTGTCCAAATCGAAGAAAAATCGATTCTATGATACTTACCTTCATCCTCAAAGTTTCTCTGCATTTTTCTTCTCTGGGACACATAATATACTGCAAATAGAGAGATCAAAATTGCAACTGTAACTGGAACAACAATACCCGCAATAAGACCAGTCCTGTTCTTTTTCTCAGAAGGAGGTTTATTGGTGACACTTGGACGGAGATCTGTGAAAAAGTAAGTGGTTAATATTCACAATAAGCAAACTTCAAAACTTTTTTGAGTTTTTTGAATATTTTACGTACTAGGTGTTACACTTATTGCTGAAATTGAAGGTCCATAAGTAGCTTGTTGAGGTACACAGCAGGTCCCTTTTCCTGCCCAAAACAGATGGATTTCAAAATAGTTTTCCGACACTATCACATTGAATTGCCTTTCAATAGCTCTTAAAGAGACCCCAGCAGCTTCTCTTCGTATGTCAAAATCTTTTACCTGCAGATTCCCCTGGATATCATTCAACATAAGATTTAGCGAACAAGAAATCCAATAAAAAATAAATAAAGAGTTTGAAAAGAAGCGATGATTGAAATTCTCTAAGGGTATGTTTGTTTATGGCCACCCACCCCACATATTTATTTCAAATCCAAATATTCTTGTTTGGTAAACCGCATTTTGGTATAAGATTTCAAGTCTTATGAAATTCTATCCGATAATACCTACAATACACTTATTACTCTTTTTCAAACACAATTTCCAATACACAATCAATCATCTATCTTCCATTTTTTAACTATTATTATATACCCAACTTAACACTCCCTTTTTCACTTTACACACTCTCCCTCTTTACACACAATTTTCAATACACAAACAATTATCTATCACTTATATTTTCAAAATTCTACCCTATCAAATCCTACAAAGTCTACACTCCCAAGTCCCAAATATTCAAAATCCAAATACACTCCATACCATTCATGAAGTCCACCTACTGGATTTCAAATCCAATAAATCCATAAACAAACAACCCCTAAAGGAAGTTGTGACATTACCCAAGATGGGAACAGACTCATTCCAGTCCTCTAAATAGGTGGGTGGTAAAATATGGATTTTGATCATCTTCTTGTGGTGTTTCCACAACACAGTGCTAGTATTTTGTGAAGAGGTGGACCCCAATATCCATATCCTATACCCTATTTGAATAATAAATTTTGATAAGTATCTAATTTTACACATACCTGAATGTATACATCAAAAACACGCCATCCAAGACTCTGCCAAGTCCTTGTACCTAGAATTGCGGGCTCAGCAAACTGGAGTCTCATAGTGTAATTGCCATTTTCGAGGCTTAAGCCATAGTATCTTAATGATCCAGCTGAAATCCGGGAAGTTTGGAATAACTAGGAAGCCAAAGTATTTGTAAATTGTGATGATGATGTGGTTCTATATTGTGGGCTATTGTTATCAGAATGCAAACCAGCATTGCTAACTGCCCATCTCTGTTCACTGGTCACATAATATGTTGCTGGACCAAGAGGCTCATTTTCCCTTTCATATACAGTTTGATCAGAAGCCCTAATCTCAGGCCCACCACATTTGACTGCAAAGTTGGAATCTGACCATACAGAGAATCTGTCAATATTCAACAATATTAACTTGAACTCCCATGCATTTTAATCTGTACATGTTAACTTCTGCAAAAAAAAATATCTTCATATATTTGGTTTTTTTATGCTCACAAACTTTATTATCTGCAGTTGTCCCTACAATTTTGTTTTTATTTTTGCCCCTTTATAAACAGAGCAAAAGGGGAAATGTCTAGGGGGGAAATGAATAGAAACTTATAGTGCAGGGGGTAAAAGCCCAAAGAATGAAAGTGCAAGGGAAGAAATACTCATATTTTCCATTAACTTTGTAAAGCTGAAGTAAAATTATTAACACACTGAAACTTCAGCATGCTACAAACTAGTATGTTTTTCTCGTTTTTGACATTGGATCAATACATCACCTAGTAGTTTAAACAACTTTACATAGAGTTCAATCTTTGAATATTATGTTATAAATTTATGAGATACTTCAACCAAAAAATCACACTTATCAGTTGTCATCTCTGCATATATTTTATATACAGAATAGACAACATGCTTGACATTTCATATGCTTCAATACAAAGTTCATATGGATTGATATAGATTCATATAACTTACAACGAGGCCGCCCTCGATTGCAGGGAAAGTTCCTCTGAAGAAAATTCAAACCAGAAGGTAAAGCACTACAAGGCAGAAAAAGACTAGTTATGACCAATATACATGACAAATGACAATCATATACATAAAATCCAACAAATAATTGCTCAAGAAAGTCATCAAACTCAAAAGCAAATTTAAATAAGATATTGAAAGGTGTGTGTAAATCTTTAAAGGCACCTGCTGTTAGAACCTTCAATGGTGAAGTTGTTGGAAACCAAATTACTGCCCATTAGAAATTTTGATGATGAAAAATGTTAGAAAGAACATAGAACGTGATGCATGTAATTATGAAATATTAAGCACAGTGATTGTTCAATCATACAGTTGTAGGTTTTGTGGGCTAATCCAAGATGGAAAGCTCCCTGATAATTCGTTGTATGATAAATCACTGCAAGCAAATTACGGGATGGTAAGTTTTCATGAATTACTACTAAAACTTGTGTCTTACAGAGATAAGAAATTTAAGATGTTACGACCGCATCTTCTTGAATGTCCTTTAGTATAGAAGAAATAGATAAACCAAATGCAAAATAGCATGTATACTCACATATTTCGGAGTGATGGACTTTTTTTTAATGGTAGTCCACCTGTTAACTTGTTATTACCAAGAAACCTGAAGATTTTAAAATGCAAAATAATCAGGTTTTTTTTGGTTGGGGAGAAAAGGTGGGGGGGGGGAAGGGTGTCAAGGGGAGTGAATTTTCATAACTGATAGTTGAATCATAAGCAAGCAGTTAACGAATAATTACAAGTTTGTGGTGATTGAAAAGCGAGTCTGGAATTCTTCCTGTCAAATTATTGAAGCTTAAGTCCCTGAAACATATGATTACCACATCACAGAATTATTATTGTAAGTTTAACTGAAGTATAAATACATAAAGAGAAGCTTACAATTTTAATCCGGTAATTGTAAAACCTTCCATTTTTTGTCATGTACCAAAATTGAAATTTGCAAGTTACTGATGTATATTTCAATTGGTCGCAAATTTAGTCCTAAAATTGCCGCAAATTGAAAGTTTGACTGTAAAAAGTCAAGAGCCACAGGACCAAAAGTAGTGAATTACAGTAACTTTAAGGACTGAATCAGACCAATATAAAGTATAGGATTAAATTGCACAAATTTTAATGTTACAGGGTAAAAAAAAAAAACGAGACCTCCCCTATAGTTAGTTAACTACTACTAGGGTGTGCTTGTTTATGGCCCTCCACCCCACATTTATTTAAAATCCTAATTTTCGTTTGTCAAACCGGATTTTGGCATAGGATTTCAAATCCTATAAAATTCTACACTATAATACACTTATTTTACTTTTTTCCAATCACAATTTCCTAAACGCTATCAATTATCTATCTCCCACTTTTAAATAATTATTAATATCTACCAAACCCAACTCTCAATCTCTCCTCCTTTTTACTTTACACTCTCCCTCCCTCCCTTACTTTACACAAATTTGCCCATAAACACTATCCCCTATATTTTCAAAATCCTACACTATCATATTCTACAAAATCTACACTCTCAACATATACAAAATCCAAATACACGCAACTATTCATCAAATCCACTTACTGGATCTCAAACCAATCGAATATATAAACGAATACCCGGTCACAACTTTCCAGATAAAGTGTGTATTCATATGAAATATGTTTGGATTGAGTAACAAACCATCAGTCTTACACAATTGGGCTTAAAACAATCTCAGAAATAGCAGTGCAATAGTAATACTTACAGCAGTGTCAAACTCTGAAATTCACCAAAGTAAGAAGGCACAACACCGGAAATGTTACTGTTCCTCAAGACTCTGCCAAACCGACGAGCCATATTCAATGTTTGTCAATGAATGTAAAACGAAGCATCGTGTTAATTTATTGAAAGAAACAGAAGCAATGATTTCTTACAAGGTAGATAGGGACGTCATCTCTCTGAAGAAGTCCAGTGAAGAGCTACCATTAGATAAATCACTTATTCTCCTAAGGATATAATAAATGATCATAATGATTAGCTTCTATAGAGCCAGAGCACCAAAAACGCTTTAAATATTTTTTGTGGAAATACACTAATAGAAGAGGGTAACACTCACAAGTCGTTCAACAGTGTTAAATTGGATAGTGATGGTGGTATTGGACCTTGAAATGAATTTCCTTGAAACCTCCTATGGACACATCGCAAAACGGAAGACCATGAGCCATAAAGCAAAGGGGCTCGAAGAAACTTTGGGGAGTTCCAGTGCTCAATTTAATGCAACATATTTCTATTAACAAGATTAGTAAGCGGAAATCAAACAAGAGAGAATTTTGTCTCACAGTTGAACAAGGTTTGACAATTTTCCTACGAAGTCGGGTATCTGCCCTGTAAGTTCATTGTCTGAAGCCCACCTGAGAGAAATCAGCAAATCATTACAAGATCAGATGGCCAACGAAGTTGTATTAATTTATTACATTATATTTCATTTCTCAAATAGAGAAAAATAGAGATCTTTACAATATAGCTCTTACACTCTCTCCAAGCTCTGTAGATTAGCAAATGATGCAGGTATTGGACCAGTAACTCCAGCACTGTCGAAGTATCTGCCAAGGTTACAAACAAAATAATAAGGGAAAATTCAGCCAATATATATATGTTTCTCCAAACCAACCTAATAGGGAGTGAGCCAAGATTGTTCCAAACCATCACAGTTTGCATAGAAAATAGTGATTAATGAAATATTGAAGTGAATAACGTTGTCAAGTCCTCGTGCATTTCCTTAATTTTCACAGGCTATAATGCTATGTAGAGCTTACATTTGTGTTAATCTCGATAAATCCCCAAGTTCAGATGGTAAAGGGCCAGAGAAGTTGTTTGTGCCAAAAGATCTGCACATATAAAGTACATGAACATAAGTAACTATATAACATAGTGAGAAGGTTTCATATTTTCGAATAAAAATATTGAAAGCTGCATATGCTTGCACTACAAATATACAGAAAAGCTAAAAGGAAACTCACAATGATCGCAAGTCAGTAAGCAGTCCAAGTTCCCCGGAAGCTCCCCTGATAATGCATTTATGCCAAGGCTCCTATAGTATGAAATCACGAATTTTCAATTTTCAAGATTATATCCATGCCAACACATTTTCTTGAGAACAAATATTTTTCTTGAACAAGAAAACATAATAAAGAAACAAAGATGACATACATGTACTGCATCCGAGTGAGGTTTCCGATGGATGGAAGAAGTGGACCTGTCAAATAATTTTGGCGCAGATCTCTAATACAAAAAAGAGTAGGAAATTATTGTTGCAGTATCACCAACAACAAATACAGTATTATATTATTGGAAATTTGCAAACAAATGCACAACCTTATAATATCTTAATGCAGTTTAATCACAATCTCTTAGTTTTTGCAATGTCATATTTCTTTTTTTTGCAGTTGGCTATTTTCCACAACTTACTGCTAACATGACAAATAATTTTGACTCGATGTTAAGGTCGTGTAATTAATTGCAAGAAATAATTAAGTGGTATATGATATTGCTTCGCAACTAAAATACAAAAATGTGAATAGATGAATGATATTTTTAGCAATTATCCCCCAACATTAATAATATCAGGAACATTAACAAAATCAATAGAGAAAGTAAACATACAGATTAGTGAGAAAATTTAAGCTCCAAAGCTCATCAGGTAATTGACCCCCAACATCCATAGAATAAACCCGCCTGCAAAATCATGAAAATATGATACAATTATAATCAACCAGGTCAATTATTTTACCCACATCGGAGTAAATAAACTTACAGAGCAGTAATGCGGCAAACAGAGTTATTAGCGAAGGAGCAGTCGCATTTGATGCCCGGATTAATGGTTTCGATGGCAGTTGCATCATTGGCGACGCCGCTGCATAAAGTGCCACTGATATTCCATTCATTTGTGGCTGAAATTCCCCACCGCTCGAAGATTCCGTTCACTGCTCTTTCTGTAAATCAAATATTCATAATACTTGAAAAACGATCAGTACAATGCTTGTAAATTAGGGGAAAAAAACACAAAATTAGCATGGATTGAAAACCGTAAGCTATAAGAGTGCTACTACTCGGTACTCGCACAACCCCACTACCAACTCTGTAAACAGGCTTCATTTGTTTAAATTGTAAAGCAACTAAGGTTTAATCAAAATTTATAATGAGTAATGTTTGTACCTGCATCTCTTAGTAATATTTATGTTACTTCTCAATTAAGTCAATTTATAAATTTTAAGTATTTTAAATATTTATTTTATTGAGCACTAAATTTTTTTGTACTATTTTTTATTGGCAAAGTATATGATGAACAAGTTTCACACAAAAATCTATAAAATTGGTAAAGGAGTGTAATTTATATTACTAAAAGGTATTAGTTGTGATAATTAAAGGGTGTGAATTTTTACTATAATGGGTATTAATCATATCATTGACGTGTGTGAGTTATATTGCAACATGAGTATTAATAGTGATAACTGAATGGTGTGATTTATATTATAAAAGGGTATTAGTAGTGATAATTAAATGGGTCATTCATGTAAAAGTGGAACCAATTTTATAGCATATCAACTCATTTTTATTTTATATCTAACATTTTATCATACATCGAATTTTTAAACATCCCTCAAGCTCGTTAATATGAATTTTTTATTGCTTGCGTGTCACATTATTGTGCGTTTTGATTATGTGTCTCACTGTCTCCTAATGAGGAAGTGAGAACTATGTGAAAAATAAATAATAATTTTAATTTACAAATAATGATGACATGTCACAATATAATTAATGTTTAATTATTTAGGTATTTAAATTATGTGTGAATGTTATAAAATGTGTAATTAATATTATACTTTATATTTTGTTTATTTAACTTTATAATTATAATAATATACATTTATCTTTCTTTAGTTAATTTTTATTTGACATAACTTAATATAAGTAAAATATTCAATCTTAATATGTTTTATGTATTTTTCATTAATTCTTTATTGATTACTATTTAATTATTAATTATTTTATATATTTTATGCATTAATATATTGTGTGTATTTTAATGTTTAATTTTATGTATTTTAATGATTAATTTTTGTGATTAATATATTTTAAGTGTTTTTTATTTAATTATTTTTAAATAATTTTATGTATTATAAATGTGAATTATATTTAATTATGAATTCTTTAGTGATTTATTATATTTTATAATTGCTCTTATGTATATCTTAATATATTTTATGTAACAAAAATATTTATATTATATTATTATATTTCATTATTACATATTAATTTATATATTAATATTTTTTAAAAGTTGTTTCAATTTTCTCCTTTTAATTTTTTTAGTCGATTTATTTTGTATTGATCTGCAGGTTTCAACTTCATATTAAACGGGATAAATAATATTTGACACAATAGTTTTATTTCAAGATTTAAGAAAATTTACTAATATACACTTAAATAATTATTAATTCATATTTAGTGTCTTTATGCATATATTTACATTTTTAATTATAAAAATATATTATTTATTAATTAAAGAATCACTTAACATGCGGATACTAAGCTAGTTTAATTCCTACTGTATCGTTTCTCCCTCAAAAAAAAAAATTAATACTTTCCTATTTCTCCCTCTTCCCATGAACATTCCTCTCCTTTAAAAATAATATTTAATCTTTCTTATTATTTTAATTTATTTTATCTAAAATGAAAAAAGAAAATCTTAAGAATTATAGTATAAAATTTGTAAAATATAATCAACGATAAATCAAATCTTCAAAAATATTTATAAACTAATATTAAAAAAATAAAATATTTTAAAATATAATTAAACTAAATAAAAAATATTAAAAAATCAACTAAATTTTAAAAATATTTAAACTAAAAAAATCTGGAAAAAACTAAATAAAACTGGTAAACTATTAATAAAATTAAATGAATCGTCATAAATAATTAAATTTAAAAAAAAATCTTAAAAACATAAATAAAATCTGATAAAAGATAAAGAACATTTGAAAAACCAAATAAATTTAAAAAAATCGATTAAAGAGTTAATTTTTAGAAAAAACAAAATATAATAAAAAAATATAAGAAAAAACAAACTAAATCTTCAAAAATAATTAAATTTAAAAAATCAAATAAAAAATAAAAATCTAAAAAAAATCAGCTAAGGCTAACCAAATCTGAAAAATATTAAAAGAGCACCTAAATCTTCAAAATCAAATTTAGTTAAAAATTAATTAAAATTTACTTCTATTTATCTTTTATTGATTTTTTTTATTTTTTTAAAGAGTATTTTTTTAAATATATATCATATTCAATTTATTTAATTTTTTTTAAGATTTGGTTGGTTTTTTGTAATATATATATATTTTTTAAAAACGTTATTTTAAAAAAAATTAATTTTCCATGTATAATTTGTTTTTTTTTTTTAAATGACAAAAGGTAAATGACTAATTTCAGAGTGAAAAAAAAACTAGAGGACTACAATCAAAGTTAAGAAAACTTAAATGACAAAAATACTCCATATTTTTATAAGGCAACTTATGGCCCGCTTTGTTGGGGGTAACGAGAATTATTCCTATTCATATGATTTAACAATTTTGATGTGTCCGTAATAGGAATAGAAGTAAGTAATTGATTACCCTACTATCACTCACATGATACATAATATTGATTTTCTAACCAAACAATAGCAATACTTACCACATAGTGATTGACCCCTCAATGATACCGATTATCATTACAATTTTCAAGTCATACCAAGAGGGGCCTTAGTTATTTTATATATACCTATTTTTGTCTTTAAAATTATGGAGTGTGTTTAGAGAATTTTGAAGTGTGAGCACTGGGACTATATAACTATATTGTAAGAAAGTACAAATTATTTACAAAACTCCAAATGAGTCCTGTTTAATATTTTTAAGGAGGGATTTTCCTGTATAATATTGTACGTATAATTATAGCGAATTTTCAAAGGATCTAAACACTCACGGAATCTTATGTGGATCGAACGGGGTCAAGTGGATTTTCAAATAAATTCATAAGAAATACGTAAAAAAAAAAATCAAATCTTAAGAACAGGGTGATAAAAGTCATGACAAACTATCTTGAATTTTAAGAAGAAGATTGCTGGAAAAAATAAGAAGATGAATTCGCGACTCATGTTTGAGGATAATTTAATCATTTCCAGTCCGCCCTAATATTTCTAGTTTATTGTAAGTTTGTAACATATAATTTTAACCGATCGTGGTAAATTTGGGGTTAATATTTTTTCTTTATTAAAATTGGACATAACAAAACATTTGGAATGTTAATAAACACTTTAATTATTATAAATAATTCATTTTGTATGCACTTTATATTTGTCGTTAGATGCAACTAGCAAATTTAATGAATTAGGGTGAGGTGGGGTGCTCATAAGTTAATTAGAAAAAAGTCATCAATAGACCAACCATCCTGTCATTGGGACAATGTTTTTAAAATCAGACCGAACCATCCGATCCGATCAGACCAGTTTAACCGGGAATCGCGCACGGAGCCGGTGGTCCGGTTCTTAGTGTTCGGCGGGTTTCCATTGACCCAACATGAACCGGTAAAAAACCGGAAAAAACCGAAGAACCGGTGGCGCAATAAAACCGAATTTGCATTATCTTAGGACTGTGCTCCTCTCTAGATCTCAGGTTCGAACCCCTAAGGTGGTGCGATCAACTCTTAAGATGGGTCAGTCCATACAGAGCTTAGCTCTGACTTGAAGTGGGGCCTCCGCTAGTGCAGAGTGGGTTCTGGTTCCCCCGGAGTAATCGGTCCTTGAGCCGGATTGAAGAAATGGACTCGGTTGTGGCAGTTCCATAGTTCCATGAAGTTTAATGACGCAGAATTTTGTTTTTTTTTCCTAAACTCAACCGTTTAAACTCGACAAAGAGAGAAGAGAACATTGGAATTATTTTGTTTTTGGGTAAAGAAAACGTTTGGAGAAGCGCAAACAGTGGTAGGCTTAAAGATGAATTATGGTTGAGATCAGTGTTTTCATAACCGAACCGGTGATCGAATCGGACAGACCACCGATCAGCGGTTTAACCGGTCGGACCGGTTCAACCGACGGTTCAACCGTTGAAATGATTTCTGCCTAATTTTTGTCAATATTTTCTATGTTTAGTTAAAAAAATAAAATAAGCATACACCTACAAAAATTTAAATATATATTTTATAACTTTTCATATCATATTTAAGAAAACACATCGAAAGTGTAAAAGGAAAATGTGAAATAATATAAAAGGGGAAGAAATGTACCTCATATATTTATCCCACATCAAAATTGTTAGAGGAAAAAATGTGAAAGAAAATAATATAAAAGGAGAGAAGTGAACCTCATATATTTGTCCCACATCGAAAGTGTTGGAGGAAAATGTGAGAGTAAGTATTATAAAAGGGGTAAAGGTGGACCTTGATTCATATATTTGTCTCACCTCATACATTTATCCCACATCGAAAGTATTGGAGAAAAATGTGAGAGGAAGTATTACATTTATCCCACATTAAAAGTGTTGGAGAAAAATGTGAGAGAAAATATTATAAATTTTTTCCCACCTCATACATTTATCCCACATCGAAAGTGTTGGAGAAAAATGTGAGAGGAAGTATTATAAATTTTGTCTCACCTCATACATTTATCCCACATCGAAAGTATTGGAGAAAAATGTAAGAGGAATATAGATTTAAAATTTTAAATATTTAATATAAATTAGTATTTAATTAAAAAAAAAAGGAAAATCGGTTTTTTTTCGGTTGGCCGGTTGAACCGGTTTTGACCGGTTCAACACGGTTCAACCTTAAAAGCGGTTCTATATGTGTTTTTTAACCGGTTGAACCGGCCGGTTCAACCCGGTTTCAAAAACATTGCTCAAAATAATAATAATAATACCTTATATAATATATATGTGTATAAATAAATAAATAGATATATGAATCGTCCTGTCTTTTTTATAACAGTTGAACCAGTGACTCAATGACCCAATTTCTCATTCGGTTCAATGGGCAGTCCGGGTTTAAAAACATTGTCAGTGTTTTTAAACCTGCATCGATCGCGATTCGGACAGTTTAGCAGAAAAATCGGTCACGGTGTCATTCGATTAATAGCATACAACGGGTTTATACAAAACCAGTGAGAACCAGTCAAAGCCCAAGTTTAACCGGTGAATCTTTGAACCCGGTTTCAAAAAAGAAAAAAATAAAAGAGATACAAACTCAACTCTCATCTCTGAACCAAAATCAAAAACTTCTGCAGCAGTGATTCTGAATTTATGAATCACTGCCAAATTGAGATGAACGAATCTAGATCTCAGCCTCACAAGAATTTGAAAGTAGGAGACTGATTCCAGCGGTGAAGGAGAAAGGATGGTGAGCGACGCTACAGGTAGGGGTGGGTTCGGGTCGGGTATGTCGGGTTTGGGTACCCAAAATTTTGGGTAGTTATTTTAAAAACCCGAACCGACCCAAAAAATCAGGTGCCCGATAATCGGGTAGCGCTTGGTAATGGCACAACCAGAAGAGGAGTAGAGGAGACAAGGTTACGCACTGGGTAGCGCAGCACATCTGTTTCGGGTATAAAGGCGACGAGGGACCCGAGACTCAACCCAAAGAAAGTCGAGGCGGCCGTAACCATAGGTTCGAATCCTGCCACCTTTCTTGTGGATCATCCTGTGGTTACCGGATGATGGGAATAACAAAGCAGAAATTACCAATATGAGCTCGAACCCTCCTTCGTAACTCCCGGAACTTCTTCGTAGTGGCTCCCTTCCATGCCTCATTTCAGAGGGAACCTCAAAGTGGCTCTATTTCATTATATTATATTCCATCCATATCCTAATTCCATTCATTTAATACCCCCTTTGGTGTCATTGACATAATTTCGAGTCTATCTCTTTCTATTTCTTTTCTATATATGGAAAGTTCAAAAATCATCATATAATAATCCAGAAGTTGCAATAGAAAAGAAAAGGGGGAGGTTTGTGATGATTTTTCAATCTTTTCTACTAGGTAATCTAGTATCCTTATGCATGAAGATAATCAATTCGGTCGTTGTGGTCGGACTCTATTATGGATTTCTGACCACATTCTCTATAGGGCCCTCTTATCTCTTCCTTCTCCGAGCTCAGGTTATGGAAGAAATTTGAGGAAGGGTTACTTGTTTGACTTTTGTCAAACAAAGGGCAATGAAGGAAAATGAGTTGTCACTCGATCGAAAGGATATAAGACATAACGAAATCTTAGCTTCGCTGACTTTCTGAGGTATAACTTTCGCCACGACTGGCTTAGCTCTTCGTGCTTCCCGCAGGATAGAGAGTAAGGGCGGATGCGGAAGATTGGTCCGCCAAAAGCGGAGTTTTTTTCGGTTCGCTCCCCCTATGTGGTCGGCCTTCTTACAGTCGCCTCGCTTTCTCTTGATGGAATATATCAATACCGAGCTCGGCTTTTGTTTGCGTTCTTCATGAATGCGCCGGATGTATCCTCACCCCATTTCCTAAGGTAAGGAGTCTTCTGTGTGTTATAATCTTTACGGGAATGAATCGCATATGTTGGTTGACCCGAAGTGATCGGGTTTTATCGGATCCGACGGGTACCAGAAATACCCAATTTTTAAGAAATAAAATTGAAAAAATAATAAAAATGATAATTACATTAAAAGTTCGGGTACCCAAAACCCGATAATCTTAAGAAATACCGGACCCGATCGGGTAAAAATTATATCGGGCCAGGTACCCGATACCCAAAAAAATGCCCACCCCTAGCAACATGCTTACAACAATACTAATTGTTCATAACATTATAGGGTTTGTACTTAAGTATTGTGGTGTAGATGATGGGCTATTGGGCTGTTGTACGACCAAAAGGTCAAAACAAGGTTTTTAATTAACTAAGCCCAAAAGCCTAAAAAATAGTATTTGACTTTTTATATTATGGACTTGATTACTTTTTCTTTTTTTGTGTGAAAATAAATATATATTATTTATTAATAAATTTTATAATATATATATATATATATATATATATATATATATATATATATATTCGATTTTTTTGTAACGGTTCAACCGGTCGAACTAGTGACCCAGTGATCCAGTTCATTGTCCGATTCGATGACCGATCCAGGTTTAAAAATATTGGTTTAAATTTAAAAATCTAAATTACACGCTTCAAAATATATCATGATATACAAAAGGGAAGTTCTCATTTAAAATGGTATGTCATTGAAATAGTGAATCTCTCCGCCGTTGAGAGCCTAGGGTTAGGGTTTTAAAACCGTTGTGTCGTTTCTTCGTTTTCACAGATCTCTTCCAATTGAACATGGATTCCATGATGCGTAACCTAACTCTAGAAGAAGAGGAGGATGAGGACTTGATAATTGAACTAGATGACACTGAGGAAAACGTTGAAAATATAGAAATTTTCTTGGTGGGACGATTCCTCGGTGACCAATCGGTGAACTTCAGTATTCTACAGAGTCGTATGGCTAGCGTCTGGAGGCCAAAGAAGGGGGTCACGATAAAAGAGATTGGATCGGGACGTATGCTTTTTCAGTTCTATCACTAGATCGATCTGAATAGGGTATTGGATTGGGGGCCTTGGACATTCGGAAACTACCCTCTGATCGTCCAGAAAGTGACCCTAAGCGTGGATTCGATGACTGTGCCACTGAACAAATTGGCTTTTTGGGTCCGTGTTGAGCGAATCCTGGCTGGCCTTTTTACGGAAAAAGTGGGACGAATGCTAGGAAATCTCATTGGCCGCTTCCTTGAATATGATGGATCCAACAAAGGTTAGGTATGGTTGAACTTTATGCGTATCAGGGTGGAGGTTGATACGACCTAACCATTGAAACGAAAAAAGAGTCTGAAACTGGCTAACAGAACCTCTTCCTCCGTTGAGTTTAAATACGAGCGCTTGAACCTTATTTGTTTCATCTGCGGTATGCTTGATCATACTGAGAGTTATTGTGATTTGGCCTTCGAGACGACGGGGGTCGAAGTTGAACGAAAGTGGGGCCCGAAACTTAAGGTGACGGAGTGGAGTGGGAAGCTGAGCAATGGGGACAAGTGGCTGCGTGAGGGATCCTATGATGAAGGAAAATTTGCCACGAAAGAGAAAAAGATGGGGTCAGGTAAGGGAAAAGAGTCTGTTGATCCCTTGGTTATCATTAAGCCCACTGGCCGTAAGGAAGCACCTACCCCCACCAACTCTTTTGGGGGTACTAGCAAACTGACCCGCAACCCAATGTTTGACCCAGAGGATGATGAGGACGATTTAGATGATGACATTATTGAGGGGAAGAAGCGTAAGAGGGAAATCCTGGCCCAGAAGCAAGGAACTGATGGCAAGTGCTCGAATGCTATGGAGACTATTGCTGAAGTTAATCATTTTTTATTGGCTGGTCCCGGTCA
The DNA here is from genome assembly GCA_037126765.1 of Stenogyne calaminthoides. Taxonomy (NCBI): domain Eukaryota; kingdom Viridiplantae; phylum Streptophyta; class Magnoliopsida; order Lamiales; family Lamiaceae; genus Stenogyne; species Stenogyne calaminthoides. Next base: position 15,644,686 of record JBBCBC010000026.1, on the reverse strand, counting down.
CCGGGCCGGCCGGGAGTGAAGATTGTTTTAAGCTGGAATTGCAATGGGCTCGGGCATCCCGCTGCAATTCCTTATTTATGTGAGCTCGTTCAAGCTCGTAGGCCTGATGTAATTTTCTTATGTGAAACTCGTTCGCATGCTACTAAGATTGAAGAAATAAGAATTTGTTTGCTTTATGATTGTACTTTTCCTGTTAACTGTGTGGGTCGTGGTGGTGGGTTGTGTATTTTGTGGAAGTCGGCAGCGTTGTGTTCTATTGCTAATTACTCACATAATCATATTGATGTTCATGTTAATTGTTCGGATGGAATTTGGCAATTAACGGGGTTCTATGGTTTTCCAGAAACTAGTAGACGTCGTGATTATTGGAATTTATTACGACAACTTTCAACTTTGTCCACGTTACCTTGGATGGTCATTGGTGACTTTAATGACATTCTCTCATCTGGGGAAAAGTTGGGGGGTGCGATTCGTCCCAACTGGAAGTATAGTGGGTTTCGAGAAACCAATCTGGATTGCAACCTTATGGATGTCCCTCTCGGGCCACCAGTTTACATGGAGTAGAGGGCGTGAAGGGAACTGTTGGTCCCGGTGTAAACGAGTCTTACACGTGTATGGGGGGGGAATACACGTGTTCAGTGATTTTAAAACTTTTTTCTTCATCGAGGTCACTTGGGTCGATAATCTCAAGATTAGGTTTTGAGAAGCACAGACGCTCTCCGAGTCAAAGTCTCATCGAGACAGTGATCCCGAAGCCGCTTTCGAAAACCTCGAGATAATCCCAACCGAATCTCGAGTGTCGAGAGATCCCGAGTTGCTTGGATCGGATAACTAGCTTTATCAATCCTCGTAAGAGAGTTCGGTTTGATAACTATCTGTTCTAGCTACTCAGTCGTGCGGAATGGTTGGCCCTTAGATTATACTCGTTTTAAGCTTTGCTGAAAAACCTTCCCTTTATGAAATAGTGATTAGGCTGTGATTCACTTATGCAACTTTAGTGGATTGATTCCAACTGAATATCAGTGAAAAGTATGCTTTCAAAATCAAGTCAATGCAAATGATTAAGCATACGAGATAAGGAAAGCAATAAAGAACACAACAGTTATAGTGGTTCAGAGACTCAAGCTCCTATATCCACTCTCTCTGACTCTTCAGAGAAATTCACTATCAACTTCTGAGCTTTCTGACTACCTCGTAGTTTACTTACTCAACTCGCCCCGAGTTTTTCGACTACTCCACGTAGTTTACTTACTCAACCCGACCTTGAGTTTTTTTGACTACCTCCGTAGTTTACTTCCTCAATCACACACAAGCTTTGGACTACCCCAGAGCTTACTAACTTCTCCTCTAGAGTTTTCTGGACTACTCCGCGTAGTTTACTAACTCTTTACAACTCTACTCACCAACAAACACACTCCAACTACCTTCTCAAGGGTTTGGGGTTTCTCGGTTGGTTTCAACTAGGATGAGATATCCTTTACAATGAAGCACAATGCAAAGGGTTAGGATATCTCGACTAAGCTTTGATAAATCTTATCAAGCTAGGCTTAGTAAAGTGAGCTCTCTTCAATATAGAAGCACTTGGGAAATTCAAGGTATTTGAGTGCTTTAACTTTTTGCAAGAATAAGTTTGAGCTATTGAGTTGCGTATAAATTTCCCGTAACCTTACAAAGTAGAGGGTCACCAGTATTTATAGGCATACACCAAGGTCACTCTTGAAAACTATCCGTTGGAGAGATAGCTTCTTGAGTTCCCTCTTATGGTGTGTGAAAACGGCTATATTTAGGGTTTGAAACTCCCTAACATGTTTTAGGCAATAGCCTTTCATGTAGCCGGTCTTCACTTTTTCTTGATCTGGAACTTTCGTACATCGACATCTTTTTTTTGACTGTCTTGTCGATTGTCGGTATGATGGTGCGATGTCGTCTTCCTCTTTTTGACTTTTGTCTCCAGTTAAAGGTAGACACCTTCAACGGCTCTTTTGGTTACAAACTCTGAGTTTGATATAACCTTAACAACACCCGACTTAGTTCCTTTTATGCGCATTTGAATGTTTTTGGCAATATCTAACTTTCTAAGGTATCGCGTTTTTCTCAGTATTGCATCCTTGAGATAGATATATTGATTGCCTCGGAACATTGAGTTCATCTTGAGCATTGATACATTCTTGAGTCTTGATGAATTCTTGTGCTTCGATATTCTTGATCTTGATTTCTCGATCTTGATCTTGCGTCTTGAGTCTTACGAGTCTTGAGGTCTTTCGAGTCTTGAGGTCTTGGTGATATATCTCGAGTCTTCATCTTGAGTCTTGAGTTCTCGGTTTCATCTTGAGTCTTGAGTTTCGATTTCTCATCGAGTCTCAGAAAAACCGGTTTCATCTTGAAACTTCAGTTTCTTGAAAACATCTTGAGTTCTTGAGTCTTGAACCTATCTGAACTATATCTCACGACTATACATTTTGCGGATAACATCCACGAATACTCTAAAAACCGAATCGACTCAACTATCAAGATCAATCTGAACATGTCATACTCAGGGGTTTTGGGATCTTAATCAAAATCATATAATCTTTTATTAAATTCATCTCCCAACAGGAACAATCGTGTGGAGGAGAGGTTGGATAGAGCTATGGGGAATCCGCTTTGGCATTCACACTTTTGTTCTGCAACTCTCACGAATTTGATAGCTCCTATCTCGAACCATTCACCTATTTTGCTTGACTCGACACCAATGAGAGTTGAAAGATGGCCCCATATTTCCAGATTTGAAAACAAGTGGTTAGACGAGCCAGATATCTCAAGTGTTGTCTCAAGAAGTTGAGAGGGTTTTAGGGACTTTCCCGTCCTTCCTCTTCTCAAGGCTACGGGGGAAGTTTTGACCGATTGGGGTACCCATATTGCGTTGGCATGGAAGAGGAATAAGCAGGACTTGGAGAGACATACCATTGATCTGGAAGAAAGCGACGACCCGAAATAGTTGGCCTTGCTATTGGATGCGAAGAACAAATTGGCTGCTCTTCTCGTGAAGGAGGAAAAATATTGGAAATAGAGAGCTAAGGCTCATTAGTTAACCGGTGGCGATCTTAACACTCGTTTCTTCCACCAAATGGCCTCCGCTAGGAAAAAGCGAAATACTATTTCATGGCTGTTTGATGACACGGAAACATGGACTACTGATCAGCAGGGAATGGAGCATATTATCAAGTCCTATTTTGAGAATTTGTTTACACAGTCCGAAAGCTTATCGGATATTGATCTCATCACCAATAATATTAGAGCTAGCATCTCCGACGAGGATAATGCCATGTTGACTGAGCCATTTGATCCCAGAGAATTCAAGGATGCGGTTTTCCAGATGCACAAAGATAAATCCCCGTGTTTAACCCTGAATTCTACAAGAAATTCTGCCCGGTTGTGGATCCTGAAATTGTTCGATCATGCATTCAATGGCTGGAGGAGGTGAGATTCTTGGAGGGTTTGAACAATACTGCTGTTGTTCTTATCCCGAAGTGTGCTAACCCCAAGACGGTAAGAAACCTCCGCCCGATTTCTCTTTGTAATATTATTTACAAGATTGTCTCTAAAGTGCTATGCAACCGTATGAAGAAATTGCTCCCTTTCCTCATTGATGAATCTCAATCGGCATTTGTGTCCGGCCGCTTGATACAAGATAATGTCTTAATTGCATTTGAAATGTTACATGCAATGCGTAACAAGAGGAAGGGAAAGAGGGGTGATGTTGCTTTAAAGATCGACATTAGCAAGACTTATGACCGGGTAGATTGAAGATACCTGGATGAGGTACTTATCAAGATGGGGTTTTCTGTGAAGTGGGTTTCTTGGATAAGAATGTGTGTGCAGTTTGTTTCTTATTCTTTTGCAGTCAACGAAAAATTAGTAGGCCATATTACGCCAGGACACGGTCTTCGGCAAGGGGATCCCCTTTCCCCGTACTTATTCATCATTTGTGCGGATGGATTGTCCAGCCTTCTCCATGGGGAAAATAGAAGGGGTATGTTGCATGGGAGTAGGGTCAATTCGGAGGAGCCCCTCGGTTTCCCATTTATTCTTTGCGGATGATAGCTTGCTCTTTTGCCAAGCTACCCGGGAGGAGTGTTTAGTGTTGAAGAACTCTCTTAATCTCTATGAGCGGGCTTCGGGCCAGGCCATTAATTACTCGAAATCGGGATTATTTTTCAGTGCTAATGTGGCGGATGATTTGAGGGATGAAATTCGAGCTATCATGGGAGTTACGAACCATCTGAATACTATCAAGTATCTTGGCTTGCCTTCCTTGATTGGCAAATCGAAGATGGCGATTTTTCAGTACATCCGAGACAGATTATGGAGTAGGCTGCAAGGGTGGCGTAACAAGAAAATCTCTAAAGCAGGTAAGGAAGTCCTTATCAAATCGGCAGCCTAAGCAATCTCGGCGTATTGTATGAGCACTTTTCTTTTGCCGGATATTCTTCTTGATGAGTTGCACAAAATGCTCAACAGTTTTTGGTGGAGTCATGGATCGGACCCAAAGAAAGGAGTCAAATGGGAAAAATGGGAGTCACTCTGCCAGCATAAGAACGATGGTGGCATGGGATTCTGGAATCTTCATGTATTTAATATCGCTATGCTGGGAAAGATCTGTTGGCAGGTGCAAATGAATCCAAATGCCCTCCTTAGCCCGTATTTTGATGGCCAGGTATTTCCCTCGTTGTGAATTCTTTGATGCCCCTCTCGACTCTGTGCCTAGTTATACATGGAGAGGGATCCATACTGCTAGGGATCTTGTTCGGCATGGTACAAGATGGAAGGTGGAGGATGGCTCTCACGTTCGTATGTGGGGAGATAGCTGGCTAAACGACGATAAATCGTTTCATATACACACGCCCCCTATCCCCACGTTCGAGGATATGGTGGTTAAAGATTTCTTTGTACCTGGAACTCGAAGTTGGGACAGAGAACTGATTGAAGAAGTTTTTCTGGAAGATGATGCTTTGCGTATATTGAAAACGTCGCCTTCACCAAATGGGGTCTCCGATAAATTAATATGGCATTTCTCTACGAAGGGCACATACTCGGTAAAGACGGCATATCATCTTGCTATGCGAATCATTTTGGATAAATGGGAGTATTCGGAGACGAAATGGAAATCAATGTGGAAAATGAGAGTCCCACTGAAGATTAAATCATTTTTTTGGCGCCTTTGTAGAGGATGGATCGCCGTTCGACACAAGTTGAGTAGATGGTACGAGGATCTGTGTCTGCATTGCCCGGTGTGTGTGGGTTCGAATCTTAATGAGTCAATTTGGCACCTCTTCGTTGACTGCCGGTTTGCTGTGCAATGTTGGAAAGAGGGGGGCCTTTGGGATAAAATTGATAAAATGTGCTATAATGTTGACGATCACTCGACGTTGTTCCTCCGTATTGTGGAAGAGTTCGAGGAAGAGGAGGTGGCAAGAGCAATGACCATCGCCTGGAGCTTGTGGCGAAATAGAAACACTGTCGTATGGGAGGGAAAGGAGTCCACGGCTGTGCGTGTTGTCTATTCGGCGACGACGTTTCTTGCTGAGTGGAGGGTTGTTCGGCAAAAACCTGCTACAGATGGCCGAGCCACTGGTTGTGATCGATGGAACCCTCCACATGGGCTAGCCATGAAAGTAAACGTGGACGCCTCATTCTTTGTAGACACTGCCCAAATAGGGATAGGGATGGTTGCGCGGAATGCTGTAGGTGAGTGCTTGACTTTCAGGTCTCTTTGCCTGCACGGTATCATGAGTGTTGACGAGGGGGAAGCCTGGGGAGTTGTCGAAGCTTTGAAGTGGGCGGTTCGGATGAACTTCACGGACGTCATCATCGAAACAGACGCAAAGCGGGTTCGTGATGCACTGGTTAGCCATGATTTAGATGATTCTTTGTTTGGTGATTTAATTGAGATATGTAATGGAATTTTAAGGGAGCACCCACAATACTCTGTATGTTGGGTCAGTCGTAATGCCAATAAGGTGGCACATGCTATTGCTCGAAACTCTCGGGATTTTGAGAGTCCGTCGTGTTGGGTCGAGCCTCCGTGCTTTGTGGATGACCTTCTCGATGTTTGTCAGACTTGCACTTAGGCATGTTTTGTTTTAAAAAAAAAAATTAAAATGGTATGAATATATCAACCAAATTACTTTAAATAAAAATGAAATTGAAAAATAGGTAGGCCAGCTGCATAAGGCTATGTTTATTGGTGACATTGGAAATTGGTATGAATGTCACCACAAGATGACAAATTCTTTTATTAATATAAAAATTGAATGACAATGAAATACAGTGACACTAGGCAGTTGGCCACCCTAGTGTCAAACCAATTTATTATCATTTCTCAATACACATGTCAATTTATGCATATTTCTCTGGGCATCGGTTGTCGGTTCAACCGTCAAAATAATTTATGCATATTTCTTTTATATTTTATATATTACATTAAAAAATAAATATTCACTTATAAAAAATTAAAATTATACTAATTTATAACTTATAAATCTTATATTAAAATATATATAATAGAGTTTGGAGACCAAAGATGATGGCGTTGTGGATTAATTCCACACAGTAGTGACAACGGTAAAGAAATTAAATGAAGTTGATGACTTGTGAATGAATTTATGAAAAAGAAATGATATCGGGATAAAGACAATAACATTACAAGAAAGATTTAGAAAAATAATAAAAACTCAAGAAAAGTGATTTAATAAATAATAAAAAATAATTAAATCGGATGGACCATTTTTTAAGAAGTAATCCGACCGGTGACATTAGCGGTTCAAGGTTGGACCAGTATAACCGAGCAGTTCAACCGATTTTTAAAAACACTAATAATATGTATTGAAAAAAAGTTAAAATTTGTAAAAAAATAAATTATACAAATAGGTCCAATATCAAAATATTTTCAAATCTTGTAATTTTTATTTTTATTTTTAATTGAATTTATAATTTGTTTTTAGTGTATACTTTTTTTTTATGATTACGGATGAAGAATATTAAATTATTTTTATATATTCTTTTACACATTTAAATATTATAAAATTTGATTATATATAATATATATTTAAAAATAATAAAATATAATTATTTTAAGTTGTGCTGATGTCATGATAAAAGTATAAAAAAATAAAAATTGAGTTGAATTGTAAATTGCATATACAAATGAGAGAAATAAATATTATATTAAAAAGTTGAGAGGAATGACTCTCAATAAATATAAGGTGAATCAGTCAAACAGCCAGCGAATATTTGCATATTGAAAGAGGCCATGTGCTATTGGGCTTCTAGTGGACATGTTGCAATAATAAATATGAAAATGAGAATCTTGATTTTAACAACATTTTTTAATCGAAAAACTTCTAGTGGACAAGTTGCACAGTAATAAAACAGAATGAGAATCTTGATTTTATTGAAAACAGTCTAAATCTATAACATCGAAAATTTTATATACGCACAATTTTTATTGATAGAAGAAGTACATTATTTACTAGTAATCAAAATGATTGATAGTCAGCTGAAAAATGATGGACATAAGAAAATCAAAATGATTATATTCCAAATATAATTATTGGAAATTCTTATTTAATTAAATTCAATTTAATTAAATATTAATAATAATTAATTCTAAATTAATTTATTATTAATTACTTTTCCATAAATTAAATATTAAATTCAATTTAACATTTTTTAATCAACCAACTATAATCCGTAAAAGAGAACTACTTGTTGTGTGACCCATAGGCCCTCATATACCGAGCGATTAGTCAAACTAACGGTCTTAATTGAACCCTAGTAAAAAAATTAGACATTCTCAATATATGAGCTACGTTGAGAGAAACATGCAACTACCTGTAACTGAAACGTGGGCAATTGTGATTTCCTCCTTTCATTCATGAATACTTGATTAGTCTTGAACATGATGAAGTGTCTATTCAAATAACTTAATCAATTTATCTCAAATCACTAATTGATCATTAGTGTCACACTTAGTCACAAAGTCTAAGTTGACGTGCATTAGCCAATGACTTAGATCCAATTATGATGAGAAGATGAGTATTCTTTCTAAATCCACTTTGAGGAATGAATCCTTTTTTTGGCTCAACTACCACGCACATGCACTTCGCGATGAACCCAATCCAAGTCATATCTACCCATGGAAGGGTGCAAGCATCGGTCATGGTCAAAGTTCATCACTCCACACATGTCGTGCGTATTGACCCCAAGTCAAAGGAGTATCGCATCGCTCCCACTAACCGAGACACCCGTAGACACATATAGTGGAACTACATTAAACGGTTTCTCGGATGGGTATACCAATACCCTCCAAGGTATTTGTGCATCCATCATGAGATACCTAGTATCTCGTAGCAAGTGAGATCTTGCTACACTCTCTAAGAGTATGATGCAGATCTCACACCAATCTCCATTGCATCATCAATATTCCATTCTTGATGATCCTCGATCGGGGCTATTTGAGAATCATGCTTAAGCCATCTGAGTTCTCACATACTCAATGACAACAGTGACTCAAGGGAACACACATAAGAATAGATGCAAACAATCAAACATAATATTCTAATTAGTGCAGCGCCATATATTTAATATTAAACAAATAATAATATTAAACCAATACTGAATATTATCTGAGTATTATGTTCTTACAAAGGATTGTCTCTAGGACACTAACACTAACACCATTGCCCCTCTAGCTAGGGGTCACTTCGGCTACTTCATAACTTTTACTGATGATTTCTCTAGATTCGGGTATGTGTATCTGATGAAACACAAATCTGAATCTTTTGAGAAGTTCAAAGAGTATAAAGCTGAAGTAGAGAAGCATCTTGGTATGCGTATTAAGACTCTTCGATCAGATCTAGGAGGAGAATATCTTAGCCACGATTCACTGATTATCTGAAGTTGCATAGAATCCAATCACAATGGACTCCTCCCGCCACACCCCAAATGAAAGGAGAAATCAAACCTTGTTGGACATGGTAAGGTCCATGATGAGTTTTTCCTCTCTTCCAACATTCTTATGGGGATACGCACTCCAAACCTCAATCTACATTCTGAATATGATTTCATCCAAATCAGTTGAGCATACGCCATACGAGCTATGGCACGGCAAGAAGCCAAATTTTTCTCACATGAGAAAGTGGGGCTGCCCCGCATTTGTGAAGAAAATGCTCACTGATAAGTTGGAATCAAAAAGTGAAAAGGGTTACTTTGTGGGATATCCTAAGGAAACTAGAGGATATTATTTCTATCTCCCTGAGAAACAAACAGTGATTGTTTTTAGGCATGCCAAATTCCTTGAAGAAGACTACGTCTTCAAGGAACAAGGCCGTAAGACAATAGAACTTAAAGAAATTCAAGAACCACAAATTAACAAGGAGACTGATGTCTTGTCAAAGCAACATGACAAAGAATCAGTGGGAGCATTAAACAGCTCACATGGTGGAAGTTTATCACTAAATGATCATCTTTCAGCTAGTGGGAGCGTAATTGAAGTTGCATTGCCCGAGCAACGAACTCCAAGTAGGCTGAATGAGAACATCATAGTTCAAAATCCTGCTCAAGAAGCATCCAGAAGTGTTGCTCTTGAGGCCTCCCCGGTCGACGATGATCGCTTACCACAAAATTTTCACGATCAGAATGTGGAGCTTGAACAACCACAACTCCGTAAGTCCACTAGAGTTCGTAATCCGATCACCAGATATTATGGTTTCCTCGTGGAGAAACATGATGACGTGGAGATCCTGGATAAAGACGAACCTAGAACTTATACTGAGGCAACATTAGATGTTGACTCAAAGAAGTGGCATGAAGCCATGAAATTCGAGATGGACTCGATGTACGTAATCAAATTTGGGACTTGGTTGAGTTGCCGAAAGGGGTTAGATCCATAGGTTGCAAATGGGTCTTCAAGCTAAGACTGATGCAAATGGCAAAGTAAAAACCTACAAGGCTAGGTTGGTGGCGAAAGGTTATAGTCAACATGAAGGCATTGACTATGACGAGACTTTCTCAACAGTTGCTAAGATCAAGTCCATTCGAATTTTACTTGCGGAAGCAGCACATCTAGATTACGGGATTTAAAAGATGGACGTCAAAACAACTTTCCTCGATGGGAACATTGATAAGGAAGTGTTTATGACTCAACCTGAAGGTTTTATATCAAAGCAAAAATCTAATCTTGTGTGAAAGCTTAAACGATTCATTTATGGATTGAAGCAAACTTCTAAGAGTTGGAATATCCGATTTGATGAGGCTGTCAAATCATTTGACTTCATCAGAAACTCGGAAGATCCGTGCATCTATCGGAAATGTAATAGGAAGAATATTGTCTTCATAGTTGTGTATGTCGATGACATACTCATTATGGGAAACAATGTCCCACTCATGCAGTCCGTGAAAGAATGGTTGTCAAAGACCTTCATAATGAAAGATCTTGGTAAAGACTGCTACATCTTAGGGATCAAGATCCATAGGGATAGATCCAAGACGATGTTGGGGCTGTCATAGTCCACCTATGTAGACAAGGTGTAGAAGCGATTTGCTATGGAGAACTCTAAGAGAGGTTCTCTGCCGGCATGTCATGGGATAAAGCTGTCTAAGAAGGATTGTCCTTCTATAGATGCTGATATCCAGCGCATGAAGGATATACCATATGCATCTGCCACTGGATCCATCATGTACGCCATGACCTGTACTAGGCCAGATGTGGCCTTCGCTGTCAGCATCACTGGTAGGTACCAACAAAATCCGGGTGAACCTCACTGGATTGCTGTCAAGAACATTCTTAAGTACCTTATGTTGGGGTTATACTGAAAAGTATGCTTTTACTTTGTATAACCAAACTGGATTTTCTTATTTATTTACTGAAATAATATATTAATCGCAGTTGCATTAAATATGAATGAATGTTATATATATTTATTGCAAACCCGTTCAATAAGTTAAGTACGTATTACGTTGTAGTTAATTTGGTGATACCATATCACGGAAGATCAAATTAACAACTCCTCGTAATTAAGTACAAATTCACAACCCAGATGGAAATGAACAAACCATCATGAAAGGTTGAAGTATAAGGCTCAGATTGACTTGTCTTGACCAAGAGATTATACTAGTGCATTTAGATGCACTGAATAAGGACCTACAGGAGGATAAATTCTTCGGTACTTATACAAGAATTAGACCTCAGTGGTGTGTTATTTCTAAATCTCCGTCCCTTAAATAGGATCGTGTGGAATTAATAACTATTTCTTTGACTTATGATAGGAAGAGAGTCAATATGATTCGATACCTTATATCTTGGGCAATATTATTAATTACATGATGATTGCAGAAATTTAATATAGAGAATCGTGTGCAAGTACATCTTGCTTGATTTATCCCCTTGGTGGGCTCAGAATCTCTATCATACCAAATCTTGCAAGTGAAAATTTATTTTCGGTATTGATAATAATGTTGAGTTGTCTTTACTCCAAGGACAAAGATATTAATTAATATAAAGCTTGTTCAGTAGCTTAATTAATTAATGGACTAAGATAATCTTAAATACGGAAAATAATGACCGGGAGCCATATTATTGTAAAGTCATAATATGGGTTAAGAAGATAGTTCAATATTAATTTTATAGTGGAGTAAATTAATATTAATGGACTTGAATAATATTTGGCCCAATATTATAACTTCATAGTCCATTGGAGGTCCAATCTTAATTCTTCTAAAGGCCCCTCAAATAGCCCAAAATAAAGTCCAATTAATGAAGGAGAGAAAAAAATAATCTTGCCTAATATTTTCGAAAATTGTAGGAAAAGAAGAAGAAAGATTTTCTTGATTTTCTTGAAAATATTTTATGGAAAGAGATAAATATTCTTGAAATACATAATTATCCCATAAATTCAAGAAGTCAAATCTTGATTCCTATTACCTTGTATTTTTCAAAAATTATGGGATAAAGGGGAATAAGATTTTTATAGAAAAATTTAATTAAGGAGAAAAGAATATAGGAGATATATTCAAGATTTCTTGGAGATCAAGAAAAATATTTTCTTCCTTATTTTTTTTATTGAAAAAATAGCCCCCCTTGTCCTATAAATAGGAGATGAATTTTTCATCCCCAAAGCAATTCCATGTGTTGGAAATATTAGAAATCCACAAAGATAGTGGCAAAATATTTTATTTTTCTCTCTTGTTAAAATTGTTCGTGTGAATCCTCCCACCGGATTACGTTCGTGGACTTGGGACATATTTGGGAAGGCTCTTTGGGTTGATCCAACGTCTCAACGGTTGTCTCTACATGAGGTACGTAATCTTGTATCTCCTAGATTCCGCATGCTTAGGATTTACGTGGATTATGTGTACGCATGATTGTTTATTCGCTTATTAATTATTATGTTGAATTGATTTAAGATTAATTCATGTTAGTAATTAATTAATTAATTTAAATATATATTTAAAATCATCTCGAATAGATCCGGGCACCCATATTTCCCAACAACTAGTATCAGAGCTCTGGTTTCGAGCCCTGACTTTTAAATTGTGATTTAAATTATGTTGGACATTAAATTGAAAATTGGATAGTAGAATTGCTAGATCTGTTTTGCAGGTATCAAATTGTCATGGTATTTAATGTGTTTCATTTTCATGCATATGAATGTTGGTTTTAATTCGACTCGTTCGGATTTGTTTTTGTTGGGAGATCAATTTAATAAAGAATGATTTTGATTAGATCCCAAAACCCCTGAGTATGACATGTTCAGGATAATCTTGATAGTTGAGTCAGGATTCAGTTTTAGAGTGTTCAGGATGTTATCTGCAAAATGTATAGTCCGCAGATATAGATCAGGTTAGATTCTGAAGACTCTGAAGACTCAGTAAGTTTCTGAAGAAACTGAAGTTTCAGTATGAAACTGAAGTTTCTGAAGTTTCAGTATGAAACTAAGAAACTGAAGTTTCAGTATGAAACTGAGAAACTGAAGACTCAGTATGAGACTGAGAATCTGAAGACTCAATATGAAACTGAGAAACTGAAGACTCAGTGAGAAACTGTGAAACTGAAGACTCAGTATGAGACTGAGAATCTGAAGACTCAGTATGAAACTGAGAAACTGAAGACTCAGTATGAAGACTCAGTATAATCAGTCAGTATATCTGTGAAGACTCAGAAGACTCAGAAGACCCTGAAGACTCAGAAGACTCAGAAGACACTGAAGACTCAGAAGACTCTGAAGACTCAGAAGACTCAGAAGACTCTGAAGACTCAGAAGATACTGAAGACTCAGAAGACTCTGAAGACTCAGAAGAATCTGAAGACACAGAAGACAGAAGACTGAAGACTGAAGACAAAGGATACTGAAGGCACAGTAATTACTGAAGACTCAGTAATGTACTGAATGCTCAGTATAAACCTGAATGTTCCGAGGCACTGAAAATATCTATATGAAGGATACAATCCTGAGAAGAACACGATTACTTAGAAAAATAGATATTGCCCAAGACATTCAGATGCAGACAAAAGGATCTAAAACAAAGTGTTGTTAATGTTATATCACTCAGAGATATTGACCAAAAAGAGCCGTTGTGTTTATCTACTTAACTGAAGATAACAGCCAATCAGAAGAAGACAACACTGTACTTTACTGACACTGAAAGCGACAGGTCACTGAAGCATGTCAGTAGTACTATGTTCCAGACTGCAAAAAGTGGTGACTGGCTGCATAAAGGCACTTTACCTAAAACATGCTAGGGAGTGTCAAACCCTAAATATAGCCGTTCATCACACACCATAAGAGGAAACTCACGAAACTATCTCTTCCAATAGATAGTTTTTCAAGAGTGACCTTGGTGTATGCCTATAAATACTTGTGACCATCTACATTGAAGGTTACGGGAAATTTGTAAGCAACTCAAGAGCTCAAACTTATTATTGCAAGTTGAAGCACTCGAAAACCCAAGAATTTCCCAAGTGCTTTATATCGAAGAGAGCTCATTCCACTAAGCCTAGCTTGATAAGATATATCCAAAGCTTAGTTGAGATATCCTAGCCTTTGCATTGTTCTTAATTGTAAAGGATATCTCATCCTAGTTGGAAACCAACCAAGAAACCCCAAACCCTTTGTAAGGTAGTTTGAGTGTGATTGTTGGTGAGTTGGAGTTGTAAAGAGTTAGTAAACTACAAGGAGGTAGTCAGAAAGCTCTAGAGAAGAAGTGAGTAAACTATCTTGGATAGTCAGAAAGCTTGTGTTATTTGAGTAAGTAAACTACAGAGGTAGTCAGAAAGCTCAAAATAAAAAGGTTATTAAACTACAGAGGTAGTAAAAAAACCCCAGGAAGTGATTAGTGAATTTCTCTGAAGAGATCAGAGAGAGTGGACGTAGGAGCTTGAGTCTCTGAACCACTATAACTTGCTGTGTTCTTTGCTTTCTGTATTGCATTGATTATCTGTTGCATACCTTTAACTGAAAGCATATTTTCACTGATACTCAGTTGGAATCAATCCACTGAAGTTGCATATAACTGAATCACAGCCTAATCACTGTTCCATTAAAAAGGAAGTGTTCAGCAAAGCATAAAAACGAGTATAAACGTAGGGCCAACCATTCCGCACATCTGAGTGGCTATTCAAGCAACTTCAGTAACTCTGAAAAACTCAGGATCAGTTGGGATTATCTGAGGTATCTGAAAGCAGCTCAGGATCACTGTCTCAGGTAGACTTTGACTCAGGGAGATTTGTGCTTCTCAGGACCAAATATTCAGGACATCCTGACCCAATCTGACCTCAGTAAAGAAAAAGTTTTAAAATCACTGAACACGTGTATTCCCCCCCCATACACGTGTAAGACTCGTTTGCACCGGGACCAACAAGTGGTATCAGAGCAGTGGTTCAACTTGACCACCTGCTTTGTTGACCAAAGTCTTATTTGCTAAAATACTTGTGGTCTATCTGAACAGATCTTATTTGCTGAATTCTTAAAAGACTCAGACAAATGTCTTCTAAGAAACTTCCCATGTTCTCAGTAGAGAACTATGATTTATGGAGACTGAGAATGCATGCTCACCTGTATTCTAAACATGAACGTATGTGGAGAGTGGTCTCTGAAGGGCCATTCCAATTTACTGTGGTGAATCCCAGAGGAACATAAAATGAGAGAAATGATCCCAGGACAGAATTTCCTAAGTCTGATGACCAACTGACTCCTGAGGAGAGGAAGTTAGTCAATCTAGACTATATTGCCAAAGACACACTATACAGTACAATTGATGATGGTGTGATGGAAATGATTTCTCATTGTAATACTGCTAAAGAAATTTGGGATACACTAGCTGTAATGTGCCAAGGCACAGATCATATCAAGGAGAACAAACTTTCAGTTGCCATTGGAAAGTTTGACAGTTTTGAAATGGAAGATGGTGAATCTATTGACAAATTGGAAGTCAGATTCACCAGTATAATGAATGACCTGAATGCACTTGGAAAGAGATATCCACAATGAGAAGTTGCATTGAAAATTCTTAGAGGTCTATCTAAGAAATGGGATATTCATGTAGTGGTGATTGAAAACACCAAGAACATTGATTCAATGCCATACCAACAAGTCTTCTCTGAGCTGAAAGTTTATGAGTTTGTTATTGATAAGAAATCAAAGAAAGCTGACAGCAAAGATGATTATTCATCTAGTAAAAATGTGGCTTTCAAAGCCAAGGATAAAACCTGTAAAACTAGAGAGTCTGAGAACTCCCTTGCTAAAAATCAGGATGAGCTTGAGGATAAGCTAGCACTGATGGCAAGGAGGTTTGAAAGACTTAATAATAGATATGGAAAATATAAAAACTATTACAGGAATCACAGGTACCAGAAGAAAGCTGAGGACAAATCAACTGAGAAGAGAAAAGACCTGAAAGCTGAAGGATCTTCATCCAAAAAGAAGGACTCCAAGACAAAGGAGGAAAGTGATCAGGATGATGATGCCAACAGATGCTATAACTGCCAAAAGAAGGTCATTTCCAATATGATTGTCCAGACCTAAGTGCTAAGGAAAGAAGAGAAAGGCAAGCAAAGAGAGACAAGAAGTTCTCCAGCAAGAAAGCCATGGTTGCAGAAGAAGAACATTCTGAGGAAGGTTCCAGCTCTTCAGAAGAAATGCTCTCAGACAGTGAAAGTGATGACCTCTGTCTAATGGCTATGGAGGAGGTAAATTCTTCTATCTCTGTTGCTGCTCCTACACTAGCACAAGAGTTGTCAAGTTCAACTGTAAACAGTCAATTTGACCTGATGGATTCTTTTGAGAGTCTGATGAAGGACTATGCTGTTTTACAAGAACTGCTGAATGAAACTCAAGAGCAGAACAAAGAACTGAAGGCTGAAAATCTTAAGTGGAAAGACTCTAGTACTGCTGAGATCACTTCTCAATTAATAGGAACTACTGATGAACTAGATGTTCTGAAAGTACAACTCTCAGAGAAAGAGAAGTTGATAGTGACCCTGAATGAAAAACTAGAGAAATCCACTGAAGAGATTCAGCTGATCAAAACTAAGTTCAATGACCTCTCTGAGAAGCATGAAACTCTACAAAAATGTGAGGATAGTGCGCAGAAGAAGCTAACTCTATTGAATACTGCATCTAAAGTAATAGATGAAATTCAGAGTTATCAGAGACCTGTCACTATAAAATCTGGATTGGGATACATTCCAGGGGGAACCTCACAAGGTCATCTGAATGCTGCATCAAGTAGCAAGAAGACAATCTTTGTTAAACCAGTGGCACCTACACTTCGAACTGAAGAAATGCCCAAGGTTTTAGACAAGGGAAAAGGACCTATGGTTCCAGAAAAAACTTAATGTCCAGGTTAGAAAGCCCAAACCTCAGGTGAAGGCTAGAAAACCTGACCACTCAGTAGGAAAATTTCAGGCAAGTACTTCTAAGCCTCAGGCTAAGAATGCAAACCTGAAAGGATCTGCACTGAACCAGCAGAGGAATTTTCAGAAGAGAAACACCCAACAGAGACATTCTCAACTGAAAAGACCAAGTCATCAGAATTCTGAAAGACCCCAATTTCAGTACAGGCAACCTAAACCCCACTTGCCTAAGGGTAAAGGTTACCTGAACCCAAGTCAACAAGGATTCAGACCAGCTGCACAGAAGCCAAAACAATGGAACAAAAGGCCTGTACCCAAGAAAAATTCTAAGGCTCATGTTCATGCCAAGGCTAGCACTCATACACAAGACACTGCTAAGGCACCCAGAGTGGTAAATGTGTATGTAGATGTTTATGGAAGACAGATCAGCCACTCTAAATTGATTAGAGTTGTCAGGCAGATTTGGATTCCGAAAGGTACAGCTAACCTGGTAGGACCCTACACCAATTGGGTACCTAAGAATTGATCTGTTTTTCAGGAGAAAAACAAGGGCACTGAGCTGATTGAAGATCACATAGCACTGATGAGTGGAGATGAAATGGCCCCTGCTGTATGGTATCTTGACAGTGGATGCTCAAGACATATGACAGGATTCAAGCAAATACTCAGTGACTATGTTGAACAAAGAGGCCCTCAGATCACATTTGGAGATAACTCCAAGGGACAGACTGAAGGATATGGAACTTTGGAAATCGATTCAGTTCATATCCATGGTGTTTCATATGTATCTGGATTGAAGCATAATTTGCTTTCAATAAGCCAATTCTGTGATAATGGATTTAATGTTGAGTTCTCTAAGAACTTATGTTATGTGAAAGATGATACCTCACAGAAAATATTACTAACTGGTACAAGAAAAGGAAATGTGTATCTTGCTGATTGGAGTTCAACTCCTAAAGATACATGTTTGGTTGCAAAAAGTTCCACATATACCAGTTGGTTATGGCACAAAAGGATGAATCACCTGAATTTCAAAACCCTGAACAAACTTGCAAGATTAACACTTGTGAGAGGGTTGCCAAGTGAAGTGTTCAGTAAGGAACATATTTGTGATGCGTTCCAAAAAGGAAAACAAGTTAAAGCATCATTTAAAAGCAAAGAAGATGTTTCTACTGAGAGAATACTTCAATTGTTGCATATGGATCTTTTTGGTCCAGTAACACCAGTGAGCACTAATGGCAGGAAATATACACTCGTAGTAGTTGATGACTACTCAAGATATACATGGGTCATATTCTTACTCAGTAAGAAAGAGACTCAGATAAAACTGCCTGAACTACTGAAAAGGCTCAGTATTGAAAAGAACCTGAGTGTGGTCAAAATCAGATCTGACAAAGGAACTGAATTTATAAACCACATTATATCTGATTATTGTGCAGCAAATGGAATTACTCATGAAACATCAGCTGCAAGGACCCCTCAACAAAATGGTGTTGCTGAAAGAAGGAACATGACTTTAAAAGAAACTGCAAGGACTATGATAGCTGAAGCTGATATTCCTAAAATATTTTGGGCTGAAGCTGTCAACACTGCATGCTATTCTCAAAACAGATCCATGCTAACCAAGAGTCAAGGCAAAACACCATACGAGCTTTGGAATGAAAGGAAGCCTCTTTTTTCTTTCTTTCGTATGTTTGGTTGCAAGTGTTTCATACACAATAATGGTAAAGATAAGTTGAACACATTTGATAGCAAAGCTGATGAAGGAATATTCTTAGGATATTCTGAAGGCATTAAAGCCTTCAGAGTTTACAACTGTAGGACTCTTATTGTGGAAGAAACACCTCATGTTGTTTTTGATGAATCTACTTGTGTTAAGAAGAAACAGGAACACGATGCAGAAGAACTGACCAAGAGAATCACCGGATTAAGCCTGAAAAAGAATGACAAATCATCCACTGAACCTGAAAAGAAGAAGTCAGTCACTTTCTATGAATGGAGTGACTCAGACTCAAACAAAGAAGTTCAGGATGGAACTCAGGATGGTGAGACTCAGGAAAGCCAACACACCAAAGGTGACCAATCTGAACAGACACCAGTTCAGACTCAGGTATGTGATGCCAATGAAGATGTGGTCACAGCTGAGGCAATTTCTGAATCTATCAACCAAAGGGGAACAAATGTCTCTGACAATATTCTGAATGGAATTTTCCCTGAGGAAGATGATTCCCTTTCTCCTTTTCTGTTGTTCCATGAGTTTAATGAACTGCCTGAACCTAACATTTCAAATGTTGAGGATATTATTGAAGGGGGAACATCTAGAAGAAGTTGGTTAGATAGTCATCCTACAAGTCAGATTGTGGGTGATCTAACTGATGGTGTTAAAACAAGAAAGTTCCATGGTGAAAGTGCATTATTCTGCTGCTTCCTATCAGAGAAAGAGCCTACTGAGATTGAAGAAGCTCTACAAGATTCTTATTGGATTACTGCTATGCAAGAAGAGCTGAATCAATTCTCAAGAAATGAAGTATGGGAGCTAGTGGATAGGCCTGAAAGGCACAATGTTATTGGAACCAAGTGGGTATTCAAGAATAAAAGAGATGAAAACAACAACATTGTAAGAAACAAGGCAAGGCTAGTTGCACAAGGTTATTCCCAAGAAGAAGGCTTGGATTATGATGAAACCTTTGCACCTGTTGCAAGACTAGAAGCCATCAGATTGTTTCTTGCATATGCTGCCCACATGAAGTTCACAGTCTATCAAATGGATGTGAAGAGTGCATTTCTGAACGATGTGCTTAAGGAAGAGGTTTATGTGGAACAACCTCCTGGTTTCAGACAGAATGACCAAGTTTACAGGCACAGAAAAGCCTAATATGGTCTTAAGCAATCACCCAGAGCATGGTATGATACCCTTTCTCAGTTTCTTACTGACCATGGTTTTGTCAAATGAATTGTTGATAGAACTTTGTTCAGGATAGAAGATGGGGAAGATATCTTACTAGTTCAGATTTATGTAGATGACATCATTTTTGGATCTCCAAATCATCAGTTGTGTGAAAAGTTTTCTACACTGATGAAAGGCAAGTTTGAAATGTCTATGATGGGGGAGATGAATTTCTTTCTAGGACTTCAAGTGAAACAATCAAAGGAAGGAATCTTCATCGACCAAGCAAAGTACACCAGAGATCTGATTGCCAAGTATGGTGTACAGAATTGCAATGCAGTTAGAATTCCCATGAATACTAACTACAAGATGGATCCTGATCCTGAAGGCAAATCAGTAAGTCACACTGATTATAGAGGGATCATTGGATCATTGCTCTATCTCACAGCAAGTAGGCCGGATATAACATTTGCTGTTGGGATATGTGCAAGATACCAAGCTAATCCTAAGGCTAGTCACATGGAGGCTGCCAAAAAGATACTGAAGTATCTTAAGGGCACAGTGAATAGAGGATTGTGGTATCCAGCTGATGATAACCTTGAGTTAACTGGTTATTAAGATGCTGATTATGGAGGTTGTAGAATTGACAGGAAGTCCACTACAGGAACTTGTCAATTTCTTAGAAGTAAGCTGATATCCTGGTTTTCAAAGAAACAGACCTCAGTAGCAACCAGTACTACTGAAGCTGAATACATGGCTGCAGGAAGCTGATGTGCATAGATTCTTTGGCTCAGACAACAATTAAGGGATTATAAGGTTGTAGCCAATGAAGTACCAATATTTTGTGACAATAATAGTGCTATTGCTATTTCACAAAATTTGGTATTGCACACCAGATGCAAGCATGTGGATATCAGACATCACTTCATCAGAGATCATGTAGAGAAAAAAGGACATCAGGATGGAGAAGATTCATACTGATAAGCAGAGAGCTGATATCTTGACTAAACCTTTGGCTGAATCAAGATTTAAGGAACTATCAGTTGAATTAGGGATGTTGGATCCAGGTGTATAGAGTAAAATCTGAAAATTTGAAGGTTTTCAGATGCATGAAGTTTCTCAGGATTCTACTGAGAAACTCAGGATAAAATTAGAAGTACTGAAATCTGAGTCTTGAGAAACTCAGATATGCTGAAGATCAGTACTCGGTATTATACTGATCTGGCTCAGTACTCAGTATTATACTAAACCCGTTCAGTACTCAGTATCATACTGACATTTTATCAAGGTCAATACTCAGTAAGACTGATAGAGGGAAATTAGTCTGAAGAAGTAATGATTCATGCGACTCATTTATTGCTTAAGTGAAACTCAGTAATCATTATCAATAAATTGCATAACACCTGAAGAAAATGTTTTGGGCGGGATCTTTGAAAAGCCGAAGAAGGTCAACAGTCATTAATTGCTCTGTTACAATTAATCACCAATGAGGTTAAAATGGCGGCGTACTTTTTGTGAGATCGTCCTTTCGTATACCCGATAAATCTACGATTAATCGCAACCATTGATTTTCATCAATCGATACGATTTCCCACGAATCGATCTATATATTCTTTTGAAAGCCATTCAAGCCATTTTATTAAACCCTCGTTCCCAAAACACTCTGCAAATAAAAAACCCCTTTGCCCAAAAAATCTTCATCGCTCCAAACCCTAAACCTTCAAAATTCTTCAAAATGACTCTATCCATATTCGACAGATTGGCTGAAACCAATAAGTCATGGTATGAGTACGTTGTTTCGCTGGAGAGTACTTCCAACGCTAAACATGAAGAAGAGGCGCTTCATTTGATTCGTTTGGCAAAACTGACGAACCTCGTCGCAAGCCGACCGGAGGCGGAGTATTCTCGCGAGGTAATAGAGTTCGTCTCTAATATGGAAATAGATGAGGATGATAATATTGAGTCCAAGATTTCTGTTTCGCATTTAGAGCATACATCGAAGTATGTAGATTTTGTTCGGGAGCTGTACATAGTCCCTCGAAATTTAAATGATGTTTTTGAATTGTGCGATAGAGGAGAATATTCCACTATGTATATGTTAGGTCGGGAGCAAGAGTATCTTGATAGGATTACTGAGAATCCTGTTAAGTTTGAAGCGACCTTACATAAGTGGCATTTGAGGCCAAAATACAGAGTTTTGATGGACATAGTGAGTAAATGTATTATGAGTCGATCGGGGAGTTTTGAACAGATTAGCACTCCCAAACTCCGATTGATGGCGGCGATTGAGGACCCATGCACCAAGGATTTCAACTGGCTGAAGTATCTGATCAAGGTGATGAGTGAGCAAGCCAAGGTCATAAAAAAGGAGGATGGATCAATTTCGATCAAAGGCAAGATACTCCATGCCACCAAAATAGCCTTTATTTTGGAGATGTGCCGAGACGAGGAATATATCTTTGCCAACACCACTCCTTTCCCTAAGTCCAAGGTGATGTTCAAGCCTGTTGCCACCAAGAAGACCATCAAAGGGAAGAAAGAGAAGAAGGTGGAATCACCTGTTGCTGCTGCTACTGAAGAAGCCCAACAAGCCGGGGGGAAGGCTTTGTTGGAGGCCAAGAAGGAGAAGGGTGAAACTTTGAAGAAGAAGACCCTTGCTCCTAAGCGCAAAAGATTGGTGGTTCTCACTGATGAGGAGGAGAGTGAGGCTGAGGAGATTCAACCTGAGAGCCAAACTGCTCAGAAATCACCTTTACATGTATTGGCTCAGGTTATCTCAACGACAAAGGAGCAAACTGAGGAGCAAGTCTTCTCTGAGGTTCTTGAGACGTCACTGAGCTCTGACAAGTTTTCTCAAGAAATATTCCAAGGACCTCAGACCTCAGAGCAAGTTCAGATTCCTGCTGAGGAAGCACCTTCTCAGACCTCAGAAACTGCTCATAATCCTTCTGAGGAAGTTCCTGCTCAGACCTCAGAGTAAACTCAAATTCCCACTGAGGAGGCGCCAGCTCAGACCTCAGAACCAAGTCAGATTCAGACTGAGGAGCTGCCTGCCCAACCCTCAGAAATTGTTGAGCCTCAGGAGCCGATGAACTTTGATGAGCTCCTGAGTGATCTATTGCTTGATCCTTCAGCAGACTTTTCTACTGAACATGAGAGCCCGATGCTCAAGTAGGGTGAAGCTGAAGAGACCGAATGGCGAAGCAAGGGGGAACGGTTCATTCTAGACCGCTACCCTGAGCTTAGCTCATTCCCTGACCTCCAAGACATCTTCTTCAGATTGAGGTCAAAGGTCTACATCCTCAACCAGACTCTTCCCGAAATGCTCAACATAGCTTCATTCAGAGGCGAAGACTGGTGGAATGAGGAAATAACTCTGCTCACTGAATTCTCAGGATTCAGGAAAACCAAGCTCAGGATGAAAACTTCTGACTTTGATGAGCTGGTTAAGAAGAAAGTTGCTGAGAGGAAGGATGTTGAAGTTGGTGCCCCGAGCTCCAAAGACAAATCTCAAGATGGGGACAAACAAGGGGATGATGAGAGTCAATTTCATATGGAGAAAGATAGTACTGATGCTGAAGAGCCTACTGTCAAACATCCTCAGACTGAAGTTAGTCTTTAGACTGAGGCTCAGGTGGACACCCAAGCTCAGGGTGATCTTTGAAGTTCGAGTTGACCGAGACTCGATCGAACAACCCAAATTTCGGGAGAAACAACGGATATATCATATGCTCCTAAGATTGATCTCACCCTCCAGTGATGGAGAAGTTGGAGAAGGTTGAGCCAATCCTGACCAAAGTTGCTCAGATCGAGAAGGTATTGGCCAACCAAAGTCAAAGGATGGAAAGTCTGAGTTCTTCTTCAGACCTGGTGTAACTTCAGAACACTCGACTGAGAAGCTGACCACCATTGAAGGAAAGATGGTAGAAAAAATGGAAGGGGTCAAAGCTGAGATAAGTGCAGAGCTGAAGCAGAAGCATCAGGAGCAGACTGAATATCTTGAAGCTAAATTGGTAGAGAAGAATGAGATGCTGGTGAAGAATGCTGTTGAGGAGATGAGCTCAATGCTCATGGCCAAGATGACAGACATGTTCAAGGAAGCTCTCTCTGGCCAATTTGCTCATATGTCTGAAGAGTTCTCCATGGCGAAGAACCACCTAAGAAGGTTCAAGGAGGAGCAAGATCATTTGGCAGGGGAGGTGCGTAGTGTCAGTAAAGAGCAGTGTCATATGGACACAGCACTCTCCAGGCTTCTGTCCAAGTATGGTTCCAAGAAGGGGGAAAGACCCGGAGCTGATCTGAGAAAGTTATTGGAACATACTTTGAGAAGAAAGGCTGACAAAGAAGCTGAGAAGAAAAGCATTGCTGAAGCCTTGCAAGAAGTTGAAGCCACTGAGAAGCTGAAATTCAAGATGGTGGAGAAGCCAGTCTACACTCAGGTTTCAGAAGAAACAATGCAAGAAGTAGCTGCAGAGAAACTGAGTGGTAGAAGAAGAGTTGGGACAAGCCAAGCTGGAGCTGAACTGCCCATCAAAAGAAAGGCTGTGGCGTTTGAGGAGCCTGAGGGCAAAAGAGCTAAGGCTTCTAAGCCAATTCAGAGAAAGTTAATCCTGGATATTGAAGAGTCTGAGGAAGTGCCACAAAAGAAGGTCTTCAATACCAGAAGTGCTCTGAAATCACTCCAAATTGAGCAAGCTAAGAAAACTGCTGCTTCTGTTTCTGGTGTACCCGAGATCAGAAAGAAGATGGAAGAAGAGCATAAGAAAAGGAGTGGTTTCAAGAGGTTCACAAGCAAGAGGAGAGGGAACACAAAAGCACAGAAATGGCCGCATGTTGACAAGTGAATGCCAATCCAGTTCAACGATGCATGGGAAGAAATCAAGAGAACTTTTTGGTTCTACTATGATGTGCTCAGAGAATGGAGAGGGGAGAGCTCAGATTCAAATGAGGCTTTCATTGACTATCTCCTGACCTTCTATCCGAAGTATCTTCAAGGCTGGATTAATCTTGCGGATGAAGGAAAGGTTCAGATAAACGCCCCTGGTCCATACTCGTACCCTCCTCCTAGGCTGGAGAATGGCTGTGTGAATGAAAAAGCCATTTTTCAAGAGATTTCTCAGTACGCCATTCAGTTGGGCCTGACAGGGAACAATCATGATATCATTAAAGAGAGAGATGCACTGAAAAGAAGATATTATGGAATGTTCAACCTTGAAGTGCCTGCTGATGAGGTGGAAGAAGAAGAAAACTGAAGAGCCCGAGCAGAAGAGCAAAAGAAGACTGAAGATCAAGACTCAAAAGACTCTTGTAATATCCTTTATCTTTTTGTCTTTTTGATTTTGTTTTTTAGATAAGATTCATTGTAATTTGTAATTGTCTACCATTCATCAATGAAACCTTATCATTTATGCTCAAAAGATAATATCTCATTATCTTAATTTACATGTCTTTACTTTTGATATGCCTGAATGTTGTCTCTAAGGAAATTGTTGGGAGATTCTCTGTTTAGGAAATTGTTGGGAGACTCACTGTTTAAGAAATTGTTGGGAGACTCATTGTTGAGATTGTTTGTTAATAGATATATACCAATCTTGTAATAGGAAAAACTGAAACCTGAGTATAGGTTAAGTATTTTGTAACAAGATAGGTTTTGGCAACATCAAAAAGGGGAAAATTGTTGGGAGATGAATTTAATAAAGAATGATTTTGATTAGATCCCAAAACCCCTGAGTATGACATGTTCAGGATAATCTTGATAGTTGAGTCAGGATTCAGTTTTAGAGTGTTCAGGATGTTATCTGCAAAATGTATAGTCCGCAGATATAGATCGGGTTAGATTCTGAAGACTCTGAAGACTCAAGAAAGTTTTCAAGTTTCAAGATGAAACCGAGAAATCAAGACTCAAGATGAGATCGAGAATCCAAGACTCAAGATGAAACGAGAAATCAAGACTCAAAGGAGAAATCGAGAAATCAAGACTCGATGAGATCGAGAATCAAGACTCAAGATTTCTGAGAAATCAAGACTCAAAGATGAAGACTCAGTAAAATGAGCCAGTATATCTGTGAAGACTCAGAAGACCCTGAAGACTCAGAAGACTCAGAAGACTCAGAAGACATCAAGACTCGAAGACTCAAGACTCAAGACTCGTAAGATATCAAGACTCAAGACTCAAGAACCAAGACACGAAGATAGAAGATAGAAAAATCAAGACTAAAGACAAAGGATATCAAGGCACAAAAGAATTATCAAGACTCGAAGAATGTCTTGAATGCTCAAGATAAACTCAATGTTCCGAGGCTTTGAAAATATCTATCCAAGGATACAATCTCGAGAAAAACGCGATTACTTAGAAAAAAATAGATATTGCCCAAGACATTCGGGGATGCGCACAAAAGGAACTAAAACAAAGTGTTGTTAAGGTTATATCACTCAGAGATATTGACCAAAAAGAGCCGTTGTGTTTATCTACTTAACTGAAGATAACAGCCAATCAGAAGAAGACATCATCAGATTTTATCGACTTCGAAAGTCGACAGTGTCATCAAGCATGTCAGTAGTACTATATTCCAGACTACAAAAAGTGGTGATTGGCTGCATAAAGGCACTTTACCTAAAACATGCTAGGGAGTGTCAAACCCTAAATATAGCCATTCATCACACACTATAAGAGGAAACTCACGAAGCTATCTCTTCCAACGGATAGTTTTTCAAGAGTGACCTTGGTGTATGCCTATAAATACTTGTGACCATCTACATTGAAGGTTACGGGAAATTTGTAAGCAACTCAAGAGCTCAAACTTATTATTGCAAGTTGAAGCACTCAAAAACCCAAGAATTTCCCAAGTGCTTTATATTGAAGAGAGCTCATTCCACTAAGCCTAGCTTGATAAGATATATCCAAAGCTTAGTCGAGATATCCTAGTCTTTGCATTGTTCTTAATTGTAAAGGATATCTCATCCTAGTTGGAAACCAACCAAGAAACCCCAAACCCTTTGTAAGGTAGTTTGAGTGTGATTGTTGGTGAGTTGGAGTTGTAAAGAGTTAGTAAACTACAAGTAGGTAGTCAGAAAGCTCTAGAGAAGAAGTGAGTAAACTATCTTGGATAGTCAGAAAGCTTGTGTGTGTTTTGAGTAAGTAAACTACAGAGGTAGTTAGAAAGCTCAAAATAGAAAGGTTAGTAAACTACAGAGGTAGTCAGAAAACCTTAGGAAGTGATTAGTGAATTTCTCAGAAGAGATCAGAGAGAGTGGACGTAGGAGCTTGAGTCTCTGAACCACTATAACTTGCTGTGTTCTTTGCTTTCTGTATTGCTTTGATTATCTGTTGCATACCTTTAACTGAAAGCATATTTTCACTGATACTCAGTTGGAATCAATCCACTGAAGTTGCATATAACTGAATCACAGCCTAATCACTGTTCCATTAAAAAGGAAGTGTTCAGCAAAGCATAAAAACGAGTATAAACTTAGGGCCAACCATTCCGCACATCTGAGTGGCTATTCAAGCAACTCAGTAACTCTGAAAAAAACTTCGGGATCGGTTGGGATTATCGAGGTATCCGAAGCGAATTTCGGGATCACTGTCTCATGTAGACTTTGACTCAGGGTGATTTGTGCTTCTCAAGACCAAATCTTGAGACGGCTGACCCAATCGACCTCGATAAAAAAAAAAGTTTTAAAATCACTGAACACGTGTATTCCCCCCCATACACGTGTAAGACTCGTTTGCACCGGGACCAACAGTTTTTCTCGTGAGAAAATCCACGAGTAGATTAGGCTATTTGATTTGTTCAATGTAATAGACTAGTCTAGATTTGAGGTATTTATTTTTCTTTAAATAAATTATAACCTGATCGAAGACGAAGACAGAGACGAGGAGTTGAAATAGACCGGAAAAAGACGTAGGCGGCGTGCATCGCGTAAACGCGTGCAAGGGGAGGCGCAGCGTGCGATGCGGACATCGCTAAGCGAATGGGCGTGGCTCTTGGCACCAGGCGGGGTCGGCCCTGGACGCGTGCACGGGCGCTCGATGGGCAGGCGCTGGACTCGCTAGGCGGACGAAGGCAAGCGCACGCGGGTAGGCGTGATGCTGCCGGGCTCTGCGGGCGATGGCGCGGATCTGGCGAAAGCGGCCAAGGTGCAGCAGGCGGCAGCGTTGTGTTTAGAAACACCGGGCGTGTCGCTTTCCCAAGTGGCGGGCCGGATCTTGGCGAAGCATCCTATGAGCTACTTGGAGTGGCGCTTCGAGATGATATTTTTTTCGAGACGAACGAGTGGTAGAAATTCAAGACGACATTTCTTCAAGATCAAGCCAAGGAAAATCAAACCATAACAGTTGGATAATTTGTGCCCAATATGTTTGTTTTCTGCTTTGCTTGATTTTTTGTTGTTTTTCTTATGCTTTATTTAATTTGTTTAAATATGTTTGCATGAGAATTGTCCAATGAAAAATCTCAAACTCAAAAATTACTAAGTATGTTTTAATAATTAATTTGGTTTTGAATCAAATTAATTTTGACCTCCATGATTTATTTATTTGTGAAATCTTTTGGAGAAATTCCCCTACGGGACGGCCAAAAGATTGCTTTCACATGAATAAATTCTCAAAAGGATGATTGTGAATTATTATTAGTGGCGACGATGACCCTCCCAAGAGGCTCGATCAAAACAAAGTAGTAATTCTGTATTTAATCATGGTTATTACTCAGGTATAAAATTGATATGCATATACTTCACCGAAGTCCCTGTCAATTTTATATCGGTCAAGTGGGAGCCGACTATTATATTTTGAAATTAAAGGTTTGTAGTTGTTCTTGTTTGTAACCTGCTTGAATGTGATTTAAATGATGACCCTCCCAAGAGGATCATTTAAATCTATTTTGAGATGTTGGCTGATGCATGTTCATATTTTTTTGAGATTTTAATGTGAAACATGTGATCGAATTATGTGATTTTCTTTGTGTTGATCCGCATATTGACACAAGATGTATGTTTATTTTCAATTTCATCATGTCGTAACCTTTTAATCCACTGTTCAATATACTTAAAAATAATCTGCTTACTGGAGAAAACTTTGTTGATTGGTATCGAAAACTTACTATTGTCCTCACTGCACAAAGCCATAACTGGGTTCTTACTACATCCAAACCAGAGAAGCCATCTGAAGAGTCAACTAAAACGGTTAAGAAAGAATATGCTGACTGGGAGCGTTCTAACGAAATGGCAAAGTGTACCATCTTGGCTTCAATGTCAAATGTGTTGCAACACCAACAAAACGTTGAGACCGCTGAAAACAATTTGCTTACTGGAGAAAACTTTGTTGATTGGTATCGAAAACTTACTATTGTCCTCACTGCACAAAGTCATAACTGGGTTCTTACTACACCCAAACCAGAGAAGCCATCTGAAGAGTCAACTAAAACGGTTAAGAAAGAATATGCTGACTGGGAGCGTTCTAACGAAATGGCAAAGTGTACCATCTTGGCTTCAATGTCAAATGTGTTGCAACACCAACAAAACATTGAGACCGCTGCAGACATCATGATCAATCTTAAAGCGATGTTTCAACATCAGAACCGTGTGGCTCGCCAGATCACCATGAGGGACATGCTCTCAATGAAAATGGTGGAGGGAACACCTGTAAGGGATCATGTTCTCCAGTTGATGGCTCACCTTAACAAACTTGAGGTTCTTGGAGCTGAATATGACATCAACCCAGATCGATTTCATACTCCATTCCCTGCCCAAAAGCTTTGAGCAGTTCAGATTGAATTATCAAATGAACAATCAGAAGTTCACCTTGCCTGATCTGCTACAAGCTTTTGTCTCGGCTGAAGGGATATTAGGAGAGAGCAGTCAAGCTTTAGTGGCAATTGGTTCATCTTCCTCTTCTAAGCCAAAAGGAGGCAAGAAGAAGAAGAAAACCAAAAGTGAAAGCCAAGCTAACTCAAATGTTACCAAGGGCAAAGGAAAGGTGAAGAAGAAGGGTGGAGTGAGGAATCCGGCTAAGGGGAAGTGCTTCAATTGCGGTGAAAAAGGACAATGGAGGTCGGCCTGTTCCAAACCCAAAAGGAATGGAAAGAAAGGTAATTCTCACTCACTAGTTGTTGAAACTTGTTTGGCGGAGTATGCTGCCCATTCGTGGGTAGTGGATACAGGATCCACTGATCATGTTTGTTTCACGTTACAGGGGTTCAAGCGGACCCGACAACTTAGTGGAAGTGAGATCTTCATCACGCTAGGCGATGCTACGAGAGTGGCAGCTGAAGTAGTGGGAGAAGTGCACCTGTCTTTTGAAGACAAAACTTTAATTTTAAGAGATTTTCTTTATGTTCCTGTTTTTCGAAAAAACCTTGTTTCTGTTTCTAAACTATTTGTCGATGGATATTCTGTTCGTTTTAATAAGCATGTTACTGTTTTGCATAACGATGTGATTATCTGTCATGGAACTTTACGGAAAAATCTCTATATTATTAACTGTGCACATCACTCACATAATGCATCGTATAACACATCTACTATTTCATGTAAAAGAAAGCGTTCGGCTGACGTGAACCAGACACTTATTTGGCACCTAAGATTAGGTCACATTAACCTAAAAATGATTCAGAGGTTGGTTCAAGATGGTTCATTGGGGCCTCTCCAAATTGAACCATTTCCAACTTGTGAATTGTGCTTAGAGGGTAAAATGACCAAGAGGGCATTTGGAGCCAAGGGGCATAGAGCTAAGGAAGTGTTAGGAATCGTTCACACCGACGTGTGTGGTCCAATGCAAATCAAAGCTAGAGGTGGCTACGAGTATTTCGTTACGTTTATCGATGATTACTCACGCTACAGATATATTTTCCTAATGAAGCATAAATCTGAGACCTTTGATAAATTCAAAGAATTTAAGGCTCAAGCAGAGAATCATAAGGAAAAGACTATCAAGTTTCTACGATCTGATCATGGAGGCGAATACCTTAGCGATAAATTTTTGAACTACCTATCGGAAGAGGAGATTGCATCCCAGTTGACTGCACCAGGTACCCCTCAATAAAACGGGGTTGTAGAACGAAGAAAATATAACACTTTTAGAAATGTTAAGGTCAATGATGAGTTATGCAGATTTACCAAAATCGTTCTGGGTTTACGCTTTGGAAACAGCGGCTTATATTCTAAACTTAGTGCCATCCAAATTAGTTCCTAAAACCCCGAGAGAATTGTGGACAGGGCGCAAGCCCATTTTAGGACACATCAAGATCTGGGGTGTTCGGCATACGTGTTGGACAAGGAAGCTGGTAAGTTGGATGCACGTTCAGAATTAAGGTTGTTCATTGGGTATCCCGAAGGAACAAAAGGATGCATGTTCTATGGTCCCGAAGATCAAAAGGTGGTAATCAGTACGCACTTTAGATTTTTGGAAGAAGTCTATATGAACGATAAAAAGCCTAGAAGTGAGATTACCTTAGAAGAACTTAAGGGGCCAACTCCATTGCCAACTGTACAAAATGATATACCAATCGTCACACCTACACAATCGAAACATCGTCGTAGTGGGAGGGTTGTCAGATAACCCGAGTAATTCTTAGGGATTGGAGAGTCTCCGGACTTGATCTCAGGAGAAGAATCATATCCATGGTCCTACAACGAGGCGATCCAAGACAAGGATGCAATATCTTGACAAACAACAATGGAAGTCGAGATGGGTTCAATGGATCACAATAAAGTGTGGGAGCTAGTCGAACCACTTAATGGGATAAAACCCATTGGATGCAAGTGGGTATACAAGAGAAAGAGGGGACCGGACGGAAAGGTTGAAACCTTTAAAGCAAGACTAGTGGCGAAAGGGTACACTTAGAAAGAAGGGATCGATTATGAGGAAACATTTTCGCCTGTAGCCATGCTCAAGTCCATCCGCATTCTCTTGTCGATTGCTGCACATTTAGACTTTGAGATCTGGCAAATGGATGTCAAGTCCGCTTTCCTCAACGGAAGTCTTGACGAAGAAATCTATATGCAACAACCAGAAGGCTTCATTGAAAAAGGCCAAGAGCATCTGGTTTGCAAGCTTAAGAAGTCCATTTATGGGCTGAAGCAAACATCCCGTGCTTTGAATCAATGTTTGGATCAAGTTATAAAATCCTACGGTTTTGATCAGAACAACTTTGACAGTTATGTTTACAAAAGGCGTGACAAAACTGCCTTGGTATTTTTGGTACTATACGTAGACGACATACTACTCATCGGAAATGATGTAAAAGTGTTATCGGACGTAAGGACATGGCTGTTAAAACAGTTTGATATGAAGGATTTAGGGAAGCCGGTCACATCCTAGGGATCAAGATCACTCGAGATCGCAGGAAAAGAATGATCGGGCTTTCGCAGACCTCATACATAGACACTGTTTTGAAGCGCTTAAGCATGCAAGATTCCAAGAAAGGCTTTGTGCCCTACAGACACGAAATCTATCTATCCAAAGAGATGTGTCCCAAAACACAGAAGGAGATAGATGACATGAAGGGCATCCCTTATGCTTCTGCTGTGGGAAGCATCATGTATACAATGTTGTGCACGAGACCGGATATCTGCTTTGTCGTAGGCATGGTAGCAAGATATCAAAGCAACCCTGGGAAAGAGCATTAGACTGCAGTAAAGAACATTCTGAAGTATCTGAAGAGGACACGGGATAGAATGTTGGTTTATCAGTCAGACAGTCTAATCCCCATCGGTTACACGGACTTGGATTTCCAATCAGACGTGGACTCCAGAAAGTCTACCTCGGGTAGTGTGTTTTGCATGGGGGGAGGAGCCATGACATGGAGAAGCGTAAAGCAGAAATGCATCGCCGATTCTACCATGGAAGCCGAATACATAGCTGCTTACGAAGCAGCGAAGGAAGCGGTTTGGCTCAAGAACTTCCTAGTGGACTTGGACATTGTCCCGGATTTGCCCAGCACGATCACAGTTTATTGTGATAATGTCAGAGCAGTTGCAAATTCGAGAGAACCAAGAGCACACAAGACCAGCAAACACATTGAAAGAAAATACCATCTTATACGAGAAATCGTTAAGAGAGGAGACATTGAGGTGGCAAAGATTGCATTGGAAAACAACCTAGCAGATCCATTCACAAAGGGTCTGCCTCAGAGTACATTCGAGAGACATGTGGAAGGAATGGGTGTCAAGAACGTTGCCAATCTGCTTTGAGTCTAAGTGGGAGAAATATTATTAGGTTCGTGTAGGTGACATTAGATGTCACATAGAACACGAGACATGTTGTAGTATACTTAAAAATATACTTTGAGTATAAGTGGGAGATTGTTGGGGTTATACTGAAAAGTATGCTTTTACTTTGTATAACCAAACTGGATTTTCTTATTTATTTACTGAAATAATATATTAATCACTGTTGCATTAAATATGAATGAATGTTATATATATTTATTGCAAACCCGTTCAATAAGTTAAGTACGTATTACGTTGTAGTTAATTTGGTGGTACCAGATCACCGAAGATCAAATTAACAACTCCTCGTAATTAAGTACAAATTCACAACCCAGATGAAAATGAACAAACCATCATGAAAGGTTGAAGTATAAGGCTCAGATTGACTTGTCTTGACCAAGAGATTAAACTAGTGCATTTAGATGCACTGAATAAGGACCTACATGAGGATAAATTATTCGGTACTGAATATACAAGAATTAGACCTCAGTGGTGTGTTATTTCTAAATCTTCGTCCCTTAAATAGGATCGTGTGGAATTAATAACTATTGCTTTGACTTATGATAAGAAGAGAGTCAATATGATTCGATACCTTATATCTTGGGCAATATTATTAATTACATGACGATTGCTGACATTTAATACGGAGAATCGTGTGCAAGTACGTCTTGCTTGATTTGTCCCCTTGGCGGGCTCAGAATCTTTATCATACCAAATCTTGCAAGTGGAAATTTATTTCCGGTATGGATAATAATGTTGAGCTGTCTTTACTCTAAGGACAAATATATTAATTAATATAAAGCTTGTTCAGTAGCTTAATTAATTAATGGACTAAGATAATCTTAAACACGGAAAATAATGACCGGGAGCCATATTATTGTAAAGTCGTAATATGGGTTAAGATGAATAGTTCAATTTTAATTTTATAGTGGAGTAAATTAATATTAATGGACTTGAATAATATTTGGCCCAATATTATAGCTTCATAGTCCATTGGAGGTCCAATCTTAATTCTCCTAAAGGCCCCTCAAATAGCTCAAAATAAAGTCCAATTAATGAAGGAGAGAAGAAAATATTCTTGCCTAATATTTCCTAATATTTTCGAAGAAGAAAGATTTTCTTGATTTTCTTGAAATGATTTTATGGAAAGAGATAAGTATTCTTGGAATACATATGTAGGTCCCGAACGGGTTATGTGAGGGCAGAAGTCTAGAGGGGAGGGGTGAATAGACTTCTGAAAAACTTTTCGTGCAGATCAGGTGTGAGAGCAGATATGCTTTGATCGAGTCGCGAGTGAATCAGTTTGGTCTGATAACCAACTTACTGAACGCCTGAAAGCAGATCAGTTCGGTAACTATCAGATTAACTGATGTGTGCGGAAGCTTAAGTTTTACCCGTGTGAAAAACCAGTTTGTATAAATCAGATTCCAAGTTTTATCTTTTTAATCAGATGACAGAAATATCAGATCCGATCAGATCAGAAGCTTGGTGCTATCTGATCTTAACTTAGAATATGTATGCGCTTTAAGATTGTGCGATGTGAGAGCAGTTAATCAAAGCAGTAAAGGCACACAAGATTTATAGTGGTTCGGACAAACCAGTCCTACGTCCACTCTTCCCTTTCACAAGGGGCACCAACTTAACCAACTTAACCGACTTAACAATTTGGACTTAGTTTAGTGTGTTAGTCCAACACAAGACACCAACGGATGTTTTAAGAGTTCTCACTCAACCGATCCCTTAAATCAAGATTAGAAACCCTAGACTGAAATCTTGCTAAACAACTTATCCTAACTTGGGGGTTTGGGTAAGATTGTTGAGGTTCCAACTATGAAATCTTTCCTTGCGTATAAAAAATGCCTAAAAGCTAGATGAAAAGATTTCTTGCTAAGAACTTATGGGATGAACACAATATAAAATAAGCTTGTTGTTGTGTTCTTCGTCTTGAAATCGACTATAGTTTGAGCTTCTTGATTATTTTGTTTGTCCAAGCATTTAGTGTTTCACTCTGAAGTGTGATCCCATATTTATAGACCTTGAGATCAAAGAGCCGTTGGAGAGCAATTTGAATCTCGTTTATTTTAAATGAACTTGCGGGCTTGATGTGGCGTCTTGAGGAAGCGGCATGGCGAAAAGCGTGAATGTGTATTTTATAGCCGTTTGAGAGAGCAACATCGAATCCATGATATCATTTCTGTTCATACGTGTCTCTTCCTTATTGGATGGAAGCCTTGCTTGCTGCGGTGTTGTTCCTCCAACTAAGGTTGGTATTCTTCTTGTTTAGATCGCAGGCGTATGATAAGATGAAACATCGGTTTTCATCTTATGGTGACGATCGATCTGAATCGATCGATCTACCGATAGAGTCTTCTTCGGCGCTGTTGACTTAGCTTCAATTTGGCCGACTCTACCGATGTAGGTCTTCGGTCTTATCTTCGGAAGTCATCCGATCTTCTAGTATTCGAGGTTTGAGCTTCATGACTTTTGAAGTTATCGACTAGATCGATTCGATCGATCTTCCGATTCTGGTTTAACGTTCTTCCCTGTCGGATATCGCTTTCTTCCGATTCTTGAATCGACCTATACATATTGAGTTCCCCTCAATATGTGACCTATCTATTACATCGGTTGTTCTATACAATCATTATCAACCGGTCTCCTATAGCAATAATGTAAACATCGATACCTAACAGTCCGATTTGGTCCTATTACATGTGTTTTTGGAACTTTCATCAAAACTATAAATTTCCCAACAATTTCCTTTTTTGATGAAACCAAAACACCGAGAAACCAAAGCAGTTGATAAGTATAGAAACGCTTAAAAAAGCAAGTAATCGGAAGACAAAGAGATTTTGTCTTGGGATCGAAAAAATAAACTTTTCATTAGATATGTTGATTACATGTTACATCGAGAAAAGTTTTGAATTTAAAAGCGGTGATCCCTGCGGACGACTTCTCGATTCTTCACTCCTTGGGCTTGTATCCTTACGGCATTTCTCTTTGGTCTTGTGGAGCGTTGAAAAACTGATAGAGTTTCCATTTGACATCGATTTATCCGCAGACTTGATCGAGTTATATGCGATTTGCTCAAGATGTCAAAGTAGAATCTCTCAAATGCCGATCTGTCAAATGAGCCATCGCCTTCTTCGAGTATACTAACAGATCATACTCTTGGCGAGATATCTTTACATTTATAAGCTTGGCCTCATTTTCCGGATACTTGAAAAGTGCGGATATTTATTCGTAACGGTTGAGGAACTCATCATCCGGTGATTCTTCTTTTTGGAACAAGATCAAGGACAAAGGCATCTAGAAGCCATTCACTTATGATCTTATTCCATTCCTCAAACCTCTTAGCGTGTGCGGCGTTTTTTTTGGTATGATCTAAATCGACTCTTTTTGTTTGGTAACCCGAGGTTACAGTGCGATTTTCGATCAATCCTTTCTTAGCCCTTGATTTGAACTTCTGTTTCAACCCTTACCTTGTGCCCGTTTTTACGCCCTTCTTTCTTCTTGATCATCGCTCTTTGGACAATCTTTGACTAGTTCTTATCAGCCTGTATCGATTAGTGCTTCGGTGACTTTCTGATGCGAAATAATCGGTGGTCGATTTTGATGTCCCGGCACCCGGCGACCTTTCTTGCAATTGAGCTTTGTCCCGCGGGGCCTTATCTTCGATGTGTCGGTTGGTTTCTCGAGATCCTTCCCCTTTTTGGTTTGATCAAAAAGCGCATTGAGGTGGGGAAGTCGAGACCCAAAGTTGATCGATAATGCGATTCAGATCATTAGCGAGATAAACACGAAGTTTGGTTTGTTAGATTTCGAGCGTTTTATGTCGGCTCTGTCTTGGCGATTTCCATTGTAGCAGAGAGTGTCAAATCATTTTGTCAAATTTCTCTTCGATAACTTCGAGCCTTTTCTCGATTGGCGTCGAGAAAAGAAGATTGATTTTGATCCACTTTTTTAACTTGTCATCAACCGATTTTGTAAGCTCGCAGACATGGTGGTCATGGATTGGGAGAACCGATCTCTCGATTGCCGACTTGTTTGAGACTAATTTGTCTCGATCGATTAGCACTCCCTCAATCTCTTCTTTCGGAGATCTTTGAGACAAGATTTGATCTCCGAAGTTGATCGATGGTGATTTGAGATGTAGGAATTGGATCCATCACTTGATCGAGGTTCGATTGTTTGTGCCTCCGGTGGTTGGTCGTGAAGCTATGAGCACAGTTCCACTTTTCATCGGCGACTCTGCATTCTTCATTTCGGCGTCTGTTTTCGGGAGCTTCTTGGCGATCTCGGCTTTTTCTTCTTCGGCAATTCCAACTTCACGTGGATCGAGCTTTCCACAGTTTATCGGTATGAGCTCATTTGGTGATCCCACTTTGGCAGACTTCCTCATATCGAAGTCAAAATCTGCGAACTCATCCGCACCACCCATCTGTTCAACAAGTAAAATAAGATCTGAGAAGCTTTTTAATCTGAGATCTCTCCAGGTGAGGATCTCCATGACTTCTTCTCTGATAGCAGGATGGGCGACCAGTTGTGGATACGTCTCATCAATCTCTCGTTCAATTCTTAGTCGACCATTTTTCGGTGATGGTCTTTGTTGATCTGGATCTGAGGAATTATCTGTCCGGATTTGTTGGATGAGATGTGGAAGCTTACGGTTGTGCTTGAGTCGGCGGAAGTTATGCGATTGGTTCGACCTGCGGTGGGTTCTCTTTGTAGTGGCGATTATATCTGGTTCGGAGTTCATGGCGGGTGAACTAGCGGAGAGACATGCTCAGTGACCTTTAGTCGGCGGTGAATCAGCTTGAGGTTGAGGAGAAGGAGATTTATCAGCTTGTGCTTCTACCTCAGATCGTTCTGGCGAGCCCTCAGGTTGAGAAGCTTGCCTGTCTGATTCTGTTCTTTGTTGCGCAACAGACTGTTCTGGCGCTCTATCTTCTTCTGACTCATCTTCTAGTGCTAGAGTCATGGTAGCTTGCTTTGCTTTCTTTGGCCTCTTCTCCTGGGCCTTCACCAGTTTTCGTTTCTTTTTCTGTGGAGCAACTGGTGTGGATGAGGCGGCTTCTTTGCTCTTTCCTTTCTTCAGTTTTGTTGGAGTGGGCTCCTTGTCATCGTCTGGTGGCCCATATATATAACGAAGTTGATGAGAGGAAGGCATTGTAGGACTTGATCCATTCGATTCCATTCAGCGCTTGGCAGTTTGTCCTTCAATATAATTGCAACCTTGTTGAGATTGCTGACTCTCTTTTTCAGAAAGACCTGCCTGGATTCATTGACTCCAAATTTTTCGTGTTCTTGGAGCAAGATGGCTTTCAGGAAGCCATGCCAATTGATGTTCTGAGCCCCATCAATTATTGCTGCCATGCTGTACATTTTGACTGATGTGAGAGCATCTGGGCTAAATGAGATTCCCATGATCGTTCTTGTGAGAATGTCAAACAACGATCTGTACTTTCTTTTGAGCATTGGCACGATGAATCCGGCTTTTCGATGTTTGTCCGCCTCTCTTAAGAGCTCCTCTCGATTTCTTCGTCCTCATTCTCCTGTAGTGTGCGGTGAGATTCGCCTTTTTTAGTAGGTGAGCAGGACGAGTGATGTGCATTTGTCGATCGATTTCTTCTCCGATTGTTAGCGACATCGGTTCGTCTCGGTTTTTTCTGTATCCACACTCAAATTCTGCAAGAATTGTAGTGCTTCATACTGCATCCTTTGGATTGCGATGAAAGCGAGCAATATGTTTCGATCCGGCCTTCTTCGAGAATTTGTTCCACCTCCATGGATTGAGAATCCTCGGTGGTTCCAAACCGAGCGAACTTATCCTCAAAGATCTTTCGTTTGCGATTCGCATAGTTGCACATGATCTTTCCTAGTCCATGAGTGGCCATCTCTGGTGAGATAGACTCATTAAATTTGTGCATAATCAATATCAATATCATACCGCGGAAAACAAGAGGCAATGAAGCATAAATTCCGAAAAACAACTTTTGAAAAACAAAGTTTTTAACGGAAAGAGAGATTCATCATTGCTTAAAAAGAAAATATTACGATTCAAATTTTGGGGAAGATTTTGAACTCTAAGAAATCGTTTTGAAACGTAGAGAATATTTGAAGTTTTTAAATTGAAAATAATGCAAGTTTGTGAAACGAAAAAAACTACGGTAGGGTTTGATGAATCTTATATATAGGCGGAGGAACAATAAGACAAGATTTTGAAGATCAAACGTTTTTGAAAAGATTATGCGCTCAGATTTAGCGGTTTTGATCGTAGGGTCGAGGAAAAGCGCGACGTCAAAAAAACTTTTGGATTTAAAAGCACGATCAAATAGCGGTTAATACATGTACCCTTACATCCGCATTAAATGATTTGCGAGCACACGTCCACAAGGATAGTGGGTACAAGAAGGCAAATAATATCGATACGATCCGATAAATAAGTAAAGAACAAGAGAAAAGAGATCAGTCTCGGTTGGTGATATTGTAATCAGTCAATATTACTTGTCAATGTTGATTCCACTTGTTGATCTTAATCATTCTGCCTAAGCCTTAAGAAATTTCCCAACTGATCCTTTCAACTGATCTTCTCCAGTTGCATCTGATTTGTTGAAACTTCAGGCTTAGCTGATCTTTCCTTGAGTACGTCTGATTTCCCTTTTGATCCTCCTTGATCAGTTGAAGTTCCCCCTTCAACTGATATTTGACATAGACCGATATATCGATTTATTGGAGTTTCAAGCTCGGTGATCTCTCATCGATCATGCTCGTAAGTAATCGATTTTGGTTGACCTCATCGATTTTTTTTCAGATTAAGCGATTCTTGGGATAAGTGTTACCGCCAAAACTTAGTCTTGAGTAGTAGCTTCTATTCCCTAAGTAGCGCGAATTGACATCGTAAAATATCGTGCGAATCTCTCGATATGTCAATCAACCGTAAATTTATCCAATTATCAGTCGCGTGATTTCTACACTCTGTCCTTTTGATGCAAATTTCTCGGATAGGCTTCTTGAAATGGAAATTGCATTTGCATCCTTGCTTGGCCTCTATAAATTGGACCAATGTTTTACACAACATCACCCATTCACCATACTTATCTTCTTTGTAAGAATCATGTATCTTGGTGAACCCTTGTTTCCGGTGAGACTTAGGCAAAAACACTTTTACACCCTTTTATATGGTTTCACCTTCTCAAATCAACCCTTTGCATCCCTTATTGCTGTTTTCTTCATCATCTTCGATTTCACATACGATTGCTGCAAAGCTTCTCTACCACCAGGGCGGCGGATCTGCTGTTGCAACTGAGAAGACACTTCTCCTAACCGTATGCACCTTGTGTGTCTATCTGGATGACGTAACCAGAACCATCAGACTTAGTCTGGTATAAAATATGCAGCACATGTGCCCATGAGATCTGACGACCAACTCTTTGGCACACGTGCTCCATTTCTGTTGGTGGAGAGCCCTACTACTCTTCCTTTTAGGGCTCCAGGCTTAAGAATCCTATCAAGGCCGCTGTCGCTCCATTTTTCTTGATCTTCAGCTTTTGCGACCGCCTTGGGATTCTGTTCTTTAAAGCCTTTCTCACCCCTTGTTAAGTGGGGGAAAATGAGAGTTTAAAATCTCTCTCTTTCCTTCACTTCTGGGGTTAGGATGAAGGTTTAGGGTTATAGGTTTAGGATTTTGGTTAACATTTATGTATTGACCTCCGGGTCTTCTTGTACTTGTAACTTCGTAATGTAACCTCACCTTCGGGTTTTTATCAATGAAAAGTTACATTATTTCATCGTTGTGTAAATTCACCTTTCTTATGCGATTGTTAGCTCTTAATCTACGAATCTTGCTTGTTGAATATCATTAAATCGATTCACAAAGAAATACTATAACCAAATTGATTTAATCAGATAATCCTTTAAACTGAGCATTTTCCTTTAATCTGATAAACCTTGAATCTGATCAGTTCCTTTAAACTGATAGACTTTAAATCTGATAAACTAAAATCTGATCAGTTCCTTTGGATCTGGTAGCGTGTAAGTCTGATCGATTTTTGCTTATCAGTCTCTTGAGATCAGTTAAGATACCAAACTCAACTGATTTCTCTCGATCGGTTAGTCTCTTAACCACTAGTTCTGGAGAACATTCCATCAAACATTTTCGG
Organism: Stenogyne calaminthoides; assembly: GCA_037126765.1. Classification (NCBI taxonomy): domain Eukaryota; kingdom Viridiplantae; phylum Streptophyta; class Magnoliopsida; order Lamiales; family Lamiaceae; genus Stenogyne; species Stenogyne calaminthoides. The sequence continues at coordinate 15,603,537 of JBBCBC010000026.1, read as the reverse complement.
TGACATTTCTCCAAGATCTAGAAGTCCTAGCTCATTGCATAAATCTCGAATCGATCTCAATTTAGTGGCTTGGTTAGAATATCGATATACGTATATCGGTATGAATCTTTTCCATTCGATATTCTTCTTTTCAACGTGATCTCTTATAAAGTGGTGTCTGACATCCACATGCTTGCATCTTGTATGTAGAACCGGATTCTGAGTGATTGCAATAGCACTATTACTGTCACAGAATATAGGTACGTTTTTAGCTACAATGTTGTAATCCCTCATTTCTGGCCGATCGAGAGCAGAGCGATTGGGAACAACTTCTTGCTGACCATATATTACCGCTTGATTGTAGATGTCATGAATCGATGTACGCTTCTTTGAAAACCACGAGATCGGTTTACTTCCTAAGAACCGACATGTTCACGAGGTTGATTTTTACGTCGATCTTGCAACCTCCATAATCGTAATCGAGAATACCCACTAAGCTCTAGATTATCATCGATGGGTAGAATAAACCAAGGTTTATTGTTCCTTGAGATACTTAAGAAATCGCTTAGGCGCTTCTAGGTGGTGATCATTGGATTTGCTTGAAATCTTGCACATACACCTACTGCAAAAGTGATATCCGGTCTGCTGGCAGTCAGGTATAATAGAGATCCAATGAGAGCCCTATATTCCTTCTGATTTGTTTTCTGACCAGCCTCATCTGGATCCATCTTGAATCCAGTCATCATAGGAATTTTGGCTTCCTTACTATTTTGAACTCCAAACTTAGCCAATAGATTCCTAGTGTACTTTGCTTGGCAGATGAATATCCCTTCGTACTTTGTTTAACTTGGAGACCTAGAAAGTAATTCATCGACCCATCATGGACATCTCGAATTTCCCTTGCATCGGTTCTTTGAATCTTTCACATAGGCTCTTGTTAGGAGATCCAGAAGATGATGTCGCCCACGTAAATCTGAACCATCGAATATCTTCTCCATCTTCTATTACGAATAAGGTTCATCCTTTATTCCTTTAGTGAACCCACTTTCAATCAAGCGAGAGAGTGTATCATACCGGGCTCATGAACTGTTTTGAGCCATAAAGAGCTTTTCTTAAACGATACACTTGGTTGCCCTTTTCAAAGCCTGGAGGTTGTTCGACATAAACTTCCTCTGCTAGTACCCCGTTTAAGAAAGCACTCTTTCGTCCATCGATACCACGATGAACCCCTCGTGGGAAGCATATGCTTAAACAACCGAATGGCTTCAAAGGCGGCGGCCGGTGCAAAGGTCTCATCGTAATCAATTCCTCCGATTGTGAATACCCCTTAGCAACAAGTCTTGCCTTATTTACGGTGATAACATTTTTCTCATCTCTCTTGTTCTTGAAGATCCATTTAGGTGCCAATTACGTCTTGATGACACGATGCATCTACTAGTTCCCATACTTCATTTTCTCTCGAACTGCCATTTCGGCTCCTCTGCGCATGGCTAGAATCCGGTTTCGTCTTGTAATGCTTCCTCTATTGTAGTTGGTTCCTTCATAGGCGGATAATGAAAGAATACATGGCACTTTCACCAATCGATGTCTAGTTTTAATTTTATCGACGGGTCTCCGATTATCGATCGGTTGATGGGTTGGTTATCCGTGTCCTTCATTCGATTTGCGTCGGTTTTGAGAACATCGTCCGTTTCTGATAAAATCTTATTACTAGCGATTGGGAGTGGTGCAGGGTTATGGTCCACTTGATAAGAACAAGTCTCAGCTGATGTTGGAATCATCATGTGCTGATGTCTGTTCGTGAGAACTTCAGAAGTTCCCCCTGAACCGGATGGTTCGATTCTTCTATCTATCTCGGTGAATCAACTTTTTCATCAACAGTTGTTCGTACCTTAGGATCTGATTGATCTGGTGAATCAGCTAGATCCGGAATGTAAATTGATCTGATTTCGATCCTTTTTCTTGATCGTTAGCTGATCCATTTTCTGAATATCAGGTTCTGGTAGATCAGGTACTTCTTGTTCTGAGGCAGATTTCTCTTGATTAGAAGATGTTTCATCAAAGGCTACATGGGGTGTTTCTTCCACAATTAGGGTTCGTTTGTTGTAGACCCTGAAAGCTTTGCTAGATGAGGAATACCCTAGAAATATACCCTCATCAGACTTGGCCTCAAAAGTCTTCAACTGACTTTTCCCATTATTGTGTATGAAACACTTGCACCCAAAAAACATGGAAGTAAGAAACACGAGGTTTTACGCCCTTCCATAGTTCATAGGGTGTTTTTTTGTAGTGAGCCTTAGTCGGAGACATCATTACTGCGTATGGCATGCAAAGTGTTGATTATACGCTTGAAAACGGTTTGGTATCGCATGTTAAATTTAACATTGTTCGGCGAACTTCTTTGAGAGTTCTGTTCCTCCGTTCGGCTACTCCCATTACATTGTGGGCGTCCTCGCGGTGATGTTTCATGTCAGTATACCAAACTTAGAGCAAAAATCGGTAATAAAAGAGTTGTAAATTGCATACCTTTATCTCGATCCGATTTTTACTACCGACACCCTTCTCATTTTGTAATCTTCTTACTTATTTCGGGTATCTTGGTTGTCGTCTCATTCTTCTTATGTAAGAATAAAACCCGGTAAACTTGGAATAGTCATCCATGATTACGAGAGTGTATTTCGTCCGTTGAGGCCCGTTTGGTGTAATCGGGTCCAAACAGATCCATATGAAGCATTTGCGAGATCTGCTGGATGGATCTTTGGTCCGGAAATTCCTTTGAATGAAGCTTTGACTGTTTTTCCCTTCCGACATGCGCAAGACATGTCCGATCCTTTGAGAACACTTCATTCGGAAGTCCTTCCACTAGAGACATCCTAGCTATCTTATTAAGAGTTTTAAAGTTCGGATGGCTCATTCTTTTGTGCGAGCCAAGCCGCTACTTTTGGAACTCTTAACAATCAGCACGCATTTCTTGGACAAACTGTTCCAATTAGTTTGTGTAGATCGTCCCTTTTCTTGAACCGATTAGCAAAATCTGTTGAGTGACTCGATTCTTGATAGTGCATTGATCGATCGAGAACTCAACCTTTGAATCCGTTGTCGCGAGAATTGTGAAACCGATAATAGGTTGTGCTTCGGACCTTCGACATCTGAGACTCGAGCCATTTGTACATCATCATTCTCTAAGGTTCGAACCCTTTGGTATAACCAAAGTTATCATCACCGAAAAAGTACACGCTGGCCTTTCGTTCTATGTAGGAACCGAGGAGATGTTTGCTTCGGTCATGTGCCTTGAGCATCCACTATCGATGTACCGGATAGTTGCTTGCACACCTCCTTTGTTGGCGGACCACGCGAACCCCGCAATCGGATCAGGCTTTAGGTACCCCTTTCGGATTGGGTCCTGAGGGGTTAGGTTTGGATTTGGGGATCCATACAAACAGAGCACTTCTATTGTGATCAGTCAGATCAGAAGGCCTGATTTGTCTCCCATACCTGTCAACATAATCATACTTATCCTCATATGCTTTCTGATTTGTATGATTACTTGTGTGAACCTTGGATGACTTAGAAGACTTATGATTTAACTTTTCAGTTTGTCTTCTTTTTATCGGTGTGGTTTGGTAAGCTGACCCTAAATTTTCGACTATAGGGGGGGTAATGATTGCTACCATCAAAAGATTCATATCCTTTTCGCATAGATGGTTTTCGGTTGTTTACGAAGCATGCTTATTAGGCAGCTGACCTTGACTGGGTCTCAGATTAGACTTCCCTTTTGTAGGTTGTCTTTTCTGATTCCTGATCTGTTGATCAGGTTGAGGTCTCTTCAGAAGAACTGGGTTCTTCCGTTGATTCCTCGGCTGATGCTTTACCAGTTGGGGTCCATTTCTGTTCCCTTTCTGGTTAGGCACTTGCCTTACCTGCTCAACTGGTCTCTTACCCCTATTAGATACAAGTTTAGCTTTTGGTGTATCTTTTTTTGAAATTAAATCGATTACACCTTTTCGAGATGAATCGGGGCTTTTGAGGATGTGGAGGGTTTCTCATAGCCAAGTCCCTCCTTATCAATCTTTATTCGAAAATAGGCGTTCATGTCTTTAACGGTTTGAGATGATTTTAAAAAACATCTATTTTCTTACGCAGATTATCCTCCAGAGGATTTCGGACTTTCATGCATTGAATAGCTCATCGAATTTTGCTTGCAAGATTTTGAAGTCATCACCTTTCTTTGTCTGTTAATTGCCATCGATCTTTGATCTGCGCTTTTCTGATCGAAGCTTTAACTTCGAGAATTTTAAATTCCTCAGTTACCTACGGCGGTTTTCAAATTGATCTAAGTTGAGGCTTTTTCTGAGATCATTTTCTTCAGCAAGCTGATTATTTCTGGTCCTCAGCTTATCATTCTCAGCTTCCACAATAGCATAAGTTTCTACTGCATTGGAGAGATCTTCAAGCAATTGCTCCGGTAGAGCAAATTTGCGGTCAATCTCCCAAAGAGGTGTGCTAATGATAGCGGTGTAGAAGCGAGCAAGCGGGTTTGGAGGTTACCTCGATTTGGTCCTCCTCCGGCCATCGGCGAGAGTTCATCATCGTCGGCGAGAATATCGGATCTTCATTTTCATAGAAGTCAACCAAGACCTTCTTGTCGGTGAAGTCTTCTCTGAGGAGTATCCGGAGTCCTCGGAGGGAGATAGGAATCGTCAATTCGGCGTATCGGCAACCATGGCTCTTTCTGTCTCTATAAGCGTTGCTCTCTTTTGTTCCTCTTTTCTTCCCCTCTCTCGGCGTCAGTGCAGGCGATCTGTGCTATAGTGACTGGCTTCTCCCCGATTGAAGCACGCTCCTTGATCCACCGTTCCTTTCCTTCCGGTGAATCACTCCGTCAGTATGACCTATCGGTGATTTCCCTTTTCGATAGTAGTCCGAGTTTCTTCTATCGATTGGTTATCTTCTTCCTTCGCCCGTCGACTATCTCTTTCCCTTTCATCTCTGTGATCCTCCGATCATCGGATTCGGTTCTTTACGGAGATCTATTATGCGATCTCCTATCTCGATCCTCGGCTATGTTGATAGTCCTTATAAAATCTTCGATACTTACCAAGTTGTATATCGACTTCTCAAGCTTCCCGGTAAGCAACGCGATCATTACGCATGACTTAATATATTTCCAATGGGTTCATTGGCCTTTGTTCTCACATCTTTGGTTGCCTTGAAAGCAAGCGATTTTGAAGTCGAGGTTTCAGCGGGGACCTCGTCTTCATCGAACTTTGACCTCTTTCAATCGGTCGAACTCGTGAGCTTTAAGACTCAAGAACAAGCTACTAGGTTTCATTCTTGAAATGTCCGGCAATCTTTGATTACCGTGACCTTCATGTCCCACTTCTTGGTGAGACCTTAGGATCTTATAGTTGATATCTTTATCGGACATCTCTCTACCAAGTTCTCGAAGCTTGTTTATAGACATTGTAATTCTTCCATCGAGTTCGTTGATGGTTTTAGTTGGGCAACATCCTCGGTTTCTCGAACTTCACCGGTTCGGCTTGAAGACGGTTGTCTTTTTTATCATTCATTTCATTTCCTCGCAGATCTCGGCGAGAGTATCCCACATTGCTTTCGCATGATTTGAGATACTTAATCTTTTCTTTGGTGACCTTATCCATTGTCTTCATGATGATATGTCTTGCAATGGTGTCCAGAGTATGCGATTTTCTTTCTTCCGTGTCCATCGTATTTGGGCTTTTTTCGTACAAGACTTCCCGTGGGAAAATGCGGATCTCCTCCGATTGCGCAGGATTGTCGTAGTAAATGATGATGGGTCCTCTCGATGACTTCCATCATTACGCCCTTGTCGAGCCTAGATGGTTGGACATATATATGGCCCAATCTGCATACTCATCGATTGAGAACGGCGAGATCATGATACATCTGGGACGTGTTATCCATCTTTGAGTGATTTTGGAAAATGAATGAGTTTTTAAAAACGGTTTTTCAAGATCGATTCGATTGACCACAATGACACAGAGTCGATTGGTCGGAAGAACCAACCGCTCCGATACCACTTGTAGGTCCCGAGCGGGTTATGTGAGGGCGTAAGTCTAGAGGGAGGGTGAATAGACCGAAAAACTTTTTCGTGCGGATCGTGTGTGAGCAGAATGCTTTGATCAGAGTCGCGAGTGAATCGGTTTGGTCGATAACCAACTTCTTGAGCGCTGAAAAGATCGGTTCGGTAACTATTAGATTAATCGATGTGTGCGGAAGCTTAAGTTTTACCCGTGTGAAAAACCCGGTTTGTATAAATCGATTCCAAGTTTTATCTTTTTAATCGGATGACGAAATATCGGATCCGTCGGATCGAAGCTTGGTGCTATCTCGATCTTAACTTAGAATATGTATGCGCTTTAAGATTGTGCGATGTGAGAGCGGTTAATCAAAGCAAATAAAAGGCACACAAGATTTATAGTGGTTCGGACAAACCGGTCCCTACGTCCACTCTTCCCTTTCACAAGGGGCACCAACTTAACCAACTTAACCGACTTAACCAATTTGGACTTAGTTTAGTGTGTTAGTCCAACACAAGACACCAACAGATGTTTTAAGAGTTCTCACTCAACCGATCCCGTAAATCGAGATTAGAAACCCTAGATGAAATCTTTGCTAAACAACTTATCCTAACTTGGGGGTTTGGGTAAGATTGTTGAGGTTCCAACTATGAAATCTTTCCTTGCGTACAAAAGCGACCTAAAAGCTAGATGAAAAGATTTCTTGCTAAGAACTTATGGGATGAACACAATATAAAATAAGCTTGTTGTTGTGTTCTTCGATGAAATCGACTATAGTTTGAGCTTCTTGATTATTTTGTTTGTCCAAGCATTTCAAAGTGTTTCACTTTGAAGTGTGATCCCATATTTATAGACCTTGAGATCAAAGAGCCGTTGGAGAGCAATTTGAATCTCGGGCTATTTTAAATGAACTTGCGAGGCTTGATGTGGCGTGCTTCAGGAGCGGCATGGCCAAAAGCGTGAATGTGTATTTTATAGCCGTTTGAGAGAGCAACATCGAATCCCATGATATCGGCTCTGTTCATGCGTGTCTCTTCCTTATTGGATGGAAGCCTTGCTTTGCGGTGTTGTTCCTCCAACTAAGGTTGGTATTCTTCTTGTTTAGATCGCAGACGTATGATAAGATGAAACATCGGTTTTTCATCTTATGAGCTAACCGATCGTCTGAATCGATCGATCTACTGATAGAGTCTTCCGGCGCTGTTGACTTAGCTTCAACCGGCCGACTCTACCGATGTAGGTCTTACGGTCTTATCTTCCGGAAGTCATCGATCTTCTAGTATTCGAGGTTTGAGCTTCATGACTTCCGCTGAGTTATCTGACTAGATCAGTTCGATCTGATCTTCCGTTCTGGTTTAACGTTCTTCCCTGTCGGATATCAGCTTTCTTCTGATTCTTCAGATCTGACCTATACATATTGAGTTCCCCCTCAATATGTGACCTATCTATTACATCAGTTGTTCTATACAATCATTATCAACTGGTCTCCTATAGCAGTAATGTAAACATCGAAAATTTAATGTGTCCGATTTGGTCCTATTACATGTGTTTTTTGGAACTTTCATCAAAACTATAAATTTCCCAACAACATAATTATCCCATAAATTCAAGAAGTCAAATCTTGATTCCTATTACCTTGTATTTTTCGAAAATTATGGGATAAAGGGAATATGATTTTTATGGAAAAATTTAATTAGGGAGAAAAAAATATAGGAGATATATTAAATTTTTCTTGGAGATCAAGAAAAAGATTTTCTTCCTTATTTTTTCTATTGAAAAAATCGGCCCCCTTGTCCTATAAATAGGGGATGAATTTTTCATCCCCAATGTAATTCCATGTGTTGGAAATATTAGAAATCCACAAAGGTGGTGGCAAAATATTTTATTTTTCTCTCTTGTTAAAATCGTTCGTGTGAATCCTCCCACCGGATTACGTTCGTGGACTTGAGACATATTTGGGAAGGCTCTTTGGGTTGATCCAACGTCTCAACGGTTGTCTCTACAAGAGGTACGTAATCTCGTAACTCCTAGATTCCGCATGCTTAGGATTTACGTGGATTATGTGTACGCATGATTTTTTATTCGCTTATTAATTATTATGTTGAATTGATTTAGGGTTAATTCATGTTAGTAATTAATTAATTAATTTAAATATGTATTTAAAATCATCTCGAATAGATCCGGACACCCATATTTTCCCAACACCTTAGACATACCAAAGACTGTTTCTTGGTCTATGGAGGAAAGTCAGAGCTAGTTGCCACTGGCTATGCTGACGCAAGTTTCCAATCTCTTAATGGTGGGGCGGTTAGTTGGAATAGTTCCAAACAAGAGACTACCGCAGATTCAACAACCGAAGCTGAGTACATTGATGCGGCGGAAGCTGCCAAAGAAGTTGTCTGGATAAAACAGTTCTTAAATGAACTAGGGGTAGTTCCAAGTGCCAGCAGTCCAATAAAATTATATTGTGATAATACTGGTGCGGTTGCGCAAGCTAAGGAACCGAGATCCAATAACAAAAACAAGCATGTACCGAGGCGTTATCACTTGATAAGAGAGATAATTGCTAGAGGAGAGATAGAGTTAGAACGTGTCCCCACGGAAGATAATCTGGCTGTTCCTTTCCCCAAGGCTTTGAGTGTTCATGTACACACTAGACATTTTGATGGTCTAGGGGTTAGACATGTAGATGATTGACTCTAGTTCAAGTGGGAGATTGTTAGTGTTAGTGTCCTAGAGACAATCCATTGGAAGGACATAATACTCAGATTCAGTGTTGGTTTAATATTATCATTTACTTAATATTAAATGTATGACATTACACTTATTAGAATATTATGTTTGATTGTTAGCATTTGTTCTTATCTGTGTTTCCTTGAATCACTGCTGTCATTGAGTATGTGAGAACTCAGATGACTTAAGCATGATTCTCAAATGGCCCCAATCAAGGATAATCAAGAATGAGATATTGATGATACAATGGAGATTGATGTGCGATCTGCATCATACTCTGAGAGAGTGTAGTAAGATCTCACTTACTACGAGATACTAGATATTTCATGATGGATGCACAAATACCTTAAAATTTATAAGAAACACAATATTATTGGATGTCATTGTTAGTGTTAGTGTCCTAGAGACAATATATTATAAGGACATAATACTCGATGATATTCAGTTTGATTTAATATTATAATTCACTTAATATAAATGTATGACAATACACTTGTTTGAATATTATGTTTGATTGTTTGCATTTATTCATACGAGTTTTCCCATGAGTCATTGTTGTCATTAAGGTTGTGAGAACTCAGATGACTTAAGCATGATTCTCAAATAGCCCCGATCAAGGATCATCAAGAATGAGATATTGATGATGCAATTGAGATTGGTGTGCTATCTGCATCATACTCTTAAAGAGTGTAGTAAGATCTCACTTACTACGAGATACTAGGTATCTCATGATGGATGCACAAATACCTTAGAGGGTATTGGTATACCCATCCGAGAAACCGTTTGATGTATTTCCACTATATGTGTCTACGGGTGTCTCGGTTAGTCGGAGCGATGCGATACTCCTTTGACTTGAGGTCAATACGCACGACATGTGTGGAGTGATGAACTTTGATCATTACCGACGCTTGCACCCGTCTATAGGTAGATATGGCTTGGATTTGGTTCATCAAGAAATGCATGTGCGTGGTGGTTGAGCCAAGAATATGATTCATTCCTCAATGTGGATTTAGAGAGAATACTCATCTTCTCATCATAATTGGATCAAAGTCATCGGCCGATACACGTCAACTTAGACTTTGTGGTTAAGTGTGATATTCATGATCAATTAGTGATTAGAGATAATATGGTTAAGTTATTTGAATAGACACTTCAACATTTTCAAGACTTAATCGAGTATTCGCGAATGAAATGAGAAAATCGTAATAGCCCATGTTTTGATTCTGGTGTAGTTGCGTTTCTTGCAACGTACCTCATATATTGAGAATGTCTGATTTATTGTCTAGGGTTCAATTAAGATCGTTAGTTTGACTAATCACTCGATATATGAGGGTCTATGGGTCACACAACAAGTAGTTCCCTTTTTCGGATTATAGTTAGTTGATTAAATGTTAAATTAGATTTAATAATTAATTTATGGAGAATTAATTAATAATAGTTTAATTTGAAATTAATTATTATTAATATTTAATTAAATTGGATTTAATTAAATAGGATTCCTAATAATAATATATGGAATATTATTTTAAGATTTAATATATATGGAATCAAATCCGTAGAGATTTGATATACACGGGAATTAAATCCGTAGAGATTTTATACATGGGAAATAAATCTAAGAGATTTATTTTATAAGATTAGGGATTTTATTTCTTAAGGTTAGCTTAAGATTTAAGCTGGACATCTCCTATATATATGAGCTCTTGGGAATTCACAAACAACGTTAATTCATATTTTCTCCATAAAGTCTAGAATATGAATTTTCCTAGCAAAATCCGTCTCAGATTCAACGCTGACAAATCTGTGCTAGTTCGTGAATGAGGATTACGTGGATACCATAGTAGAGAAATATGTGTACGATTTACTGTAAGGTTTCTCTTTATGTTTATACGTATTCAATTATGCGATTACGTGTTCGTTGTTGGTGAACTGTTTATTTTCGCTGCGCATGTATTACATGTTTACGTGCCTCTAAATTTCAACAGTCATATATATCTGATTTATGAAGTCCAATACCAATATTTGCAATTTTTTTATTAATATTTTTTTAGGATGCATTTGCTCGGTATTTAATCATCGAGGCGAAATGAAATGTCCAAATTGCGGGGTAACTGGTTATTTCCTGAGTCCGACGAAGACGACTATTCAAAAATCATGATGTAATTAGGCCTCAAGTGGTGCATGCCGTTACAGCCTACCGTCCACAAAACAGGTGAATTATATATCTCAAATTAAATTATGTCTACCGTAGATAATTTGAATAATTGATTTAAAAATTATTATTTAATGGATTTAATTCATCTAATATTGATTTAAAAAATTATTATTTAGTGGATTTAATTCATCTAATATCTTGATTCTTGTCTTTAAAAAAGGTTTGAAGATACGACTCAAAGCTCTGATGTTAGAGAATCATCGACTGACCTTAGTCTTGGAAATGGGCCTGTCGAGAATCAACAAGAAGGGACCGACGAACAATATTCGGGTCTAGACCTAACAGATGAAGTTTAATGTTTTTTTTCTATTACGAAAAAAATTTCAATTTTTATTTACTTAAACAATTTTTTAATTTTTTTTCAAAAGGATAGAACTAGATGGTGATGTACTGATGTTAGCCAATTTTATATGAAATAAGTTAATATTGTAAGAGGACAGGTGTTTTATTTTGTTCACATATAATATTTTGTTGTTGCAATTTTATTTTTCTCACTAGGAACATTAACACATTTATCTTTTAGCTTCATTCAATAATAAAATATAGTAAGAAGACAAGTGTTTTATTTTGTTCACATATAATATTTTGTTGTTGCAATTTTATTTTTCTCACTATGACATTAACACATTTATCTTTTAGCTTCATCTAATAATATTTCAGAGCTAGAACACATGAATTTGAGAAGATTTTAGTTAATTCATTCAATTTCTTGTAATATTTGGGCTGTGAAAAAAGGCGCAAGCAAGAAGCGATAAATAAAAAATACTCAAAGGTTCAATAAGCTTCAATTTTTCCGATTTTTCAAATTTGTGTAAAATGATAATTGACTATATATTGAGATAGAAGTGCAAAATTATGTGAACTTTTATTCTTTATTTTAATATAGTATTTGACATGAGAGGAGATAGCTCGTGGCGAAACCTTCAAGTTTGCTAATTTAAGGCCTAAATCATAAATTATCAAACTTTAAATAATAAAAAATTATATTTATATAGTAAAATACATATATACTAAAAGAAAATTCTAAAACGTTCGTAGTGGCTAGAGCAGCCTCTCCCCTATGGAAGGAAACGCCACCGCTATTGCCACCACGTATGCCCGTAAACATGTTTCATCAGAGAAATTGTAAATGAGGAGTTGAAGGAGAGATTGAAAATAGTTGCACCATTTCTTTTATTGACTGAGAAATAAAAAATAACATTAAAATGTTTGGATATGGTTATTGCACAGATTCTAGATCTATACAAATGGTGCAATAAAAAAATTGCCAAATTATTATATTGTTTTAATCGAGATTGAAAGTGATTATATATAACTATTATTAATTTCAAATTTCTTATTTTTATCAGTGATGCAGAAATCGTTTTAGGTGGCGATGTACCCCATGTACCCCTCTAGATCCGCCACTGATTTGGAGTCGATGAAATTTATTGAAAAAACTTCTCGTTAGATTCAATTTCTGTAATCGGCGACGATTGTTGTCAAAACATGTTAATTTATAGTCTTTGGAATTTATTAACGACGGTTTTTCCAAAACATGTCAAATTACAGCCAATCAAATTTATTATTGATTGGTGGTATAATTTATTCATCCATCTAACATCATTATATGGAGGTCAAACTCATTTTCCTGAAATATTCGGCTGGTGGGGCTTGAGATAAGGTAAGTTTAAACACAATTTCCTAATATTTTCATCCATCTAAAATTCTTTCATATTGTTTTGAAAATCCTTTTCCAAATTATTACTTGAAGCAGAGTAATTTTGATATATAAACATAAAAAATACAGAAACACAAACAAACACTTAATACATTATGTCATTTACTCTGGTTTTATACTTTAGGAACATAAGCAAAAAATAGAGAAACATAAACAAACAAGTTGTTGTTCTCACTTAAAAAAATTACATTGACATAATAAAGAATAAATACTGTTTATTTTGAATTATTGTAAACCTACGTAACCTGCTCTGGTTGTATGCCTTGGTAGACTTCGTATTATTGCTGCAATATTTGCAAATTTCTTTTTTTCACTTATCAAAATAAATAAATAACTAAATAATAATTATCATACCTAAAAATAGAAGGGACATAAGAAAATATCTTGACAATCGTCCAACTGTACCCAACGATAGCTTACAATATGTGAGAAATAATAAAAAAATGAAAATAAAATTGCAGAAAATACAGTAGTAATTTACACCAAATGAACTATTACTTTTCAGTAAAATAAGAATTACTTTTCAGCAATTCAAATTTCGCACGCACTAATTTTGGAAAATATTAATCTTCGCATGAATTAATTATTGACAGCAACTCGAACTCTGCACGTACTAATTCTGGAATATAACTTGAACTTCGCAAACACTATTAGATTTCTGGAATACTTGAACAACACATGAACAACAACAACCGCATGAACAAAAAATAGAATAAACAAAAAAACAAGAAAATTAACCAAAATCGAGTCAAGGTGGAACCTTTTCTCGCAAAATGAAATACGCCTTGGTAGTGCTCTCTATTTGACGTATCGTTTCCAAAGATAAAATGACTTTCGGGTCTTTACACTTGCAGCACCGCAACGTGTAAAACTCCAATGAACTGAATTGGCGGAAGGAGAAGGATGCACTCTAAAATGCAAGAAAATTGGGTATGCAGAATGCAGGATTTTGTGAGCTCAAATTTGTAATTTTCAGTGTCTTGAAAAATCATGCATGCTGTCCTATTTATAGGAGCATGTCCACCCAGGTAGGAGCCTCCTGAGTTAATACCCCCAGGTAGAAGCCTGCCTGTTGGACTCATATTATTTTAGTTGGGCCAAGCTCTAAAAAAATAATATGGTCTCCAAGCCTAAGACCAAAGTTCACCCAAAGTCCAATTGTCAAGAACCAAGGGCCAAGGGCCCGAGCGCGGCGCGGCTCGGCACGACACGGCCGGATGGGGGGCGGCGCACGCATGTGCGCACGTGTGGGCTATTGAACCAGTTATTAGCTACTATAATTGAATTATACTAATAAACTCCTACTTATAAGGAGTTGTTAAATGCTCTAATTATTCAATGTGAGATATATTAATTCATAATTGATTCTCCCACATGTCCCAACACTATTTAATTAATAAAAATTGTGTTGACGATTCAACTTCATGATTTAATTTATCACTCACTAAAATTCGATTTTTAGATTATAAATACACTACGGTCATATACTTCGAGAGTAGATCAACAACGCCATTTAATTTCCTAAAAATTAAACTTTATGCCCTTTATTTAATTTAATTAAAGATGAGTGTCTTACACCTTCTTAATTACAATTAAATAATATTTTATTGATTCCAAATAAAATTTTCCAATAATTTCCCACATGAGTGGAAATTACACCTACAAGTATGCAGACTCGCAACCCAATCCTCAAGAAACTCTATTACATCCGGAAAGGTAGCTTGTGGCTTTGAACTTTCAATAGTCAACCACTTTCGAGTGCACTGGCGGCCTAATGGACGCGATGCCTTGAACTAGTTCTCCTTAGTGTACACCGAAACAAAAGTGAAGACACAATACTTTTCTTTCAACAGTTTTTGTCCGTTTTGGCCATGGACAACCCTTTGTATTCATAAGTGTTTGGTCTAAGCGGCCCTGACTTCTCACTTATATAGATGATCTCCTTTTAGAGTATCTCGTCATACTCATCCTCCTCGAGGTATCAGGAATCATTAAAAGTCCAAGACTTAGCCTCTACCACACTCTTACGGGTTTCAACACTTGGTGTTGTGCTCTTTAAGGAATGATCGAAATACCAAGTGTTTTCCAACAAACATCCACAATTTTGTTTTCCCATTGAACCAAGATCTTGGGATCTCTAGTCAACAAGGTTGGATTACCACTGTTTCCATTTTTAATTTGTGGATTTTTGATCCATTCCTTTTAGCACTTTAATATTTAATCTTAATTTGGCCCTCTAAATTATAACTAGTTTACACGAACTTGAAATCACAAGGAGAAGGCTGCACTCTAAAATGCAGGAAAATCGGGTATGCAAAATGCAGGATTTTGTGAGCTCAAATATGCAGTAATTTTCAGTGTCTTGAAAAACCATGCATGTTGTCCTATTTATAGGAGCATGTCCACCCACGTAGGAGCCTCCTGAGTTAATTCCCTTGGGCCATCCCAATCCCGGATTGGGTTCTACCTATTGGGTTCATATTATTTTAGTTGGGCCAAACTCCAAAAAATTAATATGGGCTCCAAGACCAAGACCAAAGTCCACCCAATTGCCAAGAACCAAGGGCTCAGGCACGGCTCGGCACGGCCGGGCGCGCGCGCGTGTGGGCTACTGAACTAGTCATTAGCCACTATAATTGAATTATACTAACAAACTCCTACTTATAAGGAGTTGTTAAATGCTCTGATTATTCAATGTGGGATGTGTTAATTCATAATTAATTCTCCCACATTTCCCAACACTATTTAATTCATAAAAAGTGTGTTGACGTTTTAATTTCGTGATTTATTTTCTCACTCACCAAAATTTGATTTTGAGATTATAAATACACTACGGTCATCTACTCTAAGAGTAGATCGACACTACGCCATTTAATTTCTGGAAAATTAACTTTATGCCTTTTATTTAATTTAATTAAAGATAAGTGTCTCACACCCTCTTAATTACAATTAGTTAATATTCCTGTTGGTCCAAAAAGATAATTTCTCATTATCTTACTGGTTATGCTGATGTATGCTATTTACTTGTTCTTACTTGCAGTACAAAGTTGAAATCTGAATAGATGATAGGTTTATTTCTATGTGTTTGCAAGCTTGTAACAAGATGGTGTTAGTGTTAGTGTCCTAGAGACAATCCATTATAAGGACATAATACTCAGATAATATTCAGTATTTATTTAATGTTAATGTTTATTTAATATTAAATGTATGGCGTTACACTCATTAGAATATTATATTTGATTGTTTACATTTATTCTTATATGTGTTCCCATGAATCACTACTGTCATTGAGTGTGTGAGAACTCAGATGACTTAAGCTTGATTCTCAAATAGCCCCAATCGAGGATCATCAAGAATGAGATATTGATGATGCAATGGAGATTGGTGTGCGATCTGCATCATACTCTTAGAGAGTGTAGTAAGATCTCACGAGATACTAGGTATCTCATGATGGATGCACAAATACCTTAGAGGGTATTGATATACCCATCCGAGAAACCGTTTGATGTAGTTCCACTATATGTGTCTACGGGTGTCTCGGTCAGTGGGAGCTATGCGATACTCCTTTGACTTGAGGTCAATATGCACGATATGTGTGGAGTGATGAATTTTGACCATGACCGACGCTTGCACCCGTCTATGGGTAGATATGGCTTGGATTGGGTTCATCACGAAGTGCATGTGCGTGGTAGTTGAGCCAAGAAAAAGATTCATTCCTCAAAGTGGATTTAGAGAGAATACTCATCTTCTCATCGTAATTGGATCTAAGTCATTGGCCAATGCACGTCAACTTAGACTTTGTGACTAAGTGTGACACTAATGATCAATTAGTGATTAGAGATAAATTGATTTAGTTATTTGAATAGACACTTCATCATGTTCAAGACTAAATCGAGTATTCGTGAATGAAAGGAGGAAATCACAATTGCCCACATTTCTATTTCAGGTAGTTGCACTTTTCTCGCAACGTACCTCATATATTGAGAATGTCTGATTTATTGTCTAGGGTTCAATTAAGACCGTTAGTTTGACTAATCGCTCGATATATGAAGGTCTATGGGTCACACAACAAGTAGTCCCCTTTACAGATTAAAGTTGGTTGATTAAATGTTAAATTGGATTTAATATTTAATTTATGGAGAATTAATTAATAATAGATTAATTTGGAATTAATTATTATTAATGTTTAATTAAGTTGGATTTAATTAAATAGGAATTCCCAACAATAATATATGGAATATTATTGTAGGATTTAATTATATGAGGAAATAAATCGTAGAGATTTTCCACATATGGAAATTAAATTCGTAGAGATTTATATGGAGAAATAAATCTTAGAGATTTATACAAATAAGGATTAGGGATATTATTTCCTAATTAGGCTAGCTTAAGATTTAAGTTGAGTCTCTCCTATAAATATGAGCTCTTGGGATTCATAATTATAAGTTGTTCAAATTTCTCCATAAAAATCTAGAGTTAGAATTTTCCTAGCAAATTCATCTCGGGATTCAACGCTGGCAAATCTGTGCGAATTTGTAAACGGGGATTACGTGGATACCGTAGTTGAGAAATCTGCTCTTGAGTTGCTGTAAGATTTCTTGTTACTATTTTTTGTGTTCATACTTGCAATTATATGTTCGTTGTTGGTGAACTGTTTAATTTCGTTGCACATGTTTTAAGTGTTTACGTGCCTCTAAATTCCAACAGTGGTATCAGAGCTTCAGGATCTTTGTTATAATTGCTTTTTGGTTTTAAAATTAAAATTAATTTTTTTTAAAACCATGGGGCACGGTTCTTTAGAAGAACCGCACCCCTCGTGTATTTGTTTGATTTCTGGGTATCACACCCACTCGTGTTCAAACCCTAAAATTAGGGTTAACCCCAAATTGGGGTTTTCGCTGCTGAAATTCATCGCTCCACGACCGGCGGTGCTACACCGTGTCGCTGGAGGCCGGCGCTAGGCGCCGTGCCTCGCGACGTGTGCGGAAGCCCGCAACGTGGTTCGTCGCGCCCGTCGCGATGCGACCCTTCCATCGCGATGCTTTGCTCCCGTCACGATTCGCTCATCCCCCGTCACGAGTCGCCGCCCTCTGTTGCGATTCACCTCCACCTGACGCCGTATCTATTCACGGCGGTGCACCTGGATTCCATTGAGACTTGGCCGGCATGTCTGTCTTGGTGTTTTTCCATGGCGGCGCGCCACCGGAATCGAGACGACTCAGTGGCGGCGCACCGCTGCTTCGATCGTCTTCTCCGATCAGACTGGTTTCGAACCAGGTTTTACTAAGGGGCCGTGGCTCCGCACGTTCCCCTTCCCGATTCGACCGCAACCACGAGTCGCCCGCACGCTAGGCGTGATGCCGACGACTCGGTTCGGTCCGATTGACGATGCCGTGAGCTGCATTTTTCATTTTCGTCCCTTTGCTTCTGACATTAAATCTGGACGTTTTTCTAATTGTTTGGATTTCATGGTTCGGTTGCACAATAGATTATTTGGATTCATTTGTGATGAAATCGTTAAAAATTTCTGAAATTTGGTTGATTTGGGTGTTTCGATTGTCGGATTGGATTCGATTTGGTATGGGTGATGATGTTGGAGGGCTATTTTGCAAATTTGATTTGAGACAGGCCTTCCCGTGCATGTTTTGAAAATTGCACCTGAGCCCCCGGAATAAAACAAATAATTGAACACTTTTGGATTTTTAATTAAGTTTAAATTTCTAAAATAAAATTGGTTGGACCAATAACAATTAATTGGATTAATTGTAATTTTAATAACCTTAATACTGAAACTTTAATTTGGACTTAAAGCTCATTTTAAAAAGGATTTATTAAAACCCACTGTTAACTTGTTTAGTCATTTTAAATTAGTTAACCCGTTTTACAGTCCGCGTTATAACTGTTTGGGTAGGCGGTGCCCAATACTTGTCGGACCGTGTTAAATGCTTGGGGTAGACGGCACCCAAATACTTGTTAGTCCGCATATGTCAAGTTTGGGTAGGCGGCACCCGTAATTGCTCAAATGTGACTTAGACATCATGATGGATCTCGATTAAGCAATTAATACTCCGCCTTTAAAATGTTCCTCACTAAAATATGATTCTCTTTAATTTGATAAGATGTCTTCCATCAAAATTAAAAGTAAACCGGAGATTTCGTTCCAATGAGTACTTAAAGACCCTCGTCTTTTTCTCAGATCTACAGCTAACGGGACTTTTATAGGGACATGTGATGTAGCCGCTTGATGGTTGTAAACCAACTTAACTTTGTTTCGCTAGCCCTCGCGGGGAACAAAGGGTAAGTCACATCAGTCGAACTAGGTTCGATAAACTAGGAGTTGCAGATTGCAATTGGTTTGGAGACCTACCAGTTATGCTGTTATAATGATCAGCCCTCGTTGGGATTATAATAGTAGTAATGTGGATCCTAGTCCATTATGATTTATATGTGATATAAATTCGTACTTTTTCTATGAGGTCGTTAAGTATGTGAAAATAATGGAGACAACATAAATTTAAAAGGCCATATTTATTTTGATTGCTTAATATTGATCATAGGAATTATGTGTTTTAATTCCCATTTTATTTTATTTCTCTAGGATTGTTGAAATGAATAACTTGTCATTGAGAAGCATTTTGGAAACGAACAAATTGGCTGGGCCAAACTTTCTCGACTGGCACCGAAACTTTCATTTGGTGCTCAGACAAGAAAAGATTGAGTCATGTTGGACACGCCAATCCCTGCTACCCCAGAGGCTGGTACTGAAGAGGCCGAGGCGTTTGACGCCGAAGCTCAAAAGAAGCATCAAGATGATGCTTCACAGGCTCAGTGTGTTATGATCCTTGGGATGACTCCCGAGTTGCAAAGGCAGCATGAGAGGATGCTTCCATTCGAGATGATCAAGCTTCTAAAGGATCTCTTTGATTCTGAATCTCGTTCCGAGATTTATGAAGTGATGAGAGATCTGTTTAGATGTCGGATGTCTGAAGGAGGGAAGGTTTCTCCTCATGTGTTGAAGATGATAGGGCTAATCGAGAAACTTGGTCGGTTGGGCATTTAGCTCGGGACCAATGTTGCTATTTATGCCATTCTTCAGTCGCTTCCCGATTCATATTCGAGTTTCGTGGTAAACTTTAATATGAATAAGATGGAATAGACTATGCCCGAGCTGCATAACATGCTAAAGACTTTTGAGTCTTCCATTGCTAAGGAAAAATCCGTGCTCATGGTGAGTGCCTCTACTTCTTCTGCTCCGAAAGGAAAGAAGAAGCGAAGGGGTAAGGCAAAGAAAGGCTCCAAGCCGAACTTCCTTAATCCCAAAGGTGGGATTCAAAAGAAGGATAGGGTGGACAAGGATGTATGCCTCCACTGCAAGCAGAAGGTGTTGGAGTTATACATGAAAGTATGCTTTTACTTTGTATAAACTATGTATTAAACACTTATTTAATGAAATAAATTATTTATCACTGTTGTTTTAAATATGATTGAATGTTATATATATTTATTGCAAACCGTTCATAAAGCGCATGTTACATTGTAGTTAACGTGGTGATACCAGATCATAGAAGATCACGTTAACAGTCTGTTGGTCCCGGTCTTATGAGTCTCTTGCGTGTATGGGGGAATACTGCGTGTTCGATGATTTTAAAACTTTTCTTTCTTTCGAGGTTAGATGGGTCGGGAGTTGTCCCGATGATTTGGCTCTCGAGAAGCCACAGATCTCCCGAGTCAAAGTCTCTTGAGACAATGATCTGTTGCTTTCGAAGCTTCTTGATTAGCCCAACCGAGCACGAGTTTTATCAGAGATCTGAGTTGCTTGGATCGAGATAACTATCTTCTTGAACCCTCGAAAGAGAGTTAGTTCGGTTTGGTAACTATCTGTTCTAGCTACTCAAGTGTCGAATGGTTGGCCCTATGTTTATACTCGTTTTAGCTTTTTGTCAAGATCTTCCTTTTAATGAAACGATGATTAAAAATTTGTGATCGGTTTGATGCAAGTTCAGTGGATTGATTCCAACTGAATATCAGTGAATTATGCTTTCAGTGAAAAACATGCAACAAATAATAATACAGTACAGAAAGCAAAACAACTCAGCAATTATAGTGGTTCAGAGGCTCAAGCTCCTACATCCACTCTCTCTGACCTTCAGAGAAATTCCTTAACCACTTCCTAAAGCTTTACGGGTGACTCACTTGACTTACTCACTTTTCTACCTTGAGTTTTACGGGCCGACTCTCACTGCACTTACTAACTCAACACACACAAGTGTTGGACTACCACAAGTAGCTTACTAACTTCTTCTCTAGAGTTTTCTGGCTAACTCACTGTAGCTTACTAACTCTTTACAACTCCAACTCACCAACAAAGCACACACAAACTACCTTACAAAGGGTTTGGGTTTCTGGTTGGTTTCCAACTAGGATGAGATATCCTTTACAATAAGAACAATGCAAAGGTTATGATATCTCTACTAAGCTTTGGATATATCTTATCAATCTAGGCTTAGTGAATGAGCTCTCTTCAATGTGAAACACTTGGGAAATTCTAGGTTTTTCGAGTGCTTCAATTTGCAATAATACGGATGAGCTCTTGAGTTGCTTTCAAATTTCACGTAACCTCTTAATGTAAATGGTCACTAGTATTTATAGGCAACTTCACCAAGGTCACTCTTGAAAAACTATCCTTTGGAGGAGATAGCTTCATGAGTTTCCTCTTATGGTGTTTGATGAAGGGCTATTTTTAGGGTTTGAATACTCCCTTGCATGTTTTAGAAAATATGCTTTCATGTAGCCAATCACAACTTTTTGCAGTCTGGAACATAGTACTACTGACATGCTTGATTGACTGTCGCTTTTCGGTGTCGATAAAAAATGCGGTGTTGCCTTCCTCTGATTGGTTCTTGTCTTCAGTAAATGTAGACAAACATAACGGCTCTTTTTTGGTCAATCTCTCTGAATGAGATAACCTTAAACTACACTTAGACTTAGTTCCTTTTGTCTGCATATGAATGTCTTGGGCAATATCTATTTTTCTGAATATTCACGTTTGTCTCAGTTTTGTAGTCTTCAGATAGATATTATTGATTGCCTCGGAACATTAGGGTTATCTTGAGTATTGATATTTTTCTTGAGTCTTGATAACTCTTTGGGTCTTTAGTATCTTGTGTCTTGATGTCTTACGAGTCTTGGTCTCTTACGAGTCTTGATTATCTCACGAGTCTTGATGTCTTACGAGTCTTGAAACTTGGTGACATACTAAGTCTTGATGTCTTGATGACATCTTTGAGTCTTGAAACCCGGTGACATACTAAGTCTTGATGTCTTACGAGTCTTGATGTCTTACGAGTCTTGAAACTTGATGACATACTAAGTCTTGATGTTTTGTTGACATCTTGAGTCTTGAAACCGGTGACATACTAAGTCTTGATGTCTTGATGACATCTTGAGTCTTGAAACCGGTGACATCGCGAGTTTTCGATGTCATCTTGAGT
The DNA here is from genome assembly GCA_037126765.1 of Stenogyne calaminthoides. Taxonomy (NCBI): domain Eukaryota; kingdom Viridiplantae; phylum Streptophyta; class Magnoliopsida; order Lamiales; family Lamiaceae; genus Stenogyne; species Stenogyne calaminthoides. The sequence goes on along the minus strand of JBBCBC010000026.1, from coordinate 15,581,340 downwards.
CTTGATTTTCTTCAAAAAGTTCTCGAGTCTTGATTTCTTGAAACTTATCGAGTCTTCAGTTTCTTGAAACTTCTCGAGTCTTCAATTTCTTGAAACTTATCGAGTCTTGATTTCTTGAAACTTCTTTGGGTCTTCAGTTTCTTCAGAATCTTACTGAGTCTTTAGTTTCTTCAGAATCTAACCTGATCTATATCTACTGACTATACATGGTGCAGATAACTTTCTGAACACTCTATACTGAATCCTGACTCCGTCTATCATACCCAGGGGTTTTGGGAGCTAATCAAAATCCTCTTTATTAAATTCATCTCCCAACAATTTCTCCCTTTTTGATGATGCCAAAACCATCTTGTTACGAAAACACCTAACTTATACTCAGGTTTCAGTTTTTCTATTACAATCCAAAATGGCAATTCTCAACAGTTCAAAACATAAGGCATATCAAACATAAAAGACATGTAAAAAGATAATGAGATATTATCTTTGAGCACAAAGATAAATTTTCATTGATTGTAAGATCAGAGTTACAGATTACAATGAAAATAAAAAACAAAAACAGAAGTACAAAGAGTCTTCAGTCTTCATCATCTTCAGTCTTCATCAACCTCATCCTCAGGCACTTCCAGGTTGAACATCCCATAATATCTCTTCTTCAGTTCATCCCTTGCTTTGATGATATCTGGGTTGTTTCCTGTTAGGCCAAGTTGGATGGCATACTGAGCAATCTCCTGAGAAATGGCTGTCTCATTCACATAGCCATTCTCGAGTCTTGGAGCTGGGTAAGTATATGGACTAGGGGCAACTATCTGAGTATTACCTTCATCTGCCAAGTTAATACAACTTTGCAGGTACTTAGGATAGAATGTCAATAAATACTCAATGAAGGCTTCATTCATATCTGAGCTGGTCCCCCTCCATTCTCTCAGAATTTCATAGTAGAACCAGAAGATTCTCTTGATTTCCTCCCACGCATCATTGAACTGAATAGGCATCCATTTGTCAATGTGCGGCCATTTCTGAGCTTTTTCTGTACCCCTCCTCTTGCTCAAGAACTTCTTGAAACCACTTCTTCTTTTCTGCTCTTCTTCTTTCTTTTTCCTGATCACAGGAACACCTGATACAGAAGCAGCAGTTTTCTTCTCATTTTCTACTTGAAGGGTTTTCAAAGCTTTCTTTGTGTTGAAGACTTCCTTTTCAGCTTCTTCCTCAGATTCTTCAAAATCTATAATCAATTTCCTCTGAGTAGATTTCGAAGCTTTAGCTCTTTTCTTTTTCTCCTGCTCTACAAATGCCACAACCTTTCTTTTTACAGGTTTGACTTGTTCTTCACCGGCTTGGCTTGTTTCCACCATCCTTCTACCACTCAGTTTCTCAGAAATTGCTTCCTGAATAGTTTGCTCAGATACTTAAGTGTAGATAGGCTCTTCAGTTTCTTTGAATTTGAGCTTCTCAGTGGCTTCCACTTCTTTTAAGGCATCAGCAATAATTTTCTCTTCAGCTTCTTTATCAGCCTTTCTCTTCAAGGTCTGTGCCTTTTTGGCACCATACATTGGAAGAAGTTGAGAAAGTGCGGTATCCATATGATATTGCTCTTTGCTTATACATCGCACTTCCCCTGCCAACTGATCGTGCTCATCTTCCAGCCTCTTCATATGATTCTTAGCTACTGAGAACTCTTCAGAAAGAGGTGCAAACTGGTGTGAGAAGACATTTTGCATCATCTCTGTCATCTTGGTCATGAGCATAGAGCCCATTTCCTCAACAACTGTCTTGATCATTTGATCATTCTTCTCAACCAGCTTGGCTTCAAGATATGCTGTTCTTTCCTGATACATCTGCTTCATCTCTGCATTGAGCTCAACTTTGACTACATCAACCTTTCCTTCCAGAGTAGTCAATTTATCAGCAAGAGATGTTTGAAGCTGCATCATGTCTGAAGATGAACTCAGTGTTTCTAGCTTTTGAGATTGGTTGGCCAAGGTTTCTTCAAATTGAGTCATTTTCTCCACCATTGTCACCACTTTCTCCAATTTGTCCAAGATAGGACTGAGATAAATCTCTGGAGCGTATACAACTTTTTCCACCTGAGCTGAGTGCTCCACCTGAGCCTCAGTCTGCATATCAGACATAACAGATTTAAAGATAGGAACTTCATTAGCTTTGTCCTAATGTTTAATAGTGCCAAAAGTTACCTGAAGAGTGCTAACTTCAGTCTGAGAATGTGAGATATCAGTCTGACCAGCATCAGTTTGCTTCTCCATCTGAGATTGATTTTCAGGGTCCTCTTGTTGACCCCCCTCTTTATCTTGATCCTTAGAGCTGGAGGCATCAACACCAGCTTCTCTCATCTCAGCCACCTTCTTCTTGACTAGCTCATCAAAATCAGCAATTTTCATCCTGAGCTTAGTCTTCCCGAATCCAGAGAACTCTGTCAGCACATCAGTCTCAGCATTCCACCAGTCCTCTCCTCTGAAGGAGGCTATGTTCAGCATCTCTGGAAGAGTCTGATTCAGGATATAGACTGTGGTTCTGAGTCTGAAGAAGAGATCCTAAAGGTCAGGATATGAGCTCAGCTCAGGGTACCTATCCATAATGAATCGTTCCCCCTTGCTGCGCCACTCAGTCTCTTCTACCTCTCCTTTCTTCAGCTTTGGGCTCTCAGGTTCAGTAGGATCAGATTTAGGTGCTGAGGGATCTAGAAAAGGTTCACTCAGGAGCGCATCTAAGTTCAGTAGCTCCTGAGGTTCAGATTGATCTGAGGTCTGAACAGGTATCTCCTCAGTAGGAACCTGAGGTCCCTTGAATACTTCTTGAGATATTTTGTCTGAGCTCAGAGATGTTCCGAGTACCTCAGAGAAAACCTGTTCCTCAGTTTGTTCCTGAGCTATTGTCACAACCTGAGCTAGAACTTGCAGTGGAGATTTTAGTCCTTGCTGGCCTTCAGGTTGGACTTCCTCAGTGTCACTGACCTCCTCTTCAGTAATAATTTGAAGTTTCCTGCGTTTATGAGGGGCCAGTGATTTCTTCTTTAGAGTCTCTCCCTTCTCTCTTTTCACCTCCATCAGGGCTTTCCCCCTGGCTAGTTGGGCTTCAGCGGCTCCTTCTTCAGCGGTCTCCTCCTTTTTCTCTTTCCTTCCTTTCAAAGTCTTCTTTGTTGTTGGTGGCTTGAACAAAATTTTAGACTTTGTAAAGGGTGAGGAATTGGCGAAGATATCCTCTTCTTCTCTGCACATCTCCAAGATATATGCAATCTTGGTTGCATGAAGGATCTTCCCTTTGATGACAACCGATCCATTCACCTTCTGGACTTGCTTAGCTTGATCACTCACCACTTTGATTAAGTAATGTAACCAGTTGAATGCAGTGGTGGGTGAATCTTCAATCGCCGCCATTAACCTCAACTTCGGCGTGCTAATCTGTTCAAAATCTGCCAGACCGACTCATGATGCATTTGCTCACAATGTCCAGCAATACTTTATACTTAGGCTTCAAATGCCTTTTATTTAGAGTTGCTTTGAATTTAACTGGATGCTCTGCAATTCTATCCAGATATTCTTGCTCCCTACCCATCATATAAACTGTAGGGTCTTCACCTCTATCGCTCAATTCGTATATGACATTAAGATTCTTAGGAATGATATACAATTCCCTAACAAAATCCACATACTTTAAACTATGCTCTAAATGAGAAACTGTAATCTGCGATTCTATACAATCCTCATCATCTAATTTCAAATTTGAGATAAACTCAATTACCTCTTTTGCGTATTCTGCCTCTGGTTGATTCGCAACCAGGCAAGTGAGCTTTACTAATCGAATCATGTGCAATGCTTCTTCTTTGTGAGTTGCATTCGATGAGCTTTCGAGAGAAACGACATATTCATACCACATTTTGTTAGAAATCGCAAGCTTATCGTATACAGAGAATGTCATTTTTGAAGAATTTTTGTGAAGGGTTTTGAAAAGGATGATAATTTCTGGGAAAATGAGAGTTTTTGAAGCAGAGTGTTTTGAAGACGAAGGTTATTGGAATTGGGCTTTGAAGGAATTCTTCAATAGATATATATAATTTGATTCATGGAAAATCGTATAGATGAAGAAATCGACGGTTGAGATTAAACACCGACTAAATCGGGTATATGAAAGGACGATTTCACAAATATTACGCCGTGTTGGGATATTTTAGTTTTGATGAATTATGCCAAAACATTATCAACTTGTGTTATTTAAGCTGATTTACAGATAACAAGTTGAGGGGGGAACGAGAGAACAAATTGAGGGGGAACTCACGAAATCAGACGTAGATGATCGAGATCGAGCGAAATAGGTCAGCAGGCGAGACCGATCGAGATCGGATGAAGTTAGATGAGTTCGAGTTAATCGATGAGTATGTAAAATCGGAAGAGAAGAAAAGCTAAGCCACCGATCGGAAGATCGGATGACGGTAACGAACTGATCGGATGATCGGAAGAGCGATCAAGCCGATATGGTGATCGGAAGAAGCGAGTCAAGCCGATATGGTGATCGGAAGAGCGCATAAGCCGATAAAAAAAAATCGACCGTAAGATCGTAAGAGAAGGTTGCGGATCGATGAGGAGTAGATGAGATCGACGAGATCGACGTGATCGAGATCGATATGAAGATGAGCAGATGATCAAGATCGACGTGATTGAGATCGGAATCGATAAACCCCGATATGCTTAACCGATATGTCAATTGATGCTATCCCGAGATGTTGAATCGAAGATATGATGATCCGATCAACCGAAATGATAAGATCAGCAAAGAAGAAATCGATAGCTTTGAGTCAAAGTAACTTGAAGGTCGATGTTCAATTCGTGAGAATCGAACTCAATCGGCCTCGAGTGTCAAGATGCCTCGATCATAAGGTCCGGCCAAGAGAAGTCGGCCAATCAAGTAAACTCAAGGCTCGACAGAATCAAGACACCGAGACTCAGAGAACTCAATGATTCCAAAGGCGAGGAATGGAGGAATATAGCCGCTTAGAATCGGTGGCGTGGACAAGGAGAGGAAGACAACCAGCCTGGAAAAGCTGCAAGAAGCTACAAAATAGTATGGATTTGAATGTGACTCCATCCAACGGTAACATTCAAATCCACACTATAAATACAAGTTCTTCCTTCATTATCAAGTGTGGAATGTGGATATGCAGAGAAGATAGCACACGAGATGCTACAGAGCCAAAGAGAGATATACCCAAAGCATTCCCACCCTAGAACACAAGCCTGTAGATATACAAATATGTTCAAGAGTGTTCTAGAACCCAATCTAAGCAACCCACGATGTATCCTAAGCTTAGAGAGATTTTCCCAACCTTAGCATTGAGGCTAAACAAATGTAAGGGAAAATCTCAACCTAGTTGGAAACCAACAAACCTTACCCAAATCAGTCGGTTAAGTTTGTAGGTGAGTGTGAACTCGGTAAACATCTGTAGGCAATCCCGTGAAGGGTGATAAGTCCCGATTGGAGTGTGAACTCGGTAAACATCTGTAGGCAATCCCGTGAAGGGTGATAAGTCCCGATTGGAGTGTGAACTCGTTAAACATCTATAGGCAATCCCGTGGAGGGTGATAAGTCCCGATTGGAGTGAATTTCCCTAGGAACAGGGAGAGTGGATGTAGGAGCTTGAGTCTCCGAACCACTATATATTGTTGTGTTGTTTTACTGCTTTATGTCCTTATATTGTCATATGCATTCGTTTATAAGCATAACACAACACATGATCTTAAAAATAAAAAATCTGTAATCACTCTGCCCTCACCCCTATTTTATATGCACTGAACCGAAATGTTTTGCTTCCGCACGCGCAAAATGGGTTTTCCCATCGGGACCATCACGCCGCCAATTTAACCTTATTGGTGATTAATGAACAGTGCATTTAATTAATGTTCCTGCAGACCATTGACTTTCTTCGTGTATTTTAAAGGTCCCACCCAAATATTTCTTCAGGTGTTATGTTATTTATTGCCAATGATTACTGAGATTCAGTTAGACAATAAATGTGCTGCATGAGTCAATACTTCTTCAGACTAATTTCCTCCATCAGTCTTACTGAGTTTTGACCTTGATAAAATGTCGATAATATCGAGTCTTGAGCGAGATCGATTATATCTCGAAAATCTTGAGAAAGATCGATTATATCTCGAAGTCTTGAAAGGGGTCGAGATGATATCGAAATCTTGAAACGAGGTCGATAATAATCTTGAAATCTTGATCTTCAGGATATCTGAGTTTCCCAAGACTCGAGTTCAAGATTTTCAATTTTATCCCGAGTTTCTCGGTAAAATCGAGAAAACTTCATGCATCGAAAACCTTCAATTTTTTGATTTGCTTTATACACTGGATCCAACATACCTAATTCAACCGATAGTTCCGAAATCTTGATTGACCAAAGGTTTAGTTAAGATATCGACTCTCTGCATTTATCGGTATGAATTTTCTCCATCGATGTCTTTCTTCTCAACATGATCTCGATGAAGTGATGTCGATATCAACATGCTTACATCTGGTGTGCAATAACGGATTTTGTGTAATAGAAATTGCACTATTATTATCACAAAATATAGGTACTTCATTGGATATAATCTTATAATTCCTCAATTGTTTATGCGAGCCAAAGAATGCGGCACAAACTTCCTCCCGACCTTGTATTAAACTTCAATAGTATTTAGTTACTCTTTGAGGTTTGTTTCTTTGAAAACCATGATATCGGTTTACTTCAAGAAATTGACAAGTTCCGTGGTAGACTTCTGTCAATTCTACATCCTCCATAATCGACATCGAATAACCGGTTAATTCAAGGTTATCATCATTTGGATACCATAATCCTCTATTCACGGTGCCTTTAAGATATTTGAGAATCTTTTTTGGCGGCCTCCATGTGACTAGCCTTAGGATTAGCTTGGTATCTTTGCACATATCCCAACAACAAATGTTATATCGGGCCTACTTTGTCGTGAGATATAGCGGTGATCCAATGATTCCTCTATAATCGATTGTGATTTCTTGATTTGCCTTCGAGGATCGGGATCCATCTTGTAGTTAGTATTCATAGGAATTCTAAGCGCATTGCAATCTGCACACCATACTTTGCAATCGGATCTACGGTGTATTTTGCTTGATTGATGAAAATTCCTTCCTTAGTTTGCTTAACCTGAAGTCCAAGAAAAAAATTCATCTCCCCCATCATTGACATCTCAAACTTTCCTTTCATCAGGGTAGAAAACTTTTCACACAACTGATGATTTGGAGATCCAAATATGATGTCATCTACATAAATTTGAACAAGTAAGATGTCTTTCCCATCTTCTATCCTGAACAGGGTCCTATCAACAGTTCCTTTGATAAAACCATGGTCAGTAAGAAACAGAGAAAGGGTATCATACCATGCTCGAGGTGCTTGCTTAAGACCATACAAGGCTTTCCTGAGCCTGTAAACTTGGTCATTCTGTCTGAAACCAGGAGGTTGTTCCACATAAACCTCTTTCTTAAGCACCCCATTCAGAAATGCACTTTTCACATCCATCTGATAGACTGTGAATTTCATGTTTGCAGCATATGGAAGAAACAATCTGATGGCTTCTAGTCTTGCAACAGGTGCAAAGGTTTCATCATAATCCAAGCCTTCTTCTTGGGAATAACCTTGTGCAACTAGCCTTGCCTTGTTTCTCACAATGTTGTTGTTTTCATCTCTCTTATTCTTGAACACCCACTTAGTTCCAATCACATTGTGCCTCTTAGGTCTATCCACTAGCTCCCAAACTTCATTTCTTGAGAACTGATTCAGCTCTTCTTGCATAACAGTAATCCAAAATGAATCTTGTAGAGCTTCTTCAATCTCAGTAGGTTCTTTTTCAGATAGGAAGCAGCAGAACAAAGCACTTTCTCCATGGAACCTTCTTGTTTTGACACCATCTGATAGATCACCCACAATCTGACTTTTAGGATGACTATCCAACCATTTTCTCCTGGATGTTCCCCCTTCAGTAGTATCCTCAACATCAGAAATGTTAGGTTCAGGTAGTTCATTAAATTCAGGGAACAACAGAAAAGGAGAAAGAGAATCATCTTCCTCAGGGGAAATTCCATTCAGAACATTGTCAGAGACATTTGTACCCCTTTGGTTGATAGATTCAGAGTTTGCCTCAGCTGTGACCACATCTTCATCGGCATTACATACCTGAGTCTGAACTGGTGTATGTTCAGATTGGTCAGCTTCAGTGTGTTGGCTTTCCTTCAGTGGAGAATTTCCATCATGAGTCTCACCATCCTGAGTTTTTCCATCCTGAACTTCTTTGTCTGAGTCTGATTCACTCTATTCATAGAAAGTGACTGACTTCTTCTTTTCAGGTTCAGAGGATGTTTTATCATTCTTTTTCAGGCTAAGTCTGGTGATTCTCTTGGCCAGTTCTCCTGAGTCATGTTCCTGTTTCTTCTGAACACAAGTAGATTCATCAAAAACAACATGAGGTGTTTCTTCCACAATAAGAGTCCTACAGTTGTAAACTCTGAAGGCTTTACTGACTTCAGAATATCCTAAGAATATCCCTTCATTAGCTTTTCTATCAAAAGTTTTCAACTGATCTTTACCGTTATTGTGTATGTAACACTTGCAACCAAACACACGAAAGAAAGAAACAAGAGGCTTCCTTTCATTCCACAGCTCATATGGTGTTTTTCCTTGATTCTTGGTCAGCATGGATCTATTTTGAGAATAGCATGCAGTGTTGATAGCTTCAGCCCAAAATCTCTTAGGAATATCAGCTTCAGCAATCATCCTTGCAGCTTCTTTCAGAGTCCTATTTCTTCTTACAGCAACACCATTCTGTTGTGGGGTCCTTGCAGCTGATGTTTCATGAGCTATTCCATTTGCTGCACAATAATCAGATATAATATGATTGATAAACTCAGTTCCTTTATCTGATCTTATTTTGACCACACTCAGATTCTTTTCAGTACTGAGCCTTTTTAGTAGTTCAGGCAGTTTTGTCCGAGTCTCTTTCTTACTGAGTAAGAATATGACCCATGTGTATCTAGAGTAGTCATCAACTACCACAAGTGTGTATTTTATGCCATTAGTGCTCACAGGTGTTACTGGACCAACAAGATCAATATGTAACTGTTGTAATATTCTTTCAGTAGAAACATCTACTTTGCTTTTGAAAGATGCTCTGATTTGTTTTCCTTTCTGACAAGCATCACATACATGTTCTTTACTGAACACTTCATTGGGTAACCCCCTCACAAGTGCTAATCTTGCAAGTTTGTTCAGGGTTTTGAAGTTTAAGTGATTCATTCTTTTGTGCCACAACCAACTGGTATCAGTGGAACTTTTTGCAACCAAACATGTATCTTTAGGAGTTGAACTCCAATCAGCAAGATACACATTTCCTTTTCTAGTACCAGTCAGTAAAATTTTCTGTGAAGTATTGTCTTTCACATAACATAAGTTCTTTGAGAACTCAACATTGAATCCTTTGTCACATAATTGACTGATAGAAAGCAAGTTATGCTTTAGACCAGACACCTATGAAACACAATGGATATGAACAGAGTCAACTTCAAGAGTTCCATATCCTTCAGTTTGTCCTTTGGAATTGTCTCCAAATGTGATCTGAGGGCCTTTTTGCTCAACATAGTTAGTGATTAGTTGCTTATATCCTGTCATATGTCTTGAACATCCACTATCCAGATACCATACAGCAGAAGCCAATTCATTTCCACTCATCAGTGCTATGTTGTTTTCATTCAGCTCAGTGCCCTTTTCTTTTACCTGAAAAACAAATCAGTTCTTAGGTACCCATTTGGTGTAGGGTCCTACCAGGTTAGCTGTACCTTTTGGAACCCAAATCTGCCTAACAACTCTAATTACTTTAGAGTGGCTGATTTGTCTCCCATAAACATCTACATACACATTCACCACCCTAGGTGCCTTGGCAATATCCTGTGTATGAGTGCCAGCCTTAGCATGACCATGAGCCTTAGAGTTCTTCTTGGGTTCAGGCCTTTTGTTCAAGTGCCTTAGCTTTTGTGCAGCTGGTCTCTGTCTCTGCTGACTTGGGTTCAGAAAACCTTTACCCTTAGGCAAGTGGGGTTTAGGTTGCCTGTACTGAAATTGGGGTCTTTCAGTAATCCGAGGACTTGGTCTTTTCAGTTTCTGCTGAGTGTTTCTCTTCTGAAAATTCCTCTGATGGTTCAGTGCAGATCTCTTCAGGTTGGTATTCTTAGCCTGAGGCTTTGAAGTACTGGCCTGAAGATTTCCTACTGAGTGGTCAGGTTTTCTAGCCTTTTCCTGAGGTCTGGGCTTTCTTCCCTGAACCTTCAGTTTTTCTGAAACCATAGGTCCTTTACCCTTGTCTAAAACTCTGGGCAATTCTTCAGTAAGAAGATTAGGTGCCACTGGTTTAACAAAGGCAGTCTTGGTGCTACTAGAAGCAGCATTCAGAAGACCTTGTGAGGTTTCCCCTGGAATGTATCCCAATCCAGTTTTTATAGTTGCAGGTCTTTGATAACTCTGAATTTCATCTATCACTTTAGATGCAGAATTCAATAGACCTAACTTTCTCTGCGCACTATCCTCACACTTCTTTAGAGTTTCATGCTTCTCAAAGAGGTCATTGAACTCAGTTCTGATAAGCTGAATTTCTTTAGTGGATTTCTCTAAATTTCCATTCAGGATCTCTATCACCTTCTCCTTTTCTGGGAGTTGTACTTTCAGAACATCTAATTCATCAGTAGTTCCCATCAATTGAGAAGTGATCTCAGCATTTTTAGAGTCTTTCCACTTCAGATTCTCCCCAGTCAGTTCCTTGTTCTGCTCTTGAGTTTCAGTGAGAAGTTCTTGTAACACAGAATAGTCCTTCATAAGATTCTCAAATGAATCCATCAGGTCAAAATTACTGTTTACAGTTGAACTTGAGAACTTATGTGCTTGTGTAGGAGCAACAACAGAGATAGAAGAATTTACCTCCTCTACAGCCATAAGACAGATATCATCACTGTAACTATCTGAGAACATCTCATCTGAGGAACTGGAACCTTCTTCAGAATTTTCTTCTTTTTCAGCAATCATAGCTTTCTTGCTGGAGAAATTCTTGGCTTGTCTTTCCTTTCTTTCTTTAGCACTCAGCTCAGGACAATCATATTGAAAGTGACCTTTCTTCTGACAATTGTAGCATCTGTTGGCATCATCATCCTGATCACTTTCCTCCTTGGTCTTGGAGTCCTTCTTTTTGGATGAAGATCCTTCAGTTTTCCGGTCCTTTCTTTTCTCAGTGTATCTGTCCTCAGCTTTTGAGTCTCTTTTGTAACAGTGATTCCTATAATATTGCTTATATTTCCCATATCTGCTATTGAGTCTTTCAAACCTCCTTGCCATCAGTACTAGCTTATCCTCCTGCTCATCCTGATTTTCTGCAAGTGAGTTCTCAGACTCTCTAGTCTTACAGGATTTCTCTTTGACTTTGAAAGCCACATTCTTGCTAGATGAAGAATCATCTTTGCTGTCAGCTTTCTTAGATTTCTTGTCAATCACAAACTCATAAGCTTTCAGTTCAGAGATAACTTGTTGATATGGCATGGAATCAATATTTTTGGTGTTTTCAATCACCACAACATGTATATCCCATTTCTTAGATAATCCTCTAAGAATTTTTAGTGCCACTTCTCTCTGTGGGTATCTTTTCCCAAGAGCATTCAGATCATTCATGATGCTAGTGAATCTGACCTCAAGTTTGTCAATGGATTCACTCTCTTCCATTTCAAAGCTATCAAACTTTCCAATAGCAACATAAAGTTTGTTTTCCTTAATATGATCTGTGCCTTGACACATAACAACAAGTGTGTCCCATATTTCTTTTGCAGTTTCACAGTGAGAAATCATCCCCATAACACCATCATCAATAGTGCTATATAAAGTGTCTTTAGCAATGTAGTCAAGATTGACTAACTTTCTCTCATCATGAGTAAGTTGATCATCAGATTTTGGAAATTCATTTCTGGGATCATTCCTCTCAGTTTCTGTGATTCTGGGATTCACAACAGTAAATTTGAATGGTCCTTCAGAAACCACTCTCTACATTCTTTCATGTTTTGAATATAGATGAGCCTGCATTCTTAATCTCCATAGATCATAGCTCTCAACAGAGAACATAGGAAGTTTCTTAGAAAGCACGATGACTGAGCCTTGTAAGATATCAGCAAATAGATCTGTTCAGTAGACCACCAAAGTCTTTCAGCAAAATAGACTATGGCCACCAAAGCACGTGGTCAAGTTGAACCACTGCTCTGATACCACTTGTTGGTCCCGGTGCTAACGAGTCTCACACGTGTATGGGGGGGAATACACGTGTTCAGTGATTTTTAAAACTTTTCTTTCACTGAGGTCAGATGGGTCAGTTGTCGATGATTTGGCTCGAGAAGCACAGACGCATACGAGTCAAAGTCTATCGAGACAATGATCCCGAAGTTGCTTTTCGGAAGCAGATTAACCCAACCGAGCTCGAGTTTTTATCAGAGATCTGAGTTCGCTTGGATCGGATAACTATCTTACGTAACCCTCGAAAGAGAGTTAGTTCAGTTTGGTAACTATCTGTTCTAGCTACTCAAGTGTGCAGAATGGTTGGCCCTATGTTTATACTAGTTTTAGCTTTGCTGAAGATCTTCCTTTTAATGAAACAGTGATTAAGGTTGTGATCTATTTGATGCAAGTTCAGTGGATTGATTCCAACTGAATATCAGTGAATTATGCTTTCAGTGAAAAACATGCAACAAATAATAATGCAGTACAGAAAGAAAAACAACACAGCAATTATAGTGGTTCAGAGGCTCAAGCTCCTACGCCCACTCTCTCTGACCTTCAGAGAAATTCCTTAACCACTTCCTAAAGCTTTCTGGCTGACTCACTACAGCTTACTCACTTTTCTACCTTGAGTTTTCTGGCTGACTCACTACAGCTTACTAACTCAACACACACAAGTGTTCATACTACCACAAGTAGCTTACTAACTTTTTCTCTAGAGTTTTCTGGCTAACTCACTGTAGCTTACCAACTATTTACAACTCCAACTCACCAACAAAGCACACAAACTACCTTACAAAGGGTTTGGGTTTCTGGTTGGTTTCCAACTAGGATTAGATATCCTTAACAATAAGAACAATGCAAAGGTTATGATATCTCTACTAAGCTTTGGATATATCTTATCAATCTAGGCTTAGTGAATGAGCTCTCTTCAATGTGAAACACTTGGGAAATTCTAGGTTTTTTGAGTGCTTCAATTAGCAATAATACGAATGAGCTCTTGAGTTGCTTTCAAATTTCCCGTAACCTCTTAATGTAAAGGGTCACTAGTATTTATAGGCAACTTCACCAAGGTCACTCTTGAAAAACTATCCTTTGGAGGAGATAACTTCATGAGTTTCCTCTTATGGTGTTTGATGAATGGCTATTTTTAGGGTTTGAATACTCCCTTGCATGTTTTAGGAAAATGCTTTCATGTAGCCAATCACCACTTTTTGAAGTCTGGAACATAGTACTACTGACATGCTTCAGTGACCTGTCGCTTTCATTGTCAGTAAAGTACAGTGTTGTCTTCCTCTGATTGGTTCTTGTCTTCAGTAAATGTAGACAAACATAACGACTCTTTTTGGTCAATTTCTCTGAATGAGATAACCTTAAACAACACTTTGACTTAGTTCCTTTTGTCTGCATATGAATGTCTTGGGCAATATCTATTTTTCTGAATATTCACATTTTTCTCAGTTTTGTAGTCTTCAGATAGATATTATTCAGTGCCTCGGAACATTCATGTTATCTTCGAGTATTGATATTTTCTTCGAGTCTTCATAGAATCTTTGGGTCTTTAGTATCTTGATGTCTTGATGTCTTACGAGTCTTGATGTCTTGAGTCTTGAAACTTGGTGACATACTAAGTCTTGATTTCTCAAATGACATCTTGAGTCTTGAAACCCGGTGACATACTAAGTCTTGATCTCTTACGAGTCTTGATGTCTTACGAGTCTTGAAACCCAGTGGCATACTAAGTCGTCAGTGTCTTGATGACATCTTGAGTCTTGAAACTTGGTGACATACTAAGTCTTGATTTCTTGATGACATATCTTGAGTCTTGAAACCGGTGACATCTTATCTTTGAGTCTTGAAACTTGATGACATACTAAGTCTTGATGTCTACGAGTCTTGATGTCTTCACGAGTCTTGAAACTTCAGTGACATACTAAGTCTTGATGTCTTGGTGACATCTTTGAGTCTTGAAACTTGGTGACATACTAAGTCTTGATGTCTTGATGACATCTTGAGTCTTGAAACCCGGTGACATCTTTTGAGTCTTGATGTCATCTTGAGTGTTCGATTTCTTCTTGAGTCTTGATTTTCTTGAAACTTCTTGAGTCTTGATTTCTTGAAACTTCTTGATTCTTGAGTTTCTTCATAAACTTATTGAGTCTTCAATTTCTTCAGAAACTTACTGAGTCTTTAGTTTCTTCAGAAACTTACTGGGTCTTCAGTTTCTTCAGAATCTTACTGAGTCTTCAGTTTCTTAAGAATCTAACCTGATCTATATCTGCTGACTATAAATGGTGCAGATAACTTTCTGAACATTCTATACTGAATCCTGACTCAATCTATCAAGATTATCCTGAACATGTCATACTCAGGGGTTTTGGGATCTAATCAAAATCCTCTTTATTAAATTCATCTCCCAACACAGTCCCTTGTGAACTAGTGCATGTTTCACAACTTAGATAGACCCGAACAGTTTATTGGTAGAAGTTGATATGTAAGTCTCAGATTGGCTTGTCTTGACCAAGAGATTACACTATTGCATTCGATGTGCTGAAGTGGACCTACAGAGAGGATAAACTCATTCGCACTGACTTAAGGGATGAAGAGTTAGACCTCAGTGGTTGTTGATTTCTTAATCTCTGTCACTTAATAAGGACCTTGTGCGATTAGTAATTATTGCTTTGACTTATAAATGGGAAGAGAATCATTGAGACTTCGATACCCTATATCTTGGGCAATAATATTAATTGTATGACGGTTGCTTAGATTAAAACAGAGAATCATGTGCTTGCAAAAGTCTTGCGTTATTGGTCCCCTTGGTGGGCTCAAAACCTTTATCATACCAAACCTTGCAAATGGAATTAATTTTCCGGTATGGATAATAAAGCTGAGCTGTCCTTACTCCAAGGCCAAAGATATTAATTAATAAAGCTTTTTAGTGGCTTAATTAATTAGTGGACTAAATAATCTTAAACATGGAAAATAATAATCGGGAGCCATATTACTGTAATATGGGTTAAGATTGGATAGTGAAATATTAATTATATAGTGGTATTAATTAATATTAATGGGCTGAATTATATTGTGGCTCAATATTGGAATTCAGAAGTCCATTGGAAGGTCCATCTTAATTCTCCTAAAGGCCCCTCAAGTAGCCCAAATTATAGTCCAATAAATTAAAGGTGCTTAAAATAAAATAAATTTTGTTGCCTAATATTTCTTCATTTTTTCGAAAATAATAGAGAAAAGAGGGTGAAGAATCTTTCTTGAAAAGATTTAATGGAAATGATATAAGTATTCTTGGAATACAAGATTATCTCAAAAATTCAAGAAAATCTCCCACTTGGCCTTCT
The DNA here is from genome assembly GCA_037126765.1 of Stenogyne calaminthoides. Lineage (NCBI taxonomy): Eukaryota > Viridiplantae > Streptophyta > Magnoliopsida > Lamiales > Lamiaceae > Stenogyne > Stenogyne calaminthoides. The sequence goes on along the minus strand of JBBCBC010000026.1, from coordinate 15,565,668 downwards.
TTATGAGATTTTCGAAAATAATGAGTATAAGAAAGGGAATAAAGATTTTCTTGATTTTCTTGGAAAGATTTTATGGAAAAAGATATGTATTCTTGGAATACAAGAATATCTCATAAATTCAAGAAAGATCCAATCCTGCAAATCTTTATTGAAAATTTCGAAATTTATGGGAAAATAAGGGTGTGAGATTTTTGTGGGAAAATACACATGGAAAGAAGAATATATGAGATATATTCAAAATTTCTTGGAGATCAAGAAAAGATCTTTCCAACCCTAATTTTGGACCCAAAATTTTTGAACCCCCCCACTTATAAATAGGGGATGAATTCATTCATCTCCACACCAATTCCATGTGTTGGAAATATTAGAAATCCACAAAGGTGGTGCAACAATTTTATTTTTCCTTTGTTTTATAAATCGTTCATTGGAGAACCTCCCACCGGGTTGTTGAGCGAGGACTGTGGGAATACTTGAGAAGGACATTTGGTTGGTAGCTGTTACCGGATCCTGCCTGTCTCAGACCGTCTCTCCAACGGGTACGTTTACGTAAACTCCTAGAATTCCGCATGCTAGGACCTTTTACGTGATTTTATTTGCATGTCGTTGTTGGCGTAATTATTATTTGAATTCACTTAGGTAAATTCATGCTAGTAATAATTATTAATTTAAATTTGTGTTTACAAGATCATCCCGATAGATACTGGCACATGAATTTTTTCCCAACAACTGGTATCAGAGCCCAGGTTCGGGCTCTGATCTTTTAAACTGTAATTTAAATTGTTGTTCATTAAAATTTGAAATTGGATAGTAGAATTGTTAGATCTGTTTTGCAGGTATCCAATTGTCATGGTATTTTAATGTGCTTATTTACATGCAAATAAATTATTGGTTTTTTAATTCGATTCGTTCGGATTTGTTTTGCCTCATGAGAAAATCCACGAGTAGATTAGTATTTGTTTGATTTGTTCAATGTAATAGACTAGTCTAGATCTAGGTTTATTTATTTTGTAAATAAATTGGAACCGGATCGTGAACAAAGACGGAGAATTAAAGACGGTCATCCGAGTGCCCGGACATACGCGAGCCAAGATGGAGCACACTCTAAGGGCGGAATGCCTAGCGATCGGCCACCGCCCGGGCGATCGCAAGACGGGGAACCTTGGACGCTAGGCTCGCGGGTGGAACTTGGACGACGAGGGCGCGGCTGGAGCGAAGACGCCACGCGCGCGCTTGGCGCGGGCGGAAGACGCTGGCGCTGGTCGCTTTCGGTCGGTCGACGCGTGCCAATTTGGGATGCGGGCGGCATCCTCCCAGCGTCTTTCGCTTTCGATGAGGGCGGGTGACGGGTGCCCATTCCCGGAGCTTTTGGGCGTAGGCGTAGGCACCGGACGTCATCCTAACCCAAGACGGAGGACGTTCGTTAAAGAATTGTTGCGGATTCAGTGGGAGCCTTTCGAGACGAACGATGAAGGCAAAAAGAAGAGACGATTTCTCGAGATCAAGATATGCAATTTAAACCATGAAAGTTGGATATATGTGCCCAACATGATTTATTTCATCTTGATGCTTGTTTTAAATTCGTGCAATTTTATTTAATATATGTGTTTGCATGATTTAAAATTGTCTAAAGAAAATCTCACTTTTGAAAATAACTAAGTATGTTTTGGTTGATAAATTTTATTCCGGATAATAAAATTACATCAACATTGACCTCCATGATTTATTTATTTGTGAATTCTTTTGGAGAAATTTCCCCAACGGAACGGCCAAAAGATGGTTTTCACATGAATAAATTCCCAAAAGGATGATTGTGAATTATTATTAGTGGCAACGATGACCCTCCCAACGAGGCTCGATCAAAGCGAAGTAATAATTCTGTATTTAATCATGGTTATTACTTAGGTATAAAATTGATATGCATATACTTCACCGAAGTCCCTGTCAATTTTATATTGGTCAAGTGGGAGCCGACTATTAATTTTGAATTAAAGGTTTTATAGAATTTCTGTTTGCTTTCGCTTGAATGTGTTTAAATAGACAGATCACCCAACGTGACCTATTTAAACTGTTTTGAGATGTCGGCTGATGCATATTCATATTGTTTTTAGATTTTGATATGAATAATGTGATCGAATTATGTGATAAATTTGAACTTATACAAATTGTTGTTTATTTCAGTTCAGCATGTCGCAACCTTTTAATCCACTGTTTGCTATACTTAAAGATCATAATTTATCTGGTGAAAATTATGTTGATTGGAAACGTAAACCGATGATTGTCCTAACCGCACAAAAAGCACAAGTGGGTCCTTGATACCCCCAAAACCCGATGAGCCAATTTGGCGAGTCGAGTAAGGCGGAAAAGAAAAAATATGATGACTGGGAGCATTGTAATGACATGGCAAAGTGTACTATTCTGGCATCTATGTCAGATGTGTTGCAACACCAACACCAAGAATTTACAACTGCTGCAGAAATCATGAAAAATCTTAAGAAGATGTTCCAACATCAGAACCGCACGGCTCGACAAATCACCTTGCGAGAGATGCTCTCGTTGAAAATGGTGGAGGGCACACCCGTAAGGGATCATGTTCTCAAGATGATGGCTTATCTGAACAAACTTGAGGTTCTGGGTGCAGATTACGATCTGGAGACTCAGATAGACTTGGTGCTTCACTCCCTGCCTAAAAGCTTTGAACATTTTCAGCTGAACTATCAGATGAATAATCAAAAGTTCTCCCTTGCTGACTTGTTGCAAGCTTTGGTCTCGGCGGAGACGCTGATGGGACACGAGACTCAAGATTTGGTGGCTAATGGACCATCTTCATCTTCTAGGCCAAGGGAGGGCAAGAAGAAGAAAAAGGTCAAAAGCCAAAAGCAGTCGAACTCAACTGCTGCCAAGGGCAAGAGCAAGATGAGGGATGCTGGGGGTATTAAGAAGGATCCAAAGGGGAAGTGCTTCAACTGCGGTGAGAAAGGACATTGGAGGTCTGCCTGTCCCAAGCCTAAAAGGAATGGGAAGAAAGGTAATTCTCGTGCACTAGTTGTTGAAAGTTGTTTGGCGGCGTATGCTACCTACTCGTGGGTAGTGGATACGGGATCCACTGATCATGTTTGTTTCACATTACAGGGGTTCAAATTGACCCGACAACTTAGTGGGAGTGAGATCCTCATCTGTTTTGGGCGATCTTCTGAAAGTAAAAATTTGAAGCTTGATGAGAGACGTGCACCGGTCTTTTGAAGACAAGACTTTAGTTTTAAGAGATGTTTTTATGTTCCTGTTTTTCGCAAAAACCTTATTTCAGTTTCAAAACTATTTATTGATGGATATTCTGTTCGTTTTTCTAAACAAGTTACTATTTTTCGTAACGATGTGTTTATCTGTCATGGAACTTTACAGAACAATCTCTATACCATTAACTGTACACACCACTCACAAAATGCATCTTTTAGAACATCGACTGTTTCAAGCAATAAGAGAAAACGTTCAGAAAAATTGAACGAGACACTTCTTTGACATCTAAGGTTGGGTCATATTAATCTAAATAGGATCCAAAGGTTGGTGAAAGATGGTTCATTGTCGGACCTACAATTGGAACCACTTCCAACCTGCGAATCATGTTTAGAGGGTAAAATGACTAAGAGGGCATTTGGATCCAAGGGGAATAGAGCCAAAGAAGTGTTGCAAATTGTTCACACTGACGTGTGTGGTCCAATGTCAACCAAAGCTAGAGGTGGTTATGAGTATTTCGTGACTTTCACTGATGATTACTCAAGGTTCGGGTACATTTTCCTGATGAAACACAAATCGAAAACCTTTGATAAATTCAAAGAGTTCAAAGCCGAAGTGGAGAATCATATGGAAAAGAGTATCAAGTTTCTACGATCTGATCGTGGAGGTGAATACCTCAGCGATGAGTTTTTGAACTACCTGTCAGATGAGGGCATTATTTCCCAGTTGACTGCACCCGGAACCCCTCGACAAAACGGGGTTGTAGAACGAAGAAACAAAACACTCTTAGAAATGGTCAGATCCATGATGAGTTATTCAGATCTTCCCAAGTCGTTTTGGGGCTATGCCTTGGAAACAACGGCTTACATTCTGAATTTGGTACCATCCAAATCGGTTCGCAAGACCCCTAAAGAGCTGTGGACTAGGCTCAAACCCAGTCTAAGACACCTCAGGATTTGGGGGTGTTCGACATACATACTGGACAAGGAAGCCGGTAAGTTGGATGCACGTTCAGAGCTAAGACTGTTTATAGAATACCCCATGGGAACGAAAGGGTGTATGTTCTATGGTCCCGAAGATCAAAAGGTGGTAATAAGTACGCACTTTAGATTTTTGGAAGATGACTTTATGAACAATAGAAAGCCTAAAAGTGAGATTACCGTAGATGAAATAAGAGGGCAGACTCCTATACCAAATGTACAAGTTGATATGCCAAGCATCACACAGACACAACCGGAACCTCGTCGTAGTGGGAGGGTTGTTCGACAACCTGAGAGATTCATGGGGATAGGAGAATCGTCGGATTTGGTCCCCGGGGATAATGAATCAGACCCCTGGTCCTACAGGGAGGCGGTTCAAGATAAGGATTCTGAATCCTGGCAAACTGCGATGGAAGCCGAGATGGCCTCAATGGATCATAATCAAGTGTGGGAGCTAGTGGAACCACCCAATGGGGTCAAACCCATTGGATGCAAGTGGGTTTTCAAGAGAAAAAGAGGACCGGACGGAAAGGTCGAGACCTTTAAGGCTAGGCATGTGGCAAAAGGATACACCCAAAAGGAGGTATTGATTATGAAGAAACCTTTTCGCCTGTAGCCATGCTTAAGTCCATCCGTATTCTCTTGGCAATAGCTGCGCACCTAGATTTCGAGATCTGGCAAATGGATGTCAAGACAACTTTCCTTAACGGGAATCTTGATGAGGAAATCTATATGCAACCGCCCGAAGGTTTCATCGCGAAAGGCCAAGAGCACCTTGTTTGCAAGCTAAGGAAGTCTATTTATGGACTAAAGCAAGCATCTCGAGCTTGGAACCAATGTTTTGATCATGTAATAAAATCTTATGGATTTGATCAAAACAAGTTTGAAAGTTGTGTGTATAAGAAGTGTGATGGAACTGCCTTGGTATTCTTAGTACTATACATAGACGATATTCTGCTCATCGGAAATGATGTAAAGGTTTTATCAGACGTAAGGGTATGGCTGTCAAAATAGTTTGATATGAAGGACTTAGGGGAAGCCGGTCATATTCTTGGGATCAAGATCACTCAAGATCGAAAGAAAAGAATGATTGACTTATCGCAAGCTTCATATATAGACACTGTTTTGAAGCGATTCAGCATGCAAGATTCCAAGAAAGACATGTGTCCCAAGACACAAGGGGAGATAGATGACATGAAAGGCGTTCCCTATGCGTCAGCAGTAGGGAGTCTTATGTATGCAATGCTGTGTACGAGACCGGATATTTGCTACGCCGTTGGCATGGTAGCAAGATATCAAAGTAATCCTGGAAATTAATACTGGATTGCCGTAAAGAACATTCTGAAGTATCTGAAAAGAACTCGGGATAGAATGCTAGTTTACCAGTCAGACAGTTTGTTTCCAGTTGGATACACGGACTCGAATTTTCAATCGGACATAGATTCCAGAAAATCTACGTCGGGTAGTGTGTTTTGTCTGGGGGGAGGAGCTGTAACATGGAGAAGCGTTAAGCAGAAATGCATCGCAGATTCTACCATGGAAGCCGAATATGTAGCTGCTTGTGAAGCAGCGAAAGAAGCGGTGTGGCTCAAGAACTTCCTATGGACTTCGACGTCACGGTCTATAGTGATAATGTCGGAACAGTTGCAAATTCAAGGGAACCGAGAGCCCACAAGGCCAGGAAACACATAGAAAAGAAATACCATCTTATACGAGAAATCGTTAAGAGAGGAGATATAGAGGTGGCAAAGATCGCGTCAGAAGACAATCTTGCTGATCCATTCACAAAGGGTCTGCCTCTGTTAACATTCGAGAGACATGTGGAAGGAATGGGTTTCAAGAGCGTTGCCAATCTTCTTTGAGTATAAGTGGGAGATATATTATTAGGTTGATGTAGGTGACATTAGATGTCACTGTATAATACATTAGACGTGCTGTGGTATACTTAAAAGCAGACTTTGAGTATAAGTGGGAGATTGTTGGGGTTATACGTGAAAGTATGCTTTTACTTTGTATAACCTATGTATTAAACACTTATTTACTGAAATAAATTATTTTTCACTGTTGCTTTAAATATGATTGAATGTTATATATATTTATTGCAAACCGTTCATAAAGAGCATGTTACATTGTAGTTAACGTGGTGATACCAGATCACAGAAGATCACGTTAACAGTCCCTTGTGAACTAGTGCGTGTTTCACAACATAGATAGACCCAAACAGTCTATTGGTAGAAGTTGATGTGTAAGTCTCAGATTGGCTTGTCTTGACCAAGAGATTACACTAGTGCATTCGATGTGCTAAAATGGACCTACAGAGAGGATAAATTCATTCGCACTGACTTAAGGGATGAAGAGTTAGACCTCAGTGGTTGTTGATTTCTTAATCTCTATCACTTAATAAGGACTGTGTGCGATTAGTAATTATTGCTTTGACTTATAAATGGGAAGAGAGTCATTGAGACTTCGATACCCTATATCTTGGGCAATAATATTAATTGTACGACGGTTGCCAAGATTAATACAGAGAATCGTGTGCTTGTAAAAGTCTTGCGTGATTGGTCCCCTTGGTGGGTTCGGAACCTTTATCATACCAAATCTTGCAAGTGGAATTAATTTTCCGGTATGGATAATAAAGCTGAGCTGTCCTTACTCCAAGGCCAAAGATATTAATTAATAAAGCTTTTCAGTGGCTTAATTAATTAGTGGACTAAATAATCTTAAACACGGGAAATAATAACCGGGAGCCATATTACCGTAATATGGGTTAAGATTGGATAATGCAATATTAATTATATAGTGGTATTAATTAATATTAATGGGCTGAATTATATTGTGGCTCAATATTGGAATTCAGAAGTCCATTGGAAGGTCCATCTTAATTCTCCTAAAGGCCCCTCAAGTAGCCCAAATTATAGTCCAATAAATAAAAGGTGCTTAAAATAAAATAAATTTTGTTGCCTAATATTTCTTCATTTTTTCGAAAATAATAGAGAAAAGAGGGAGAAGAATTTTTCTTGAAAAGATTTTATGGAAAGGATATAAGTATTCTTGGAATACAAGATTATCTCATAAATTCAAGAAAATCTCCCACTTGGCCTTCTTTATGAGATTTTCGAAAATAATGAGTATAAGAAAGGGAATAAAGATTTTCTTGATTTTCTTGGAAAGATTTTATGGAAAAAGATATGTATCATTGGAATACATGAATATCTCATAAATTCAAGAAAGATCCAATCTTGCAAATCTTTATTGAAAATTTCAAAATTTATGGGAAAATAAGGGTGTGAGATTTTTGTGGGAAAATACACATGGAAAGAAGAATATATGAGATATATTCAAGATTTCTTGGAGATCAAGAAAAGATCTTTCCAACCCTAATTTTGGACCCAAAATTTTCGACCCCCCCCTCTTATAAATAGGGGATGAATTCATTCATCTCCACACCAATTCCATATGGTTGAAATATTAGAAATACACAAAGGTGGTGCAACAATTTTATTTTTCCTTTGTTTTATAAACCGTTCATTGGAGAACCTCCCACAGGGTTGTTGAGCGAGGACTGTGGGAATACTTGATAAGGACTTTTGGTTGGTAGCTGTTACCTGATCCTGCCTGTCTCAGACCATCTCTCCAACGGGTACGTTTACGTAAACTCCTAGAATTCCGCATGCTAGGACCTTTTACGTGATTTTATTTGCATGTCGTTGTTGGCGTAATTATTATTTGAATTCACTTAGGTAAATTCATGCTAGTAATAATTGTTAATTTAAATTTGTGTTTACAAGATCATCCCGATAAATACTGGCAAATGAATTTTTTTCCAACAGAAGGGGCATTGGAAGAAGGACTGTAAGGTTCTAGCAGCTGAAAAAAAGACACAAGGTGTCTCAGCCACTAGAACATGTATGTTTGTTATTGAGATAAACATGTCCACAAATGATACTAACTGCTGGGTATTGGATACCGGTTATGGCTCACACATTTGTACTAATGTGCAGGGTCTCAAGCATAGCAGGGCAGTTAGGTCGGGTGAAGTCGCCCTACACGTTGGGAATGGAGCAAGAGTTGCTGCTGAACGTGTTGGCGTTTATGTTTTAGATTTACCCTCTGATTTTAGACTTGAACTGAATAATTGTTATTTTGTTCCTTCTATTACCTGCAACATTATTTCTATTTCGATGTTGGATAATGAAGGTTTTTCCTTCCATTTTGCAAATAATCATTGTTATTTTTCGCTTAATGGTGATGTTTACAGAAATGCTCCTTTATCTAATGGTTTATATTTGTTGCATTGTGGACATGATATTCTTAATATACATAACAAACGACTTAAACTTAGTAATCATGAAAATCCGACTTATTTGTGGCATTGTAGACTTGGTCATGCTAATGAGAAAAGAATTGCAAGGTTAAGAAAGTTGGACTACTTAACCCCATTCGATTTTGAATCTTATGGAAATTGCGAATCTTGTCTCAAAGGCAAGATGATCAACAAACCCTTTTCTGGGAAAGGGGTTCGTGTCAAAGAAGTTCTAGAGTTGATCCACAGTGACGTTTGTGGACCACTACCCACTCTAGCTAGGGGTCACTTCGGATACTTCATAACCTTTACTGATGATTTTTCTAGGTTCGGGTATGTGTATCTGATGAAACACAAATCCGAGTCCTTTGAGAAGTTCAAAGAGTATAAGGCTGAAGTAAAGAAGCATCTTGGTAAGAGTATTAGGACTCTTCGATCAGATCGAGGAGGGGAATATCTTAGCCATGAGTTCACTGATTACTTAAAGTTGCATGGAATATAATCACAATGGACTCCTCCCGGAACACCACAAATGAATGGTGTGTCCGAGAGGAGAAACCGAACCTTGTTGGACATGATAAGGTCCATGATGAGCTTTTCCTCTCTTCCGACATTCTTATGGGGATACGCGATTCAAACCTCAATCTACATTCTGAATATAATTCCATCCAAATCAGTTGAGCATACTCCATACGAGCTATGGCATGGCAAGAAGCCAAACTTCACTCACATGAAAACGTGGGGTTGCCCCGCTTTTGTGAAGAAGATGCTCACTGACAAGTTGGAATCAAAAGGTGAAAAGGGTTACTTTGTGGGATATCCTAAGGAAATTAGAGGATATTATTTCTATCTCCCTGAGAAACAAACAGTGATTATTTCTAGGCAAGCCAACTTCCTTGAAGAAGACTACGTCTTCAAGGGACAAGGTCGTAAGCCGATAGAACTTGAAGAAATTCAAGAACCACAAATTGAAAAGGAGACTGATATATTGTCAAAGCAACATGACAAAGAATCAGTGGGAGCATTCAGCAGCTCACATGGTGGAAGTTTATCACTAAGTGATCCTCTTTCAGCCAGTGGGAGTGTAATTGGAGTTGCATTGCCTGCTCAACGAACTCCAAGTAGACTGAATGAGAACAACATAGTTCAAACTCCCATTCAAGAGGCATCCGAAAATGCTCAAGAAGCATCCGGAAGTGTTGCTCGAAGCCTCCCCGGTCAACGATGAGATCACTACACCACAAAATTTTCACAATCAGAATGTGCAGGCTGAACAACCACAACTCCGTAAGTCCACTAGAGTTCGTAATCCACCCACTAGATATTATGGTTTCCTCGTAGAGGAACATGATGACGTGAAAATCTCGGATAAAGACGAACCTAAGACTTACACTGAGGCAACATTATATGTCGACTCAAAGAAGTGGCATGAAGCCATGAAATCCGAGATGGACTCGATGTACATCAATCAAGTTTGGGACTTGGTTGAATTGCCGAAAGGGGTTAGACCCATAGGTTGCAAGTGGGTCTTCAAACGAAAGACCGATGCAAATGGCAAAGTACAAACCTACAAGGCTAGGTTGGTGGCGAAAGGTTATAGTCAACGCGAAGGCATTGACTATGATGAGACTTTCTCACCAGTTGCTAAGATCAAGTCCATTCGAATTTTACTTGCGGTGCTGAGATTTGGCAGATGGATGTCAAAACAGCTTTCCTCAATGGCAACATTGACAAGGAAGTGTTTATGACTCAACCTGAAGGTTTTATATCAAAGCCAAAATCTAATCTTGTGTGTAAGCTTAAACGATCCATCTATGGATTGAAGCAAGCTTCTAGGAATTGGAATATCCGATTTGATGAAGCTGTCAAATCTTTTGACTTCATCAGAAATTTGGAAGATCCGTGCGTTTATAGGAAGTGCATTGGGAAATATATTGTTTTCATAGTTGTGTATGTCGATGACATACTCATTATGGGAAACAATATCCCATTAATGCAGTCAGTGAAAGAATGGTTATCAAAGACCTTCATGATGAAGGATCTTGGTGAAGCCTGCTACATCTTAGGGATCAAGATCCATAGGGATAGATCCAAAAGGATGCTAAGGCTGTCACAGTCAACCTACGTAGACAAGGTGTTGAAGCGATTTGCGATGGAAAACTCTAAGAGAGGTTCTCTGCCGGCATGTCATGGGATAAAGTTGTCTAAGAAGGATTGTCCTTCCACAGACACTGATATCCAGCGCATGAAGGATATACCATATACATCTGCAATTGGATCCATCATGCACGCCATGACTTGCACAAGGCCGGATGTGGCCTTCGTTGTCAGCACCACTGGTAGATACCAACAGAATCCGGGTGAACCTCACTAGATTGCTGTCAAGAATACTTCTTAGTCTACGGAGGACAGTCAGAATTGATGGCCACTGGCTATGCTGACGCAAGTTTCCAATCCGACTGTGACAATTACAAGTCACAATTGGGCTATGTGTTCACTCTCAATGGTGGGGCGGTTAGTTGGAATAGTTCCAAGCAAGAGACTACCACGGATTCAACAATCGAAGCTGAGTACATCACTACGGCGGAAGCTGCTAAAGAAGCTGTCTGGATAAAACAGTTCTCAAGTGAACTAGGGGTAGTTCCGAGTGTCAGCAGTCCAATAAAGTTGTATTGTGACAACACTGGTGCGGTTGCGCAAGCTAAGGGACCGAGATCCAATAACAAAAATAAGCATGTACCGAGGCGTATCACTTGATAAGAGAGATAATCGCTAGAGGAGAGATAGAGTTAGAACGTGTCGCCACGGAGGATAACCTGGCTGATCCTTTCACCAAGGCTTTGAGTGTTCATGTACACACTAGACATTTTAATGGACTAGGGGTTAGACATGTAGGTGATTGGCTCTAGTTCAAGTGGGAGATTGTTAGTGTTAGTGTCCTAGAGACAATCCATTGTAAGGACATAATACTCAGATGATATTCAATATTTGTTTAATGTTAATGTTTGTTTAATATTAAATGTATGGCGTTACACTCATTAGAATATTATGTTAGATTGTTTACATTTATTCTTATATGTGTTCCCATGAATCAATGCTGTCATTGAGTGTGTGAGAACTCAGATGACTTAAGCTTGATTCTCAAATAGCCCCAATCGAGGATCATTAAGAATGGGATATTGATGATGCAATGGAGATTGGTGTGCTATCTGCATCATACTCTTAGAGAGTGTAGTAAGATCTCACTTACTACGAGATACTAGGTATCTCATGATGGATGCACAAATGCCTTAGAGGGTATTGGTATACCCACCCGATAAACCGTTTGATGTAGTTCCACTATATGTGTCTACGGGTGTCTCGGTTAGTGGGAGCTATGCGATACTCCTTTGACTTGAGGTCAATACGCACGACATGTGTGGAGTGATGAACTTTGACCATGACCGACGCTTGCACCCGTCTATGGGTAGATATAGCTTGGATTGGGTTCATCACGAAGTGCATGTGTGTGGTAGTTGAGCCAAAAAAAGGATTCATTCCTCAAAGTGGATTTAGAGAGAATACTCATCTTCTCATCGTAATTGGATCTAAGTCATTGGCCAATGCACGTCAACATAGACTTTGTGACTAATTGTGACACTAATGATCAATTACTGATTAGAGATAAATTGATTTAGTTATTTGAATAGACACGTCATCATGTTCAAGACTAAATCGAGTATTCGTGAATGAAAGGAGAAAATCGCAATTGCCCACATTTCTATTACAGGTAGTTGCACATTTCTCGCAACGTACCTCATATATTGAGAATGTCTGATTTATTTTCTAGGATTCAATTAAGACCGTTAGTTTGACTAATCGCTCGATATATGAGGGCCTATGGGTCACACAACAAGTAGTCCCCTTTACAGATTAAAGTTGGTTGATTAAATGTTAAATTGGATTTAATATTTAATTTATGGAGAATTAATTAATAATAGATTAATTTGGAATTAATTATTATTAATGTTTAATTAAATTAGATTTAATTAAATAGGAATTCCCAACAATAATATATGGAATATTATTGTAGGATTTAATTATATGAGGAAATAAATCGTAGAGATTTTCCACATATGGAAATTAAATTCGTAGAGATTTATATGGAGAAATAAATCCTAGGGATTTATACAAATAAGGATTATGTGTAACGCCCCGGAATTCAGAACATTAACCTCCGAGGTCATAACGCCCTAAACCCAAGTCATTACTTAGTGAACCGTAAAACTGAGCCAGAAAATTTATTTTAAAAGGTAGGACAAATAAAATGAGTTGCAGTGGAAATAAAACGTAACACAAGTTTAAAATGGAAGGGTACATAAATTCAATACTTAGAACAGAAACATCATTGGTACAAGATCCACGGAGTATTAATTAGATATATTGTTCGAATTTAGAAAGCAGTTTGTTTATTGAATAAGACAGTGGGGAAAACGGGTCATCTACTGCACCTCCCGGCCCTTAGCATCATAACCTGAAAGGGGGGTTTAAGGGGCGTGAGATAAAAATCTCAGCTGACAACCTGTACGCTGTTATACTGATTGACAGGAAAACCAAAATGGTAGAAGCTTTTACTCATTCTCTTTATAACACAAAAACTTACTCGCGATTCCTTGTTAATAGTTCATACAGTATTCAACATTTATAACGTCAAACATATCACTCAACAATCACACATATGGGTGGCCCTACCGCGTCCAACCCCGATAGCTTCCTTATATCCCCTTGCTTCCTTATATCATCGCTTCCTTATCTCCCCGCAAAACCACCAATTCCACCACACGGGACTCATCCCCAAAATCATTGGCACGAGGCCAAACCGATAAGTGACTCATATAGTTCATGTCCCAATATTCACAAAACTCATAAATAGTACTCACATAATTTTCAGTGTATTGTTTACCCAATCCACAAGTTTAAAAAACATATCTTTTAACAGTGCTTATTTAGTTTGCTTTGGAAACTGTCAACAGTCCATATAACATTATCTAGCTATACAGATAGTGTCACCCACCTGACAACTTTTCAAATAAAAGTTTTAACTTCTTGAAAGCTTTTGAACACGGCACGACTTCCAAGCTTCCGAGCTAATCCCAAGGACCTAGTACAGTCCATTCGTTTAGTCATCGTTCATTCTTTTATTTAATAAACGCTTTCGCATCGAATTAAGGGCTCTTCGATTAAAAGGGCATTTAGTAGTTAAAAGTTTTAAGAGTTCATTTCGAGTTCGACATGGGCGTCGAGAGTCAATTATTGGATTGGTACGATTTCCCTTATTGTGAAAGGGTTCACAGATCGGGGTCGGGTCTAATCAAAAACTTAATAATACAAGTAAAACATCTAAACATATATTCACAAAAGAAAAAATGAAGCATTCAACAACCTAAAACATGCTTGGTTCTAAAAGTATTACCATTCCTTCTTCCTAGTACTACTCATTCGGCATAAAAACATGTAATCATGCATAAATGGAAAAGAGCACTTAGATTTACTGGAAAAATATGAAATTTTTGTATGTTATACATATTTTGAAAAGGAACAGAGTTCATCAAGGGCACAAATTCATTTGAGCTAAGGAAATAAGGTACATTTGCGATTTAATGCAGAGTATTGAAATATTCGTCAAAACAGTGCACACTTTAAACTAAAAATCATAACTCACTAGAAAAATATCTAAAAATTACAAACTTAAAATATGTTATACAAAACTTAAAAATAAGAAACTTTTATTTAGAAAACTAAGACATTTGAGCTATGGGTCGGTACCAGGTTTTTGAGTAAAAACGGGTTTGTAACAGGGTACGTCATACAGTACATGCTTCATATGAAAATTTGTAACCCACTGGAAACTTTACGAAAATTCACCAAACTTTAATATGCCATTCTGGAATCACGTAAAAGAACCTACAATTTTTCCTATGATTTTAATGCTTAGAAAAAAAAGGATAAATAAATTGTTGAACTCACAGTTTCAATCTTCGACAATCATTTGTCACTTAAAATTCAAATAGGCATATCTCATGATTCTCTAAACAAAACACTACGATTTAAAAGACATCAAGGGGAACATCCTCAAATTTTCCTAGAATTTTATCATCTTTTTAAATAAGTAAAAAAATACGAAAGAGTCACTGCTCCCAGTTTCACATAGTCTCAGGCACACAAATTTCCATGAATTTATTCTCCTTGGAGACAGATCAGATGAACACCAATTTTTAGTAAGTCGTTCTATACTTCAAATAATACATCTAGGAATTTTTCCACGATTTTAAAACATCATTAAAGCATTGAAATAGGTTTTCCAAAAATTGAGCCAGTAGCATTTCCGAAGTTTCATACACATTTTCGAACTTTCACATATATGGCTAAACATGCTCAAATGCACAAAATATCACCAATACAAACTTCATACATGATTTTCACAGATTAAACAAGCTCAGGGGAGTTTCTTAGCATGCAATTTCTAAGGGTTTTCATGCTCAAACAAATTATGATCATAACATCAAGATTAAAGGTCTCATTGGTGCTCACCCTTGTAGTTTCTTTCTTTGGGAGGGGGTTTGAGGGCTCTTGATGGAAACTCCTACTTCTAACACCTTCCTAGCTTTAAGATGGTGGAGGAAGGACTCCTCCTTGGGGTGGTGATGATCGGCCAAGAGCAAGAAAAGAGGGGAAAGCTCCTTCTTCCTTCAAACTCTCTCCATTTTCCCTCAATATTTTCTCTTGTGGAACAAAATGTCAAGACAAAGCTTGGAACGGGGAGGAAGGGGTATATATATAGGGAGAAGAGGGGAGGGTGGACGGCCAAGGGGGTGGCAAGAAAGGAGAGGAAAGCAATGATGGGAGTTAGTAATATGTCATGGCTCAAATAGTGTTAGCATTTAATGGGATAATACCACTTTATGGTTTTGTTGATTGCCTTTTCAGATTTTGGATGAAAATGGGGGATTTTCTGCAGCTTGTGGGCTGCCAAATATGGTAGGCTTGATCCTAGACGCGATTTGGGCTTCGACGGTGTATTTTTGGATATTTTTCGGTTCGGTTTTTGGTTCCGAAAATTATTTTAAACGTACCGTTAAACTCGCACGATTTTTAGGATTCCATTTGAAGTTATCCTTTCTCATTTTGAATTCTTTAAAAAATTTGACATTATTAAGGGGCCTGTTTTACGGATAAAAACCCGAATAGTGCTAGTAGGGTTTTTCGGCTCGAAAAGCTCGTCTGCCACCTGAAGAATTTAGAAACTTGTACATATATATTTTTAAAAACAAGTATATCATTTAAACACATTAGGAAAAATAAACAAATAAGTCCTAAATAGATTCGGGTTGTTACATCCTACACCCCTTAAAAGAAATTTTGTCCTTGAAATTTACTTACTTATCCCGAAGGTATTGGGGTACTTAGCCAGGATCTCATCCTCTCTTTCCCAAGTGACTCCCTCCTTTCCATGTCTGCTCCACTGTACTAGTACTAGAGGTATTTCTCGGTTTCTTAGAATGTGGACCTTTCTTCCCAAAATAGTCGTCGGTACTTCTTAGTAAGTCAAATCGTGACTCAAACTTAGATCTTTGAAATCGACGACGTGGTCCGGGTCGCTTAGGTATTTCCTAATTGTAAACACATGAAATACGTTATGTACTCGTGATAACTCTGGCGGTAGGGCTACTCGGTAGGCTACGCCTCCGACTCTATCCAAAATGTCGAAGGGCCCTACGAAGCGAGGTTTCAGCTTACCTCTCTTGCCAAGACGAATTAGTCCCTTCATTGGTGCGACTCTTAAGAACACCTTATCACCGACTTCAAAGTGTTGATCTTTTCTTCACATATCGGCGTAGGACTTCTGACGGTCCTGAGCTATCTTTATTCTTTCTCTGATCTGGGAGATGATCTCCACAGATTTTTCTACAAGTTCGGGTCCTAAGATCTTTCGGACTCCGACTTCGTCCCAACAGATAGGCGACCTACTTTTTCCCATTAAGTGCCTCGAACGGTGCCATTTGTATTGTAGCTTGATAACTATTGTTGTAAGCAAATTCCACTAGAGGGAGATTCGCTTCCCAACTTCCTTCAAAATCCAGGGTGCAAGCCCTCAACATATCCTCCAAGGTTTGTATTGTCCTTTCTGACTGACCATCTGTCTGAGGATGATATGTAGTGCTGAAGTTCAACTTAGTCCCCAAAGCTTGTTGTAAGCTTTTCCAGAAATTTGAGGTGAAACGGGGGTCTCTATCTGAAACAATTGAGACTGGTACGCCATGCAGTCGGACTACTTCTGCTATGTACAATTGTGCAAGCTTATCCATCGAGTAGGTCATACGGATAGGAATGAAATGGGCTAACTTTGTGAGTCTGTCTATCACAACCCAGATAGCATCGTGATTTTTAATTGTCTTGGGAAAGCCCATGACAAAATCCATAGCGATGTTCTCCCATTTCCATTTAGGTATCTCCAGTGGATTCAGTAATCCTGAGGGTCGTTGGTGATCTGCTTTAACCTGCTGACAAGTTAAACATTTTCTCACGAAATGAGCTATCGACCTTTTCATTCCTCTCCCCCAAAAGTTCTCCCGTAGTTCCCGGTACATCTTTGTCTCTCCAGGGTGTACGGTGTACGGAGTATTGTGGGCTTCTCTTAATAATTCATTCATCAGTTGCTCTGTCTTCGGGACACAGACCCTGTTCCTGAACATCAAAGTTCCATTAGGACACACGACGAAACCTTGAATGGTTCCTTTCTTTGCTCGTTCCTTCATTTTCTAGAGGAATTTATCACCCTCCTGTGCTTTTTTTATTCTTTCTCGCATCGTTGGTTGCACTGTGAGTGCAACTATTGTCGCGTTTGCACAACAATGGTTGGAGAATTCCAATTTTAATTGGGAAAAATCTCTGAGTAGTGATTCTTGCTCAGTGGGCATGGCACTGAGTGTCGCACTTCCCTTTCTGCTCAGCGCGTCAGCCACGACGTTCGGTTTCCCAGGGTGATAATGGATAGTGCAATCATAGTCTTTCACCAGTTCAAGCCATCTTCTCTGTCGCATGTTCATTCTTTTTGCGTAAAGAAGTATTTTAGGCTCTTGTGGTCCGTGTATATTTCACACTTTCCACTATACAGGTAGTGCCTCCATATCTTCATAACGTGAACAACGACTGCTAACTCCAAGTCATGCGTAGGATAGTCCTGTTCGTGCGTCTTTAGTTGGCGGGACGCGTACGCAATGACCTTCCCATTCTGCATAAGGACACAGCCCAATCCTGATAAGGATGCGTCGGTGTAGATCACGAATCCTTCCGACCCGTCGGGAATAGTCAGTACCAGTGAGGAGGTTAATCTCTTTTTCAGTTCTTGAAAACTTTCCTCATAAGTGGACGTCCAGACAAACTTTTCGTTCTTCTTGGTCAAGTGTGTCAGCAATTTCGCAATGCGTGAGAAATCCTGGATGAATCTCCGATAGTATCTTGCCAGTCCTAGGAAACTTCTTATTTCGTTGACATTCGTTGGGGCCCTCCAGTCTACTATGGCTTCCAACTTTGTAGGATCCATTTCGATTCCCTTTGCCGAGATTATGTGACCTAGGAACATCACTCGGTTAATCCAGAATTCGCACTTGCTGAACTTGGCGTATAATTTTTCACGTCTCAGCGTCTCCAAAATAGTTCTAAGGTGTTCTTTGTGTTGTGTTCGGTCCTTTGAGTAAATCAGTATATCATCAATGAATACAATGACGAATTGGTCCAAGTATTGGTGGAATACTCGGTTCATCAAATCCATGAAAACTGCGGGTGCATTTGTCACTCCGAAAGGCATCACTGTGAACTCATAGTGTCCATACCGTGTTCTGAAAGACGTCTTTGGAATATCACTTCCCTTCACCTTCAGTTGGTGATAGCCCGATCTCAGATCGATCTTTGAGAATACTGACGCATGTTTCAGTTGGTCGAATAAGTCCTCGATCTTGTGGAGAGGATACTTGTTCTTGATGGTCAACTGGTTTAACCCTCTGTAATCGATACACATTCTGAGTGATCCATCTTTCTTCTTCACAAAGAGTACAGGTGCTCCCCAACGCGATATGCTCAGACGGATGTACTTCTTATCCATCAGTTCCTGCAGTTGCTCCTTTAATTCTTGTAACTCCTTGGGTGCCATTCTTTACGGCACCTTTGAAACGGGTCCAGCACTGGGTGTCAAGTCAATTGTGAATTCTACTTGGCGATCTGGGGGTAATCCAGACAGTTCTTCAGGGAATACGTCGGGATATTCGTTTACGATTCACACTTCAACTGGCGATTTCGTGTCCTTAGTTGTTGCGAAGAGGTTGACTAGGTATCCCTGGCAATTCCCCCTTTGTAATAGCTTGGCAGCCTGCATTGCGGAGATTACCCTCACTCCAGTCTTGGTCTTCATTCCCTGAAAGGTGAAACGTTGGCCATCCATCGTTTCGAAATCTATTTCCCTTTCCGAACACCTTATGATAGCCTTGTTTCGTCTTAACCAATCTATCCCTAGGATTATGTCAAAATCTTTCATCCTTAGAACATGAAGATCGGTTTTTATCTTGTGTTCGCCTATCTCTATGGTCACACTCTTTACTTGTTCCTGAATGTTTAGTGTATCACCGGACGAAATACTTACATTCAGAGATTCACTATTAACACTTTTCAACTTATGGTTTTTCTTAAACCTTTCAGACATAAAGGAGTGTGATGCTCCCGTATCAAACAATACGTGAGCAGGCAAACCAAGAACTAGTAACGTACCTGCCATCGTCTCATTATGAGTAGGGTCTTCCATGCCCTCCTCTTCCATTATTGCATTCACCTGACCTCGTCCCCTCTGCGGTTGGGCGGGGAAATTCATTCTTGGTGGCCCAGGTGGGTGGTAGTTAATGTTCGGGGGTCCCAGTAGACGGAAGTTGTTTGTCGGCTGCTGGCGGTTCTGATTCCTTATTTCAGGCGGGGGTCCATTAACAGGCTGGGGGCATTCATGAGCCTTGTGTCCCAGCTGGTGGCACCTGAAACATGTGCCAGTCCCCTTGTAGCACGGTCCCACATGTGACCTTCTGCAGGTCGAGCAGACAGGCAGGTGCCTCGCTCCAGGCTGAACAGTAGAGTTATTCCCCCTCTGTGGTTGGTTCGAGTCCATCCTGAAAATTGGGGACCAGTTCCTGTTCGCCGCTAAGGCAGGTGGAGTATGCTTGAACTCCAGTCCTAAACTGATGGATACAATTAGCGCACGGTCGAACTTCACCGTAGCTGGGAGCTTCAGTCCAGCTACAACCCCTCCGATCTCAGGCCTCAGGCCTCTCTCGAATCTTCTCGCTTTCCTCTCGTCCATTTCCACCAGATGTGGAGCATAACGAGATAGCTTGTTGAACTGCTTCTCGTACTCAGTGACCGAGAGAGTTCCTTGTTTGAGGTTCACAAATTCAACCTCCTTTCGGTCCCCAAGGGCCTGTGGAAAGTATCTCCTCGTCATTCCTCGCTTGAAACCATCCCAAGTGAAGGATTCCCTCTCACCGGGCGCCATGGTACGCTCGTGGGCTTCCCACCACTGGGCAGCATCCTCCGCTAACTGGAGTTGGGCACATGACACTTTCTGGACCTCCGTCACAGTCATGTGGTGGAAAATTCATTCCATCTCGGCTATCCATTCTTCGGTATCCATGGGTCCTCCATTTCCCTTCAGGCGGGGTGGCTGCAACCGTCGAAATTGTTCGACAGTGGAGTTTGCATGAGGGTGATGGAGCGGTGCATGAGCAGGTGGTGGGGGTGGTACTTGCTGCTGCATGAACATCTATAGGGAGCTGAAGAACTCCCATGCCATGTCGGCTCCAGATGCGGCGGGTGGAGCCTCGCGTCCCACGGAACCTTCAGACGGTTCCCTATTTGCACTTGGGTTCCTCGCGCGTGGTGCCATCCTAAAGAAAAGTTTAGGAGAAAAAAAATATTAATTCATATAGGTAAGATAAAATTCAAAACAAGAGAATCCAACATATAACAACATGGTATTAAATCGATCACGCATGGGAGCACATGTAAACCAGAACGTACTGTCTAGATCAGCAGCACGGTAGTTGGGCTCGACGATGCATGTTAGGGAAACAATGACACATGTTGTAAACATTGAGATAAACATAACAGATAGAATAGAATGTCCCACCAAAGAAAACACGTGAGACTATAGTATACATAATTGAAAAGAGAAAGGCAAGTTCCCAAGGTCAACGGAGAGAAACGGGTCTCCAACAAAATTCAAAGGGTGCGAGACTTTGAAAATATATCAGCATAACATTAAAATAAGTTGAGTAATATACATATACGACAAACTAAAAATAGGCGCACAGGCCGCTACAAAATAACGGTTCAGTAGCAAAAAGGGTCGAACTAGGTCGACCACAAGTCTCCTAATTCTATTACATCACCCAGGAATTTATCCCCAAAAACTAAGTACAAAATGCATCTACTGCGTCAGATCAACTTGTGGCGGAGCAAGTGTCGGGGTAGCGGCTCGGAGCAAGTGTCGGGGTGTCGAGGTATGCCCCAACCGAGTCTGACGCTACGGGCCCTCCAAATAGCCCGGTCTCCTGCCAGATATCCACGCCTAGATGGCGGTGGATCCTTGCTACCTTCCGTCTTGCGTTCTCGCACTCCAACAGGTGGATGGCCTCGAGCTCCAGTCCGGCCTCCCTGTTCTCCAAAGTCCTCTTCTGAGCCCGTATGACCAAGAGCTCGTGCTCTACAACACGTCTATCCATGCCGATGTTCCCAGCTGCTGCCTCGTGAAAGGCGGCCCTGGCGATCTCCAGGTTGGACCGTTCGAAGGTCTGGGTAGCTGTGTCGATGCTCTTAGACAGATCGTCCATGAAAGTGGTGAGGCTAGCACGGTCCGGTGTCTGGGCGTCAGTAGCCCACAGTGAGTCGAACACTCCCTACGCACGTGTTAGCCATCATGGCTGAACTGCGTCCCTCAGGAGGGCTGCAGCCTCCTGCTCTGTCTGAACTAGGCCCTTTAGGAGAGCTCGTCCTCTGAAGGCGATGAAACGGGCAGTGAAGTCATACATAGACTCGCACTCGCACTGGTACATGCTCTTGAGACGGTGAGTAAAAGCCATACAATCCTCCTAAGGTTCCCGTCTAAAAGAAAGGATCTCGGATCAGTAACAAAGAAGAAAAAGAAGAAATAGTAGTCGTACATAACACGTAAACAATTTTGCTCGCAAGAGAGATCATCACATAAGGTTAACACATGTATTACGAGAAATCAAGTAGCATGCACAAAACGGTATGTAAATCAGGCATCAGTTCACATAGCGTATTCTTCTCTTTCTTTGGGGTTTTACTCGTCTCTTTTAAGACTATCGTACTTTTTCTTTACTTCTTGGCTGTTCTCGTTTGTAAGGGTTTTATTAAACAATTTCTCACAAGTCATTCACATACCTCGAGGCTCTTCCGGTACGCTGCGGTAGACAACCTTCCCACTAGTAACATTTTATTTAGAAATTTATGAAAATTGTCTACTTTCCTAAGTAAAGTTTTGAAATGAAAAAAAGTAAGTCATTTGGTCCGGAGTTTTGAACATAAGCTCTGATACCACCTGTAACGCCCTGAAATTCAGAACGTTAACCTCCAAGGTCACAACGCCCAAAACCCGAGTCATTACTTAGTGAACTGTAAAACTGAGCCAGAAAATTTCTTTCAAAAGGTTGGACAAACAAAATGAGTTGCAGCAGAAATAAAACGTAACACAAGTTTAAAATAGAAGGGTAGATAAAATTCAATACTTAGTACAGAAACATCATTGGTACAAGATCCACGGAGTATTAATTAGACATATTGTTCGAATTTAGAAAGCAGTTGGTTTATTGAATAAGACAGTGGGGAAAGCGGGTCATCTACTACAGCTCCCGGCCCTCAGTATCATAACATGAAAGGGGGGTTTAAGGGGCGTGAGATAAAAATCTCAGCGGACAACCTGTACGCTGTTATACAGATTGACAGGAAAACCAAAATGGTAGAAATTTTTACTCATTCTCTTTATAACACAAAAACTTACTCGCGATTCCTTGTTAATAGTTCATATAGTATTCAACATTTATAACGTCAAACATATCATTCAACAATCACACATATGGGTGGCACTGGTAGTTTCTACCACGTCTAATCCCGCATCATTCAAACAAAATGGGGTGGCACCGGTAGGCGCCGTACCGCGTCCAACACCCGATAGCTTCCTTATATCCCCTTGCTTCCTTATATCATCGCTTCCTTATCTCCCCGCAAAACCACCAATTCCTCCACACGGGACTCATCCCCAAAATCATTGGCACGAGGCCCAACCAATAAACGACACATATAGTTCATGTCCCAATATTCACAAAACTCATAAATAGTACTCACATAATTTTCAGTGTATTGTTTACCCAATTCAAAAGTTTCAAAAACATATCTTTTAATAGTGCTTATTTAGTTTTCTTTGGAAACTGTCAACAGTCCATATAACATTATCTAGCTATACAGATAGTGTCACCCACCTGACAAATTTTCAAGTAAAAGTTTTAACTTCTTGAAAGCTTTTGAACACGACACGACTTCCAAGCTTCCGAGTTAATCCCAAGGGCTCTTCGATTAAAATGGCATTTAGTAGTTAAAAGTTTTAAGAGTTCATTTCGAGTTCGACATGGGCGTCGAGACTCGATTATTGGATTGGTACGATTTCCCTATTTTGTGTTAGGGTTCACAGATCGGGGTCGGGTCTAATCAAAAACTTAATAATACAAGTAAAACAACCAAACATATATTCACAAAAGAAAACATGAAACATTCAACATCCTAAAACATGCTTGGTTCTAAAAGTATTACCATCCTTCTTCCTAGTACTACTCATTCGGCATAAAAATATGTAATCATGCATAATTGGAAAAGAGCAATTAGACTTACTGGAAAAATATGAAATTTTTGTATGTTATACATATTTTGAAAAGGAACATAGTTCATCAAGGTAAAAAATTCATTTGAGCTAAGGAAACAAGTTACATTTGCGATTTAAGGCAGAGTATCTTGAAAGGTTCGTCAAAACAGTGCACACTTTAAACTAAATACCATAACTCACTGGAAAAACATCTAAAAATTATAAAAATAAAATATGTTATACAAAACTTAAAAATAAGCAACTTTTATATATAAAACTAAGACATTTGAGCTAAGGGTCGGTACCAGGTTTTTGAGTAAAAACGGGTTCGTAATAGGGTACGTCATACAGTACATACTTCATATGAAAATTCGTAACCCACTGTAAACTTAACAAAAAATCACCAAACTTTAATATGACATTCTAGACTCACGTAGAAGAACTTAAATTTTTTTATATGATTTTAATACTAAGAAAAAAAAGGATAAATAAATTGTTGAACTCACAGTTTCAACCTTCGTCAATTATTTGTCACATAAAATTCAAATAGGAATATCTCATGATTATCTAAACAAAACACTATGATTTTTAGATATGATTTAAAAGACATCAAGAGAAACATCCCCAAATTGTTTTATAAATTTATCATTTTTTTAAATAAGTAAAACAATACAAAAGAGTCACTGCTCCCAGTTTCACATAGTCTCAGGCACACAAATTTCCACGAATTTATTCTCCCTGGAGAAAGATCAGATGAACACCAATTTTTATTAAGTCGTTCTATACTTCAAATAATACATCTAGAAATTTTTTGCACGATTTTAAAACATCATTAAAGCATCGAAATAGGTTTTTTAAAAATTGAGGCAGTAGCATTTTCGAAGTTTCATACACATTTTCGAACTTTCACATATATGGCTAAACATACTCTAATGCACAAAATATCACCTCATACATGATTTTCACAGATTAAACAAGCTCAGGGGAGGTTCTTAGCATGCCATTTCTAAGGGTTTTCATGCTCAAACAAATTATGATCATAACATCAAGATTAAAGGTCTCATTGGTGCTCACCCTTGTAGTTTCTTTCTTTGGGAGGGGGTTTGAGGGCTCTTGATGGAAACTCCTACTTCTAACACCTTCCTAGCTTCAAGATGGTGGAGGAAGGACTCCTCCTTGGGGTGGTGATGATCGGCAAAGAGCAAGAAAAGAGGGGAAAGCTCCTTCTTCCTTCAAAAGCTCAAACTCTCTCAATTTTCCCTCAATGTTTTCTCTTGTGGAACAAAATGTCAAGACAAAGCTTGGAGTGGGAAGGAAGGGGTATATATATAGGGAGAAGAGGGGAGGGTGGCCGGACAAAGGGGTGGCAAGAAAGGAGAGGAAAGAAATGATGGGAGTTAGTAATATGTCATGGCTCAAATAGTGTTAGCATTTAATGGGATAATACCACTTTATGGTTTTGTTGATTGCCTTTTCAGATTTTGGACAAAAATGGGGGATTTTCTGCAGCTTGTGGGCTGCCAAATATGGTAGCCTTGATCCTAGATGCGATTTGGGCTTCGACGGTGTATTTTTTGATATTTTTCGGTTCGGTTTTTGGTTCTGAAAATTATTTTAAACGTACCGTTAAACTCGCACGATTTTTAGGATTCCATTTGAAGTTCTCCTTTCTCATTTTGAATTCTTCAAAAAAATTTGACATTATTAACGGGTCTATTTTACAGATAAAAATCCGAATAGTGCTAGTAGGGTTTTTCGGCTCAAAAAACTCGTCTGCCACCTGAAGAATTTAGAAACTTGTACATATACTTTTTAAAAAAAAAGTATATCATTTAAACACATTAGGAAAAATAAGAAAATAAGTCCTAAATGGATTTGGGTTGTTACATTAGGGATATTATTTCCTAATTAGGCTAGCTTAAGATTTAAGCTAAGTCTCTCCTATAATTATAAGTTGTTCAAATTTCTCCATAAAAATCTAGAGTTGGCGAATCTGCACGAATTTGTAAACGGGGATTACGTGGATACCGTAGTTGAGAAATCTGCTCTTGAGTTGCTGTAAGATTTCTTGTTACTATTTTCGTGTTCATACTTGCAATTATATGTTCATTGTTGATGAACTGTTTAATTCCGATGCGCATGTTTTACGTGTTTACGTGCCTCAAATTCCAACAGATGGTTTTAGCATCATAAAAAATGGGGAAATTGTTGGGAGATGAATTTAATAAAGATTTTGATTAGATCCCAAAACCCCTAAGTATGACATGTATCAGGACATCTTGGTGGTATAGGATCGGGTTTCAATAGATACTAAGACTCAGGATTATCTGCACTCTGTATAGTCAGCAGATATAGATCAGGGATAAATAGGTTTGTATAGATTTTGCCTGAATGACTCAGTAGTTCCTGAGGAACTCAGAAGAATCCTGAAGACCGAAGATCCTGAAGTTTGAAGATCCTGAAGACTGAAGATCCTGAAGACCAAAGATCCTGAAGATTGTTTTGTACTGATCCAAAAGACCCTAAACAAGCCATTTCTAGTTGAATAGTGTTTTGTTCATTCTTAGTACAAACAAAGAGAATGTTATAAATTCATGGACATTAAGGAACATATCAGTTCAGTGTGGTTGACCTAAATAGAGCCATTTTGTTTGTCTCTGTTCAAAGGAAGACTTCGACCAATGAGGAGGCGACAACATCGTACTTTACTAACACTGAAAGCGACTTATCTCTGAAGAAATGTCAGGGCTGATATCTTCCAGTTCACAGAAGTTGGTGGTTGGATGCGTGGCTGCATATTACCTAAACCATGCAAGGGTGTGTTCAAACCCTAAAAATAGCCGTTCATCAAAACCAAAAGAGGAAACCCTTGAAGTTGTCTCTCCAACTGATAGTTTTCAAGAGTGAACTCTTAGAGAGTTGCCTATAAATACCAAGGCCTTACACACAACCAAGGTTACGGGAAATCAAAGCAACCCCAGAGCTCATTCGTATTCAGTTTACATTGTGAAGCACTCGAAACCCTTAGAATTTCCCAAGTGTTTCATCTTTGAAGAGAGCTCATTTACTAAGCCTAGATTCAAAGTATATTCAAAGCTTAGTTAGAGATATCCTAGCCTTTTACCTTGTGTTTATTTTAAAAGGATATCTCACCTTAGTCGGAAACCAACCAAAAACCCAAACCCTTTTATTAGGTCGTTTGTGTGTGTAGTTGTTGGAGAGTGAGAGTTGTAAAGAGTGAGTAAGCTGCTTGTGTTCAACTTGAAAGCTCTAGAGAAGAAGTTAGTAAGCTACTTGTTTTCAGTCTGAAAGCTTGTGTGTGTTGAGTTAGTAAGCTGCAGTAGTTCAGCCTGAAAACTCATAGTGGAAAGTTAGTAAGCTGCTGAGTTCAGCTTGAAAGCTTAAGGTAGTAGTAGTAGTGTGTTAAGGAATTTCTCTGAGGATCAGAGAGAGTGGACGTAGGAGCTTGAGTCTCTGAACCACTATAATTTGCTGTGTTGCTTGCTTTCTGTTTTGCATTTTATCCTGTTGCATATTTTCACTGAAAGCATACTCAGTTTTCTGATATTCAGTTGGAATCACTAAAGTTGCATTAAGTTGATCACAACCTTAACCACTATTTCACTGAGAAAACAAGATTTTCAGCAAGGTAAAACGAGTATAAACTTAGGGCCTACACATTCCGCACTCTAGATAAGCTAGTATAGATAGTTATCAAACTGATCAATTCTCCTGAGTAGTCAGTAAGATCATTATCTACTCCAAGCTTATTTGGACTTTGGTTTAAAACTAAGAATCAGTTGAGCTAATTTGAATTCTCTGAAAGTCGCTCAGTGTTATTGTCTCAGTAGACTTTGACTCAGCGCATTTTGTGCTTCTCAGGACTAACCTTCAGGACATCCTGACTCACTGATTATAAGTGTTTCTTGAAAAGTTTAAAAATCACCATTCACGTGTATTCCCCCCATACACGTGTGAGACTCGTTTACCCCGGGACCAACAAAGAATTTATCAAACAATAAAAGTTTGATAAGCGAAACTCGATGACCCGGTCGAGCTAAAAACCATTGTTGTAAAGGAGAAGAAGAAATTAAACTAAAAATGGTACGGATTGTGCTAGGTAGAGTGCGGCTCAAATCAAAGGCTCAGAAGTCCCTGTAAGTCACGAAATATCAAGAAGTTTATAACTTTACTGTTTAAAGTTACCTGGTGGGTAACACTATATGTATCGCAGTGGTTAATGTTATATGGATTGTTGAAGGTTTCTAAAATTTATAAGAAAAATGGAAACAATTAAGAAAGTTATGCATATATAATTTATGAATGGGGACCACGAGCCCCATATGAATGAAAACGTAGAGGATGTTTACAGGATGGATGTGGTAGAGTTGCTACCAGTGTCATTCCCACAAGAATAAATTGATATAAAATGAAGCACAATGATTTGATATTAAAGAAAGATGGGATCTTCTACGGTCAGGAGCGGCTTCGCCCTTCCTAACATAAAAAAACCCTTTGATTACCATTGGATCGTTGATCCAACGTATAATTTTAATCTTAAATGATTTCACTTTGCACTAGTGCTTTTGCGATGTGCATACTGCAATCACACTGCATCATCCTACTAATAAATTAAATTAATATTTATAAAATGACAAAATTATTCTGGACCCAGACCGGACCCACCTGATCTGGACACAAACCTAGAATCGGACCCTGACCAGGACCTAGACCCGAACTGCACTAGAACCGAACCCAAACCCAAACCCGGACCGCCCCGAACCGCACCGGACCCAAACCAAAACACGGACCACACCCAAC
Source organism: Stenogyne calaminthoides (assembly GCA_037126765.1). Lineage (NCBI taxonomy): Eukaryota > Viridiplantae > Streptophyta > Magnoliopsida > Lamiales > Lamiaceae > Stenogyne > Stenogyne calaminthoides. The sequence goes on along the minus strand of JBBCBC010000026.1, from coordinate 15,537,383 downwards.
CTAGGACCCAGGCCGAACCCGGACCCAGACCCAGATCCGACCCTGACCCCAGATTCGGATCGGACCCAGACTGTATCGAACCCAGGCCCAGACCCAGATCCGAACCTAGATCCGGACCTAGACCGACCTAGACCCGCACCAGACCCGCACCCAAACTCAAACCCTGCTTAGGACTCAGACCCGACCCAGGACCTGTATCAGACAGGACCTGAACCTGACCTGGGTCGAGGAGGGGTTGGGGAGGGTCACACTTGGGCCGAGTTCGGGATCATGGACTAAAAATTTTAAATCTATGAATATTGAATATTTGTATTTAAAAAAATGTTATAAGGATATTTCAGTAATTTTATCATTTTCATTAAAAAATTAATAATTAGTCCTATGACGAAATATTATCACCCATGGCGAAGTTAAATGATGTGTCAACCTTTTATTGGACGTCTAATGTCAGGAAGGGCAAAGTCGTTCCTAATCGTAGAAAAGCCCAAGAAAAATTAAAGAAAAAGTAAAGAATGAATAATGTGTAAGAAAAGAATATATCAAAGGGAATGGAAAAGATTTAATTACTTTTAGAATTCTTTCAATCTGTATAATAGTATATATGTTGCCCACTGAGATTTTATCTCACACCCCAACTTCAACATTTTCAGGTTATGACTTGGAGGCTCCAGAGCTGCAGTAGGTGACTACTTTCCACTAGCTTCGGTTTTATTATTAAATAAATGTTATTAAATAAATTCACCCTGGTGATACTTTTATGGACACCCCTACTATCTTATGAGTTTCGTACCTTGAACTCGTTAATAAATATTTTTTCAGACTTTTAATCAATTATTAAGTGATTGTGTGTGACCAATTTTTTTTTTATATATATACGTTATGCATGATTTTTCCGCTGCAACTTATTTTATAAATTGGTTTATCTTTCAAAAGAAATTTTCTGGCTCGATTTTTAGGCTTCACTAAGTGATGATCAGAGTTTATGAAGTCAAGATTTTGAAAACTGACTTTCTAAGTTTCGGGGCGTTACACATTTTAAGGAATGAGTTGACCCGAATTCGTTCCCCCAATCCATTCATTCTCACTTTTCACGTGGCCAGGCCAACGATCTCGTCGCTCTTTCGCTTGTCGTTCTATTGATCTTTCTCAACGTTCACGTCACCTTTCTACGCTCTTAGTCCATTCATTCTCACCCACGCGCGGTCACACGCGTCATTGTTCCACACCGTCACATCAGACAATGAAGATTAGCAATGAAGGTGAAAGGAAAAATAACACTATCAACAATTATGAAGAGAAAGACAACAGTTTTTCCAGTTCAATAGCATAAAAGAAACTCATTGTTTCTGTTGATGCTTCAGTATTCTGATTTTTCCAATTGAATTTGAGTAAAGATAGAAGTTGTGCCTTCACAATTCAGTGTACGCAAGTTTTATCTTTCAGTATAACAAGTTGCATGGTTCTAAAATGCACTATGAGGTGCAGGGTATGTTGGGATACTTTATGCCAGGATCTATCGGGATGACCTCATAAACACAAATTTAAATTTACAATTATTACTAGCATGAATTTACCTACACGAATTCAAATAATAATCAATCCAACAACAACATGGAAACAATAATTCACGTAAAAGATCCTAGCATGCGGAATTTCTAGGAGTTTACGTAAACGTACCCGTTGGAGAGACAGTTTGAGACATGCAGGATCAGGTATCTGGCAACCAACCAAAAGTCCTTCTCAAGTATTCTCAATTCCTTGCTCGACAACCTTGGTGGAAGGTTCTCCAAATAATTTGTTGCACCACCTTTGTGGATTTCTAATATTTCCAACTCATGGAATTGTGTTGGGGATGAAAAATCCATCCCCTATTTATAATAGAGAGGTTGGGGGGGGGGAACGAAAATTGGCTCAAATTAGGGTTAGGAAAGATCTTTTCTTGATCTCCAAGAAATCTTGAATATATCCCATATATTCTTCTTTCCATGTGTATTTTTTCACAAAAATCTCACACCCTTTATTAGGCCTAATTTTCGAAAATAATAGGGGATTTTCAAGATTGGATCTTTCTTGAATTTATGAGATATTCTTGTATTCCAAGAATACATGTCTTTTTCCATAATATCTTTTCAAGAAAATCAAGAAAATATTTCTTCCCTTTTATTTCTCTAAAATTTCGAAATTTACAATTAAAGAGGCCAAGTGGGAGATTTCTTGAATTTATGGGATAATCTTGTATTCCAATAATTATCTCCTTGCCATAAAACCTTTTCAAGAAAATCCATATCAAATTAGGGTTAGGAAAGATCTTTTCTTGATCTCCAAGAAATCTTGAATATATCTCATATATTCTTCTTTCCATGTGTATTTTTCCACAAAAATCTCACACCCTTTATTAGGCCTAATTTTCGAAAATAATAGGGGATTTTCAAGATTGGATCTATCTTGAACTTATGAGATATTCTTGTATTCCAAGAATACATGTCTTTTTCCATAATATCTTTTCAAGAAAATCAAGAAAATATTTCTTCCCTTTTATTTCTCTAAAATTTCAAAATTTACAATTAAAGAGGCCAAGTGAGAGATTTCTTGAATTTATGGGATAATCTTGTATTCCAAGAATAATTATCTCCTTTCATAAAACCTTTTCAAGAAAATCCATCTACCTCTTTTCTTTAATAATTTCGAAAATAATAAGGAAAAATATGCAACAAAATATTTATTTATTTTATACATCTTTTCATTTAATGGACTTTGTAGGTCCCGAACGGGTTTTGTGAGGGTGGAAGTCTAGAGGGGAGGGGTGAATAGACTTCCAAAACTTTTCATGCAGATCAGGTGTGAACTGCAGATTACCCGATCAGAGTGCTAGAGTATCAGTTTAGACAGCTGTTCAATCTTACTGAGTGCCTGAGAGCAGATCAGTTTGATATCTGTCAGCTTAACTGAATGGTGCGGAAGCTTGTTTTTTACCCGTGTGAAAAACAGTTTTATCAATCAGATTCTTAAGTCAGTTTTTCAACCAGTTGACTGAAGTGTCAATCTGATCAGATCAGTTGCTTGGTGCAGACTGATCTTAACTTTAGAATATGTATGCAGTTTAAACTCAGTTGTGTGACTTGTGTAAAGCGATAAGAAAACAAGTAAGTGCACACAAGACGTTTTATAGTGGTTCGGACAAAACCCGTCCTACGTCCACTCTTCCCTTAACACAGGGAAACCTTAACCTACTTTAACCTGCGGGACTTATATCCTTTTCAGGATGGCCGAGATGTTTACCGAGTTCCCACTCAAGCTTAACCTACGGGACTTATATCATTTTCAGGACAGCCGAGATGTTTATCGAGTTCCCAATCTACAAACGTAACCAGCGGGACTTATATCCTACAAAGAGGATATCCGAGATGTTTAATGAGTTCTCACTCTTCAGACTTGACCTAACTTGCGTTTGGGTAAAGAATGATTGAGGGTTCCAACTGGAAATCTATCCTGGTGCTTTAGATAGCCAAAATGCTAGTGGATAGGATTTCTTGCTAAGAACTATGGGATGAACACTCTAAGAATAATCTTCAAATGTAGTGTTATTTTGAGTGGAGATTTGCTATAGCTTTAGCTTCTTTTGCGATGTCTCCTTGTTTGTTCTTGCGTTTTTCACTTGTTGGTCCTTTTCTTCAAAATGAAGATCGATCCCATTTTATAGGCTCCGAAATCAAAAGGCCGTTGGAGAGCAATTTGAATTTCAGGCTATATTAGGTAGGCTGTAGGATATGATTGTGACGTGCTGCGATTTTCGGCGTGGCTATAGGCATGATTAGCGTCGTTTTTTGATCTGCAGCGTCGTATCCCGTATTGTCAGCTCTTTTTGTGCACGTGTCGCTTTCTCCTTAGATTCGTGAGGCGGCACTTTAGATATTTGCCCTTTAGACGATTGATATTCCTTTTGGAGAGGATTCGTCTTGTCTGGTGTATCTTTTTTATTGTCACCAGGTGTGAATTGACTTGATCAAGTAACTGATCAGTCTACCATGTTGAGTCTTTGATTGCACACTGTCTTAGCTTTAATATGCAGACTCTGCTGAAAGTAGGTCTTCAGGTCTTTTGATCTTCAGGTGTCTCTGAGCCTTAGTGTATTGGTCGTCTTGAGTCTTGAGGTTTGATCTTTGAGTCTTGAGTTTATCTCGAGTCTTGAGTTCATCCGAGTCTTGATGTTATCCGAGTCTTCGTGTTCATCCGAGTCTTGAGTTCTTTGAGTCTTGATGTCTTCTTGTCTTCACCGATCTTCGACTTCTTATCTTTCGATTTGGCGCTTAGTCTTGATCACCGACCTTCTCTGGGTCATCTGATACTTCGACCTGACCTATACATATTGAGTTCCCCCTCAATATGTGACCTATCTTTTACATCAGCTATCTATACATTTCAGCTGGTCACCTTATTCTGAATCAAAGTCATCAGTCAGCTAACAGGTCTGACTGGTCCTATTACAACCTGTTTTGGAACTTTCATCAAAACTAGATTACATATTTCCCAACAATTTCCCCCTTTTTGATGGAACCAAAACACTTAACAAAACTTGATCAGAAAAACAGATACCATGAATGGAAATGTAAATAATGCAAATAGTACATACCTCAGAAGACAATGAGATGAATGTCTTAGAATCAGTGGGATGGAAAGTTTTATTCAGATAGGTGTGTGCATTGTAGAATATGTGTAGAGCGTACCTATCATCTGATTCCAAGTTGTCTTCTTCAGGTGTACTTGAACATTTGCAGTTCTTTGGGGATGCCAAACATCCCAGACATCCTTTGCATTAGCTTGTCCAGCTCTTCTTTTCTATGGATTCCTCCTTTTTCAGCTAGTCCATAGTAGATGTTCTTGAATTTAACGAGATCTAGCTTGTTGTCTGGACGCAAAGGTGGAAGGAGTAGTTGAAATGGTGGAGCTTCTGGTATAAGTGACATGATCTTGCCTTCTCATCATCCTTTATGCGGTAGAAGTCCGGATATTTTGTTTTTAACGGTTTTGAAATTCATCATCATTTTCGACCGATCTTGATGAATTGGAATCTTCTCCGGGATGTGGGCGTCACATAACCATTCTCTCTCGATTTGATCCCATTCGGAAGCAAATCTTGTCGGCACTGAGGATGCCTTTAACAGTCTTTGGAAGGGCATTTTCTTCCCAAGCAATCTCCTCTGCTGCAACTTCGGTCTTCCTCTTCCTTCGGATGTAGGCAATGTTTAGCCCCTTTGCCTCTGCTAACTTCTGCTTCTTAATTGCGGCCTCTCTTATTCTCTGTCTTGTTTGCTCTTGATCTTGTTCAGGAGTCATCTGGCTTTTGGTGGAGAATGTCTGGCCTTGTCTCGATCTTTCCGATTGCTTTCATCATCTTGCCTTTGCCTTTCTTCCTCCTCGAGAGTCCGCTTTCAGTTCATCTTGTTCTTCTTCTTCACTAATTTCTTAGCGAGTTCTAGGCTCTTGGCACGATCATCGACTTCCATTCTTTTTTCGAATGGATGAAGAGAAGTCTTCAATTTTGTCGACTCGGTAGTAATCTACGAAAGAGTACTTTTACCTTTCGGCGATCTCTTTCTTGTGTTGCTCCACGTTTCTTTTATTTCAAAGAACGAGATCGGTAGATGGAGTGGGTCGGCAAGTCGATCTGATGGTTTTTGGTAGAGATGAAAATCTTACCAACTGTGTCTGAGTCTGTTCTTCTTCCTTCTCTTTTTCTTGAGTCTGTTTTTTTGTATTCTCTTTTCCTTCAGACTTTTTTCCAGACTCTTTTCCTTCCCCCTTTTTGGTTGCATCAAAGAGGTTGGACATCTTCTTGGTTCGAGTTGTTAATTGCCGTGAGATCTCCTCTCTAAGTTCCTCGACAACAAGAGGAGTGATCCGGACGGTGGCGAAAAAGGTGCAGTGTGTAGAAGCGTCGAGAGCGATTTCGATTTCCTGTCTTCCTTTTTTTGTAGAAGCTAGAAAATGTTTCCAACCCATATCCAAGTGATTGTTGGTTTTGTCAAGGATGCCCGGACACTTTCCAAAAGTATTCGTATGCGATTGGGCATCTCTGTCTGAATCGAGAGTTTGTCGATCGAGCTTGAGCTTCTCAAAGAAGAGGGTATACTAGTTGCATTACTTCAAACAAGGATGGCATTGTGCATCCCAACAAAGTGTGACTTTGTTCCTTGTCAACTACTTGCTCATCTTCAAACCGCTTTCACTTGCTCATTTGTCTTCAAATGCAACTTGGATCCCCGAATCTTCTTAGAATGATGATCTAGGGTATCGAGCTTGCATTCGGATGTTGAAGCCTTGCCAAATGGGTTCATCTTCAAATTCTTGGTTGCAACATGATGCAGAGGAGGTTGAAGCAAGGATTGTGTAGACATTTCAACTCTAAGTCTACAAAGAAGTCGATCGAGTTGTCATTAGAATGAAGTTCTTCAATGCTCTTTGATCGATATCCTTCAACATATCTCTTCTATTTGTTCTTTGGATGCGGGATGTTGATCCAATTCAGGCATAGATCCAACAGATACTCTTTGATCTGTTGCTTCATTATTCTTCTACGATGGGGCTCTCTCGGGCGGTGAAGCAATCTTCGTTACGGTGTTGAAGGGATTATGAGAGATGGACACATGTTCGTCGAATCTCTCAGGTTCTTGAGACTGGATTGGGGATTGGGATGTTTGTTGTTCAGGTTTGTTTTCAGCGTGTAGAGGGTGTTCAGTTTCCTGAACGGGTTCATTGATTTGTGGTGTGGGAGATTTTGTTCTGAGAGGTGAGGGTGAGGGAGAGAAGGTTTTGTGGGGAGAGGGTGGAGGTGATGATTTCTGAGGAGAGGGTGATGGTGATTTGGAAGTGGGCATTGGCGATCTTGCTTTCTGGAAGATCTTGGATAGAGGCAGAGAATCAGATGGTGATTCTTCCTCAGATTGCACCACTTCTGTCCTTCTGATGGATTTCTCTCCTTCTGCTGCGATCATCTGTTCTTCCCGTACTTCTCTGATAGTTGGCTCAGAGCGGACTGCTATCTCTTCGTCTGATCTTTCCTGTATCAGATCCTCTGTTCTGCTGGCTTGCTTGGCAGAACTTGGAGCAGTTTTCAGAGGAGATGAGACTCTCTTCTGAAGTTTCCGCTGAGCATCTGGTTTCTTGGCCAGATCCTTCCTCTTCATCCTCTTCTCTTCAATGGCCTTTTCCTACACTTGAGGCGATCGATCGATTGCCTTTATCTTTTCCTTTCTTTTCTCCCTTGGGTTTGGGCACATATGAGTCGGATCCTCATCGGCTTGTCGGCGAGGACTCATCCTTGCCCAATATGGCCTTGTGCTTTGCTTGATAAATCTTCGCTCCATTCTCGTTCCATTCATAATTCTGTGGTAGCTTATCTGACAGAATGATAGAGATTTTGTGTATGAATGAGCACTTTGAAGATAAGCACACTGCATTGCTCTGGGTCAGTTCAAACTTCCCGGAGTCTTTTCTCAATCTTGCTTTGACCATACCCAACCAATCGATGTCTGAAGCCTTCTTGCTTATTGCAGCCATTACACTTATCTTGTATGAAGTGACCGCATCAAGGCTGTAAGTTGAGCACATGATCACCTTCTGAACGATCTCAAGAAGAAGGCGATACTTTCTTTTCAGATAGGAGGCTTTGACGTTCGTCGTGTTCTCCTTGTTTGCTGGTCTCAACAGCTTGGCTTCAAGAAACTCCTTTTCTCCTACAGCAGTTGTGTAGGTCTCTGGATTGATGCTTCCTTGAGTTAGTCCGAATATCCTCTGTAGATCGTCATTCGTCACTCGGACTTCCATTCCGCCAACGGAAGAAATCAGGTCAGCATCATTGTCTTCATCCCACTGCAAATTGTAAAGAAACTCCAGGGCTTCATGGGTGTGAACGATGTTCTGATGAGTAGAGCAATATCGTTCAAGTCCACACGCTCTTAAGCACTCCAGAATTTCCAGCGATTCCGGATCTGAGGTGATGTTGAAGACGACGTACTTTTCATCAATGATGTCTTTCTTCATCGATGCAAAATTGCAGTACTTTTTCCCTTGTCCCGGTCTTGAAACAAGATGTGCCATTTCTGTAAGATATGCAGATTGATGTTTAGTTTGAGTAAGATATTTCAATAAATTCATCCAAAATAAAAAATTCAGCATCAATGTTGCAAATAAGCGTTTAGATCGAATAAATTACAGAAATACAACTTGTAAACCTAGGTACCATAGAGAATTCTAGATCATGCAAATGATTTAAAATAAGAAATTACCAGTAATTGATTCGAAGGATTTTAAAAACAGAAGTGTAGAACCAAATGATTTCGAAGGTAATTCTCAGAGAATTTTAAACAAATGTGATCTTTTCAGAATTTTGAGAAAACGAAGTAGTGGAAAGCGGTTTTCTGAGGAAAAATTTGGATTTTGTAGAAAACGAGGGAAAACCTTTTTGCACAACTTTCCAAAGTACTCAAGTATCCGTGTTTTGAAATCGATGGCTGAGATTAGTCGGCAAAAAAGTATTTTGATCGCACGGTTGAGAAAAACAGTCTTCTCGTTTTCCGGACTCAAAAAATCGTAATAAAACGTTTTGAAAAACATTTTCAGGTCCGCATTAAAAGCTTTGCAGAGCATGCGTCATGAATAGTGTAAAATAAAACAATTAAAATAAATAACGCATATAAAGATATTCAGAAAGAGATAAATAAGGGAGCGTATCTGACTGATTGATATTGTAATCAATCAGTTACCACGGTGATCTGATCTGGTACTCTGTTGACTTATCTGATGTTTGCCTTATGCATTTCCCAACAATATCTTCGCTTATCTGATCAGATTCTTTGCATGTAACGCTTCGCCACTTATCTGATCCTCTTTTCTGAAAATCTTCATCCTTCAGTTTCCTTCTATCATCTCGCATTAACTGAAGTCAACTCCCGCCAAAACTTTTACTTCAGGGAGTCCAAAAGTAGCCTCGATTCCCAAATCGGCACGATTTGACAATCCGTAATAATGACAAGATACGCTGTGATTTAATCACACATTAACTCATCCAACCATTAGCCGCGTGTTCCTAACGCGTTGTCGATGCAAATTTCTCTTAAGATCTTCTGAGACGATAAAATTTGCATTTATACCCCTAATTTCTTTCTATAAATAGCCTGGGGTGTTAGGCAAACAACACAATCATAAACCATTTCATCTTCTTTAGCATATCCTTCATGCTTTTCCGAAGAGTTCCTTATTTCCGGTGAAACTTCCGGTGGGAACCTTTAGCCCTTTTCTAATGAAATCAGCTTCTCAGATCAACCCTGTGTGTTCCTTCACACTGCTTTCGTCGTCATCTAAGATTTCACATACGATCAATGCTAAGCTTCTTTACCACCATGGAGGCGGATCTGCTAAGGCAAATGAGAAGGCACTTCTCCTAACCGTATGCACCTTGTGCGCCTATCGAGATGACGGTATAAGCATCAACAGACTTAGTCTGAAACAAAACATGAGTTTGGTATATGGTCTGCAGCAGTCAACAGCTGATCTCCATATATCAAGCTCAATTTTTGCATGCGACACAAGTGTCTGTTTGGTCCTTGTGACCAAACCTTTGGCACTGTGCCTCATTTAACAGCTGGAAGTCCTGTTGATTTTACGTCTGAGGGCTTCCGGCTTGGACATCCTTCAAAGCCTCTCTTGCTCCTCCTTCCGAAGCTTTGTGATTAGCTCAGGATTCTCGAAGCCTCTCTGACGTCCCTTCTTAGGATCGAGGGAAAATGAGAGTGTCATACCTTGACCTCTCTCTCGCGTTCCCTGCCTAGGGTTGTCTTAGGGCTGATGGTTTATGCTTTGACCTCCGGGTCTTCTTGTACTTGTAATACCACTTGTAGATAGCTGTAGCATTTGTAGCTTGTGATATCACTTGTAACTTGTAAATCTGACCTCCGGGTCTTTATCAATGAAAAACTCTGTTATTCCATTACTGTGTAGTTTTCTTCTGACTTATGCGATCTGTAGCTTTACTCTTGATTTGCTTGTTGACTGCAGCTTTAATCGGCTTATAAAGTAATCTTCCAATCTGATCAGTTCCCCCTTAATTTGATATATCTTGAACTGATCTGCCGTTTGTCTGAACTTCAGATCGGCTAACTTTCTGACTTTCTGATCTGCTCCTATCTGAACTTCAGATTGGCTCCTCGTCTGGTCGTCTGATCAGTTGAGATTCCTAACTCAACTGATTCCACTTAACCTTGGTTAGTCTTTTAACCAACTGAATCTGGAGATCAATCCTTCAGCCATATCTGGTGCATTTTCTCCAAGATCTATAAGCCCTAGCTCGTTGCATAACTCTCTGAATCTGATCTCAGCTAGTGGCTTGGTTAAGATATCAGCTTTCTGCTTGTCAGTATGGATCTTTTCCATCCTGATATTCTTCTTTTCAACATGATCTCTGATAAAATGGTGTCTGACATCCACATGCTTGCATCTTGTATGTAGAACAGGATTCTGAGTGATTGCAATAGCACTATTAATGTCACAGAATATAGGTACGTTTTTAGCTACGATGTTGTAATCCCTCAGCTGCTGACTTAGCCAGAGCAGTTGGGAACAACAGCTTCCTGCAGCCATATATTTTGCTTCAGTAGTAGATGTCGCAATTGATGTCTGCTTCTTCGAAAACCAAGAGATCAGTTTATTTCCCAGAAACTGACCTAAACCTGAGGTTGACTTCCTGTCGATTCTGCAACCTCCGTAGTCTGAATCAGAATACCCACTAAGCTCTAGATTATCATCTGATGGGTAAAATAAACCAAGGTTTATAGTCCCCTTCAGATACTTGAGAATCCGCTTAGCTGCTTCTAGGTGACTTTGCATTGGGTTTGCTTGAAATCTGGCACATACACCTACTGGAAAAGTAATGTCTAGTCTGCTGGCAGTTAGGTATAGTAGAGATCCAATTAGAGCTCTATACTCCTTCTGATTCGTTTTCTGACCATCTTCATCTGGATCCATCTTGAATCCGGTCATCATTGGAATTCTGGCTTCCATGCAGTGTTGAACTCCGAACTTTGCCAGTAGATTCCTTGTGTACTTTGCCTGATAGATGAATATCCCTTCTGAACTCTGCTTGACTTGTAATCCCAGAAAGTAATTCATCTGACCCATCATGGACATCTCGAATTTCCCTTGCATCAACTTGCTGAACTTCTCACATAACCTTTTGTTGGGAGATCCGAAGATAATGTCGTCCACGTAGATCTGAACCATCAGAATATCTTCTACATCTTCTATTCTGAATAAGGTTCTGTCCACTGTTCCTTTAGTGAACCCGCTGTCTGTCAAGAACTGAGAGAGTGTATCATACCAAGCTCGAGGAGCTTGTTTCAGGCCGTAAAGAGCTTTCCTTAAACGGTACACTTGGTTGCCTTTTTCAAAGCCTGGAGGTTGTTCGACATAAACTTCCTCTGCTAGTACCCCGTTTAAGAATGCACTCTTTACATCCATCTGATACACAGTGAACCCTCTGTGGGAAGCATATGCCAGAAACAACCGAATGGCTTCTAGGCGAGCGACTGGTGCAAAGGTCTCATCATAATCAATTCCTTCTGATTATGAATACCTCTTAGCAACAAGTCTTGCCTTATTCCTGGTTATGACATTTTTCTCATCTCTCTTGTTCTTGAATACCCACTTTGTCCCAATTACGTCTTGATGAGTTGGTCTGTCCACCAATTCCCAAACTTGATTTCATAGACAGATAACAACAGTATATGGCACTTTCACCAATCTGATGTCTAGTTTTGACTCTATCAGATGGGTCTCCGATAATCTGATCAGTTGGATGACTGGTAATCCAGGTCCTTCTGTTCTGATGTGCGTCTGTTTGGAGAACATCATCCATATCTGATAGTTCATTACTAGTGATTGGGAGTGGTACAGAATTATGATCCACTTGATAAGAACATGTCTCAGCTGATGTTGGACTCATCATGTGCTGAAGTCTGTTCATAGGAACTTCAGAAGTTCCCCCTGAACCAGATGGTTCAGTTGATACTGTCTCAGCTGTAACAGCTTCTTCACTGACAGTTGTGCGTACCTTTGGGTCTGATTGACCTGTTGAATCAGCAAGATCAAGTTCTGGGATGTACACTTTTACGTGTTCAGCTTCTTTCTCCTTGATGCTTAGCTGATCCATTTTCTGCGTGTCAGGTAACGGTTGATCTGGTACGGCTTGTTCTGAGGCAGCTTTCTCTTGTTCAGAGGATGTCTCATCAAAGACCACATGGGGTGTTTCTTCCACAACTAGAGTTCGTTTGTTGTAAACTCTGAAAGCCTTGCTGGATGAGGAATATTCTGACTTGGTGTAAACTCTGACGTTTGGTGTAAACTCTGACTTGGCCTCAAAAGTCTTCAACTGACTTTTCCCATTGTTGTGAATGAAACATTTGCACCCAAAAACATGGAAGTATGAAACACGAGGTTTTCTGTCTTTCCACAGTTCATAAGGTGTTTTGAAGTGAGTCTTAGTCAGAGAACATCTGTTCTGAGTATGACATGTTGTGTTTATTGCTTCTGCCCAGAAGCGGCTTGGTGTGGCATGTTCAGCTAACATAGTGCGAGCAGCTTCCTTGAGAGTTATGTTTCTCCGTTCTGCTACTCCATTTTGTTGTGGCGTTCTTGCAGCTGACGTTTCATGCTGTATACCAAACTCAGTGCAAAAATCAGTAATAAAGGAATTCAGGAACTCTGTACCTTTATCTGATCTGATCTTTACTATGCTGACACCCTTCTCATTTTGTAGCTTTTTGAGCAGTTCGGGTATCTTAGTCGTTGTCTCGTTCTTCTTGTATAAGAATACAACCCAAGTAAACTTGGAATAATCATCCACGATTACAAGAGTATATTTGCGTCCACTGAGACTGACTGGTGTAACTGGTCCGAATAGATCCATATGGAGCAGTTGCAATACTCTACTGGATGCTGGTCCTGGTATTCCCTTGAATGAGGCTTTAACTTGTTTTCCCTTCTAACATGCTGTACATGTCTGATCTTTGGAGAATATCTCATTGGGAAGTCCCTCAACCAAAGACATCCTAGCGATCTTGTTAAGAGTCTTGAAGTTCAGATGACTCAATCTTTTATGCCAGAGCCAACTGCAACTTTTAGAACTTTTAACAATTAAGCATGTATTCTTGGGGCAACTGTTCCAATCTGCTATGTAGATCGTGCCTTTCCTTGAACCAGTTAGCAAGATTTGTTGAGTGGCTCGATTCCTTATCGTACACTTGTCGCTCGAGAACTCAACGCTGAATCCGTTGTCGCAGAATTGTGATACTGATAGTAGATTGTGCTTCAATCCTTCGACATACGAGACTCCAGTTACTTGTACATCATCATTCTCTAAGGTTCCGAATCCCTTGGTAAAACCAAAGTTGTCATCACCGAAGAGTACACGTGGGCCTTCTTGTTCTTTGTAAGATCTAAGGAGATGTTTGCTTCCTGTCATGTGCCTTGAGCATCCACTATCGATGTACCAGATAGTTGCTTGTGCACCTCCTTTGTTGGCTAGTCCCACACGAACCTGCAATCAAATCAGGCTTTAGGTACCCCTTTGGAATTGGGTCCTGGGGGGTTAGTGGTGGATTTAGGGATCCACACAAACAGAGCACTTCTATGAAAATCTGAAAGATTAGAAGGTCTGATTTGTCTCCCATACATATCAACATAATCATACGTCTCTTTATATGCTTTCTGATTAGTATGATTATTAGTGTGAGCCTTGGATGACTTAGAAGACTTGGGATTTTTCTTTATACTTTGTCTTCTTTTAATCCAGTGTGGCTCAGGTGCAGTAGCCCTAGATCTCTGATTATAAGGGTAGGTACGACTGCTACCATCAAAAGATTCATATCTTTTTGGCATAGGTGGTCTTTGCAGTTTACCTATAGCTTGCTTATTAGGCAGCTGACCTTGATTGGGTCTCAGATTAGATTTCCTTCTCATGGGTTGTCTCTTCTGATACCTAATCACGATCGAGTTGAGGTCTCTTCGTAAGAATCGGGTTCTTTGTTGATTCCTACCGATGCTTTTATCGATTGGGGTCCATTTATGTTCCCTTTTCGATTAGGCACCGCCTTTACTTGCTCAATGTGTGTTTTTTTCCCTTATTAGATACAATTTTAGCTTTTAGTGTATCTTTGTCAGAGACTCGTTTGATTACACCCTTCTGAAGTGAATCAACCGGGGCTTTTGAGGATGTAGAAGGGTTCTCATACCCAATTCCCTTCTTGTTAGTCGACGTTCGAAAATAGGTGTTCATTTCTTGAACGGTTTTAGATGACTTTGTGAAAACCTCTATTTTCTTTCGCAAACTATCCTCAGTAGATTTAAGACTCTCATGTAGTCGGAATAGCTCATCAAATTTAGCTTGAAGGATTTTGAAATCATCGACTTGTTTGTTTGTTGATTGCTAGGCGATCTTTGATCTGTTTTCTCTGAACGAAGATTTAACCTTGAGCGTTAAGTTCCTCGATTACCTTCCGGCGATTTTCAGCAGATTTCGATTCGGTAGTTTTCTCGAGAGCGTTCTCTTTAATGAGCTGATTATTTCTGATCCTTAGCTTGTCATTTTCAGCTTCCACTATTGTATAAGTGTCTACTGCTTCAGAGAGATCATCAAGTAATTGCTCAGAGTAGAGCTGCAAGTCAATCTCTCCAGCAGGTGTGCTAATAATAGCAGGTGTGGAAATTGAAAAAAGCGAAGGTTTGGAGGTTACCTCAGATTGGTCCTCCTTGGCCATTAAGGCGGAACTTCATCGTCATCCTCGAAGAGAATATTAGATTTTCATGCTCGTGGAAGTCAACAAGATCTTGCTTATCGACGAAGTCTTCTCTGAGATGAGTACCCGAGTCCTCGGAAAGGCGGATAGGAATCATCAATTCGGATGTGTCGACTACCGGGGCTTTCCTATCTACGAGGCGTTGCTCTCTTTTGTTCCGTTTCTCTTCTCTTTTCTCGGAGTCGTCAGTCAGGCGCGTCGGTCTTTGTAGTGACTGGTTTCTCGCGATTGAAGCATGATCCTCGATCTACGGAACTTCCTCTGCCCGGTGAGTCACTCCGTCAGTAGGATCCGTCGGGTGACTTCTTTTTACGATAATGTCGAACTTCTTCATCGGATCTGTTATCTCTTCTCTCATCCGCCGGATCATCTCTTTTCTTTTCTTCTCTATGATCTCTTCGATCATCGGATCCAGTTCTTTTCGTGATCTGTCAGTTGGCCTCCTGTTTCTTTGATAGTCACTGTAGAATCTCCGATACTTACCAAGCTGAGAATTTGTTCTTTCAAGTTTCTTGGTAAGCAGAGCGATCTGTCTGTTTGACTTATGATGTTTTCAACAGGTTCAGTGGCCTTCAATCTGCTGCTGGTTGCTTTAAACGCAACTAATTTAGACGTTGAGGCTTCAGCAGGCGTCTCGTCTTCATCTGCTTGTCCTCTTTCGATTAAATCGAACTCGTGAGCTTTAAGGCTTAGGAACAAGCTGCTTGGCTTCATTTTTGAAATGTCTTGGCAATCCTTGATTACCGTGACTTTCATGTCCCATTTCTTGGTGAGAGATCTTAAGATCTTGTAGTTGATATCTTTGTCTAACATCTCTCTACCAAGTTCTCGTAGCTTATTGACTGACATGGTGATCCTCCCATCGAGCTCGTTGATGGTCTCGTTGGGCAACATCTTTAACTTTTCGAACTTCACCAGTTCAGCTTGTAGGCGGCTGTCTTTGATCTGATCATTTCCTTCACAGATCTCAGCAAGAGTATCCCACATTGCTTTTGCGGTTTTGAGATACTTTATCTTCTCTTTGGTGACTTTATCCATTGTCTTCATGATTATATGCCTAGCGATTGTGTCTAGAGTGAACAACTTTCTTTCCTCTGTATCCATCAAAGCTGGGCTTTTTCGCACAAGACTTCCGTGGCAAAGTCCGGATCTCCTCCGATTCTACCGGGTTATCGTGGTATATGATGATGGGTCCTCGTTCGATGACTTCCATCATTCTGCCGCTTATCGATCCTAGATGGTTGAACATATATATGGCCCAATCTGCATACTCATCAATTGAGAATTTAGGCAAATCATGATACATACCAGAGGTATTATCCATGCTGAGTGATTTTGAAAACGAATGAGTTTTTTTTAAAATGGTTTTTCAAGATCTGTTCAAATGACCACAAAGATTCTTCCTCAAGAATCGATGATACTCAAAGCCGATTGGTGCGTAGAACCCCGCTCGATACCACTTGTAGGTCCCGAAGCGGGTTTTGTGAGGATGGAAGTCTAGAGAGGGAGGGGTGAATAGACTTCCAAAACTTTTTCGTCTTGGATCGGTGTGAACCGCAGATTACCCGATCAGTGCTAGAGTATCGATTTAGGATCGATGTTCAATCTTCTTGAGTGCACGAGGGCGATCGGTTTGATATCTGTCGCCTTAATCGAATGGTGCGGAAGCTTGTTTTTACCGTGTGAAAAACCGGTTTTATCAATCGATTCTTAAGTCGGTTTTTTTCAACGAGTTGGTGAAGTGTCAATCGATCGATCGATTACTTGGTGTAGACTGATCTTAACTTTAGAATATGTATGCAGTTTAAACTCATTTGTGTGAGTTGTGTAAAGCGATAAGAAAGCAAGTAAATGCACACAAGACATTTTATAGTGGTTCGGACAAAACCCGGCCCCACGCCCACTCTTCCCTTAAACACAGGGAACCTTAACCTACTTTAACTGCGGGACTTATATCCTTTTCGGGATGGCGAGATGTTTACCGAGTTCCCACTCTTAAAAACTTAACTCAAGGGACTTATATCCTTTTCGGGATGGCGAGATGTTTACCGAGTTCCCCCAAGCTTAACCTACGGGACTTATATCCTTTTTCAGACAGTAGAGATGTTTATCGAGTTCCCACTCTATAAACGTAACGATTGGGACTTATATCCTACAAAGAGGATAGCCGAGGCGTTTAATGAGTTTCTCCTCTTGGACTTGACCTAACTTGCGTTTGGGTAAAGAATGATTGAGGGTTCGAACTGGAAATCTATCCTGGTGCTTTAGATAACCAAAATGCTAGTGGATAGGATTTCTTGCTAAGAACTATGGGATGAACACTCTAAGAATAATCTTCAAATGTAGTGTTCTTTTGAGTTGAGATTTGCTGTAGCTTTAGCTTCTTTTGCGATGTCTCCTTGTTTGTTCTTGCGTTTTTCACTTGTTGGTCCTTTTCTTCAAAATGAAGATCGATCCCATTTTATAGGCTCCGAAATCAAAAGGCCGTTGGAGAGCAATTTGAATTTCGGGCTATATTAGGTAGGCTGTAGGATATGATTGTGACGTGCTGTGATTTTCTGCGTGGCCATAGGCATGATTAGCGCCGTTTTTGTCTGCAGCGTCGTATCCCGTATTGTCAGCTCTTTTTGTGCACGTGTCGCTTTCTCCTTGGCTTCGCGAGGCGGCACTTTATATATTTGCCCATTAGACGATTGATATTCCTTTTGGAGAGGATTCGTCTTGTCTGGTGTGTCTTTTTGATTGTCACCAGGTGTGAACTGACTTGATCAAGTAACTGATCAGTCTACCATGTTGAGTCTTTGGTTGCACATTGTCTTAGCTTCAATATGCAGACTCTGCTGAAAGTAGGTCTTCAGGTCTTTTGATCTTGGTGTCTCTCGAGCCTCGGTGTATTGATCGTCTTGAGTCTTGAGTTTGATCTTTGAGTCTTGAGTTTATCTCGAGTCTTGAGTTCATCCGAGTCTTGATGTTATCCGAGTCTTGAGTTCATCTGAGTCTTCAGGTTCTTCTGAGTCTTCAGTGTCTTCTTGTCTTCACCCGATCTTCTGACTTCTTATCTTCTGATTTGCGCTTAGTCTTCTGATCATCTGACCTTCTCTGGGTCTTCTGATACTTCGACCTGACCTATACATATTGAGTTCCCCCTCAATATGTGACCTATCTTTTACATTAGCTATCTATACATTTCAGCTGGTCACCTTATTCTGAATCAAAGTCATCGATACCAATGTGTCCGACCGGGTCCTATTACAACCTGTTTTAGAACTTCCATCAAAACTAGATTACATATTTCCCAACAGACTTTATTTGGGCTACTTGAGCGGCCTTTAGGAGAATTAAGATGGACCTCCCAATGGGCTTCTGAATTCCAATATTGAGCCACAATATTATTCATCCCATTAATATTAATTAATTCCACTATATAATTAATATTGCACTATCCATCTCAACCCATATTACGGTAATATGGCTCCCGGTTATTATTTTCCGTGTTTAAGATTATTTTGTCCATTAATTAATTAAGCCACTGAAAAGCTTTATATTAATTAATATCTTTATCCTCGGAGTAAGGACAACTCAACATTATTATCCATACAGGAAAATTAATTCCACTTGCAAGATTTGGTATGATTAAGGTTCTGAGCCCACCAAGGGGACTAATCATGCAAGACTCTCCAAGCACATGATTTTTTGTATTAATTTAGCAATTGTCATATAATTATTATTATTGCCCAAGATATAGGGTATCGAAGTCGTAGCTATTCTCTTCCCATTATAAGTCAAAGCAATAATTATCAATCGCACACAGTCCTTATTAAGTGACAGAGATTAAGAAATGAACAACCACTGAGGTCTAACTCTTCATCCCATAAGTCAGTGAGAATAAGTTTATCCTCTCTGTAGGTCCGCTTCAGCGCATCAAATGCACTAGTGTAATCTCTTGGTCAAGACAAGTCAATCTGAGCCTTACACATCAACTTCTACCAATAAATTGTTAAGATCTATCTAAGTTGTGAAACACGCACTTGTTTATAAGGGTTTGTTAATGTGATCTTCTGTGATCTGGTATCACCACGTTAACTACAATGTAACACATGTTATTCTATGAACGGTTTGCAATAAATATATATAACATTCAATCATATTTAAAGCAACAGTGATAAATAATTTATTTCAGTAAATAAGTGTTTAATATATACAAAGTAAAAACATACTTTCAC
Source organism: Stenogyne calaminthoides (assembly GCA_037126765.1). Classification (NCBI taxonomy): domain Eukaryota; kingdom Viridiplantae; phylum Streptophyta; class Magnoliopsida; order Lamiales; family Lamiaceae; genus Stenogyne; species Stenogyne calaminthoides. The sequence goes on along the minus strand of JBBCBC010000026.1, from coordinate 15,518,314 downwards.
GTATAACCCTAACACGATACACCTAAATGCACATGAGACCCATTCAATAATTTATCTACGGAAATATAATTCATAGGTAAATTTGGTATCTAAGTACGTAATACCAAATTACAAATGTAATTGTCTATAAAATTATTTGTGCAGACAATTTGTTTTTCTACAAAAATTACAAACGAGTAGGCAATTTGCTCATTGGTAGTTTATTTGCCCACTAAAATTTTAAAATTTCGAAGGCAAATAGTTTACTATTTTAAGAACAAATTATATTTTTGTTAGAAAACAACATTCGAAAAATTCTTAGCCAACTTTTTTTTTCTTGTAGTGTTATAAAATGAGTAAGTGTGAGACTAAATCGAAAAAATAAATAAATATGGGATGTAATTTATTTTTGTCTCGATTTTATAAGAATTTGTTATTAATTATTGACAAAAACTCGTATGAGACGGTCTCATACATGAGACGAATCTCTATTTGACCCATATTCAACATGTTGGATCGAATACCCATTAAGATTTGTTTCGATTAGATTTTAAAAAAGCCCTACCAAAAGTAAAATGCCCAATAAACCCCTCTGTCTTCTTAGTTTAGACTTTCATTTGCCTTTCTCCCTTTCCCACCTGATGCCGCTGCTTGAAGGCCACCGCGCATGAATTTCCGTTGGAACATCTAATGCCTAACCCTCCTCTCTCTCTATCCTGCTCCATTGATGATTCTGAAGGTTATTGGTAATATTATATCCGTATTAAAAACTTCATTAATTTGGCAATTTTTTATCTTATTGAAATCCTTTCTTTAGTACCTCAAAGTGTGGTGAAAACTGTAATAAATTTGGTTTTTGAATAAGAACATGGTAGGTTAGGTATATTCATGATTTATTGATATTGGGTGTTCTGCATAAATGTCTTGTAAACCTAACGCTAATCATTGAAAGCATTTGGTCATCCTTTAAAGTTTATTCTTAATATCCCTTAGATTGGAGATAACTCTTCACTGATTCAAAACGACAACTGTAAAGGGGTTATGTAAATTATGTAAATTTGAGATATGTCCATAATACTTTATGCAAAATAATGTAGCTTATAATAAATTTCATTGATGCTACTTTCTCTACTTGTAGGTGATGCATGTGAGGTTTTTAAGTAATCTAAAACAGGGTGGATCCTCAGTAATCTCTGCTCTTATCTTTCTTAATATTTTTTTCTTTTAACGTCACTACTATTTACCTTGTGTGAACTGGTATCTGTACATTGTTATTAGAACTAAGCTTACATTAATAGATAACTCTTTTGTTTCCACAAAAGAGTGACAAGAAATAGACTCCTAGATGAATGTGAGATCTTAATATTGATGATTTGGATTTTCCTTAACCTGATTCATTGGCTTCTTCAAATATAATTGCTCTAGTATGAGGTATTATCCTTTGACAAAAATATTGGGCTAATGACCTTGCTATTCTATTCATTGATTTGGTAGTTAGTTATTGCATACTTGGTGTTGTGTAGAATTATTATAAATTCATAATTTCTCTAAACAAAGTAAAGTATTTGACCTCGATCCACATGAGAAAGCTTAAAAGCGGAGCAGTGGGGGGCCTTCAGGAAGAATGTACATGTAATAAAGAAGGCCAATAAGAAAGAAGATGGAGTCCAGGTGAAGTGGAGGAGATCCAACTCATGGCATATGCCTTGTTTTATTCTTGAGCCGTGAGAGGAATACATTAGATACTGTTCACAACTAGTAGTCTTTTTTTTTCTCTCAATAGTGATTAATATATGTGGCATGACACTTTTAGACTGAAAGCAACAACTCTAATTCGAGAATGCAACTTAGTAGGGAAGTATCTTTGATATGTTGTAATTAATTGTAATATCTTTTGAAATTTTATTTAAGTCTGATACTTCTTGCAATATATTTAATACTCCTGAATGGATTATTGATAATCTAATTCTCTGTACCCTGTTAAGAGATTCTTGGCTAGATATTCAAAATATGAATCGCTAAAAAAATTACATACTGTTTTTCGTAGGAAATATGAATAATTGGAATAGTTGTATAAATTTTTATACTTTTGATAAGCATATATGAGCCAGATACACCTGACCAGATATTTGATGCTAGTGTGAATGGTGCCCCTGGTCATCTCAAAGGGGGTGGGATATTCAGAGACAATCAGGGTAACTTTCTTGGTGGTTTTGCTGCTAATCTGGGCTGGGGCTTTGCTTTCGAGGGTGAATTGACAGCAGCTTTAATATGAATTGAAATTGCCTATGAGAAGGGTGGAACAAGCTTTGGATTGAATCTGACTCAATGTATGTGATACATATGCTTAATGCCTTAGGCCCCAAAGTCCCTTGGAATTGTTTGGAAAAGTGGCGTTTTGTCAGGAACCATCTGCACAACATACAGTGGTTTGCTACACATGTTTTTAGAGAGGGCAATGCTTGTGCTGACTGCATGACGAGCTTTGACGGGGATGAGCTTTTCTATTGGTGGGACTCCAAGCCCCTTTGGCTGGAAAAACACCTCTTTAATGATCTTCATGTGGTCTTTAATAGGTTTTAGATGGTTGGAATTGGACAAACCTCCATGTTTTGGTCTGGGTCCGTTCTCTTGCTCCTCCATGGCGGCCTGTCGCCTTTTGGATTTATTGCTTTATTTCCTTAGCTTTTTGTATTCGTTTGAACTCATAGAGGGTTGTCTCTTTTTCCCTCCGACCAATGGTTTTGCCCCAAGGGGGATTTTACCTTGGCGAGGTTTTTAGCGGGGGGCCCGACCAATTAACCATTTTGGTTCTTTGGTTTTAGGTTTTTTTTTTAATAAAAGATCCGATTTTAGATATTTGATGCTTCTTACCAAATAGTTGATACTCTTGACCTGATTATTATAAACTGATTATTGTAGTACAAAATAAATTATTAAAACAATTTAAAGTTGTGATACTCCTGACAAGATATATGATACTCTTGATTGGATTCTTGATACTCTACTCCTCAGCACCATAAGATATTCTTGACCAGATGTTCAAAATATGAAACATTGGAACAATTTCATATCATTTTTTCATAGGAAATATGAATCACTGAAACATTAATGTCATATTTTTTTTCGCAAGAAATATGAATAATTGAAACATGTATAATCTTTTGTACTTTTGATAAAAATTTATGAACCTGATACACCTGATTAGATATTTGATACTTCCGATCAAATTGTTGATACTCCTGACTAGAGTTTTATAAATTTATACCTACAGTACGAAATAAATCACTAAAATAATATTTTAATTATGATACTTCTATCAAAATATTTGATATTCATGACAAGTTTTTTGATACTCTAATACCTTGTAACATATATAAGTGATTTTTGAATCACTGAAACAATTTCATATTGTTTTTCGTAGGAAGTATGAATCACTGAAACAATTTTATACTTGTTTTCGCATGCATATGAATAACTTAACAATTGTACACTTTTGATAAACATATAATGAACTTGATACACCTGACTCGATATTTGATACTTTTGATCAAATTGTTAATACTGGATATTTGAAATATGAATGACACATTTTTTTTATAAACAGTCGTGACCAGATTTTTATAAACCGTCGTGACCAGATATTTGAAATATAAATGACTCGTTTTTTTGTCGGAATATGAATCACTGGCTTGGAATTTTTATTTGAGGCACACTTGCATGAGACGGTCTCACAATAATATGGAGTATAAATTTGGCATTGACGCTTTAACACTTTGAGAGGAGTGGGTGTGATTTGTGATAAGTTGTACCCCGTCTCATGCATGAGACCGTCTCATATGAGTTTTTGTCTTTTTATTTTAGTTGAAAGCTATTAGCTCTTTTATATTTTTGTTAAACATATATGAATCTGATACTTCTAATTAAATAATTGATATCCTTGATCAAAAAATGGATACTCCTGACCATATTCAAATAAACTTATACTTACAGTATTTGGAAGATGAATATTGAACAAATTGGGGGAAAAGTTATCGAATTGTTATAATTGAAATGGGAACTCAACATAATGAGTTAAAATGAAAACAAATACTCTCTTATATACAAGTGGGAAGTGTCTTTTTTTTTTTTTGGAGCACAAATGAGAAGTATCTTTAAGTAATGAGTAAAAGTGTTACAAGCAAATAGTATTACTTCATACAGCTGAATGATATTAGTTGGAAAAATATGATTTATATATCTTTAGATATGTTCTGATACTCAACATATAATACCTACAATAAAAAAGAGTGATTAAATCAATTTCATTTGGTTCTAATACTGACAAAATATTTGATATCGCTCTTGGGATTTTTAATAGTCTTATAATATAATAAGAGATTAATCTGCAACAATTAACTGCCATAAATTGCCAGATTTTGCACTGGTTTAGTGGTCAAGCACGCAGAATCATTACTTGTTCTAACAAAAATAATCTCATATTTCAACTTCACATTAGTTCCCCTAAAGTGAACAATCACATCAGCAATTTACATATTCTGTCATGTGAAATAACACATATACAAGTCGAGAATCTAACATATGTAATTTGGGGTATTTAGTTTCTTACTTAAAAAAACCTATGACAAAAATTGAAACTAACAACAAATAGATAATTGAAATTCAACTCATAAAGAAATCATGATAAAATGAAATAAATTCCAATTTCAGTAATTGAAGTTGAAATCGCGATCAGCGTGGCTGTTTTAATTCACAAGATGTTTTAATTCACAACCACAAATTATTGATTCAAATCACTGTGGCGGTTTGCTAGCAAGAAGAAAGCTTTCCAAACAGCTTTATACAAATTCCCAATTATCTTTTCTGTGTCTCTCTCTTGTTGCCGTAGTTTTTCAGCCCATAAAGGGCATAACAGGATTTTTACCATGTTAATACACTACGGTTTAGCTCGAGCGAAAATGGGTCAGGTGTGAGACCCGTCTCATATATGAGACCGCTCACACAAGAGTGCCTCTTAATTATTTTATTTCATTGTAGATTGATTCGTTTCTTGTTGTGCAAGTACTTTATTGTAATTTTTCTTTAGATTGATACGGTTTCCATATGAGAATGAAAACCCCCATATATATATTCCTGTGGGTGAAACAAAATTAAGTAATCACATTATTGTTTCTTGATATACTAGTAAAGTGAGAGGAAGATCAAATGTTGGAGAGCGAACTTGCAAGGTGAAGATTGAGGAAAGCATTGCCGGTGCTGATTAATGGGCAACTGCACTATCGCTCGACTCCATGCTTTCCCAATCTTCACATTGCACGCTCGCTCCTAATTCTGACATCTTTGTATACTTTTCTTTCAATCTTTCTTCGTCTTTTCTTGAGGCTACGTTTCTGCCATATATGACCAGATCTTGTGTTATGTATATGAATGAATGGTTCCGTTAGTCGATCAATTTCTTTCATATGTGTTTGGATCTTAATTCATCTTATGACGTTAGTTGATATATTAATTAATGGTTGCTTAACTATCTTTGAATTTTTTATTCTTGATGTTTTCTTGAACAAATTCAACTGAACCATACATATATTATTGAGCTATAATTATAATTGGAATATATATGAATATTAATTAGGGCTACTCAATCTACTTTTGGCTTATGGAGTCTGATCCACTACTTCACGTTTCAGCTTCTCGGTGATCGTCTGCTTTAGCAAATTCGACCAGGATGTGCTTTTAGGGTTTTGGCCCAGTTGTGCCTATTAATTTCTATCTGATTCGTTGTAATTGTTATCACCGAAAATTAGTAAATCTCCTGGCTTGGTCGTGCCCCCAGACGTAGTCATTCCTAACGAACTGGGTAACCAAATATATGTTATTTAATTTCGTGTTCTCTTAATTTCTCCATAATTGCAGTTTAAAACCTAACATCTACTTTTCCTATGGTTTCCAGTACGGCCAGATCTTTGCGTTAATTAATTATGTACGAGGGTTCCGCATTGAATTTCAAACTATCATTGTATTCGATGTATGACTTGTATCGACGTTCATATATAAATGCTTCCTTACTTTTCTTCGATCTTTAATTTTTCTTGAACAAATTAATTTAAAACTCTACACGTGTTGTTGACCTTTATTTATTTGGGTAATTAGAATATGAATTGAGAAGTCCAAATGAGTTCGCCGAAATTACTGTAAGTAAAGGGGTTAGTGCTATTCAGCGGATGAAAAAATTGGGGATTTTCTGTATATTAAATTTATTTTTTTCAGGTGGAAGGGAAGACGTTGGCAAGACTTTGAGGATTTTTCTTGAATAATTACGTATAGGCTAAGTTACTGCAATGGCCACATCTTGTGTTGATATATGAATTTCAAGCTATCATTATATTCAGATGTATGGATATGATCTTAACTGTGAGATTGACACATTAATTGTCGTTTTTTATTTTATTTTTATTTTTTAAGGTTAAGGTTGTATTCTAAGCCCTAGAGAATTACAACTCAAGTATGCGTAAACATAAAAGAGAGAACATTACAAAAAAGATGGGTTTTAACGACGGTTTTGACGACGTAAAAAAATTGTCATTGAATCGAGCATCTCTAATCGCAGCAACAGTATTTTGGTGACCGTCGCTAAGTAGTGACGGTTCATAACCGTCGCTGATTACCGACGGTTTTAGCGACTTTTTTTTAATTATATCCGTCGTTAAAACCATCTCTAAATCTATCGTTAAATCGTGAATTTACAAAAAAAAAAGACAAACACATCATATATAAGCCACCAAACCTCCCAATTAAATGAGGCAAATTTTCCTTTTAACAAGTACTACTTTTTATTTAAACAAGTAATACCTTTCATTTAAACAAATAATACATTTCATTTAAACAGGTACTACTTTTCTATTTAATCAAGTAATACTTTTCATTTAACAAGTAATATTTTTCAATTAAACAAGTACTACTTTTCTATTTAAAGAAGTACTATTTTTTATTTAAGCAAGTACTACTTTTCATTTAAACAAGTATTACTTTTCATTTTAACAAGTACTCTCTTCGTCCTGGTATAAGTTTCTTGTTTCTTTTTGTTATATTGTTTAAGAAATAATAATAAAATAATAAAAATGAAGGGTAGTTGTGGGTATTGGGAGAGAGCAAAAAGGTATGTAGAGTAATGAGTGGAGTAGTGAGTGACATTCTTAATTTGTAATACTGTGTGAAAAGTAAGGATAAAAATTATGGGTAGTGGAGTTACTTTTTCCATTTATAGAAACAAGAAACTTATTGTGGGGCGGATGAAAAAGGAAAGAGAGAAACTTACAGTAGGACAAAGGGAGTACTACTTTTCTATTTAAAAAAAGTAATACTTTTTTATTTAAACAAGTAATACTTTTCATCAAACAAGTACTACTTTTCATTTAAATAAGTACTACTTTTCTATTTAAATAAGTACTATTTTTCTATTTAAACAAATAATACTTTTCATTTAACAAGTAATAATTTTCATTTAAACAAGTACTACTTTTCTATTTAAACAAATACTACTTTTAGTCAATATATATATATATATATATTTAAATATAATATAAATTAAATTCAATTTTTTTCAATTTTGGTCCCACAGGACACCCCCCTCGCGATTTTGGTCCCAAAGCTGCAAATTTTTACACATTTAGTCCCACCGTCAATTTTTTCGTCAACTCCGTTAACACTTTTTGTCCCATAGAATTTCTAGTCAACAGAAGCGCGTGAGGGCTTATTTGGAGGGGAAAACATGACGCTTTTGGTCCCATAGGATTTTTTACTCAATTTTTTCATCAAATTTTTCAGAATTTCTGTTAAAATTATGACATAATTTTATTATAACAAGCAATTCAACAGAAATTCAACAACGCACAAACTGGTAGCAAAATGACCGACAAATAAATTTACATATGATCAGATTGCTTAAATACCAGTTCAAATATGCCCTATAAAGTTTCAGCAACTAAAGAAAGTATCAATTTCCATTTTCAACCATTGAAGAAACCTTGTAACAGACACAATTGATCTCTGTATTGCTCACACACATAACTATGTTTCTTACACAACTATTCAGTCATGTTTAAGAATTCTGCTTGCATCCTCATATAATATAAAATCAACAAAGAAATACAGATTTGGCTTTGCACAACTGTTAAAAAACACCTTAGACAGCGGTTATAAAGGCTGTCCAAGTGACAGCTATCTAAGCTTAGACAGCTGTTAAAAAATCGCTCTCCAAAATATACACTTAGACAACGATTTTTAACCGTTGTGCAAAAGTGAAGCTTAGACAGCGATTTTGAACCGCTGTCCAAAATGTCTACTTAAATAGCAATTAAAAACTACTGTTCAAATTAAAAATTCTGGTTTTAGCCATGGACCCACCAATCATCTCATATATAAGCCACCAAGCCTCCCAATTAATTGAGGCAATTATTCATCTCATATATAAGCCACCAAGCCTCCCAATTAATTGAGGCAATTATTCGCTCCCATTAGGGACCGAACACGGGACCTTAGGCGCCTAAACGAGGATCAATTCCGCTCGGGCATTTACTTTCTTGCATTTACTTAATGAAATTAATTCTATATGTCATAATAATCGTTTTTTCTTATAATTTTTTTTTTTAAAATTCTTTATTTCAATTATCTTATTTATTAATTCAATTACATTTTTATATAATAATTTTTTTATACAAATTTAAATTTAAATTTATATTAAATTTTAAATTATATTTTTTACTTGTTTTTTTTAAAAAAAGTACTACCTTTCTTTTAAACTTGTAATACTTTTCCTTCTAAACAAGTAATACTTTTCTATCTAAATAAGTAATATATTTTTTTAAACAAGTAATACCTTTTCATCTAAACAAATAATACTTTTCTTTAAACACCTTTCTATCTAAAAGTCGACCAAAATTTTCCAATGCTATGTTGCTAATATTATGCTTCATACATGAATTTGTTTGTTCCGGAAGAATTGAAGTTTCTTGAGACTCCATTTTTCGTGGGAATTGATAATGTTATGAGAAGAGTTATGATATTATACAAAAATATATATATATATATATATATATATATATATATGATATTATTGTTTTTCAATTTAGGTTTTGGATTAAATTAATTAGCCTTTTTTTGTTTAATCTTAAAAGTACTTCTTCGAGTATATCAACAGTTCATCTCCGAGGGGATCTGACTCTATCTTTTTTTCATAATTCGATTTTATTTCTTTTTGTTGAAATTTATTTCCTTTTTTCCGTTTTGGAATTGAAATTATATGGGGTTAGTAGTTTTGAATTTATTGAAATTGAAATACTCTCCTGAATATTATTATGGGAAAAGAACCAAAATGCCATGTCTTGTAATCAGCTGAAGTTTTTTGCCCTGTTTCTGTGAAAAGAACATATTTGCCCTCTTTAATGCCCTTCTTAAATGAATGAGTGGTGAATTGACTCTTTACCCCTCAATCCCAATTTTATCAAATCTCAATCCCATATCACTGTAGCTAACGGTTATTACCAATCCCATTTCATACAAAAACAGTAAATAGTTTAATTAATAGTAGATGTTAATTTTTTTTTTTACTTTTACTCTCGTCGCGAATTTGTTCGTTGGCTGTCCGTCGCGAAAATCATCTTCTTTACCCATCTCCCCCATCTCCTGCGGCCGAATCTTTCATTAGTTAGTTCGTATCGCAATGGTTTCCATACCAGTCGCTTGTAGTCAGCGTCCATACCAGTCGATTGTAGTCGGCATCTCCTTCTCATAACCTAGGAAAACATTGAAGGTAAGTATTTCTTACTTATCTGCTATTGAAGGGTTTTAATTTTGTTGGGCATTTGTGGAAATTTGAAAATTTGACCGAAATATTGTTTGTTGTTTTGGGTAAAATTCATAATGAATATGAAATTTGATGTTTTGTGTAAAATTTACCTATGAAGATGGAATTTGATGTTTTGGGGAAATTAGATAATGAGTATTTATTTTGGTGGATTTTACCCTCTACGATGCTTATTATACTGCGGTGTGTTCATTGTAATGTTGCATGTTTGTTCTAATAAGTAAATTTTGACATTGTCTATATGCTTCATTTAGTGTTTGAGTAAGATGCTTATTTAGTGTTGGGAAATTTGTAGTTAGTTTTGATGGAAGTTCCAAAACAGATTGTAATAGGACAAGTCAGACCTGTTAGCTGACTGATGATTTAAATATCAGATAGGATGACAAGCTGAGATGTATAGACAACTGATGTATTAGATAAGAATAGGTCTAGTCTTGAAGAAGATCAGATATGCAGAAGATCAGACACGAAGTTGATCACAAGAAGACCGACATCTGATAACAAGAAGAATTAGTAAGTTGAGCTAAGACAACTTACATTAGAAGATTCATACAGGTAGATAGATCAGTCCTTATCTAATCTGGTCAGTTTCATCAGGTAACCACTTCAAGCTACCTAGTATGAGCCAAGTCACTCAGACAAGAAGAATGTCAAACTTGTTGGAAAATCAAGTGCCAACTTTGTGTACTTATGAGCCAATGAGAAGAAGACATGCACGTATGGAACTGACAAGTGCAGGACTAGCGTTTCAGAGTATAACAGCTAGAAAGGACAAGCTTGCATGCTTTCGGCCATGCCGTCCCTGAAGCACGACCCGTCCGCCTGCAAACCTACCGAAAATAGACCGAAATTTGAATTGCTCTCTAACGACTAGTTCGATTTCGTGCCTATATATATGAGATCAAGCCTTCATAGTAAGGTTACGGAAATTATCATCAAGCTCAAGCTCAAGCAGATTTCTGCACGAAGAACACTAAATCGAAGATTATTTTCTAAGTGTGCATCCCATTTGTTCTTAGCCTTGAATACTTATCCTTTAGCTTTAGGCTACCCAGATACTAGGATAGTATTCCAGTTGGAACATTACAAATCTTATACCCAAACAAAAGTTAGGTTAAGTTTGTTATAGCAAGATTTCAGTCTAGGGTTTCTAGATCTGATTTCTGGGATTGGTTGAGTGAGAACTCGTGAAACATCTGTTGGTTATAATGTGTTGGACTAACACATTAAACTAAGTCCAGTTGGCTAGTTGTTGCCCCTGCTGATAGGGAAGAGTGGACGTAGGACAAGTTGTCCGAACCACTATAAATCTGTGTGCCTTTACATTGCTTTACACTTATCTGCACACTACCTTTTATCTGCATGCATATTCTGAATTTGGATCAGACTAGCATCAAGCTACTGAACTGATCAGCTTGACACTTTCGTCATCTTATCTAAAACAGATTGATCAGAATCTTGGTTGAGTAAAACTGGTTTTCACACGGGTTAACTAATCTTCTGCACCATCAGTTAAACTGATAGACGCCGAACTGATCTGCCTCCGAGCAATCAGTAAGTTGGATATCAGTCCACATTGATTCACTCCGCACTCTGATCAGGCATACTTGCTAATTACACCTGATCCACGAAAAGGTTTAGAAGTCTATTCACCCCTCCCCTCTAGTTTTCTACCCTCACTAAAACCCGTTCGGGACCTACAAGTGATATCAGAGCAGTGGTTCTTCCGACCACTGGCTTTGAGTATCATTGGTTCTTGAGGAAGAACCTTTGTGGTCACTTGAATTGATCCTAAAAAAACCCGTTTAAAACTCATACTTTGCAAAACCATCACAAGCATGGATAACACTTCAGGAATTCATCATAATTTACCCATGTTTTCTGCTGAAGAGTATACAGATTGGTTTATCGACATGAGAGACCATCTGGGAGTGATAAGCAACAGAATGACTGAGATTCTTGAGATAGGACCGATCATCATCTATCACTATAATCCAACTGAAGCAGGAGATACTCAACCAGTTGGAGCAAGGATCAGAAAGAGTCCCTCTCTGATGGATGCAGATGAGAGAAAATTGTCAAATCTGGATACTGTTGCCAGACATCTCATCATGATACTATGGATTCTACTACACGAGAAAAGGTAAAGTACCTGAAGACGGCTAAGGAAGTTTGGGATACACTTGCTGAAATCTGCAAAGGAAATGAACAGATTAAGGACAACAGATTGCAAGCTGAGCTGGTGATCTTTGAGAAACTTAAGATGCTACCAAATGAAATAGTTGATCAATTTGATGGAAGGATCACTCTTGGAGTCAATCGACTTCGTGATCTAGGACAGGTAATGTTGAACAAAGATATCAACTACAAGATTCTAAGATCGTTGACCAAGAAATGGGATACTAAAGTTACTGTGATCAAGGACTGTCAAAATATTGCTACCATGAAGCCAAATGATCTTATCTTCAGTCTGAAAGCCCATGAGTTCGACCTGACCGAGAGAGGACAAGGATCAGATGATGTCCCTGCTGAAGCTACTACAAATTCTACTAAATCTGTTGAATTCCAGCAACCAAGATTCACTTAATTGTTGAACCAGTTGGAAACATCATCAGCCAGGCCGAACAGATTGCACTAATATCGAGAAAGCTTGAACGAACAAATGTTCAGATGGGCAAATACATAAAGTTTTACGATGACTATCGGCGAAGCAGAGGAAGAGATCGAAGATCTTCTGACAGATCATGAGAGAGGTATCGTTCTTCAGATGATAGGGATAACATAAGAAATAAACGAAAAGACGATCACAGAGATGAAAGGAAAGATGATCGTAGAGAGGATCGCAAAGAGAACAGACGTGATGAGAGATTAGATAAGAGAGGTTCTGATTACAGACAAGGTGGAAAGTCTCCTGTCAGATCTTACAGAAGAAATGATTCTCCCAACAGAGGAAATTCTGGAGATTCAAGGGTTTGCTACAACTGTGAGGAACCAGGTCACTACAGTGCTGACTGCCCCGACCTGACTCCCAAGGAGAGAGAAGAAAAGCGGAACAGAAGAGAACAAAGGTTCTGACACAGAAAAGTAATGGTTACCGACACATCCGACATCGATGATTCTTATCTGCCTTCAGATGACTCAGGCTACTCATCTGTTGAAGATTTATGTCTGATTACCACAACTGATGATGTCGATGATATGAACTTCTCATCTGATGACGACATCTGTCTTATGGCCAGAGATGCAGATCAATCTGAGGTAATCTCTAAACCTTCTGTGGTTTCCTGTTCTACACCTGTTGTGCTGAGCACATCTGCTGGGGAGATTAACCTGCAAGTCTACAATGACCAGTTGTTTGATGATCTCTCTTATGCAATAGATACTTATACACATGTGGAAGTTGAGAACGATAACCTAAGGGCTGAGAACGTCCGGCTTGTCAAGGAAATTGAGGCAAGTAAAGCAGCTGAACAAAAATCAGCTGAAATTGTTCAGAAGATGACTACAGAACTGGAGTTTCTGAAAGTCAGTACTACTGATCAGGGAAAGCTGATTAAGGAACAGTTGGCTCTCAATCAAAAACAAGCTGGAGAAATCAAAGTCCTTCAGGCTAAGTTTGATGAACTCTTCCGAATGCATGAGAATCTGAAAGCTATTGAGGACAGTTTGCGTAAGAAAATAGAGGTTTTTACGAAATCATCTAAGACTGTTCAAGATCTGAACAACTATTTTCGTACGCCAACTGATAAGAAGGAAATTGGGTATGAGAACCCTTCTGGATCCTAAAAAGTCTCGTCTGGTTCACATCAGAAAAGTGTAACCAAACAAGTTTCTGATCAAGATACACAAAATGCCAAATCTGTATCAAATAAGGGAAAAGGATCAGCTGACCAGGCAAGGCGAGTGCCGGATCAGAAAGGGAACAAAAATGGACCCCAGCTGATCAGACATCAGTCGAGGAATCAACAGAAGAATCCTGTTCTTCTGAAGAGACCTCAGCCAAATCAGCAAAGTAGACCTCAGTCTGGACCATCTCGCGAGAGACAGTCTAAGCTGAAGTCGACTCAGTCCAAGCTGCCTAACAAGTAAGCTAAGGGTAAACTACTAAGACCACCTATGCGAAAAAAAGATATGAATCTTTTAATGGTAGCAGTCGTACCTACCCTTACAATCAGAAACCTAAGGCTGCTGCACCTGAGCCCCACTGGATCAAAAGAAGACAAATTTCAATGAAAAATCCCAAGTCTTCTGATTCATCCAAGGCTCACACAAATAATCATACTGACTTGATTGCATATGAAGAAACGTATGATTATGTAGATGTTTATGGGAGACAAATCAAGCCCTCTGTTTTCAACAAAGGTGCCAGATTTGTTTGGATCCCGAAAGGTACTTCTAACCCCCCAGGACCCGATTCTACTGGGGTACCTAAGATCTGACTTGTTCGCAGGTTCGAGTGGGACTAGCCAATAAAGGAGGTGTACAAGAAACTATCTGGTACATAGATAGTGGATGCTCAAGGCACATGACTGGAAGTCAACATCTCCTCAACAATTACATTGAAAAACCAGGCCCACGAGTTCTTTTTGGTGACGACAACTTTGGTTTTACCAGAGGTGTTGGAACCTTAGTGAATGATGATGTACATGTTATAGGTGTTTCATACGTTGATGGCTTAAGGCACACCTGTTATCTGTATCACAATTCTGCGACAATGGATTTAGTGTTGAGTTCTCATCAGATAGATGCACAATCAGAAATCGAGTCACTCAACAAATCCTGCTAACTGGCTCCAGAAATACATGCTTGATTGTTAATAGTACCAAAAGCACCAGTTGGCTCTGACACAAGAGAATGAGCCATCTGAACTTTAAAACTCTTAACAAGATAGCAAGGATGTCCTTGGTTGAAGGTCTCCCGAATGAAGTTTTCTCCAAGGACCAAACATGTGCCACATGTCAGAAGGGAAAGCAAGTCAAGGCTTCATTCAAAGGGATTCCTTCTCCTCCATCCAGCAGAGTATTGCAACTGCTCCATATGGATTTGTTTGGACCAGTTACGCCTCTTAGTTTCAGTGGACGCAAATACACTCTGGTGGTTGTGGATGATTACTCCAAGTTCACCTGGGTTGTATTCTTGTATAAGAAGAATGAAACTTCAACAAAGCTACCTGAACTTCTCAAGAAGATTCAGAATGAAAAGGGTCTCAGCATAGTGAAAATCAGATCAGATAAAGGTACAAAATTCTTGAACCAGTCTATATCTTATTTTTGCTCTGAGTTTGGTATACTGCATGAGACATCAGCTGCCAGAACACCACAACAAAATGGCGTAGCAGAAAGGAGAAATAAAACACTTAAAGAAGCTACACGCACCATGTTAGCTGAGCATGCAACACAAAATCGTTTCTGGGCAGAAGCAATCAACACTGCATGTCACACGCAGAACAGATGTTCTCTGACTAAGATTCACTTCAAAACACCCTATGAACTGTGGAAGGGCAGAAAACCTTGTGTTTCCTACTTTCATGTGTTCGGGTGCAAGTGTTTCATACACAATAATGGGAAGAGTCAGTTGAGAACCTTCGATGCCAAGTCAGATGAGGGTATATTCTTAGGATATTCCTCAACCAGCAAAACATTTAGGGTTTTCAACAAACAAACCCTAATTGTGGAAGAAACACCTCATGTGGTCTTTGATGAGTCAACATCTGATCAGGAGAAATCTGCCCCAGAACAAGATGCACCTGTCAGACCATAATCACTAAAAATAGATCAGTTGAGGCTCAAAGAAAAGGATCCAAAATACGTCACTGTATACATTCCTAACTTTGACCTTGATGATTCACCAGGTCAGTCAGACCCTAAGGTACGTACAACTGTCAGTGAAGAAGCTGGTACAGCTGAGACAGTAACAACTGAACCATCTGGTTCATGGGGAACACCTGATGTTCCGGCGGACAGACATCGGCATATGATGAGTCCAACATCAGCTTAGCTATGTCCATGCCAAGTGGATCCTACTCAAGTACCTCTCCCAGTCTCTAGTGATGAATCTTTATCAAAAGAGGATGATGTTCTCCAAACTGATGATAATCAGGAAAAAAGGACCTGGATAACCAGTCATCCAACTGACCTGATCATCGGAGACCCATCTGATAGAGTCAAAACAAGACATCAGATTGGTGAAAGTTCAATGTACTGTTGTTATCTGTCTTTGAAGGAACCACTCATAGTTGAAGAAGCTCTTCAAGATGCAAGCTGGATTCTAGCCATGCAAGAAGAACTTGAGCAGTTTGAAAGGAATCAAGTTTGGGAACTTGTAGATAGACCAACTCATCAAGATGTGATTGGTACTAAGTGGGTTTTCAAGAACAAGAAGGATGAGCACAATGTGATAACCAGAAATAAGGCAAAACTTGTTGCTAAGGGATATTCACAATCAGAAGGGATTGATTATGATGAAACCTTTGCACCAGTTGCTCGCCTGGAAGCCATTCGGTTGTTTCTGGTCTATGCCGCTCATAGGGGATTCACTGTGTATCAAATGGATGTAAAGAGTGCATTCTTAAACGGGGTACTAGCTGAGAAAGTTTATGTTGAACAACCTCCTGTCTTTGAAATGAGCAACCAAGTGTACCGATTAACAAAAGCTCTTTATGGACTGAAACAGGCTCCCAGAGCATGGTATGATACATTGTCCCAGTTCTTGATAGAAAATGGTTTCACCAAGGGATTGATTGATAGGACCTTGTTTAGAATTGAAGACGGAGAAGATATTCTGATGGTTCAGATCTATGTGGACGACATAATCTTTGGTTCTCCCAATCAGAAACTATGCGAGAAATTCAGTAAACTGATGCAACGGAAATTTGAGATGTCCATGATGGGTCAGATGAGCTACTTTCTAGGTCTTCAAGTCAAACAAGCTCATACTGGGATCTTCATCTGCTAGGCGAAGTATATAAGGAATCTGTTGTCTAAATATGGACTTCAGAATAGCAAGGAAGTCAGGATTCCAATGATGACTTCATTTAAGATGGATCCAGATGAAGGTGGTAAGAAAACGAATCAGAAAGAGTATAGGGCTTTGATTGGATCTCTACTATAGCTTACTTCCAGTAGACCAGATATAACCTTCGCAGTAGGTGTATGTGCCAGATTTTAAGCAAATCCTAAGCAAAGCCACCTGGAAGCAACTAAGCGGATTCTTAAGTATCTGAAGGGTACTGTACACCTTGGTTTATGGTATCCAGTAGATGATAATCTAGAGCTTAGTGGGTACTCTGATTCTGATTATGGAGGTTGTAGGATTGACAGAAAATCAACCTCAGGTACCTGTCAGTTTTTGATAAGCAAGCTGGTCTCTTGGTTCTCAAAGAAGCAGACATCTGTTGCCATATCTACTTTTGAAGCAGAATATATGGCCGCAGGAAGCTGTTGCTCCCAACTGCTCTGGCTCTGTCAGCAGCTGAGGGATTATAACATTGTAGCTACGAATGTGCCTATTTTCTGTGACAGTAATAGTGCGATTGCTATCACTCAGAATCCAGTTCTGCACACGAGGTGCAAGCATGTGGACATCAGACACCATTTTATCAGAGACCATGCAGAAAAGAAGAACATCAGAGTGGAAAAGATCCATATTGATAAACAAAGAGCAGACATCTTAACCAAGCCTCTAGCTGAAGTCAGATTCAGAGAGCTATGCAATGAGCTAGGACTACTGGACTTAAGAGAAGAAGCACCAGATTACTTTGGTGGACTAATCTCCAACACCAGTTGGTTAAGAAACTGACCAGGGAAGAGGGTCAGATGAAGGGGGAACTTCATCTGATCAGGAAAGATCAGTTGGGAACTGATTAGAGAGGAATGTCAGTTGAAGGGGGAACTCCAACTAACTAAGGGTGTTAGATCAGAAGGAACCTGATCTGAGGGATAAAACATTGTTGGGAAAATCAGAGAACTCAGAACAGATCGAGTGGTAACTGATTGATTACGATATCAATCAGTCAGATATGTTTTCTGATTTTCAATTATCTGCTTTGCCTTACCTGATTTATACTGTCTGTGTTTATCAGTTTAAAATATTATAATTACTGTTCGCTTACCTTTATGACGCATGCCCTGCAAAACATTAAATGCGGACGTGGGGAATATGTATTTAATGATATTTATTGCACTTTTCGAGTCAAAAAATACAAGCGGGTACTTTTTCTCAACCGCATGATTAAAACACTTTACGATCGCTTAATCTCAACCGTTGATTTCAAAACACGGATACTCAAGTATTTATGGGAAGTTGTGTAAAAATGTTTTCCCTCGCATTATATATAACCCTAATTTAGGTTCCAGAAAACCTTTACACTTCTAAATTTTACCAAATCCTTTGAGAGAAAATTCTTCTGTGTACAAAATTTTAAACTCTCAATCAATTGATTCAACCTTCACATTTTCAAATCTTCGAATCAATACTTGGTAAATTTTCTGAATGTGTTCTTGCTAAATATACTCTTGGTTTCACTGTTTGTCAAAATTACTTATTTATGGTTACTGTTGGTCCCGGTGCAAACGAGTCTTACACGTGTATGGGGGGGGGAATACACGTGTTCAGTGTTTTTAAAACTTTTTTTCATCGAGGTCACTTGGGTCGATAATCCTCAAGATTAGGTTTCGAGAAGCACAGATCGCCTCGAGTCAAAGTCTCATCGAGATAGTGATCCCGAAGTCGCTTTTCAGATACCTTTCGATAATCCCAATCGAGTCCCGAGTGTCAGAGATCCCGAGTTGCTTGGATCGGATAACTAACTCATCAATCCTCGTAAGAGAGTTCAGCTTTTGGTAACTATCTGTTTCTAATTTACTCGATCGTCTTGGAATGGTTGGCCCTTTAGTTTATACTCGTTTTAAGCTTTGCTGAAAAACTTCCCTTTATGAAATAGTGATTAAGTTGTGATTCACTTATGCAACTTCAGTGGATTGATTCCAACTGAATATCAGTGAAAAGTATGCTTTCAAAATCAAGTCAATGCAATAAAGTTAACACGGATAAGGAAAGCAATAAAGAACACAACAATTATAGTGGTTCGGAGACTCAAGCTCCTACGCCCACTCTCCCGACTCTTGAGAGAAATTCACTAATCACTTCGAGCTTTTCGACTACCTCGTAGTTTACTTTACTCAACTCGCCCTCGAAGTTTTTCGACTACTCCACGTAGTTTACTTACTCAACCCGACCTTGAGTTTTTCGACTACCTCCGTAGTTTACTTACTCAAAAACACAAACAAGCTTTCAGACTACCCCCAGAGCTTACTAACTTCTCCTCTAGAGTTTTTTGACTACTCCGCGTAGTTTACTAACTCTTTACAACTCTTCTCACCAACAAACACACTCCAACTACCTTCTCAAGGGTTTGGGGTTTCTCGGTTGGTTTCCAACTAGGATGAGATATCCTTTACAATGAAGCACAATGCAAAGGGTTAGGATATCTCGACTAAGCTTTGGATAATTCTTATCAAGCTAGACTTAGTATAGTGAGCTCTCTTCAATATAGAAGCACTTGGGAAATTCTAAGTTTTTTCGAGTGCTTTAACTTTTGCAAGAATAAGTTTGAGCTCTTGAGTTGCGTAATAAATTTCCGTAACCTTACAATGTAGAGGGTCACCAGTATTTATAGGCATACACCAAGGTCACTCTTGAAAACTATCCGTTGGAGAGATAGCTTCGTGAGTTTCCTCTTAAGGTGTGTGAGAAACGGCTATATTTAGGGTTTGAAACTCCCTAACACGTTTTAGGCAATAGCCTTTCATGTAGCCGGTCTTCACTTTTTTTTGCAGTCTGGAACTTTTGTACATCCGACATCTTTTTTTCACCGTCCATCGTCGAAGGTCAAGATGGTACGATGTTGTCTTCCTCTTTTTGACTTTTTTGTCTCGATTAAAGGTAGACACCTTCAACGGCTATTTTGTTTACAAACTCTGAGTTTGATATAACCTTAACAACACTTCTGACTTAGTTCCTTTTGTCTGCATTTGAATGTCTTGGCAAATATCTATTTTCTAAGGAATCGCGATCTTCTTAGTATTGCATTCTTCGGATAGATATATTCAGTGCCTCGGATCATTCGAGTTCATATCGAGCATTGAAGACATTCTTGAAGTCTTGATTAATTCATCGTGCCTTCAATATTCTTGATCTTGATTCTCGATCTTGATCTTGCGTCTTGAGTCTTTCGAGTCTTGAGGTCTTGAGTCTTTCGAAGTCTTACGAGTCTTTATAGTTTATACTGACTGATATACTGAGTCTTCGTGCTTAAGTCTTGATTCCTCAAGATCCTCATCGAAGTCTTGATATCTCGATTTCAATCGAAGTCTTCGGATACTTCCGGATTTCATATGAAACTTGTTTCTTGTAAACATACTGAGTTCTTTAGAGTCTTCAGAAACATATCTGTACCTCTCCTTCATCCGCAAGGTTAATCCAGCCCTGTAGATACGTTGGATAGAAGGTTAGGAGATATTCAATGAATGCTTCATTCTGATCTGAGCTTTCCCCTCTCCATTCACTGAGAACATCATAATTGAACCAGAAGGTTCTCTTGACTTCTTCCCACATATCGTTGAGTTTGATAGGCATCCATTTATCAACGTGGGGCCACTTTAGTGTTTTTGATGTCCCTTTCCTCTTGCTCGCAAACTTCCTGAATTCACTCTTCGCTTCTGCTCTTCGTCTATCTTCTTTCTGATCACAGACGCTCCTGAGACCGAAGCAGCAGCTTTATTAGCTTGTTCTATTTGGAGTGTGTTCAGAGCATCTCTCGTGTTGAAGACTTTCTTCTGAGGTTGAGACTCAGATTCTTCCGTTTCTTCATCATCCAAAATCAGCTTTCTCTGGATTGGCTTAGAAGCCTTTGCACGCTTGCTTTCAGATTGAACACCGCCCAAGGCTTTCCTCTTCATAGGCATTTCAGCAGCAGCCTGGCTTGTTCCAACCTTTGCTCTAGCACTCAGTTTCTCTCTTGCAACATCAAGCATGGTTTGCTTAGAAACTCGAGTGTAGATTGGCTTCTCCACCTGAGCGAACTTTAACTTCTCAGTAGCTTCGACTTCTTTTAAGGCTTTGGCTAGATTATACATTTCAGCATCTTTCTGAGCCTTCTTCTCCAAAGTATGTGCCATGAACTTCCTGAGGTCTTCACCTTCCTTTTCCCCCTTCTTGGCACCGTAATTTGGAAGAAGTCTGGAGAGTGCTGTGTCCATGTGATATTTCTCTTTGCTCACACAGCGGATCTCTCCTGCTAACTGATCTTGTTCAGCTTCCATCCTCCTGATGTGGTTCTTAGTCACAAAAACTTCTTTAGATAAGTGGGCAAACTGGCCAGAGAGTGCTTCTTTGAACATCTCTGTCATCTTGGTCATGAGTACAGAGCTCATTTCCTCAACAGCAGACTTGATTAGCACCTCATTCTTCTCTCGCCAATTTCACCTCTAGGAATCGTCTTTTTAACTCTCCAAAAGTGTTTCGCTTTTTTGCAAGGGTTCTATAAAGACTTAACTCGACCTTGACTCCTCCGAATTTTCTCATTCAACTTTTTCTTCCATGGAGGTCATCCGGGTGGTCGAGTGTTTGGATTAGCACTAGCTCAACCTGAAGAGTGACTAAGACTTTCCATCTTTTGAGCTTGGTTGGCCAAAGTCTCTTCCATCCGAGCAATTTTGATCATCATTGGCTCAACCTTCTCAAGTTTCTCCATCAAGGGGAGTGAGATCAATCTTTCCTACATTACTGCCAGCTTTAAATTTCGCTTTCTCCTCTCACCCGGGAAAGCCAACTTCTTTCTGAACCAGCTCATCAAAATCGGAGTTTTTCATCCCGAGCTTTGTCCTCCGAACCCCGAGAAGTCGATCGAAGGGCATCTCCTCATTCCACCATGAACGGTCTTCCCCTCCGAATGCAAAAGAATATCAAGCATCTCGGGGAAGAGTTTGATTGAGGATGAACACGGTTGTCCTTAATCGAGGAAGAAAACATCTTGCGGATCGTTAAAAGGTATGAGCTAAGCTTCGGGGTAGCAAATCTTTGATCAAGAATGGACCATTCCCCTTAAACGCCTATGGTGATAAAGATTGCTCCTCCCACTTCTTCCCCTTCTCCTTTTCTTCCATCTCGGGCTCTGCAAGTGCGGTTCGGTTGAAGCATCGGTGAGGATTAGCGAGAACAAAGCGATAGATCCGTTTTCAGAGCTCATCAAGAATATTTACGCTCCCGAGCCTCCATGCGAAAAGGATATGACAAGATCGAAGTTTGTGCGGTCGGGTCCTCGGTTGCATCGAGTGGGTTACGAGGCGGTTTAGATGATCCCCAACTAAACCTAACCCTCGTCGAGCATATCCTCGATTTGAGTCGAGTTGGCTCGTCATTGGTGATGATAACTTCGTTATACCAGCGGTTCGAGCTTTGCATCATCTTGGATCGACTCGAGCTGGCTCTTAACCTCTTCGCTCGAGCCTCGCGACATCCGAGGTAGGCATCCGAGGTCCGAGCTCCTTTAAAATTTCTGAGAAATTTTATCCGAAAGCGATGTCTCGAGCACCTCAGAGAAGACACCGCCTCCTCGGCCTCCGATCGATCTGGTCCTAGAGATAACCTGAGCCAACACTTGCGATGGTGAACTCTGAGCGGTTTGGCCCTAAGGTTGAATCTCTTCAGAATCACTTCCATCTTCATCGGTGAGAACCACCAATCTTTTACGTTTTGGAGCAAGATCCTTCCGTTTCAACATCTTTGCTCCTCGCCCATCTTTGCCTCCAACAAAACCTTCCCCGGGTTTGTTGGGTCTTTTTCGGCCAGCCGCTTGAGAAGGTGATTCTACCTTCTTTTTCTCTTCCCCGATGGCCTGCTTCTTTGCAACAATGGGCTTAAAGAGAATTTTGGACTTAGGGAATGGGGTCGAATTGGCGAAGATATCCTCCTCCTCTCTGCACATCTCCAAAATATAAGCAATTTTGGTGGCATGGTGGATCTTGCCTTTTATTGAGATCGCCCGTCAACCTTCTTTTCAAAACTTTTGGTTCGCTCACTCACCGTCTGAATCAAAAATTTCAGCCAGTTGAAGTCGGTGGTGGGTGAGGCCTCTATCGCCGCCATCAGTCTGAGCTTCGGGGTACTGATCTGCTCAAAACTCCCCGCAAGACTCATGATGTTCTTGCTCACAATATCCATCAAAACACGATATTGTGGCTTCAAGTGCCTCTTATGCAATGTAAGCCTCAAATTCTGATTGATTCTCAATCCTATCTAAGTACTCCTGCTCTCTACCCGACATATACATCGTAGGATCCTCTCCTCTATCACGGAGCTCAAAAACATCATTCAGATTTTTTGGAACTACATACAGATCCCTCTCAAAATCGATGTATTTGCACGACTGCTCTAAATGTGATACAGTTATCTTAGAATGCATACAGTCCTCTTCATCTATTTTCAAGTTATAGATGAATTCGATTACCTCTTTCGTAAACTCCTGGTCTGGTCGGCTTGCGACTAGTTGGGTGAGTTTAGCCAGTCGAATCATATGCAGAGCCTCCTCTTCTGGCTTTGAGTTGGTTGTGCTTTCGAGTGAGACAACGAACTCGTACCACGGCTTGTTGGTTTCGGCTAATCTCTCGAATAATGTTGGGGCCATTTTAGAGATTGATTGAAGAAATGAAGCTTTAGGGTTTGGGAATTTATGGGCAAAGGGGATTTTTATTTGCAGAGGATTTGGGAACGAAGGGTTTGATAAAATTTTGGTTTGAAAGGCTTCTTAGGGTATATATAGCTTCAAGATCGTGGGTATTCGCGTTGGTTAGGTGAAAAATAACGGTTGAGATTAATCTCCGATTAATTAATATATTATCTGAACCGACGATCTCAAAAAGTAAGCCATGAAATATCCTCATTGGTCATTAATGTAGCGGAGGAGAGCATTAAATGATCGTTGACCTTCTTCGAATTTAAAACGATCCCAGTAATCCCAAAAAAATATTCCTCGGTGTTTTGTATTTATTTGAATGATTCACGAGCTTCACTTAAGCAATAAATGAGTCGCATGAGTTATTACTTCTTGAGGACTAATTTCCTCTATCGGTCTTCTTGAAAGTAATCGACCTTGATAAAATGTTAGTATAATCTCGAAGTAATTGAATTGGTTCAAGATTATGCATCGAAATCTTGACCTTGAAGAATCTGAGTTTCCCGAGACTCGATCAAAGATTTCCATTTTATCCTAAGCTTCTCGGTAGAATTGCGAGAAAACTTCTAAGAATTTGCATCGATCCGAAAATCTTCAATTTTTTGATTTTACTCTATACACCGGTTCTAACATCTCTAATTCAACCGAAAGTTCACGAAATCTTGATTTAGCCAAAGGTTTAGTAAAGATATACTCTTTGCTTATCAGTATGAATTTTCTCCATCCTTATGTCCTTTTTCTCGACATGATCTCTGATGAAGTGATGTCTGATATCCACATGCTTGCATCTGGTGTGCAATACCGGATTTTGTGAAATAGCAATGGCACTATTATTGTCACAAAATATTGGTACTTCATTGGCTTCAACTTTATAATCCCTTAATTGTTGTGCGAACCAAAGAATCGAGCACGGCAGAGCTTCCTGCGACCATGTATTCAAATTTTCAATCCAAGATCTTTGGTTGCTATCGAGGTCATTTCTTCGAAAAACCAAGATATCGACTTACTTCCTAAAAATTGACAAGTTCTGAAGTGGGCTTTACATTGATTCACGAACCTCCATAATCAGCATCTGAGTAACCAGTTAATTCAAGGTTATCATCAGCTGGATACCACAATCCTCTATTCACTGTGCCTTTAAGATACTTCAGTATCTTTTTGGCAGCCTCCATGTGACTAGAATTAGGATTAGCTTGGTATCTTGCACATATCCCAACAAAGAAATGTTATATCCGCCTACTTGTCGTGAGATAGAGCAATGATCCAATGATTCCTCTATAATCGTATGCTTCGACGGATTTGCCTTGTAATCGAGGATCCATCTTGTAGTTAGTATTCATGGGAATCCTAACTGTATTGCAATTCTGTACACCATATTTGGCAATCAGATCTCTGGTGTACTTTGCCTGGTTGATGAATATTCCTTCCTTTGATTGTTTCACTTAAAGACCTAGAAAGAAATTCATCTCTCCCATCATGGACATCTCAAACTTGCCTTTCATCAGTGTTGCAAACTTTTCACACAGCTGATGGTTTGGAGATCCAAAAATGATGTCATCAACATATATCTGAACTAGTAAGATATCTTCCCCATCCTCTATCCTGAACAGAGTTCTATCAACAGTTCCTTTGACAAAACCATGGTCAGTAAGAAACTGAGAAAGAGTATCATACCATGCTCTGGGTGCTTGCTTGAGACCATAGAAAGCTTTTCTAAGCCTGTAAACATGGTCATTCTGTTTGAAACCAGGAGGTTGTTCCACATAAACCTCTTCTTTAAGCACACCGTTCAGAAATGCACTTTTCACATCCATTTGATAGATCGTGAACTTCATGTGGGCAAGATATGCAAGAAATAATCGATGGCTTTCTAGTCTTTTGCAACAGTAAAAGGTTTCATCATAATCCAAGCCTTCTTCTTGGGAATAACCTTGTGCAACTAGCCTTGCCTTGTTTCTTACAATGTTGTTGTTTTCATCTCTTTTATTCTTGAAAACCCACTTGGTTCCAATGACATTGTGCCTTTTCGGTCTATCTACCGGCTCCCATACTTCATTCCTTGAGAATTGATTCAAATTTCATCTTGCATAGCAAAGAATCCAATGAGAATCTTGTAGAGCTTCACCAATCTCAAAGAGTTCTTTCTCCGATAGGGGAAAAAAGCAGAATAGTGCACTCTCACCATGGAACCTTTTTTGTTTTAACACCTTGAGTTAGATCACCCACAATCGACTTGTAGGATGACTATCTAACCATTTCCTTCTTGATGTTCCCCTTCAATAGTATCCTCAACATTTGAAATTTTAGGTTCGATTAAATCAAGAAACTTCGGGAACATGAGAAAAAGGAGAAAGGGAATCATCTTCCTCAGGGGAAATTCTATTCAGAACATTGTCAGAGACATTTGTTCCCCTTTGGTTGATAGATTCAGAATTTGCCTCAGCTGTGACCACATCTTCATTGGCATCACATACCGAAGTTTGGGCGGTGTCTGCTTGATTGGTCACCTTTGGAGTGTTGGTTTTCCGAGTCTCACCATCCCGAGTTCCATCCCCGAACTTCTTTATTCGAGTCCGAGTCACCCAATCATAGGATGTGACCGACTTCTTCTTTTTAGGTTCAAATGGATGATTTATCTTTTCCTGTTTTCGGGCTTAATCTGGTGATCCTATTAGTCGGTTCATCTCGCATCATGTTCTGTTTCTTCCTAACACAAGTAGATTCATCAAAAACAACATGAGGTGTTTCCTCCACAATAAGAGTCCCACATTTGTAAACTCTCGAAAGCTTTTTTATCGACTTGAGAATATCCTAAGAATATTCCTTCATCATCTTTACTATCAAATGTTTTCAACTGATCTTTACCATTATTGTGTATGAAACACTTGCAACCAAACACACGAAAGAAAGAAACAAGAGGCTTCCTTTCATTCCAAAGCTCATAGGGTGTTTTGCCTTGACTCTTGGTTAGCATGGATGCGCTCTCGAGAGTAGCATGGGTGTTGATGACTTTAGACCAAAATCTTTTAGGAATATTAGCGATGTTTCAACTATCATTGTCCTTGCAGCGAACTTCTTTCGAGTTCATTTCCTTCTTCAAAGAACACCATTTTGTTGAGGGGTCCTTGTACTCGATGTTTCATTGGAATTTCTTTTTTACGCACAATAATCGATATGATATGATTTATAAACTTCGGTTCCTTTGTCGGATCGATTTTGACCACACGATTTTTCTCAAATCGAGCCTTTTTAGTAACTCTGGCAACTTTATCTCGAGTCTCTTTCTTCGAAAAGTAAGAATATGACCTAAGTATATCTTGAGTAGTCATCAACTACTACCAATGTGTATTTCAAACCATTAGTGCTTTACTTATGGTGTTATAGGACAAAAAAAAGTTCCATATATGCAAAGAATCAAGTGTTACATTAGTAGAAACCTCTACTTTGCTTTTAAATGATGCTTTTACTTGTTTTCCTTTTCGCACGATCACAAATATGTTCCATTGAACACTTCATTAGGCAACCCTCTCACAAGAGATAATCTTGCAAGCTTGTTCGGGGTTTTTGAAATTTAGGTGATTCATTCTTTTATGCCATAACCAATCGGGTATCTGTGGTAACTTTTAGCAACTAAACATGTATCTTTAGGAGTTGAACTCCAATAAAAGAAGATACACATTCCTTTTCTTGTACCGGTCATTAATACTTTTATGTGATGTATCATCTTTCACAAAAACATAAGTTCTTAGAGAACTCAACATTAAAACCCTTATCACATAATTGGCTAATTGAAAGCAAGTTATGCTTCAATCCGGATACATATGAAACACCATGGATATGAATCGAGTCGATTTCCAAAGTTCCATATCCTTGACCATCCCTTGGAGTTATCTCCAAAAGTGATCTGTGGGCCTCTTTGTTCAACATAGTCACCGAGTATCTTCTTGTATCTGTCATATGTCTTGAACATCCACCGTCAAGATACCATATATCGAGAGCTTTTTTCATCTCTTCTCATCGATTGCCATGTGATCTTTAGTCGATTCAAAGGCCCTTGTTTTCTCCCTAAAAAACAGATCAATTCTTAGGTACCCGGTTTGTGTAGGGTCCCGCAAGGTTAGATGTACCTTTCGGAATCCAAATCGCCTCGACAACTCTAATCACTTTAGAGTGGCTAATTTGTCTTCCATAAACATTAACATATACATCCACTACTCTGGGTGCCTTAGCGGTTTCAGATATATGTGCTAGCTTTAGCATGAACATGGGCTTTTGAATTCTTCTTTGGTTCAGCCTTCGCTCAGATGCTTAGGCTTTTGTGCGGCCGGGTCTAAATCTTTGATGATTTCGGGTTTGAGATAACCTTTACCCTTAGGCAAGTGGGGTTCAGGTTATGCTCTTTGAAATCTGGTCTTTCAAAGATACCATCTTGAGGACTTGGTCTCTTCCGGTTGAGAATGTCTCTGGAACCGAGTGTTTCTCATCCGAGGATTCCTCTCGATGGTTGATGTGGAGCCTTTCAGTTTGCATTCTTAGCCCGAGGCTTTGAAGTACTTGCTCGAAACTTTCTTAATCGGCCGCTTTCGGGTTTTCTAGCCTTTACACGAGGTTTGGGCTTTCTAACCCGATCATTCAGATTTTTTACCGAGACCATAGGTCCTTTTCCCTTGTCTACAACCTTGGGCATTACTTGAGTTTGAAGTGTAGGTGCAGCATGGTTTTACAAAGATAGTCTTCTTGCTACTTGATGCAAAGATTCAGATGACCTTGTGAGGTTCCCCCTGGAATGTATCCCAATCTAGTTTTTATAGTGGCGGATCTCTGGTAACTCCGAATTTCATCTATTACATTAGATGTTTTATTCAATAGAGTTAACTTCTTTTCGCGGTGTTAATAGGCACTATCCTCACAGATTCTGTAGAGTTTCATGCTTCTCGAGAGAGGTCATTGAACTTAGTCCGATTAATTTTGAATCTCTCAGGTGGATTTCTCTAGCTTTTCGATTAGGGGACATTATCAACTTCTCTTTCTCTAAGAGTTGTACTTTCAAAACATAACATCCAGTTCATCAAGAGCTCCCATTAATTTAGAAGTGATTTTGATTATTGCTAAAGAGTCTTTCCATTTTAGATTTTCAAAAGTGGAACTTTTTTCGGTTCCTTTATTACGCTCTTGAGTTTCATTTAGCGGTTCTTGTAAAAACAAAGATAGTCCTTCATCAGATTCTCAAAAGAATCCATCGGTCAAAATGATTTATGTGGAACTTGAAAACTCTTGTGCTAGTGTAGGAGCAACAACAGAGAAAGAAGAGTTTACCTCCTCAATGGCCATCAGACAGATGTCATCACTTTCATTGTCTGAGAATATCTCATCTGAAGAGCTAGATCCCTCCTCGTAATGTTCTTCTTCTTCGCAACCATGGCCTTTTTGCTTGAGAACTTCTGGTCTCTTTTTAACTTGCTTTCTCTTCTTCTCTCCTTAGGACTCAAATATGGACAATCATCTTGGAATCGAAGTGACCTTTTCTTCCGACAATTATAGCATCTATTGGTATCATCATCGATCATTTTTCTTCTTTGGACTTGAAGTCTTTCCTCTTGGATGAAGATCCTTGACTTTTAAGATAGTCCTTCTTCTTCTCGGTTGATCCGTCCTCGGGTTTCTTCTGGTACATTGTGGTTCTGTAATAGCTTTTGTATTTTCCAAATCTACTATTAAGTCTGTCAAACCTCCTTGTCGGTGCTAGCTTTTCCTCAAGCTCATCTGATTTTTTGGCATGGGGGTTCTCAGACTCTCTAGTTTTACAAGTTTTGTCTTTGGCTTTTTAAAGCCACATTCTTACTAGATGATGAATCATCTTTCTTTGTCGACCTTTTTGGATTTCTTATCAATTACAAATTCATAGGCCTTCAAATTTCGGAGAGAAGACTTGTTGGTATGACATTGAATTAATGGTCTTGGTGTTTTCAATCACCTTCGCATGAATATCCCATTTCTTAGAAAGACCTCTAAGAATTTTCACTGCAACTTCTCTTTGTGGATATTTCTTTCCAAGTGCATTTAGATCATTCATGATGCTAGTGAATCGACTTCCAATTTGTCTATTGATTCACCATCATCCATTTCAAAACCTGTCAAACTTTCCAATTGCCCTTTGAAAGTTTGTTTTTTTTTATATGATCGTGCCTTGGCACATTACAACTAGTGTATCCCAAATCTCTTTAGCAAAGATTACGGTGAGAGATCATTCCCATCACACCATCATCAATTGTCTTTGTATAGTGTGTCTTTTTGCAATGTAGTCTAGATTGACTATCTTTTCTCTCCTCAGAGTCGGGTTGGTCATCGGACTTAGGAAATTCTCGCTCTCTAGGATCAATTCTCTCATCTTCATTCCTCCTGGGATTCACCACAGTAAATTGGAATGGTCCTTGAGAGACCACTCTCCACATACGCTCATGTTTGGAATATAGATGAGCCTGCATTCTCAGTCTCCGTAGATCATAGTTCTCCACTGAGAACATGGGAAGTTTTTTAGAAGACATATGACCTATATTCAGGTTTTAGTTTATCCTATTACAAGATTGGTTGTCTCCCAACAATTTCTAAAAACAGAGAAACTCCTAACAATTTAAATCATTCAGTAATTTCTTCAGTAATGAATCTCTTTAAGTAGTTCATTACTAAATACTTAAACAATTTCCCCATATTCAGATAATTTCTCTTTATCAACATACAATCAGT
Source organism: Stenogyne calaminthoides (assembly GCA_037126765.1). Classification (NCBI taxonomy): domain Eukaryota; kingdom Viridiplantae; phylum Streptophyta; class Magnoliopsida; order Lamiales; family Lamiaceae; genus Stenogyne; species Stenogyne calaminthoides. Next base: position 15,487,997 of record JBBCBC010000026.1, on the reverse strand, counting down.
TCAGAGACATTCATTCAGCATATCAAAATAAGATACATGTAAATAAGATAATGAGATATTATCTTGTGAGCATAATGATAAATCTTCATTGATGATAGGTATACCATTACAGATTACAATGAGTTTATCAACAAAATCAAAAAGACAAAAATTTAAAGATTACAGAATCTTACGAGTCTTGATCTTGATCTTGATTTTGGCTCTTGGTCTTCACGCTCTTGGTTTGCTTCATTCTCAACTTCATCAGCGGGCACCTCCAGGTCGAACATTCCAAAAAATCTCTTCTTCAGCTCATTTCTCTCCTTGATAATGTCCGGATTTGTTTCCTGTTAAACCCAATGACCAAAGATCTTGAGCAATTTCTTGAGTAATGGCCTTTTCATTCACCAAGCCATTACCAAGTCTTGGGGGAGGATAGGAATATGGACCAGGGGCTACTATCTGTACCTCTCCTTTATCCGCAAGGTTAATCCAGCCCTGTAGATACTTTGGATAGAAGGTTAGGAGATATTCAATGAATGCTTCATTCTGATCTGAGCTTTCCCCTCTCCATTCCCTGAGAACATCATAATTGAACCAGAAGGTTCTCTTGACTTCTTCCCACATATCGTTGAGTTTGATAGGCATCCTTTTATCAACGTGGGGCCACTTTAGTGCTTTTGATGTCCCTTTCCTCTTGCTCGCAAACTTCCTGAATTCACTCCTTCGCTTCTGCTCTTCGTCTATCTTCTTTCTGATCACAGACGCTCCTGAGACCGAAGCAGCAGCTTTCTTAGCTTGTTCTATTTGGAGTGTCTTCAGAGCATCTCTCGTGTTGAAGACTTTCTTCTGAGGTTGAGACTCAGATTCTTCCGTTTCTTCATCATCCAGAATCAGCTTTCTCTGGATTGGCTTAGAAGCCTTTGCACGCTTGCTTTCAGATTGAACACCGCCCAAGGCTTTCCTCTTCATAGGCATTTCAAAGGCGGTTGACTGGCTTGTTCCAACCTTTGCTCTAAAGCCTTTTCGGTTTCTCTCTTGCAACATCAAGCATGGTTTGCTTAGAAACTTCGAAAGTGTAGATTGGCTTCTCCTCCACCGAATAACTTTAACTTCTCATTGCCCGACTTCTTTTAAGGCTTTGGCTAGATTATACATTTCAAGCATCTTTTCGAGCCTTCTTCTCCAAAACGTGCCATGAACTTCCCGAGGTCTTCACCTTCCTTTTCCCCTTCTTGGCACCGTAATTTGGAAGAAGTCCGGAGAGTCTTTGTGTCCATGTGATATTGCTCTTTGCTCACATCGGATCTCTCTCGCTATCTGATCTTGTTCAGCTTCCATCCTCCTGATGTGGATCTTAGTCACAGAAACTTCTTTAGATAAGTGGGCAAACTCGCCAGAGAGTGCTTCTTTGAACATCTCTGTCATCTTGGTCATGAGTAATCGAGCTCATTTCCTCAAGCGGCGGAGACTTGATTAGCACCTCATTCTTCTCTGCCCAATTTCACCTCTAGGAATTGAGAACTCTCCGGTGTTTACGCTTGATTCAAACATAACTTTCGACCTTGACTCCTCGAACTTCTCATTGACTTTTCTTCCATGGAGGTCAATACGGGTGGTCGAGTGTTTTGGATTAGCACACTCACGAAGAGTGACTAAGACTTTCCATCTTTTGAGCTTGGTTGGCCAAAGTCTCTTCCATCTGAGCAATTTTGATCATCATTGGCTCAACCTTCTCAAGTTTCTCCATCAAGGGAGTGAGATCAATCTCAGGAACCTTATGCACCTTCTGTCTTTGTCGATCATCATCCCGACCGTCTCCGAGCTCCGGTCTCCAGCCCGAGCCTCGGATGCACTCGTATATCGACAATTGAATTAAAGATAGAACTTTTCAATTAACTTTGGCATAATTGTTAATAGTGACAAAATTGCACGAAGAGTGCTAACTTCACCGAGGTTGAACAATTTCGGGTTGATCAGCCAGTCCAAAGTCTCCTTTTCCATCTCGAGGCCGATCCTCAAAGATCTCCCTGTTGGTCCCCATCTCCATCTTTAGATTTGTCTCGGCGCTGGGGCACCAACCCGGATTCGCTCTCCTCTCGGCCAACTTCTCGAACGGCTCATCAAAATCGGAGTTTTTCATCCTGAGCTTTGTCCTCCTAAACCCTGAGAAGTCGGTCAGGAAGGCTGTCTCCTCATTCCACCAGTCTTCCCCTCTGAATGCAGCAATATCAAGCATCTCGGGAAGAGTCTGATTGAGGATGAACACAGTTGTCCTTAATCTGAAGAAAACATCTTGCAGATCAGGGTATGAGCTAAGCTCAGGGTAGCGGTCAAGAATGGACCATTCCCCCTTGCTCCTCCACTCGCCTTCTTCAGTTTCTCCTTTCTTCCATCTCGGGCTCTCTGGTTCAGTTGAAGCATCAGCTGAGGGATTAAGCAGTAGATCACTCAGGAGCTCATCAAGAATATTACGCTCCCGAGCCTCGGTGACATCGAAGTTTGTCGATGGTCCAGGTCCTCGGTTTGCATCGAGTGGGTTACGAGGGCTGGTGGCATATCCTCGATTTAGTCGAGTTGGCTCGTCGATCTGAGCACGCACATCTTGAGATCGACTCGGTGGGCTCTTCATCGAGCTCGCACATCCGAGTAAGCATCTCGAGGTCACGAGCTCCTTTAAAAATTTCTGAGAAATTTTATCTCAACTGGCGATGTCTCGAGCACCTCAGAGAAGACCTGCTCCTCAGTCTGATCCTGTGTCCTAGAGATAACCTGAGCCAACACTTGCAATGGTGAACTCTGAGCGGTTTGGCCCTCAGGTTGAATCTCTTCAGAATCACTTCCATCTTCATCGGTGAGAACCACCAATCTTCTGCGTTTTGGAGCAAGATCCTTCTGTTTCAACATCTTTGCTCCCTGCTCCATCTTTGCCTCCAACAAAACCTTCCCCCGGTTTGTTGGGTCTTTTTCAAATTGAAGGTGATTCTACCTTCTTTTCTCTCTTCCCCCTGATGGCCTGCTTCTTTTCAATAATGGGCTTAAAGAGAATTTTGGACTTTGGGAATGGGGTCGAATTGGCGAAGATATCCTCCTCCTCTCTGCACATCTCCAAAATATAAGCAATTTTGGTGGCATGGCGGATCTTGCCTTTTATTGAGATCGCCCCGTCAACCTTCTTCAAAACTTTGGTCTGCTCACTCACCGTCTGAATCAAAAATTTCAGCCAGTTGAAGTCGGTGGTGGGTGAGGCCTCTATCGCCGCCATCAACGAGCTTGGGTCTCGATCCGCTCAAAACTCCCCGCAAGACTCATGATGCTCTTGCTCACAATATCCATCAAAGCACGATATTGTGGCTTCAAGTGCCTCTTATGCAATGTCGCCTCAAATTTAACAGGATTCTCAGCAATCCTATCTAGGTACTCCTGCTCTCTACCCGACATATACATCGTAGGATCCTCTCCTCTATCACAGATCTCAAAAACATCATTCAGATTTTTCGGAACTACATACAGATCCCTCTCAAAATCGATGTATTTGCACAACTGCTCTAAATGTGATACAGTTATCTTAGAATGCATACAGTCCTCTTCATCTATCTTCAAGTTATAGATGAATTCGATTACCTCTTTTCGCAAACTCCGGTGCGGTGGGTTGCGACTAGTTGAGTGAGTTTAGCTTGATCGAATCATATCGCGAGCCTCCTCTTCTGGCTTTGAGTTGGTTGTGCTTTCGAGTGAGACAACGAACTCGTACCACGGCTTATTGGTTTTGGCTAATCTCTCGAACAATGTTGGGGCCATTTTAGAGATTGATTGAAGAAATGAAGCTTTTGGGTTTGGGAATTTCTGGGCAAAGGGGATTTTTATTTGCAGAGGATTTGGGAACGAAGGGTTTGATAAAATTTTGGTTTGAAAGGCTTCTTAGGGTATATATAGCTTCAAGATCGTGGGTATTCGCGTTGGTTAGGTGAAAAACAACGGTTGAGATTAATCTCCGATTAATCGGGTATACGAACCGACGATCTCCGAAAAGTAAGCCGCCAAAATATCCTCATTGGTCATTAATGTAGCAGAGCATTAAATGACTGTTGACCTTTTTCGGAATTTAAAACGATCCCGCCCAAAAACATTCCTCAGGTGTTTTGTATTTATTGCGAATGATTACTGAGCTTCACTTAAGCAATAAATGAGTCGCATGAGTCATTACTTCTTCAGACTAATTTCCCATCGCTCCCGGTCTTCTTGAGTAATCGACCTTGATAAAATGTCGTTATAATCTCGAAAATCTTGAATTGGTTCAATATGCTTTCTTGATCTCGACCTTGAAGAATCTGAGTTCCCTGAGACTCAGTTCAGTATTTCCATTTTATCCTAAGCTTCTCAGTAGAATTCTGAGAAAACTTCATGCATCCGAAAAATCCTCAATTTTTCTGATTTTACTCTATACACCTGGTTCTAACATCCCTAATTCTACTGAAAGTTCCTGAAATCTTGATTCAGCCAAAGGTTTAGTCAAGATATCACCTCTTTGCTTATCAGTATGAATTTTCTCCATCCTTATGTCCTTTTTCTCGATGATGAAGTGATGTCTGATATCCACATGCTTGCATCTGGTGTGCAATACCGGATTTTGTGAAATAGCAATGGCACTATTATTGTCACAAAATATTGGTACTTCATTGGCTTCAACTTTATAATCCCTTAATTGTTATGCGAGCAAAGAATCGAAAGCACGGCTGACTTCTGCGACCATGTATTGACAAGAGAGTCTTGGTTGCTATCGAGGTGCATTTTCTTCGAAAACCAAGATATCACTTACTTCCTAGAAATTGACAAGTTCTGAAGTGGACTTCGTCAATTTCGCAACCTCCATAATCAAAGATCGAGTAACCGGCTAATTCAAGGTTATCATCAATTTGGATACCACAATCCTCTATTCATTCGTGCCTTTAAGATACTTCCAAGATCTTTTTGGCAGCCTCCATGTGACTAGAATTAGGATTAGCTTGGTATCTTGCACATATCCCAACAAACAAATGTTATATCCGCCTACTTGGCGTGAGATAGAGCAATGATCCAATGATTCCTCTATAATCGGTATGGCTTCTCGATTTGCCTTGAGAATCGAGGATCCATCTTGTAGTTAATATTCATGGGAATCCTAGCGTATTGCAATTACGTACACCATATTTGGCAATCGATCTACGATGTACTTTGCACGGTTGATGAATATTCCTTCCTTTGATTGTTTCACTTGAAGACCTAGAAAGAAATTCATCTCTCCCATCATTGACATCTCAAACTTGCCTTTCATCGATGTTGAAAACTTTTCACACACGGTGATGGTTTGGAGATCCAAAAATGATGTAATCAACATATATCCGAACTAGTAAGATATATTCCCCATCCTCTATCTGAGCGAGTTCTATCAGCAGTTCCTTTGACAAAACCATGGTCAAGAAGAAACCGAGAAAGAGTATCATACCATGCTCGGGTGCTTGCTTGAGACCATACAAAGCTTTTTCCGAGCACAGTAAACTTGGTCATTCTGTTTGAAACCCGGAGGTTGTTCCACATAAACCTCTTCTTTAAGCACACCGTTCGAAATGCACTTTTCACATCCATTTGATAGATATGTGAACTTCATGTGGGCAAGATATGCAAGAAACAATCGATGGCTTCTAGTCTTTGCAACGGTGCAAAGGTTTCATCATAATCCAAGCCTTCTTCTTGGGAATAACCTTGTGCAACTAGCCTTGCCTTGTTTCTTACAATGTTGTTGTTTTCATCTCTTTTATTCTTGAAAACCCACTTGGTTCCAATGACATTGTGCCTTTTCGGGTCTATCTACCGGCTCCCATACTTCATTCCTTGAGAATTGATTCAAATTTCATCTTGCATAAGCGAATAATCCAATGAGAATCTTGTAGAGCTTCACCAATCTCAAGAGGTTCTTTCTCCGATAGGAAGCATGCAGAATAGTGCACTCTCACCATGGAACCTTCTTGTTTTAACACCTTGGTTAGATCACCCACAATCGACTTGTAGGATGACTATCTAACCATTTCCTTCTTGATGTTCCCCTTCAATAGTATCCTCAACATTTAAAATGTTAGATTCGATTAAATCAAGAACTCAGGAACAACAAAAAAGGAGAAAGGGAATCATCTTCCTCAGGGGAAATTCTATTCAGAACATTGTTAGAGACATTTGTTCCCCTTTGGTTGATAGATTCAGAATTTGCCTCAGCTGTGACCACATCTTCATTGGCATCACATACCTGAGTTTGAACTGGTGTCTGTTCAGATTGGTCATCTTTGGAGTGTTGGTTTTCCTGAGTCTCACCAATCTGAGTTCCATCCCGAACTTCTTTTTATTCGAGTCCGAGTCACCCAATCATAGGATGTGGTGACTTCTTCTTTTCGTGTTCGATTGGATGATTTATCTTTCTATTTCGGGCTTAATCTGCGGTGATCCTCTTAGTGGGTTCATCGCATCATGTTCCTGTTTCTTCTGAACACAAGTAGATTCATCAAAAACAACATGAGGTGTTTCCTCCACAATAAGAGTCCTACAGTTGTAAACTCTGAAAGCTTTACTAACTTCAGAATATCCTAAGAATATTCCTTCATCAGCTTTACTATCAAATGTTTTCAACTAATCTTTACCATTATTGTGTATGAAACACTTGCAACCAAACACACGAAAGAAAGAAACAAGAGGCTTCCTTTCATTCCAAAGCTCATAGGGTGTTTTGCCTTGACTCTTGGTCAGCATGGATCTGTTCTGAGAGTAGCATGCAGTGTTGACAACTTCAGCCCAAAATCTTTTAGGAATATCAGCTTCAGCTATCATTGTCCTTGCAGCTTCTTTCAGGGTTATGTTCCTTGTTTCAGCAACACCATTTTGTTGAGGGGTCCTTGTAGCTGATGTTTCATGTGAAATTCCATTTTCTGCACAATAATCAGATATGATATGATTTATAAACTCAGTTCCTTTGTCAGATCTGATTTTGACCACACTCAGATTTTTCTCAATACTGAGCCTTTTCAGTAACTCTGGCAGCTTTATCTGAGTCTCTTTCTTACTGAGTAAGAATATGACCCAAGTATATCTTGAGTAGTCATCAACTACTACCAATGTGTATTTCCTACCATTAGTGCTTCACTGGTGTTATAGGACCAAAAAGATCCATATGCAGTAACTGAAGTGTTCTGTCAGTAGAAACCTCTACTTTGCTTTTAAATGATGCTTTTACTTGTTTTCCTTTCTGGCACGCATCACAAATATGTTCCTTACTGAACACTTCATTAGGCAACCCTCTCACAAGAGATAATCTTGCAAGCTTGTTCAGGGTTTTGAAATTTAGGTGATTCATTCTTTTATGCCATAACCAACTGGTATCTGTGGAACTTTTAGCAACTAAACATGTATCTTTAGGAGTTGAACTCCAATCAGCAAGATACACATTCCCTTTTCTTGTACCAGTCAGTAATACTTTCTGTGATGTATCATCTTTCACAAAACATAAGTTCTTAGAGAACTCAACATTAAAACCCTTATCACAGAATTGGCTAATTGAAAGCAAGTTATGCTTCAATCCAGATACATATGAATCACCATGGATATGAACTGAGTCGATTTCCAAAGTTCCATATCCTTTGGCCGATGCATCCTGGAGTTATCTCCAAAAGTGATCTGTGGGCCTCTTTGTTCAACATAGTCACTGAGTATCTTCTTGTATCCTGTCATATGTCTTGAACATCCACTGTCAAGATACCATATATCAGGAGCTTTTTCATCTCTGCTCATCAGTGCCATGTGATCTTTAGTCGATTCGAAGGCCCTTGTTTTCCTCCCGAAAAAGCAGATCAATTCTTAGGTACCCGTGTTGTGTAGAGTCCTACAAGGTTAGATGTACCTTTCGGAATCCAAATCTGACTGACAACTCTAATCACTTTAGAGTGGCTAATTTGTCTTCCATAAACATCAACATATACATCCACTACTCTGGGTGCCTTAGCAGTTTTCGTATATTGTGTGCTAGCTTTAGCATGAACATGGGCTTTTGAATTCTTCTTTGGTTCGGGCCTTACATTCGGGATGCTTTAGGCTTTTTGTGCGTACGGTCTAAATCTTTTTGATGACTTCGGGTTGAGATAACCTTTACCCTTAGGCAAGTGGGGTTCGGGTTATGCATCTTTGAAATCTGGTCTTTCAAAGATCTTCGAGGACTTGGTCTCTTGGTTGAGAATGTCTCTGCTGAAAGTGTTTCTCATCCGAGGATTCCTCCGATGGTTGAAATGTGGAGCCTTTCGGGTTTGCATTCTTAGCCCGAGGCTTTGAAGTACTTGCTCGAAACTTTCCAATCGACCGCTCGGGTTTTCTAGCCTTTACACGAGGTTTGGGCTTTCTAACACGATCATTCGGTTTTCTTTGAGACCATAGGTCCTTTTCCCTTGTCTACAACCTTGGGCATTACCGGTTTGAAGTGTAGGTGCCCTTTGGTTTTACAAAGATAGTCATCTTGCTACTTGATGCGTGATCGATGATGACCTTGTGAGGTTCCCCCTGGAATGTATCCCAATCCAGTTTTTATAGTGGCAGATCTCTGGTAACTCTGAATTTCATCTATTACATTAGATGTTTTATTCCATAGAGTTAACTTCTTCTGTGCACTATCCTCACAGTTCTGTAGAGTTTCATGCTTCTCAGAGAGGTCATTGAACTTAGTCCTGATTAGCTGAATCTCTTCAGTTTATTTCTCTAGCTTTTCAGTTAGGGACATTATCAACTTCTCTTTCTCTGAGAGTTGTACTTTCAGAACATCCAGTTCATCAGTAGCTCCCATTAATTTAGAAGTGATTTCAGTATTGCTAGAGTCTTTCCATTTTAGATTTTCAGCTTTCAGTTCCTTATTCTGCTCTTGAGTTTCATTTAGCAGTTCTTGTAAAACAGCATAGTCCTTCATCAGATTCTCAAAAGAATCCATCAGGTCAAAATGACTGTTACAGTGGAGCTTGAAAACTCTTGTGCTAGTGTAGGAGCAACAACAGAGAAAGAAGAGTTTACCTCCTCAATGACCATCAGACAGATGTCATCACTTTCACTGCCTGAGAATATCTCATCTGAAGAGCTAGATCCTCCTCGAATGTTCTTCTTACGCAACCATGGCCTTTTTGCTTGAGAACTTCTGGTCTCTTTTAACTTGCCTTTCTCTTCTCTCCTTAGCACTCAAATCTGGACAATCATACTGGAAGTGACATTTCTTCTGACAATTATAGCATCTGTTGGTATCATCATCCTGATCATTTTCTTCTTTGGACTTGAAGTCTTTCCTCTTGGATGAAGATCCTTCAGCTTCCAGGTCCTTCTTCTTCTCAGTTGATCTGTCCTCAGGTTTCTTCTGGTACCTGTGGTTCCTGTAATAGCTTTTGTATTTTCCAAATCTACTATTAAGTCATCAAACCTCCTTGCCATCGGTCTTAGCTTTTCCTCAAGCTCATCCTGATTTTTGGCATGGGGGTTCTCAGACTCTCTAGTTTTACAGGTTTTATCTTTGGCTTTTAATGCCACATTCTTACTAGATGATGAATCATCTTTGCTGTCAGCCTTTTTGGATTTCTTATCAATTACAAATTCATAGGCCTTCAGCTCAGAGAAGACTTGTTGGTATGACATTGAATTAGTGTTCTTGGTGTTTTCAATCACCACTGCATGAATATCCCATTTCTTAGAAAGACCTCTAAGAATTTTCAATGCAACTTCTCTTTGTGGATATTTCTTTCCAAGTGCATTTAGATCATTCATGATGCTAGTGAATCTGACTTCCAATTTGTCCATTGATTCACCATCATCCATTTCAAAAACTGTCAAACTTTCCAATTGCTTTGAAAGTTTGTTTTCTTTTTATATGATATGTGCCTTGGCACATTCAATTAGTGTATCCCAAATCTCTTTAGCAAGATTACGGTGAGAGATCATTCCCATCACACCATCATCAATTGTCTTTGTATAGTGTGTCTTTTGCAATGTAGTCTAGATTGACTATCTTTCTCTCCTCAGGAGTCAGTTGGTCATCAGACTTAGGAAATTCTGCTCTAGGATCAATTCTCTCATCTTCTGTTCCTCTGGGATTCACCACAGTAAATTGGAATGGTCCTTGAGAGACCACTCTCCACATGCGCTCATGTTTGGAATATAGATGAGCCTCGCATTCCGATCTCCATAGATCATAGTTCTCCATCGAGAACATGGGAAGTTTTTAGAAGACATTTTTTATCGATCTTTTGAAAAGTAAAAAGTTTCAGCAAATAAGATCAGTTCAGATTGACCACAAGTATTTTTGAAAATAAAGCTTTGGTCAACACAACAGGTGGTCAAGTTGAACCACTGCTCTGATACCACTTGTTGGTCCCGGTGCAAACGAGTCTTACACGTGTATGGGGGGGGATACACGTGTTCAAGATTTTTAAACTTTTTTTTTTCTTATCGAGGTCAACTTGGGTCGATAATCACGAAGATTAGGTTTCGAGAAGACAGACGCTTCCGAGTCAAACTCTCTTGAGGCGGTGATCCCGAGCCGCTTTTCGGATACCTCGAGATAATCCCAACCGAGTCACGAGTGTCGAGATCCCGAGTTTCTTGGATCGGATAACTAACTTACTTGAATCCTCGTAAGAGAGTTCGGTTTGGTAACTATCTGTTCTAGCTACTTTCGATCGTGATGGAATGGTTGGCCCTTTAGTTTATACTCGTTTTAAGCTTTGCTGAAAACCTTCCCTTTATGAAATAGTGATTAAGCTGTGATTCACTTATGCAACTTCAGTGGATTGATTCCAACTGAATATCAGTGAAAAGTATGCTTTCAAAATCAAGTCAATGCAATAGTTAAGCACATATAAGGAAAGCAATAAAGAACACAACAATTATAGTGGTTCAGAGACTCAAGCTCCTACGTCCATTCTCCCTGACTCTTCAGAGAAATTCACTAATCACTTCTGAGCTTTCTGACTACCTCGTAGTTTACTTACTCAACTTCGTATTTTGAGTTTTACGACTACTCCACGTAGTTTACTTACTCAACCCGACCTTGAGTTTTCTGACTACCTCCGTAGTTTACTTACTCAAAACACAAACAAGCTTTCAGACTACCCCTGTAGCTTACTAACTTCTCCTCTAGAGTTTTCTGACTACTCCGCGTAGTTTACTAACTCTTTACAACTCTTCTCACCAACAAACACACTCCAACTACCTTCTCAAGGGTTTGGGGTTTCTCGGTTGGTTTCCAACTAGGATGAAATATCCTTTACAATGAAGCACAATGCAAAGGGTTAGGATATCTCGACTAAGCTTTTGATAATTCTTATCAAGCTAGGCTTAGTATAGTGATCTCTCTTCAATATAGAAGCACTTGGGAAATTCTAAGTTTTTCGAGTGCTTTAACTTTTGCAAGAATAGGTTTGAGCTCTTGAGTTGCGTATAAATTTCCCGTAACCTTACAATGTAGAGGGTCACCAGTATTTATAGGCATACACCAAGGTCACTCTTGAAAACTATCCGTTGGAGAGATAGCTTCGTGAGTTTCCTCTTAAGGTGTGTGAGAAACGGCTATATTTAGGGTTTGAAACTCCCTAACACGTTTTAGGCAATAGCCATTCATGTAGCCGGTCTTCACTTTTTGCAGTCTGGAACTTTTGTACATCTGACATCTTTTTCAGCGACCTGTCACTGTCAGTGTCAGTATGGTACAGTGTTGTCTTCCTCTTTTTGACTTTTGTCTCCAGTTAAAGGTAGACACCTTCAACGGCTCTTTTGGTTACAAACTCTGAGTTTGATATAACCTTAACAACACTTCTGACTTAGTTCCTTTTTGTCTGCATTTGAATGTCTTGGCAAATATCTATTTTCTAAGGAATCTCGATCTTCTTAGTATTGCATCCTTCAGATAGATATATTCAGTGCCTCGGATCATTCAGGTTCATACTGAGCATTCAGTACATTACTGAGTCTTCAGTTAATTACTGTGCCTTCAGTATTCTTGATCTTCAGTTCTCAGTCTTCCGTCTTGCGTCTTCAGAGTCTTCTGAGTCTTCAGGGTCTTCAGAGTCTTCTGAGTCTTTATAGTTTATACTGACTGATATACTGAGTCTTCGTTCTTGAGTCTTCAGTTCCTCAGTATCCTACTGAGTCTTCAGTATCTCAGTTTCACACTGAGTCTTCAGATACTTCAGTTTCATACTGAAACTTCAGTTTCTTCAGAAACATACTGAGTTCTTTAGAGTCTTCAGAACCTATCCTGAACTATATCTGCTGACTATACATTTTGCAGATAACATCCGGAGTACTCTAAAACTGAATCCTGACTCAACTATCAAGATCATTCTGATCATGTCATACTCAGGGGTTTTGGGATCTTAATCAAAATCATATATATTAAATTCATCTCCCAACAGTTACAAATTGTGTTACTGAACTTCTAGAGATAGATCTTGTTGCGATATTGTATTGTTCTTGACATGTTCTAATACATATTATTAATATGAGTCTATGCGTAATATACTCAATTCGTATATTAGGGTTGTTGGTTTGAGTATGTTTATTGAAATAATCTACTCAAACTCATCCCTAAATTTGCCCGTGTTTCACAGAAATGGCAAAACTCATAGCCCGACAAGGACAAGGCAAAAAGGTATGCAATTTTGCATCAATGAAAAAGGACATCATTGATGAGAAATTTGTTATGTTCTCGGTCACCTCAGACCCCGAATCCTTGGAAATTCTGGAGTGTCTTCGTGCTTGTGGATTGGATCAATACTGTTATTGTCATCAAGAGGTCGTGCACACTTATGATGCACTAGAATTTCTATACAATCTGAAGAGAGAGGAGTATGACGATGAGAAACTGATCTCTTATGTCGGAGGAACGGAGGTAATTGTCACAAATAATGATCTATGAAGGATCTTCGGTCTCTGACAAATTGACCTAGAAACATTCACATCTGAACTGGGAGAGAAAGGATTTCTACAAGACGAACTGCTAAGACCAGCCAATAGAGACCATACTGTGAATGTTAAAGCCCCTCATCTGAAGAGAAAGTATCGCCTATCGTTTGAGATAGTGTCGAAGGTGATCATGTGCCTAACTTATTCTCTTGATGTTGTAACTGCATACAAGCAGTGCGTAATGACTGCCATCATTAAGAAAGCACCGGATGTTGACTGTCTTGGGATGTTCAAGACCAGATTATTAAAGAAGACTGTGAAGTTTGATCTAAATGAAAGGAATGAAGTCTATCTGACTTCAAAGTGCTCCTTCATTCATAAAGTTTCAATCATTCTTTCAGACAAGTTGCCTGACAACTTTGCGTGAAATGAGGATGGCAAGAAAGTGTACTTGGCGAAATTCAAGGCCATCTTGGGGAGAGATGAACCATTACCTGGCCAATCTGATGATGATCCAGCTCCCTATGTGCCCAGACAGCGAGGCAAAGGGAAAGGCATAGAAACGAAGTTAACTACATCTTCTGTCCAGTCAGAAACGCAAGTAAAGGCCACCCCCAAGAAAAGGCTGAAAAGGAAGGTTCTGGCCAAGAAACCAGAAGAGCCAGAAAAATGACAGAAGAAGATTACAACTCTTCTGAAGAGGCCCCCGGACCAGTTGAGGTCGTGGAAAGGACGGAGGAGCTGATTCACATTTAATCAGAGGAGGAGGTTGCTACCAGTTCTGAAAGAACTACGAGTGCAGACAGGGAGGAGCCGATGCTGGAAGGAGAAGAGGAGGCCGAAGGAGAAGAAGTTGAGCCTACTGGGGAGCAATCACCATCTGATTATGTGCCCCTCAGTACGGTATTCAGAAAAGAAAGATCACCCACACCAACTTCCAAATCAACCTCACCATCACCAGCCAAACCACCATCTTAAACCCCAATCCCATCTGCCCCCGAACCACAACCTGAACCCCTACCTGAGACAACCCCACAACAGAACCCCAACCAGAACCCACTTTACCCATTGAACCACAAATACCCACCCAGCCTTCAGACCAAATAGCCCAGGAACTAGAAAGGGTAGATGAACTGGTTGTTGAACAAAGTATTCCCAGAGACGTTATGTATGTTTCTCTTACCCACAATCCATTCAACACTCAGATTGTTCTGGAATCTCTTGAATTAGACTCTGAGGATCCCACCCTGTTTATACTTAGGCAGCTGGTGAAGGCTTATCTTGATAAACTCTGTCTAGATCTGATCAACCATCCTGGCTATCAGCACAAGATCGAGGAGATTGTGTTCTGGATGGATATAAGATTGAAGGGCATTGAAGAATTCTTAATTCTAATGGAAGCTCTAGGAGGTGACTATTTTGTGGATCTGGAGACAAGGTTTCTGGAGAACGCGGGTTTCACCAGTGCAGCTGAGTTAGCCACTAATGATGATAACAGGTGGTTAATTCATGAGAAATTTGGCTTTGCTGAGGGTAACGGAGAGGAAGCTTACTGGGCTCAAGATATTGAGCAAGCTGCCGATGAACTAGGTACGGCTTCTGCAGATGTGACCCTACCTGGGGAGGCATCAACATCTGACAGGTCTGTTGCCATTGATGCAGATACCCTAGATCATCTTTCGAAAACTATTCAAGATGGGGTAAAGCATCACTTGAAACTCAGTTCAACACTCTGGCAACTGATCTGATGAATAGATTCAGAGAAGAGCAACATGCTCTTGTGGAAGCAGAGAGGAAAGCGACTGTGGACAGATTGCTACATTTACATGACGTCATCACTGAATCAGTGATGAAACGTGTAGACCCAGTCACGGAGAAGCTAAGTCTGCACGAATCAATGTTTTTTGACCTAGGCAAGTTACTGGAGAGTGTTTGGTCCTCTCTGCAGAGGACAGACACATGCTTAGACGCTGGGTGGAAGCGATTCGAGGCATCTTAAAACGGCCGGAAAGTTCATTGAAGATGGTCTGAATAGACTACTAGGCCCTGCGCCAACATCTTCCACGGTCCAGATCACCCGCTCACCGTTGAGGAGCTAAAAGACGAAATGCTGCATCAGTTCAACGCGCTTAACGTCAGATTGACAAAACTTTTTGATGCAACAAAAAATGGGGAAGAAGAGAAGGAAAAACAGATGCAGTTGATCACCTCTATGCCATCTGCTGGGACATCTGTACCAACTCTTCCTGCACCATCTGCTGTTGCCATGCCAGAAACTGTTGTACCAGCTGTTGATTTATCTGATACCGAACTGGTGGAACTTTTTAAAATAGTTGAAAAGCATGGAGACGACATTGCTTCTCTAGGAAAGGCAATTTCTGAACACAAGTCCGTCTTATCTGAGGTAGTTCAGAGAGTAGATAAGATTGAGGACATCTCGACAAATGTTCAGAAAAGGTATGAAGCTGAAGATCAGGCCAAGAGCCTTGAGTTAGCAAAGAAGTTGATCAAAGAAGACCAATCTGCAGAGGCAGAAGCGAAGAAGAGGAAGCAGGTCAAGGGAAAGCAGATCATGGCTCCTTCTCAACCCCAGAGGCAAACACGATCCAGATCACAGCTGACTCCTGCACAGCAAGAAGAAATGAAGGCCAGGCAGTCTGTGATCGATGCGGCCATCAGAAAGAAGAAACTGGCTTACAGAAAAGGCCTTGCAACAAGATATGTTAGAAGAAAGAGGAAGAAGGCTGCTACAGCTAAAGATGTTGCCTGGGAAGAAAAGGCCCTACCTGCTCCAGTGAAAGATATCCTTATTTTGAAGAAGAATTGGTGGCTAGAATGGGATAAGATCAGAGGAGACTGGCTAGTTGACGTATACATCTTGGAGAAGATTCCAGTGTCTACTGATCAAGGGGAATTTAATGAAGAATTTAGAAACTGGCTTGAGATGAAGCACCCTCAATTCTTCGACATGGTCATGCTAGAAGGTGAGGAGATGGGACTTATTCCTGAAGCACCTCCGTTTGAAAACATCTTGCCACCACTCAGACCAGATAGATCGCTTGACCCCATTCGTTTCAAGAAGCTGTACTATGATTTTGCCAAGATGGGAGGAATCATAGAGAAGGAACGTCTGGCTGCTCTAATGCAAAGAATGTACAAGGTGTTTGCTATTCCGGAAGAGCTCCAGAAGTTCAGATGATGCTGCAGATTTCAGAAGACTAGAATAGGATCAGAAGATAGGTATTCTCTGTACTTGTAAACCTTTCATCATTAATGAAGTACTCTATCTTTCTGATTCTAAGACAACATCTCATTATCTTCTGAACTGTGCGCTATCTTTATTATCTGTCTTTCATTCATGTCATCTGTTTTTTTGATTAACTGTTTTGGTTCCATTAAAAACGGGGAAATTGTTGGGAAATTTGTAGTTAGTTTTGTTGGAAGTTCCAAAACAGATTGTAATAGGACCAGTCAGACCTGTTAGCTGATTGATGATTTAAATATCAGATAGGATGACCAGCTGAGATGTATAGACAGCTGATGTATTAGATAAGAATAGGTCTAGTCTTGAAGAAGATCAGATATGCAGAAGATCAGACACGAAGTTGATCAGAAGGTATCAAGCCTAGAAGACCGACATCAGATAACAAGAAGAATCAGTAAGTTGAGCTAAGATAACTTACATCAAAAGATTCATACAGGTAGACAGATCAGTCCTTATCTGATCTGGTCAGTTTCATTAGGTAACCACTTCAAGCTACCTAGTACGAGTCAAGTCACTCAGACAAGAAGAATGTCAAACTTGTTGGAAAATCAAGTGCCAACTTTGTGTACTTATGAGCCAATGAGAAGAAGACACGAACGTACGGAACTGACAAGTGCAGGACTAGCGTTTCAGAGTATAATGGCTAGAAAGGACAAGCTTGCATGCTTTCGGCCATGCCGTCCCTGAAGCACGTCCCGTCCGCCTGAAAACCTACCAAAAATACACCAAAATTCGAATTGCTCTCCAACGGCTAGTTAGATTTCGTGCCTATATATATGGGATCAAACCTTCATAGTAAGGTTACGAAAATTATCATCAAGCTCAAGTTCAAGCAGATTTCCGCACGAAGAACACTAAATCGAAGATTATTTTCTAAGTGTTCATCCCATTTGTTCTTAGCCTTGAATACTTATCTTTAGCTTTAGGCTACCCATATACTAGGATTGTATTCCACTTGGAACATTACAAATCTTATACCCAAATAAAAGTTAGGTTAAGTTTGTTATAGTAAGATTTCAGTCTAGGGTTTCTAGATCTTATTTCTGGGATTGGTTGAGTGAGAACTCATGAAACATCTGTTGGTTGTACTGTGTTGGACTAACACATTAAACTAAGTCCAGTTGGCTAGTTGTTGCCCCTGCTGATAGGGAAGAGTAGACGTAGGACAAGTTGTCCGAACCACTATAAATCTGTGTGCCTTTACATTGCTTTACACTTATATGCACACTACCTTTTATCTGCATACATATTCTGAATCTGGATCAGACTAGCATCAAGCTACTGAACTGATCAGCTTGACACTTTCGTCATCTGATCTAAAACAGATTGATCAAAATCTTGGTTGAGTAAAACTGTTTTTACATGGGTTAACTAATCTTTCGCACCATCAGTTAAACTGATAGACGCCGAACTGATCTGCCTCCGAGCAATCAATAAGTCGGATATCAGTCCACATTGATTCACTCCTCACTCTGATCAGGCATACTTGCTAATCACACCTGATCCACGAAAAGTTTTAGAAGTCTATTCACCCCTCCCCTCTAGACTTCTACCCTCACTAAAACCCGTTCGGGACCTACATTTAGTATCATATCCACTCCCTATAGAATTTAGTTAGCCTTTTTGAAAACAATTTTTTAATCTGCAGGACATTGTACATTGTTTAGATATGACAATTATTTCAGAATTTGAAGAGTATGATGTCGATATCAATGTTGTACCTCTAGCAGACTTGAACTTAATACAATTAATAAGGGAACATCTAAAGGGTAATATCATAAATAAGTTTGAAGTATCATGCTTCGGACAATTTATGAATTTGAGAAATATGTTATTTCAATCCCAACTATAACTCCATCTGTTGTGTAATCAAGATTTGTACGTGTCAAGGAAAGAGATAATATTCGATGTGCTTAAACTGGAGGCAGAATTAGGTCCTAGAGAGTTTTCCCTCGTCACTGGTTTGAAATTTGGAGGGATGCCAGGCTTACCTTCTCTTTTTGAGCTCTACAATAAATATTTCAAACAAGGTTAAAAAGGCGTTGAATGGAATGATATAAAGGATGCATTTGTCAAATCTGATGAAGAGTCGGAAGATATTTGAAACTGGCATTGTTGTTGATCGTCTACGAGTTGCTTGTTGTAAAACAGAAGAATAATGTTAAGATTGATCTCCAATACTTCCATATTGTAGATGATCTTGAACAATTCAACCAATTTCCATGGGGTAGAATTGTTTTTGAAGTGTTGATAGATGATTTGCGTGACAATGTGGTAAAGCTGAAAAGTCATTGCTAGTCTTTTGTTGTTAATAGAAGTAAAACGAAGTGAAGAAAAAGAGGTCGACCCTTAACGAAAGGAAGGACACATCCTATTTATTTAAATGGTTTTGTATACGCTCTGCAGTGTTGGGCATTTAAAGAATTTCCCTTAGTTGGGAGTGTTTGTGGGTCGCGTATTCAAATTTCGGATGACCACTTTCATCCCAGAATGGTGTATTGGGATTCAACCGTGTTATTCGAGAGTTTCAAGAATTTAAAGGAGAACATGTTGTTCGACCCCAATAAAGCTGAGATTTTCGTTGAAAATGTAAGCATAAACCTTTCTCATATTTAGCACAATTTAATATAATAGTTGTTTTCTAGTAGATATTATATGTTTAATTATTTTGAACTGAATATAGTTTTTGGAAGATTGATACCCAATGAGTGTGAGAAGAATTCCTTGTCATTTGTAAGTGTTGTTGATTGGGAAGAAAAGATATGCCTTCATTCAAAGCCAACCGAAAGATAGCAAAACTTGAAGATTGTTGCTGATGAAAATACTTCTAAAGATCATGATGAAGAGTGTAAAGATGCTCATAATCCCGATACTTCTAAAGATCAAGATGAAGTGTGTAAAGATGCTCATAATCCCGGTTGTAGCAACAAGGCAGAAGAAACAGACACGTTTATAGATTTTGTCAAACAACAGTTTTGCAGTGTTATGACGGCATTAAAAAAAATTGAGGATACACAAGAAAATCATGAAATGATTTTAAAATTGTTGATATAGCAGAATGATAGTGGATGTGAAATATCACCTAACAGAGTGGTTGTTGATGAGGTTTCATTTAAATCTATATATAAGTGTTTTTATAGTATTCAATTAGGAAGAATTTGAATTGATTACGATTTTGTTTATATTTCAGTGTCCTCCGTGTACTGGTGATGGGAAACTATGGGATCGCTAAACTCAGAAGTAAGTTATTTATATTTCAAATTCTTATTTGAATATTTTTTTATTATATGAATACCTTATATCAACTAAAATTGTCGATTAAATATTTCAATAATTTGAGTACCGAAATAATTTTTAAAGTATTCATATTCATTTGTTGCAATGTTAATAGTTGAGTTATGTTAATGGTTAATTTACAGCATATAGATTCACTACTTCTTCTCGTCGTACAAAAGTCAAAGTTGTGCCCTCAAAGATTCCTCAAAGACTAGACTGTGGTTGAAAACTTCTTTTGGGTACGTTGTGATGATTAAATACAGTTATTATACACCATTCAATTGGTAATATGATATGTTTTAACGGTTTTGTCAACAGGAAAAGTTAACAGCCATGTACACCAGTTGGTCATCAGCACAAAAAGATAATGAGAATTGGGATTGGTGGACTATTGATGAGGAAATAATGAAGTGCATAACCAGAGAGGTGCAAAATAATGGACATAACATATCATGGTCGAAGACAGATAATGTGTATGGTGTTGCAAACTGTGGGAACAGTCATTTCGTGCTTTACTAGCTAAACATCGACACTCGAAATATTGTTGTACATGACCCCATCACAAAAGACAATCGTTGGCCAAAAAGGATGCTCAAACATTTCCAAAACATTGCAGAAATGTTGCCATCTTTGTATAAAAAAGGTGACGTTTGGGTTATGTTGGTCGCAGTGCTAACGAGTCTCACACGTGTATGGGGGGGGAATACACGTGTTCAGTGATTTTTAAAACTTTTCTTTCACTGAGGTCAGATGGGTGGAGTTATCACGATGATTTTGCCACGAGAAAACCAGATTGCCCCGAGTCAAAGTCTCATCGAGACAATGATCCCGAGCCGCTTTGAAGCTTCAGACAATTTTCAACCGAGCTCGAGTTTATCGGAGATCCGAGGCGCTTTCGGATCGATAATTATCTTCTTGAACCCTCGATGAGAGTTAGTTAAGTTTGGTAACTATCTCATTTCTAGCTACTCAAGTGTCTTGGAATGGTTGGCCCTATGTTTATACTCGTTTTAGCTTTCTTTGAAAATCTTCCTTTTAATAAAGCGTTGATTAAGGCTATGATAAGTTTGATGCAAGTTCAATTGGATTGGTTCCAATCAATATCGATGAATTATGCTTTCAAAGTGAAAAACATGCAACAGATAATAATGCAAAGATGAAAAGCAAAACAACACAAAGCAATTATAGTGGTTCGGAGACTCAAGCTCCTACGCCCACTCTCTCGACCGACCTTGGAGAAATTCCTTAACCACTTCCTAAAGCTTTACTGGCTAACTCATCGTAGCTTACTCACTTTTCTACCTTGAGTTTTACGGGCTGACTCACTGCGGCTTACTAACTAAAACACACACAAGTGTTGGACTACCACATGTAGCTTACTAACTTCTTCCTACAGAGTTTTACTCGCTAACTCTTTGTAGCTTACTAACTTCTTCTCTAGAGTTTTACGGCTAACTCTCTTTGTAGCTTACTAACTCTTTACAACTCCAACTCACCAACAAAACACACACAAACTACCTTACAAAGGGTTTGGGTTTTGGGTTGGTTTCCAACTAGGATGAGATATCCTTTACAATAAGAACAATGCAAAGGTTAGGATATCTCTACTAAGCTTTGGATATTTCTTATCAATCTAGGCTTAGTGAATGAGCTCTCTCCAATGTGAAACACTTGGGAAATTCTAGGTTTTTCGAGTGCTTCAATTTACAATAATACGAATGAGCTCTTGAGTTGCTTTCAAATTTCTCGTAACCTCTCAATGTAAAGGGTCACTAGTATTTATATGCAACTTCACCAAGGTCACTCTTGAAAAACTATCCGTTGGAGGAGATAACTTCATGAGTTTCCTCTTATGGTGTTTGATGAATGGCTATATTTAGGGTTTGAATACTCCCTTGCATGTTTTAGGAATATGCAGTCATGTAGCCAATCACCAATTTTTTGCGATGCGGAACATTAGTCTTGACATGATTGAGTCCTGTCGCTTTTCGATGTCGTAAAAATCTGATGTTGTCTTCCTCTGATTGGTTCTTGTCTTCAGTAAATGTAGACAAACATAATGGCTTTTTTTGGTCAATCTCTCTGAATGAGATAACCTTAAATAACACTTAGATTTAGTTCCATTTGTCTGCATATTAATGTTTTGGGCAATATCTATTTTTCTGAATGTTTGTGTTTTTCTCAGTTTTGTAGTCTTCAGATAGATATTATTCAGTGCCTCTGAACATTCAGGTTATACTGAGTATTCAGTATCTTACTGAGTCTTTAGTAACTACTGGGTCTTCATTAACTTCTGAGTCTTCAGTGTCTTCGGTGTCTTCTGAGTCTTCAGTGACATACTGATGGTCCCGGTTTGAAAACCCAATTTGCGCGTGCGGAAGCAAACATGAATTGCGATGTATATAAAAACAGGGGTGAGGGCAGAGTGATTACAGATTTTTGCATTTTTAAGCTCATGTGTTGTGTTTTGCTTATAAACGAATGCATATGACAATATAAGAACATAAAGCAATAAACAACACAACAATGTATAGTGGTTCGGAGACTCAAGCTCCTACATCCACTCTCCCTGTTTCTAGGGAAATTCCTTCCAACTGGACTTATCACCCTTCTCGGGCTCGCCTCTAGATATTTAACGAGTTCTCACTCAAACGGGACTTATCACCCTCCACGGGATTGCCTACAGATGTTTACCGAGTTCACACTCCAACGGGACTTATCACCCTCTCGGGATTGCCTACCCTCCCTTTCGGGATTGATAGATGTTTACCGAGTTCACACTCACCTACAAACTTAACCTATCAAACTGATTTGGGTAAGGTTTGTTTGGTTTCCAACTGGGTTGAGATTTTCCCTTACATTTGTTTAGCCTCAATGCTAAGGTTGGGAAAATCTCTCTAAGCTAGGATACATCGTGGGTTGCTTAGATTGGGTTCTAGAACACTCTTGAAAATATTTGTATATCTGGACTTGTGTTCTAGGGTGGGAATGCTTTGGGTATAACTCTCTTTGGCTCTGTAGCATCTCGTGCTATAATCTCCACGCATACACACAAATAATGAAGGAAGAACTTGTATTTATAGTGTGGATTTGAGCGTTACCGTTGGAGAGAATCACATTCAAATCCATACTATTCTTTGTATGTTCTGCAGCTTTTCCAGGGCTGGTTGTCTTTCTCTCATTCGTCGTCGCGTCGGTGATTCTTGGCTATATTCCTCGATTCCGCCTTTGGAATCATTCAGATTCTCGAGTGTCGGGATCTTGATTACATCGAGCCTTGGTGCATACGAGCCTTCAGTCTATCGAGCCTTGAGTTACTTGATTGGCAGACTTCTCTTGGCCGGACCTTATGTCGATCGCACATCTTGACACTTTCGAAACTGGGGTTCAGTTCTCTGAATTCGGACATCGACCTTCGAGTTACTTTATTTCGAGCTATCGATTTCTTACGTCGATCGACGGTGATCGAGATCAACATATCTTCGGTCAACATCTCGGGATACTTGTCAATTGATTACATTAGGTTAAGCATGCTCGGTTTTACTTGCTCCCCAGTCTCAATCACGTCTGATCTTGATCATCTGCTCATCTTCATGCTCGATCTCGATCACGTCGATCTCGTCGGTCTCAAATACACTCCGCCGATGCGCAGCCTTCTCTTCGATCTTACGGTTGATTTCTTTCGTCGGCTTTCTGTTCTTGATCATCGGATCAGTGCATTACAGTCATCGATCATTTGACCTTGATTCTTACGATCGGTGGTAGCTTTTCTTCTCTTGATTTTGCCTTCTCATCGGTTAACTGGAACTAATCTAACTCATCGATCTCGACCCGGTCACAAATGCATGGCTTAATCGATCTCGATCATCTAAATGCGATTTCATGAGTTCCCCCTCAATTTATTCTCTTGTTCCCCCTCAACTTGTTATCTGTAGATTAACTTCAAAAACACAAGTTGATAATGTTTTGGCATAATTCATCAAAACTAAAATATCCCAACAATTTCCCCCTTTTTGATAATGACGCCAAAACATTTAAAATATATGCATTTACAGAGATTGGGTTTTTGTTTAAAAAGATCAGTTCAGGTGTTCACATTAAAATCTAGTGAACTTTTGAACCCCAGCTCTGATACCAATTGATGGTATTAGATCAGAGACGGGTTTTAAAAAAGATCAACTCAGGCGATCACATTGAAAAGGTGATCTTTTGAGCTCCAGCTTTGATACCAATTGATGGTCCCGGTTTGAAAACCCATTTTGCGCGTGCGGAAGCAAACATGAATTGCGATGCATATAAAAACAGGGGTGAGGGCAGAGTGATTACAGATTTTTGCATTTTTAAGCTCATGTGTTGTGTTTTGCTTATAAACGAATGCATTTGACAATATAAGAACATAAAGCAATAAACAACACAACAATATATAGTGGTTCGGAGACTCAAGCTCCTACATCCACTCTCCCTGTTCCTAGGGAAATTCCTTCCAACTGGACTTATCACCCTTCTCGGGCTCGCCTCTAGATATTTAACGAGTTCTCACTCAAACGATCCCAGAAATCAGAACTAGAAACCCTAGTCTGAAATCTTGCTAAACAACTTAACCTAACTTTGGGTTTTGGGTAAGATTGTTTTTGTTCCAACTTTGAAATCTTTCCTAGTTTTTAAGTAGCCTAACAACTAGAAGAAAAGATTTATGAGCTAAGAACTATGGGATGAACACTTAGAAAATAATCTTCAAGGTCGTGTTCTTCGTGCGGAAATTTGATTATAGTTTGAGCTTCTTGATAGTTTCCGTGTCTTCACTCTGAAGAGTAATCCCATATTTATAGACCTCGAAATCAAAGAGCCGTTGGAGAGCAATTTGAATTTCCGGCTATATTTGGTAGACTTGCAGGATTGATGTGATGTGCTTCAGGAACGGCATGGCCGAAAGCGTGAATAGTGTCTTTTATAGCCGTTTGACAAAGCAGCACCAAATCCTGTAATTGCCGGCTCCGTTCATACGTGTCTTGTTCTTATTGGTTAACAGAAGCACTTTTCAGTGTTTTGTTCTACCAACTAAGGTTGACATTCTTCTTGTTCAGATCATCAACGTATGATTTGGTGAAACATCAGTTTTCACCTGGTGTGAGCTGACCTGATCAGTTACAACTGATCAGTCTACCTGATAGAGTCTTCTGGTGCCAGTTGTCTTAGCTTCAACCAGCAGACTCGGCTGATGTAGGTCTTCTGGTCTGATCTTCTGGTAGTCATCTGATCTTCAGGTCTTCTGAATTTGAATTTCATGACTTCAGCTGATTATCTGACTTATATCAGATCGTCTGATCTTCAATCCTTTCCTTGCCTTCTGGCCTGTCGGATGTCAGCTGTTCTTTTGATCTTCTTATCTTTAGATCTGACCTATACATATTGAGGTTCCCCCTCAATATATGACCTATCTTATACATCAGTTGTTCTATACAATAATTATCAACTGGTAATCTTATAACTGGTAATAAAAACATCAGTCAGCTAACAGGTCTGACTGGTCCTATTACATGTGTTTTAGAACTTTCATCAAAACTCTAAATTTCCCAACAATTTCCCCCTTTTTGATGAAACCAAAACACTTGAGAAACCAGCACAGTTGATAAATATAGAACAATAAAGAGCATATAATCAGAAGACAATGAGATTTTGTCTTAGGATCAGAAAACAGATAAACTTTTCATTCATCAGATTTATCGATTACATATTACATCAGAAAAGTTTGAGTTTAAATTCAGCTGATCCTAAGTAGTCTTCTGATCTTCAAACTCTTGGCTTATATCCCTCTGGCATTTCTCGTTGATCCTGAGGAATGTTGAAAATCCGGTATAGCTTCCATTTAACATCATTGATCTGCTGAGGATCAGTTATGCGAGCTTTGTTCAGGATGTTAAAATAGAACCTTTGAAATGCCAGTCTGTCAAATGAGCCATCTTCCTTCTTCGAGTAATCCAACACGTCATACTCTTGGCGAGATATTTTCACATTGATTATTTTGGCCTCATTTTCCAGATATTTCAGAAAATCTGGGTATTTGTTCTCCAACCAGTTGAGGAATTCTGCATCTGGTGATTCTTCTTGTGGAACAAGATCTAGAACAAAAGCATCCAGAAGCCATTCACTTCTGATCTTATTCCATTCCTCAAACCTATCAGCATGTGCAACAGTTTTTGGAATGATCTCATCAACTCTTGCTGACAGCTGAGGTTCTGATCCAGATTTTCCGACTTTGCCTTTCTTTGCCCTCGATCTGTATTTCTTTTTCAGATCTTCTGCCTCTGCCAATTTTTCTGCCCTTCTTTCTTCTTCACTTATTCGGGCTTCTTCAGCAATCTGCTCCTTAGACAGTTTCTCAACCAGTTTCTTATCGGCCTGCATCTGGCTAGCTGTGTTTCTTGTGACTTTCTTAGTCTGAGTGACTGGTACAGGTTCTGATGTCCCAGCACCCACAGCTAACTTTCTTGCCTTTGACTTTTCCATCTTCCCAGAAATTTCATTAGCAAAAAGATCCAGATGGTCTAGTCTCTGGCCATAGGATTCAACTGTCTGAATTAGTTCTTCTGTTGTTCTGATATGGTCAGTTGGTTTCTCAATCTGTCCTTCCCCCTTTTTGGTTTGATCAAAAAGAGCATTGAGGTGGGAAGTCAGAGATACAAAACTGACTGATATGGCCTTGTTAAGATCTCCAACAGATAAACCTTGAGCTTGAGTAGATAGATTTTGAATCTTTGAAATCAGCTCAGTCTTGACAGATTCTACGGCAGTAGAGAGGGTAAGAATGAGTTTATCAAGTTTTTCTTCAGTCATTTCAAGCTTTTCAGTGACCATTAGAAGAGAAACTTGTTGTTGTTCAACCTGGACTAGCTTGTCGTCAACTGTCTTCTTAAATTCAGCAGTCAGGTTGGTCACAGTTTGAGAGAACTGATCTTTGATTGCCTCAATCTGGGAAATAGCCAATTCCCGTTGATCCGTTATTTCTTTGAGGCCAATCTGCCTCTGATCAGCTATTGTGTTGCTAAGTTGATTAGCCAACACTCCCTCAACTTCTTCCTTCAGAAGATCTTTAAAACACGATCTGATCTCCTTAATTTGATCAGTGGTGATGTGTGTTGTAGGAATATTTTGCGTCACCTGATCATTTTCAGTTGTTTGCGCCTCCAGTGGCTGGTCATGAACTGCAGCACCAGTTCCACTATCATCGGCAGATGGTCCCGGTTTGAAAACCCATTTTACGCGTGCGGAAGCAAACATGAATTGCGATGCATATAAAAACAGGGGTGAGGGCAGAGTGATTACAGATTTTTGCATTTTTAAGCTCATGTGTTGTGTTTTGCTTATAAACGAATGCATATGACAATATAAGAACATAAAGCAATAAACAACACAACAATATATAGTGGTTCGGAGACTCAAGCTCCTACATCCACTCTCCCTGTTCCTAGGGAAATTCCTTCCAACTGGACTTATCACCCTTCTCGGGCTCGCCTCTAGATATTTAACGAGTTCTCACTCAAACGGGACTTATCACCCTCCACGGGATTGCCTACAGATGTTTACCGAGTTCACACTCCAACGGGACTTATCACCCTCTCGGGATTGCCTACCCTCCCTTTCGGGATTGATAGATGTTTACCGAGTTCACACTCACCTACAAACTTAACCTATCAAACTGATTTGGGTAAGGTTTGTTTGGTTTCCAACTGGGTTGAGATTTTCCCTTACATTTGTTTAGCCTCAATGCTAAGGTTGGGAAAATCTCTCTAAGCTTAGGATACATCGTGGGTTGCTTAGATTGGGTTCTAGAACACTCTTGAAAATATTTGTATATCTACAGACTTGTGTTCTAGGGTGGGAATGCTTTGGGTATAACTCTCTTTGGCTCTGTAGCATCTCGTGCTATAATCTCCACGCATACACACAAATAATGAAGGAAGAACTTGTATTTATAGTGTGGATTTGAGCGTTACCGTTGGAGAGAATCACATTCAAATCCATACTATTCTTTGTATGTTCTGCAGCTTTTCCAGGGTGGTTGTCTTTCTCTCATTCGTCCACGTCAGCTGATTCTAACGGCTATATTCCTCAGATTCCTCGCCTTGGAATCATTCAGGATTCTCTGAGTGTCAGGATCTTCAGTTCTGTCTGAGCCTTCAGGTCTGTCTGAGCCTTCAGGTCTATCTGAGCCTTCAGGTTACTTGATTCAGCAGACTTCTCTTCAGCGGACCTTGTCTGATCAGGCATACTGACACTCAGGCTGACTGGGTTCAGTTCTCTGAATTCAGACATCCTGACCTTCAGGTTACTTTGACTCAGGCTATCTGATTTCTTCTGATCTGATCAGCTTGACTGATCAGATCAACATATCTTCAGATCAACATCTCAGGATAGCATCAGGTCAGTACATTAGGTTAGCATATCAGTTTAGCACATCTGATCTCAATCACGTCTGATCTTGATCATCTGCTCATCTTCATATCTGATCTCGATCACGTCTGATCTC
This sequence comes from Stenogyne calaminthoides, assembly GCA_037126765.1. Lineage (NCBI taxonomy): Eukaryota > Viridiplantae > Streptophyta > Magnoliopsida > Lamiales > Lamiaceae > Stenogyne > Stenogyne calaminthoides. The sequence goes on along the minus strand of JBBCBC010000026.1, from coordinate 15,460,005 downwards.
GATCAGTCTCATCTGCTCCACTTCTGATCTGCAACCTTCTCTTCTGATCTTCTGGTCAGTTTCTTTCTGATCAGCTTTCCTGTTCTTCTGATCATCAGATCAGGTCTGTTCTGGTCATCCGATCATTTGACCTTCTGATTCTTCTGATCAGCTGGCTTAGCTTTTTCTTCTCTTCTGATTTTGCACAGCTCATCAGTTAACTCGGAACTAATCTAACTCATCTGATCTCGACCAGTCTCGTCTGCAGCTTCGTCTGATCTCGATCATCTACGTCTGATTTCATGAGTTCCCCCTCAATTTATTCTCTTGTTCCCCCTCAACTTGTTATCTGTAGATTAACTTCAAAAACACAAGTTGATAATGTTTTGGCATAATTCATCAAAACTAAAATATCCCAACAATTTCCCCCTTTTTGATAATGACGCCAAAACATTTAAAATATATGCATTTACAGAGATCGGGTTTTTGTTTAAAAAGATCAGTTCAGGTGTTCACATTAAAATCTAGTGAACTTTTGAACCCCCGCTCTGATACCAATTGATGGTATCAGATCAGAGACGGGTTTTAAAAAAGATCAACTCAGGCGATCACATTGAAAAGGTGATCTTTTGAGCTCCAGCTTTGATACCAATTGATGGTCCCGGTTTGAAAACCCATTTTGCGCGTGCGGAAGCAAACATGAATTGCGATGCATATAAAAACAGGGGTGAGGGCAGAGTGATTACAGATTTTTGCATTTTTAAGCTCATGTGTTGTGTTTTGCTTATAAACGAATGCATATGACAATATAAGAACATAAAGCAATAAACAACACAACAATATATAGTGGTTCGGAGACTCAAGCTCCTACATCCACTCTCCCTGTTCCTAGGGAAATTCCTTCCAACTGGACTAATCACCCTTCTCGGGCTCGCCTCTAGATATTTAACGAGTTCTCACTCAAACGATCCTGTAAATTTAACTAGAAACCCTAGTCACGAAGTCTTGCTAAACAACTTAACCTAACTTTGGGTTTTGGGTAAGATTGTTTTTGTTCCAACTTTGAAATCTTTCCTAGTTTTTAAGTAGCCTAACAACTAGAAGAAAAGATTTATGAGCTAAGAACTATGGGATGAACACTTAGAAAATAATCTTCAAGGTCGTGTTCTTCGTGCGGAAATTTGATTATAGTTTGAGCTTCTTGATAGTTTCCGTGTCTTCACTCTGAAGAGTAATCCCATATTTATAGACCTCGAAATCAAAGAGCCGTTGGAGAGCAATTTGAATTTCCGGCTATATTTGGTAGACTTGCAGGATTGATGTGATGTGCTTCAGGAACGGCATGGCCGAAAGCGTGAATAGTGTCTTTTATAGCCGTTTGACAAAGCAAAGACCAAAACTCAGAATTGCCGGCTCCGTTCTTACGTGTCTTGTTCTTATTGGTTACGTGTGAACTTTTCAAAGGTTTTTGTTCTACCAACTAAGGTTGACATTCTTCTTGTTCAGATCATCAACGTATGATTTGGTGAAACATCGATTTTCACGGTGTGGTCGACCGATCGATTATAACCGATCGGTCTACTCGATAGAGAGTCTTCGGTGCCGGTTGTCTTAGCTTCAACCAAAAGACTTCGGTGATGTAGGTCTTCCGGTGCGATCTTTCGGTAGTCATCGATCTTGAGTCTTCGAATTTGAATTTCATGACTTCAGCTGATTATCTGACTTATATCAGATCGTCTGATCTTCAATCCTTTCCTTGCCTTCTGGCCTGTCGGATGTCAGCTGTTCTTTTGATCTTCTTATCTTTAGATCGACCCCTATACATATTGAGGTCCCCCTCAATATATGACCTATCTTATACATCGGTTGTTCTATACAATAATTATCAATCGGTAATCTTATAACCGGTAATAAAAACATCATTACCTAATGTGTCCGATTGGTCCTATTACATGTGTTTTAGAACTTTCATCAAAACTCTAAATTTCCCAACAATTTCCCCTTTTTGATGAAAACAAAACACTTGAGAAACCAGCACAGTTGATAAATATAGAACAATAAAGAGCATATAATCAGAAGACAATGAGATTTTGTCTTAGGATCAGAAAACAGATAAACTTTTCATTCATCAGATTTATCGATTACATATTACATCAGAAAAGTTTGAGTTTAAATTCAGCTGATCCTAAGTAGTCTTCTGATCTTCAAACTCTTGGCTTATATCCCTCTGGCATTTCTCGTTGATCCTGAGGAATGTGGAAAATCCGGTATAGCTTCCATTTAACATCATTGATCTGCTGAGGATCAGTTATGCGAGCTTTGTTCAGGATGTTAAAATAGAACCTTTGAAATGCCAGTCTGTCAAATGAGCCATCTTCCTTCTTCGAGTAATCCAACACGTCATACACTTGGCGAGATATTTTCACATTGATTATTTTGGCCTCATTTTCCAGATATTTCAGAAAATCTGGGTATTTGTTCTCCAACCAGTTGAGGAATTTCAGATCCGGTGATTCTTCTTGTGGAACAAGATCTAGAACAAAAGCATCCAGAAGCCATTCACTTCTGATCTTATTCCATTCCTCAAACCTATCATCATGTGCAACAGTTTTTGGAATGATCTCATCAACTCTTGCTGACAGCTGAGGTTCTGATCCAGATTTTCCGACTTTGCCTTTCTTTGCCCTCGATCTGTATTTCTTTTTCAGATCTTCTGCCTCTGCCAATTTTTCTGCCCTTCTTTCTTCTTCACTTAATCGGGCTTCTTCAGCAATCTGCTCCTTAGACAGTTTCTCAACCAGTTTCTTATCGGCCCTGATCGGCTAGTTTGTGTTTCTTGTGACTTTCTTAGAGCGGTGGTGATGCACAGTTTCGATGTCCCAAAGCAGACTAACTTTTCTTGCCTTTGACTTTTCCATCTTCGAGTAAATTTCATTAGCAAAAAAGATCCGGATGGTCTAGTCTTCCGCCATAGGATTCAACCGTATGCAATTAGTTCTTCTGTTGTTACGATATGGTGGTTGGTTTCTCAATCTGCCCTTCCCTTTTTTGGTTTGATCAAAAAAGAGCATTGAGGTGGGAAGTCGAGATACAAAAACGGACCGATATGGCCTTGTTAAGATCTCCAACAGATAAAACCTTGAGCTTGAGTAGATAGATTTTGAATCTTTGAAATCATTTCGGTCTTCATGATTCTCTGGCAAAGAGAGAGGGTAAGAATGAGTTTATCAAGTTTTTCTTCATCATTTCAAGCTTTTCAAAGGACCATTAGAAGAGAAACTTGTTGTTGTTTTTCGACTAACTTGTCGTCAATCGGTCTTCTTAAATTCAAAGATCGGGTTGGTCCGCAGTTTGAGAGAATTGATCTTTGATTGCCTCAACTGGGAAATAGCCAATTCCGTTGATCCGTTATTTCTTTGAGGCCAATCGCCTCGATCGCCTATTGTGTTTGCTAAGTTGATTAGCCAACACTCCCTCAACTTCTTCCTTCAGAAGATCTTTAAAACACGATCTGATCTCCTTAATTTGATCAGTGGTGATGTGTGTTGTAGGAATATTTTGCGTCACCTGATCATTTTCAGTTGTTTGCGCCTCCAGTGGCTGGTCATGAACTGCAGCACCAGTTCCACTATCATCGGCAGATGGTCCCGGTTTGAAAACCTATTTTGCACGTGCGGAAGCAAACATGAATTGCGATGCATATAAAAACAGGGGTGAGGGCAGAGTGATTACAGATTTTTGCATTTTTAAGCTCATGTGTTGTGTTTTGCTTATAAACGAATGCATATGACAATATAAGAACATAAAGCAATAAACAACATGACAATGTATAGTGGTTCGGAGACTCAAGCTCCTACATCCACTCTCCCTGTTCCTAGGGAAATTCCTTCCAACTGGACTTATCACCCTTCTCGGGCTCGCCTCTAGATATTTAACGAGTTCTCACTCAAACGGGACTTATCACCCTCCACGGGATTGCCTACAGATGTTTACCGAGTTCACACTCCAACGGGACTTATCACCCTCTCGGGATTGCCTACCCTCCGTTTCGGGATTGATAGATGTTTACCGAGTTCACACTCACCTACAAACTTAACCTATCAAACTGATTTGGGTAAGGTTTGTTTGGTTTCCAACTGGGTTGAGATTTTCCCTTACATTTGTTTAGCCTCAATGCTAAGGTTGGGAAAATCTCTCTAAGCTTAGGATACATCGTGGGTTGCTTAGATTGGGTTCTAGAACACTCTTGAAAATATTTGTATATCTACAGACTTGTGTTCTAGGGTGGGAATGCTTTGGGTATAACTCTCTTTGGCTCTGTAGCATCTCGTGTTATAATCTCCACGCATCCACACAAATAATGAAGGAAGAACTTGTATTTATAGTGTGGATTTTAATGTTACCGTTGGAGAGAATCACATTCAAATCCATACTATTCTTTGTATGTTATGTAGCTTTTCCAGGCTGGTTGTCTTCCTCTCATTGGTCCACGTCAGCTGATTCTAACGGCTATATTCCTCAGATTCCTCACCTTGGAATCATTCAGATTCTCTCGAGTCTCGGGATCTTGATTACATCGAGCCTTTCAGTCCGTCTCGAGCCTTCAGTCTATCCGAGCCTTCAGTTACTTGATTCAAACAGACTTCTCTTGGCCGGACCTTATGATCGGGCATCCGACACTCTCGACCGAGTTGATTCTCTCAATTCGGACATCGACCTTGAGTTACTTTGACTCAGGCTATCTGATTTCTTCTGATCTGATTAGATTGATCGATCGATCAACATATCTTGGATCAACATCTCGGGATAGCATCGGTCGGTACATTAGGTTAGCATATTAGTTGTTACATCCGATCTCAATCACGTCGATCTTGATCATCCGCTCATCTTCATATCGATCTCGATCCGCGTCTGATCTCGTCGGTCTCATCACCTTCCCTCTTACTTTCTGCAACCTTCTCTTGATCTTCGGTTCGGTTTCTTTCGTCGGCTTTGTTCCGATCATCGATCCAATTGATCTGCATTCTTATCATCGATCATTTGACCAGATTCTTCGATCGGCATATAACTATTTCTTCTCTTCGATTTTGCCTGTATTTCGTGGTTAACTTCGAACTCATCCGATCTCGTCCGGTCTAAATCTCTTCTTTAAATCGATCTCGATCATCTCGTACGATTTCGCGAGTTCTCCCTCAACTTATTCTCTCGTTCCCCCTCAACTTGTTATCGTAGATTAGCTTCAAAAACCACAAGTTGATAATGTTTGCAGCATAATTCATCATAACTAAAATATGACCGCATCTTGAGTCTTGATGTCTTGATAACATCTTTGAGTCTTGAAAAACTTGTATAACCGAGTCTTGATGTCTTGATGACATCTTTGAGTCTTGATGTCTTGATGACAAATCTTGAGTCTTGATGTCTTTAGTGACATCCGAGTCTTGATGTCTTGATAACTTCATCGAGTCTTGATTTCTCAAGAATTCATCGAGTCTTCGCTTTTCTTGCCATTCATCGAGTCTTGATTTCTTCGGTTATTTATCGAGTCTTGATTTCTTCGCCAGCCATCGAGTCTTCGTTTCTTGAAAACTTCATTGAGTTTTCAATTTCTTCAAAGAACTTCATCGAGTCTTGATTTCTTCAAAATCTAACTCGATCTATATCTCACGACTATACATGGTGCAGATAACTTCCTGAACACTCTATACTGAATCCTGACTCAGTCTATCAAGATTATCCTGAACATGTCATACTCAGGGGTTTTGGGATCTAATCAAAACTTCTTTATTAAATTCATCTCCCAACAATTTCCCCCTTTTTGATGATGCCAAACCATCTTGTTACAAAAACATATCTTATACTCAGGTTTCAGTTTTTCTATTACAAACCAAAATGGCAATTTTCCCAACAATTTCAAAACATAAGGCATATCAAACATAAAAGACATGTAAAAAGATAATGAGATATTATCTTTGAGCATAAAGCTAAAATTTTCATTGATGTAAGATAAGAGTTACAGATTACAATGAAAATCAAAAACAAAAACAGAAGAACAAAATCTTCAGTCTTCTTCAACTTCATCATCTGGCACTTCCAGGTTGAACATCCCATAGTATCTCTTCTTCAGTTTATCCCTTGCTTTGATGATATCAGGGTTGTTTCCTGTTAGGCTTAGCTGGATGGCATATTGAGCTATCTCCTGAGAAATGACTGTTTCATTCACATAGCCATTCTCAAGTCTAGGAGCTGGGTAAGTGTATGGACCAGGGGCTACTATCTGAGTATTTCCTTCATCTGCCAAGTTGATCCAACTTTGCAGGTACTTAGGATAGAATGTTAGTAAGTACTCAATGAAGGCTTCATTCATATCCGAGCTGCTACCTCTCCATTCTCAGAATCTCATAATAGAACCAAAAGGTTCTCTTGATTTCCTCCCATGCATCATTGAACTGAATAGGCATCCATTTGTCAATGTGCGGCCATTTCTGAGCTTTCTCTGTACCCCTCCTTTTGCTCAAAAACTTCTTAAAACCACTTCTTCTTTTCTGCTCTTCTTCTTTTTTTTTCCTGATCACAGGAACACCTTATACAGAAGCAGCAGTCTTCTTCTCTTTTTCAATTTGAAGGGTCTTCAGAGTTTTCTTAGTATTGAAGACTTCTTTCTGTCTTTCAGCTTCTTCCTCAGAATCTTCAAAATCTATTATCAATTTCCTCTGAGTAGGCTTAGAAGCTTTAGCTCTTTTCTTCTTCTCTTGTTCTACAAATGCCACAGTCTTTCTCTTTCCAGGTCTGACTTGTTCTTCACCGGCTTGGCTTGTCTCAATTATCCTTCTACCACTAAGTTTCTCAGAAATAACTTCCTGAATAGTTTGCTCAGAAGTTTGAGTGTAGATAGGTTTCTCAGCTTCTTTGAACTTGAGCTTCTCAGTGGCTTCAACTTCTTTTAAGGCATCAACAATTATCTTTTCTTCAGCTTCTTTCTGAGCCTTTATCTTCAAGGTTTGTGCCAACAACTCACTTAGTTTGCCACCAGGCCTTTCCCCCTTTTTGGCACCATACCTTAGAAAAAGTTGAGTCAGTGCAGTATCCATATGATATTGCTCTTTGCTTATACTTCTCACTTCCCCTGCCAACTGATCATGCTCATCCTCTAGCCTTCTCATGTAGTTTTTAACCATTGAGAGCTCATCTGAAAGAGGTGCAAATTGATTTGAGAAGACATTATGCATCATCTCTGTCGTCTTGGTCATGAGCATATAGCCCATTTCCTCAACAGCTGTCCTGATCATTAGATCATTCTTCTCAACCAGCTTTGCTTCTAGATAGGCAGTTCTTTCCTGATACATCTGCTTCATCTCTACATTGAGATCAATTTTGACTACATCAACCTTTCCTTCCAAAGTAGTCATTTTATCTGCAAGAGATGTTTGTAGTTGCAGCATGTCTGAAGATGAACTCAGATTTTCCAGCTTTTGAGATTGGCTGGCCAAGGTTTCTTCTATTTGAGTCACTTTTTCCACCATTGGCACCACCTTCTCCAATTTATCCAAGATAGGACTGAAGTCAATTTCTGGAGTGTGTACAACTTTTTCAACTTTGGTGGGTGTCTAATCGAGCTTGACCGCATATCGATATAACAGATTTAAAGATAGGAACTTCAGTAGCTTTGGCATAATGTTTAATAGTGCCAAAAGATACCTGAAGAGTGCTAACTTCAGTCTGAGGATGTGTGATATCAGTCTATCCAGCATCAGTGTCCTTCTCCATCTGAGATTGATTTTCAGCATCCTCTTGTTGGTCACCCTCTTTATCTTGATCCTCATCTCCTTCTGGATTCTTAGAACTGGAGGCATCACCATTAGCTTTCCTTCTCTCAGCCACCTTCTTCTTGACTAGCTCATCAAAATCGCTAGTTTTTCATTCGAGCTTGGTCTTCCGAATCCAGAGAACTCACAAAAAAAGCTAGATCTCAAGATTCCGGTCGTCTTCTTCTCTCGAAGGAGGCTATATTCAAAGATCTCCGAAAAAGAGTCTCGATTCATGATATAGGCGTGGTTCGAAGTTCAAGAAAAGATCCTGAAGGTCGGGATATGCGCTTCAATTTCAGGTATCTGTCCAGATGAACTGTTCCCCTCTTCACTGCGCCACTCGGTTTCTTCTACCTCTCCCTTCTTCAACTTTGGGCTCTCGGGGCGATGGGATCGATTGTAAGAGTTCCGTGTTTGATGGATCGAGAAATGGTTCACCAGAGCGCATCCAAATTCAAGAATTCTCGAGGTTCAGATCGGGTCTCGAGGTCCGAAGCAGTATCTCTTCAAGAGGGAACACGAGGTCCTTGAAGATTTCCTGAGAAATTTTATCTGAGCTCAGAGAAGTTCCGAGTACCTCAGAGAAAACCTATTCCTCAGTTTCTTGATCTTGCACAATTGTCACAACTCGAGCGAGAACTCCGGTGGAGATTTGGCCCTTTCGCCTTCGCCGGAGTTGAATTTCCTCAGTGTCACTGAACTCCTCCTCAGTAATAGATTGAAGCTTTTTGCGCCTTTCTGAGGGGCGGTGTTTTTCTTCTTCAATTTTTCTCCTTTTTCTCTTTTCACTTGCATCAGGGCCTTCCCCCTGGCTTGTTTGGCTTCAACAACTTCTTCTTCAGCGGTCTCCTCCTGAGACTTAGAGCTTTTCTCTTTCTTTCCTTTCAAAGTCTTCTTTGTTGTTGGTGGTTTGAACAGGATTTTTGACTTTGGAAAGGATGAGGAATTGGCAAAGATATCCTCCTATTCTCTGCACATTTCCAAGATAAATGCAATCTTGGTTGCATGAAGGATCTTTCCTTTGACAACAACAGACCCATTCACCTTTTGTACTTGTTTGGCTTGATCACTCACCACCTTGATTAAATAGTGTAACCAGTTGAATGCCGTGGTGGGTGAATCTTCAATCGCCGCCATTAGCCTCAACTTAGGCATGCTTATCTGTTCAAAGCTGCCAGACCTACTCATGATGCATTTGCTTACAATGTCCAGCAATACTCGATATTTAGGCTTCAAATGCCTTTTATTCAGAGTAGCTTCAAATTTTACTGGATGCTCTGCAATTCTATCCAGATATTCTTACTCCCTACCCATCGTATATACCGTAGGGTCTTCACCTCTATCGCTTAGTTCATATATGGCATTAAGATTCTTAGGAATAATATACAATTCCCTAACAAAATCCACATGTTTTGAACTATGCTCTAAATGCGATACAATAATCTGCGATTCTATACAATCTTCATCATCTAACTTCAAATTCGAGATAAACTCTATTACCTCTTTTGCATATTCGGCCTCTGGTTGATTCGCAACCAGGCAAGTAAGCTTTGCCAACCGAATCATATGCAACGCTTCCTCTTCGTGAGTTGCATTTGATGAGCTTTCGAGAGAGACGACATATTCATACCAAGGTTTATTAGAAATGGCAAGCTTGCCGTATACAGAGAACATCATTTTTGGAGAATTTTTGTGAAGGGTTTTGAGAAAGATGATAATTTTTGGGCAATCGAGAGTTTTTGACGCAGAGTGTTTGAAGATGAAGGCTTTTTTGGAATCGGGCTTTGAAGGAAATTCTTCAATAGATATAGGACTTTGATTCATGGAAAATCGCATAGATGAAGAAATCGACGGTCGAGATTAAAAACTGACTAAATCGGGTATATGAAAGGACGATTTCACAAATATAACGCCGCCAATTTAACCCTATTGGTGATTAATGAACAGTGCATTTAATTATTTTTCGCAGATCATTGACTTTTCGTCGTATTTCAAAGGTCCCCTTAAATATTCCTTCGTGTGTTTTGTTATTTATTGCCAATGATTACCGAGATTCGGTTAGACAATAAATGTGTTGCATGAGTTAATACTTCTTCGAGACTAATTTCCTCCATCGGTCTTTTATCGAAGTTTTGACCTAGATAAAATGTCAAGATAATATCGAAGTAATCGATCTTGACAAAAGGTCAAGATAATATCGAAATAATCGATCTTGATAACAGTCAAGATAATATCGAGTAATCGATCTTCGTGATAACCGAAGTTTCCCAAGACTCAGTGTTCAGTACTTTCAATTTTATCATGAGTTTTTCAGTGAAAATCTGAGAAAACTTCATGCATCTGAAAACCTTCAATTTTTCAAATTTGCTTTATTCACCTGGATCCAACATACCTAATTCAACTGATAGTTCCTGAAATCTTGATTCAGCCAAAGGTTTAGTAAAGATATCAGCTCTTTGTTTATCAGTATGAATTTTCTCCATTCTGATGTCTTTCTACTCAACATGATCTCTTATGAAGTGATGTCTGATATCAACATGCTTACATCTGGTGTGCAATACCGGATTTTGTGTAATAGCAATTGCACTATTATTATCACAAAATATAGGTACTTCATTGGCTATAATCTTATAATCCCTCAATTGTTGTGCGAGCTAAAGAATGCAGGTACAACACTTTCCTCGCGACCATGTATTAAACCTTGAGTAATCTTGGTTGCTCATCGAAGTTTTGTTTCTTTGAAAACCATGATATCGGGGTTTACTTCCAAGAAATTGACAAGTTCTGTGGTAGACTTCTGTCAATTCTACATCCTCCATAATCGAGATCCCCAATAACCCGGTTAATTCAAGGTTATCATCATTTGGATACCATAATCCTCTATTCACAATTGCCTTTAAGATATTTTGAGAATCTTTTTGGCAAACCTCCATGTGACTAAATTTTAGGATTAGCTTGGTATCTTGCACATATCCCAACAAAGAAATGTAATATCGGGCCTACTTGTCAGGAGATACTTGATGATCCAATGATCCCTCTATAATCGGTGTGATTTATCGATTTGCCTTTAGGATCGAGGATCCATCTTGTAGTTAGTATTCATGGGAATTCTAAGCGCATTGCAATCTGTACTCCATACTTTGCACGGAGATCTCGGTGTATTTTGCTTGATTGATGAATATTCCTTCCTTAGTTTGTTTCACGAAGTACAAGAAAGAAATTCATCTCCCCCATCATTGACATCTCAAACTTTCCTTTCATCAGAGTAGAAAACTTTTCACACAACTGATTATTTGGATATCCAAATATGATGTCATCCACATAGATCTGAACTAGTAAAATATCCTTTCCATCTTCTATCCTGAACAAAGTCCTATCATCAGTTCCTTTGATAAAACCATGGCCAAGAAGAAACCGAGAAAGGGTATCATACCATGCTTTCGGTGCTTGCTTAAGACCATACAAGGCTTTCTCGAGCTCGTAAACTTGGTCATTCTCGACAAAATCACGGAGGTTGTTCCACATATACTTCCTCCTTAACACACCATTCAGAAATGCACTTTTCGTGATCCATCCGATAGATATGGAATTTCATGTGGGCAGATATGCAAGAAATAATCGATGGGCTTCTAGTCTTGCAACAGTGCAAAGGTTTCATCATAATCCAAGCCTTCTTCTTGGGAATAACCTTGTGCAACTAGTCTTGCCTTGTTTCTCACAATGTTGTTGTTTTCATCTCTCTTATTCTTCAACACCCACTTAGTTCCAATCACATTGTGCCTCTTAGGTCTATCCACTAGCTCCCAAACTTCATTCCTTGAGAACTGATTCAGCTCTTCTTGCATAGCAGTAATCCAAAATGAATCTTGTAGAGCTTCTTCAATCTCAGTAGGTTCTTTTTCAGATAGGAAGTAGCAGAACAAAGACTTTCTCCATGGAACCTTCTTGTTTTGACACCATCTGATAGATCACCCACAATCTGACTTTTAGGATGACTATCCAACCATTTTCTCCTGGACGTTCCCCCTTCAGTAGTATCCTCAACATCATAAATGTTAGGTTCAAGTAGTTCATTAAATTCAGGGAACAACAGAAAAGGAGAAAGAGAATCATCTTCCTCAGGGGAAATTCTATTCAGAACATTGTCAGAGACATTTGTTCCCCTTTGGTTGATAGATTCAGAGTTTGCCTCAGCTGTGACCACATCTTCATCGGCATTACATACCTGAGTCTGAACTGGTGTATTTTCAGATTGGTCAGCTTCAGTGTGTTGACTTTCCTTCAGTGGAGAATTTTCATCCTGAGTCTCACCATCCTGAGTTTTTCCATCCTGAACTTCTTTGTCTGAGTCTGATTCACTCCATTCATAAGTGACTGACTTCTTCTTTGTCTAAGTCTGGTGATTCTCTTGGTCAGTTCTCTTGAGACATGTTCCTGTTTCTTCTGAACACAAGTAGATTCATCAAAAACAACATGAGGTGTTTCTTCCACAATAAGAGTCCTACATTTGTAAACTCTGAAGGCTTTACTGACTTCAGAATATCCTAAGAATATCCCTTCATCAGCTTTGCTATCAAAAGTTTTCAACTGATCTTTACCATTATTGTGTATGAAACACTTGCAACCAAACACACGAAAGAAAGAAACAAGAGGCTCCCTTTCATTCCACAGCTCATATGGAGTTTTTCCTTGGTTCTTGGTCAGCATGGATCTATTCTGAGAGTAGCATGCAGTGTTGATAGCTTCAGCCCAAAATCTCTTAGGAATATCAGCTTCAGCAATCATTGTCCTTGCAGCTTCTTTCAGAGTCCTATTTCTTCTTTCAGCAACACCATTCTGTTGTGGGGTTCTTGCAGCTGATGTTTCATGAGCTATTCCATTTGCTGCACAATAATCTGATATGATATGATTGATAAACTCAGTTCCTTTGTCTGATCTGATTTTGACCACACTCAGATTCTTTTCAGTACTGAGCCTTTTCAGTAGTTCAGGCTGTTTTGTCTGAGTCTCTTTCTTACTGAGTAAGAATATCACCCATGTGTATCTAGAGTAGTCATCAACTACCACAAGTGTGTATTTTCTGCCATTAGTGCTCACAGGTGTTACTGGACCAATAGATCCATATGTAACAGTTGTAGTATTCTATCAGTAGAAACATCTACTTTGCTTTTGAAAGATGCTCTGATTTGTTTTCCTTTCTGACAAGCATCACAAACATGATCTTTACTGAACACTTCATTGGGTAACCCCCTTACAAGTGCTAATCTTGCAAGTTTGTTCAGGGTTTTGAAGTTTAAGTGATTCATTCTTTTGTGCCACAACCAACTGGTATCAGTGGAACTTTTTGCAACCAAACATGTATCTTTAGGAGTTGAACTCCAATCAGCAAGATACACATTTCCTTTTCTAGTACCAGTTAGTAAAATTTTCTGTGAAGTATTGTCTTTCACATAACATAAGTTCTTTGAGAACTCAACACTGAATCCTTTATCACAAAATTGACTGATAGAAAGCAAGTTATGCTTTAGACCAGACACATATGAAACACCATGGATATAAACAGAGTCAGTTCCATATCCTTCAGTTTGTCCTTTAGAATTGTCTCCAAATGTGATCTGAGGAGGGCCTTTTTGCTCAACATAGTCAGTGATTAGTTGCTTATATCCTGTCATATGTCTTGAACATTAGTTGCTTATATCCTGTCATATGTCTTGAACATCCATTGTCCAGATACCATACAGCAGGAGCCAACTCATTTCCACTCATCAGTCTTTATGTTGTTTTTCATTGACTCACCGCCCTTTTTCCTTTACCTCCTCCATGTACCATAAGATAGATATCATCATTGTCACTATCTCGAGAAAATCTCATCGAGGAACTAGAACCTTCTTCGTATCGTTCTTCTTCCTCAAAGAATCATAGCTTTTTCTTCTTTGGAGATCTTCTTGTCTCTCTTGGCTTGTCTTTCCTTTCTTTTCTATAAAGACTTAGCTCGTAAGCAGTCATATTGAAAGTGACCTTTCTTCTGACAGTTGTAACATCTGTTGGTATCATCATCCTGATCACTTTCCTCCTTGGTCTTAGAGTCCTTCTTTTTGGATGAGGATCCTTGACTTTTTCGGGTCCTTTCTTTTTTCTTAGTGTATCCGTCCTCGGCTTTTGAGTCTCTCTCTTGTACTGTGATTCCCTGTAATATTTCTTATATTTCCCATATCCGCTATTGAGTCTTTCAAACCTCCTTGCCATCAAGACTAGCTTATCCTCCCGCTTTCATCCCGATTTTTGGCAAGTGAGTTCTCGAACTCTCTAGACTTCAGAGGATTTCTCTTTGGCTTTGAAAGCCACATTCTTGCTAGATGAAGAATCATCTTTCTTTGTCGATTTTTTTAGATTTCTTGTCAATCACAAACTCATAAGCTTTCATTTCAGAGAAAACTTGTTGATATGGCATGGAATCAATATTTTTGGTGTTTTCAATCACCACAACATGTATATCCCATTTCTTAGATAATCCTCTAAGAATTTTCAGTGCCACTTCTCTCTTTGGGTATCTTTCCCCAAGAGCACTCAGATCATTCATGATGCTAGTGAATCTGACTTCAAGTTTGTCAATGGATTCACTATCTTCCATTTCAAAGCTATCAAACTTTCCAATAGCAACAGAAAGTTTATTTTCCTTAATATGATCTGTGCCTTGACACATAACATCAAGTGTGTCCCATATTTCTTTTGCAGTTTCACAGTGAGAAATCATCCCCACAACACCATCACCAATAGTGTTATACAAAGTATCTTTAGCAATGTAGTCAAGATTGACTAACTTTCTCTCATCAGGAGTAAGTTGATCATCAGATTTTGGAAATTCATCTCTGGGATCATTCTCTCAAGATCGAGTGATTCGGGATTCACAACAAGAATTTGAATGGTCCTTCAGAAACGACTCTCCACATTCTTTCATGTTTTGAATACAGATGAGACTGCATTCTCAATCTCCATAGATCATAGCTCTCAACAGAGAACATAGGAAGTTTCTTAGAAGGCATGATGACTGAGCGTTGTAAGATATCAGAAAACAGATCTATTCAGTACACCACCAAAGTCTTTCAGCAAACTAGACTATGGCTACCAAAGCAAGTGGTCAAATTGAACCACTGCTCTGATACCACTTGTTGGTCCCGGTGCTAACGAGTCTCACACGTGTATGGGGGGGGAATACACGTGTTCAGTGATTTTTAAAACTTTGCTTTCACTGAGGTCAGATAGGTCAGGTTATCCTGATGATTTTGCCTTGAGAAGCACAGATTGCCCTGAGTCAAAGTTTCATCGAGATAATGATCCCGAGCCGCTTTTAAGCTTCAGATTAGCCTAACCGAGCCTCGAGTTTATCGGGAGATCCTGAGGCGCTCGGATCAGATAATTATCTTACTGAACCCTCAGTAGAGTTAGTTCAGTTTGGTAACTATCTATTCTAGCTACTCAAGTGTGCGGAATGGTTGGCCCTATATTTATACTCGTTTTAACTTTGCTGAAAATATTCCTTTTAATAAAACAAATTGATTAAGGTGGATCGTTTGATGCAAGTTCAAATTGGATTGGTTCCAAATGAATATCGTTGAATTATGCTTTCGGTGAAAAAAACATGCAATGATAATAATGCAAAGATGTAAAGTAAAACAACACAAAGAATTATAGTGGTTCAGAGACTCAAGCTCCTACGTCCACTCTCTCGACCTTCAGAGAAATTCCTTAACCACTTCCTAAAGCTTTCTGGCTAACTCACTGTAGCTTACTCACTTTTCTACCTTGGGTTTTTTCGGGTGACTCACTGCACTTACTAACTCAAACACACACAAGTGTTCGGACTACCACAAGTAGCTTACTAACTTCTTTCTCTAGAGTTTTTCGCTAACTCATCAGAGCTTACTAACTCTTTTACAACTCCAACTCACCAACAAAACACACACAAACTACCTTACAAAGGGTTTGGGTTTTGGGTTGGTTTCCAACTAGGATGAGATATCCTTTACAATAAGAACAATGCAAAGGTTAGGATATCTCTACTAAGCTTTGGATATTTCTTATCAATCTAGGCTTAGTGAATGAGCTCTCTCCAATGTGAAATACTTGGGAAATTCTAGGTTTTTTTAGTACTTCAATTTGCAATAATACGAATGAGCTCTTGAGTTGCTTTCAAATTTCCCGTAACCTCTCAATGTAAAGGGTCAATAGTATTTATAGGCAACTTCACCAAGGTCACTCTTGAAAAACTATCCGTTGGAGGAGATAGCTTCATGAGTTTCCTCTTATGGTGTTTGATGAACGGCTATATTTAGGGTTTGAATACTCCCTTGCATGTTTTAGGAAATATGCAGTCATGTAGCCAATCACCAATTTTTCTGATCGGAACATAGTACTACCGACATGATTCAGAGTCCCGCCGCTATCGATTGTCGATAAGAAAGTATGATGTTGTCTTCCTCTGATTGGTTCTTGTCTTTAGTAAATGTAGACAAACATAACGGCTCTTTTTGGTCAATCTCTCTGAATGAGATAACCTTAAACAACACTTAGACTTAGTTCCTTTTGTCTGCATATGAATGTTTTGGGCAATATTTATTTTTTTCGAATGTTTGCGTTTTTCTCGGTTTTGTAGTCTTGAGATAGATATTATTCGGTGCCTCACGAACATTGAGGTTATCTTGAGTATTGATTATCTTCGGAGTCTTCGATAACTTTTGGGTCTTGATATCTTACGAGTCTTGATGTCTTTTGAGTCTTGATGTCTTACGAGTCTTGATGACATCTTGAGTCTTGATGTCTTGATAACATCTGCGTCTTGAAAAGCCGAGTCTTTAGTGACATCTTTGAGTCTTGATGACATCGAGTCTTGGTGTCTTGATGTTATCTTGAGTCTTGATGTCTTGGTGACATCTTGAGTCTTGATGTCTTCAATAACTTCTTGAGTCTTGTTTCTTGATTTTCTTTGAGTCTTGATTTCTTGATTACTTCTTGAGTCTTTAGTTTCTTCAGCAACTTATTGAGTCTTCAGTTTCTTCAGCAACTTACTGAGTCTTCAGTTTCTTCAAAATCTAACATGATCTATATCTGCTGACTATACATGGTGCAGATAACTTCCTGAACACTCTATACTGAATCCTGACTCAGTCTATCAAGATTATCCTGAAGATGTCATACTCAGGGGTTTTGGGATCTAATCAAAACTTCTTTATTAAATTCATCTCCCAACAGGTTAGGACGGTGGATGAATCAAAACACTGGATGACACCGAGACAACCCG
This sequence comes from Stenogyne calaminthoides, assembly GCA_037126765.1. NCBI lineage: Eukaryota > Viridiplantae > Streptophyta > Magnoliopsida > Lamiales > Lamiaceae > Stenogyne > Stenogyne calaminthoides. The sequence continues at coordinate 15,442,920 of JBBCBC010000026.1, read as the reverse complement.
ATACTCCACCACATCAAATACAAAAAAGCAAATGTGGGATAATATGCATCCAGTTCTTAGAATGTCTGGTCACTGGGCATGAACTTGATCACGTTGATCCGGAAATGTGTGGAATATTTAGAAAAGCCGAGTTGTTTGCCAATGAAGAACAATATGGTTGTTAATTATTCAAAAAACAAACTTTATTTTACCAGATGTAGTTGTATAAATTCATTAATGGGTATGACAACCCAGACTGGGAATTTGCCAACAAATATTACGCCACATTTTAATCCCTTAAATAGTTAACATTTCACTTATTCACAAATTTATATGGTTATTAATTTTATAGTAACTTATTTACACATGTAAATCATTTGCCAACAGAGATGTTGCAATGGCAACTTGTTGTCAACCTTCAACCCAACGAGTTAAACAATTAATAAACACAATATTAATGAAAATAATTTGACGAAATGAAAGAAACATGAAACAATTACATTGCACATAAATCAAAACTTAAATTGATATGTTGCCAACGTGTTGCCAACATATATGCCAACTTATATGCCAACTACTGCTATTACTGACTAAAATGTAAAAGATTACTGATGGCTTTAAAACAATATACATATCCAATATGCAGAAATGCGATTACACGTTGCAATATAATTCCTTACAAATATTTAAATGAAGTGTGTGCCAACTCTTTATAAGTATACGCCAACTATATGCCGACACAACTGCCAACTGCTTTAGAACATTTAAAAAACCACTTAAATTTATATTTAATGACAAGCTACATAACTTATCAGAATCCTCACAAATATTTAAATGAAGTGTGTGCCAACTCTTTATAAGTATACGCCAACTATATGCCGACACAATTGCCAACTGCTTCAGAACCTTTAAAAAAACCACTTAAATTTATATTCAACACAAGCTACATAACTTATCAGAAAAATGTTCATTGGCAGGCCAATGTCATGTTATCAAAAATCATTCATTTCTAAGTTACAATATACATTAAATAAAAAATAAATATTAATGAAGTAAACATCATCAATACTACAATACATCATAAAATCCACTGATTAAAAGTTCAAACATGATGGTTAAACATATGCTACTGATAAGATTGGTTTCTGTTGGGAAATTTATAGTTTTGATGGAAGTGTTGGGGTTATACTGAAAAGTATGCTTTTACTTTGTATAACCAAACTGAAGTTTCTTATTTATTTACTGAAATAAATTATTTAATCACTGTTGCATTAAATATGAATGAATGTTATATATGTTTATTGCAAACCAATTCAATAAGACAGTACGTATTACGTTGTAGTTAATTTGGTGATACCCGATCACTGAAGATCAAATTAACAGCCCTCGTAATTAAGTACAAATTCACAACCCAGATGGAAATGAACGAACCATCATGAACAGGTTGAAGTGTGAGACCCAGATTGACTGTCTTGATCAAGGGATCACACTAGCGCATTTAGGTGCGCTGAATGAGGACCTACAGGAGGACAAATTCTTGATCGAATATACAAGAATTAGACCTCAGTGGTGCGTTGTTTCTTAATCTCCGTCCCTTAAATAGGATCGTGTGAAATTAATAACTATTGCTTTGACTTATGATGGGAAGATAGTCAATGTGATTCGATACCTTATATCTTGGGCAATATTATTAATTACATGACGATTGCTGACATTTAATATGGAGAATCGCGTGCAAGTACGTCTTGCTTGATTTGTCCCCTTGGTGGGCTCATATCCTTTATCATGCCAAATCTTACAAGTGGAAATTTATTTCCGGCATGGATAATAATGTTGAGTTGTCATTACTCCAAGGACATAGATATTAATTAATATAAAGCTTGTTCAGTGGCTTAATTAATTAATGGACTAAGATAATCTTAAACGCGGGAAATAATGATCGGGAGCCATGTTATATGTGAAATCATAATATGGGTTAAGATGGATAGTTCAATATTAATTTTATAGTGGAGTAAATTAATATTAATGGACTTGAGTAATATTTGGCCCAAAATATTATAGCTTCATATTCCATTGGAGGTCCAATCTTAATTCTCCTAAAGGCCCCCCAAATAGCCCAAAATAAAGTCCAATTAATGAGAGAGAGAAGAAAGTATTCTTGCTATATTTTCAAGTGTAATTTTAGAAAATCTTGTCTATTAAAGGAAGAAAAGATTGTCTTGATTTTCTTGTAGATATTTTATGGAAAGAGATAATTATTGTAGGAATACATAATTATCCCATAAATTCAAGAAGTCAAATCTTGACTCCTTCTATAGTGTAGATTTCGAAAATATTGGGTAGAAGAGGGGAAAGAGATTTTTATGGAAAATTTAATTAAGGAGAAAAGAATATAGGAGATATATTCAAGATTTCTTGGAGATCAAGAAAAGATTTTCTTCCTTATTTTCCTAGCCCTAATTTTTGCCCCCCTCCTCCCTATTTATAGGGGATGAGCTCTTCATTCCCAAGTGCAATTCCATGTGTTCAAAATATTAGAAATCCACAAAGGTGGTAGCAAAATATTTAATTTTTCTCCCATTAAAATCGTGGACTTTGGGGATATATTTCGGAAGGATCTTGGGTTGATTCATCCGTTTGATTCTTCAAGAGATTAGTAATTCCGTAACCCCTAGTTCCGCATGTTTAGGATTTACGTGAATTATATGTACGCATGTTTTTTATTATTATGTTGAATTGATTTAGGATTAATTCCAGTTAGTAATTAACTGTTTGATTTAAATATGTATTTAAATAATCACCTCGAATAGATCCAGGCACCCCGATTTTCCCAACAACTGGTATCAGAGCTCTGGTTTCGAGCTCTGATTTTTTAAATTGTTATTTAAATTGTTGGACATTAAATTGAAATTGGATAGTAGAATTGCTAGATCGGTTTTGCAGGTATACAATTGTCATGGTATTTAATGTGTTTATTTTCATGAGTATGAATGAATGTTTTTTAATTCGACTCGTTCAGATTTATTTTTCTTGTGAGAAAATCCACGAGTAGATTAGGCTATTTAATTTGTTCAATGTAATATACTAGTCTAGATTTAAGGTATTTATTTTTCGTTAAATAAATTGTAACCTGATCAAAGAAGGAGGCGAATTAAAGACATATCCGGAACCGTACGTGGGCGACGTGCGCCGTGCGAAACGTGCCAAGGGAGGCACGCGCGCGGCGTGGACGACACCGTACGCACGGACCTAGGCGCTAGGCGCCAAGGCGGGATCAGCCTAGGCGGATGCGCACGGGCATAGGTGCACGGACAAGGTGATGCGGGCGCGTGAACAGGCGCTCAAGCGCGCCGAGCGGGCCAAGGCTGCCGAGGCGTGCCGAGGCCGCCGGTGCTGCCGAGAGCCATGGCACACGGGCAATGTGCATTGTGCCCTAGGCGCATGGGCACGGCTGCTCGGCCAAGCGGCCGGCAGGATGAGGGCGGGCATCCCGGCTGCGAGCTGTTTGGCGTGGCATTTCAAGACGGAGTTCTTTTCGAGACAAACGAGTGGGAGAAATTCAAGACAGCGTTTCTTCAAAATCAAGCCAAAGAAAATCAAACCATGACAGTTGGATAATTTGTGCCCAATGTGTTTATTTTCTGCTTTGCTTGATTTATTACTGTTGTATTTTCTTGTGCTTTATTTAATTGTTTAAATGTGTTTGCATGAGAATTGCCCAACGAAAAATCTCAAATTCAAAAATTACTAAGTATGTTATGATAATAAATTTTTTGACACAAATTAATTTTGACCTCCATGATTTATTTATTTGTGAAATCTTTTGGAGAAATTCCCCTACGGGACGGTCAAAAGATAGCTTTCACATGAATAAATTCCCAAAAGGATGATTGTGAATTATTATTAGTGGCGACGATGACCCTCCAACGAGGCTCGATCAAAGCGAAGTAATAATTCTGTATTTAATCATGGTTATTACTTAGGTATATAATTGATATTTATATACTTCTCCGAAGTCCCTGTCAATTTTATATTGGTCAAGTGGGAGCCGACTATTAATTTTTTTTTAAAATTAAAGGTTTGTAACTGTTCTTTTGTAACCTGCTTGAATGTGATTTAAATGATGACCCTCCCACGAGGCTCATTTAAATCTGTTTTGAGATGTTGGCTGATGCATGTTCATATTTTTTTGAGATTTTAATATGAAACATGTGATCGAATTATGTTATTTAATTTTGTGTTGATCTGGATATTGATACAAAATATATGTTTATTTCAGTTCATCATGTCGCAACCTTTTAATCCACTGTTCAATATACTGAAAAGAAACCAACTCACTGGTGAAAACTATGTCACTTGAAAAGGTAATACGACTTTTGTCCTCTCTGCACAAAAACATTATTGGGTTCTTGGCGGACATAAACCTGAAAGAATCACTGAAGGGTCATCTAGTTCGGAAAGATGTTTGTACGAAATCTGGGAGCAAGCCAATGAATCAATAAAACTGATAATCTTGACTTCATTATCTGATGATGTGAGGCTCATTCATGAGGAAATTGATTCAGCTGCGGAGATTGTTCAAAGTCTAGAGGAAATGTTTTCCTCTGAGAACTGCATGATCAAAGAGTTTCATCAAAATGGAGTCGAATGACTGAAAATGATTGAGGGAACACCCGTAAGAGATCACATTCTCAAAATCAGATGCCATTTTGAAAAACTTGCTTACCTTTGTGCACGATACGATGATGAGGCTCAAATCGAATTCTTGTTCCTAACTCTTCCAAGGAGCTTTAATGAGTTCTATTGTAATTTTGTGATGAGCGATCACATGTTTACCATAGATACCCTACAAGAGATCTTGGAGACGGTAGAGAAACACTTGGGACAAGAAGACGAAGCTTTGGTGACTAAGAAACTGCTCTCAAAATCTAGGCCAAAGGAAGGCAAGATTGAGAAGGAGATGAATAGTCTGATCCAAAGCAAGGCCACAAAAGAAAAGGGTAAGAAAACAAGTTGGTTGAAAGTCCAGAAGACACCAAAGGAAAATGTTTTAACTGTGGAGAAAAAGGACATTGGAAGTCGGCCTGTTCCAAACCCAAAGGGAATGGAAAGAAAGGTAATTCACACTCGCTAGTTGTTGAATCTTGTTTGGCGGAGTATGCTACCCATTCGTAGGTATTGGATACGGGATCCACTGATCATGTATGTTTCACATTGCAGGGTTTCAAGCAGACCCGGCGACTAAGTGAGAGTGAGATCCTCATCACGCTAGGCGATGCTACGAGAGTGGCAGCTGAAGCAGTGGGAGAAGTGCACTTGTCCTTTGGAGACAAAACGTTAATTTTAAGAGATATTCTTTATGTTCCTGTTTTTCGAAAAAACCTTATTTCTATTTCTAAACTGTTTATCGATGGATATTCTGTTCGTTTTAATAAAGATGTTATTATTTTTCATAACGATGTGATTATCTGTCGTGGAACTTTGAGGAACAATCTCTATATTATTAACTGTGCACATCACTCACAAAATGCATCCTATAACACATCTACTATTTCTTGTAAACGAAAGCGCTCAGCTGACGTGAACGAGACACTTCTTTGGCACCTAAGATTAGATCATATTAACCCGAAAAGGATTCAAAGGTTGGTGAAAGATGGTTCTTTAGGGTCTCTCCAAATTGAGCCATTTCCGACTTGCGAATCGTGCTTGGAAGGTAAAATGACCAAGAGGGCATTTGGAGTCAAGGGGCATAGAGCTAAAGAAGTGTTAGAAATCATTCACATCGATGTGTGTGGTCCAATGCAAATCAAAGCTAGAGGTGGCTACGAGTATTTCGTTACTTTTATCGATGATTACTCACGCTACGAATACATTTTCTTAATGAAGCATAAATTTGAGACCTTTGATAAATTCAAAGAATTTAAGGCTCAAGCAGAGAATCATAAGGGAAAAAGTATCAAGTTTCTACGATCTGATCGTGGAGGCGAATACCTCAGCGATGAATTTCTGAACTACCTATCAGAAGTCGGGATTGCATCCCAGTTGACTGCACCCGGTACCCCTCAACAAAACGGGGTTGCAGAATGAAGGAATTGAACGCTTTTAGAAATGGTAAGGTCAATGATGAGTTATGCAGATTTACCAAAATCGTTATGGGGTTACGCATTAGAAACAACGTCTTATATTCTGAACCTAGTGACATCCAAATCGGTACCTAAAACCCCAAGAGAATTATGGACGGGGCGCAAGCCCAGTTTCTGACACATCAGGATCTGGGGGGGTGTCCGGCATACGTGCTAGACAAGGACGCTGGTAAATTGGATGCATGTTCGGAATTAAGGATGTTCATAGGTTACCCCGAAGGAACTAAAGGATGCATGTTCTATGGTCCCGAAGATCAAAAGGTGGTAATCAGTACTCACTTTAGATTTTTGGAAGAAGACTATATGAACAGTCGAAAGCCTAGAAGTGAAATTACCTTAGAAGAACTTAGGGGGCCAACTCCGTTTCCAACTGTACTAAATGATATACCAAACGTCACGCCTACACAAGCAGAACCTCGTCGTAGTGGGAGGGTTATCAGACAACCCGAGAGATTCTTGGGGATCGGAGAGTCTTTGGACTTGATCTCCGCAGAAGAATCAGATCCATGGTCCTACAACGAGGCGATCCAAGACAAAGATGCTCAATCTTGGCAAACAGCAATGGAAGCCAAGATGGGTTCAATGGATCACAACAAGGTGTGGGAGCTAGTCGAACCACTTGATGGGGTAAAACCCATCGGATGCAAGTGGGTATACAAGAGAAAAAGGGGACCGGACTGAAACCTTCAAAGCAAGACTTGTGGCGAAAGGGTACACTCAGAAAGAAGGGATCGATTATGAGGAAACCTTTTCGCCCGTAGCCATGCTCAAGTCCATCCGCATTCTCTTGTCGATTGCTACGCATCTAGATTTTGAGATCTGGCAAATGGACGTCAAGACAGCTTTCCTAAATGGAAATCTTGACGAAGAAATCTATATGCAACAACCCGAAGGCTTCATTGAAAAAGTCCAAGAGCATCTGGTTTGCAAGCTCAGGAAGTCCATTTATGGACTGAAGCAAGCATCCTGAGCTTCGAATCAGTGTTTTGATCAAGTTATAAAATGGACGGATTCGATCAAAATGAATTTGAAAGATGTGTCTATAAAAAGCGTGACGGAACTGCATTGGTATTTTTGGTACTATACGTGGATGACATTCTGCTCATTGGAAATGATGTAAAGGTGTTATCAGACGTAAGGGCATGGCTGTCAAAATAGTTCGATATGAAGGACTTAGGGGAAGCCGGTCACATCCTAGGGATCAAGATCACTCAAGATCGCAGGAAAAGAATGATCGGGCTTTCGCAAGCCTCATACATAGATACTATTTTGAAGCGCTTCAGCATGCAGGATTCCAAGAATGGCTTTGTGCCCTAGAGACACGAAATCCATCTATCCAAAGAGATGTGTCCCAAGACACAGAAAGATATAGATGACATGAAGGGCATCCCTTAGGCTTCGGCTGTGGGAAGCCTCATGTATGCAATGCTGTGTACGAGACCAGATATCTGCTTTGCCGTAGGCATGGTGGCAAGATATCAAAGTAACCCTGGGAAAGAGCATTGGACTGCAGTAAAGAACATTTTGAAGTACCTGAAAATGACATGGGATAGAATGTTGGTTTACAAGTCAGACAATCAGATCCCCATCGATTACACGGACTCGGATTTCCAACCAGACATTGACTCCAGAAAGTCTACCTCAGGTAGTGTGTTCTGTATGGGGAGGAGCCATGACATGGAGAAGCGTAAAGCAGAACTGCATCGTTGATTCTACCATGGAAGCCGAGTACGTCGCTGCTTGTGAAGCAGCGAAGGAAGCGGTTTGGCTCAAGAACTTCCTGGTGGACTTGGACGTGGTCCTGAATTTGCCCAGCAAAATCACGATCTACTGTGATAACGCCAGAGCAGTTGCAAATTCAAGGGCACCGAGAGCCCACAAAGCCAGCAAACACATTGAAAGAAAATACCATCTCATACGAGAAATCGTTAAGAGAGGAGACATTGAGGTGGCTAAGATTGCATCGGAAGATAGCCTAGCAGGTCCATTCACAAAGGGTCTTCCTCTGAGTACATTCGAGAGACATGTGGAAGGAATGAATGTCAAGGATGTTGCCAATCTGCTTCGAGTATAAGTGGGAGAAATATTATTAGGTTCGTGTAGGGTGACATTAGATGTCACATAGAACACGAGACATGTTGTAGTATACTTAAAAGCAGACTTTGAGTATAAGTGGGAGATTGTTGGGGTTATACTGAAAAGTATGCTTTTACTTTGTATAACCAAACTGAAGTTTCTTATTTATTTACTGAAATAAATTATTTAATCATTGTTGCATTAAATATGAATGAATGTTATATATGTTTATTGCAAACCCGTTCAATAAGACAGTACATATTACGTTGTAGTTAATTTGGTGATACCCAATCACTAAAGATCAAATTAACAGCCCTCGTAATTAAGTACAAATTCACAACCCAGATGGAAATGAAGGAACCATCATGAACGGTGGAAGTGTGAGACCCAGATTGGTCTGTCTTGACGAAGGGATCACACTAGCGCATTTAGGGCTTGTTGAATGAGGACCTCTGGGAGGACAATTTCTTGATGCGAATATACAAGAATTAGACCTCAGTGGTGCGTTGTTTCTTAATCTCCGTTCCTTAAATAGGATCGTGTGAAATTAATAACTATTGCTTTGACTTATGATGGGAAGAGAGTCAATGCGATTCGATACCTTATATCTTGGGCAATATTATTAATTACATGACGATTCTTCGACATTTAATATCGAGAATCGCGCAAGCAACGCGTCTTGCTTGATTTGTCCCTTGGTGGGCTCATATCCTTTATCATGCCAAATCTTGCAAGTGGAAATTTATTTTCGGCATGGATAATAATGTTGAGTTGTCTTTACTCCAAGGACAAATATATTAATTAATATAAAGCTTGTTCAGTGGCTTAATTAATTAATGGACTAAGATAATCTTAAACGCGGGAAATAATGACCGGGAGCCATCTTATATGTGAAATTGTAATATGGGTTAAGATGGATAGTTCAATATTAATTTTATAGTGGAGTAAATTAATATTAATGGACTTGAATAATATTTGGCCCAAAATATTATAGCTTCATAGTCCATTGGAGGTCCAATCTTAATTCTCCTAAAGGCCCCCAAAATAGCCCAAAATAAAGTCCAATTAATGAGAGAGAGAAGAAAGTATTCTTGCTATATTTCCAAGTGTAATTTTCGAAAATCTTGTCTATTAAAGGAAGAAAAGATTGTCTTGATTTTCTTGTAGATTTCGAAAATATTGGGTAGAAGAGGGGAAAGAGATTTTTATGGAAAATTTAATTAAGGAGAAAAGAATATAGGAGATATATTCAAGATTTCTTGGAGATCAAGAAAATATTTTCTTCCTTATTTTCCTAGCCCTAATTTTTGCCCCCCTCCTCCCTATTTATAGGGGATGAGCTCTTCATTCCCAGGTGCAATTCCATGTGTTGGAAATATTAGAAATCCACAAAGGTGGTAGCAAAATATTTAATTTCTCTCCCATTAAAATCATTCGTTGAAATCTTCCCACCGGATAGCGTTCGTGGACTTTGGGGATATATTTGGGAAGGCTCTTGGGTTGATTCATCGTTTGATTCTTCAAGAGGTTAGTAATTTCGTAACTCCTAGTTCCACATGTTTAGGATTGAATTGATTTAGGATTAATTCATGTTAGTAATTAACTATTTGATTTAAATATGTATTTAAATAATCACCTCGAATAGATCTGGGCACCCCGATTTTCCCAACAGGAAGTTCCAAAACAGTTTGTAATAGGACCAGTCAGACCTGTTAGCTGACTGATGAAGTAGATATCAGATTAGGATGACCAGCTGAGATGTATAGACAGTTGATGTAATAGATAAGGTCACATATTGAGGGGGAACTCAATATGTTAAGGTTTAGTCAATAAGATCAGAAGATCACCAGACAAGAAGACCAGAAGTCCTACATCAGAAAGGGAGAAGACGAGTCTGGAAGTTGTGCTAAGACAACCTGCATCAGAAGACTCAATCAGGTAAGACTGATCAGCATGGACTGATCAGGTCAGCTCTGTTGGGAAATAAATTTAATAAAAAGGATTTTGATTAGATCCCAAAACCCCTGAGTATGACATGTTCAGGATAATCTTGATAGATGAGTCAGGATTCAGTTTTAGAGTGTTCAGGATATTATCTGCACCATGTATAGTCGGCAGATATAGAACAGGTTAGTTTCTGAAGACTCAGTAAGAAACTGAGATACTGAAGACTCAGTAGGATACTGAGAACTGAAGCCTCAGAGAACCTGAAGACTCAGAGAACCTGAAGACTCAGAGAAATACTGAAGACTCAGTAATGTACTGAATGCTCAGTATATCCTGAATGTTCAAAGGCACTGAAGCTGAGGAATATAGCCGTTGGAATCCAGCTGACGTGGACCAACGAGAGGAAGACAACCAGCCTGAAAAAGCTGCAGAACTTACAAAGAATAGTATGGATTTGAATGTGATTCTCTCCAACGGTAACATTCAAATCCACACTATAAATACAAGTTCTTCCTTCATTATCGAAGTGTGGATGCGTGGAGATTATGCACAAAATGCTACAAAGCCAAAGAGCGTTATAGTCAAAGCATTCCCACCCTAGAACACAAGTCTGTAGATATACAAATATATTCAAAGAGTGTTCTAGAACCCAACCTAAGCAACCCACGATGTATCATAAGCTTAGAGAGATTTTCCCAACCTTAGCATTGAGGCTAAACCATTGTAAGGGAAAATCTCACCATAGTTGGAGACAACACCAAACCCAAACCCAGTGGTGAAGTGAGGTAGTTGTTAGGCAATCCCGAGTGAGGGTGATAAGTCCCGTTGGAGTGTGAACTCGTTAAACATCTGTAGGCGATCCCGTGGAGGGTGATAAGTCCCGAGGCGAACCCGAGAGAGGGTTATAAGTCCAGTTCGAGTGTAAGCTCGGTAAATATCTATAGGCAATCCCGTGGAGGGTGATAAGTCCCGTTTGAAGGAATTTCCCTAGAGAGGGAGAGTGGATGTAGGACTGGTTGTCCGAACCACTATATATTGCTGTGTTGTTTACTGCTTTATGTTTATACTTGTCATATGCATCTAGTTATAAGCAAAACACAACACATGAGCTTAAAAAAAAATTGGAAACACTCTGCCCTCACCCCTGTTTTATATGCACCGAAATAAAACGTTTTGCTTCCGCACGCGCAAAATAGGTTTTCCCACCGGGACCAACAAGCTCTAATCTGGCGACCACAAGAAGGACACCAAGACATACACGAGCATCAAACACGAAGAATGTCAACCTAAGTTGGTAAATCAAACACTGAATAAGTGTACTTGATAACCAATGAGAGCAAGACACGTATGTACAGAGCTGACATTGCAGGACGTGGTGCTTCAGAGTTAAACGCCTAGAAAGGATAAGCTTGCATGCTTTCAGCCATGCCGCCTCTGTGCACATCAAATCGGGTCTGCAAACCTACCTTAAATAGACCAAAATTCAAATTGCTCTCCAACGGCTAGTTCGATTTCGTGCCTATATATATGGGATCAAACCTTCATAGTAAGGTTTAAACTAAGTCCAGTTGGTTAGTTGGTGCCCCTGCTGATAGGGAAGAGTGGACGTAGGACAAGTTGTCCGAACCACTATAAATCTGTGTGCCTTTACTTTGCTTCACACTTCTGCACACTACCTGTTTATCTGTATGCGTATTCTGAATCTGGTTCAGACTATCATCAAGCTACTGAACTGATCAGGTTAACACTTTATTCATCTGATCTAAAACAGATTGATCAGAATCTTGGTTGAGTAAAACTGGTGTGTTTTGCAAGTATGCCTGATCAGAGTGCGAAGTGAATCAGTTTGGACTGATATCCGACTTACTAATTTGTCAAGCAAATCAGTTCAACGTCTATCAGTTTAACTGATGGTGCGGAAGATGTTAACCCGTGTGAAAAAATCAGTTTTAATAAAACAACAGTTCTGGCCAACAGTTCAGATCAGAAGACTAAAGTGTCAAGCTGATCAGATCAGAAGCTTGATGCTAAGCTGATCTAGCACAGAATATGCATGCAGATAACAGGTAGTGCGCAGGTGTGTAAAGCAAGATTAAAGCCACAAAGATTTTTAGTGGTTCAGACAACTTGTCCTACGTCCACTCTTCCCTATCAGCAGGGCACCAACTTTACCAACTGGACTTAGTTTAATGTGTTAGTCCAACATAGTACAACCAACAGATATTTAACGAGTTCACACTCAACCAATCCCAGAAATCTAATCTAGAAACCCTAGATAGAAATCCTGCTATAACAAACTTAACCTAACACGGTTTTGGTATAAGATTTGTTTTGTTCCAACTGGAATACTATCCTATCTTCTGATTAGCCTAAAGCTAGAGGATAAGTATTCTGCTAAGAACTAAGGGATGAACATTTAAGAGATAATCTTGAACTTGTGTTGTTCTTGCGGAAATCTTGAGAGCTTCTGCTTGTGAATAATTTATGTACCCTTACTCTGAAGGTTTGATACCATATTTATAGGCCCGGTTTCGAATTAGCCGTTGGAGAGCAATTCGAACTTCGGTCTATTTTTAGGTAGGTTTGCAGGGTTGATATGATTCTTCTCAGAGGCGGTATGGCCGAAAGCATGCAACTTTGTCCTTTCTAGCCGTTGAACATTGAGCCTCCAACCCTGAGTCCTATCAGTTCCGTATAGTCGTGTCGATCTCTCATAGGCTAGCAAGTACCATTGAATATGGTCTTGATAGGTTTTATGCTTGTTGTCTGATCGACCTTTCTGAAAGTATACTGAACTTTCAAAACACTTCTTGGAACTGAACAGATCAGGTGAACTGATTTGCCCTATTTGAAGTCTTCGGTTGTAAGTTTTCTTAGCTCAACTTACTGACTTCATCTAATGTACTCTATCTGTCTTCAGTCTTGATATCTTCAGATCTTCAGTTCTTCTCTTCTGATCTTCATAAGTTATCTTCATATTGATCTTCAAGACTAAGATCTATACACATTGAGTTCCCCCTCAATGTGTGATCTAATCTTACTTATACATCAGTTGTTCTATACATCAGTTATCAACTGGTCAACCTAGTTCTCAATATAAAACGTCAGTCAGCTAATAGTTTCTGACTGGTCCTATTACATCTGTTTTGGAACTTTTATCAAAACTTAATAAATTTCCCAACAATTTCCCCATTTTTGATAAAACCAAAACATATGAGAAACCAACAATCAGTTGATATGAATAAAACGGTTAAGGACAGATAATCAGAAGACAGTGAGAGATTGTCTTAATTTAAGAAATGAAGTTTGTTTTTCATTAAGATAAAGCATTACATTGTACATTTTGAAAAACAAAAAACAGAAACTGATTCCCATGTCTTCTGATCTTTTAATCCTTCGGCATGTACCCTTCTGGCATCTCCCTCAGATTCTGAGGGACATTGAAAATCTGGTACATCTTCCATTTGACACCATTAACTTGGCCTGGATCAGTGATGGCAGCTTTGCCAATCAGATTATAATAAAACATTTCAAATGCCAATCTATCAAAGGATCCATCTGCCTTTCTCTGATAGTCCAACACATTATATGGAGGATGTGTGATCTTAGCATTGATGCTCTTGGCATCTTTTTGGACCTCCTTCAGAAAGTCAGGATGTTTGTTTTCCATCCAGTTCAGGAATTCCACATCCGGAGACTCTTCTGAAGGCACAATGTCCAGTATGAAGGCATCCATCAGCCATTCTGCCCTGATCCCGCGCCTAGTCTTCAATCTGGCTTCTTTTCTATCATCATTTATGATGATGTCTTCTACTTGCCTGGGATCAACGGCTCAACAAAATCTTTCCCGATCTGACCCTTTCTCAGCCTTGCAGAATATCTTCTGTTTAGTCCTTCAGACTCAGCCAACTTTTCCTTCCTTCTTTCTTCCTCATTCAGTCGGGCCTCCTCAGCCAATTCTTCTTCGGTCAATCTTGCAGCCAGTCGTCTGTCTGCTTCTACCTGTGCAGCAGATGCACTTCTCATAATTCTTTGAGTAGGTAGAGTTTGGGGAGGTAGAAGTGCAGAATGCGACGGTCCAGTTCCTTTGCCCTTCATCTTGGCCCTTTCCAACCTGGCACGTACCTCAACTGCCATCTCATCTAAGCTTTGAAGCCTCTGACCATGTGACTCAATAGTCTGAATAAGGTCTTCAGTCGTTCTGATCAGGTCAGTTGGTTTTTCAACCTGTCCTTCCCCCTTTTTGGTTTGATCAAAAAGAGTATTGATGTGGGAAGTTAGGGAGCCAAAACTGACGGCTAGTGCTTTGTTGAGATCTGTGGCAGATAGGCCTTGAGCTTGAACAGATAGTTCACTGATTTTGTTCACCAGCTCAGACTAAGCAGTCTCTATGGCGGTTGAAAATGTAAGGATCAGCTTATCAAACTTTTCTTCGTTTAGCTTCAGTTTGTCCAACGCCACCAAAAGAGAGACCTCCAGGTTGGAAATCTTTGCCAGATTGTCTTTCACTGTTTTGGAGAAATATTCAGTAATCAGCTTCATCTCCTAGGCAAAGTTTTCTTTCTGTTCAGTGACCTGGGAAGACATGTACTGACTTTGCTCCTCCATAACTTTCTCAGAGGCCTGGCGATGATCTGTAATTGTTGAACTGGTGGAGTTTGCTAGAACACTCTCAACTTCTTACTGCAACAAATCCTTGAAGCATGATCTGATCTCTTTAAGTTGATCAGATGTGATGTGCGTCACAGGGATTGTCAGTATGGCCTGACCTGTTGGATCTTGAGATGTTCCAACAGTTGCCACAGACACCTTCGCCTCCAGTGGTTGGTCACGTGCCGAAACACCAACATCACCTTCATCGGCAACTGCCTCCTCCTTCTACAGTTCTATTACTTCCACTGCCTCCTCAACTGATCTACCCAGCTTACCGTAAATCAATTTCTTCACTTCAACTTCAGATAATAAAACAGTCGGGGAGCTCACTTCAGCAGCTTTGCGCATTTCAAAGTCAAAATTGGCAAATTCATCAGCCCCGTCCAACTGTTCCATAATGATAATCAGATCTGTGAAGTTCTTCAGCCTCAAGTCTCTCCAAGCCAGGATCTCCACAACCTCATCCAGTATGAACTGATGATCAGACAGTTCTGGGTATTTACGTTCCAATTCTCGTGCTAGCCTTTGTCTGATCATGTGGCCAGAAACAGTTATGTCCACTCTAGAGTTATACTTGGCTGGTGAGGGTGGGATTTTTCCAGGTTCATCTTCTGGCATCTGTTGCATGACCTCCCTCACAGCCTGTTAAGCCTCCTGTTGTTCCAACTCCGCAGCAGGTTCTGCCAACAGTTCTTTTTAAACAAGAACAATCTGTTCAGGATCTCGGGCATGCATAAGAGTAGGAGATGGAGCCCGATATTGGGGAGATGGAGATCGTCTCAGTTCAGCCCCGAAATCTCCTTCCTGCGGCTGATCAGAAGAACTTGCAGCTTGATATTTCTGCTTCTCAGGAATGGCAACCTGTTTCTTGCTAGATCCCGTGGACTTGCTGCCTGTCCGGCTCGTTGAAGACTTCTTCTCACTATCAGTTTCCTCCTCCTCTGTTCCTGATTCTATGAACAGATTCATTGGAGATCGCCTGTGTTTCTTCGATCTGCTGACACCAGATGTGCCAGCCTTGGTCTTCCTTTTCTTGCTAGGGGCAGCAGGCGGCTCAATCTCTTCTTCCTCAGTACTTTTTCTCTTTCTCTTGATGGTGATCTGAGGATCGGAATCAGATGGACCGAAAATCTTGGCAGAATCGTTCAAAAGAGACTTGTAGTTCTTGATGCCTTTACTGTCCAATTCTTTCTGAGGTAGCTTGTCCCTCAGAATAACTGCCACCTTATTAAGATTCCCTATCCTCTTCTTCAGATAGACCTCCCTGCGTTCATTCACCCCAAATTTCTGGTGCTCTTGTACCAGAACAACCTTGAGCGCCCCATGCCAGTTTATATTTGAAGCTCATTCACCATGGCGGCTAAGGCAATCTGTTTTTAACAGATGTCAGTTCGTCCGGACTGAAGGAGATTCCAAGAATTGTCTTTGACAGAATGTCAGAGAGCAATCTGTACTTTCTTTTTAACATTGGTTTGGTGAAACCAGATGTTTGTCCCTTGTCAGCATCCCGGAACAGTTCTTGCCGGATTTTGTCATCATCTTCCTCGCGATAGTGAGCTGGAGATATTTTCCCTCTTGGTAGGGCAAAAATGCGTATCAGGTCAGCATTGGTAACCCTAATCTCTTATCCGTTTACCATCGATGTGAACTCTTCTCCCGGAGATGTTATTTCCAAATTTTGGAGGAATTCAATAGCCTCGTACTGCATCACCAGATTTCCAGACCGTGAGCAGAAATGGTCGAGGTGATTGTCTCTTAAGATCTGTTCCACTTCCTGAGATTCAGGGTCTTGTATAACTCCAAATACGACGTATCTATCTTCAACCACCTTCTTGGCGAGGGATGCATAGTTACACATAATTTTACCTAAACCGTGTGTAGCCATCTATAAGGAAAATGCAAATTCTATAAGTATTTATGAATAATGAAGAATAGGGGATTGTGAATTGTGAGTTAAATGCAATGCATATCACAAAAGACACACAAAATCACAAACATACATGATGTAGTTCATAATAAACACAAGCAAGTGCAATAAGCAATGATTTATTTACCAGTGATGAATATTTGAAGAAGTTTTTTGGTAAATTTTTAAAAGGGTTTGAAGAGCTTGCTTTGCCAGAGTGAATAGGATTTTTGCAATAGTGCTTTGAGAGAAAAATTTAGGGTGAAGAAAGGTTTTGTAGAAAGGTTCCTACTATATATAGGCATTTTGGAGGGAAAGAGGTTTTTCGAGAAACGATGCGGTAATTCAATCGATTAATCAAGATGAATGGTCAAGATTAAGCGGTGAGTTTTAAAAGTAGATCGTGTGGTTAAGGATTTTAATCCGGCAGCTTTTGGATTTTAAAAAGCTCAATAAAAGCCATTTAATACATGTTCCCCACGTCCGCATTTAATGTGTTGCAGGATGTGCGTCATATGTACTTGAGTATAGTAAACTAGATAAGAACAGAGATAAACTGCAACAGATAAAAGAGATAGAAATGTGTATCTGATTGACTGATATTGTAATCAGTCAATACCACATGACGTCGGTTCTCAGTTCATCTGATCTGTTGATCTTAAGTTCTGCCTATCCCTTACCAACATTTCCCAACAATGTTCCTCTATCAGTTTAACCGTCTTCAACACACATCCCATCAGTTGAAATTCCCCCTTCAACTGATCTTCTGTTTTCTGATCCGTTAGTACGCAACTGATCTTTTCTGATCAGATGAATTTCCCTCTTCATCTGATCTTCTCCCTTTTATCAGTTTCTTAACCAACTGGTGTTTGAGATCAGGCCACCAAAATATTCTGAGGCATCATCACCTAAGTCCAGTAGTCCTAGCTCATCGCCCCTCAAGGGGCGTCGGTCCTTCCCTAGTGAGTAAGGAGTTTCTCTTGTCAAATTTCTGCAGGGCGTTCCGTAGGCCCACAAAACATCCGGGAGCTCGCTAGCCCATTTTCCCTTGCCCCCCTCAGTTTTAGCCTTGAGAGTGTGTTTGATGATTTTGTTCACCGCCTCGACCTGGCCGTTCGACTGTGGATGATATGGAGTCGAGAAGAGTTTTGCGATCTTCCATTTCTTGAAGAATGCTTCGATTTTGAGGCCGTCGAATTGTTTACCATTGTCTGATATGATTGGTTGGGGTAAACCAAATCTGCAGATGATATTCCGCCATATGAATTTGATGACGTGATCTTGATCTATAATCGCTAGTGCCTCAGCTTCGGCCCATTTTGTAATGTAATCTACCGCCACCAGTGCGTATTTGACCGAGCCCGGCGCTGTTAGGAGTTGGCCAATAATATCTATCCCCCATTTTGCAAATGGCCAAGGACTGAGGATGCTTGTGAGCTCTTCTGGGGCACTTTTGATGGAAGGAGCATAGATTTGACACTTATGACATTTGCGGGCGAAGATGATGGCGTCGGCGCTTCCCTAGTGAGTAAGGAGTTTCTCTTGTCAAATTTCTGCAGGGCGTTCCGTAGGCCCACAAAACATCCGAGAGCTCGCTAGCCCATTTTTCCCTTGCCCCCCTCAATTTTAGCCTTGAGAGTGTGTTTGATGATTTTGTTCACCGCCTCGACCTGGCCGTTCGACTGTGGATGATATGGAGTCGAGAAGAGTTTTGAGATCTTCCATTTCTTGAAGAATGCATCGATTTTGAGGCCATCGAATTGTTTACCATTGTCTGATATGATTGGTTGGGGTAAACCAAATCTGTAGATGATATTCCGCCATATGAATTTGATGACGTGATCTTGATCTATAATCGCTAGTGCCTCAGCTTCGGCCCATTTTGTAATGTAATCTACCGCCACCAGTGCGTATTTGACCGAGCCCGGCGCTGTTAGGAGTTGGCCAATAATATCTATCCCCCATTTTGCAAATGGCCAAGGACTGAGGATGCTTGTGAGCTCTTCTGGGGCACTTTTGATGGAAGGAGCATAGATTTGACACTTATGACATTTGCGGGCGAAGATGATGGCGTCGGCGCTTCCCTAGTGAGTAAGGAGTTTCTCTTGTCAAATTTCTGCAGGGCGTTCCGTAGGCCCACAAAACATCCGAGAGCTCGCTAGCCCATTTTCCCTTGCCCCCCTCAATTTTAGCCTTGAGAGTGTGTTTGATGATTTTGTTCACCGCCTCGACCTGGCCGTTCGACTGTGGATGATATGGAGTCGAGAAGAGTTTTGAGATCTTCCATTTCTTGAAGAATGCATCGATTTTGAGGCCATCGAATTGTTTACCATTGTCTGATATGATTGGTTGGGGTAAACCAAATCTGTAGATGATATTCCGCCATATGAATTTGATGACGTGATCTTGATCTATAATCGCTAGTGCCTCAGCTTCGGCCCATTTTGTAAAGTAATCTACCGCCACCAGTGCGTATTTGACCGAGCCCGGCGCTGTTAGGAGTTGGCCAATGATATCTATCCCCCATTTTGCAAATGGCCAAGGACTGAGGATGCTTGTGAGCTCTTCTGGGGCACTTTTGAAGGAAGGAGCATAGATTTGACACTTATGACATTTGCGGGCGAAGATGATGGCATCGGCACTTAGGTGGGCCAAAAATATCCTTGTCTTGTGGTCTTGTGGGCCAGTGATTCTCCCCCGGTGTGGTTACCGCATGCCCCTTCGTGTATTTTGCTCAGGATCACTTGCCCTTCTTCAGGTGTGATGCAACGGAGTAGGGGAATGCTAAAACCATGCTTGTATAGCTCATCTTGGATCATTGTGTATCTCGCGGCTCGCAGTTGTAGTTGCCGAGCTTGGACCCTGTCTGTTGGCAGGAGACCTGTCGTCAAGTAATCGATGAAGGGTGTCATCCAGCTCGATGTTGGGGTTTCTAGGTTCGCGACTCTCGCGTGCACGGTGGATGGGTGGGATAATATCGTGATGGTGACATCCTTCATTTCTGGTGACCCCTCGAAAGTTGCTAGCCGTGCTAAAGCATCGGCTTGCGAGTTTTGTTCTCTCGGGATCAGTTTGACATGAATTTGATCGAACTTTTGACATAACATCTTTACAATCTCTTGGTAGGCTGCCATTTTATCGTCCCGTGCCTCGTATTCTCCTAAGACCTGGTAGGCCACGAGTTGGGAATCTGTATGGACTTGTAGTCTTTTGACACCCATGGCCGTCGACATTTCTAGGCCGCTAATAAGTGCTTCGTATTCAGCCTCGTTGTTGGTTGCGGGAAAATCGAAGGTGATGGCATTCTGGAAGGATGTTCCTTCCGGACTTATCAAAACCAAGTCGGCCCCCGATTTATGGGAGGTTGCCGACCCGTCCACGAACAGCTCCCATGGTGGGTTGTTTGAATCTTCCACCTTTGATGAGAAGGTGAGCTCCACGATGAAGTCGGCTAAAGCCTGGGCTTTTATGGCAGGTCGGGGTGCATATGTTACTCCGTATTGTCCGACCTCAATTGCCCATTTGAGGCATCGGCCCATCGTATCTGGTCGATGTAACACGTTCCTTAGGGGTGTGGAAGTGAGAGATAGGGCCTTAGTTTCCTTACGCTCATGACTAGCGTGTACGCCAATTTCTCCAGCACCGGATATCGCTGTTCAGTTTCATTCAGTGTTTGGCTGACGAAGTAGATCGGAAATTCATTCCTGTCTTCTACTCGAACGAGGACTGCACTCAGAGCAGTTTCGGAGTCGCGAGATACAGGAAAAGTATTTCCCTTGGAACCGGTTTTGACAGAATGCTTACATCTGCTAGGTAGGCTTTGATCTTATCTAGAGCTTCTTGGCTTTCGGGTGTCCATTCGAATTTTGACTTTTTCCGGATTGTGTCGAACAGTGGCTTGCATTTGTCCCCCTATCGGGAGATGAACCTGTTCAAGGCGGCCAGACATCCTGTGAGTTTCTGTACTTCTTTTACATTTCGAGGTGCTCCCATGTCTAATATGGCTTTGACTTTGGTGGGATTCGCCTCTATTCCCCGCTTGCTTACCAGCTGTCCCAAGAATTTTCCCAACTCGACCCCAAAATTGCATTTCTTGGGGTTTAGTCGCATGTTGAATTTTCTTAGGATGTCGAAAGTTTACGCCAGGTGCATTAGGTGGTCTTCCGACCTCAGAATCTTGATGATTATGTCGTCCACGTAAACTTCCACCGACTTGCCCGAACGGGTTTCAGTGAGGGTGGAAGTCTAGAGGGGAGGGGTGAATAGACTTCCAAAAAATTTTCGTGGATCAGGTGTGTAAGCAAGTAATCCCGATCAGAGTGCGGAGTGAATCAGTATGGACTGATATCCGACTTACTAATCTGTCAAGCAGACCAGTTCGGTGTCTATCATTTTAACTGATGGTGCAGAAGATTAGTTAACCCGTGTGAAAACCAGTTTTACTCAAATAAGGATTCTGACCAATTTGGTTCAGATTAGATGACAAAGGTGCCAAACTGATCAGATCAGAAGCTTGATGCTAATCTGATCCAGGTACAAAATATGCATGCAGATGACAAAGAGTAGTGTGCAGATAAGTGTAAAGCAAAGTAAAGGCACATAGATTTATAGTGGTTCGGACCAACTGTCCTACGTCCACTCTTCCCTATCAGCGGGGGCACTTAACTAGCAGACTGGACTTAGTTTAGAGTGTTAGTCCAACACTTTACAAACAGATGTTTCAAGAGTTCTCACTCAACCGATCCCAGAAATCAGTACTAGAAACCCTAGACTGAAATCTTGCTTAACAAACTTAACCTAACTTTATGGTTTTGGTTTAAGATTTGTTTGTTCCAACTTGGAATTCTATCCTAGCATATGATTAGCCTAAGGCTATGAGGATAAGAATTCAGCTAAGAACTAAGGGATGAACACTTAAGAATAAATCTTGAGTTTGTGTTCATCGTGCGGAAATCTTTGATAGCTTGGGCTTTTGATAGAGTTTCCGTAACCTTACTCTGAAGGTTTAATCCCATATTTATAGACAATGAGATCAAAGAGCCGTTGGAGAACAATTTGAATCTCAGGCTATTTTAGGTAGGTTTTGCAGACTTGATTTGACGTGCTCCGAGGCGGCATGGCCAAAAGCGTATAAGCTTGGACTTTCTAGCCGTTGAATCTCTGAAGCTTTATATCGCATCTGCATCAGTTTCGTACAAACGTGTCGATCTCTCATTGGGTGACAAGTACACATATTCGGCGCTTGTCATACTTCATTCTTCATAGTTCTGAATGTCTGATCGGTTTGTACGTCTTAGGTTGACATTGATTATCACCAGGTGGAACTGATTAGATCAGTGAAACTGATCTGTTCTACCTTCTTGGATTTTCTGACGTGGGTTGTCTTAGCACAACTTACTTAATCCATACTGATGTATTCAGCATGAGCAGTTCTTCTGATCTTCTGATATTCTTGACTTCTCTTCTTTAACTTGATCTAATCTTCTGCTCAACTAATCTTCTAAGTAAAATCTACACATATTGAGTTCCCCCTCAATATGTGTAGCTCGGCTATCTTTGTCATCTGAGCATCGACTGTTTTTACCAACTCTTGCTTCATCACATCAACTGATTTGCTAAAGTCCTCCTTCAGATTGCTAATTTCATGTAGGGCTTGTGCTCTTTGATCTTGAAGATCAGATATTAGTGACCTGCGCTGAGTTGTAATCGCAGAACTGACTTCGTTTGCTAGAGCAGTTTCCAATTCTTCCTTAAAGAAATCTCGGAAGCACGATCGAATCTCCTACAGTTGATCAGTTGTGATATGAGTGCTTGAGATCTGTACTGCGGCCTGTCCTGATGAAGTTCCAGCCTAATCTTCTCCATCAACTGCCTATTTACCAGTTGCATGTGCCTCCCGCAGTAAGGTCTGAACCGTGTCACCCTGTCTGCTTTCATCGGCGACTCCTGCGTCCGTCATCTCAGCATCCTTCCCAGACGCTTCTCTCTCATCCAGGTTGATCACTATCTGCTCAACTGGCTTACCAAGCTTCCTGTAGACCAGTTCTTAAACAACCTTTTCAGACAACAAATCAGCAGGTGTTTCGACTCCTGAAGCCATCTTCATGTCAAAGTCAAAATCAGCAAATTCCTCTGATCCACCCATCTGACCAACCATCACGATGAAGTCTGAAAAGCTCTGCAAACTGATATCTCTCCATGCCAAAATTTCCATCACTTCGTCCTTTATTCTTGGAAGAGAACTCAACTCCAGGAATTTTTTGTCCAACTCTTTAGAAAGTTTCATCCGGATGAGCATTCTTAGAACAGTTAGCTCCGCTCGAGATGGAGGAAGTGGTTCGGGCTCAGACTCACGTTGAGCAGTTGATGGTCCTTGATCAAAAGGAGGTTGCTCAGGTCGAGGAGCAATCTGTTCAACTATCGGTGCAGTCTGTTCTTCCGGTGCAGTCTGTTCTTCCAGTGCAATCTGTTGTTCTTCTTGTGGCTCCTCTTGTTTCTCAACTACAGACTCTAGCTGTTCAGGAGCAGTTGATGAATGTCCCAGAGATTGATGAGGCTGTTCCCGAGCAGGTTGCTGAGGGCTGATGTGTTCATCCCGGGGAGATGGAGATGGAGATGATGAAACTGACATCCGCTCGGCAGCAGATACAGTTGTTTCCGGACTTTGTATTCTTTCTGGTTAAGGCGAAGGAGATCTTATCACTTTCTTCCATGTGTCCCTTGCTTGCTCAGATGGGCCTGTTGGTTGAGCAGTTTGCTCAGATTGCCTTTGGGTAGACCCAGCTGATCTGCTTCCAGCTCCACTTTCTTGCCTTGTTGGCTCCTCTTCTTCATCCGGAATGTTCTCTTCATCCGGGTCAAGGAATAATGACAATGAGGTCTGTTTCAGCCTCTTTATTTTTGATGGTTGCCCCTTTGACTTCCATTTTCTCCGGGGCTCAGATGCTTCTCCTGCGGCAGCTTTCTTCTGCTTTGGCTTTCTTTCGGTCCTTGTCATATCAGTATCTTCAGGACCAAAGATCCTTTCAGTCTTTTTCAGAAAAACCTTGTATTATTGACATCCTTCCTGCTCCCAGCTTGTTCTTGGAAATTTGTACCTCAAGATTGTCGCAGCTTTGTTCAAGTTGCTGATTTTCTTGGTCAAAACAACGGTCTTGTTTACAACAGCAAACTTGTGCTTCTCCTGAAGCAAAATCCCCTTCAGGTAGCCCAGCCAGTTGACGTTTTCAGCCACTTCAACTATTGCTGCAATACAACACTGCTTGACCTCTGTTAAACTATTTGGGCTGAAGGATATCCCCATGATTGTCTTAGAGACAATATCAAACAGCAGCCTATACTTCTTCTTCAACATTGGTTTAACGAAGTATGAGGTCTGAGTCTTGTCAGCTTCCCTGAATAATTCGCTTCTGAGTTGGGAAGGCTCATGGCGGCGATACTTGACAAGAGAAATCGATCCTTCCTTGAGTCCAAAGATCTGAAAAAGATCCTCATCTGTGACAACAAAAGATTCACCATTGTATGAGCACTCTAGTTCTCCATTTGAAGTCATCTTCAGGTGATGAAGAAACTCCAGTGCCTCGAGCTGCATCACAGGTTCGGCATGAGCACTGCAGAATCTATCCAGATTGTTCCTCCGAAGAAGACCCAAAATTTCCAGAGACTCAGGATCTGTGGTTTGACCAAAAATCACATATTTGTCTTCAACGATATAATCTACCATAGTTCTGTAATCACAGATAGTCTTTCCAGATCCATGTGTAGTCATTTTTCTGCAAATATACCAAATCATTAGATCTATTTCGTGTATTTATGCATTACGAACAATCTAACCTTAAATCCAATATGTGATTTATCAAAAGCTTGTAACATTTAGCACAACAATTTGATAAACATATCTTTCACGATAAAAGAGATAAGATTTCGATTACAATATATCTAACACATTCGCAGAAGTAGATACAATAATCGAAATAAGATTAACACAGTCGTTAAAACCATAAGCTTCAAAGAGAACTCGAGTGCCCAAAACATTAAAAAAAAAAATTACCAGAGATGTGTGGATTGTTGAAACTTGTAGTGTTTTAAACAAAAATCGCACACACTCGTAGAAGGAGTTTCGAAAGATTTAGTTCGCAATTAGATTTAGGGCAAAGAGTGTTTCTAAGTAATTGTTTTGTTGTATATAAGGTAATGGAGGGAAAGAGGATTTAGAAAAGTGTGTTACGAAAACCAAAACGTCTAATCAAGATGAACGGTCAAGATTAGGTGGTTAGGTTTTAAAAAACGATCTAAGGGAAAGGGATTTTATCGCGGCAGCTTTTGGATTTAAAAATTCGCAATAAATACAATTTAATACAAGTTCCCCACGTCCGCATTAAATGTTTTGCAGAGTGTACGTCACTCGTACTTGAGTAGGCAAGTAGGGTTTTATAAGTAGTTAAATAAACAGAAAGACAAGAGATCAGAAATGCGTATCTGATTGACTGATATTGTAATCAGTCAATTACCACGTGAAGGTTGATCTGGTCGAACTGTTCTCGTGTTGACCTTATGAGTTGCCTAAACCTTGACTTAACCTTTTCCCAACAATTCCTTAGCCCTCAGATCAAATGCCTTCTGATTTGTACCACTTAATCAGTTGAAGTTCCCCCTTCAACTGTTATTCCTATCAGATCAGTATCCAACTGATCCTATCTGATCAGTTGAAGTCTCTCCCTTCAACTTTCCTTCTTATCTGATCAGGAATGCATCCAGCTGATGTTGGAGATCAACCCACCGAAGTATTCTGGCGCATCTTCTCCAAGATCCAGCCGCCTTAGCTCGTTGCATAACTCTCTGAACTTTACTTCAGCTAGAGGCTTAGTCAGAATATCAGCTTTCTGCTTTTCTGTACTTATCTTTTCCATTCTGATATTCTTCTTCTCCACATGGTCTCTGATAAAATGATGTCTGATGTCCACATGCTTGCATCTTGTATGTAGAACTGGATTGTGCGTTATTGCAATTGCACTATTACTGTCACAGAATATAGGCACATTCTTAGCTATAATGTTATTATCCCTCAGCTGCTGACAAAGCCAGAGCAGTTGGGAGCAACAGCTTCCTGCGGCCATATATTCTGCTTCAGTAGTAGATGTGGCAACAAATATCTGTTTCTTTAAAAACCAAGAGACCAGTTTGTTTCCTAAGAACTGACATGTACCTGAGGTTGACTTCCTATCTATTTTGCAACCTCCATAATCATAATCAAAGTACCCCGTAAGCTCTAGATTATCATCTTCTGGGTACCATAAACCCATATTTACGGTTCCCTTCAGATACTTAAAAATCTGCTTAGCTGCAATCAGGTGACTTTGCTTGGGATTACTTGAAATCTAGCACTGTTGGGAGATGAATTTAATAAAGAAGTTTTGATTAGATCGCAAAAACCCCTGAGTATGACATGTTCAAGATAATCTTGATAGTCTGAGTCAGGTTTCAGCATAGATTGGTTCAGGAAGATATCTGCACAATGTATAGTTAGCAGATATAGATAAGGTTAGATCTTGAAGACATCAAGACTCAAGAAGTAATCAAGACATCAAGACTCAAGAAATAATCAAGACATCAAGACTCGATGAAGTTGTCAAGACACTAAAGACTCGATGAAGTAATCAAGACATCAAGACTCGATGAAGTTCTGTCAAGACATCAAGACTTCGGTAAGTAATCAAGACATCAAGACTCGGTGAGTTCTTGAAGACTCGGTAAGATATCAGATACTAAAGATAACACAATGTTCAGAGGCATTTGAATAATATCTATCTCAAGACTACTTAAACCGGAAAAACGCGCATGTTCGTAAAAAATAGATATTGCCCAAAACATTCTAATGCAGACAAAAGGAACTAAGTCTTAGTGTTGTTTAAGGTTGTCTCATTCATAGAGATTGACCAAAAAGAGCTGTTTTATTTGTCAACATTCACTGAAGACAAGAACCAATCAGAGGAAGACAACATTGTATTTCACTGACACTGAAAGCGACAGGACCCTGAATTATGTCAGTAGTACTAAGTTCGAGACTGCAAAAATTGGTGATTGGCTACATGACTGCATATTTCCTAAAACATGCAAGGGAGTGTTCAAACCCTAAAAATAGTCGTTCATCAAACACCAGAAGAGGAAACTCATAAAGCTATCTCTTCCAACGGATAGTTTTCAAAGAGTGACCTTGGTGAAGTTGCCTATAAATACCAGTGACCCTTTACATTGAGAGGTACGCGAAATTTCAAAGCAACTCAAGAGCTCATTCGTATTATTGCAAATTGGAGCACTCGAAAAACCTAGAATTTCCCAAGTGTTTCACATTGGAGAGAGCTCACTATTCTGAGCCTAGATTGATAGATATTGAAAGCTTAGAAGAGATATCCTAGCCTTTGCATTAGTTCTTATTGTAAAGGATATCTCACCCTAGTTGGAAACCAACCCAAAACCCAAACCCTCTGTTAAGGTAGTTTGTGTGTGTTTTGTTGGTGAATTAGAGTTGTAAAGAGTTAGTAAGCTACAGTGAGTTAGCCAGAAAACTCTAGAGAGGAAGTTAGTAAGCTACTTGTGGTAGTCTGAACACTTGTGTGTGTTTGAGTTAGTAAGCTGTAGTGAGTCAGCCAGAAAACTCAAGGTAGAAAAGTGAGTAAGCTATAGTGAGTTAGCCTGAAAGCTTTAGGAAGTGGTTAAGGAATTTCTCCAAGATCGAGAGAGAGTGGGCGTAGGAGCTTGAGTCTACGAACCACTATAATTGATGTGTTGTTTGCTTTTCATCTTTGCATTATTATTCATTGCATGTTTTTTTTGAAAGCATATTTCATCGATATTGATTGGAACCAATCCAATTGAACTTGCATCACATTGATCACAAACCTTAATCAACTTTTTTTATTGAAGGGAAGATTTTCAAACAAAGCTAAAAACGAGAATAAACTTAGGGCCAACCATTCAAGACACTTGAGTAGCTAGAACAGATAGTTACCAAAACCGAACTAACTCTACCGAAAGTGTTCAGTAAGATAATTATCTGATCCAAGCTCCTCAGGATCTCTGATAAACTCAGGATCATTTGGGCTAATCTGAAGCTTCTCAAAGCAGCTCAGGATCATTGTCTTAGTGGACTTTGACTCGGGGCAATCTGTGCTTCTCAGGGCAAAATTATCAGGATAACCTGACCCATCTGACCTCAGTGAAAGAAAAGTTTTAAAAATCACTGAACACGTGTATTCCCCCCCCATACACGTGTGAGACTCGTTAGCACCAGGACCAACAAGTGGTATCAGAGCAGTGTGGTTCATTTTGACCACTTGCTTTGGTAGCCATAGTCTATTTGCAGAAAGACTTTGGTGGTCTACTGAATATATCTGTTTGCTGATATCTTACAAGACTCAGTCATCATGCCTTCTAAGAAACTTTCTATGTTCTCTGTTAAGAGCTATGACCTATGGAGACTGAGAATGCAGGCTCATCTGTATTCAAAACATGAAAGAATGTGGAGAGTGGTTTATGAAGGACCATTCAAATTTACTGTTGTAAATCCCAGAATCACTGATACTGAGAGAAATGATCCTAGGGATGAATTTCCTAAACCTGATGACCAACTGACTCCTGATGAGAGAAAGTTAGTTAATCTGGACTACATTGCTAAAGATACTTTGTATAGCACTATTGATGATGGTGTTATGGGGATGATTTCTCACTGTGAAACTGCAAAAGAAATATGGGACACACTTGCTGTTATGTGTCAAGGCACAGATCATATTAAGGAAAACAAACTTTTTGTTGCTATTGGAAAGTTTGATGGCTTTGAAATGGAAGATGGTGAGTCAATTGACAAACTTGAGGTCAGATTCACTAGCATCGTGAATGATCTAAGTGCTCTTAGGAAAAGATACCCACAGAGAGAAGTGACACTGAAAATTCTTAAAGGATTGTCTAAGAAATGGGATATACATGCTGTGGTGATTGAAAACACCAAAAATATTGATTCCATGCCATACCAACAAGTTTTCTCTGAACTGAAAGCTTATGAGTTTGTGATTGACAAGAAAACTAAGAAATCTAACAGCAAAGATGATTCTTCATCTAGCAAGAATGTGGCTTTTAAAGCCAAAGAGAAACCCTGTAAAGCTAGAGAGTCTGAAAACTCACTTGCCAGAAATCAGGATGAGCAAGAGGATAAGCTAGTACTGATGGCAAGGAGGTTTGAAAGACTCAATAGCAGATATGAAAAATATAAGAAATACTATAGGAATCACAGGTACAAGAGAAACTCTGAAGCTGAGGACAGATTCACTGAGAAAAAGAAGGACCAGAAAGCTGAAGGATCCTCATCCAAGAAGAAGGACACCAAGACCAAGGAGGAAAGTGATCAGGATGACGATACCAACAGATGCTACAACTGTCAGAAGAAAGGTCACTTTCAATATGACTGTCCTGAGCTGAGTGCTAAAGAAAGAAAGGAGAGACAAGCCAAGAGAGACAGGAAGATCTCCAGCAAGAAAGCTAAGATTGTAGAAGAGGAAGAACATTCTGAAGATGGTTCCAGTTCCTCAGATGAGATTTTCTCAGACAATGACAGTGATGATGTTTGTCTTATGGCTGTGGAGGAGGAAAATTCTTCTATCTCTGTTGTTGCTCCTACACAAGCACATGAGTTCTCAAGTTCAACTGTCATGCTTGAAGAACTTTGACCGATGGATTCGTTTGAGAATCTTATGAAGGACTATACGTGGTTACAAGAAGCGCTCACTAAAACTCAAGAGCGAGAAACAAGGAATCGATCACGAGAATCGAAGTGGAAAGACTCTAAAAATTTGAGATCACTTCTCAATTGTCGGGAACTACTGATGAACTGGATGTTCTGAAAGTACAACTCTCAGAAAAAGAGAAGGTGATAGAGATCCTGAATGGAAAATTAGAGAAATCCACTAAAGAGATTCAAATTTTATCGTAATCGAAGTTCAATGACCTCTTTGAGAAGCATGAAACTCTAAAGAAATGTGAGGATAGTGCGCAGAGAAAGTTAGCTCTATTGAATTCTGCGTTTAAAGTAATAGATGAAATTCAGAGTTATCAAAGACACAAGAACTATAAAAATTTGGATTGGGAAACATTCCAGGGGGAACCTCACAAGGTCTTCTGAATGCTGCTTCTAGTAGCACCAAGACTGTCTTTGTTAAACCAGTGGCATCTAATCTTCTTACTGAAGAAAAACCCAGAGTTTTAGACAAGGGTAAAGGACCTATGGTTTCAGAAAAACTGAAGGTTCAGGGAAGAAAGCCCAAACCTCAGGAAAAGGCTAGAAAATCTGAACACTCAGTAGGAAATTTTCAAAATTTAGTACTTCAAAGCCTCAGGCTAAGAATACCAACCTGAAGAGATCTGCACTGAACCATCAGAGAAATTCATGCGGAAAGTCAATGGTCTGCAGGAACAGTAATTAAATGCACTGTTCATTAATCACCAATAAGGATAAATTTGTGGCTAAGTATTTGCAAAATCGTCCTTTCAAATACCCGTTTTAGTCAGTTTTTAATCTTGACCGTCAAAACCTTCATCTACGCGATTTTCCGTAAATCAAAATCCTATATTGTTGGGATATTTTAGTTTTGATAATTTATGCCAAAACATTATTAACTTGTGTTATTCAAGCTAATTTACAGATAACAAGTTAATGGGGAACGAAAGAACAAATTGAGGGGGAACTCACGAAATCAGAAGAAGAAGATCGAGATCAGACAAGGCTGCAGATAAGAATGATCAAGATCTGATGAGTAAGATGAGTTCCGGAGTCAACTGATGAGCTGTGCAAAATCAGAAGTGAAGAAAAACTAAAGCCAGCAAATCAGAAGAGAAGGTTGCAGATCAGAAGATGAGCAGATAAGACTGATCAAGATCAGACGTGATCGAGATCAGATATGAAGATGAGCTGATGAGACTGATCGAGATCAGACGTGATCGAGATTAGATATGATAATCTGATATGCTAACTTGATGCAGATGACCTGATGCTATCCTGAGATGATCCTGAAGATATGTTGATCTGATCAGTCGAGCTGATCAGATCAGGCAAGAAGAAATCAGATAGCCTGAGTCAATGTGACCTGAGGGTCAGGATGTCTGAATTCAGAGAACTGAACTCAGTAAGCCTGAGTGTCAGTATGCCTGATCAGACAAGGTTCGCTGAAGAGAAGTCTGCTGAATCAAGAAACCTGAGACTCAGTAAGTTACTAAAGAACCTGAAGGCTCAGGTAACCTGAAGGCTCAGATAACCTGAAGGCTCAGATAAACCTGAAGACTCAGTAACAAACTGAAGACTCAGTATGACTGAATACACTAAGACTCAGATAGACACTGAAGACTCAGATGACACTGAAGACTCAGATGAACCTGAAGACTCAGATAGATCCTGAGACTCAGAAGAAACTGAAGAATATAACCGTTAGATTCAACTGACGTGGACCAATGAGAGGAAGACGACAAGCCTGAAAAAGCTGCAAAAAGCTACAGCGTAGTATGGATTTGAATGTGATTCTCACCAACGGTAACATTCAAATCCACACTATAAATACAAGTTCTTCCTTCATTATAAGAGAGTGGATGAATGTGGAAGAGTGTGGAGAATGTAGCAAACGATGCTACAGAGCTAAGAAGATATGGGTTCCAGCAGTTCCCAGCTAAGGTCGTGTGCCAGATGATGCGAGTCCTGAAATATGGCCTGATCGTAGCACGGCTAAGGCATTCAACACAAGGCACGTTGAAAGGAACTCTGCTCCCGATTCTATATACTCAAGCATTCCCACCATAGAACACAGAGCGAGATACACGCATATATTCAAGAGTGTTCTACCTTAGATCTAAGCACAAATGTTATATCCTAAGCTTAGAGAGATTTTCCCATCCTTAGCATTGAGGCTAAACAAATGTAAGGGAAAATCTCAAATTAGTTGGAAACCAAACAAACCTTACCCAAATCAGTTTGTAGGTGAGTGTGAACTCGGTAAACATCTAGCAATCCCGCAAGGGAGGGTAGGCAATCCCGCGAGGGTGATAAGTCCCGTTTGAGTGAGAACTCGGTAAACATCTCGGCCATCCTTTGAGGGATATAAGTCCTGCAGGTTAAGTTTGTAGAGTGAGAACTCGGTAAACATCTTGGCCATCCCGTGAGGGATATAAGTCCCACAGGTCAAGTTCGGTTAAGGTTCCCCTGTGTTAAGGGAAGAGTGGATGTAGGACGGGTTTCGTCCGAACCACTATAAAATCGTGTGTTCTTTATTGCTTTATGTTTATACTTGTCATATGCATTGGATTATATGCAAAACAACACACATCGTTCTTAAAAGCAAAAAAATTTGGAATCACTCTGCCCTCACCCCTGTTTTATATGCATCAGGGACATGTTTCGCTTCCGCACGCGCAAAATCGGTTTTAATCGGGACCTTTCATATATCCATTACAAGACTCCATTCAAGCCCTATTTCAAAAAGGCCTTCGTCTTCACAAACACTCTGCTTCGAAACCCTCGATTGCCCAAAAATTTTTACCTATCTCAAAACCCTTCACTCAAAATCACCAAAAATGACACTCTCTATATGCGACAAACTCGCCATTTTCAACAAACCATGGTACGAATATGTCATTTCTCTAGAAAGCACGTCCAATGCAACTCACGAGGAGGAGGCATTGCATATGATTCGTTTGGCAAAACTTACATGCCTGGTCACAAATCAACCAGAGGCCGAATATGCGAAAGAGGTAATTGAGTTTGTTTCTAATATGCAGTTAGATGATGAGAATTGCATAGAGTCTCAGATTACAGTCTCGCATTTGGAGCATGGTTTGAAATATGTGGATTTTGTTAGGGAATTTTATATTATCCCTAAGAATCTGAATGCCATATATGAGTTAATTGATAGAGGTAAAGACCCTACGGTATACATGATGGGTAGGGAACAAGAGTATTTGGATAAAATTACTGAGCATCCAGTAAAGTTTGAAGCTACTTTTAATAAGAGGCATTCGAAGCCTAAATATTGAGTATTGTAGGATATTGTAAGCAAATGCATCATGAGTAGATCTGGTAGTTTCGAACAGATAAGCACGCCTAAGTTAAGGCTAATGGCGGCGATTGAAGATTCACCTACTACGGCATTCAATTGGTTGCACTATTTGATCAAGGTGGTGAGTGATCAAGCCAAACAAATTCAGAAGGTGAATGGCTCTGTAGTTATCAAGGGAAAAATTCTACATGCAACCAAGATTGCATTTATATTGGAAACGTGCAGAGAAGAGGAGGGCATTTTTGCCGATTCCACTTCCTTTCCAAAGTCAAAAATCATGTTCAAACCAACGAAGAAGACTTTGAGAGGAAAGAAAGAGAAAAACTCTGAGTCTCAGGAGGAGACTGCTGAAGAGGAAATTGAGGAAGATACAACAGTGGTGGAGCAGGTCAGGGAAACAAGACAATCCGCTCAGAAATCCACTGAGGAAAGTGATGAAGAAGCCAAACAAGCTAGGGGGAAAGCCCTGATGGAAATTAAAAGAGAGAAAGGTGAGAAACTGAAGAAGAAAGCACTGGCTCCTCAGAAGCGAATAAGGCTTCAAAGTATTGCTGAGAAGGAGGCCAGTGAAACTGAAGAAACTCAACCTGAAGGCCAGCAAGGGTTGAAATCTCCGCTTCAGGTTCTTGCTCAGGTAGTGACAAATGTGCAGGAGCAATAAACTGAGGAGCAGGTTTTCTCTGAGGTACTTGAAACCTCTCTGAGCTCAGATAAAATATCTCAGGAAATCTTCAAGGGACCTCAGATCCCTACTGAAGAAAGATCTGTTCAGAAGTCAGACCAGTCTGAACCTCAGGAATTGCTGAACTTGGATGCGCTTCTGAATGAACCATTTCTTGATCCATCAGCTTTGGAACTCATACAATTTGAGGCCACCACTCCTGAAAGCCCAAGATTGAAGAAGGGAGAAGCCGAAGAGACTGAATGGCGAAGCAAGGGGGAACGGTTCATCTTGGACAGATACCCTGGGCTGAATGCCTATATCGACCTTCGTGATATGTTCTTGAGCTCGGAAACGGCGGTGTATATTACGAATCAAACACTCCGGAGATGTTGAACATTGCTTCATCTGAGAGGAGAAGAGTGGTGGAATCTTCGAGACAATTGCTTAATCAATTCTCGGGTTTCGGAAAACCAAGCCGAGAATGAAAGTAGGGGATTTTGATGAATTGGTGAAAAAGAAGCTAGCTGAAAAGAAAGATACTGAAGGAGTAGATGCTTCCAGCTCTCATGATCAAAACAAAGATAAGGATAAGGGATATGATGCAGAAAAGAAATCGAGAAGGAGAATGAACCTCGAATGAGAATCGAGAAAGAGAAGGAAACCGAGAGTCGGATGGGGACAGAATCGATCTTTGAACCAATCGATATCGGACAACCTCGGTGAAGTTAGCATTCTTCAGGTACCTTTTGGCACTGTTATATATTATGCCGAAGTTACTCAAGTACCTAGCTTTAAATCTGATGTTTATGATATGCAGACTGAGGCTCGGTTGGAGCACCCGATTGATTGGAAAATGTTGTACAAACTCCAAATTGGTTGATTTCACACCAATCCTGGATGAGTTAAAGAAGATAGAGCCAAGGATGGAAGAGATACTGACAAGTCAATCTCAAAAGCTTGAGAATCTAAGCTCTTCATCAGGCATGCTGCAAACAACTCTCACAGACAAGATGACTCAGATGGAGTTAGTTCTGGCTGCTCAAAATCAGAAAATGGAGAACCTGAGTTCATCATCTGATACGCTTCAAACAACTATATCAGGTAAATTAGCTACATTAAATGGAAAGATTGATGGAGTACATACATAGCTTAATGCCAACATGAAGCAGATGTATCAAGAAAGAACTGCCTATCTTGAAGCCAAGCTGATTGAGAAGAATGATCAGATAATCAAGACAGCTATTGAGAAAATGGGCTCCCTGCTCATGACCAAGATGACAGAGATGATGCATGATGTCTTCTCAAAGCAGTTTGCTCCTCTTTCGGATGAGTTCTCAATGGCCAAAAACTACATGATGAGGCTAGAAGATGAGCATGATCGGTTTGGGGGCGGTCTTGAAGATGAGTAAAGAGCAATACTATAAGGATATGCAGATCGACTAACTACTCCCAAGGTATGGTGCCAAAAAGGGGAAAGGCCTGGTGGCAAATTAAGTGAGTTGTTGGCACAAACCTTGGAGAGAAAGGCTCAAAAAGAAGCTGAAGGAAAGAAAATTGTGGATGCCTTAAGTGAGACTGAAGCCACTGAGAAACTGAAGTTCAAAGAAGCAGAAAAACCTATCTTCGCTCAAGCATCTGAGCAAACCATTCAGGAAGTAATTAGTGAAAAACTGAGTGATAGAAGGATGATTGAGACAAGCAAAGCCGGTGAAAAGAAAGTCAGACCTGAAAAGAGAAAGGTTGTTGCATTCGTGGAACAAGAAAAGAAGAAAAGAGCTAAAATTTCAAAACCTACTCAGAGGAAGTTGATAATGGAATTTGAAGAATCTGAGGAAGAAGCTGAAAAGGAAGAAACTGAAACTCAGAAAAAAGTCTTCGATACAAAGAAAACACTGAAATCTCTTCAGATTGAAAAGGAGAAGAAGACTGCTGCTTCAGTTTCAGGTGTTCCACTGATCAGGATGAAGAAAGAAGAAGAGCAGAAAAGAAGAGGTGGTTTTAAAAAGTTTTTAAGCAAAAGAAGGGGTATGGAAAAGACTCAGAAGTTGCCGCACATTGACAAGTGGATGCCTATACAGTTCAATGATGCATGGGAAGAGATCAAGAGAACCTTCTGGTTCTATTATGAGATTCTGAGAGAATGGAGGGGGAGCAGCTCGGATAAGAGTGAAGCCTTCATTGAGTACTTACTGACATTCTATCCTAAATACCTGCAAAGTTGGATCAACATGGCAGATGAAGGAAACACGCAGATAGTAGCCCCTGGTCCATACATGTACCCAGCTCCTAGGTTTGAGAATGGCTATGTGAATGAAGCAGCCATTTCTCAGGAAATAGCCCAGTATGCCATCCAACTAGGCCTAACAAGAAACAACCCTGATATCATCAAGGCAAGGGATGAACTGAAGAAGAGATACTACGGGATGTTCAACCTGGAAGTGCCAGAGGATGAAGTGGAAGGAAGAAGATCAAGACTTTGTTCTTCTGATTTATTTTTTATTTTCATTGTAATCTGTAACTCTTATCCTATATCAATGAAAATTTTATCTTTATGCTCAAAATATAATATCTCATTATCTTTTTACATGTCTTTAATTACTTGATATGCCAGATTATTTAGAAAATTGTTGGGTGAAATACCATTTTTGGTTTGTAATAGATAAACTGAAACCTAAGGATAGGTTAGGTTTTCTTAAATGTAACAAGATGGTTTTGGCATCATCAAAAAGGGGGAAATTGTTGGGAGATGAATTTAATAAAGAAGTTTTGATTAGATCCCAAAAACCCATGAGTATGACATGTTCAGGATAATCTTGATAGTCTGAGTCAGGTTTCAGCATAGATTGGTTCAGGAAGATATCTGCACAATGTATAGTTAGCAGATATAGATCAGGTTAGATCTTAAAGACTCAGTAAATAATCAAGACATCAAGACTCAAGTAAATAATCGAAGACATCAAGACTCAATAAATGTAATCAAGACTCGATGAAGTTCTTTCAAGACACTAGAGACTCGAAGTAATCAAGACATCAAGACTCGAAGAAGTAAATCAAGACACCGAAGACTCATTGAGTTCTTCGAAGACTTCGAAGAAGATCTTGAATACTCAAGATAACTGAATGTTAAGAGGCACTGAATAATATCTATCTGAAGACTACAAAACTGAGAAAAACGCACATGTTCAGAAAAATAGATATTTCCAAAAACATTCTAATGTAGACAAAAGGAACTAAGTCTAAGTGTTGTTTAAGGTTGTCTCATTCAGAGAGATTGACCAAAAAGAGCCGTTTTGTTTGTCTACATTCACTGAAGACAAGAACCAATCAGAGGAAGACAACAATGTACTTCAATCGACCTTCGAAAGCGACGGGACCTGAATTATGTCAAGAGTACTAAGTTCGCATCGCAAAAATTTGGTGATTGGCTACATGACTGCATATTTCCTAAAACATGCAAGGGAGTGTTCAAACCCTAAAAATAGTCGTTCATCAAAGAGTGACCTTGGTGAAGTTGCCTATAAATACCAGTGACCCTTTACATTGAGATGTACGGGAAATTTCAAAGCAACTCAAGAGCTCATTCGTATTATTGCAAATTAAAGCACTCGAAAAACCTAGAATTTCCCAAGTGTTTCACATTGGAGAGAGCTCACTATTCTAAGCCTAGATTGATAGATATTCAATGCTTAGAAGAGATATCCTAGCCTTTGCATTAGTTCTTATTGTAAAGGATATCTCACCCTAGTTGGAAACCAACCCAAAACCCAAACCCTTTGTTAAGGTAGTTTGTGTGTGTTTTGTTGGTGAGTTAGAGTTGTAAACAGTTAGTAAGCTATAGTGAGTTAGCCATAAAACTCTAGAGAAGAAGTTAGTAAGCTACTTGTGGTAGTCTGAACACTTGTGTGTGTTTGAGTTAGTAAGTTGCAGTGAGTCAGCCAGAAAATTCAAGGTAGAAAAGTGAGTAAGCTACAGTGAGTTAGCCTGAAAGCTTTAGGAAGTGGTTAAGGAATTTCTCTGAAGATCAGAGAGAGTGGATGTAGGAGCTTGAGTCTCTGAACCATTATAATTGTTGTGTTGTTTGCTTTTTGTACTGCATTATTATCTGTTGCATGTTTTCACTGAAAGCATATTTCACTAATATTCAGTTGGAACCAATCCACTGAACTTGCATCAAATTGATCACAACCTTAATCACTGTTTTATTGAAGGGAAGATTTTCAGCAAAGCTAAAACGAGTATAAACTTAGGGCCAACCATTCCGCACACTTGAGTAGCTAGAACAGATAGTTACCAAACTGAACTAACTCTACTGAGTGTTCAGTAAGATAATTATCTGATCCAAGCTCCTCAGGATCTCTGATAAACTCAGGATAAGTTGGGCTAATCTGAAGCTTCTGAAAGCAGCTCAGGATCATTGTCTCAGTAGACTTTGACCCAGGGCAATCCGTTCTTCTCAGGGCAAAATTATCAGGATAACCTGACCCATCTGACCTCAGTGAAAGAAAAGTTTTAAAAATCACTGAACACGTGTATTCCCCCCCCCCATACACGTGTGAGACTCGTTAGCACCGGGACCAACAAGCACATATTCCTACTGCAAAGGTTATGTCTGGCCTACTGGCAGTAAGGTAGAGTAATGACCCAATCAAAGCCTTATACTCTTTCTAATTATTTTTCTGACCACTCTCATATGGATTCATCTTGAATGAAGTCATCATTGGAATCTTTGCAGCTTTGCAATTATGGATTCCATACTTTGCCAAAATATTCCTTGTGTACTTGACCTGGCAGATGAAGATCCCAGTATGAGCTTGCTTCACTTGAAGACCTAGAAAGTAGTTCATCTGACCCATCATGGACATCTCAAATTTCCCTTGCATCAGCTTACTAAACTTGTCACAAAGTTTCTGATTTGGAGATCCGAAGATTATGTCGTCCACATAGATCAGAACCATCAGAATATCATCACCATCTTCTATTCTGAACAAGGTCCTATCAATCAATCCCTTAGTGAAACCATTTTCTTTCAAGAACTGGGAAAGTGCATCATACCAAGCTTTAGGAGCCTGTTTCAGGTCATAAAGAGCCTTCCTTAAATGGTATACCTGGTCATTTGCTTCGAAACCCGAAGGTTGTTCAACATACACCTCCTCCACCAGTACCCCGTTTAATAACGCACTCTTTACGTCCATCTGATACACTGTGAAACCCAGTTGAGCTGCATAAGCCAGAAACAGCCAAATGGCTTCCAGGCGAGCGACTGGTGTGAAGGTCTCATCATAATCAATCCCTTCTGATTGTGAATACCCCTTTGCAATAAGTCTTACTTTGTTTCTGGTTATTACATTCTACTAATCTTTCTTGTTCTTGAAGACCCACTTGGTTCCGATCACTTTCTGGTGTGTTGGTCTATCTGCAAGTTCCCAAACTTGATTCCTCTCAAACTGCTCTAGTTCCTCTTGCATGGCTAAAATCAAGTTAGCATCTTGTAGAGCTTCTTCAATGGTTAGAGGTTCCTTTAAGGATAGATAGCAGCAATACATTGCACTTTCACCAAGCTGATGTTTAGTCTGAACTCTGTTAGATGGATCTCCTATAATCTGATCAGTTGGATGATCCCTTAACCAGATTCGTGCTGCTTGATTAGCTTCTGTCTCTTCTTCTTGGAGATCATCATTTACATTATCTGCAATAGAATCACTAGACACAGGAATAGGGATTCTATCTGGGTTCACCTGACATGGACAGATTTCAGCAGATGTTTGAATCATCTCAGGTTGCTAAATATCTTCCTGTACATCAGGTGTTCTCCCTGAACCAGATGGTTCAGTTGTTACTGTCTCAGCTGGAACAACTTCTTCATCGACAGTTGTACGTACCTTAGGGCCTTTCGAGCCTGGTGAATCGTCAAGATCAAGATAAGGAATGTAAACTTTGACGTATTTTGATTTCTTTTCTTTGAGTCTCAACTGATCCATTTTCTGTGTATCTGGTGCATCGGATACGGCCTGTTCTGAAGCAGATCTCTCTTGATCAAATGTTGACTCATCAAAGACCACATGAGGTGTTTCTTCCACAACTAGGGTTCGTTTGTTGAAAACCCTAAATGCTTTACTGGTTGAGGAATATCCTAAGAATATACCCCCATCTGACTTGGCATCGAAGGTTCTCAACTGACTCTTCCCATTGTTGTGTATGAAACACTTGCACCCGAACACATGAAAGTAGGAAACACGAGGTTTTCTGCCCTTCCACAGTTCATAGGGTGTTTTAAAGTGAATCTTAGTCAGAGAACATCTGTTTTGCGTGTGACAAGCAGTATTGATCGCTTCTGCCCAGAAATGGCTTTGTGTTGCATGTTCAGCTAACATGGTGCGAGCAGCTTCTTTGAGTGTTCTGTTTCTCCTTTCTGCTAAGCCATTCTATTTTGTGTTCCTACAGCTGATGTCTCATGATGTATACCAAACTCAGAGCAAGAATCAGATATAAATTGGTTCAAAAATTTTGTACCTTTATCTGATCTGATTTTTACTATGCTGAGACCCTTCTCATTCTGAATCTTCTTGAGAAGTTCAGGTAACTTTGTTGTAGTTTCACTCTTCTTATATAAGAATACAACCCAGGTGAACTTGGAGTAATCATCCACTACCACCAGAGTGTATTTGCGTCCACTGAAACTAAGAGGCGTAACTAGTCCAGATAGATCTATATGGAGCAGTTGCAGTACTCTGCGGAATGGAGGAGAAGGTATCCCTTTGAATGAAGCTTTTACTTGTTTTCCCTTCTGACATGCGGCACACGTCTGATCCTTAGAGAATACTTCATTCAGGACACCTTCAACCAAGGACATCCTTGCTATCTTGTTAAGAGTTTTGAAGTTCAGATGACTCATTCTCTTGTGCCAGAGCCAACTGGAGCTCTTTGAACTCTTAACAATCAAGCATGCATTTCTTGGACAACTGTCCCAATCTGCTGTATAAATCATTCCTTTTTTGAAGCCAGTTAGCAAGATCTGTTGAGCCACTCGATTTCTGATTGTGCATTGATCTGACGAGAACTCAACACTAAATCTGTTGTCGCAGAATTGTGATACATATAACAGGGTGTGCCTTAAGTCGTCAACGTATGAAACACATGTAACCTGTATATCATCGTTCACTAAGGTTCCAACTCCTCTGGTAAAACCAAAGTTGTCGTCCCCAAAGAGAACTCGTAGGCTTGGTTTCTCAATGTAGTTGTTGAGGAGATGTTGACTTCCAATCATGTGCCTTGAACATCCACTATCTATGTTCCAGATAGTTGCTTGTACACCTCCTTTATTAGCCAGTCCCACTCGAGCCTGCGAGCAAATCAGATTTTAGGTACCCCAGTAGAATCGGGTCCTGGGGGGTTAGAAGTACCTTTCGGGATCCAAACAAATCTAGCACCTTTGTTGAACACAGAAGGCTTGATTTGTCTCCCATAAACATATACATACTCATACGTCTCTTCATATGCAATCTGGTTAGTATGAGTATTAGTGTGAGTCTTGGATGAATCAGAAGACTTGGGGTTTTTCATTGATACTTGTCTTCTTTTGGTCCAGTGGGACTCAGGTGCAGCAGTCCTAGGTTTCTTATTGTAAGGGTAGGTACAACTGCTACCATTAAAAGATTCATATCTTTTTCACATAGGTGGTTTTAGCAGTTTACCAGTAGCTTGCTTGTTAGACAGCTTGGACTGAGTCTGTATCAGCTGAGACTATCCTTTTCGAGATGGTCCAGGCTGATACCTACTCTGCTGACTAGGCTGAGGTTTCCTCAGAAGAACTGGATTCATCTTATGATACCTCGGTTGGTGTCTGATCAGTTGGGGTTCATTTCTGTTCCCTTTCTATTCTGGCACTTGCCTTGCCTAGTTAGCTGGTCCTTTTCCCTTACCAGATACAGATTTGGTATTTCGTGTATCCTGATCAGAAACTCGTTTGGTTACACTTTTCTGATGTGAACCAGACGGGACTTCATACCCAATTCCCTTCTTATCAGTTGGCGTACGAAAATAGTTGTTCAGATCTTGAACAGTCTTAGAAGATTTCGTGAAAACCTCAATTTTCTTACGCATACAGTCCTCACTAGCTTTCAGATTCTCATGCATTCGGAAGAGTTAATCAAACTTAGCCTGAAGGACTTTGAGTTCTCCTGCTTGTTTTAGGTTGAGAACCTGTTGTTCCTTAACCAACTTTCCCTAATCAGAAGAACTGACTTTCAGAATCTCCAGTTCTTTGGTCATCTTCTGAACAGTTTCAGATGATTTCAGTTCAGCAGCCCTACATTCCTTAATTTCCTTGTCAAGCCGGATATTCTCGTTCCTTAGGTTCTCGTTCTCAGCTTCCACTATTGTATAAGTATACATAGCATTTGAGAGATCATCAAACAGTTCATCATTGATTTGCCGCAAGTTAACCTCTCCAGCTGGTGTGGAATGAGAGAGCATAGAAGGGTTAGAATGTACCTCAGTTTGATCGGCATCCTTGTCCATCAGACAGATGTCATCATCAGATGAGAAGTTCAGATCATCAACATCGTCAGTGTTGGTCAGCAGACAGAAATCTTCAACAGATGAGTATCCAGAATCATCTTAAGGTAGATAAGAGTCATCGATACCAGCTGTATCTGCAATCATAGCTTTTCTATCCCGGTACCGTTGCTCTCTTCTGTTGCGCTTCTCCTCTCTCTCTTTAGGGGTCAGGTCGGGGCAATCAGTTACATAGTGACCTATTTTCTACAGTTGAAGCACGTTCCTGATTCACCTGATCCTCTTCTGGGTGAATCATTCCTTCGGTATGATCTGTCAGGTGACTTACCACTCTTGTAATTAGAACTTCTTCTTCTTTCTAATTTCTCATCTCGTCTGTCTTCCTTCCGATCATCTCTACGATCGTCTCTCCGATCGTCCTTTTGGTCCTCTCTGCGATCATCTCTTCGATCACTCCTTCTGTTATCAGTTTGATCCCTTTCTGGTGATCTGTCAGAAGATCTCC
Organism: Stenogyne calaminthoides; assembly: GCA_037126765.1. Taxonomy (NCBI): domain Eukaryota; kingdom Viridiplantae; phylum Streptophyta; class Magnoliopsida; order Lamiales; family Lamiaceae; genus Stenogyne; species Stenogyne calaminthoides. The sequence continues at coordinate 15,400,445 of JBBCBC010000026.1, read as the reverse complement.
TATCTCTTCCTCTGCTTCGTCTGTAATCATCATAGAACTTTCTGTACTTGCCCATCTGAACACTTGTTCTCTCGAGCTTTCTGGACAGCAGGGCAATCTGTTCGTCTTTGCTGATGATGTTACCAACTGGTTCACCTGATCGTGAACTGCTACTGGTTACCTAAAATGCAACAGATTTGTTCGAACTTGGTGTAGCAACAGTTGTACCATCATCTGATTCTTTACTTCTCTCAATCAGATCGAATTCATGAGCTTTCAAATTGAAAATCAGATCATTCGTCTTCATTGTTCCTATGTCATGACAATCTTTGATCACAGTGACCTTCATGTCCCATTTTTTTGTCAATGATCTTAGGATCTTGTAGTTAATATCGCTCATTGACATAATTCGGCCTAGCTCACGCAATCTGTTAACTCCTCGAGTTATTCTTCCATCAAGCTTGTCGATCGATTCGTTCGGCTCCATCTTGAGCTTCTCAAAGCTTGCCAGTTCAGCTTGCAATCTGCTTTCCTTGATCAGATTGTTGCCTTTACATAATTCCAATAAGGTATCCCAGACTTCCTTGGATGTCTTCAGATACTTAACTTTCTCGCGCGTAGTAGAGTCAACAATCTTCAAGATCAGATGCTTGATAACCTTATCCAGATTGGATAACTTTCTTTCTTCAGAGTCCATCAGTGAAGGAATTTTCAGAACCATTACTCTAGTTAGATGATCTGGGTCACCTCCTTCAGCTGGATTGAAATGATAAATCTGAATGGGTCCTATTTCGAGAACTTCCTTCACTCTGTTGCTGATCACCTCCAGATGAGTTCTCATATCAATGAACCAATCAGCATGTTCATCGATAGAAAACTTAGGTAGATCATGATGCATCCCTGAAGTGTTATCCATGCTTGGTGAGTTTTTGAAAATATGAGTTTTGAAATTGGTTTTCAAAGATCAGTTCAAGTGACCGGGTTTCAGTGAGGGTGGAAGTTGACTTTGTCCGTAAAATGTTATATTCTTAACTAGCAGTTACCCCACAAAAGTATGGGATCACTGTATCAAGGGTAAGTATTTGGACCAAGTAGTATCGAACCCAAAGGAAGTTTTGTATGCGTGTAAATCCCTGGAAATCTTTGCTTCGTAACTAATATGGATGCGATTTTATAGTTCTATTTCACTACTATGGAATTAACGAAAGTAAACCGATAACAACTATAATTCTAACTTCAGATAAAGTGCAAATATTGGAGAATGTTACTTTGGACAGGAATCCCTACGTATACTTTTGGAATTGGTTTGGCGACAAGGACTATCGTGGTGTACAAAAGAGTAATCCTAAGTGTATTGAAACTAGGCAATCAACTTCCCTAATCCCGCACTAAATCAGGTACAGCAAAAGCTCGGTTTTTATTCTCGACTACTCAACTAATACCCTCTTTACCTCACATACCAAATAACCAATTTATTAAGATTGTGCTTAATTACTATTACCCTTATTCAAGTTGGGTGATGCGGTCGTCCTCCCTAAATGAACCGGTATATTACCAACCCCTTCACAAACCCTCTCCTCAAGCCTATTTGTTGGAAAAGAGTGATTCGGTCGTCCTCTCTTTAACAACTTTGGTACTCAATTCAATGGTTTTTATTGGATTAGTTATTCAAATTAGCAAATTAAGAAAATTATCTAATTTACTCCTCGAATCATCCTAATCGCCTCACCAATTCACTATTTCTACGAGATCATCCTATCCAAAGCAATCAAAGGTTTAGCCTACCAACATGATATTCAACTCACAAACAATCAAGTATTCAATAGAAATCATCATGCACGAATACGTAAAACAAATCAACAATGGATAATCAATTGAATTAAAGTATCAAAATAATATTGGATAGGAAATTTAAATAAACTCTAAAGTTGTTCTTCAAAAGTAAAACTGAGAATTTAGACAAATCAAAATCAGGAAATCTAGAATGTAAACCAGTAAAGTTGTGAATCGAATCGTGTTTCTCGTGGATGAATTCTTCTCTTTCTTCCCTGAACCCTAGAATGTTTTTCTCCTCTTTTTTCTATCTCATCTCCGTTTTTTCCCCCTTCCCAGTTCGTGTCCCCTTTTCCTATTTTTCCCGTCTGGCTTTATATACGCCGCCTATCAGACCGCTCGATCATAGAACCTGGTCGAGCATTTCTGCTCGACATAACCTGGTCGAGCGCCTCTTTATCGCTGGACTCATTTTCGCTCGAGCACCTTCCTTGGTCGAGCGGTTTCTCTCGACCACACCTGATCGAGCGCCTCCTCCTGTCTATTTTTCCGCCCGTTCGACCGCATTGGTCAAGCTCCAGGTGCTCGACCTCATTCTTCTATCACCTTTCTTCACTCCAACTAATGCTTTTCAGTATTTCTTTCATATCTTTTCAACCGGGAGTCCGATTCATGCACCGCGAAGTCTCACGAGCTCCATTTTCAGCCCTCTTTCCTGTTATACAAACCAAAGAAACAAATTAGTGATTTTATACAAATTATGCTCAATCACCACAAGAATATCACTAAAAACACTCAAAACATGGCCAAAACTCGCTCGTAACTCAATCAATTTCACCTCTAATCAACTCCCCCAAACTTACAATGTTGCTTGTCCCCAAGCAATGAAATTATAAATTGAGTGAAATTGATAAAACAAATCTAGATACCAAATCATGCATGCAATTGCCTTCAACTTTCAATGATCGGTCACCCAAACACAAACTCATCATCTTTTCTCCTACTCATGGACAATCAACATAACTCACCAAATCAAGCATGGATGTGCTCTCGACGGTGTGTTTCACTCCCTCACAAGTTTTTTCTCAATAAGTAAGGACACTCAAACAATCAATCACACAAATCAGTAACCATATGCTTGTAAATACTCTCAACATCGATCACGTTCAATGTATTCATACCGGATCAACAAGGACTTTCACTAGGTTGTAACGGAAGGCTCTTTGGACAGGTGGGATAAGTATATGGGAAACTTACTCAATGAGCAGAGAATAAGAAAATCGTAGTCAAATTATTTCAATCTAAGGGATGAAAATGCTATTACCAAATGCAATGTTATTTGCATCTTTTTTTCTTTTCAATTCTCCCTCACCCAAACTAAAACACATCAACCTTTCCTTTCTTTTTCACTTTTTTTTTTATTTTTTTTTCCGAGCAAGAATGTATCTTTTCTGTTGCTCAACTCACTCTTATTTCTTTCTCATCCTTCCAAAAGCTTCCCATTAAGCTGTTCATGAATACACTCAACCCATCAATTGTTTACATCAACCAATTTCACCCCCTCATTTAAGACCTTTCATATTCTCCACTCACTTTTGGACAAAAGAGTTTTAAAAAGGATATGGCTTAAACCTGCTAACAAACGATTAGGCCTCAGGCTCAAATGGGCTAGCAAGGGAAAAATGTCATTTGGTTGGGAAATTTGGGCTAAAGTGACTTACAAATCGAAACATGGCCTATGATCACTTCCGGCATGCAATACAAGACACAATCAAGAAGAGAGAATATCCACAAGTTCTAGCACCTCAAAGGTGATGATTCACACACAATGAATGAGATGAATATGATGAATTTCAATCTCTTTAAAGGCTCAAATCTCACGGTTATTCACATCCATGCCTAGACCTAGCAACTAATGTCTCATGCCACAAAAATATTCAAAAAGAAAAATCGCAAGTGCACGACTTCCCTTTCAAATCCACCTTACTCACAACCACACACATTCTCAAGCACTCAATCATTCCACAATTACTCAACCAAGCATTCACACTTAAAGTAAAGCAACATATAAGCAAGTAGGACATCAATCATCAATGAAATTAAGCAAATTCACACCCCGCTTTCATAAGTTCCAAGAGATATCCAGTTTAAGTATAAGCCCAAATAGAAGAAATGAAAGAGAAAAGAAAAAGGAAAGAGTTAGAAATTGGGGAGTTCCCCATCTACTGTCATTGCTCTGGAGGTGGTGGAGGGCGATACATCGGGTGATCCTCTCCTCTTACCACATGGGGTTTAAAAATGTACCTGCACTCAACATCCTCAAATACCCGAGATCAAAACACCACGATAAAACACAAAACAACTGAAATTACACCAAAAACAAATGGGTTGCCTCCCATTCAGCGCTATTTTTAAGGTCCTATTGCAGGACCGAACTTACTTACTTTCATGAAGCGAAAACCATGTTACCTCCTTTGTCCTCATAGGACCAACCGATACCCGATTTGTGCTTACGTAGCACTTTGAGAAGTCTATCTAATTGATCATGAGATAAAGAAGAAGAAACAATAACAGGGTACCTTTCATTATCTTCCAAGTATGCGTACATAAGGTGGTCCGGTAATGGCTTCAATTCCTTTTTAGCTTCCAATGGTGGGGCTTTGTCGAACATCGCCTCAAAAGGCTTCTCCTCCAAGTGCAATTCTTTTTCTTCCCCCACTTGCGTCACCTCCCTCTGCTTCAATTCTTCACTATTGAGTGTGTCATCAGCGCAAAGATCGATCATATCAACAAAATGACAACTCTCATCCCCCATTGGATATTTCATTGCCTCATAAAGAGCGATTTTTATCTCTTGATCATCCACCTTCACCGTGATTTTTCCATTCGCCGCATCTAAGACCATCCCAGTAGTAGCCATGAAAGGTCTTCCCAAGATTAAGGGCACATGCTCATCCTCCTCTATTTCAAGGACTACAAAGTCAGCTGGAAAGACATGACCATCCACTTTCACGAGAACATCTTCCACTACGCCTTGAGGTCGAATGATAGACTTATCGGCTAGTTGAAGAGTCATCATAGTCGGTTCCAGTTCTCCACAGTTCATCTTCTTGAATAATGATAAGGGCATAAGGTTGATACTAGCCCCCAAATCACACAAAGCTCCTCTCTTGATTCCATTCCCAATGTCACAAAGAATAGTGAAGCTGCCCGGATCTTTCAACTTTGGAGTAAGTGCCTTGTGCACCATTGCACTCACTTCGTGGTTCAACTGAAAGAGCTCAGGTTCATCAACTCTCCTCCTTTTAGCAATTAGATCTTTCAAGAACTTTGCATAATTCGGCATCTGCTCCAATGCATCATAAAAAGGTATGTTTATGTGCATTTTCTTGAATACCTCCAAAAACTTAGCAAACTTCTCGTCTAACTTCTTCTTCATAAACTTTTGAGGATAAGGAACAGGAACCACAGATTTAGGCACCCCCCATTCATCCCGTTCAGTTTCTTTCACCTTGAGCTTTTTTTTTTCTCTCAAGTCTTCCACTTTGGTACCCTTTCTTCATCAACACACCCTTCTTCCCCTTTTTCTTTCCTTTTTTCTAGCTTTCCACTGTCTACCTCTTCCACTGGTTCATCATCTTCCACCTCTTTTCCCTCACTATCTTCCTCAACTTACCTATGATTTTCCTCTACCTCAGCCGGTAATGGAGGTCCATCATACTTCCTCCCACTTCTAAGCTCAATAGCTTTGCAATGTTCCTTCGGATTCACCTCGGGCATAGATGGGAATTTGCCCGTCTCTCTACCTATTGACTTTCGCTTATATGTCCCATCCGTTGTTTTTCTTTGCGCATTAAATTGCTCTCTGTTTCTTTTATTCATCTCTTTTCATCAAATTCAAGATAATAATCTTTTTTCACCTCCTCACCTTGTTGCACAAGAAGTTGCAACATCTCAAAGAATCGATGTTCGCCTTCTCCACCGGGGAGGTTTTGAACCCGGATCAACACACCGGTGGAACAAAGTGATTCCAGCCTTTGGATTTCCATAGGAAAAATTCTCATTCTTTCTCCACTGATTCGGATAAGATGTAGAACCCCCTTGATAGTTTGAATTGTTTCTCCATTGGTTCTGTGAAGGTGGCGGACCCTGAGGCATAAAAGGTTGACCCGGTAGGTAGGTCGTCTTGCCGATAATTTCCTGTTGGTACCCCTTTGGTTGTAATTCGCCTCCCCATATAGTTGGCCTCTTTCTTTGAAATACCGATCGTGGTCCATACTCATTCATTCACCTTGTTGCTTCCTCCTCCTTTGTTGGCTAACTTGAATATTCTTTGATTTTTCTCCATCATAGCCATCAACGACCACGAGTTCAATGATGTCTTCCATCCGATTCACACTCGACGTGATTGATCAAGATTCCATTCCCCAGCATTTTTAACTCCTTCCACAATTTCTCTACACTCCCGAGCACTCTTATTCGGAAAATCACCACCTGCACAAGCATCGAGGTGCTTTTGCTCATTGTAATGGATTCCACAGAAAAGTAGGCCATCGTATCTTGCTCATCGAACGTCTACGCGGACACTCAATCAACAAGTTCTGATGTCGCTCCCATGCTTGACTGAGACCCTCATTCGGTTTTTGACGGAATGTAGATATCTCAGTTCTTGCCTTATTGTTCTGGATGGAGGATAAAAGCGCTCCAAAAATGCTTGCTCCATTTGAGCCTAAGTGGTGATACTTCCTCGTGGAATTGTGTTATCGAACCAATCCTTAGATATCCCGATCAGTGAGAACGGAAACAACCTGAGCTTCTTTGCATCCTCCGACATCCCGTTGTAGTCAAATGTCGAAGCAATCATCAAGAAATTCCGGAGATGAGTGTTTGGATTATCTCTCCCAACCTCTCCTCGGAATTGAGAATCAAGGAGCATCTTAAGGATCCCCGGAGAAATTGAGAAGTTATTAGTTTCCACCCTTGGCAAAGCCACTCAATCATAATGTCTTTGAGGTTGAGCCTCAAACATCCCTCGGATAGCCATCTCAGGATTCCCTCCCCTAAGGTGGTTTTGTTGGTTTTGATAAAGAGGGTTGTAGTGTGGGTTATAGTTCGGGTTTGGGTGGTAGGTTTGGTTTGGCTGATTTTGGTAAGGTGGATTTTGGTAAGGTTGGTTGTTGTATTGTTGGTTAAGGTTTTGGAAGTTTGGATTTTGGTTAGGGAATTGGTTTTGCTGGTTTGGTTGGTTGGGATACTGCGGTTGGTTTTGGGGGTATGGTTGGTTTGGCTGGTGGTTCGGGTTATTAATCCCTTCTGGGTGCAACTGATTCTCTCTGTTCCCTTCATTTCCATCAACATTCAACCCTTTGTTGCCTACCGCAGCCATTCTTCTCTGGAAAGCTCGATTCCTTCTTGTTATAGCTTCAGGGTCTAACTCAGTTCAATCAACGCTCGTTTCTCCTTTTGAGAATGTTCTCATAAACCTGAAAACTCAAGCAAAGAAATCAACTGCAACTAGCACAAGAATATAGTAAAAACAGAAAAGAAAACACCCACTACTAGCTACTAATCTATTTCCAAGTTTTACACAAAGCGCATACGTCACATCCCCGACAACGACGCCATTGACTTTGTCCGTAAAATGCTATATTCTTAACTAGCAGTTACCCCACAAGAGTATGGGATCACTGTAGCGAGGGTAAGTATTTGGACCAAGTAGTATCGAACCCAAAGGAATTTTTGTATGTGTGTAAATCCCTGGAAATCTTTGCTTCGTAACTAATATGGATGCGATTTTATAGTTCTATTTCACTACTATGGAATTAACGAAAGTAAACAGATAACAACTATAATTCTAACTTCAAATGAAGTGCAAATATTGGAGAATGTTGCTTTGGACAGGAATCCCTACGTATACTTTCGAAATTAGTTTGGCGACGAGGACTATCGTGGTGTACAAAAGAGTATTCCTAAGTGTACTGAAACTAGGCAATCAACTTCCCTAATCCCGCACTAAATCAGGTACAGCAAAAGCTCGGTTTTTATTCCCGACTACTCAACTAATACCCTCTTTACCTCACATACCAAATAACCATGTTATTAAGATTTTGCTTAATTACTATTGCACTTATTCAAGTTGGGTGATGCGGTCGTCCTCCCTAAATGAACCGGTATATTACCAACCCCTTCACAAACCCTCTCCTCAAGCCTATTTGTTGGGAAAGAGTGATTCGGTCATCCTCTCTTTAACAACTTTGGTACTCAATTCAATGGTTTTTATTGGATTAGTTATTCAAATTAGCAAATTAAGAAAATTATCTAACTTACTCCTCGAATCATCCTAATCGCCTCACCAATTCACTATTTCTACGAGATCATCCTATCCAAAGCAATCAAAGGTTTAGCCTACCAACATGATATTCAACTCACAAACAATCAAGTATTCAATAGAAATCATCATGCACAAATACGTAAAACAAATCAACAATGGATAATCAATTGAATTAAAGTATCAAAATAATATTGGATAGGAAATTTAAATAAACCCTAAAGTTGTTCTTCAAAAGTAAAACTGAGAATTTAAACAAATCAAAATTAGGAAATCTAGAATGTAAACCAGTAAAGTTGTGAATCGAATCGTGTTTCTCGTGGATGAATTCTTCTCTTTCTTCCCTGAACCCTAGAATGTTTTTCTCCTCTTTTTTCTATCTCATCTCCGTTTTTCCCCCTTCCCAGTTCGTGTCCACTTTTCTTATTTTTCCCGTCTGGCTTTATATACGCCGCCTATCAGACCGCTCGATCACAGCACCTGGTCGAGCATTTCTGCTCGACATAACCTGGTCGAGTACCTCTTTATCGCTGGACTCATTTTCCCTCGAGCACCTTCCTTGGTCGAGCGGTTTCGCTTGACCACACCTGATCAAGCGCCTCCTCCTGCCTATTTTTCCGCCCGCTCGACCGCTTTGGTCGAGCTCCAGGTGCTCGACCTCATTCTTCTATCACCTTTCTTCACTCCAACTAATGTTTTTCAGTATTTCTTTCATATCTTTTCAACCGGGAGTCCGATTCATGCACCGCGAAGTCTCACGAGCTCCATTTTCAGCCCTCTTTCCTGTTATACAAACCAAAGAAGCAAATTAGTGATTTTATACAGATTATGCTCAATCACCACAAGAATATCACTAAAAACACTCAAAACATGGCCAAAACTCGCTCGTAACTCACCCAATTTCACCTCTAATCAGAAGTCTAGAGGGGAGGGGTGAATAAACTTCCAAAAAAATTTCGTGGATCAGGTGTGTAAGCAAGTAATCCCGATCAGAGTGCGGAGTGAATCAGTATGGACTGATATCCAACTTACTGATCTGTCAAGCAGACCAGTTCGGCGTCTGTCAGTTTAACTGATGGTGCGGAAGATTAGTTAACCTGTGTGAAAACCAGTTTTACTCAAACAAGGATTCTGACCAATTTGGTTCAGATCAGATGACAATGGTGCCAAAATAATCAGATCAGAAGCTTGATACTAATCTGATCCAGGTACAGAATATGCATGCAGATAACAAAGAGTAGTGTGCAGATAAGTGAACAAAGTAAAGACACACAGATTTATAGTGGTTCGGACCAACTGTCCTACGTCCACTCTTCCCTATCAGCAGGGGCACTTAACTAGCCAACTGGACTTAGTTTAGAGTGTTAGTCCAACACTTTACAAACAGATGTCTCAAGAGTTCTCACTCAACCGATCCCAAAAATCAGTACTAGAAACCCTAAACTGAAATCTTGCTTAACAAACTTAACCTAACTTTATGATTTTGGTATAAGATTTGTTTGTTTCAACTTGGAATTCTATCCTAGCATATGATTAGCCTAAGGCTATGAGGATAAGAATTCAGCTAAGAACTAAGGGATGAACACTTAAGAATAAATCTTGAGTTTGTGTTCTTCGTGCAGAAATTTTTGATAGCTTGGGCTTTTGGTAGAGTTTCCGTAACCTTACTCTGAAGGTTTAATCCCATATTTATAGACAATGAGATCAAAGAGCCATTGGAGAACAATTTGAATCTCAGACTATTTTAGGTAGGTTTTGTAAACTTGATTTGACGTGCTCCGAGGCGGCATGACCAAAAGCGTATAAGCTTGTCCTTTCTAGCCGTTGAATCTCTGAAGCTTTATATCGCATATGCATCAGTTTCGTACAAACGTGTCGATCTCTCATTGGGTGACAAGTACACATATTCGGCGCTTGTCATACTTCATTCTTCATAGTTCTGAATGTCTGATCGGTTTGTATGTCTAGGTTGACATTGATTGTCACCAGGTGGAACTAATCAGATCAGTGAAACTGATCTGTTCTTCCTTCTTGGATTTTCTGACGTAGGTTGTCTTAGCACAACTTACTTAATCCATACTGATGTATTCAGCATGAGCAGTTCTTGTGATCTTCAGATCTTCTTGACTTCTCTTCTTTAACTTGATCTGATCTTCTGTTCAACTGATCTTCTAAATAAAATCTACACATATTGAGTTCCCCCTCAATATGTGACCTATCATTACATCAGTTGCTATACATCAGTTATCAACTAGTCATCCTGACCTGATTCTAACTCATCAATCAACTTTAACATTTTTGACTGGTTCTATTACAACTGTTTTGGATCATTTCATCAAAACTATAAATTTCCCAACAGCCGGCGATTCCAAACGATAGCGTGCCTCGCTGGGTCATACGCCAATTAGCCCGTGGAGTGCCCTTTTTTGACAAGGGCGTTATTTCCCCTAGAGGCCCCTGGATTGTGTGCCGCTTTCTTGACCGGAGGTTGCTCATCTTCTACATCGAAGGCGGGGCATTTCTTGTGGAGGATGGCCAACATGGCCTTTGCGTCCTCTAGTGTCTGGACTAGGTTCCACCAATCGGGGGTGGCCTCTGGGATGACGGGGTGAGACCGCTGTGAACTCATAGAGGCCTCAACACCGTCATGGAGATCTGTCTCATTTCTGGTAGCGTTACCTTTGTTGATCGCCATTGACAAAAGATGGATCTCCTGAGGATTTATGAGTAAATCGACAGAAAGTTTTCCCACATATGGCGCTAAATGTTGTAACCTAGATTTCAAGTCTAGGGCAACACGTGTGATGGATGGGATCAAACAGATAACGAATGATAAACGTAAATGATTCTCAAATTTGGTTACCCAGTTCGTCTTTTTAATAAGACTACATCTGGGGGCGCCCAAGCCAGGAGTATTTTATTATATATTTTCTGCCTAGAGTTCTAAGATTTCTCTCTTTTCAATGAATGATACATGTTATATTTATAGGCAAGAAACTAGGTTACAGATCTTCATGGGCTTCCTTCGACGGGCTTGCAGAGGTTCCAGCCGCCAGGGCTAGGGTTTCCTTGGCCAACCCACAATTTCCGCGTCTGGATACACTTACCTCGCTTACGCCCCGCTATATCTACCCCCTAACTGTCCCTATCTTTACCATGTTTATCTCTTCATCGACTTCCGTTAGAAGTCGCTTCCGACTTGTGGTTTCTTCAAAGTCGCCCCGCGATCTTCGTATATTTCCAAGTCGAATGAAGTCGCTCTGCGGCCTCCTGATCCCTAGCGAAGTCGCTCCAACTGATTGACTCATGATAGAGAGTTGCCTCATCGGGTTGGATTATTTCCTGCTACAACACTTTCATTCCCTTGTTTCATCGTGGCAGACCCCCCCCCCCACAAGCACCCCCCGGCTCACAGGGACCATAAAAGGCCTTCCGTTTCCCCCCCTTCGTCAGCCCTTGCCGCCTTCCTTAACAAACCCTCGAGCCTCCTTTGCGCCGCCTTCCTCATAAAAGTCGTCGGGTTGACCCCGAAGGCCGAATCTATGGTAGAGAACGTTGTAATAATAATTGGGCCATGAGAAACTTTTTTAAGTCTTGCAAAAGAAAATAGTTTCACTTTTCTGTGTGCCCGAGCCCGGGCGGGGCAGGGCGCTCGCGCGTGTGGTTCATGGTTAGGTTCCCCATGCACCATTTTGGAGAACATGAGCATAAGCATATATATATATACAAGGAGATTTCCTTCCTTGTTTCCAATGTGGGATATGAGACTACACAAGTCTTCCTCCACTCACTTAAATTCCTCTCATAAAGGTTGTAACTTTTCATCTTTCCATATTAATTTCTCACTCATCGAAATCAGTTTTGAGATAATAAATATACCACGATCATCTACTGCGCGAGTAGAGCGATCTCGTCACGTTTAATTTCCAGAAAATTAACGTTTTAATTCATCAATAATTTGTCAAATTTGAGTGTTAGAACACCCTCAAAATCAAATTTTCAACAATCCCACACATGAATGAAAATTGCATCTATATAGATTTAGGTTCATCGTTCAGTTCATTTGAGACTTCGTTGCTTCCGGATAAATAGCTTGTGGCTTTGAACTTTCCGTAGCCCAGCATTGTTGGGTACACGACGGCTTAGTGGACACAGTACCTTGAACTAATTCACGTTGAGAAAGTGTTGAAGAAATTCAATGCATTTGATGATCCACATGCTAAAACACCCCTGGAACACAATGTTCATCTGAAGAAGAACATAAGAGAACATGTAGCTCAGCTGAAATATTCAAGGATCATTGGAAGTGTGATGTACAGTGAACAAGCTGAGCGAGTACATGAGCAATCCAAGTCACGATCATTGGAAGACTCTTAAAAGGGTTTTAAGGTAATTAAAGTACACCCTTGACCTTGGGCTATACTATATGAGATATCCAGCTGTACTTGAAGGGTACAATGATGTTAATTGGATATCGGATACAAAAGACTCATTCTCCACTAGTGGATATGTTCACAATTGGAGGAGCAGCTGTATTGTGGAAATCCGCAAAACAAAAGTGTATTGCTCGTTTCACAATGGAATCAAAATTCATCGCTTTAGATCAAGCTGGTGAAGAAGCAGAATGATTTTGTAATTTTCTGGAAGACATTCCTTGTTGGAACAAATTAGTACCATCAGTAATGATACATTGTGACTATCAAGCTGCTATAGGTAGAGCTTTGAGTAGTATGTATAAAGGAAAGTCGAGACATATCCGTTGTCGACATAACTCTGTTAGACATTTGATCTCAACTGGAGTTATAACTATTAACTTTATAAGGTCAAAGAATAACATAGTAGATCCGCTCACGAAGAGCATATGCCGAGATCAAATGAATAAGCTGATAGAGGGAATTGGTCTGAAATCCACAAAGAAAACTGAAACAGTGAAAACCCAACCATGATGATTGGAGATCCCAAGAACTTGGTTCAAAAGGAAAAACTAAACTGTGAATGTTAGTTGTACAACACTTTAAAATCATGTACATTCCTGATAGCACTGTATCAAGTGTTGAAAACCCGTAAGATGTGGTAAAGGTTAAGTCTTTGACTTTTAATGATTCCTCAAGGTCCAGACGGGACTGAGTATAATGGGATACTCAAAAGGATATCACCTATGTAAATGAGAATTGAGGGCCGCTTCGACCAAATATTTATGAAACACAAAAGGGCGCCCATGGCCAAAATGGACAAAACTATGAGAACGAATCGGAGTCGAGGCTGACTTGTGTCTGCACTGTTTGTAAGGTAAGAACGAAGCACATTGGGTTGAGGTATAATTACATTTGTGACCTTGCAGCTAATGAAGATTTGAGAGTATAAAGTTTGAGAGTATGATCTTGCAGCTAATGAAGATTCGAGAAAGTGAGAATCCTGCTGATATGTTAACTAAGGTTGTGACCTTAGAGAAGTTGGAGCTATCCATAACTTCAACTGGCCTTGGAAACTAAGATAAATGTTTGACACAACTATCAGTAAGAGTTTCTGATGTGAAGAAAAAATGAGTTACAATTTAAAGTTAGACCTCAAGTAGGAGATTGTTGGGTATTTTGTGGAGTCTGATTCACTACATTGGATAGGAGATTTTATTTTCTTCCAAGAGATTGCTTTATAATTAAGTTGTTGCCTTCTAGAGATATTTTACTTGGGGGCTACGTTATTACCTTAATTAGGACTCTCAGTTTTATAGTATAAATAATCCTCTGACTCATTGTATTTTTCGTATCTTAATACCATAGAAAATTAGTAGGTCTCTTGGCTTGATAGTGCCCCCAGACATAATCAGTTTGACGAACTGGGCAACAAATTTGTGTCTTTATAATTTCATTCCTATTACTTTCTCCATAATTGCGGATTAATTCCTAACAAACAAAAGGTATTCCCTCCGTCATATACTCAATTGAACATTTTCCATTTTGGTCCATCCCATGCTTGTTTTCACTTTTCATAAATAGCATAAAGTTTTCATACTCATTTTAACTCACACCCTTCAAATATCTTTTATTTAGGGAAAAAAAAGAAATATACCAACTTTTATTAGAAATTAAAGTGTTTTACCCATTTTATATATATAAAAAAATATATCTACCCATTTTTTTTAATGAAAATACATATATGCACTTATTAGAAAAAAAAGATTTATAACCACATGACCTACACTTGCTCTTATTTCTTAAGACTTAATTAAATGATATGTTATTTCTCTTTTGTTTAATTTTATTAGATATATCTATCTTTATTTATTTTTATCATATCTTAATTTTGTAAATAAAATAAAAAATATCAAATAACTCATTATAATATATTTAATATATTGCATCAATAAAATAAATAAATAATTATTTCATATTAAAATAGTAATAAATAAATTTAACAAAGTGGACCAACTATCTTTTTTATTCTTTATAATTATAAATATAATAAATTTCACTTCTAAAATTGAATAAATATTTTCTAATAATGATTTTTACTAATCCTAATAATTCAATTTTATTGACCTGATATCCTTAAATTTAAAATTTATGATATGCATTTAAATGTAATATTTTATTAACACGACTCATAAATTTATATATATATATATATATGAGTAGGGTATTAACGGGTGAAGGTGTTTTTGGATGAAAAGTGTAAAATTGGTATATTTTATTTTTTTAATTGGGCTGGGTATAATTTTTTTTTCATTAGATTGGGTATATTGACCCTTGTTCACTTTTATTTACCACACATAAAATATGGGACCCACATAAAATACTTATATTCCCCTAAGAAAGAAAAATCTACTTTATCAATAAAGTAGAATTATATGAGATGTCCCAATAAAACATCATTTTATTACTTCAAATATTAATAAATAATTCTTACTACCGTGTATAAAATGTTAAACTTGTTAAGCTCTCTCATTTCTGTTTTAAACAGGCTTGCACCAAAGATTGGAGTGTTAGACAAGTGGATGTGGTGATCATCTTCAAGCGAACGGTATACTACCAAAGAAGCCTATGATTCCATCGTGGCGAGCTATGAAGTGAAACAGATCCCCGACGACTTGGAGACCGGCTTTAGAATTATTTGGAACAAGTTTGTACCCCTCAAAGTTGTTGGTCACACGTGGAGGCTGCAAAATCAAACCTTTTAAGTCGCAAAACCCTTTAACATCATGATGACTTAAGGTGTGTATTGTGTTCATCTGAAGAAGAATCAGCACAACGTGTCTTTTCAGAGTGCTCCCTGTTAGTGTTAGTGTCCTAGAGACAATCTAATGTAAGGACATAATACTCGATTATATTTAATTTGATTTAATATTATAGTTCATTTAATATTAATGTATGGCAATACACTTGTTTGAATATTATGTGTGATTATTTGCATTTATTTATACAAGTGTTCTCATGAGTCATTGTTGTCATTGAGGTTTTGAGAACTTAGATGACTTAAGCATGATTCTCAAATGGCCCCGATCAAGGATCATCAAGAATGGGATATTGATGATGCAATGGAGATTGGTGTGCGATCTGCATCATACTCTTAGAGAGTTCAGTAAGATCTCACTTGCTACGAGATACTAGGTATCTCATGATGGATGCATAAATACCTTAGAGGGTATTGGTATACCCATCCGAGAAACCATTTGATGTATTTCCACTATATGTGTCTACGGGTGTCTCGATTAGTGGGAGCGATGCGGTACTTCTTTGACTTGAGGTCAATACGCACGACATGTGTGAAGTGATGAACTTTGACCATGACCGACACTTGCACCAGTCTATGGGTAGATATGGCTTGGATTGGGTTCATCACAATGTTCATGTGCGTGGTAGTTGAGCCAAGAATAGGATTCATTCATCAATGTGGATTTAGAGAGAATACTCCTCTTCTCATCATAATTGGATCAAATTCATCGGCCGATGCATGTCAACTTAGACTTTGTGACTAAGTGTGGCATAAGTGATCAATTAGTGATTAGAGATAAATTGATTAAGTTATTTGAATACACACTTCATCATGTTCAAGACTTAATCGAGTATTCGCAAATGAAAGGAGGAAATTGTAATACCTCATGTTTTAGTTACAGGTAGTTGCACATTTCCTCGCAACGTACCTCATATATTGAGAATGTCTGATTTATTGTCTAGGGTTCAATTAAGACCGTTAGTTTGACTAATCGCTCGATATATAAGGGCCTATGGGTCACACAACAAGTAACTGTTGTTTACCAATTATAGTTGGTTGATTAAATATTATATTTGATATTAATATTTAATTTATGGAGAATATAATAATAATTATATTTAGGTTCATCACAATGTTCATCACAATAATAATAATTATATTTGGAATTAATTATTATTACTATTTAATTAAATTAAATTTAATTAAATAGAATTCCCAATAATAATATATGGAATATTATTATTAAAGGATTTAATATATATGAAATCAAATTCGTAGAGATTTGATATATATGGAATCAAATCCGTAGAGATTTGATATACATGGAACTAAATCCGTAGAGATTTTATATGTAGGAAATAAATCTAAGAGATTTATTTTATTAGGATTTTTCCTAATAAAGGTTAGCTTAAGATTTAAGTTGGGCCTCTCTGTTGGGAAATTTATAGTTTTGATGGAAGTTCCAAAACAGTTGTAATAAGACCAGTCGAATCTGTTAGTCGACTGATGAAAGAATAGGAAACCAGCTGAACATGTTAGACAGATGATGAATTAGACTAGATCACATATTGAGGGGGAATTCAATATGAAATAGTAAAGATCAGAAGTGAAGATCAGCAGTGAAGATCAGAAAGAAGATCTGAAGCACATCAGAAGATCTACTCTATAAAGACATCAGCAGAGTCGATAGGTTGCAGCTAAGAAAACTTTATCAGAAGACTCAAGACTACTGATCTCATGGACAACAGATCAGTAGAGGCTAAGTGAGAATCGTGATAAGCATATCATCTTATCCTTAAAGTATACGAAGTGGTTCAGACCAGAAGTATGTTTAAACTGATGGCTTTTCAAGGCGCCGAATAAGTGTACTTGTTAGCCACTTAGAAGTCGACACGTATGTACGGTTCTGACGATTGCAGGATATGGTGTATCAATGCCAAACGGCTAGAAAGGACAATATTGCACGAAGACGGCATGGCCTTTCTGAGCACATCAAATCAAGCCTGCAAGCCTACCTAAAATAGAGTGAAGTTCGAATTAATTTCCAATGGCTATTTTGAAATTCTGGCCTATAAATATGGGATCAACCTTTAGAGTAAGGTTATGGAAATTATCATCAAGCTCAAGCTCTCAAGATTTCCGCACGAAGAACACAAACTCAAGATTTATTCTTAAGTGTTCATCCCATAGTTCTTAGCAAGAGTACTTATCCTCTAGCTTTAAACTACTTAAAAGATAGGATAGTATTCCAGTTGGAACAACACAAATCCTATACCCAAACAAAAGTTAGGTTAAGTTTGTTATAGCAAGATTTATGTCTAGGGTTTCTAGATCAGATTTCTGGGATTGGTTGAGTGAGAACTCGTGAAACATCTGTTGGTTTTACTGTGTTGGACTAACACAATAATTTAAGTCCAGTTGGTTAAGTTGGTGCCCCTGCTGATAGGGAATAGTGGATGTAGGACAAGTTGTCTGAACCACTATAAATCGTGTGCCTTTACATTTCTTTACACTTACTTACACAACTACTCTTGTTATCTGCATGCATATTCTGTACCTGGATCAGATTAGCATCAAGCTACTGATCTGATCAGTTTGACGCCCTTGTCATCTTATTTGAACTTTACTGGTCAGAATCCTTTTTTGTTTAAAACTGGTTTTCACACGGGTTAACTAATCTTCCGCACCATCAGTTAAACTGATAGACGCCGAACTGATTTGCTTAACAAATCAGTAAGTCGGATATCAGTTCAAACTGATTCACATCACAATCTGATCAGGCATACTTGCAAATCACACCTGACCCACGAAAAGTTTTGAAGTCTATTCACCCCTCCCCTCTAGACTTCAACCCTCACTGAAACCCGTTCGGGACCTACAAGTGGTATCAGAGCAGTGGTTCTTCCGACCACTGGCTTTGAATATCATCGGTTCTTGAGGAAGAACCTTTGTGGTCACTTGAACTGATCTTTGAAAACCGTTTTTAAAAACTCATATTTTTCAAAATCACCACAAGCATGGATAACACTTCAGGTATGCATCATAATCTACCCATGTTTTCTATTGATGTGTATGCAGATTGGTCCATCGACATGAGAGACCATCTGGGAGTGATAAGCAACATAATGAATGAGATTCTTGATATAGGACCAATTGTCATCTATCACTATAACCCAGCTGAAGCAGGAGAACGAGATCCTACTCAACCAGTTGGAGCAAGAATCGGAAAGAGTCCCTCTCTGATGGAGGCAGATGAGAGAAAGTTATCTAATCTGGATACTGTTTCCAGACATCTCATCATGAAAACTATGGATGCTACTACACGAGAGAAAGTAAAGTACCTAAAGACAGCTAAGGAAGTATGGGATACACTTGCTGAAATTTGCAGAGGAAATGAACAGATCAAGGACAGCAGACTGCAAGCTGAGCTAGTTGTATTTGAGAAATTCAAGATGCTACCGAATGAAACAGTTGATCAATTTGATGGAAGGATCACACGAGGAGTCAACCGACTTCGTGATCTAGGACGAGTAATGTCAAAGAAGGATATCAACTACAAGATTCTCAGATCGTTGACTAAGAAATGGGATACCAAGGTGACCGTAATTAAGGACTGTCAAGATATTGCTACCATGAAGCGAAATGATCTAATCTTCAGTTTGAAAGCCCATGAGTTCGACCTGATTGAGAGAGGACAAGGATCAGATGATGTCCCTGCTGAAGCTGCTGCAAACTCAGTTAAATATGTTGCATTCCAGGCAACCAGTAGCAGTTCACAAATCATTGAACCAGTTGGAAACATCATCAGTCAGGCCGAACAGATTGCGTTACTGATGAGAAAACTTGAACGAACAAATGTTCAGATGGGCAAGTACAGAAAGTTTTATGACGACTATCGACGAAGCAGAGGAAGAGATCGAAGATCTTCTGACAGATCACAAGAGAGGTATCGTTCTTCAGATGACAGGGATAACAGAAGAGGTGACCAAAAAGACAATCACAGAGATGAAAGGAAAGATGATCGTAGAGAAGATCGCAGAGAGAACAGACGAGATGAGAGATCAGATAAGAGAGGTTCTGATTACAGACAAGGCGGAAAGTCTCCTGATGGATCATACCGAAGAAATGATTCACCTAACAGAGGAAATTCTGGAGATTCAAGAGTTTGCTACAACTGTCAAAAAACCAGGTCACTACAGTGCTGATTGCCCCGACCTGACTCCCAAGGAGAGAGAGGAAAAGCGGAACAAAAGAGAACAAAGGTTCCGAGACAGAAAAAATCAATGGTTGCCGACACATCTGGCATTGATGATTCTTATCTACCTTCAGATGACTCAGGCTACTCATCTGTTGAAGATTTCTGCCTGATTACCACAACTGATGATGTCGATGATAAGAACTTCTCATCTAACGATGACATCTGTCTGATGGCCAGAGAAGCTGACCAGTCTGAGGTAATCTCTAAACCTTCTGTAGTTTCTTGTTCTACACCTGTTGTGCTGAGCACATATACTGGAGAGATTAACTTGCAGGTCTTCAACGACCAATTGCTTGATGATCTCTCTAATGCAATAGATACTTATACACGAGTGAAAGTCGAGAACGATAACCTAAGGGATGAGAATATTCGGCTTGTCAAGGATATTGAGGCAAGTAAAGCAGCTGAACTAAAATCAGCTAAAATTGTTCAGAAGATGACTGAAGAACTGGAGTTTCTGAAAGTCAGTACTACTAATCAGGAAAAGCTGATTAAGGAACAGTTGACTCTCAATGAACGACAAGCTGGAGAACTCAAAGTCCTTCAGGCTAAGTTTGATGAACTCTTCCGAATGCATGAGAATCTGAAAACTTATGAGGACAATTTGCGTAAGAAAATAGAGGTTTTCACGAAATCTTCTAAGACCGTTCAAGATCTGAACAACTATTTTGGTACGCCAATTGATAAGAAGGGAATTTGATATGAGAACCCTTCTGGATCCTCAAAAGCCCCGTCTATCAGAAAAGTATAACCAAACGAGTTTCTAATCAAGATACACGAAAAGTCAAATCTGTATCAGATAAGGGAAAAGGATCAGCTGACCAGGCAAGGAAAGTGCCGGATCAAAAAGGGAACAGAAATGGACCCCAACTGATCAGACACCAGCCAAGGAATCAACAGAAGAATCTTGTTCTTCTGAAGAGACCTCAGCCAAATCAGTAGAGTAGGCCTCAGTCTGGACCATCTCGTAAGGGACAGTACCAGCTGAAGTCAACTCAATCCAAGCTGCCTAACAAGCAAGCTAAGGGTAAACTGCTAAGACCATGGTAGAAGTCGTATCTACCCTTACAATCAGAAACCTAGGGCTGCTGCACCTGAGCCTCACTGGATCAAAAGAAGACAAGTTTCAATGAAAAATCACAAGTCTTCTGATTTGACCAAGGCTCACACTAATAATCATACTGATCAGATTGTATATGAAGAAACGTATGATTATGTAGATGTTTATGGGAGACAAATCAAACCTTCTGTGTTTAACAAAGGTGCCAGATTTGTTTGGATCCCGAAAGGTACTTCTAACCCCCCAGGACCCGATTCTACTGGGGTACCTAAAATCTGATTTGCTCGCAGGCTCGAGTGGGACTGGCTAATAAAAGAGGTGGCAAGAAACTATCTGGTACATAGATAGTGGATCTTCAAGACACATGACTGGAAGTCAACATCTCCTCAGCAACTACATTGAGAAACTAGGCCCACGAGTTCTCTTTGGGGACGACAACTTTGGTTTTACCAGAGGAGTTGGAACCTTAGTGAACGATGATGTACCAGGTTACAGGTGTCTCATACATTGACGGCTTAAGGCACAACCTGTTATCTGTATCACAGTTCTGCAACAACGGATATAGTGTTGAGTTCTCATCAGATCAATGCACAATCAGAAATCGAGTGACTCAATAGATTTTGCTAACTGGCTCCAGAAAAGGAATGATTCATACAGCAGATTGGGACAGTTGTCCAAGAAATGCATGTTTGATTGTTAAGAGTTCAAAGAGCTCCAGCTGGCTCTGGCACAAGAGAATGAGTCATCTGAACTTCAAAACTCTTAACAAGATAGCAAGGATGTCTTTGGTTGAGGGTCTCCCGAATGAAGTATTTTCTAAGGATCAGATATGTGCCGCATGTCAGAAGGGAAAACAAGTAAAAGCTTCATTCAAAGGGATACCTTCTCCTCCATCCAGCAGAGTATTGCAACTGCTCCATATGGATCTATTTGGACCAGTTACGCCTCTTAGTTTCAGTGGACGAAAATACACTCTGGTGGTCGTGGATGATTATTCCAAATTCACCTAGGTTATATTCTTGTATAAGAAGAGTGAAACTACAACAAAGTTACCTAAACTTCTCAAAAAGATACAGAATGAGAAGGGTCTCGGCATAGTGAAAATCAGATCAGATAAAGGTACAAAATTCTTGAACTAATTTATATCTGATTTTTGCTCTGAGTTTGGTATACAGCATGAGACATTAGCTGCCAGAACACCACAATAAAATGGCGTAGCGGAAAGAAGAAACAGAACACTTAAAGAAGTTGCACGCACCATGTTAGCTGAGCATGCAACTCAAAGCCGTTTCTGGGCAGAAGCTGTCAATACTACATGTCATACGCAAAATAGATGTTCTCTGACTAAGATTCACTTTAAAACACCTTATGAACTGTGGAAGGGCAGAAAACCTCGTGTTTCCTACTTTCATGTGTTTGGGTGCAAGTGTTTCATACACAACAATGGGAAGAGACAGTTAAGAACTTTCGATGCCAAGTCAGATGACGGTATATTCTTAGGATATTCCTCAACCAGCAAAGCATTTAGGGTTTTCAACAAACGAACCCTAGTTGTGGAAGAAACACCTCATGTGGTCCTTTATGAGTCATCATCTGATCAAGAGAAATCTGCCGCAGAATAAGATGTACCAGACAAACCAGATTCACTGAAAATGGATCAGTTAAGGCTCAAAGGAAAGGATCCAAAGTACGTCACTGTATATGTTCCTAACTTTGACCTTGACGAGTCACCAAGTCGTCGAGACCAAGGTACGCATAACCTGTCGGTGAAGAAGTTCGCATACCGAGATAAAGAATAACCGAACCATCGGTTGGGGGAACACTGATGTTCCAAATGACGGACATCAAGACATCATGAGTCCAACATCAGCTGAGATATGTCCATGCCAAGTGGATCCTACTCAAGTACCTCTCCCAGTCTCTAGTGATGAATCTTTATCAGAAGAGGATGATGTTCTCCAAACTGATGATAATCAGGAAAGAAGGACCTGGATAACCAGTCATCCAACTGACCTGATCATCGGAGACCCATCTGATAGAGTCAAAACTAGACATCAGATTGGTGAAAGTGTAATGTACTGTTTTTATTTGTCTTTGAAGGAACCACTCACAGTTGAAGAAGCTCTTCAAGATGCAAGCTGGATTCTATCCATGCAAGAAGAGCTAGAACAGTTTGAGAGAAATCAAGTTTGGAAACTTGTAGACAGACCAACTCATCAAGATGTGATTGGTACTAAGTGGGTCTTCAAGAACAAGAAGGATGAGCACAATGTGATAACCAGAAATAAGGCAAGACTTGTTGCTAAGGGATATTCACAATCAGAAGGGATTGATTATAATGAAATCTTTTTGTTGCTCGTAAGGAAGCCATTATTCTTATGCAACTCATAGGGGATTTATTGTGTATCAGATGGATGTAAATAGTGCATTCTTAAACGGGGTACTAGCTGAGGAAGTTTATGTTGAACAACCTCCTGGCTTTGAAATGAACAACCAAGTGTACCGTTTAAGAAAAGCTCTTTATGGACTGAAACAGGCTCTTAGAGCATGGTATAGATTCTTGACGTAAAATGGTTTCACCAAGGGCTTGATTGATGGATGTAAATGGGGAAGATATCTTATGGTTCGGATCTATGTGGACAATATAATCTTTGATTCTCCTAATCGAAGTTTATGTGAGAAATTTATGCAAGGAAAATTTGAGATGTCCATGATGGGTCCGATGAGCTACTTGAAAGTCAAACAAGCTCACCAAGATCTTGATACGCCAAAGTTTAAGTACACAAGGAATTTATTGGCTAAGTATGGTGTTGGAATTGCAAGGAAGCCGAATCCCAATGATGACTCTTTTCAAAATGGATCGGATGAAGGTGGTAAGAAAACTAATCTAAAGAGTATAGGGCTTTGATTGGATCATTATTGTACTCATTTGGCAGACGGACCGGATATAACCTTCGCAGTATGTGTATGTGCTAGATTTCATGTTAATCCCAAGCAAAGCCACCTGGATGCAGCTAAGCGCATTCTTAAGTATCTGAAGGGTACTGTAAATCTCAGTTTATGGTATCCAGCAGATGATAATCTAGAGCTTAATGGGTACTCTGATTCTGATTATGGAGGTTGTAGGATAGATAGAAAATCAACCTCGGGTACCTATCAGTTTTTGGGAAGCAAGCTGGTCTCATGGTTCTCTAAGAAGCAGACATACATTTGCCACATCTACTCTTCAAGCGAATATATGGTCAGGAAAGTCATTGCTCCCAACCGCTCCGCTATGTCGGCGGTGAGGATTATAACATTGTAGCTACTAATGTGCCTATTTTCTGTGATAGTAATAGTGCAATTGCTATCACTACGAATCCAGTTCTACACACAAGATGCAAGCATGTGGACATCAGACACCACTTTATCCGAGACCATGCAGAAAAGAAGAACATCAGAATGGAAAAGATTCATACTGATAAGCAAAGAGCTGATATCTTAACCAAACCACTAGCTGAAGTCAGATTCAGAGAACTATGCAATGAGCTAGGTTTACTGGACTTAGGAGAAGATGCACCAGATTACTTTGGTGGATTAATCTTAAACACCAGTTGGTTAAGAGACTGATCAGGTAAGATGGTCAGATGAAAAGAGAACTTCATCTGATCAGAAGAAATCAGTTTGGAATTGATCATAATGGAAGGTCAGATGAAGGGGGAACTTCATGTGATCAGGTAAGATCAATTGAGTACTGATCAGAAACAAAGAACAGTTGAAGAAGGAACTTCAACTGATAGGGTCAGAAGAGAGGGAATTAATTAGGTCAAACACATTGTTGGGAAGTACTAAGGATTAGAGAGTAATTTAAGTTCAACATACTAGAAAACATAAAGGATGGACAAGATTCTTCTTAAGTGGTAATTGGTTGATTGCAATATCAGTTAATCAGATACGAATTCCTAATCCTTTGCTATTTTCTATTTTCATTTATATGGCATTTACTCTTATTAATATAAAAATGACATCGTACTGACTTTTCATTAAATGCGGACGCGAGGCTCTTGTATTAAATGCATTAATTACCCTTTTTAAAATCCAAAAATTGCGGCCTATGTTTTTCCTAGACCGCACGATTTCTAATTTTCTAAACCGCCTCATCAACATCGTCTATTGCGATTAGACGTCGTTTTGGTTTCCGTTTTTCAAAATGATTGTGTTTTTCCCTCTCGTTTATATCTCCAAAACCCTTCCCACTTCGTCACTTTACAAAATTCGCATTTTTTTTCTCTGGAAATTGCTATCTCGCTCTAGCTCTCTGAAATCTTCTGCAAAATTTTATCGCAAATCATTTTATCTATACCTTCTTCAAAATTTGATTGAGATTTGGTAAATTATTTAGGATTTTTGTTCTTACTCGCTTTTGGTATACATATATACATATATATCTATTTGCATATTTCTCCGTGATTATTGAGAATATTTTTTTTTTCAAAAATGGCACCAAAGGTTGGACAAGTTGCAGAGACCGCCCACTCTTTGTCTCAAAACACACCGGAACCTGAAGATCCAATTTTTAGGGACTTTGCTGATGAGGTTGTTGAGGATAGATGTGTGGATTTTAGGACGACGACCGATACTGAATCTCTTGAAATTTTAAAGCTTCTAAGAAAGTGTGGATTGAAGACATATTGCTCCGCGAGTGCCGACTCCATTATTCTCGATGGTTCTCTCGAGTTCCTCTATAATTTGAGAGAACATGAAGGTGTTCTGTATTCAGAAGTTAAAGGTGAACATCTGGAAATCACCGACGAAGACCTTTACCGGATTTTCTGACTTTCGGCACCAGACGATGGAATTATGTCTGATGCATATCATGCCATGGAAGAAAGTGGTGTTATCAAGAATCTCCTTCGCCCTGCCGATTCTCATCACACTAAGGGTTTCAAGAAACCTATTCTTCGAAGAAAATATCGATTGTTGTTCGATATTGTGCAAAAATTGATTACGGGGATTTCATATAGCTTGGATGCAGTTACCCAGGAGAAAGCCAGAATAATGAATGCAATAATCGATAAAGCAAATATTGATTGGTTGGGTTTTCTGAAGAGGAAATTGCTGGAGGAATCAGCCAAGTTTGTTGAGAAAGGAGGAAAGATTGTCCTTGCAGCCAAGATCACAATGCTACACAAAGTCACCCTGATTCTGATTGATCTGATGAAGGGTAGAGAATGGAGCGATGACGAAATGATTTCGTATGTTCTTTCATACAAGAAGATGCTGATCTTGGATAAAGCTCTTCCTGGTCTAGCTGATGACGATGTTGAAGTTGTTGTTAAACCAGCTACTAAAGTCAAGAAGAAGGGGGCAGTAGGACAAAAGAGGAAAACTGGTTCCCGAAAGCCTGAGAAAGGGATTATTCTGAAGGAACTGGCAGCAAAGAAGACGAAATCTGCACCAAGTGTACATGTTGCTGGAAAAAGGAAGTTCAAGGGACTAGGTCTGGTTGATGAGTCATCTGACTCGGATGATGACAATGTGCCCATCAGCAAGCTACCTCCAAGGGGTGCAGGTCAGGGGTCAAAGTCTACTACTGCTCCAGCTGTTGCTCGATCTGAGACTCAGCAAAGAACAACATCAGCTGCATCTGATCAACCAGTCATTTCATCCAGAGCTTCAATTTCTGATCCTGAGCCCTTGATGATGGTTACCTTTTCTCCACCAATCTCTCCTGAAGCTGAGCCAGAACCTGAAATCTTTTCCTTCACTGAAAAGATTATTTGAAGGAGATTGGAGAAGATGTTGGATGAAAGAGATCCAGAATTGAATGTCAAGCAGGAAGCCAGAGACACAGTCCTTGATGTTCTTACCTGGAGAGATATCAGGTTGAAGAAATTTGAAGATTTTGGGACTGTTCTGGAGCAGAAGGGTGGAGTTCGTCCCTTCTTGGACTATGAATTGGAGATGCGAAAGATTGCTGAGGTTGAGACAGCTACTGACTTATTGTCTGATGATGTTGTGGCTGGTCTGATAACCAAAAATCTGGGGATGCCAGACACTCCGATGCATAGAGAGCTAACTCACAAAATGGTTAAGTACAGTCGGGCTATGCAGCAGATGAGAATGGTTGAAGAAGAGATTGATTCTGGAGGGCCAATTCAGATTGAGGAGTTATTTGAGTAGATGGCCGATACAGAGCGGACGGTAAAAGAAATGATCATTGTGGAGGAGCCGGAGGAATCTGAAGTAGCTGCCGATGAAGCTGGTGTGGGAGATGCGGCAAAGTCCCCATCAGCTGAGGCACAAACAGCCGAGAATGTGATAGACCTAACTGCTGGAGGAAGTCAAGCTGAGGAGATAGAGGTTGAAGGACCCTCTACATCAGCAGGTCAGGTGATGCAGATTCTACAAACTTCTCCATCATTCGAGGAGAATCTGATGAAGTACATTAAGAACACTTTCCGGGCGAACATGGCTCATATGTTTAGAGATGATGTCAGCTTCTTCGTCCCCAGGCAAATCGAAAAATCCATCTGCACAGAACGAGAGTTTGTATCCCAGCATTGCATGAGGATGAGTGAAGATATCAGGGATACAACTGTTGATAAAATGCTAGAGATGACAAGGAAGATGGCTGAGATTGAAGAGAGCAGGAATAAACAGTTCACCTTGCTGATGAATGAGCAGATGGACAAGATTGACCAAGCGCAAGAAGAACTCACTGCTGCATACAAAAAGACGAACTCTACAACTCACAAGCTTGATGGGTTGTTCGACAAAGTCAGCACAATCGTGGATAAGGCACAAGAATTCATGCTAACTGTTGTCGGACAAGCTCTGCCTGGAACTGAAGCTGAATCCCCTACTATGAAAAATCTTCAACAAGATCTTTCCACCAAGATTGGAAACCTCGGTACTGAGCTAAAGGCTCTTTTTTAGGGAACCAAAAAGGGGGAAGAAGAGAAGGATGCTGATGTTCAGGACAGGCTAAATCAGGTGGAGAATTTTGTTGCGGGCATCCAGATCACACTAGACAAGAAAAGGATGAGAAAAGATGCCCAGGCAGCAGCACAACTGGAAAGAGCTTAAGTCATCTCATCATCGACCGAATCGGATGAACCAGCTAAGAAGAAGGGTAAGAAACCAGTTGTTGCGAAGAAGAAGACATCAGATCTGCTGAGAAAGAAGAAAGCTGAAGAGCATAAGAAAGCAGACTATGAAAGGCAGCGCAGAAGAGAGGAAGAAGCAAAGCTGGATAAAGCTTTTCTACTGAAGAAGAAGAAAGGCCTTGTTGTTGGAGAAGGTGAAGGATCACACTTCGTTGAGCCCATTCTGGATGCAGATGTGAATCTAATCGTAAGACCTGACAAGAATATGGCCAAGAAGTGGAGAGTGATCAAAGGAGAGTGGTACATATCAACATACATCAACCAAGTTATCCCAACCAATGAAGACAAGAATGAAATATTCAGGGATTGGTTGAGTAACCCACGCTCTTTACTGATATCATGAGGGAAGCAAAGAGGATGAGCTGTACACCAGTTGCACCAGACCTTGAAGTGATGGAATACAAGAAGACACCAGATGGAAAGCTGGACAAGATTGCCTTCAATGGAACCATCAAAAAATGCCTCGAGCAAGATGATATCACTGATGAGAGCAAGGTAGATGAAATCAAGGCTAGGCTCTTCAATTTATGTGAAGTTCCTATGGAAGAGAGATATTGATTCAGAAGACCTTTTGTAAGATCAGACTATAATACTTTTCATTTTGTACCTGTATTGATTACAACTTATTAATGAAATATTTTAGTTTTCTGATCTTAAGACAAACTCTCATTGTCTTCTGATGAACTGTCTCTTTTATTTATTTTGCTTAAAGTTATGTTCAGCATCCTTTCTAATTGGTTTTGGTTCCATCAAAAAGGGGGAAATTATTGGGAAATTTGTAGTTTTGATGGAAGTTCCAAAACAGTTGTAATAAGACCAGTCGAATCTGTTAGTCGACTGATGAAAGAATAGGAAACCAGCTGAACATGTTAGACAGCTGATGAATTAGACTAGATCACATATTGAAAGGGAACTCAATATGAAGCAGTAAATATCAGAAGTGAAGAACAGCAGTGAAGATCAGAAAGAAGATCTGAAGCACATCAGAAGATCTAGTCTATAAAGACATCAGCAGAGTCGATAGGTTGCAGCTAAGACAACTTTATCAGAAGACTCAAGACTACTGATCTCATGGACAATAGATCAGTAGAGGCTAAGTGAGAACCGTGATAAGCATATCATTTTATCCTTAAAGTATACGAAGTTGTTCAGACCAGAAGTATGTTTAAACTGATGGCTTTTCAAGGCGCCGAATAAGTGTACTTGTTAGCCACTTAGAAGTCGACACGTATGTACAGTTCCGATGATTGCAGGATATGGTGTATCAATGCCAAATGGCTAGAAACAATAATATTGCACGAACACGGCATGGCCTTTCTGAGCACATCAAATCAGGCCTGCAAGCCTACCTAAAATAGACCGAAGTTCGATTGCTTTCCAACGGCTATTTTGAAATCGGGCCTATAGATATGGGTTCAACCTTCAGAGTAAGGTTACGGAAATTATCATCAAGCTCAAGCTCTCAAGATTTCTGCACGAAGAACACAAACTCAAGATTTATTCTTAAGTGTTCATCCCATAGTTCTTAGCAAGAGTACTTATCCTCTAGCTTTAGGCTACTTAAAAGATAGGATAGTATTCCAGTTGGAACAACACAAATCTTATACCCAAACAAAAGTTAGGTTAATTTGTTATAGCAAGATTTCTGTCTAGGGTTTCTAGATCAGATTTCTGTGATTGGTTGAGTGAGAACTCGTGAAACATCTGTTGGTTGTACTGTGTTGGACTAACACAATAATCTAAGTCCAGTTGGTTAAGTTGGTGCCCCTACTGATAGGGAAGAGTGGATGTAGGACAAGTTGTTCGAACCACTATAAATCGTGTGCCTTTACATTGCTTTACACTTACTTGCACACTACTCTTGTTATCTGAAAGCATATTCTGTACCTGGATCAGATTAGCATCAAGCTACTGATCTGATCAGTTTGACGCCCTTGTCATCTGATCTGAACTTTACTGGTCAGAATCCTTATTTGTTTAAAACTGGTTTTCACACGGGTTAACTAATCTTCCGAACCATCAGTTAAACTGATAGACGCCGAACTGATTTGCTTGACAAATCAGTAAGTTGGATATCAATTCAAACTGATTCACATCGCACTCTGATCAGGCATACTTGCAAATCACACCTGATCCACGAAAAGTTTTGAAGTCTATTCACCCCTCCCCTCTAGACTTTAAACCTCACTGAAACCCGTTCGGGACCTACACTCTCCTATATATATGAGCTCTTGGGAATTCATAATACGTGAGTTCATATTTTCTCCATAAAATCTCTAAGTTAGAATTTTCCTAGCAAATTCATCTCAGGGATTCAAGTTGGCAGATTTGTGCAAATAAGTAAACGACTTTTACGTGGATACCATAATTGAGGAATCCGTGTAAGAATTGTTGTAAGAATTCTATTTACGTTTACTCATATTTAATTATGCAATTAATTGTTCGTTGTTGGTGAACTGCTTATTTCACCAGCGCATGTATTATGTGTTTACGTGCCTCTAAATTCCAACGATGGTATCAGAGCATAGGCTCTTGTTTTTAATTGCATAATCGGTTTTAAATTAAATTTTTTTTAAACCTGGTACGGTCCAATTGCTTGACCGCACCTTAATTAAATGTTTGGGGCTCACGGTTTCGGTGTAATGTGAGATGGGTGGATTTATTTGATAAAACCCACCCAAATCGGTTCATGCCCATTCGTCTCCTTCGTCTTCCCTGATTTTTCCAAAATTAGGGTTTTCTATGAAACTCTCCTCGCGCGCCGCTTGACTTACGATGGAGACCCGCGAAGCGTCGCTAGGCGACGGATGCGCGGACCCACTCGCGCAGTGCAACGGCGGCGCGTCTCGGCTCCTCCTTCGTTCATTCTCATCTGCTTTGATTCACTCTCGCCTGGAACCTTGCGACTTTGGGTTGGATTTTGTGAAGCATTGAAGGTCCGCCGTCGTCGTATATCAGAATCACCCCATCTCAAAAGCTTCGATGGCGGCGGCATTTCGAAGGCTTCGGTTTTCTCGCTTGGAGCGATTAATCCACAGCACCGAATGATGGCAGCGACTCGCCAACACACGCGAAGCGGTGTGGCCATGTCACCCGCATTCAAGAATGGCGGCGGTGATTCGCCGCTCGTACGCAACAGAATCGCTCCTTACGGGGTGGATTCCCGACCGGATCCGCGCCCTTTTCGTGCTTCTGCCTGAATTCATTTCCGTCGCTGTTCTAGACCCATTCTGGACTGGTTTTTGTTTGTTGTTTTTCGATGATGATGAAACAATTAGTCTGGATTTTGGGTGTTGAGCTCGATTTTTTGGATTGGATCTGATTTAGAAGGGTGATGATGTGGGAGGGTTGTTTTGCAAATTCGATTTGAGACAGGCCCTCCCGTGCAATTTTAGGAATTGCACCTGAGCCCCCCTAACAATAAAACAAAGAAAATTTGATTTTGGAATTTTATGAAGTTTAACTTTAAAATTAAAATCAAATTTTGGTTAAGACCAAATAATTAATTGGATTGATTATTGAAATTTGATAATCTTAAAATTGAATTTAAAATTGGATTTTGAAATTATTTTAATGATTATTGAATCCCACTTAGTTAACTTATTTAATTCGTTAATGCAATTTTATTCCGCATTATAATTGTTTGGGTAGGAGGCGTCCAATAATTGTCGGACCGTATTATTATTTGGGTAGACGGCGCCCATATAAATGTTAGTCCGTATGAAATCATGTTTGGGTAGGCGGCGCCCAATAATTTCTCAAATGTGATATAGATTAACATGTTGGATCTCGATTAAGCAATTAATACCCGCCTTTAAAACGTTCCTTACTAAAATATGGTTTTTTCATTAAATTAAAACGATGTCTTCCATCGAAATTAAAAGTAAACCAGGGATTTCGTTCCAATGGGTATTTAAGACCAAAGTCTTTTGCTCGGATCTACATTCAACTGGACTTTTATAGGGACACGTAGTGTCGCCGCTTGATGGTTGTAAACCAACTTAACTTTGTTTCACCAGCCAAAGTAGGGAAACGAAAGTAAGGGGACATACGATTGAACTGGGTTCAATCAACTAGGAGTTGTAATTTTGCAATTGGTTTGGAGACCTACCAATTTTATTATTGCAGTAATCAGCCAAAGCAGATATTGTAATAATAAGAATGTGGATCCTAGTCCATTACAATTTATATTTGATATAAATTCGTACTCTTCCGATGAGGTCGTTGAGTATGTGAAAATAATGGAGACAAAATAAACACAAAAGAAAGGCCATGTTTATTTTGATTGTTGAATATTGATCATAGGAATTATGTGTTTAATTCCCATTTTATTATATTTCTCTTGGTTAGTTGAAATGTATAACTGCTATTGAGATGTGTTTTGGAAACAAACTAAATTAGCTAGGCCAAATTTTCTGGACTGGCACCGAAACATGTGTTTGGTGCTAAGGCAAGAAAAGATTGAGTACGTGTTGGACACGTATATACTGGTTGCCCTTAAATCTGGTACTCTGAGGTAACCACGTTTGACGTAGCAGCTCAGAAGAAGCATCAACAGGATGCTTCCTAGGCTCAGTGTATGATGTTGCTCGACATGACTCCCGATATACATAGGCAACATGAGAAAATGGTCCCTTCGAAATGCTCAAGTATCTGAAGGATCTCTTTGATTCTGAATCTCATTTTGAGTTTTATGAAGTGATGAGAGATCTGTTCAGATGCCGGTTAGCCAAAGAAGGGAAGATTTCACTTCATGTGCTAATGATGATAGGCCTAATTGAGAAACTTGGTGATTTAGGCATTGAGCTAAAAGACCAATGTTTTCATTTATGCTATCCTCCAGTCGCTTCCGGATTCATATTTCAGCTTCATTGTGAACAACAATATGAATAAGATGGATGTGACCATGTCTGAACTTCACAACGTGCTCAAAACTTTTTTAGTTAACTATCACTAAGATGGTTTTCAAAAGAGGAGCGGGTAGACAAGGATGTATGCCTCTACTGTAAGTAGAAGAGGGCACTGGAAGAAGGACTATAAGGTTCTGGTTGCTAAAAGGAATGCACTAGTTGCTTCTGGCACTAGAACATCTATGTTTGTTATTAAGATAAGCATGTCCACTAATAACTCTAACTTCTTGGTATTAGATACCAGATGTGGCTCACACATTTGTAAGAATGTGAAGAGGCTCATGTGTCTTAGGACAGTTAGGGCGGGTGAAGTCGTCTTACACGTGGAAATGAAGCAAGAGTTGCTAACTGAACGTATGGGGACTTTTGTGTTAGACTTACCCTTTGATTTTAGATTAGAACTTGATGATTGTCATCTAGTTCTTTCTATTACTCTCAACATATATTTGTTGCATTGTGGATATGATGTTCTTAATATACAAAGCAAAAGCTTAAACTTAGTAATCATGAAAACCCAACTTGCTTATGGCATTGTAGACTTGATCATGTAAACGAGAAAGGAATTGCAAGGTTAATAAAGTTAGACTACTTAACCCCATTTGGCTTTAAGTCTTATGGAGATTGTGAATCTTGTCTCATGGGCAAGATGATCAATAAACCCTTTGTAAGAAAGGGGTGCATGCTAAAGAAGTTCTAGAGTTGATCTACAACGATGTTTGTGGACCATGGTCTACTCTAGCTAGGGGTCACTTTGGATACTTCATCACTTTTACTGATGATTTCTCAAGATACGGATATGTGTATCTTATGAAACACAAATTCGAATCTTTTGAGAAATTCAAAGAGTTTAAGGTTGAAGTAGAAAAGAAACTTGGTAAGAGTATCAAGACTCTTCGATCAGATCGAGTAGGTGAAAAACCTTAGCCATGAATTCACTGATTACTTGAAGTTAAATGGAATCCAGTCACAATGGACTCCTCCCGGAATACCTCAAATGAATGGTGTGTCCGAGAGAAGAAACCGAACCCTGTTAGACATGGTAAGGTCCATAATGAGCTTTTCCTCTCTTACGACTTTCTTATGGGGATACACGTTACAAACCTCAATTTACATTCTGAATAGGATTCCATCTGAATCGGTTGAGCATACACCATATGAACTATGGTGTGGCAAGAAGCTAACTTTTACACATCAAGACGTGGGGTTGTCCCGCGTTTGTGAAAAAGATGCTTACTGATAAGTTGGAATCCAAAGGTGAAAAGAGTTATTTTGTGGGATATCATAAGGAAACTAAAGGATATTACTTATATCTACCTGATAAAACAATTAGTGATTGTTTCTAGGCAAACCAAGTTCTTCAGAAAAGACTATGTCTTTAAAGAACAAGGCCGTAAGCTGATAGAACTTGAAGAAATTCAAGAACCACAAATTAACAAAGAGACTGACATCTTGTCAAAGCAACATGACAAGGAATCAGTGGGAGAATTCAGCAACTTTCACGGTGGGATTCTTTCACTAGGTGATCGTCTTTCAGCCAGTGGGAGCGTAATTGGAGTATGCTTGCCAGTGCAAGAACCTCCAAGTGGGCTGAATGAGAACAGCATAGTTTAAACTCCCGCCCAAGAGGCATATGAAAGTGTAGCTCTTGAGGACTCTCCGGACATTAATGAAATCAATGTACCACAAAATTTTCACGATCAGAATGTATAGCCTGCACAACCACAACTCCGTAAGTTAATTAGGAATCGTTATCCGCCCATCAGATACGGTTACCTCTTGGAGGAACTCGATAATATGGACATACCGGATAAGGACGATTCTAATACTTATTCTGAAGCAATATCAGATATTGATTCAGGGAAGTGGCATGAAGCCATGAAATCTGAGATGGACTCGATGTACACCAATCAAGTCTGAGACTTGATTGAGTTGCCTAAAGGGGTTAGACCGATATGTTGCAAATGGGGTTTTCAAGTGAGAGACCAATGCAAATGGAAAAGTACAAACCTACAAAGCTAGGTTGGTTGCGAAGGGTGATAGTTGACGCTAAGGCATTGGCTATGATGAGACCTTCTCACCAGTTGCAAAGATCAAGTCCATTCAAATTTTACTTAAGATAGCAGACACCGTGATTATGAGATTTGGCAAATGGATGTCAAAACAGCTTTCCTCAATGGAAACATTGATAAGAAAGTGTTTATGACTTAACCAGAAGGTTTTACATCTAAGCCAAATTCTAATCTAGTATGCAAGCTAAAGATATCCATTTATGGATTGAAGCAAGCTTCTAGGAGTTGGAATATCCGATTTGATGAAGCTATCAAGTCTTTTGACTTTATCAAAAATTTGGAAGATCCTTGCGTTTATCGTAAACGCAACTAGAAGAATATTATTTTCATAATCGTGTATGTCGATGACATATTGATTTTGGGAAACAATATCTCGTTAATGCAGTCCGTTGAAGATTGGTTGTCAAAGATCTTCATGGGATAGATCCAAGAGGATGTTGAGGTTGTCACAGTCCACCTATGTAGAAAAGGTGTTGAAGCGTTTTGCGATAGAGAACTCTAAGAGAGGGTCTCTACCGGCAAATCATGGGATAAAGATGTCAAAGAAGGATTGTCCTTCTGTTGAATCTAATATCAAATACATGAAAGATGTCCCATATGCATATGCAATTGGGTCAATCATGTACGCCATTACTTGCACTAGGCCAAACGTGGCCTACGCTATCAACATCACTGGTAGATACCAACAAAATTCGGGTGAGTCTCACTGGATTGCTGTCAAGACCATTCTAAAGTACCTTAGACGAACTAAAGAATGTTTCCTTGTCTATGGTGGACAGTCAGAACTAGTAGTAACTAGTTAAGCTGACACAAGTTTCCAATCCGACTGTGATGGTTACAATTCATAGTCAGGTTACGTTTCACTCTCAATAATGAGGCGGTCAGTTGGAATAGTGTTGTACCATGGAATAATCCAACCCGGTGAGGCGATCGGGTAGAGCGACTTCGATAACAATCGGGAAGCCGCAAAGCGACTTCCTCGAAGCTGAGGAGGTCGCGAAGCGACTTAGAAGGAACAAGAAGGTCGCATTCGACCTTGGAAAGGACCACAAGTTGGAAGCGACCTCATACAGCTATTTTTGGCAGAGATATGGGTAACCGAGAGCGCGTATATCATGGGGTAAGCAAGGCAAGTGTATCCAAACGCGGAAATTGCGGGATTAACCGATAAAACCCTAGTTCTTGCAGCTGGAAGCTTGACAAGCCCATCGAAGGAAGCCCACGGAGGAGTGTACCCTAATTTCTTGCCTATAAATACCTTTTGTATCATTCATTGTAAAGGGACAAAATCTTAGAACTCTAGGCAGAAAAGAATAATAAAATACTCCTGGCTTGGGCGCCCCCAGACGTAGTCTTATTCAAGAGACGAACTGGGTAACCAAATTTGAGTCTATTTCATATTTGTTACTCGTTACTTGATTGATCCCCTTTAATAACATTAAGTTGCCCTAGACGTAAAATCTAGGTCACAACATTGGCGCCGTCTGTGGGAAACACTCTATCGATTTACTGAA
The DNA here is from genome assembly GCA_037126765.1 of Stenogyne calaminthoides. Taxonomy (NCBI): domain Eukaryota; kingdom Viridiplantae; phylum Streptophyta; class Magnoliopsida; order Lamiales; family Lamiaceae; genus Stenogyne; species Stenogyne calaminthoides. Next base: position 15,364,194 of record JBBCBC010000026.1, on the reverse strand, counting down.
AAATCCACAGAAAACCCATTCCTTATCAATGGCAATCAACTAAGGGAACGTAACCAGAAACGAGATGAACCACCGCGATGGTATCGAGGCCTCCAGGAGCTCAGAGCGCTCTCACCCCATCATTCCAGAGGCCACCCCCGACTGGTGGAATCTCGTGCAGACACCGGAGGATGCGAAGGCCGTGTTGGCCATCCTCCATAAGAAATGCCTCGCCTTCGATGGCGAGGACGAACAGCCGTCGGCTAAGAACCCAATCTAGGGACTTCTAAGGGCAAGAATGCCCTTGTTGATAAAGGGCGCTCCACAAGCCAACTGGCATACAATCCGGCGAAACACGTAATCATTCGGAATCCCAGGCTCCTAGAAAGGCCAGCAGGGTCAGGCAACGTGTTCGACCGACTGGGGAGACAAGATGCCCAGAAGGCCCCAATATCCATCGAAGACGAGGCACAGTCTCAGCCCCGCCACGTCGACCAGATGGAGCGAGATCTGGCCATGGCTCTAAACTTACATCATGATGAACCGCCGAGGGGGTCGGCAATTCGCCAGGACAACCCACGAATGACCTACCCCCCCAAAGACCATCGCGACATCAAAATCGATGCTTTGGTCAGGACGGTCCAGCGACTTCTAGAGTGAGCCGAGAACCAAAGTAGCCCGACGGGGGCAGACCATAACCTTATCATCCCGGACTCCCCCCTCGGAACCACAGTCACTTTGGCACCCACCCAACGAAAAATCAACACGGCGGCCCTAGATCGCTACAATGGAAACACGGACCCACGGGTCCACGTGGCCATGTATAACTCCTACATGGCCTCCATGGGCACGACAGATGCCACTAAGTGCCATTTGTTTTCCCTAACTTTGAGCGACCAGGCCAACCAATGGTTCACCTCGCTGCCACCTTTCTCAGTGGAATCTTTCGAACAGCTCGCCAGGCTGTTTCTGACCCATTTCACGGCCTTGGCACCATGACCTGCGACTAGACAGCAGCTTATGAACACCCAACAAGCCGACAATGAGTCTGATCGATCCTACATCGAAAGGATCAACAAGCTCATACTTGAAGGGGATCAGATCGGGGATGAAGCCAAAGTGCTCGGGGCCGTCTCTGGACTCAAGAAGGGAACTAAGTTGTGGCGGGGTATGACCACTAAATACCCGATCAGCTACAATGACTTTCGGAGATGAGCTAGCGACCTCATCCACGCTTCAGAGCTTTTGGAATCAAGACTCTCCGATGGCAAAGAGGTCGCCGACCCAAAGAAAAGCTCTAAGAAAACCGGCAGTCATTACAAGGCACCTGGTAGCTTCAAACCCTTTGAAGAAAATATCCCGGTAAAGTTGATGAAAGTGCTTGGCATGACACCCGGGCACGTATACAACCAGATCAAGGACCGGGAACTGCTTCTCCCACCTCGGCCAATCAAGAACAAGGGGAAGGCAAACCCTAATAAATACTGCCATTTCCACGAGCAAACTGGGCATTATACCAGCGAGTACAAGGATCTACTCCCCCAGCTTTGGAGGCTATACGAGGACGGATTACTGGACGAGTTTGTCAAGCGACCTCAGAACAATCAGGATCAAGCTCAGAGAGGTCGCCAACGAGCAAACCCACAGGCAGAACCGGCTCCGGAAGATGCCGACCAGGGGGAACGGCCGGTACCACCCATGCCAGAAGGGGCGAGAGGTCGCGTGATACATACCTTGTCCCTACTGGGGATAGTAGGAGGGCTTTCATCAACCGGCTCATCCAAAAGGTGGATGAAGGCGGAGATAAGAGAAATAGAAAATGCTAGGAAAATGATGTTACCCGTCTTCACAGTAGGAGAAGAGACTAGCACGATCGAGTTCGGGTAGAAGGACAAGGCCGGGGTAGTCTACCCCAATGTCGATCCACTGGTAATCAGAGTCAATATCATGGGCACCACCGTATGCCGCTTGCTGTTGGATGGAGGGGCTTTCTGCAACATACTTTTCAAGAAGACCCTGGACCAGCTCGGAGATTACGACGCATACATCACTCCATGCGACCATGTCATGAAAGGCTTCGGGGATGCGACAGTGAAGCCGACAGGAATGATCCGACTTGCCGTAGAATTTTTCTCCACTCTGAATGAAAAAGTTAGGGCCACCAGGCTTTTAGATTTTTTAGTTGTCGACCTCCCGAGCTCCTATAATGGATTCCTAGGGAGGCCATTTGAACATGAATTTGAGGCTGCGTCCTCAACCTTTTATTTATGTGTAAAGTTTCCCACCAAGAGTGGGCTGGTCGGCACCGTTAAAGGTGACCAAGTTGATGCAAGGGGTTGTTTGATTTATTCCTCGTCTCATTTAAATTCCGCACCAATATCTAGCAAACAAGTACTTGTAATAGATAGCGAAGAACAATGTAAAATTTTAAATATAAATTCGAGCAGGAAGAGAAATCACGATGACCTCGATCCAAGGATGGGGCCCGAACCGGAAGAATTTATGTTAGAAGCAGAAATAGACGACCCACGGCAAAATACCCCAAGGGCCATCCCGGGGGAAGACCTCGAGAAAGTCAAAGTAGACCCGGCCCGACCAGATCTTGAAGTAATCATAGGCTCAAGAATGCCAGACGACCTGAAGAGGGAAGTCATCGACTTTCTCAAAAAGAACTTAGACGTCTTCGCTTGGTCACACAAGGATATGGTGGGAATCGACCCAGAAGTCACATGTCATAAGTTGTTCATAGATCCAGCTCGAAAACCGATAGCTCAGAAGAGGCGAAAGTTTGGCCACGAAAAGTTCACAGCATTAGCCGAGGAGGTAAAAAAGTTACTGGACAACAACTTGATCACGCAAGCCGACCAACCCCAGTGGGTGGCTAATGCCATTTTAGTGAGAAAATCCAATGGGACTTGGCGGTTGTGCATCGATTTCACAGATCTCAACAGCGCTTGTCCAAAAAAATTTTTCCCAATGCCCCACATCGACCACCTGATAGACAACACGGCAGGACACGAGATAATGTCCTTCATGGACGCCTTTGCAGGCTACCACCAGATAGCCATGTACAAACCTGACTGGCAATATACCTCATTCTTGATAGAAAAGAACATCTATTGCTGGAAGAGGATGCCCTTCGGCTTAAAAAACGCAGGGGCAACATACCAGAGGCTGGTCAACCACATGTTTACCGACCTCATTGGAAAGTTGGTGTAAGTATACGTAGATGACATAGTCGTCAAAAGTCTGAGGTCCGAGGACCACCTGACACACTTGGCCCAAACTTTCGACATCCTGAGGAAATTCAACATGCGATTGAACCCCAAAAAATGCAACTTCGGGGTCGAGTCAGGGAAATTCCTGGGGCACCTGGTGAGCAAGCGGGGGATAGAGGCGAACCCCACTAAGGTCAAAGCCATATTGGACATGGGAGCACCTCGAAACGTAAAGGAAGTACAAAAACTCACGGGATGCCTAGCCGCCTTGAACTGTTTCATCTCCCGAATGGGAGACAAATGCAAACCGTTGTTCGACACCATCCGGAAAAAGTCAAAGTTCGAATGGACACACGAAAGCCAGGAAGCTTTAAACAAAATCAAGTCTTACTTGGCGGATGTAAGCATTTTGTCAAAACCAGTTCCGGGGGAAAAACTTTTCCTATACCTCGTGGCTTCCGAGACAGCTCTGAGTGCGGTACTCATTCGAGTAGAGGACAGGAACTAATTCCCAATCTACTTCATCAGCAAGACATTGAAAGAAACCCAACAGCGATATCCGGCCCTGGAAAAACTGGCATATGCGCTGGTTATGAGCGTAAGGAAACTAAGGCCGTACTTTTTCGACCATCAAGTCGAGGTACTTATCTCCACACCCCTGAGGAACATATTGCATCGACCAGATACGTCGGGACAATGCCTCAAATGGGCAATTGAGGTCGGATAATATGGGGTAATGTACGCACCCCGACCTGCCATCAAAGCCCAGGCTTTAGCCAATTTCATCGTGGAACTCACCTTCCCATCTGAAGTCGGGCGTTCAAACGGCCCACCTTGGGAGCTATTCGTGGACGGATCAGTGACCTCCCATAAGTCGGGGGCTGGTATAGTTCTGACAAGCCCGGAAGGGATCTCGTTCCAAAATGCCATAACTTTCGACTTCCCCGCAACGAATAACGAGGCCGAATATGAAGCGCTCATCAGCGGCCTAGAAATGTCAACAGCGATGGGTGTCAAGAGATTGCAAGTTCACACAGATTCTCAACTCGTAGCCTACCAGGTCTCAGGAGAATATGAGGCAAGAGACGACCGGATGGCAGCTTACCAAGAGGTGGTGAAAATACTATGTCAAAAGTTCGACCAAATCCATGTCAAGCTAATCCCAAGAGAACAAAACTCGTGAGCCGATGCGTTAGCACGACTAGTGACTTCCGAAGGATCACCATAGATGAAAGATGTCACCATCACGACATTATCCCACCCCTCCACCGCGCACGCAAAGGTCGCAAACCTAGAAGCCCCAACATCGAACTGGATGACACCCATCATCGAATATTTGACAAGATGCCTCCTGCCAACAGATAGGGTCCAAGCCCGGCAGCTACAATTGCGAGCAGAAAGATACACGATGATCCAAAATGAGTTGTACAAGCGTGGTTTCAGCATCCCCCTACTCCGGTGTGTTACACCCGAGCAAGGACAAGTGATCCTACGTGAAATACACGAAGGAGTATGTGGAAACCACACGGGGGGAGAATCGCTGGCCCACAAGACCACAAGACAAGGGTATTTTTGGCCCACACTAAGGGCCGACGCCATCATCTTCGCTCACAATTGCCATAAGTGCCAAGTCTATGCTCCTTCCATCAAAAGCGCCCCGGAAGAGCTCACAACTATCCTCAGCCCCAGGCCATTTGCAAAGTGGGGGATAGACATCATTGGCCCACTCCCAACAGCGCCAGGTTCGGTCAAATACGCCCTGGTGGCGGTGGATTACTTCAAAAAATAGGCCGAAGCTAAGGCACTGGCAACCATAGATCAAAACCAGGTCATCAAGTTTATATGGCGGAATATCATATGCAGATTCGGTTTACCACAAGCAATCATATTAGACAATGGTAAACAATTCGACGGCCTCAAGGTCGAAGCATTCTTCAAGAAATGGAAAATCACCAAGCTCTTCTCGACCCCATACCACCCGCAATCAAACGGCTAGGTCGAGGCCGTGAACAAGATCATCAAACACACTCTCATAGCCAAGATCGAGGGAGCCAAGGGGAAATGGGCTAGCGAGCTCCCGGATGTTTTGTGGGCCTATAGGGCGACCTGCAGAAACTAAACCGGAGAAACCCCCTACTCGCTAGCCTTCGGGACCGAGGCAGTGGTCCCTGCGGAGATCAACTTTCCCAGCCTCCGTACAAGCCAAGTTGCCTTCGACCAAAACGAGGAAGCCCTGACCAGAAACCTCGACCTGCTCAAAGAAAGGCGGCTAGAAGCCAACATGAGAAACGCAAGGTACAAACAAAGGTCGGAGAAATACTACAACACCAAAGTTCAACTTCAACGCTTCAGAGAAGGAGACTTGGTGCTCAAAAAGGTACTCGGCGAATCGAAAGGAACCCTCAGCCCGAACTGGGAGGGTCCATTCAAGGTCTCAAGAATCTTATCTAATGGAGCTTACGAGCTCGAACAACCAAATGGCGCCAAGGCTCAATACCCGTGGAACGCAACACATTTGAGGAAATACTGTCAATAAACTTACACTCTTGTAATCAGTTGTTTATCAATAATAATGTCTTTTCCTTCATCTCAAAATTACTGTGTAAAACCCAAAGGGATTATGTAAAGAAAACATAAGTCACCCGAGGTACGACTTTCGACATACCGAGGGAAGGATCAACACCCCATGAGGGGCAACCTCCCCCGACTTTATAAGACGACCAGAAAAATGAAGTCCAAACATAAAGTCGCACTAACGATAAGACGACATGGACAAATAAATAATGAGTCGCATAAGGAAATAAAGTCAACAAATCGTAAAATGAGAAGTAAACTTCATTAATAGTGATAAAAGAGGGGCCCGAAGGGGCGTACAAAGAAACGAACCCGAAGGCCTATACATCAAAATGTCAAAAGAAAAAACAAAGTGAGCCTCCAGAAACTTTGCCACTCAGGGCCCTGCCAAACCACCGATCAACCCATCCTCCGCATCCCCCTCTGCATTCCCCTCCGCGACCTCTGACATGGAGACTTCGGGGACCGACCTGGACTCCAGCTGGGCGACCTCCGAGTCGGGGTTGGCGCCTAATCAGCCCAGGGTTAGCAAAGAAGGGAAGGTCGGCGCCCGTATCCTCAGGTCTTTGATCTCCGGGGAGGGGCCCGGTAGAAAGGGAGGATAATCTTGAACATAATCGACAATTGGCGACAAAGGAGAGAGGTCGTCGGCAGTTGCCTTATGAAAGACTTCGGATGGCCAGAGCACCATGAGCCCATCACATCTGTGAAGTTGGCATTAAGCTCTCAGTCCTTACGAATTCGCCGCCCTCCTTCAGTGATCGGCACCCTCGGCCTCGGCCCGGCTCGCCCTCTGGCCGGTCACCCAGCCCTCTCGGCCCTCAACTCGCCCTCAACCTCAGCCATATGCCCCTCAGCGTCGGAAAGCCGCTTAAGCAGGTCGGAGTTGGAGGATTCCAGCCTCTTCTGAGCATCGGCCGTGGCGACCAGCATCTTGGCCTGATCGGCGACCCTAGCCTGCGACTTCTTCAGCTCTTCCAACTCAGCCTCCAGCGGAGCACTGGTCTTCTCCAGATAGAAGACCACCTTCTGGGAATGGGCAAGGGTCGAGTACAGGTTTCCCGTCGCGTTCTGCCGACGAGCATTACTGTGGTCCGATTGCGTCCATCCCCACGTCAGGTTCTGCAGACCCCTCCGGAGATAGGCGGGCCAACCTTCGGGAACCCCAGCCAGGACGATATGACCCGACCTCAGAAAGCTCAAGGCCTCGGGGCTAAACTTGTGCGGGGTGAGCTCCGGGCTGCCAAAGAAATCCGGCGGTCAATCAAAAAAAATATATATGAAAGGGAGTTTCATAGTTGAGAACTTACTCGCTGACACGGTCGGCGTCCTAGCCCAACCAAGAGTCATCTTCCGGGAGCCGATCTCCTCGAGGGAGGCGGGTTGCGAGGATGGACGGGGCTGCGACCTCCCGACCTCCTGGTGGGTCTCATCCCTCGCCCTTTTCGAAAGGGGCTCGAGAGTGGGCTTTTTCTGCCTCTTGCCCCGGCCGGTGAGGGCGGATGGTCGAGCTCGGAGGAGGGACGTCGGCGGCCGCCACATGTTTCATCTGGCCCAGCACTAACTTCTTCCTAGAGGCCATAATAAATGCGGAGGGCTGACGGCGGTAGAAGGGAATGTCAGGATCTGTACGCCAAAGGTGTCAGACGAAAACCAAAACAAAAAGTGTGAGAGAATCAAAGGCAAAGAACAAGTACTCACAAGGGATATTCAGATGGCGGGGATAAGTATAGAGCCCGGCCTTTAACCGATTGAGCTCGGAGTTAAGGGCATTGACGTCGCGAAGACTCGGAGCAGTGTCACGGACGGTCTTGAACGCCTCTTGAAAGTCCCAGAACAGGTCGGCGGTCGAGGGCGCGAACACTGCAAAAGAAAAGGAGAATTAGATCAGTACGACCTCGGAAGTATAAAGACAAAGGTTTACCATGTTCAACCCGGCGCGCGTAGTCCATGGGAACCTGAATGGGTAGTGTACTCGAAGGGTCCGTTGATTCCCAAGCGCCCCCAACGAACCACCACTTTCGATGCCAATCTGCGACCTTATTCGGGATCCCACTCACGAGCTCCCGGCCCTTGCGAAGTCACACGGCATTATAGTTGTCGGCTTGAAAGATTGGCGACATCACATATGCGACCTCGCCAGGGGTCGGCATCCGGTGTAGCCCAGCCAAGCCCAGAAATATCATCGTAGAGAGTATGTAGCTCCAACCATTCGGAGTAATCTGGGTAAGGCTTTGATTCCAAGTTGCTAGTAGGTGGGAGATTGCCGGGTGAAGGGGAAAGCAAAACCCCACCTCCATCGTGTGTTCGTTAACCGCAATCATTCCTAGAGGCAGCTGATCGGCACTCTCATCGGAGGTCGCCCCATAAAAATGCACGTCTCGGGGCACTTTATACAACTGGCAGAGAGAACGCACGTGTCTGTCGGACAGAACCGATTTGTACCTGGGCAGGTCGGAAGCCATATACTCCGTTCGAACCGACCTCCTATACGCGCTCTCAAGTCGTTTATATGGGGCCTCAGCCAAATAAGAGTGATAGTCGAAAGCCGGTCATAGGCCCCATAATCCCGGGTCGGAGCCGAGGTACCGGCGGGATATTCCCGCTCTGATGCGGCGGGGTGGAACATGCCAATGTCCAAAGGAGGGAGATGATTAATGTCCTCCAACTCCTGCAGAAACCGCTCATCTATGCCCTCGGTGTCCCGAATAACGCGCCGAATACCCGCGGATGAGGATCCGCCCTCGCGGCCGACGGCAGAACGGGAGCCGCGGTGTTGCCAGAGGTGGGCTATCGCTACGTTGTCTTCCTCTGAGGACGAAGAGGCCAGAGGACGAAGGGCAGCGGGTGTAGAAGGATCAGAAGCCATGGAAAGAGTGTGGAAAAAGGGGGGAATTACCTGAATGTAGTCTCGTCGGAGTCTCGCGGGAGAGGTGGGATCTTGGGTTCGAGGGGAAGTTGGAGCTTCGCGAAGAGGAAGAAATGGCAACAAAGATGCAGCCCCTAGCCCTTTTTATAGAAGGGAACGGAGTGCAATAAAAACATAAGTCGGACCCCTCTCGAAGAAACAAAGTCGCGCGTAATCTACACTGCATTCCCCAATTGGAGAGGCTTTCGGTGCATGACCTCATCCACCCGCAAAGTCATCATAGCAAATCCATGAAATCTCACACGAATCGACGCAACAGTCCACCTTCCCACAGCTAACCAGGCATCTCGGGAAAGCTTCCCGAGGTCGATTCTCCCCAGGTCGATCAAGTTACAAATCAAGCCTAGGTCCCGATGCAGGCACGCGACCTCGACTTGAGGGGCAATTGTTGTACCATGGAATAATCCAACCCGGTGAGGCGATCGGGTAGAGCGACTTCGATAAGAATCGGGAAGCCGCAAAGTTACTTCCTCGAAGCTGAGGAGGTCTCGAAGCGACTTAGAAGGAACAAGAAGGTCTCATTCGACCTTTGAAAGGACCACAAGTCAGAAGAGACCTCAGACAGCTATTTCTGGCAGAGATATGGGTAGCCGAGAGCGCGGATATCGCGGGGTAAGCAAGGCAAGTGTATCCAGACCCAAAAATTGCGGGATTGACCGATAAAACCCTAGTTCTGGCGGCTGGAAGCTTGACAAGCCCATCGAAGGAAGCCCACGGAGGAGTGTACCCTAATTTCTTGCCTATAAATACCTTTTGTATCATTCATTGTAAAGGGACAAAATCTTAGAACTCTAGGCAGAAAAGAATAATAAAATAATCTTGGCTTGGGCGCCCCCAGACGTAGTCTTAAATAAAGAGACGAACTGGGTAACCAAATTTGAGTCTATTTCATATTTGTTACTCGTTACTTGATTTATCCCATTTAATAACATTAAGTTGCCCTAGACGTAAAATCTAGGTCACAACAAATAGTTCCAAGCAAAAGGACCGCAGATTCAACAACCGAAGTTGAGTACATTGTTGTATCAGAAGCCTCAAGGAGGTTGTCTGAATTTTATAGTTCTTAAGAGAACTAGGGGTAGTTCCTTGTGCCAGTTGTCTAATAAAGTTGTATTGAGACAACGCTGGTGCGATTGCACAAGCAAAGGAACTGAGATCAACAAACAGAAGCAAGCATGTACCCAGGCTTATCATTTGATCCGAGAGATCATAACACTGAGTGTTCATGTACACACTAAACATTTAATTTGGTAGATCCTTTCACCAAAACACTAAGTGTTCATGTACACACTAGACATTTGATGGTCTTGGGGTTAGACATGTAGGTGATTGACTCTATTCCAAGTGGAAGATTGTTAGTGTTAGTGTCCTAGATACAATCTATTGTAAGGACATAATACTCGATGATATTCAGTTTGATTTAATATTATAGTTCATTTAATATTAATGTATGGCAATACACTTGTTTGAATATTATGTTTGATTGTTTTCATTTATTCATACAAGTGTTCCCATGAGTCATTGTTGTCATTGAGGTTGTGAGAACTAAGATGACTTAAGCATGATTCTCAAATGACCCCGATCAAGGATCATCAAGAATGGGATATTGATGATGCAATGGAGATTGGTGTGCGATGGCATCATACTCTTAGAGAGTGTAGTAAGATCTCACTTACTACGAGATACTAGGTATCTCATGATGGATGCACAAATACCTTAGAGGCTATTGGTATACCCATCCGAGAAACCGTTTGATGTATTTCCACTATATGTGTCTACGGGTGTCTCAGTTAGTGGAAGCGATCTGATACTCCTTTGACTTGAGGTCAATACGCACGACATGTGTGGAGTGATGAACTTTAACCATGATCGACGCTTGCACCCGTCTATGGGTAGATATGGTTTGGATTGGGTTCATCACAAAGTGCATGTGCGTGGTAGTTGAGCTAAGAATAGGATTCATTCCTCAATGTGGATTTAGAGAGAATACTCCTCTTCTCATTATAATTAGATCAAAGTCATCGGCCGATGCACGTCAACTTAGACTTTGTGGCTAAGTGTGACATAAGTGATCAATTAGTGATTCGAGATAAATTGATTAAGTTATTTGAATAGACACTTCATCATGTTCAAGACTTGATCGAGTATTCACGAATGAAAGGAGATCGTAATAGCCTATGTTTCAGTTACAGGTAGTTGCACATTTCCTCGCAACGTACCTCATATATTGAGAATGTCTGATTTATTGTCTAGGGTTCAATTAAGACCGTTAGTTTGACTAATCGCTCGATATATGAGGGCCTATGGGTCACACAACAAGTAACGGTTGTTTACTAATTATAGTTGGTTGATTAAATATTATATTGGATATTAACATTTAATTTATGGAGAATATAATAATAATTATATTTAGAATTAATTATTATTACTATTTAATTAAATAGAACTCCCAATAATAATAATATATGGAATATTATTATTAAAGGATTTAATATATATGAAATCAAATCCGTAGAGATTTGATATATATCGAATCAAATCCGTAGAGATTTGATATACCCAACTAAATCCGTAGAGATTTTATAAGTGGGAAATAAATCTAAGAGATTAGCTTAAGATTTAAGTTGGACCTCTCCTATATATATGAGCTCTTGGGAATTCATAATACGTGAGTTGATATTTTTTCCATAAAATCTCTAAGTTAGAATTTTCCTAGCAAATTCATCTCGGGGATTCAACGCTGGCAGATTTGTACAAATTAGTAAACGACTTTTACGTGGATACCATAGTTGAGGATTCTGTGTACGAATTGCTGTAAGAATTTTATTTACGTTTACTCGTATTTAATTATGCAATTAATTGTTCGTTGTTGGTGAACTGCTTATTTCCGCTTCGCATGTATTACGTGTTTACATGCCTCTAAATTCCAACACTCCCGCCCTTACTCAATTTGGATGGGTATTTCTCGGTGGCTCAACATTTCGACAACTTTGAACTCGAATACTGTCTCGAACCTCACATCCTTCATACAAGCATTTAAAGGGAAATGAGGTAAACAAATTGCTACAAGTCTTTTGGCTAGGTTGTGTGGTTACTTTGGAAATGGAGGAATGATATATTATCTTTAGGAGTATTGAATTCTCTAATGCCAAGTTGATTGACAAATTCAAAGCTAGAATTTGCAGTTGGTTGATTGTGAAAGATTTGACGACTTCTAAATTTTCTTTTAGTAATTGGATCTCAAACCAAAAAATAATCATTGAGAGTATTTATTAATAATATTGTATTTTTCGGGTACCTCTTATACCTGCCATTATATAAAAATTCTCTTGTCTGATAAAAAAAATCAAATTAACCTGACAGAGCTTGTAAGTGTACCTGGTAATAATACATCGACTGATCACCTTTCAAAGAAAAAAAAATGTACATCGACTGATCATTTACATACATATATTAAAGTTAATCTAATGGAAAATGTAATTATATGCATTTCATCTGGAAATGGTAGTTGTGCTATTTTAAATATGAGCTTGTAATTATTGCGGAAATTTAATGTATGTTAGGTTGGTAATAAATTGGTCGAATAAATGCGAATTAGTATGCAAATGAAATTAATTCTAATAAATAGTTTAGGTGGATATTTATTTCAATTTATACGGTTGCCGAATTTCGAAGCTACTGCTGCAGAGTTTATGTGATTTTTATTTTCTGTGAATGTAAATGTATACTCAAGGGAAACGAGCGTGGGGCCTTTCTCACTTGGTCAAACAATACAATCTACTCCCTTCTAGTACTTATTTTAACAAGTGTTTTCTAGTCATTTTTTTAAAAAGTATCACCTTTTAATTTACAACTGTATTATATTTTAGGGTGGGACTCATGTGTAATTAGGTATATTTTAAATATATACAACTTGTTTATATTAAATCGTACATTATTTTTTAATATTAATAATTGCACAATTTAGTGTAAACAAGTTGCATCTTTCAGTATACCCATAATGTACAGTGCGCACATATTGCATTTTAAAATTATGCAACTTGTCTACAATAAACCGTACTTTATTTTTTAATATTAATAATTGCACAATTTAGTGTAAATAAATTGCATCTTTCAATATAATAAATTACATATTTTAAATGCACTATGAGTGCACGATGCACCTGAATGCATACAAGACTTATCATATATTTTAGGAGTTTTATCAATTTAGGGCCTGAAAGATGGTAAAACTATCAATTTAAGGTTTGAAAGATTTTCTATCGATTCAAGACCTGAAAGATAGAAAACTATAAATTCAGGGTCTAAAAGATAGAAACTATAAATTCGAGGCTTATAAATTTTAAGGTCATGTTTGGCACTAAAACCCTAAACCCTGGACACTAAACCCTAAACCCTAAACAATGAACCCTAAACCTTGAACCATGAACCTTAATCCCCCTGAACCGTAAATCTTGAACCGTAAACCTTAAAAATTAAAAAAAAAAAAAAAGAACATGAATAAGAATATAAAATATAAGTGTCAAACATGGCCTTAAAATATGTGAGTCTCTAATTGATAGTTTTTATCTTTCAGGCCCTGAATCGATAGTTTTCTATCTTCTACGCCTTGAATCGATAGAAAAAATCTTTAAGGCCTTAAATTGATAGTTTTGTCATCTTTCAGGCCCTGAATTGACATTTTTCCTATATTTTAACATATGAAATATTATTATTTAAAAGATATTTGATCTTATGTTATCTTTCTCAAAATTATTAAACTGTAGCATTTTGTATTTTAAACAGTGATATTTTATTGTACTATATAATAATATTTTAAATTAAAGAGTTTCACGTGAACTTGAATTCATAAAACAATTTATAAAAAAATTATGCATTTTAATTGACTTTGAGACCTGTTTCACATAAATAAATAAAATTATTAAATAGCAAATGTGATCTACATAAATAAAATTCACAATTAATATGCATTAGTATTATAACAAAAGTAGAGGGGCAAAACTGAAATCTGATCATTTAATTCTCTTAGATAATGTATAATAAATGAGTATGTCTAGTGTGAAAATTTTCATGTATGAAAATGTATAAAATTACCCTAAATCAATCATCTACACCATAAATACTAAATAATGAATCTTAAATTATGACCTATTCGGGTCGGGTGAATCATGAATCACTTGGACCGAGTGAACCATGAACCACTCAATTTTGTCTTACCTTCACCAATTACAGAATTTTGTTGTAAATTAAAGTTTTTCATGTATGAAAATTTTCATACTAGACTTTGTCATAATAAATTATATTGGAATAAAATTTCTCCTAAAGTATAGTTAAGTGGACCAGAGGCGAAAGGGATTAACTAGGACCAGAAGTGTTCTGGGAATCGTTTCCGTTAGACTGTATTTCCAAAAAGTTGTAATTTTATTTGGCATAAGTGAGAGTTTTGTTGTTATAGAATTAGAGTATCCCTTGTACTTTATAAATGAAATTCATCTTTACCTTTTCAAAATAATAAAGGATTAACTAGGAATTATTGAATAAATAAGTGACTCATCTTCTTGTTTACCTGAGAAATTGTAATTGGTATTATGTGTATCATGTTGGGTTTTGGAGTACCTCGACTACCCGATTAATATATATTTCATGTTTTCTTTTAAACAAAAAAGTGATTCATCTTCTTTAATATTTATCTCTTTCTAAATCTTCATTTAATGTTTATTCCCTGGAAGCTAAATACTAATATATTTATATATATTTCATTAATTTTGAAACGCAGCGTCAAATTAAAGACCATGGTGGAATTTCTGAATCGATAATTTAATATCTTCCATTACCTAATTATGGGTTCCTATTAACATGATTTGTGTGCAATATGCCCATTTGCTTAACACCATAAAATGAAGCAAAAGTTCATATAACCATTCTTTTTCCTTTTTCATCTTTACAAAAAATATAACCATTCAATGGCTGATTTCCAGCCTTTCAAATAGATATGTTAAGATCAATCCGAGGCTTCTTCGATGCACCGGGCAACGGAACGTCGCAGTTGCAACGAGGGCATTTGGGATTGCCCCTCGTGGCGAGCACGTAAAGCAGGCAGCTCGGGCATCCAACGGCAAACGAGCCCGACGATCTCTCTTCCTCGTCCACATCACTATCTTTCACGGAGGATGAAGACGTCGAGAGGGGTGAAGAAGACAAGCGCTTCCTCGCGCTCTCTTTCTCGGCCCTCTGAAGGGCCGATTTCACTTTGTCGAGAGTGCACACGCTGTGGAAATTAGACGACGAAGGGGATGTGGAGCATGATGGTGAAGAAACGAGCTTTAAATCTAACAGAGAATCGTCGTAGAGATTTAATGTTGGCTTCGGCTTTGGATGGACGTTGAGGTCTTGAAATTTATTCGACTTGATTTCTGAATTTGTGGTCGAAGAAGAAGAGTTTGAAGAATTGCTTCTTTGGAGATACACTCTTCCTGACTGCAATCATAAGGAGAATATAACTAAGGTTATCATTAATACTGTTTAATGAAAACAAACAATACTGTTTAGTGAAAACAGTTAATACTGACTGACTAATACTTTTTAGTAAAACAACTAATACCATTTAAAAATGTTATAATGAAATTTATACGAAACAGTTACAGAACGGAGCTCCAAACTCCACTATCCAATCAAAAAATAAATTTAAATCCACTTGAAAATGGTAAATTGCAATTGAAGAGGCAAACAACTTGAAATGCAAACTTGAGAGTTATTTCATGATCTTAATTTGTAAGGAATGATCATGATATCACTTTCTAAATACAAAGAAAAGGGATAGCATAACTGAATTAATACCATTTACAATCTCTAATAGAAAAAAATAAACAAATGCAGAAAATTTATTCATAAACCCCTTTCCTATATCAGATGAAAACTGCTGCTGATATTTTAAAGTGAGAATAATGACAGGATATGCAGATTTTAATTTTATACACATTATAATATAACCAATCAAAGCCGTATAGAAGTTAATAAAATCCTTAATTAGACATGTGAAGTTAATGCTATTTCTTCAATAACCATATATCACAATAAATGCAGAATTTATCTCCTCATGAATATGAAAGTTGGGATTCTTTTTTATGAAAATTTTATCTTTTAGAATTACAGGGGAGAGAGAGAGAGTAATGACAGGATATGCAAATTCATTAACTTTATACAAAATATTTATATAAGCAATCAAAGATCTGTTAGTTTCCTAAATGTATATACAAAAAATTAGAAAAATCAAAGCTCTGTTAGAAATTAATAATAAAATCCTCAAGAAAAAACTGCCAAAACAGAGAATCTACTATTTTTCTCTTTAATTGCAAACTCAACTAACTAATAACAAAAAGAAAAAAAAATCTAAGTCAACTTCAAATGGTAAAAAACAAAAAATCATTAATTAGAACTTAATGTTATTTACTTAAATAATCATATATCACAATAAATTCAGTAAAATGCACAATTTATCTGCTCAACAAATATGAAAATTGAGATTCTTATCGATGACAATCCAATAAAGTGTAGGTCTTTTTGTATAAAATTTATACCATTAAACTTATAAGCTAATACCATAACACTTATCAACTAATACTACTACACTTAAAAACGCATTAAACGCAATGAGTATTAGTTTAAAAGAGTAGTGGTATTAGTTTATAAGTGTAATGGTATCAGACAGGATAGTTTGTGTCCAAGGCAAAGTTCAATCCAAACACCACAACACAGAAACTAGACAAACACACAGCAAAAACTCTCATACGCATTTAATCAAACACATGGTGGGCAATCATCAACAAAATTGAAATTCAGAAACTCAAATCAAACAAAAAATTTTAAAAATTCACGTTTAAATCGAGGCGTTTTTCCCAGCCACAAGGCACTTGCAAATCAAGGTCCAGCTCCTTTGATTCGAGGGCACAACATCCTCCAAGCAAATCCCTAGTGATGATCGGAGCCGTCGATTTCCCTGATTCATTCGCATCACCACCGTCGATTACTCCCCTCACGAAAGAACTCACATCTGCCACCATCTCATCAAAATTCTTGATTTTTCGCAGAGAAAATTTTGAGAGAGAAAGAGAGGTGCAGGGGGAACGTAAAGACCTGAGCTTATATATTGAAAATGTTTGATGATGAAGCGATATACTGGATTAGTTAATTAATTAATAATAATGGCCATTATGAGGTATTTAATGTAATCCTGATTTATATGGTTATTGAGAAAGTCTTGTGTGAAATATTGCAAACTAGTGTTATGTGCAATACAACATAAATAAGGTAAAAATGGTCAAAATTCGCGGGTCAACTGGGACGGGCTGGAAAAAAGCAGGAGTCTATAGGAAGGGCAAATAAGGCAAGCATTAAGGCTTCAGGTTGGCGAGATCGAATATGTATTTATAGAAGAATATATTTATCAAATACGTGTTGTAGCCTAGTGATTCAGGTTCATTGTTAATGAATTTGGTCGCGGGTTCGATTTCTAATGAATGCATAATTATTTTTTTTTTTGTCAAATTTTTGTGTGTTACTACATCTATGTATAAATGTTACTACATTGTTATATTGAAAAAACTTCATATCTTACGTAACACGTAATAAACCATATCGTAACACATAAATATTCATAGGTAACATGGTCACAAGGAATACATTATTGTTCATATAGAACACATGAAAGTATTCACATAGTATTACGACTAATTATGAGCAATAAATGTTACATATTACTAAAAAAAAATGTGTTACTACATGAACAAAAAAGTTGTTACCTATGAAGAAAAAACGTGTTACCACATGACAAAACCAAAGACAAGAACGAAAAAGAAATCCCCAAATTCAAAATTACAGATTTAAAGAACAACTTGATGTGTTACTACATGACAAAATGAGTGTTACTATATGAGCAAAAAAGAGTGTTACTATATGAACAAAAAACAAGTATAAAGCGAAAAAGAAATCCAAATTCAAAATTACAGATTTAAAGACCAACTTGATGTGTTCTTATATTAACAAAAAAGAAGTGTTACCATATGAGCAAAAGAGTGTTACTACATGAACAAAAACCAAAGAAAACGAAAAAAAAATCATCGGCCTAAAATTACAGATTTGACGTATCAAAATGCGGAAAATAAGATGAATGATCTAAATTTCAAAGACACACTTTTTGTGTTGAGGGGTAATTCAAACACCACACACATATTCTCCTTTCTTCTCGCAGGATCCACATCAAAAACTAAATTGAACAACCTGATTTTATTCAGTGATCGGAGCGAATTGAATAAAATTAAACTGGACAAGAAATTAGGACACGAACGAAGAAGAAGAACCCGTGAGATCCGCCAACAATCTGAAGAGAAGAGGAAGAAGAAGAAACCTAACAGCGCTCGTACTGCGCGATGCGAATAAGATGAAGAAAGCCCATTAGCCCACCAGCAATCTGCCCTAACCCGTCCTCTTGACCCGCGAAAAAAAAAAAACTCAATTGCACATATCACTTGTACGCAATATTGCATACAAGTTTTTGTCATGGTTATTTATGGGGAATACTTTTATATTTTCTTGTGCTTTTTTTTTGTTTGAGCGCATTATATTTTCTTGTGGTAGTATCCCTTGTTGAGATATTCCGAGTCTAGAAACTAATATTGTTAATTTTAGTTAAAATTATTCAGATATTTCCAATCAAATTATTATGCCCTTCATCCTATCTTTTGAAAGCGGGAGCGAATGTTGACCTTATTAAAGTAACTTAATCATTATAACGTCATAATTATATAATATAAATTATTATCTATATTTTTTAAATAATAATTATTTAATATTCCCCCTTAAAATAGCCTTCGAAATAAATATTTAAACTTTGCAAAATAGCTCGTTTTTTTTTTCTTGCCCGCGCATTGACTGGTTCAATTGGTTTGCGTTTTGTGGTGATTTTTTTCGCTTTTGAGCGCTTTGTATGCAGTACAAAAGTCAAGTTTAACATTTTGAATCGATTCATTTTGTTTGTCGAGTAGCGGATAGAGCGGTCAGACCAATCGATCCCAACCTGCTTTTTAAAACATAGTCTTCATTCCAAAGTCTTATTCTTTTTGGTTTGTCCCATAATACGATCACATTTTTTAGAAGGTATAAATTATTTAAAATGCCTCTATTTATTATCTCATAAATTATTGTTTTATATTCGATAAATAAAAGCATATCATAAATTATATTTTATTGATTTGTGTGAAAAATGAAAGTATATTGACACTCATTAGAATGAGGTTTATACATAAACTCTATCACTGTTATGCGTAAAAATTTCACTATTATTCACAAAAAATTTCATTGTTTAAAAATATAAAATATTTTTTAAATAATAATAAATTTTGTGCATGACAATAATAATTTTTATATGAGCTGGTCTCCCATGAACCATGTTATGAACTTGAATTATTTGACTCATTTAACTCATTTTCAACATATTTTCTAAATCACTAAACTTGACCCGTATTATATCCTGGTTAGAATCAAATGTCATTAATTAAATATAAGGTTCATCATATGAATCAAATCTATATAAGTTTTTATCTTTTTATATATAACAATGATATTAAAAAATAGAGTCTACAGTGAACTCGGATTTCCTATATTTTTTGTTAACATTTAATTATTCAAAAAAAAGCATGTAAAATTTGTTTTTTCATTAAATTGTGTAATATTACGTCGAATTAAACAAGGTCTTTTTTTCCTTAGGATAGAATAATAGAATCTGATTAACCAGGCAGTTGAATAGAATTTGAATGAGGGAGGGATGGAGCCCACATAAATAAATGCAACGAGAAGACCAAAGGACAGCTGGTTGAGTATTTAAACTACAAAAAGAGTTTTTGGGGTTTCCATTGATAGCTCTTATTAATTAATGCAGCTAATGACTGCTTTTATTTTCTTGACAATTGTGTGTTTCTGATATTATTGATGCATTAAACACCCCTTATCTTTGCAATTATTGATACCTTATATGAGCAATGAGAGATATGTTAAGAAAAAATAATTAATTGATGACAAAGTCTAGGATACAAATATGTATACATATAAATCTCAATTTAGACCCAATTTCATTTTATCAAATCTATATCCTTGACCCGCTTTGACCCATTTTTTTTACCACCTGACCCGTTGATCTTTCCTAAATGATTGATTTGTATCTATACAAATTTGTACATTAGACCTACTCTGTTTCATAATAATTTGTGCACTTTTCTTATTCAAATGCCTCAAAATTACTTAACACACTCCTTAAATAGGAAATTCTCTATAAACACCACTCTCATAATATCCATAATATTACACAAAATAATGTTACTTTTTGGCTTATACATACACATATTTTAATTTATTTCTTTATTTCATATATAAAAATTTACAAAATTATCCCTCATTACTCTAGTTTTTTATTTTGTGTGCCGGTCAATTGGTCCAAGTTAATCCGGGATGGAGTAAGTATTTTTCTTTTTCTGAATTATCTGCGAATTTATTCTTAAATTTGATATTTTGTATTTGTGGTTTCTTCCTGTATTTGAAGGTGTTACCAATTGTCCGATAACTGGTGCATAAATGATATTTTTAAATAAAAATAATTAAATAATTAAATAATATTTTTTTCCAAAATAACTAATATTATTTTAAAAATATATTTTAATTTCACAATACATCGAATTAAGTATTTGCCTCAATTTTGTTTGAATGGAACCTTTTACTTTCATTTGTAAAAGTTTAGTTCTTATAAGTTGATTTGCACTAAAAATTACACTTTATGTAAAGAAGAATTGAGAACTGAAATGAAATGAAATTGAAAGAATTGAAAAAGTGGAATAACTCAATTAGTTAGAGCATGTGCGAGGTATGAATTTGAGTCATTATTTGATTTTTAAATATAACTTTAAAATTATTACTTTAAACAAAATATTATAAGTACTAGCTTTTAGACCAGCGTATCACGCGAATTTAAAGAAAATTATATTATTAACTTTATATAAGAATAGTGTAAAAAAAATTATTTAATTCAATTCATAGTAATGTTTTTGTTGGGATATTTTAGTTTTGATTATTATGCCAAAACACCTTATAATAGGACAAGCTAAGTTGTATATAAAGCTTGCGTTTCTAGATTTAGTTGTATTCTTATAAGTAACAAGTTGAGGGGGAACTCATCAAGAGAAGGCGAGGCTAATCAGAACAAAACGAGACTGGTGAGTTCCACGTAAACTGATGAGCTGAACAAGAAGAAGTAATGCTGATTTGTGCTGATACAGCAGCTGACCTAATGCTGCTGACCTGATGTGCTGACCAGATATGCTGACCTGATGCTGCTGAACTGATGATGTGCTGATCTGATCTGCTATGCTGATCTGATCAGGCGACCAGATTTCTGCAGACCAGAAATCAAGCGAGCTGATCAGATCCGTTAGACACACAAAAAGCTGGTCAATGAGAAGATGACAACACACATATTGACGTGACATAAAGCTGCAAGGAAAAGTGCAAAAGGACAAAGAAAAGCTGGAAGTTTATTAGTATGAATTTGAATATTACTCTTCAATGGTAATATATAAACCCACACTATAAATACATTGCACTATCTTCAAAAGAAGATAATGGAGGATGCTGCAAAGTGAAGATTAAAGCCAAATATTCAAGCATCTCCATTCAAGAACACAGAACATTAAATATCCAAATTTACCCAAGAGTGTTCTTCATTATTTCTAAGCATAAAGATTTTCCCAACCTTAGCTTAAAGACTAAAACAATGTAAGGGAAAAATTCACCTAGTTGGAAATAACACCAAACCCAAAGCCTTTCTTGAGAGAGAAAATTAGTTGTTAAGTGAGATAAGTCCCATAGGCAATCCCGTGAGGGAGATAAGTCCCAAGAGAGTGAGAACTCATTAAACATCTATCAGCGATCTCGTGAGGGAGATAAGTCCCGTTGAGTAAGAGCTCCATAAATATTTGTTGGTTAAGGAAGTACCCCATGAAGGGAAGAGTGGATGTAGGACAAGTTCGTCCGAACCACCATAAAAATATGTGTGTTCTTATTTGCTTTCATATTAACTGTTATACATACTTTATCAAATCTGCATAACACATTTGCAAAAATTTTAAAGTCGCCTCCCATTGAGATTTTACGAGTTTTTAAATCGGATTTTTCGGGACCAACAATTTTTTATTTTTTAATATTATATACATTCAATATATCTCCTTTCAAACTTATAAATACTAAATCACTAGTATAGAACCCGCGTATTACGCAGAATTTTAAATAAAATATATAAATATTCATACACTGATCATAACACTTATTATATTTGATGTTGAAATTAATGTGTTTAAATTTAATTTTTTTTTTCAAATGAAAATTGTTATAGCATGTGTTATTCGTGATATTTTATAAATAGTCATTTCATTAAAGTGTAATAAAATTATTTTCTCAATGGTTATTATGATAATCATACAATCAAATATTTATTTAGAAGGTAAATATATTAATTAAAATTTATTTTTAATATTTTTAGTACATATAGCCAGTCGAATATAAAAACAATCATATATTGCATCGAAAATCCAGCCAATTAATTGAAAATTTTGGATAATAAATAAAATTTAAACAATATTAACTTCATTATATGAATTTGTCATTCAAAATTGAGAAATACTCCTTTAAACAAGGTTTGTATATGAATTATATCACTGTTACGCATAGAAATTATCATTGTTTAAATAACAAAATATTTTTGAAAAGCAATAGTTTTTATGCATAAAAAAGATAGAGCTAATGTATAATAGTGATAGTGTGTATACATAACACTAATATTGAAGACTAAGAGTTTATGATGAGTTTGGGTGCACATAAATTTTTATCTTCGAAATTAACAAATTAATTTATATATTTATGAATTTTAATTTTTGATGTGCTTAGCGAAAGTTTTATGATTTAATAAGTCTGTCTAAATTTCCAGCAACTATGAAAATAATACAAAAAAAAATCAGTCACTTAAATTATGTATGTATACATTATTTAAGAATATAGATACTATGAAATTCAACCATGTTTGATTAAAATAATTATAAAATATAAATTCTCTAAAAAAAGAGTACTTAATAAAGAAAATAAATTTAGTAAAATCTTCCAAATATAACATTTTTCTTTTGTTTAATTTTTTTAATTTTTTAGTCAATACTCATTATCTTATTTATACATCATCACATGTACTTTAAGTCAACCAATATCATCATGCCACATACTTCAATATATAATGATACTAGTTTTGTGCTCGCGTATTACGCGGTTCTTTAATTAAAAATACAATATTTATAGTATATAATATATTTAATAATAAAATATAATTATGTGCATAAATGCACTAAACATGAAATAATAATTGTTTAGGGTGTATATTAATATATTTACTTAAACATTTATTGAAATAAAATTATTGTGTCAAATTCTATTAATTCTGAAATTGATTCACAAATCCTTAATTTAAATTTGAGTATTTTTTTTAAAATTTTTTCTTCAGACTTAAAAATTTAAAAATTGAGTACTTTTTTTTTTTCTGCAAATTGGTTGTTGAATGGGTGAGAATAAAAGGATTATTCTTAATATATGAAAATTAGTGAAAATATCTTTTTAAAAATCACGTGTAGTGCACATATATAAAATGGGGATAAAATTTGGCTTGAAAAATTAGTTCGCTGGTTTAAATGTAATAAAATAATAGTTTGTATAGTTTAGTGCAACAAAAAATAGTTAGGTAGTTTAGATACAATTTCAGTGATAATTTAGTGGGTTTAGTGCAATTACACATAAATATGATGTAAGAGGTGCAAGGATCAAACTTTAATTGTTGCATTTTTTTAATCAAACTACACATTAAAATGTTACATGGATGCCATATATTAACTACATACCAATAGACTAATGACACATCAATACAATAAATGTGATAATTCATCCAAATTAACCTCAAAATAACACATCATTCAAATAAACCACAAGATGACACATCATCAAAATAAACTCTCTATTAGTAATATAGGGGATTTAGATGAGACTCTCGAACAATGCGACACATCATCAAAATGAAAGAGGAGATGGCAAAACATCATAAAAAACTCTCAATTCGTAATATCTGGGATTTTCTTTGTTTGATTTTTTTAATTTTTTAGTCAATACTCATTATCTTATTTACACATCATCACATGTACTTTAAGTCAACATATATCATTATGCTACATAATTCAATATATTTAGATGAGCATCTGTTGGGAAAATTTATAGTTTTGATGAAAACTCCAAAACAGTTGTAATAGGACCAGTCAGACCTGTCAGCTGACTAATGATCTAGAAATCAGAATAGGATGACCAGTTAATAATTGTTGTATAGAGCAACTGATGTATTTGATAGGTCACATATTGAGGTGGAAACTCAATATGTATAGGTTTAGTCTTGAAGAAGATCAGAAGATTAGAAGAAGAGTATGTTGGAATTTAGAGGCACTTAAACACATAATACATGCGCAGCGCAAATAAACAGTTCACCAACAACGAACACGTAATTGCATAATTGAATACATATAAACATAAAGAGAAACCTTACAGTAAATCGTACGCATATTTCTCTACTATGGTATCCACGTAATCCCCAATCATGGACTTGCACGGATTTGCGTTGAATCCCGAGATGAATTTGCTAGGAAAATTCTAACTCTTGATTTTATGGAGAGAATAATGGATTAACGTTGTTTGTGAATTCCCAAGAGCTCATATATATAAGGAAGGCCCAACTTAAATCTTAAGCTAACCTGATTAGGAAATAAAATCCCTAATCTTATAAAATAAATCTCTTAGATTTATTTCGCATATATAAAATCTCTATAGATTTAATTCCCATGTATATCAAATCTCTACGGATTTGATTCCATATATATTAAATCCTATAATAATATTCCATATATTATTATTGGGAATCCTATGTAATTAAATCTAATTTAATTAAATATTAATAAGAATTAATTTCAAATTAATCTATTATTAATTAATTCTCCATAAATTAAATGTTAAATCCAATTTAACATTTAATCAACCAACTATAATCCGTAAAAGGGAACTACTTGTTGTGTGACCCATAGGCCCTCATATATTGAGCGATTAATCAAATTAACGATCTTAATTGAACCCTAGACAATAAATCAGACATTCTCAATATATGAGGTACGTTGCGAGAAACATGCAACTACCTGTAACTGAAACATGGGCTATTATAATTTCCTCCTTTCATTCGCGAATACTCGATTAAGTCTTGAACATGATGAAGTAACTTAATTATATTATCTCTAACCATTAACTGATCATGTATGTCACACTTAGCCACAAAGTCTAAGTTGACGTGCATCGACCGATGACTTTGATCCAATTATGATGAGAAGATGAGTATTCTCTCTAAATCCACATTGATGAATGAATCATATTCTTGGCTCAACTACCACACACATGCACTTCGTGATGAACCCAATACAAGCCATATCTACCCATAGACGAGTGCAAGCGTCGGTCATGGTCAAAGTTCATCACTCCACACATGTCGTGCGTATTGACCTCAAGTCAAAGGAGTATCACATCGCTCCCAATAATCGAGACACCCGTAGACACATATTGTGGACTTACATCAAACGGTTTCTCGGATGGGTATACCAATACCCTCTAAGGTATTTGTGCATCCATCATGATATACCTTGTATCTCGTAGTAAATGAGATCTTACTACACTCTATAAGAGTATGATGTAGATTGCACACCAATCTCAATTGCATCATCAATATCCCATTCTTGATGTTTCTTGATCGGGGCCATTTGAGAATCATGCTTAAGTCATCTGAGTTTTCACAACCTCAATGGAAACAATGACTCATGGGAACACTTGCATGAATAAATGATATTCAAACAAGTGTATTGCCATACATTAATATTAAATGAAATATAATATTAAGTCAAACTGAATATCATCAAGTATTATGTCCTTACAATAGATTGTCTCTAGGACACTAACACTAACAATCTCCCACTTAGACTAGGGTCAATCACCTACATGTCTAATCCCTAGACCATCAAATGTCTAGTGTGTACATGAACATTCAGTGTTTTGGTGAAATGATCTTCCAAACTAAATATGTGGAAATACATTTTAATTCTATTTCTCCTGCAGTATCTGGGTACATGCTCGTTTATGCTTGTTGATCTCGGTTCCTTTGCTTGCGCAATCGCACCAACATCATTTCAATACAAGTTTATTAGACAAATGGCACTCGGAACTACCCTTAGTTCTCTTGATAACTATAAAATCCAGACAGCCTTCTTGAGGCTTCTGATATAGCAATGTACTCAACTTCAATTGTTGAATCTACGGTCAATTCGCTTTGAACTATTCCAACTAACCGCCTCATCATTGAGAGTTAAATGTAACCTGACTGTGATATGTAATCATCACAGTCGGATTGAAAACTTGCGTCAGCTTAACCAGTCATTACTAGTCCTGACTCTCCACTATAGACAAGGAAACATTCTTTAGTTCGTCTAAGATACTTCAGAATGATTTTGACAGCAATCCAGTGAGATTCACCCGGATTCTGTTGGTATCTACCAATGACACTGACAATGTAGATGTTGGGATTATATTGGAAAGTATGCTTTTACTTTGTATAATCAAAGCTGAATTTCATACTTATTTACTGAAATAAATTATTTATCACTGATGCTTTAAATATCATTGAATGTTACATATATTTACTGCATAACTGTTCAATAAATAGTACGTGTTACATTGTAGTTAATTTAGAGATACCAGATCACAGAAGATTAAATTAACAGTTCCTTGTAACCAAAAGTACACCATTCACGACCTAGATGGAAATGAACAATCCATCGTGAAAGGTTGAAGTGTAAGGCTCAGATTGGCTTGTCTTGACCAAGAGATTACACTAGTGCATGACTGATGCACTGAATAGGACCTACAGGAGGACAAATTCTTCAGCACTGGACTAGGAAGAATTAGATCTCAGTGGTTCGTTATTTCTTAATCTTCGTCCCTTAAATAGGATCGCGTGTGGTTAGTAATTATTGCTTTGACTTATTATGGGTAGAGAATCAATGAGATTCAATACTTTATATCTTGGGCAATATTATTGGTCACATGCGATTGCTAAGATTTAATACGGAGAATCGTGTGCAAGTACGCTTGTTCGATTTGCCCCCTTGGGAGGTTCATAAGATTTATCATACCAAATCTTGCAAGTGGAACTAGTTTCTGGTATGGATAATAATGTTGAACCGTTCCTTAACCAAGGACAAAAGATATTAATTAATGGAAAGCTATTTCAGTGGCTTGAATTAATTAATGGGCTAGATAATCTTAAACACGGGAAATAATAACCGGGAGCCATATTGACTGTAATATGGGTTAAGATGGATAGTGCAATATTAATTATGTAGTGGGATTAATTAATATTTATGAGCTTGAATAATATTGTGGCTCAATATTGATAATTCAAGATCCATTGGAAGGTCCAATCTTAATTCTCCTAAAGGCCCCCCAAGTAGCACAACATAAAGTCCAATAACTGAAAAATGTGTTTAAAAATAAAATAAATTTGTTGCTTATTTTTTCCTCATATTTTTCGAAAATTATGGATAAAAGGGGAGACATATTTTCTTTGAATTTTGTTATGGAATGAAGATATGTATTCTTGGAATACAAGATTATCTCATTAAATTCAAGAAATCTCCCACTTGGTTATTCATATAGTAAATTTCAAAATATTTGAATAATTAAAGGAAAGAAAGATTTTCTTGATTTTCTTGAAAAGATATTATGGAAGATATGTATTTCTTGAAATACAAGTATATCTCATAAATTCAAGAAGATCCAAATCTTGGATTCTTTCCTCTTAATTTTCGAAAATACTCCATAACAAGATGAGGTGGGATTTTTGTGGAATATTTTAATTATGGAGAAAAGAATATATGAGATATATTCAAGATTTCTTGGAGATCAAGAAAAGATTTTTCCACATTGGTTTTTCCTCAAATTTTCGACCACCACCCCATCTATAAATAGGGGATGATTCTTTCATTCCCAAGTGCTGAAAAAATTAGTAAATCCACAAAGGTGGTGCAACAAATTTTTATTTTCCCTTTTGTTAATTGTTCGCGAGTTTCCTTCCACCGGATTGACGAGCAAGGACTAGGGAATACTTGGGAAGGCTTTTTGGTGTGTTTAATCGACGAGACCATTGCCACTCCAAGAGGTTAGTTCATGTAAACCCGTAGCAATTTCGCATGCGTAGGATTTATGTGAACTGTTTATATGCATGATTTGTTGTTGAATTATTATTTGAATTAATATATGATTAATTCATGCTAGTAATAATTGTTAGAATTAAATTTGTATTTAAATATTCATCCCGAATAGATCCGGGCAATTAATTCCCCAACAGTAGACCACATTGGGCCTAGTGCAAGTCATGGCGTACATAATTGACCCAATTTCATATGCATATGAGACACCTTTCATGTTCTTGATATCAGCTTCACTAGAAGGACAATCCTTCTTTGACAGCTTTATCCTATGACTTGCCGGTGGAGACCCTCTCTTAGAGTTCTCCATCGCAAAATGCTTCAACACCTTGTCTATATGGGTGGATTGTGACAGCCTCAACATCCTCTTAGATCTGTCTCTGTGGATCTTGATCCCTAGGGTGTAGCAGGCTTCACAAGATCCTTCATCACGAAGGTCTTTGACAACCAATCTTTAAGGGACCGCATTAACGGGATATTGGTTCTCAAAATCAATATGTCGTCGACATATACGATTATGAAAACAATATTCTTCCCGCTGTGTTTATAATAAACGCAAGGATCTTTCGAATTTCTGATGAAGTCAAAAGGACTTGATAGCTTCAGCAAATCGGATATTCCAACTTCTAGAAGCTTGCTTCAATCCATAAATGGATATCTTTAGTTTGCATACTAGATTAGAATTTAACTTAGATGAAAAACCTTCCGTTTGAGTCATAAACACTTCCTTATCAATGTTTCCATTGAGGAAAGTTGTTTTGACATCCATCTGTCAAATCTCATAATCAAAGTGTGATGCTATCGTAAGTAAAATTCGAATGGACTTGATCTTTGCAACTGATGAGAACGTCTCTTCACAGTCAGTGCTTTTGCATTGACTATAACTCTTTGTTACCAACCTAGCTTTGTAGGTTTATACTTTGTCATTTGCATCAGTCTTAAGCTTGAAGACCAAATCGCAACATATTGGTCTAACCTTTTTAGGCAATGTTGTATTCTATATAATTATTCAATTTTATCGAACACGTGAAAGGGACACGTGTATTTATTCAACTATCAAAATAATCATGCCCGATGGACAAGTGTGCTCGCCGCTTGCCGACCAAACAAGTTTGTTCGCCAGCTCACCACTTGTCAACCAAGCGAGCATGCTCGCCGACTAAAGTGAGTTTTGTTCGCTAGCTCGCCGAGCAAGCATCATTTGTTCGGTGGCTCGCCATTCGCCTAACGAGCAAGTTTGCTCGTCGGCTCATCGCTCGCCGAACGAACAAATACGCTTGCAGCTCGCCAAAATCTGGCATAATGACCTGGTGCTATCCTGGGATAATCCTGAAGATATGTTGATCTGATCAGTCGAATTGATCAGATCAGAAAAAAATCAGATAGCTTGAGTCAAGTGACCTCAGGGTCAGGATGTCCGAATTCAGAAGAACTGAACTCAGTAAGCCTGAAGGACTCAGAAAACTTGAGGGCTCAGACAACCTGAGGACTCAGATATGCTCGATGAAGACAGTTTCCCTATATAAAATTGATATGTTCGAAGGGGCAAACAAGGCGATCAGTAGAGCAAAAGATGATTTGGACGACCAAAAGAGTGCCTTATAGACAAGTATATGCAAAGATCAACCAGGAAGACGAAGTTGGAAACGTGGCAGCATCACATGAGTTCTTGCAAGTCCCGAAGTCTCCAGCTCATGCTTGCCAAACCAGCTCATGCTTGTCAAAGTACTATAAATAGAAGAAAAAGAACAAGAGACAGGTTCACAAAAAATTCCCCACAGTGGTGAGGTTCAGAAAAATTCCAGAGTTCACAAAAATCCCTAGCACTCATATACTTACTCTCCAAATCATCTTCATTCATAGCGATTCATCTTCATGAGATATCATGTATTGTACGTGTAAAACTCGCAATACTACATCCCTGGCTTGGAACGCCCCCAGAGTAGTCATTTCTTGACGAGCTGGGTCAACAAATTCCTATTATTTACAGAATATTTTACACGTACATATTTTTTTTGTGAGTTGTCATCGAATTAGCCACATAATATTCTCCATATAAAACGACTCGCAACAACTGGCGCTAGAAGGAGGGTACCAAAAAACCAACCCATACACAGTCCCATAGTTAGCCGAGGTAAAAAAAAAGAAATATAATGCCTCAATCTAGGAATACACAGACAGAGAGGTCGGGACAGAGCCGACCTCACGATCGAAAAGAGGCTCAACATCAGCCTCATAAAAATCAGACCGCGGAAATCATCAATCTTGAAGATATTGCCAACGATCCGGCGGCCACAACAAAGGCCATCACTTTCTTGCTACGAGCACAGAAAGAGAGGGCCAAGTTAAAAGTCCAAGATGATGATGATCGACGCTCGCATACACCTGATAGCGAGCAAGTTAAATTGAAAGCTGCAAAGCGGGCCAACAAAAAAGCCAATGATATGTCGGATGACGAGCAGCCTCAAGGGTCCAGACCATCAGCGTTTGGACGTTTGAGACTCTCTGTCAAAGACCAAATCAACAATTATAGGCGACAGGATTCCGGGAGGGAACAACCGATAAACATGCCCGCTCCCTCAGATCCTCATGATCGTCTGCATCCCGAACAAAAATCGACTGGAACAAAATTGTCTATCCATCATCGATTGGGTAGTCAAGGACGAACTTGGAAAGGGGGACTGCCCCATCACGAGCATGACCCCCTGGGTCCTCAGTATGGGACACAGCCCCGATCCAAGTCTGTCAGTTCCACAAAATTTGCGGAAATGCAGAAAGCCATCGAAGGCTTACTGGGCGACTTGGCCGCAACTAAAGGACTCCCTCGGGCGAGCACAATGCCGTGCTCACCACTAACACCGGCGATCATGGCGGCCGAAATACAAGAGAAAGTGGCGAAGATCCTACCACCAATCCCCATGTTCGATGCTGAGTCTGACCCACATGTTCATCTCAGCAAATACTCAGACTTTATGATCGCCATGGACGCCACCTACGCGACGCAGTGCCGATCATTCCCCATGACTTTGGGTGATCGTGCACATAGATGGTTCTCTACTTTGCCTGCTGCGTCCATCACATCTTTCGCTCAGTTGGGACAGAAATTCCTGTCCCATTTCTCATCCATGTGTGCTCGCCCAGCACCAAAACAAAGGTTGGCACATTTCTCCCAATTAAAAGGTGAGTCAGATCGAGCATACATCGAAAGATTTGATAAGTGTTTGTATGATGGGGCCCCAGTTGAAGAGGATGCCAAGATCCTCACGGTGGTCGGAGGCGACCACGAATCTGAGATATGTGGAAAGCCATGCATCAGGATTGGCCGAACACATATTCCGAATTCGAGAGCGAGCAGCCAAGATCATAGCCATGCAGGATCTGCTTGCCCAATCACGATTGGGTCAGGAAACAACAACAAAGAAAGTTTTTGGAAAAAAAGTGATGAATAAGGGGGGGGGTATAAACCCCAGGGTCTTTTAAACCATTCGAAGAAAGAGCAGAAGCAAACGCCCTACGAAGTCTTCTGGGTGTTTCAGCAGAAACCATTTTTAATCAAATCAAAGATCGGGACATGTTGGATAGGCCTCGAAGAATCATAATGGACAAGAATCGGCTTAATACTTCCAAATATTGTAATTATCACGAGTACATCAGGCATAATACAGAAGATTGTCACGATTTACTTCGTCAACTTTGGAAGTTATATGAAGAGAATCGTCTTACCTAGTTCCTAAAAAAGCCGGCGAGCAGAGACTCCCAAACAGAAAAAATAGGAGATCGTAGGGGTAAGCGAAAGGCCGAAGAAACATCTGACAGTGATCCCGAAGAATCCTGTAAGAGGTCAGAATTGCCTAAAAGAGGGGCTCCTACTATGGGTAGAGGTCGAGAAAGTCAAGAAATCCACATGATACGTCCTGAATATGGTCCAGTGGGTGGATGTTATCAGGCACCGACATTATCGAACATACGAAAGAAGATGGAGATGCGTGCCATGCAAAGCATCCATCAGGTGAAGGTGGCGAGCACATCAGCTAGCACGCCACCCTCTCACCAAATCATGTTCTCAGAAGACGATCTCGACGGTATAATCACCCCCCACAACGACTCTCTAACCATCAACGCTCATCTCCTCGGTTTGAAGGTGCACCGCCTCCTGGTTGATACCGGAGCATATGCGAACATTTTGTTCGTCAACACTCTGCACCAAATGGAGAAGCAAGTTTGGGACCTGAGTAGCTATATAGAACCATGTGATCACACCATCATGGGCTTCGGGGAATCTGTAACCCGACCCTATGGTATGATCAGGTTAGGAGTCGAGTTAGAATCAACTTTAAATCCGGAGATTCGACGAACTAGAATGCTAGATTTTGTAATCGTCGATGCTCCATCTACCTATAGCGGGTTCTTAGGTCGCCCGTTTATTCAGGAATTTAAAGCTGCCTGTTCTACTTATTATTACTGTGTAAAATTTGCAACTCAAGATGGAACGGGTAACGTAAAAGGCGACCAGAAAAAAGCTCGAGATTGTTTGCTGTCATGTGCACCAGAAAAACAAAATATCGTTAACATGATGGAGCAAACATGGGAGATCGGAGAGTCAAGCCAACAGGCAAATACGTTGCCAAAATACCCTTGGACGAGCACACCTCCATGCGCGAACACAGTGACTCATGTCCCAGATCTCCCAGATTTAATGAACATTGATCCACCAAACTAGCTACCGGATCTAGAACCTCGTGTAGGTTTTGAACCTATGGAGGTAGATGACGAACACCGGGGGTCGATCGAAGATCCTCGGTGGAAGCAAAAAAGAAAGTGAGCAACGTCTGTCGAACAACTAGAGTCTATCAATATCGACCCGAACAGACCTGACTTAGAAGTATTCATTGGTTCGGAATTACCGGAACCTTTCCGAACAGAAGTGATTGCATACCTTCAAGCAAATTTGGATGTGTTCGCTTGGTCGCACAAGGACATGGTTGGCATTGATCCAAAACATGCATGTCACTCCCTCAACCTTGATCCAACACAAACTCCAGTAATCCAGAAACGCATAAAGTTCAGTCCGGAGAAGTATGCAGCTATGAATAGTGAAATCAAAAAGTTGCTCGATAATAAACTGATTCAAGAAGTAAAATGCCCAAGATGGCTTGCGAACCCTGTGCTCGTCCGCAAGTCTAACGGAACTTGGAGACTATGTATAGATTTCACTTATTTAAACAAGGCATGCCCGAAAGATAATTTCCCGATGCCACATATCGATTATTTGGTCGATAATACAGCAGGCCATGAGCTCATGACCTTCATGGATGCTTTTGCTGGCTATCACCAAATACCCATGCATCCGGACGATCAAAAGAATACGGCATTCTGTAGCGAAAAGAATATGTATTGTTGGCAACGCATGCCATTCGGATTAAAGAATGCCGGAGCAACATATCAACATTTGGTGAACAAAATGTTCGACTAACACATCAGCCGAATAATTGAGGTGTATATTGATGACATTGTGGTAAAAAGCGAACACAAGGAAGACCACATCACCCACCTCGCACAAACGTTTGATATTCTCAGGGAGTACAACATGAAGTTAAATCCGAAGAAATGCAGCTTTGGGGTTCACTCAGGAAAATTCCTAGGACATATGGTCAGTCAACGGGGGATTGAAGCGAACCCATCAAAGATTCAAGCCATGCTCAACATGCAGGCCCCCAGGAGTGTGAAAGAGGTCCAAAAATTAACCGGATGTTTGGCTTCCGTAAGCCGGTTTATATCACGAACTGGGGACAAATGCAAACCTTTCTTTGATGCATTAAAGAAAGGGAAATTCCAGTGGACAGAGCATTGCCAAAATGCATTCGGGTCATTAAAGCAGTACCTTGCAGATACTCAAACATTGTCTAAGCCTGTTCCAGGCGAACAACTTTACCTATATCTTGCTGCATCCGAGCATGCAATTAGCTCTGTGCTCGTTTGGGCAGAGGGGATAACACACTTGCCCATTTACTATGTAAGCCAGGTGCTCAAGGAAGCCGAGCTCCGGTACCCTCCATTGGAAAAATTAGCATATGCTCTCGTTATGAGTGTTCGAAAACTGCGACCATACTTTTTCGATCACTCAATCGATGTATTAACCACATTCCCATTGCGATAAGTCCTCCACCGACCAGACACTGCGGGCAGATTACTCAAGTGGGCGGTGGAGTTAGGCCAATTTGGCATTACGTTCGCCCCGCGAACAACAATGAAGGGCCAGGCTATGGCCAATTTCATGGTCGAGTTGACATATCCACAAATGCCCGAAAGAGCTATCGACCAACCATGGCATATGTATGTAGATGGCTCATCAACAAGTTCGAGAGCCGGAGCAGGCGTGGTTCTCATCAGCCTAACTCGACAAACTTTCACAACAGCCATCCGTTTTGATTTCCCAGCCACAAATAATGAAGCCGAGTACGAAGCTTTGATCGCTGGGTTACACATGGCTATGACAATGGGAATTAGAGGCTGATGATTTATAGCGATTCTCAGATAATCGTATACCAAGTAACAGGCGAGTATGAGGCCCGAGGCGAACAGATGGCACAATATCAGCAACTAGCAAAGGAGTTGCTTGAGCAATTCGAACAAGTTTACATAGAACAATTACCACAATTTGGTAATTCGTTTGCTGATGCCTTGGCACGCCTGGCAACAGCAGAAGGAGTGACGAACACGACAGACATTGTGGTCGTCACAACTTGTTTGCCATCAATTCCCAGAGTTGTGGTCGCCCATATAACAGGCAAGCAAGAAACCTGGATGACTCCAATTTTAAATTACTTACAAAAAGGACTTCTCCCTGAGAATAAAGAACAAGCTACTCGCCTCAGATTACAATCTGCTCGTTATACAATCTTAGACGAACATTTATACAAAAGAAGTTTCTCACTTCCACTATTGAAGTGTATTACTCCTGAAGAGGGTCATGTAATTCTGGAGCAAATTCATGATGAAGTTAGCGGAAACCATACAGGTGGGCTTGTCCTGGCACATAAAATTATCAGACAAGGTTATTACTGGCCGACCCTCAAAAAAGATTCGCTCGCGTATGCTCGCGCGTGTCACAAGTGCCAGGTACATGCCCCACTTATTCACAGCCCACCTGAAGAACTAGTGTCAGTTTACAGCCCATGGCTATTTGCTAAATGGGGAATCAATTTGATCGGCCCATTTCCTACTGGCACGTCGGGAGTAAAATATGCTGTGGTTGCCGTTGATTACTATACTAAATGGGCGGAAGCCGAAGCTATTGTTAAAGCCACCAAACAAAGAATGTGGAACTTTGTTTAGAAAAATATCATTTGTCGCTTTGGGCTTCCCCAATCATTGGTGACGGATAATGGCAAACAGTTCGATGGAAGTGAATTCCGACAAAATTGTGCTCGCTGGGGCATAAAAAAGCATTACTCAACTCCGTATTATCCCCAGTCAAACGGACAAGTTGAAGCCGTTAATAAAATTATCAAGCATACCCTCAAGGCCAGACTTGATTATTCCAAGGGGGGAGGATGGGCTGAAGAGTTGCCCGAAATATTATGGGCTTATCGAACAACTTTCAGAACATCAACTGCGGAAACCCCGTTTGCCCTGGCATTTGGTGCGGAAGCTGTTATACCCGCAGAGATCAAGATTCAGAGTCATCGGACAATGACTTTTGGAGAGCACATCAATGACCAAGCGCTCGCCCTGAGTGCAGACCTGTTAGAAGAAAGAAGGATGGAGGCTGATTTCAAGAACACCATGTATAAAAAGAGATCAGAAAAGTTCTATAACTCCAAAGTTCGAACACGCAGGTTCAATGTGGGTGAGCTGGTTTTAAGATGAGCAACGGGGGTATCAGGTGGTGTGTTCGACCGAGCATGGGAAGGTCCATTCAGAGTCACAGAACGTTTGTTAAATGGGGCATATGATTTGGAAGACCTGAATGGAGTCCCATTGTCCTACCCGTGGAATGCATCAAATCTAAAAAAATATTATCAGTAATGACGAGCATAACTGGCCGAGTACACTCAGCCACTCAGGCTAAATGAGCATAACTGGCCGAACATAACTAGCTATTCAGCTAAGACGAGCAGGACAATCATGAAGGAAGAACACACCGTGTTCGACACAAATCTTCTAGAAAAAATTCTGGTCAGCACTATTGAAACATAGAAGATACGTGTCAAAACAAGTTGAGAAGTGGTGGCAACTAAAAAAGGAGGATTCAAAGCGGACAGATGTCAAAAGGAGGAGTTAAAGCAAGAAGGCCAACACCAACTAGCTATGCCAGCACCTGTTTGGGATAGTACTATAAATAGGCATATTGATAGCTGAAGAAAGTGGAGAAAAACAGATAAAAAGAAAATACTACAGTTATCGGAAGAAAGTTTGTTTGGTATGCCTCCAGACGAAGAATCCAGCACTCGATTCGGCTATCAGTCTGCTGAATTGAGCATCTGTCCTAGCTCTTGTCCTAGTACGAGCTTTATACCCCATGAGACACTCCGAGCACAGGTTGGCGCTCGTTACGGACTCAAGATGCTCGGCAGAGTCATGGTTGCCACTCTACGTTACTCACTGCTTATGCAATAGTAAATCACTAGTCCCCTACGCATCCCCAAAATCTCCTCCGAAGGGAAGGGATGTCGTAGTATCCGCTCGAATCAACATGCGGATGCTGATGCTCATGCATCTACTGAAGGGGACAAAATGGTGCGAGCAGAGGATTTTGCTCTCGCCTGATATAGGCGAGCAGGCGTGCTCGCCACATGCTCATGTCTACAGCTGCCCGCATAATCACAACTTGTCCAGGAGGGACAAACGCTTATGCTGCTGCTGCTTGAGCATGTTACTTAAAGAAGGGTAGACAGGCTGATGCGCCTCGTGCTTGTCAACATCAATTCCACGGACGAGATGAGGCCAGCTCATGTCTATTCAAGACAAGGTATAAATTCAAAACCATAGTCTGATGTCTATAGTTATGTGTAATAGACAGTCTTCTTCAAATGTAAAGGTTGTGATAGAATACAACGTGTTGCAAAAAAATTTTTGTTTGTTAAGATTTTCTAGTTAAAGCCTATCAGAGGTCGCACCTAAGCCGGACGACCCGAACAAAGACAAACGAGACAAAGTCTATGTTCACCTGACGAACCAGTTCGTACTCTGATACCCGCAGCAAAAAGCGAGTAATGGGTACGCAGTCGCAAAAGACGACTCGTACTTACAGATACCCGTAACAAAAGCGAGTGATGAGTACGGGGTCTCACCTAAATAAGACGGCCCGAGTACGAAGTGATCGCGCCTAAATAAGACGATCACGAACCAAGAAAGGGGGGGTTGCATATAAGTTAACCCATCTGGTCAAAGCTAAATAAGACGAT
This sequence comes from Stenogyne calaminthoides, assembly GCA_037126765.1. Classification (NCBI taxonomy): domain Eukaryota; kingdom Viridiplantae; phylum Streptophyta; class Magnoliopsida; order Lamiales; family Lamiaceae; genus Stenogyne; species Stenogyne calaminthoides. Next base: position 15,326,672 of record JBBCBC010000026.1, on the reverse strand, counting down.
CAACCGATTGCACCTCAATAAGACAATAAAAAACGAAAGAAGTCAGGAGGGGACATAGACAAACACAATCTTCGAATTCATTCAGAAGAAAAGAGACATAAACTAGAAAGCAAAGCAAATATCAAGCAACACAAGTATCAGTCATTCATCAGCAACAACATTCATCCTCAACGATCAGGTTAGAGGAAATTGTTCAATATGCAAATTAAATCATTCAACTTCGAAATTGTTCGAACAAGAGAAGAAGAAGATAAAAAATTACACAAGTCCAGAAGAAATAGTTCGAGCAAAAAAGAAACAACAATTGTTCAGCAAAGCAAAAATTACACTAAGGAACAAATTCGTTGTTGGGGGTGGGCGGAAGCGAAGTATCGAACAAATCCTGCCCCATTTGCTCGGCCCCTTCTGGAACAGCTCCTCCGGCATCGTCAGGCCTAGTCTGCTCGCCAGGTAGTGCACTTTGCTAAATCTCAAGAGGCCCCCTTTGTTCGTCCTGCACCTGATCGAACCCGTGCTCGGCTCGGTGAGTCTGGTCGACAGCATTAACAATGTCCGCATCCGAGCCATCTTCCTCATCCAAGATAGGATCATCAATCTCGATCCCTTCAGGAAGATGGGAGAAATCACACAGATCGCTCAAATCAGATATCGAAAGGTTGCGATCTGGGGGGTTGTCGATCAGGTACTGCTGAAAATGGGATATGAGAGGGGTAATTTGTTCGGCAGTGAGCGTGTGTCGAGCAGAACGGATGGCATCGACAAAAGCACATATGTAAGAGAAGTTCGACATGGAATTAACATACTCCTCACTGTGCAACCTTGAATTTTCGAGACCCAAACGAGTGTTGGTCTCTTCAGCAATGATGAGTTGTTGGCCGAGCAAATTCTTCTCACATTCCATGACCTCGATGTCAGTTCTGAGTTTGCGAAGCTCGACATTCATTTCATTTTGAACTCACCTTATGCCGACCACCTCCTCCTGAGCAAGGCCTAGCTCCTCCCTCGCCTGGCGAGCATCTTCCTGAGCTTGGCAAGCATCCTCTTGAGCCTTGCCAGCCTCTGCTTGAGCCGAAGATATCTGTCCCTGAGCCAACCTCACTTCATCCTGAGTTTTGCTCAGTTCGTTCACCTTCTCTTCAAAACTTCTGATAAGAGCCAAGTAGTTGGCATGAAGATTGGCGGATTCAGCATAAGCTTTTTCAAGGAGAACCAAAGATTGGCCCTGATGTACTAGGCCAAGTCGCATGGTTTCCAAAGGTGTTGGACCCTTGGTGGCCTCTTCAAGCTCAGTAGTCCATGCTCGTATAGGAGTCTCACACGCCTTCTGAACATGCTCGGGAATGCCAGGAACTTTGCGAACACTTGGTGAGCAGTAGTAATTTTTCAATTCTGGCATCAAAGGCGCCAATCTGCTCAACCTACATGTACACCCGAGTAAACAAACATGACAAAGCGACCAAAATCAATGAAAAAAGAAATACTCCAATAAAGCGAACAAACGTACCTGTTCGCCCGAGCCGGGTCCCATCCTAAAAATGATTTATCCTCGGGGGACCAGAGCTGAGGGTTCAGAGGGGTCCAAGTTCGGGGTCCTGCAGGAGGTGGAGAAGATGTACCGATCTCCATTTCGACTATTTGCGCGACCAGACCGACCATGGAGGTGGCCATTCTGATCGCTTCGGTAGTGGGGGTCTCCCCAACAGCATCGATGCTCGTCTGAGCTTGGTCGCTTGCCCGCTGCTCGTCAGTTTCCCTCCTTGGTCTTTTTGGTGACGGAGCCTGTTCGCTCGCCCTCTGCTCGGCCGAACGAGTTGTTCTCTTCGGTCGACTCGACTCCCCAGGTCCAGACGCAGCTACTCGGCTCGCCTTTCTCACCCTACTCGCCTCTCCTCGATTTGCTTGCTGAGCATCCTGCTCGGCTTGAATTCGAGCAAGCTCTTGAGGTCTTTTTGTTCAAGCCATTTCAGTATGCTCGGAGGTACTCACAGCAACAGTGACGGTAGGAAAAGTTGTAGACAAAACAATTCATTAATAAAAGAAAGAGAAGTTGCGAACAAAGAGTACAACACATATGCAAATGCAAAAAACAATCCTTACCAGCGGGATTAACAACAACAAGATGGTGAGGGGGCACGTACAAGCCTCCTTTCTTCCTTTGTTCGGCGGTATTCAAAGTCTTCACAGATCGTTCTGAGCGAGGCTCGAGATCGATTTGCCAGATGCTGCTAAAATATCCGTCGTTGGTCTCTTTGTCCGTCGCAGCTGGAATTCCTGAAATGGAGAATAAGTTAAAATCAGTTCAAGCTGAAGAGCAAAAGACACAAAAATACTTACTTCGGCAAACCCAAAAATCTGTGGGGATATCTAAGCGAGCATCTGGTTCACATCCAGAAGCCGGGCTCTTCCAATCGCCCCCAACGAACCAGAATTTTTCCTTCCAATCACTAATTTTGTTCGGCACATCCTCAATGACCTTGCACTTAGCATTTGCCTGCATGAATAGCCATCCATGTTCGCCCTTCGGACGGGTCAAATGCACTAGTCGTGCGAGTTCAGCTGCTGTGGGATAATACACGGGCTTTATTTTGCCGAACAAAGTCAAGAAGCTCATAATCATGTGCCACCCATTCGGCTTCAGCTGCGTAATGGTAATGTTCTATTCTACGAGCAAACGAGTGATAGCCGGATGGAGTGGGAATCGAAGACCCGCTTCCATTGTGTCCAAATTCACAGCAACACAACCCTCAGAGGGCTGGTCTGCTCGCTCATCAGGACCAGGTGCCTAGAAAAATACATCTTTCGGGGTTTCATAATTCTTATACAGCTGAGCGAGCATATCAACATCAATTATGCTCGCAATTTTGCTCGTCGGGTACTCATTCTCAACCCTAGTCCTATGAGGTTGTTCGGGCCAATCAAAATTATAACGAGCATTATACTCGCTATATGTTGGGCTATGAGGAAGACCAACAGGGATGTCGAGCTCTGTGTTCTGCTCGCCGTCGAACCCTCTGTTCGACTCATCGACATTCTCAACCATCAGGAATTCCTCCCTCACATTATCATCATCCCTATTTACAACCCTAGACCTAATTTGGGGTTGGGGCAAAGAATCCTCACTCAAATCATCCAAAAAATCAGTACGGGCTAAATCCCTATCTAATTCATTTAGGGCATCATCGGAATCTGAGGAAGAACGGCAAACGGCTGCCGAACTTGCCAACGAGACCTTGATCCCGAGGTATTTATCTCCGACGCATTAGCGTCGCTACGGGGGATTGTACAGAAAGAGGGGGAGGAGAAACTATGGTGGTCCGATTCTATTGAAGCAGAAGAATTTGAACGAGAAGCCATAATCGAAATTAAAGAGAGTATGCAAAAATTACCTAAATAAGATCCCTTGCCGAAATGATAATGCCCTTGCCGGAAGTTTCAGACGAAAAAGAGTATGAAGACAAAGACAAGAAGATGAAAAGAAGGAAAAGAGATTGAGGCGGTAAAATAAGGTATTTATAGATACCGGGTTTAATTTTGAAAATCCGGCACAGAAGACGAAACGACGCTTACTACGGCCCAATCAAATTATAACAGTCGGGCCCCCATGATGAATACAAAGCGACCCGGCTGGGGGGTATTGTTGTGTTTGATATAATTATTCAATTTTATCGAACACGTGAAAGGGGCACGTGTATTAATTCAACTATCAAAATAATCATGTCCGATGGACAAGTGTGCTCGCCGCTTACCGACCAAACAAGTTTGTTCGCCAGCTCGCCACTTGTCAACCAAGCGAGCATGCTCGCCGACTAAAGTGAGTTTTGTTCGCTAGCTCACCGAGCAAGCATCATTTGTTCGGTGGCTCACCGTTCGCCTAACGAGCAAGTTTGCTCGTCGGCTCACCGCTCGCCGAACGAACAAATACACTTGTAGCTCGCCAAAATCTGGCATAATGACCTGGTGCTATCCTGGGATAATCCTGAAGATATGTTGATCTGATCAGTCGAACTGATCAGATCAGACAAAAAGAAATCAGATAGCCTGAGTCAAGTGACCTCAAGGTCAGGATGTCCGAATTCAGAAGAACTGAACTCAGTAAGCCTGAAGGACTCAGATAACCTAAGGGCTCAGACAACCTGAGGACTCAGCTATACTCGATGAAGACAGTTTCCCTATATAAAATTGATATGTCCGAAGGGGCGAACAAGGCGATCAGTCGAGCAAAAGATGATTTGGACGACCAAAAGAGTGCCTTATAGACAAGTATATGCAAAGATCAACCAGGAAGACGAAGTAGGAAACTTGGCAGCATCACATGAGTTCTTGCAAGACCCGAAGTCTCTAGCTCATGCTTGCCAAACCAGCTCATGCTTGTCAAAGTACTATAAATAGAAGAAAAAAGAACAAGAGACAGGTTCACAAAAAATTCCCCAGAGTGGTGAGGTTCAGAAAAATTCCAGAGTTCACAAAAATCCCTAGCACTCATATACTTACTCTCCAAATCATCTTCATTCATAGCGATTCATCTTCATGAGATGTATCATGTATTGTACGTGTAAAACTCACAATACTACATCCCTGGCTTGGAACGCCCCCAGAGTAGTCATTTCTTGACGAACTGGGTCAACAAATTCCTGTTATTTACAGAATATTTTACACGTACATATTTTGTTTGTGAGTTGTCATCGAATTAGCCACATAATATTCTCCATATAAAACGATTCGCAACAGGCAACTCAACCAAGTCCCAGACTTGATTGGTGTACATCGAGTCCATCTCGGATTTTATGGCTTCATGCCACTTTCCTGAATCAATATCTGATATTGCTTCAGAATAAGTATTAGGATCGTCCTTATCTGGTATGTCCATATTATCGAGTTCCTCCAAGAGGTAATCGTATCTAATGGGCGGATAACGATTCCTAATTGACTTACGGAGTTGTGGTTGTGTAGGCTGTACATTTTGATCATGAAAATTTTGTGGTGCATCAATTTCATCATTGTCCGGAGAGTCCTCAAGAGCTACACTTTCAAATGCCTCTTAGGCGGGAGTTTGAACTATCCAGTTCTCATTCAACCTACTTGGAGGTTCTTGCACTGGCAAGCATACTGTTGGGAAATTTGTATTTAAGTTTTGATGGAAGTTCCAAAACAGGTTGTAATAGGACCAGTCAGACATGTTAGCTGACTGATGACTTAGAATCAGATTAAGATGACCAACTGAAATGTATAGATAGCTGATGTAAAAGATATGTCACATATTGAGGGGGAACTCAATATGTATAGGTCAGGTCGAAGTATCAGATGACCCAGATAAGGTCAGATGATCAGAAGGCTAAGAACAAATCAGAAGAGAAGAAGTCAGAAGATCAGGTGAAGACAGAAGACACTGAAGACTCAGATGAACCTAAAGACTCAGATGAACCTGAAGACTCAGATAAACCTGAAGACTCAGTAACAAACCTGAAGACTCGGTATGACTAAAGGCACTAAGGCTCAGAGTCACCTGAAGATCAGAAGACTACCAGAAGACCTGAAGACCTATATCAGCTGAGTCTGCATATTGAGCTAAGACAATCTGCATCAGAAGACTCAACAATGTAGACTGACCAGTTATCTGATCAAGTCAGCTCACACCTGGCGTCAATCAAAATGATACACCAGACAAGATGAATCTTCTACAAAAGGAATATAAATCGTCTAACGAAAAAATTACTGAAGTGCCGCCTCGCTAAGCCAAGGAGAAAGCGACACGTGCACAAAAAGAGCTGACATTACGGGATTCGACGTTGCTGACATAAATGACACTAATCATGCCTACGGCCACACCGATATTCAGAGCACGTCACAATCATATCCTACAACCTACCTAACATAGCCCGAAATTCAAATTGCTCTCCAACGGCTCTTTGATTTAGAGGTCTATAAAATGAGATTGCTCGTCAAGTGAAGAAAAAGGGGGATACCAAGAGGGAGGACAAGAGACCAACTATTCTCACATGAACAATTGAGCAAAGAGGAACAACAACATTAACGCAAATTCTCAAGAAGCAAAAAGCCTTCAGAATTTCCGCTGGAAGAACACCATATTTGAAGTTTATTCTTAGAGTGTTCATACCATTGGTCTTAGCAAGAAATCCTATCCACTAGCATTTGGCTACCTAAAACACCAGGATAGATTTCCAGTTGGAACCCTCAAACATTCTTTACCCAAACTCAAGTTAGGTTAAGTTTGTTACCGCAAGATTTCACACTAGGGATTCTAGTTTTCTAATTTCTGGTTCGGTTGAGTGTGAACTCGATAAACATCTTTTGAGTGTTGGACTAACATGGTAAACTAAGTCCAGTCGGTTAAGTTCGGTTAAGTTGCCCCTGTATTAAGGGAAGAGTGGATGTAAGACGGGTTTCGTCTGAACCACTATAAAAGTCTTGTGTGCATTTACTTGCTTTCTTTATTTCTTTACACTATTCACACAACTGATTTTAAAAGCGCATACATATTCTAAGTTAAGCTCAGTCTGCACCAAGCAACTGATCTGATCAGGTTGACATCTTAGTCAGCTGATTGAAAACTGACTTAAGAATCTAAATTGATAAAACTGGTTTTTCACAGGGGTATTTACAAGCTTCCGCACTCTCAGTTAAACTGACAGATATCAAACTGATCTGCCCTCAGGTACTCAGTAAGATTGAACATCAGTCCAAACCGACTCACTAGCACTCTAATCAGGCAATCTGTATTCACACCTGATCCGCACGAAAAGTTTTCAGAAGTCTATTCACCCCTCCCCTCTAGACTTCTGCCCTCACAAAACCCGTTCGGGATCTACACATACTCCAATTACGTTCCCACTGGCTGAAAGACGATCACCTAGTGAAAGACTTCCATCGTGAAAGTTGCTGAATGCTCCCACTGATTCCTTGTCATGTTGCTTTGACAAGATATCAGTATCTTTTTTAATTTGTGGTTCTTGAATTTCTTCAAGTTCTATCAGCTTACGACCTTGTTCCTTAAAGACATGGTCTTCTTCGAGGAACTTGGTCTGCCTAGAAACAATCACTGATTGTTTCTCAGGTAGATAGAAGTAATATCCTTTAGTTTATTTAGTATATCCCACAAAGTAAACCTTTTCACCTTTGGATCCCAACTTGTCAGTAAGCATCCTTTTCACAATCACGGGGCAGCCCCATGTTTGATATGTGTAAAAGTTAGCTTCTTGCCACACCATAGTTCATATGGTGTATGCTCAACCGATTTAGATGGAGTCCTATTCAGAATGTAAATTGAAGTTTGTAACGCTATCCCCATAAGAATGTCGGAAGAGAGAAGAAGCTCATCATGGACCTCACCATGTCTAACAGGGTTCAGTTTCTCTTCTCAGACACACTGTTAATTCGAGGTGTTCAGGGAGGAGTCCATTATGACTAGATTCCATGTAACTTCAAGTAATCAGTGAATTCATGGCTAAGGTATTCACCTCCTCGATCTGATCTAGAAGTCTTAATACTCTTACCAATGTGCTTCGCTACTTCAGCTTTGTACTCCTTGAATTTCTCAAAAGATTCAGATTTGTGTCTCATAAGATACACATGTCCGTTTCTCGAGAAATTGCCAGTAAAAGTGATGAAGTAACTGAAGTAAACCCTAGCTAGAGTGGACAATGGTCCACATACGTCACTGTGGATCAACTCTAGAACTTCTTTGGCATGCACCTCTTTCTCATAAAATGTTTATCGATCATCTTGCCCATGAGACAAGATTCGTAATCTCCATAAGACTCAAAGTCAAATGGGGTTAAGTAGTCTAACTTTCTTAACCTTGCTATTTCTTTCTCGTTTACATGATCAAGTTTACAATGCCATAAATAAGTTGGGTTTTCATAATTACTAAGTTTGAGTCTTTTACTTTGTATATTAAGATATGAACCACAATGCAACAAATATATATGGTGCGAGTAATAGAAAGAACTAGATGACAATCATTAAGTTCAAATCTAAAATCAAAGGGTAAGTCTAACACATAAGTCCCCACATGTTCAGTAGTAACTCTTACTCCATTTCCATGTGTAAGACGACTTCACCCGGCTTAACTACCCTAAGACATATGAGCCCCTTCATATTAATACAAATGTGTAAGCCACATCCGGTATCTAATACCCAGCAGTTAGCGCTATTTGTGGACATGTCTATCTTAATAACAAACATACATGTTCTAGTGCCAGAAGCACCAATGCCTTCGTTCCAGCTACCAGAACCTTACAGTCATTCTTTCAGTGCCCTCTTCTGCTTACAGTAGAGGCACACATCCTTGTCTACCTGCTCTTTCTTTTGAACACCATCTTAGTGATAGTGAATTCAAAAGTCTTGAGCACGTTGTGAAGTTCAATCATGATCGCATCCGTCTTATTCATATTGCAGTTCACAATGAAAGCTGAAATATGAATCCGGGAGCGACAGGAGGATGGCATAAATGAAACCGTTGGTCCTTTAGTTCAATGCTCAAATTACCAAGTTTCTCAATTAGGTCTATCATCATTAGCATAAGAGATGAAATCTTTCCTTCTTTAGCTAACCGACATCTGAACTGATCTCTCATCACTTCATAAATCTTAAAATGAGATTCATAATCAAAGAGATCCTTCATATGCTTGAGCATCAAGAAGGGACTCATTTTCTCATGTTGCCTATGCAATGCCGGAGTCATGCCGAGCAACATCACACACTGAGTTTGGGAAGCATCCTCTTGATGCTTTTTCTGAGCTGCTACGTCAAACATGGCTGCCTCAGGGAACAAGATTTAGGGGTAACTGGGATTGACGTGTCCAACACATACTCAATCTTTTCTTTCCTTACCACCAAACGCACGTTTCGGTGCCAGTCTAGAAAACTTGGCCTAGCCAATTTAGTTTATTTCCAAAACATGTCTCAATAACAGTTATACATTTCAACTAACCAAGAAATAAAATAAAACGGGAATTAAACACATAATTCCTATGATCAATATTCAGCAATCAAAATAAACATAGCCTTTCTTTTGTGTTTATTTTGTCTCCATTATTTTCACAAACTTAACGACCTCATCAGAAAAGTACGAATTTATATCAAATATAAATTATAATGGACTAGGATCCACATTACTACTATCATAATGGCTGATCAATATAATAGCATAACTGGTAGGTCTCCAAACCAATTGCAAAATTGCAATTCCTAGTTTGTCGAACCTAGTTCGACTGATGTCCCTTAACTTTTGTTCCCCGCAAGGGCTAGTGAAACAAAATTAAGTTGGTTTACAACCATCAAACGGCGACATGACATGTCCCTATAAAAGTCCCGTAAGATGTAGATCCGAGCAAAAGACGAGGGTCTTTAAGTACTCATTGGAACAAAACCTCCGGTTTACTTTTAATTTTGATGCAAGACATCTTATCAAATTAATGAGAAAACCATGTTTTAGTGAGGAATATTTTAAAGGCGGGGTATTAATTTCTTAATCGAGATCCAACATGTTAATCTACATCACATTTGAGCAATTATTGGGCGCCGCCTACCCAAACATGATTTACACGGACTAACATTTATATGGGCGCCGTCTACCCAAACAATAATACGGTCCGACAAGTATTGGGCGCCGCCTACCCAAACAATCATAATGCGGACGTAAAATACGTTAACAGAATATAAAATACATTAACCAAGTGGGAATTAATAACTCGTTTAATCCTTTAAACCATAATTTTAAAATTCAATTTTAAAATTAAGTTTAATAATTAAATTTATTATTAATATTTTGACTTTAAGTAATCTAATTAATTAAGTCCGTCATTAGTCCAACTAATACGTTTTTGGTCCAACCATGATTCAATTTTAAAATAGACTTTATAAAATTTTAAAAATTAAATCTTAATTTGTTTTATTGTTAAGGGGGCTCAGGTGCAATTTCTAAAATTGCACAGGAGGGCCTGTCTCAAATTGAATTTGCAAGACAGCCCTCCTCGCATCACCGCCCAAATCCAACATCATCCAATCCATCAGTCGGGACAACCAAATTCCAAAAACCCAGCCAAAATTCTTATCGATCACAATTAATTTCAGAATCAGTCCAATTAATTCATCATTTAACAGTCCAACTGTAGCAATTGAAGAGACGGAAGCAGAACTAAATTGACAAGGCAAGCAGCAGGTCGGAGTGGCGCGTGCACAACACCTCCATCAACAGCGGCAGTTTTGCAGAACCATAAAACAAGCATAAAATGTTTGTGGCTCATTGAAACACCGTTGTAGAGAGCCGAACGGGTCGCCCCGTGTTGTAAATAGGCAAACACGTGCGCTGCTCCGTTGAAGACGGGATAACCAACACTGCCATCCTAGGCAACAAGCCACCGCCGCAGGGGTCGACGAGAATTCCCATCGAGACGGAAACAACGTTGGCACCCTCGACTGCAAACAGTTCACAAAGGACAAAAAATGGGTCGAATCCCAAATCAAGAGCGACGGTTTCGACGAATCGAACGGAAGCCCGCCGCTTCCGCAATCGACCGGACGAGCCACCTTCTTTGCGATCTGAATCTAATCCCGTTGCTTGGGAGAGGTGCCCATCACTGGCGCAGCGCCACGCTCAAGCCCACTATCGTCGCTAAAGAAATCAGTCACGTGCGGCCGTCACGAGGCTTGGCGATTCATCGCCGCCTCGAGCGACGCCGTGGTTGTGGTTTTTCAGTCAAGCGGCACTCGAATCGCGGTGGAGAAGGAGGAAAGCAATTAGGATTTTCTGGAAAAGGGGGTGTGAACAGGGACGGACCCAGAAAATTTTCAATGCGGGGGTACAAAATTGGGGATTCTTAATTTTGCATACTAAGAAGTTCTTTTGTATTAATTGTTCTTACTTGATTTAACACTATTATCCTTTTTTCCAATAACAAATGGTATAAGGTGGATTGGCGATTTCGTGGAGTATTTGGGTGCTTGGTGTACTAACTACTAACAACTAACTTTGCCCGATCAAAAAAAAAATAGTAGATCCCATGCTCTTTTATAAAACATTTCTATATTGTGAGTGTGGGATCGAAATGATATGTATTTGTCATCAATTTCAAATATTATGAACCCTAATCTCAAATTTTCTCAAAATTCAGATGATGCATAAATTTGATATGAATTAATTGAGTATAATTAGTACATCTTGTAAAAAATTACTACCAATTCCTCATTTCTAAACTCAATTTTTGTACTTCTATTTTATTCTATAAATTGAATATCTTAATTCATAATAAACCTAAAACGATAATATAGAAGAAATAAAATTTAAAATAGTCCATGAATCAGATATGTAGTGATCAATTTCGACAACATGAATTTAAGACTAAGGAATTACTAAACATAATTATGTAATTTATATTCTAATATAATAATTATTAATAATAATTTATATTATAAAATTTTAGTATTAAAAAAAAACTAAAAATAAAAAGGCTGGGGGCACGTGTCCCCAAGAGAGGACACATATGTCCATCTCTTGGTGTGAAGGAGATGACCCAATTGAACAAAACAAATAGGGGTGCGGTTTTTGTCAAACAAAACAGCTGCACCCGACTTCAAATTAAAAAAAAAAAAATTAACTTGAAACCAATACTATATGCAATTAAGACAAGTGCCTGAGCTCTGATACCACTGTTGGAATTTAGAGGCACGTAAACACGTAATACATGCGCAACGGAAATAAACAGTTCACCAACAACAAACACGTAATTGCATAATTGAATACGTATAAATATAAAGAGAAACCTTATAGTAAATCGTACGCATATTTCTCTACTATGGTATCCACGTAATCCCCAATCACGGACTAGCACGGATTTTCCAGCGTTGAATCCTGAGATGAATTTGCTAGGAAAATTCTAACTCTAGATCTTATGGAGAGAATAATGAATTAATGTTGTTTGTGAATTCCCAAGAGCTCATATATATAGGGAAGGCACAACTTAAATCTTAAGCTAACCTGATTAGGAAATAAAATCCCTAATCTTATAAAATAAATCTCTTAGATTTATTTCCCATATATAAAATCTCTACGGATTTAATTCCAATGTATATCAAATCTCTACGGATTTGATTCCATATATATTAAATCCTATAATAATATTCCATATATTATTATTGGGAATCATATTTAATTAAATCCAATTTAATTAAATATTAATAATAATTAATTCCAAATTATTCTTTTACTAATTAATTCTCCATAAATTAAATATTAAATCCAATTTAACATTTAATCAACCAAATATAATCCGTAAAAGGGAACTACTTGTTATGTGATCCATAGGCCCACATATATCGAGCGATTAGTCAAACTAACGGTCTTAATTGAACCGTAGAAAAAAAAATTAGACATTCTCAATATATGAGGTACGTTGCGAGAAACATGCAACTACCTGTCACTGAAACATGAGCTAATACGATTTCCTCCTTTCACTCGCGAATACTTGATTAAGTCTTGAACATGATGAATTGTCTATTCAAATAACTTAATCATATTATCTCTAACCACTAACTGATCATGTATGTCACACTTAGCCACAAAGTCTAAGTTGACGTGCATCGGCCGATGACTTTGATCCAATTGCCTATTCTCTCTAATTCAACATTGAGGAATGAATCTAATTTTTGGCTCAACTACCACGCACATGCACTTCGTGATGAACTCAATCCAAGCCATATCTACCCATAGACGGATGCAAGTGTCGCTCATGGTCAAAGTTCATCACTCCACATATGTCGTGCGTATTGACCTCAAGTGAAAGGAGTATCGCATAGCTCCCACTAACCGAGACACCCGTAGACACATATTGTGGACTTACATCAAACAGTTTCTCGGATGGGTATACAAATACCCTCTAAGGTATTTGTGCATCCATCATGCGATATGTTGGGAAAATTGTAGTTTTAATAGAAGTTCCAAAACAGTTGTAATAGGACCAGTCGAACCTGTTAGTCGACTGATGATGATAGAAGATCAGCTGAACATGTTAGATAGCTGATGTATTAGACTAGGTCACATATTGAGGGGGAACTCAATATGTATAGGCTCAGATCAGAAGCGAAAGATCAGAAGCGAAGATCAGAAGCGAAAGATTAGAAGCATAAGATCAGAAGCGAAGATCAGAAGCGAAGAACAGATCAGTAGGAAGGACATCAACAGAGTTGATAGGTTGAAGCTAAGACAACCTTATCAGAAGACTCAAATTTACTGATCAATTGTATAGTGATCAGGAAGAGCAAAGTCAGAAAAGTGATGAGCATATCTACTTATCAAAGATATACGATTATCTCTAGACCAGAAGAATGTTAAAACTGCTGGCTTTACAAGGCACCGATTGAGTGTACTTGTTAGCCACTAAGAATTCAACACGTATGTACGGATCTGACTATGCAGAATATGGCGTATCAGGCCAAACGGCTAGAAAGGACAAAATTGCACGAAGACGTCATGGCCTTTCTGAGCACGTCAAATCAAGCCTGCTAGCTACCTAAAATTGACCGAAATTCGAATTGCTTTCCAACGACTAGTTCAATTTCATGCCTATATATATGGGATCAAACCTTCATAGTAAGGTTAAGAAAATTATCATCAAGCTCAAGCACAAGCAAATTTCCTCACGAAGAACACTAAAGCGAAGCATATTTTCTAAGTGTTCATCCCATTGTTCTTAGCATAGAATACTCATCCTCTAGCTTTAGGCTACTTAGAAGATAGGATAGTATTCCAGTTGGAACATTACAAATCTTATACCCAAACAAAAGTTAGGTTAAGTTTGTTATAGCAAGATTTCAGTCTAGGGTTTCTAGATCTGATTTTTGGGATTGGTTGAGTGAGAACTCGTGAAACATCTGTTGGTTGTATTGTGTTGGACTAAAACATTAAACTAAGTCCAGTTGGTTAAGTTGGTGCCCCTGCTGATAGGGAAGAGTGGACGTAGGACAAGTTGTCCGAACCACTATAAATCTGTGTGCCTTTACTTTGCTTTACACTTAATTGCACACTACTTGTTATCTACATGCATATTCTCAATCTGATTCAGATTAGCATCAAGCTACTTAACTGATCAGCTTGACACTTTCATCATCTGATACAAAACTGATTGATCAGAAATCTGATTGAGTAAAATTAGTTTTTCACACGGGTTAACTAATCTTTCGCATCATCAGTTAAACTCATAGACGCCGAACTGATCTGCCTTCGTGCAATCAGTAAGTCGGATATCAGTCCATACTGATTCACTCCGCACTCTGATCAGGCATACTTGCTAATCACACCTGATCCACGAAAAAGTTTTAGAAGTCTATTCACCCCTCCCCTCTAGACTTCTACCCTCACGAAAACCCGTTCGGGACCTACAAGTGGTATCAGAGCAGTGGTTCTTCCGACCACTGGCTTTGAATATTATCGGTTGTTGAGGAAGAACCTTTGTGGTCACTTGAACTGATCTTTGAAAACCGTTTTAAACTCATACTTTACAAAATCACCACAAGCATGGATAACACTTCAGGAATGCAACATAATTTACCCATGTTTTCTGTTGATGAGTATGCAGATTGGTCTATCGACATGAGAGAACATCTGGGAGTGATAAGCAACAGAATGGATGAGATTCTTGAGATAGGACCGATTATCATCTATCACTATAATCCAACTGAAGCAGTAGACCTTACTCAACCAGTTGGAGCAAGAATCAGAAAGAGTCCTTCTCTGATGGATGCAGATGAGAGGAAATTGTCAAATCTAGATACTGTTGCTAGACATCTCATCATGAAAACTATGGATGCTACTACACGAGAGAAAGTGAAGTACCTGAAGACAACTAAGGAAGTTTGTGGTACACTTGCTGAAATCTGCAGAGGAAATGAATAGATTAAGGACAGCAGATTACAAGCTGAACTGGTGATATTTGAGAAACTCAAGATGCTACCAAATGAAACAGTTGATCAATTTGATGGAAGGATCACTCGTGGAGTCAACCGACTGCGTGATCTAGGACGAGTAATGTCAAACAAAGATATCAACTACAAGATTCTCAGATCGCTGACCAAGAAATGGGATACCAAGGTGACCGTAATTAAGGATTGTCAAGATATTGCTACTATGAAGCCGAATGACCTAATATTCAGTTTGAAAGCCCATGAGTTCGACCTGATTGAGAGAGGACAAGGATCAGATGATGTCTCTGCTGAAGCTGCTGTAAATTCTACTAAATCTGTTGCATTCCAGGCAACTAGTAGCAGTTCACGAATTGTTGAACCAGTTGGAAACATCATCAGTCAGGCCGAACAGATTGCACTACTAACGAGAAAACTTGAACGAATGTTCAGATGGGAAAGTACAGAAAGTTTTACGATGACTATCGGCGAAGCAGAGGAAGAGATCGAAGATCTTCTGACAGATCACAAGAAAGGTATAGTTCTTCAGATGATAGGGATAACAGAAGAGATGAATGAAAAGACGAACACAAAGATGAAAGGAAAGATGATCGTAGAGAGGATCGCAAAGAGAACAGACAAGATGAGAGATCAGATAAGAGAGGTCCTAATTACAGACAAGGTGGAAAGTCTCCTGATAGATCTTACAGAAGAAATGATTCTCCAAATAGAGGAAGTTCGGGAGATTCAAGGGTTTGCTACAACTGTCAGAAAGCAGGTCACTACAGTGCTGACTGCCCCGACCTGACTCCCAAGAAGAGAGAGGAGAAGCGAAACATAAGAGATCAAAGGTTCTGAGATAGAAAAGCAATGGTTGCCGACACATCTGGTATTGATGATTCTTATCTGCCTTCAGATGACTCAGGCTACTCATCTGCTGAAGATTTCTGTCTGATTACCACAACTGATGATGTCGATGATATGAACTTCTCATCTGATGATGACATTTGTCTTATGGCCAGAGAAACTGACCAATCTGAGGTAATCTCTAAACCTTCTGTGGTTCCATGTTCTACACTTGTTGTGCTGAGCACATCTGCTGGAGAGATTAACCTGCAGGTCTACAATGACCAATTGCTTGATGATCTCTCTAATGCAATAGATACTTATACACTAGTGGAAGTTGAGAACGATAACCTCAGGGCTGAGAATATCCGGCTTGTCAAGGAAATTGAGACAAGTAAAGCAGCTGAACTAAAATCAGCTGAAACTGTTCAGAAGATGACTACAGAACTGGAGTTTCTAAAAGTCAGTACTACTGATCAAGGAAAGCTGATTAAGGAACAGTTGGGTCTCAATGAACAACAAGCTGGAGAACTCAAAGTCCTTCAGGCTAAGTTTGATGAACTCTTCCGAATGCATGAGAATCTGAAAACTATTGAGGACAGTTTGCGTAAGAAAATAGAGGTTTTCACGAAATCATCTAAGACTGTTCAAGATCTGAACAACTATTTTCGTACGGCAACTGATAAGAAAGGAATTGGGTATGAGAACCCTTCTGGATGCTCAAAAGCCCCATCAGGTTCACATCAGAAAAGTGTAACCAAACGAGTTTCTGATCAAGATACACGAAAAGTCAAATCTTTATCAGATAAGGGAAAAGAATCAGCTGACCAGGCAAGGCGAATGCCGGATCAGAAAGGAAACAGAAATGGACCCCAACTGATCAGACTTCAGTCGAGGGATCAACAGAAGAATTTTGTTCTTCTGAAGAGACCTCAGCCAAATCAGCAGAGTAGGCCTCAGACTGGACCATCTCGTGAGGGACAGTACCAGCTGAAGTCAACTCAATCCAAGCTGCCTAACAAGCAAGCTAGGGGTAAACTGCTAAGACCATCTTGTTGGGAAAAATGGGGTGCCCGGATCTATTCGAGTTGATTATTTAAATACATATTTAAATCAAACAGTTAATTACTAACATGAATTAATCCTAAATCAATTCAACATAATAATAAACAACATGCGTACACATAATTCACGTAAATCCTAAACATGCGGAACTAGGAGTTACAGAATTACTAACCTCTTGAAGAATCAAACGGATGAATCAACCCAAGAGCCTTCCCAAATATATCCCCAAAGTCCACGAACGCTATCCGGTGGGAAGATTTCAACGAACGATTTTAATGGGAGAGAAATTAAATATTTTGCTACCACCTTTGTGGATTTCTAATATTTCCAACACATGGAATTGCACTTGAGAATGAAGAGCTCATCCCCTATAAATAGGGAGGAGAGGGGCGAAAATTAGGGCTAGGAAAATAAGGAAGAAAATCTTTTCTGGATCTCCAAGAAATCTTGAATATATCTCCTATATTCTTTTCTCTTTAATTAAATTTTCCATAAAAATCTCTTTCCCCTCTTCTACCCAATATTTTTAAATCTACACTATAGAAGGAGTCAAGATTTGACTTCTTGAATTTATGGGATAATTATGTATTCCTACAATAATTATCTCTTTCCATAAAATATCTACAAGAAAATCAAGACAATCTTTTTTCTTCCTTTAATAGACAAGATTTTCAAAAAATTACACTTGGAAATATAGAAGAATATTTTTTCTCTCTCTCATTAATTGGACTTTATTTTGGGCTATTTGGGGGGCCTTTAGGAGAATTAAGATTGGACCTCCAATGGACTATGAAGCTATAATATTTTGGGCCAAATATTATTCAAGTCCATTAATATTAATTTACTCCACTATAAAATTAATATTGAACTATCCATCTTAACCCATATTACGATTTCACATATAACATGGCTCCCGATCATTATTTCCCGCGTTTAAGATTATCTTAGTCCATTAATTAATTAAGCCACTAAACAAGCTTTATATTAATTAATATATTTGTCCTTGGAGTACATACAACTCAACATTATTAACCATGCCGGAAATAAATTTCCACTTGCAAGATTTGGCATGATAAAGGATATGAGCCCACCAAGGGGACAAATCAAGCAAGACGTACTTGCACGCGATTCTCCGTATTAAATGTCAGTAATCGTCATGTAAATAATAATATTGCCCAAGATATAAGGTATCAAATCGCATTGACTCTCCTCCCATCATAAGTCAAAGCAATAGTTATTAATTTCACACGATCCTATTTAAGGGACGGAGATTAAGAAACAACGCACCACTGAGGTCTAATTCTTGTATATTCAGTATCAAAGAATTTGTCCTCCTGTAGGTCCTCATTCAGCGAACCTAAATGCGCTAGTGTGATCCCGTGGTCAAGACAGGCCAATCTGGGTCTCACACTTCAACCGTTCATGATGGTTCGTTCATTTCCATCTGGGTTGTGAATTTGTTCTTAATTACGAGGGCTGTTAATTTGATCTTCAGTGATCGGGTATCACCAAATTAACTACAACGTAATACGTACTGTCTTATTGAACGGGTTTGCAATAAACATATATAACATTCATTCATATTTAATGCAACAGTGATTAAATAATTTATTTCAGTAAATAAATAAGAAACTTCAGTTTGGTTATACAAAGTAAAAGCATACTTTTCAGTATAACACCAACAATCTCCCACTTTTACTTAAAGTCTGCTTTTAAGTATACTACAACATGTCACGTGTTCTATGTGAAATCTAATGTCACCCTACACAAACCTAATAATATTTCTCCCGCTTATACTCAAAGCAGATTGGCAACGTCCTTGACACCCATTCCTTCCACATGTCTCTCGAATGTAGTCTGAGACAGACCCTTTGTGAATGGATCTGTTAGGTTATCTTCCGATGCAATCTTAACCACCTCTTACGAGATGGTATTTTCTTTCAATGTGTTTGATGGCTTTGTGGGCTCTCGGTTCCCTTAAATTTGCAACTGCTCCGGCGTTATCACAGTAGACCGTGATTTTGCTAGGCAAATTCGGGACCACGTCCAAGTCCACCAGGAAGTTCTAGAGCCAAACCGCTTCCTTCGCTACTTCACAAGCAGCGATGTACTCGGCTTCCATGGTAGAATCAGCGATGTATTTCTGCTTTACGCTTCTCCATGTCATGGCTCCTCCCCCCATGCAGAACACACTATCCGAGGTAGATTTTCTAGAGTCAATGTCTGATTGGAAATCCGAGTCCGTTTAACCGATGGGGATCAGACTGTCTGACTTGTAAACCAACATTCTGTCCCATGTCCTTTTCAGGTACTTCAGAATGTTCTTTACTGCAGTCCAATGCTCTTTCTCAGGGTTACTTTGATATCTTGCCACCATGCCTACGACAAAGCAGATATCCGGTCTCGTACACAGCATTGCATACATGAGGCTTCCCAAAGCCGAAGCATAAGGGATGCCCTTCATGTCATCTATCTCTTTCTGTGTCTTGGGACACATGTCTTTGGATAAATGGATTTCGTGTCTGTAGGGCACAAAACGTTTCTTAGATTCCTGCATGCTGAAGCACTTCAAAATAGTATCTATGTATGAGGCTTGCGAAAGCCCGATCATTCTTTTCATGCAATCTCGAGTGATCTTGATCCCTAGGATGTTACCGGCTTCCCCTAAGTCCTTCATATCGAACTGTTTTGACAGCCATACCCTTACGTCTGATAACACTTTTACATCGTTTCCGATGAGCAGAATGTCTTCCACATATAGTACCAAAAATACCAATGTAGTTCCGTCACGCTTTTTATAGACACATCTTTCAAATTCATTTTGATCGAATCCATAGGATTTTATAACTTGATCAAAACACCGATTCCAAGCTCGGGATGCTTGCTTCAGTCCATAAATGGACTTCCTGAGCTTGCAAACTAGATGCTCTTGGCCTTTTTCAATGAAGCCTTCGGGTTGTTGCATATAGATTTCTTCGTCAAGATTTCCATTTAGGAAAGCTGTCTTAACGTCCATTTGCCAGATCTCAAAATCTAGATGCGCATCAATTGACAAGAGAATGCGGATGGACTTGAGCATGGCTACAGGCGAAATGGTTTCCTCATAATCGATCCCTTCTTTCTAAGTGTACCCTTTCGCCACAAGTCCTCCTTTGAAGGTTTCAACCCTTTCGTCCGGTCCCCTTTTTCTCTTGTATACCCATTTTCATCCGATGGGTTTTACCCCATCAAGTGGTTCGACTAGCTCCCACACCTTGTTGTGATCCATTGAACCCATCTCGGCTTCCATTGCTGTTTGCCAAGATTGAGCATCTTTGTCTTTGATCGCCTCGTTGTAGGACCATGGATCTGATTCTTCTGCGGAAATCAAGTCCGAAGACTCTCCGATCCCCAAGAATCTCTCGGGTTGTCTGATAACCCTCCCACTACGACAAGGTTCCGGTTGTGTAGGCGTGACATTTGGTATATCATTTTGTACAGTTGGCAACGGAGTTGGCCCCCCTAAGTTCTTCTAAGGTAATTTCACTTCTAGGGTTTCGACTGTTCATATAGTCCTCTTCCAAAAATCAAAACTGAGTACTGATTACCACCTTTTCATCTTCGGGACCATGAACATGCATCCTTTAGTTCCTTCGGAGTACCCTATGAACATCCTTAATTCCGAACGTGCATCCAATTTACCGACTTCCTTGTCTAGCACGTATGCCGGACACCCCCAGATCCTGATGTGTCCGAAACTCGGCTTGCGCCCCGTCCACAATTCTCTTGGGGTTTTAGGTACCAATTTGGATGGCACTAGGTTCAGAATATAAGCTATTGTTTCTAATGCGTAACCCCATAACGATTTTGGTAAATCCGCATAACTCATCATTGACCTTACCATTTCTAAAAGCGTTATATTCCTTCGTTCTGCAACCCCATTTTGTTGAGGGGTACCGGGTGCAGTCAACTGGGATGCAATCCCCACTTCTGATAGGTAGTTCAGAAATTCATCGCTGAGGTATTCGCCTCCACAATCAGATCGTAGAAACTTGATATTTTTTCCCTTATGATTCTCTGCTTGAGCCTTAAATTCTTTGAATTTATCAAAGGTCTCAGATTTATGCCTCATTAGGAAAATGTATTCGTAGCGTGAGTAATCATCGATAAAAGTAACGAAATACTCGTAGCCACCTCTAGCTTTGATTTGCATTGGACCACACAAATTGGTGTGAACGATTTCTAACACTTCTTTAGCTCTAAGCCCCTTGGCTCCAAATGCCCTCTTGGTCATTTTACCTTCCAAGCATGATTCGCAAGTCGAAAATGGCTCAATTTGGAGAGACCCCAAAGAACCATTTTTCACCAACCTTTGAATCCTTTTCGGGTTAATATGACCTAATCTTAGGTGCCAAAGAAGTGTCTCATTCACGTCAGCCGAGCACTTTCGTTTACAAGAAATAATAGATGTGTTATAGGATGCATTTTGTGAGTGATGTGCACAGTTAATAATATAGAGATTGTTCCTCAAAGTTCCACGACAGATAATCACATCGTTACGAAAAACAATAACATCTTTTGTTGGGAGATGAATTTAATAAAGATATATGATTTTGATTAGATCCCAAAACCCCTGAGTATGACATGTTCAGAATGATCTTGATAGTTGAGTCAGGATTCAGTTTTAGAGTATTCAGGATGATATCTGCAAAATATATAGTCAGCAGATATAGATCAGATTAGGATCTGAAGATTCTGAAGACTCAGTATGTTTCTGAAGAAACTGATGTTTCAGTATGAAACTGAAGTTTCTGAAGACTCAGTATGAAACTGAGAATCTGAGGACTTAGTGTGAAACTGAGATACTAAAGACTCAGTATGAAACTGAGTATCTGAAGACTCAGTATATCAGTCAGTATATCGCTGAAGACTCTGAAGACTCTAAAGACTCTGAAGACGCTGAAGACTCAGAAGACTCTGAAGACCCTGAAGACTCAGAAGACTCTGAAGACGCAAGGCTGAAGACTGAAGAGTGAAGATCAATAATACTGAAGGCACAGTAATTACTGAAGACTCAGTAATGTACTGAATGCTCAGTATAAACCTGAATGTTCCGAGACACTAAATATATCTATCTGAAGGATGCAATACTGAGAAGATCGCGATTCCTTAGAAAATAGATATTTGCCAAGACATTCAAATGCAGACAAAAGGAACTAAGTCAGAAGTGTTGTTAAGGTTATATCAACTCAGAGTTTGTAACCAAAAGAGCCGTTGAAGGTGTCTACCTTTAACTGGAGACAAAAGTCAAAAAGAGGAAGACAACACTGTACCATACTAACACTGACAGTGACAGGTCGCTGAAAAAGATGTCAGAAGTACAAAAGTTCCAGACTGCAAAGAGTGAAGACCGGATACATAAAAGGTTATTGCCTAAAATGTGTTAGGGAGTTTCAAACCCTAAATATAGCCGTTCCTCACACACCATAAGAGGAAACTCACGAAGCTATCTCTCCAACGGATAGTTTTCAAGAGTAACCTTGGTGTATGCCTATAAATACTGGTGACCCTCTACATTGTAAGGTTACGGGAAATTTATAAGCAACTCAAGAAGCTCAAACTTATTATCGCAAAGTTAAAGCACTCGAAAAACTTAGAATTTCCCAAGTGCTTTTATATTGAAGAGAGCTCACTAAACTAAGCCTAGCTTGATAAGACATATTCGAAGCTTAGTCGAGATATCCTAGCCTTTGCATTGTACTTCATTGTAAAGGATATCTCATCCTAGTTGGAAACCAACCGAGAAACTCCAAACCCTTGAGAAGGTAGTTGGAGTGTGTTTGTTGGTGAGAAGAGTTGTAAAGAGTTAGTAAACTACGCGGAGTAGTCAGAAAGCTCTAGAGGAGAAGTTAGTAAGCTACAGAGGTAGTCTGAAAGCTTGTTTGTGTTTGAGTAAGTAAACTACGGATGTAGTCAGAAAGCTCAAGGTCGGGTTGAGTAAGTAAACTACGTGGAGTAGTTAGAAAGCTCAGGGCCGAGTTGAGTAAGTAAACTACACGAGGTAGTCATAAAGCTCAGAAGTGATTAGTGAATTTCTCTGAGGATCAGAGAGAGTGGACGTAGGAGCTTGAGTCTCTGAACCACTATAATTGTTGTGTTGTTTATTGCTTTCTTTATCTGTGCTTAATTGTTGCATCACTGAGTTTGAAAGCATATTTTCACTGACATTTCAGTTGGAATCAATCCACTGGAAGTTGCATGTAATTGAATCACAGCCTAATCACTATTCCATTAAAGGAAGGTTTTCAGCAAAGCTTAAAACGAGTATAAACTAAAGGGCCAACCATTCCGCACATCTGAGTAGCTAGAACAGATAGTTACCAAACTGAACTTACTCATCTGAGGGTTTAGTAAGTTAGTTATCTGATCCAAGCAACTCAGGATCTCTGAAACTCAGGACTCAGTTGGGATTATCATAGGTTTCTGAAAGCAGCTTAGGATCACTGTCTCAGTAGACTTTGACTCAGAGTGATTTGTGCTTCTCAGGACCTAATCTTCAGGATTATTTGACCCAAGCTGACCTCAGTTAGAAAAAGTTTTAAAAACACTGAACACGTGTATTCCCCCCCATACACGTGTAAGACTCGTTTTCACCGGGACCAACAAGTGGTATCAGAGCAGTGGTTCAACTTGACCACCTGCTTTGTTGACCAAAGTTTTATTTGCTAAAAATACTTGTGGTCTATCTGAACTGATCTTATTTGCTGAGTTCTTAAAAGACTCAGTTAAAATGTCTTATAAGAAACTTCCCATGTTCTCAGTGGAGAACTATGATTTGTGGAGACTAAGAATGCAGGCTCACCTGTATTCTAAACATGAGCGTATGTGGAGAGTGGTCTCTCAAGGACCATTCCAATTTACTGTGGTGAATCCCAGAGGAACAGAAGATGAGAGAATTGATCCTAGAGCAGAATTTCCTAAGTCTGATGACCAACTGACTCCTGAGGAGAGAAAGTTCGTCAATCTAGACTACATTGCAAAAGACACACTATGCAATACAATTGATGATGGTGTGATGGGAATGATCTCTCACTGCAATACTGCCAAAGAAATTTGGGATACACTAGCTGTAATGTGCCAAGGCACAGATCATATCAAGGAAAACAAACTTTCAGTTGCAATAGGAAAGTTTGATAGTTTTGAAATGGAAGAAGGTGAATCAATTGACAAATTGGAAGTCAGATTCACTAGTATTATGAATGATCTAAATGCACTTGGAAAGAAATATCCACAAAGAGAAATTGCATTCTTAGAGGTCTTTCTAAGAAATGGGATATACATGCAGTGGTGATTGAAAACACCAAAAACATTAATTCAATGCCATATCAACAAGTCTTCTCTGAGCTGAAGGCCTATGAGTTTGTAATTGATAAGAAATCCAAAAAGGGTCGACAAAGAAAGATGATTCATCATCTAGTAAAAATGTGGCTTTTAAAGCCAAAGATAAAACCTGTAAAACTAGAGAGTCTGAGAACTCCCTTGCTAAGAATCAGGATGAGCTTGAGGATAAGCTAGGACTGATGGCAAGGAGGTTTGAAAGACTTAATAGTCGATATGGAAAATACAAAAGCTATTACAGAAATCACAGGTACCAGAAGAAACCTGAGGACAGATCAACTGAGAAGAAGAAGGACACGAAAATTCGAGGGATCTTCATCCAAAAGGAAGGACTCCAAATCCAAAGAAGAAAGTGATCGGGATGATGATGCCAACAGATGCTACAATTGCGAAAAGAAAGGTCACTTCCAAAGATGATTGTCCAGATCGAAAAGTGCTAAGGAGAAAAGAAAGGCAAGCTAAAAGAGACAAGAAGTTCTCTAGCAAAAAAGGCCATGGTTGAAGAAGAAAACATTACGAGGAGGATCTAGCTCTTGAGATGAGATATTCTCGAGACAAAGTGAAAGTGATGACATTTGTCGATGGCCATTGAGGAGGTAAACTCTTCTTTTCTCTGGGTTGTTTCTCCTACACTAAGACAAGAGTTGTCAAGTTCAATGTAAATAGTCAATTTGACCGATGGATTCTTTTGAGAATCGATGAAGGACTATGTTGCTTTTACAAGAATCGCTAAATGAAACTCAAGAGCGAGAATAAGGAACCGAAAAGTTGAAAATCTAAAATGGAAAGACTCTAGCAAAACCGAAATCACTTTCAATTAATGGGAGCTCTTGATGAATCTGGATGTTCGAAAAGTAAAACTCTCGAGAGAAAGAGAAGTTGATAGTGACCCTAATCGAAAGGCTAGAGAAATCCAATCAAGAGATTCAACTAATCGTAACTAAATTCAATGACCTCTCGAGAAGCATGAAACTCTACAGAATCTGTGAGGATAGTGCATGTAGAAGTTAACTCTATTGAATAATCGCATCTAAAGTAATAGATGAAATTGAGTTACCAGAGATCCGCCACTATAAAACTGGATTGGGATACATTCCAGGAACCTCACAAGGTCATCGAATCTTCGCATCAAGTAGCAAGAAGACGATCTTTTGTAAAACCAATGGCACCTACACTTCAAATCAAGTAATGCCCAAGGTTGTAGACAAGGGAAAAAGACCTATGGTCTCAGTAGAACTAAATGATCAGGTAGGAAAGCCCAAACCTCAGGTGAAGGCTAGAAAACCTGAGCACCCAGTTAGAAAGTTTCAGGCAAGTACTTCAAAGTCTCAGGCTAAGAATGCAAACCTGAAAGGCTCAAGATGAACCATCGAGAGGAATCCTCGGATGAGAAACACTCAGCAGAGACATTCTCAATCAAGAGACCAAGTCCTCAAAGATCTTGAAAGACCAGATTTCAAATCTGCATAACCCGAACCCCACTTGCCTAAGGGTAAAGGTTATCTGAACCCAAGTCATCAAAGATTTAGACCCGAGTCATCAAAGATTTAGACCGGCTGCACAGAAGCCAAAGCAAATGAACAAAAGCCTGAACCAAAGAAAAATTCAAAGGCACATGTTCATGCTAAAGCTAGCACACATACACAGAAAACTGCTAAGGCACCCAGAGTAGTAAATGTGTATGTTGATGTTTATGGAAGACAAATTAGCCACTCTAAAGTGATTAGAGTTGTCAGACAAATTTGGATTCCGAAAGGTACATCTAACCTTGTAGGACCCTACACAAATTGGGTACCTAAAAAATTGATACATTTTTTCAGAGGAAAACAAGGGCACCGAAATGATTAAAGATCACATAAAGACCGATGAGCAGAGATGAAAAGGCCCCTGATGTATGGTATCTTGACAGTGGATGTTCAAGACATATGACAGATTCCAAAAGAATATACTCAGTGACTATGTTGAACAAAGAGGCCCACAGATCACTTTTGGAGATAACTCCAAGGGACACTGAAGGATATGGAACTTTGGAAATCGACTCAGTTCATATCCATGGTGTTTCATATGTATTCGGATTGAAGCATAATTTGCTTTCAATAAGCCAATTTGTGATAAGGGTTTTAATGTTGAGTTCTCTAAGAACTTATGTTATGTGAAAGATGATACAACACAGAAAATATTACTGACTGGTACTAGAAAAGGAAATGTGTATCTTGCAGATTGGAGTTCAACTCCTAAAGATACATGTTTGGTTGCTAAAATTTCCACAGATACCAGTTGGTTATGGCATAAAAGAATGAATCACCTAAATTTCAAAAACCCGAATAAGCTTGCAAGATTAGCTCTTGTAAGAGGGTTTGTTTAATGAAGTGTTCAAGAAGGAACATATTTGTGATGCGTACAAAAAAAGGAAAACAAATTAGAGCATCATTTAAAAAAGCAAAGTAGATGTTTTCTCTTGACAGAATACTTCGCCATTTGATATGGATCTTTTTTTTGGTCCTATAACACCGTAAGCACTAATGGCAGGAAATACACATTGGTAGTAGTTGATGACTACTCAAGATATACTTGGGTCATATTCTTACTCAGTAAGAAAGTGACTCGAGATAAAAAGTCGCCGAAGTGCATCATCAAAAGGCTCAAGATTGAGAAAAATCGAGTGTGGTCAAAATCGATCGACAAAGGAACCTGAATTTATAAATCATATCATATCTGATTATTGTGCAGCAAATGGAATTACTCATGAAACATTAGCTGCAAGGACCCCTCAACAAAATGGTGTTGCTGAAAGAAGGAACAGGACTCTGAATGAAGCTGCAAGGACAATGATAGTTGAAGCTGATATTCCTAAAAGATTTTGGGCTGAAGCTGTCAACACTGCATGCTACTCTCAGAACAGATCCATGCTGACCAAGAGTCAAGGCAAAGCACCCTATGAGCTATGGAATGAAAGGAAGCCTCTTGTTTCTTTCTTTCGTGTGTTTGGTTGCAAGTGTTTCATACACAATAATGGTAAAAATCAGTTGAAAACATTTGATAGTAAAGCTGATGAAGGAATATTCTTAGGATATTCTGAAGTCAGTAAAGCTTTCAGAGTTTACAACTGTAGGACTCTTATTGTGGAGGAAACACCTCATGTTGTTTTTGATGAATCTACTTGTGTTCGTAAGAAAACAGAACATGATGAGATAAACCGACTAAGAGGATCACTAGATTAAGCTGAAAAGAAAAGATAAATCATCTCATGAACACGAAAAGAAGAAGTCAGTCACATCCTATGATTGGAGTGACTCAGACTCAGATAAAGAAGTTCAGGATGGAACTCAGGATGGTGAGACTCAGGAAAACCAACACTCCAAAGGTGACCAATCGGAACAGACACCAATTCAGACTCAGGTATGTGATGCCGATGAAGATGTGGTCGCAGCTGAGGTAAATTCTGAATCTATCAACCAAAGGGGAACAAATGTCTCTGACAGTGTTCTGAATGGAATTTCCACGAGGAAGATGATTCCTTTCTCCTTTTCTCGTTGTTCCCCGAAGTTTATTGAATTAATCGAACCTAACATTTCAAATGTTGAGGATCTTCTTTGAAGGGGAACATCAAGAAGGAAATGGTTAGATAGTCATCCTACAAGTCGATTGTGGGTGATCTAACCGAAGGTGTTAAAACAAGAAGGTTCCATGGTGAGAGTGCACTATTACATTTGCTTCCTATCGGAGAAAGAACTCCATCGAGATTGGTGAAGCTCTACAAGATTCTCATTGGATTTCTTGCTATGCAAGATGAAATGAATCAATTCTCAAGGAATGAAGTATGGGAGCTAGTAGATAGACCTGAAAGGCACAATGTCATTGGAACCAAGTGGGTTTTTAAGAATAAAAGAGATGAAAACAACAACATTGTAAGAAACAAGGCAAGGCTAGTTGCACAAGGTTATATCAAAAGGAACTAAGTCAGAAGTGTTGTTAAGGTTATATCAACTCAGAGTTTGTAACCAAAAGAACCGTTGAAGGCGTCTACCTTTAACTGGAGACAAAAGTCAAAAAGAGGAAGACAACATCGCATACCATCCGACATCGACAAAGGATGTGTCATTTGAAAAAAATATGTCAGAAGTACAAAAGTTCCAGACTGCAAAAAGTGAAGACCGGCTACATGAAAGACTATTGCCTAAAACGTGTTAGGGAGTTTCAAACCCTAAATATAGTCGTTCCTCACACACCATAAGAGGAAACTCACGAAGCTATCTCTCCAACGGATAGTTTTCAAGAGTAACCTTGGTGTATGCCTATAAATACTGGTGACCCTCTACATTGTAAGGTTACGGGAAATTTATAAGCAACTCAAGAAGCTCAAACTTATTATCACAAAGTTAAAGCACTCGAAAAACTTAGAATTTCCCAAGTGCTTTTATATTGAAGAGAGCTCACTAAACTAAGCCTAGCTTGATAAGACATATCCGAAGCTTAGTCGAGATATCCTAGCCTTTGCATTGTACTTCATTGTAAAGGATATCTCATCCTAGTAGGAAACCAACCGAGAAACCCCAAACCCTTGAGAAGGTAGTTGGAGTGTGTTTGTTGGTGAGAAGAGTTGTAAAGAGTTAGTAAATTACGCGGAGTAGTCAAAAAGCTCTAGAGGAGAAGTTAGTAAGCTACAGAGGTAGTCTGAAAGCTTGTTTGTGTTTGAGTAAGTAAACTACAGAGGTAGTCAGAAAGCTCAAGGTCGGGTTGAGTAAGTAAACTACGTGGAGTAGTCAGAAAGCTCAGGGCCGAGTTGAGTAAGTAAACTACGCGAGGTAGTCAGAAAGCTCAGAAGTGATTAGTGAATTTCTCTGAGGATCAGAGAGAGTGGACGTAGGAGCTTGAGTCTCTGAACCACTATAATTGTTGTGTTGTTTATTGCTTTCTTTATATGTGCTTAACTGTTGCATCACTGAGTTTGAAAGCATATTTTCACTGACATTTCAGTTGGAATCAATCCACTGGAAGTTGCATGTAATTGAATCACAGCCTAATCACTATTCCATTAAAGGAAGGTTTTCAGCAAAGCTTAAAACGAGTATAAACTAAAGGGTCAACCATTCCGCACATCTGAGTAGCTAGAACAGATAGTTACCAAACTGAACTTACTCATCCAAGGGTTCAGTAAGTTAGTTATCTGATCCAAGCAACTCAGGATCTCTGAAACTCAGGACTCAGTTGGGATTATCTGAGGTTTCTGAAAGCAGCTCAGGATCACTGTCTCAGTAGACTTTGACTCAGAGTGATTTGTGCTTCTCAGGACCTAATCTTCAGGATTATCTGACCCAAGCTGACCTCAGTTAGAAAAAGTTTTAAAAACACTGAACACGTGTATTCTCCCCCATACACGTGTAAGACTCGTTTGCACCGGGACCAACATCTTTATTAAAACGAATAGAATATCCATCGATAAACAGTTTAGAAATAGAAATAAGGTTTTTCCGAAAAACAGGAACATAAAGAACATCTCTTAAAATTAACGTCTTGTCTCCAAAGGACATGTGCACTTCTCCCACTGCTTCAGCTGCCACTCTCGTAGCATCGCCTAGTGTGATGAGGATCTCACTCTCACTTAGTCGCCGGGTCTGCTTGAAACCCTGCAATGTGAAACATACATGATCAGTGGATCCTGTATCCAATACCCACGAATGGGTAGCATACTCCTCCAAACAAGTTTCAACAACTAGCGAGTGTGAATTACCTTTCTTTCCATTCCTTTTGGGTTTGGAACAGGCCGACCTCCAATATCCCTTTTCACCGCAGTTGAAGCACTTCCCCTTAGCCGGATTCTTTGCTCCAGCATCCCTCTTCACCTTTCCTTTGTCTTTGGCAACACTCGAGTTAGCTTGGCTTTCGCTTTTGGGCTTCCTCTTCCTCTTGCCTCCCTTTGGCCTAGAAGAAAGGGACGGCCCAACTGCCGCTAAGGCTTGACTACTCTCTCCTAAAATTCCTTCAGCCAAGACAAGAGCTTGCAACAGATCAGTCAAAGTGAACTTTTGATTATTCATTTGATAATTCAGCCTGAACTGTTCAAAGCTCATGGGCAGGGAATGGAGTATGAAATCGATCTGGGTCTCGATGTCATATTCAGCTCCAAGCACCTCGAGTTTGTTGAGGTGAGCCATCATCTGGAGAACATGTTCCCTTACGGGTGTTCCCTCCACCATTTTCATAGAGAGCATGTCCCTCATGGTGATCTGCCGAGCCACACAGTTCTGATGTTGAAACATCGTTTTAAGATTGACCATGATTTCCGCAGCGGTCTCAACGTTTTGGTGTTGGTGTTGCAACACATCTGACATTGAAGCCAAGATGGTACACTTTGCCATTTCGTTAGAACGCTCCCAGTTATCATATTCTTTCTTAACCGCTTTGGTTGACTCGTAAAATGGCTTTTCTGGTTTGGGTGTAGTAAGAACCCAGTTATGGCTTTGTGCAGTGAGGACAATAATGAGTTTTCGATACCAATCAACAAAGTTTTCTCTAGTGAGGAGGTTATCTTTCAGTATATTGAAAAGTGAATTAAAAGATTGCGACATGATGAACTGAAATAAACGTATATTTTGTATCAATATCCAGATCAACACAAAATTAAATCACATAATTCGATCACATGTTTCATATTAAAATCTCAAAAAAATATGAACATGCATCAGCCAACATCTCAAAGCAGATTTAAATGATCCTCGTGGGAGGGTCATCATTTAAATATCATTCAAGCAGGTTACAAACAAGAACAATTACAAACCTTTAATTTAAAAAAATTAATAGTCGGCTCCCACTTGACCAATATAAAATTGACAGGGACTTCGGAGAAGTATATAAATATCAATTTTATACCTAAGTAATAACCATGATTAAATACATAATTATTACTTCGCTTTGATCCAGCCTCGTTGGAGGGTCATCGTCGCCACTAATAATAATTCACAATCATCATTTTGGGAATTTATTCATGTGAAAGCTATCTTTTGACCGTCCCGTAGGGGAATTTCTCCAAAAGATTTCACAAATAAATAAATCATGGAGGTCAAAATTAATTTGTGTCAAAACAAATTAATTATCATAACATACTTAGTAATTTTTGAATTTGAGATTTTTCGTTGGGCAATTCTCATGCAAACACATTTAAACAAATTAAATAAAGCACAAGAAAATACAATAAAGAATAAATCAAGCAAAAGCGAGAAAAATAAACACATTGGGTACAAATTATCCAACTGTCATGGTTTGATTTTCTTTAGCTTGAGTTTGAAGAAACCCCGTCTTGAATTTCTCCCACTCGTTCGTCTCGAAAAGAACTCCGTCTTGAAACGCTAAGCCAAACAGCTCGCAGCCGGGATGCCACAAGACATCCGCCGCGACGCTGGCAAGGCCCGCGTTTATGCACCTAGGGCAGCCAAGACGTCGCCCGTGTGCCACGACTCTTGGTAGCACCGGGCGCCTGCACGCTTTCGCCAGCCTTTTTCGCCCAAGCTTTTGAGCACTCCTCGCGCCGCCAAGATTACCTCCGGCGCTGTGTTCGTCGCGTACGCTGTCTTGATCTTGCCTTGGCGCCTAGAGCCTAGGCCCATGCGTGCGGCATCGTCCGCGCCGCGTGCATGCCTCCCTTAGCACGTTTCGCGCGGCGCACATTGCCCACGTACGGTTCTGGATCTATCTTTAATTCGCCTCCGTCTTTAATCAGGTTACAATTTATTTAACGAAAAATAAATACCTTAAATCTAGACTAGTCTATTACATTGAACAAATCAAATAGCCTAATCTACTCGTGGATTTTCTCACGAGAAAAACAAATCCGAACGAGTCGAATTAAAAAACATTCATTCATACGCATGAAAATAAGCACATTAAATACCATGACAATTGGATACTTGCAAAACAGATTTAGAAATTCTACTATCCAATTTCAATTTAATGTCCAATAATTTAAATAACAATTTAAAAAGTCAGAGCTCGAAACCAGAGCTCTGATACCAGTTGTTGGGAAAAACGGGGTGCCCGAATCTATTCGAGGTGATTATTTAAATACATATTTAAATCAAACAGTTAATTACTAACATGAATTAATCCTAAATCAATTCAACATAATAATAAACAACATGTGTACACATAATTCACGGAAATCCTAAACATGCGGAACTAGGAGTTACGGAATTACTAACCACTTGAAGAATCAAACGGATGAATCAACCCAAGAGCCTTCCCAAATATATCCCCAAAGTCCACGAACGCTATCCGGTGGGAAGATTTCAACGAGCGATTTTAATGGGAGAGAAATTAAATATTTTGCTACCACCTTTGTGAATTTCTAATATTTCCAACACATGGAATTGCACTTGGGAATGAAGAGCTCATCCCCTATAAATAGGGAGGAGGAGGGCAAAAATTAGGGCTAGGAAAATAAGGAAGAAATTCTTTTCTTGATCTCCAAGAAATCTTGAATATATCTCCTATATTCTTTTCTCCTTAATTAAATTTTCCATAAAAATCTCTTTCCCCTCTTCTACCCAATATTTTCGAAATCTACACTATAGAAGGAGTCAAGATTTGACTTCTTGAATTTATGGGATAATTATGTATTCCTACAATAATTATCTCTTTCCATAAAATATCTACAAGAAAATCAAGACAATCTTTTCTTCCTTTAATAGACAAGATTTTCGAAAATTACACTTGGAAATATAGAAAAAATATTTTCTTCTCTCTCTCATTAATTGGACTTTATTTTGGGCCTTTAGGAGAATTAAGATTGGACCTCTAATGGACTATGAAGCTATAATATTTTGGGCCAAATATTATTCAAGTCCATTAATATTAATTTACTCCACTATAAAATTAATATTGAACTATCCATCTTAACCCATATTACGATTTCACATATAACGTGGCTCCCTGTCATTATTTCCCGTGTTTAAGATTATCTTAGTCCATTAATTAATTAAGCCACTGAACAAGCTTTATATTAATTAATATCTTTGTCCTTGGAGTAAAGACAACTCAACATTATTATCCATGCCGGAAATAAATTTCCACTTGCAAGATTTGGCATGATATAGGATATGAGCCCACCAGGGTGTCATCAAGCAAGACGTACTTGCACGCGATTCTCCGTATTAAATGTCAGCAATTATCGTGTAATTAATAATATTACCCAAGATATAAGGTATCGAATCGCATTGACTCTCTTCCCATCATAAGTCAAATCAATAGTTATTAATTTCACACAATCCTATTTAAGGGACGGAGATTAAGAAACAACGCACCACTGAGGTCTAATTCTTGTATATTCAGTACCGAAGAATTTGTCCTCCTGTAGGTCCTCATTCAGCGCACCTAAATGCGCTAGTGTGATCCATTGGTCAAGACAGGCCAGTCTGGGTCTCACACTTCAAGCGTTCATGATGGTTCGTTCATTTCCATCTGGGTTTTGAATTTGTACTTAATTACGAGGGCTGTTAATTTGATCTTCAGTGATCGGGTATCACCAAATTAACTACAACGTAATACGTACTGTCTTATTGAACGGGTTTGCAATAAACATATATAACATTCATTCATATTTAATGCAACAGTGATTAAATATTTTATTTCAGTAAATAAATAAGAAACTTCAATTTGGTTATACAAAGTAAAAGCATACTTTTCAGTATAACCCCAACACATTTATGCCAAAAAGATATGAATCTTTTAATGGTAGCAGTCGTACCTACCCTTACAATCAGAAACCTAGGGCTGCTGCACCTGAGCCCCACTGGATTAAAAGAAGACAAATTTCAATGAAAAATCCCAAGTCTTCTGATTCATCCAAGGCTCACACTAGTAATCATACTGACCAGATTGCATATTAAGAGACGTATTGTTGGTCCCGGTGCTAACGAGTCTCACACGTGTATGGGGGGGAATACACGTGTTCAGTGATTTTTAAAAATTTTCTTTCACTGAGGTCAGATGGGTCAGGTTATCCTAATGATTTGGCCCTGAGAAGCACATATTGCCCTAAGTCAAAGTCTACTGAGACAATGATCCTGAGCTGCTTTCAGAAGCTTCAGATTAGCCCAACTGAGCCTGAGTTTATCAGAGATCCTGAGGCGCTTGGATCAGAAAATTATCTTACTGAACCCTCAGAAGAGTTAGTTCAGTTTGGTAACTATCTGTTCTAGCTACTCAAGTGCGGAATGGTTGGCCCTATGTTTATACTCGTTTTAGCTTTGCTGAAAATCTTCCCTTCAATAAAACAGTGATTAATGTTGTGATCAAGTTGATGCAAGTTCAGTGGATTGGTTCCAACTGAATATCAGTGAATTATGCATTCAGTGAAAAACATGCAACAGATAATAATGCAGTACAAAAAGCAAAACAACACAGCAATTATAGTGGTTCAGAGACTCAAGCTCCTACGTCCACTCTCTCTGATCTTCATAGAAATTTCTTACCCACTTCCTAAAGTTTTCTAGCTAACTCACTGTAGCTTACTCACTTTTCTACCTTGAGTTTTCTGGCTAACTCACTACAGCTTACTAACTCAAACACACACAAGTGTTCAGACTACCACAAGTAGCTTACTAACTTCTTCTCTAGAGTTTTCTGGCTAACTCACTGTAGCTTATTAACTCTTTACAACTCCAACTCACCAACAAAACACACACAAACTACCTTACAAAGGGTTTGGGTTTTGTGTTGGTTTCCAACTAGGGTGAGATATCCTTTACAATAAGAACAATGCAAAGGTTAGGATATCTCTACTAAGCTTTGGATATTTCTTATCAATCTAGGCTTAGTGAATGAGCTCTCTTCAATGTGAAACACTTGGGAAATTCTAGGTTTTTCGAGTGCTTCAATTTGCAATAATACGAATGAGCTCTTGAGTTACTTTTGAAATTTCCCGTAACCTCTCAATGTAAAGGGTCACTAGTATTTATAGGCAACTTCACCAAGGTCACTCTTGAAAAACTATCCGTTGGAGGAGATAGCTTCATGAGTTTCCTCTTATGGTGTTTGATGAACGACTATATTTAGGGTTTGAATACTCCCTTTCATGTTTTAGGAAATATGCAGTCATGTAGCCAATCACCAATTTTTTGCAGTCTGGAACATAATACTACTGACATAATTCAGTGACCTGTCGCTTTCAGTGTCAGTAAAGTACAGTGTTGTCTTCCTCTGATTGTTTTTTGTCTTCAGTAAATGTAGACAAACATAACGGCTCTTTTTGGTCAATCTCTCTGAATGAGATAACCTTAAACAACACTTAGACTTAGTTCCTTTTGTCTGCATATGAATGTTTTGGGCAATATCTACTTTTCTGAATATTTGCGTTTTTCTCAGTTTTGTATTCTTCAGATAGATATATTCAGTGCCTCTGAACATTCAGGTTAGCCTTTCTCTTTCCAGGTCTGACTTGTTCTTCACCGGCTTGGCTTGTCTCAATTATCCTTCTATCACTCAGTTTCTCAGAAATTACTTCCTGAATAGTTTGCTCAGAAGTTTGAGTGTAGATAGGTTTCTCAACTACTTTGAACTTGAGCTTCTCAGTGGCTTCAACTTCTTTTAAGGCTTCAGCAATTTTCTTTTCTTCAGCTTCTTTCTGAGCCTTTCTCTTCAAGGTTTGTGCCAACAACTCACTTAGTTTGCCACCAGGCCTTTCCCCCTTTTTGGCACCATACCTTGGGAGTAGTTGAGTCAGTGCAGTATCCATATGGTATTGCTCTTTGCTTATACTTCGCACTTCCCCTGCCAACTGATCATGCTCATCCTCTAGCCTTCTCATGTAATTTTTAGCCATTGAGAAGACATTATGCATCATCTTTGTCATCTTGGTCATGAGCATAGAGCCCATTTCCTCAACAGCTGTCTTGATCATCGGATCATTCTTCTCAACCAGCTTGGCTTCAAGATAGGCGGTTCTTTCCTGATACATCTGCTTCATCTCTGCATTGAGCTCAGTTTTGACTACATCAACCTTTCCTTCCAAAGTAGTCATTTTATCTGCAAGAGATGTTTGTAGTTGCAGCATGTCTGAAGATGAACTCAGATTTTCTAGCTTTTAAGATTGGCTTGCCAAGGTTTCTTCAATTTGAGTCACTTTCTCCACCATTGGCACCACCTTCTCCAATTTATCCAGGATAGGACTGAAGTCAATTTCTGGAGTTTGTACAACTTTTTCCACTTGAGCTGGGTGCTCCAACTGAGCCTCAGTCTGCATATCAGACATAACAGATTTAAAAATAGGAACTTCAGTAGCTTTGGCATAATGTTTAATAGTACCAGAAGATACCTGAAGAGTGCTAACTTCAGTTTGAGGATGTGTGATATCAGTCTGTCCAGTATCAGTGTCCTTCTCCATCTGAGATTGTTTTTCAACATCATCTTGTTTGTCACCCTCTTTATCTTGATCCTCATCTCCTTCTGGATTCATAGAACTGGAGGCATCAACATCAGCTTTCCTTTTCTCAGCCACATTTTTCTTTACTAGCTCATCAAAATCAGCAATTTTCATTCTGAGCTTGGTCTTCCTGAACCCAGAGAACTCTGTCAAAACAGCAGTCTCAGCATTCCACCAGTATTCTCCTCTGAAGGAGGCTATATTCAACATCTCCGGAAGAGTCTGATTCAGGATATAGACCGTGGTTCTGATTCGGAAGAAAAGATCCTGAAGGTCAGGATATGCGCTCAGCTCAGGGTACCTATCAAGAATGAATCGTTCCCCCTTGCTGCGCCACTCAGTTTCTTCTGCCTCTCCCTTCTTCAACTTTGAGCTCTCAGGGTCAGTAGGATCGGATTGTATGAGTTCTGGTACTGATGGATCGAGAAATGGTTCACTCAGGAGCGCATCCAAATTCAGCAATTCCTGAGGTTCAGATTGATCTGAAGTCTGAACAGGTCTCTCTTTAGTAGGAATCTGAGGTCCCTTGAAGATTTCCTGAGAAATTTTATCTGAGCTCAGAGAAGTCTCGAGTACCTCAGAGAAAACTTGTTCCTCAATTTCTTGATCTTGCGCAATTGTCACAACCTGAGCAAGAACCTGAAGTGGAGATTTCAGCCCTTGCTGGCCTTCAGGTTGAATTTCCTCAGTGTCACTGACCTCCTCCTCAGTAATAGATTGAAGTTTTCTGCGTTTCTGAGGAGCCAGTGTTTTCTTCTTCAGATTCTCTCTTTTTTCTCTTTTAACTTGCATCAGGGCTTTCCCCCTGGCTTGTTTGGCTTCAACAGCTTCTTCTTCAGCAGTCTCCTCCTGAGACTCAGAGCTTTTCTCTTTCTTTCCTTTCAAAGTCTTCTTTGTTGTTGGTGGTTTGAACATTATTTTTGACTTTGGAAAGGATGAGGAATTGGCAAAGATGTCCTCCTCTTCTCTGCACATTTCCAAGATAAATGCAATCTTGGTTGCATGTAGGATCTTTCCTTTGACAACAACAGAGACATTCACCTTTTGAACTTGTTTGGCTTGATCACTCACCACCTTGATTAAATAGTGTAACCAGTTGAATGTAGTGGTAGGTGAATCTTCAATCGCCGCCATTAACCTTAACTTAGGCGTGCTTATCTGTTCAAAGCTGCCAGATCTACTCATGATGCATTTACTTACAATGTCCAGCAATACTCGATATTTAGGTTTCAAATGCCTTTTATTCAGAGTAGCTTCAAACTTTACTGGATGCTATGCAATTTTATCCAGATATTCTTGCTCCCTACCCATCATGTATACCGTAGGGTCTTCACCTCTATCGCTTAATTCATATATGGCATTAAGATTCTTAGGAATAATATATAATTCCCTAACAAAATCCACATATTTTAAACTATGCTCTAAATGCGAGACTGTAATCTACGATTCTATACAATCTTCATCATCTATCTTCAAATTAGAGATAAACTAAATTACCTCTTTTGCATATTCGGCCTCTGGTTGATTCGCAACCAGGGAAGTAAGCTTTGCCAAATGAATCATATGCAACGCTTCCTCTTCGTGAGTTGCATTGGACGAGCTTTCGAGAGAGACGACATATTCGTACCAAGGTTTATTAGAAATGGCGAGCTTGTCGTATACAGAAAATGTCATTTTTGGAGAATTTTTGTGAAGGGTTTTGAGATAGGTGAGAAATTTCTAGGCAATCGAGAGTTTTTGAAGCAGAGTGTTTGAAGATGAAGGTTTTTGGAATCGGGCTTTGAAGGAAATTCTTCAATAGATATAGGATTTTGATTTATTGGAAATCGCATAGATGAAGAAATCGACGGTTGAGATTAAAAACCGACTAAATCTGGTATATGAAAGGACAATTTCACAAATACAAAGCCGCCAATTTATCCCTATTGGTGATTAATGAACAGTGCATTTAATTATTGTTCCTGCAGACCATTGACTTTCCTCGTGTATTTCAAAGGTCCCGCCCAAATATTCCTTCTGGTGTTTTGTTATTTATTGCCAATGATTACTGAGATTCAGTTAGACAATAAATGTGTTGCATGAGTCAATACTTCTTCAGACTAATTTCCTCCATCAGTCTTACTGAGTTTTGACCTTGATAAAATGTCAGTATAATATTGAGTACTGACCTTGATAAAAGGTTAGTATAATATCGAAGTAATCGATCTTGCGGTCAAGATAATATCGAGTCTTCGATCTTGATAACAGTCAAGATAATATCGAAAGTCTTGATCTTGAGGATAACCGAAGTTTCCCAAGACTCGCCAAGATTTTCAATTTTATCCTGAGTTTTTCAGTAAAAACCTGAGAAAACTTCATGCATCTGAAAACCTTCAATTTTTTAGATTTGCTTTATTCACCTAGATCCAACATACCTAATTCAAACGATAGTTCCTTGAAATCTTGATTGACCCAAAGGTTTAGTCAAGATATCGACTCTCTCGCTTATCAAGATGAATTTTCTCCATTTCGATGTCTTTCTTTCTCAACATGATCTCGATGAAGTGATGTCCGATATCAACATGCTTACATCGGTGTGCAATACATGATTTTGTGTAATAGCAATTGAACTATTATTATCACAAAATATAGGTACTTCATTGGCTATAATCTTATAATCCCTCAATTGTTTATGCGAGCTAAAAGAATCAGGTACCTGTGACTTCCCGCAACCCATGTATTCAAACTTCATGAGTACTAGTTGCCATCGAGGTTTGTTTCTTTGAAAACCATCATATCGGTTTACTTCCAAGAAATTGACAAGTTCCGTGGTAGACTTCTGTCAATTCTACATCCTCCATAATCAAAGAACTGAATAACCCGGTTAATTCAAGGTTATCATCGGTTGGATACCATAATCCTCTATTCACAAATTGCCTTTAAGATATTTGAGAATCTTTTTGGCGGCCTCTATGTGACTAAGCCTTAGGATTAGCTTGGTATCTTGCACATATCCCAACAACAAATGTTAGATCAGGCATACTTGCTGTGAGATATAGCAGTGATCCAATGATCCCTCTATAATCAGTGTGATTTATCGATTTACCTTCGAGATCGGGATCCATCTTGTAGTTAGTATTCATAGGAATTCTAACCGCATTGCAATTGCATACACCATACTTTGCAATCGGATCTCTGCGGTGTATTTTGCTTGATTGATGAAAATTCCTTCCTTAGTTTGTTTCACCTGAAGTCCAAGAAAGAAATTCATCTCCCCCATCATTGACATCTCAAACTTTCCTTTCATCAGGATAGAAAACTTTTCACACAGCAGATGATTTGGAGATCCAAATATGATGTCATCTACATAAATCTGAACAAGTAAGATGTCTTTCCCATCTTCTATCCTGAACAGAATCCTATCAACAGTTCCTTTGATAAAACCATGGTCAGTAAGAAACTGAGAAAGGGTATCATACCATGCTCGGAGTGCTTGCTTAAGACCATACAAGGCTTTCCTGAGCCTGTAAACTTGGTCATTCTGTCTTAAACGAGGAGGTTGTTCCACATAAACCTCTTCCTTAAGCACACCATTCAGAAATGCACTTTTCACATCCATCTGATAGACTGTGAATTTCATGTGGGCAGCATATGCAAGAAACAATCTGATGGCTTCTAATCTTGCATCAGGTGCAAAGGTTTCATCATAATCCAAGCCTTCTTCTTGGGAATAACCTTGTGCAACTAGCCTTGACTTGTTTCTCACAATGTTGTTGTTTTCATCTCTCTTATTCTTGAACACCCACTTAGTTCCAATCACATTGTGCCTCTTAGGTCTATCCACTAGCTCCCAAACTTCATTCCTTGAGAACTGATTTAGCTCTTCTTGCATAGCAGTAATCCAAAAGGAATCTTGTAGAGCTTCTTCAATCTCGAGAGGGATCTTTTTTCGGATAGGAAGAAAGTGAGAACAAAGCACTTTCTCCATGGAACCTTCTTGTTTTGACACCATCTGATAGATCACCCACAATCTGACTTTTAGGATGACTATCCAACCATTTTCTCCTGGATGTTCCCCCTTCAGTAGTATCCTCAACATCATAAATGTTAGGTTCAGGTAGTTCATTAAATTCGGGGAACAACAGAAAAGGAGAAAGAGAATCATCTTCCTCAGGGAAAATTCCATTCAGAACATTGTCAGAGACATTTGTTCCCCATTGGTTGATAGATTCAAAGATTGCCTCAGCTGTGACCACATCTTCATCGGCATTACATACCTGAGTCTGAACTGGTGTATGTTTTGATTGGTCAGCTTCAGTGTGTTGGCTTTCCTTCAGTGGAGAATTTCCATCCCGAGTCTCACCATCCTGAGTTTTTCCATCCTGAACTTCTTTGTCTGAGTCTGATTCACTCCATTCATAGAAAGTGACTGACTTCTTTTCAGGTTCAGAGGATGTTTTATCATTCTTTTTCAGGCTAAGTCTGGTGATTCTCTTGATCAGTTCTCTCGAGTCATGTTCCTGTTTTTTCCGAACACAAGTAGATTCATCAAAAACAACATGAGGTGTTTCTTCCACAATAAGAGTCCCACATTTGTAAACTCGAAGGCTTTTATCGACTTGAGAATATCCAAAGAATATCCCTTCATCGGCTTTTTCTATCAAAAGTTTTCAACCCGATCTTTACCATTATTGTGTATGAAACACTTGCAACCAAACACACGAAAGAAAGAAACAAGAGGCTTCCTTTCATTCCACAGCTTATATGGAGTTTTTCCTTGGTTCTTGGTCAACATGGATCTTTTCTGAGAGTAGCATGCGGTGTTGATATTTTCAAACCCAAAATCTCTTAGGAATATCGCCTTCAAAGAATCATTGTCCTTGCGCCTTCTTTTCGTGGTCCTATTTCTTCTTTTCAAAGAACACCATTTCATTTGTGGGGTTCTTGCGGTGATGTTTCATGAGCTATTCCATTTTTCGCACAATAATCGATATGATATGATTGATAAACTCGGTTCCTTTATCCGATCTGATTTTGACCACACTCAGATTCTTTTCAGTACTGAGTCTTTTCAATAGTTCAGGCAGTTTTGTCTGAGTCTCTTTCTTACTGAGTAAGAATATGAGCCATGTGTATCTAGAGTAGTCATCAACTACCACAAGTGTGTATTTTCTGCCATTAGTGCTCACAGGTGTTACTGGACCAAAGAGAGATCCATATGTAACAGTTGTAGTATTCCATCAAGAGAAACATCTACTTTTTTTTTTGAAGGATGCTCGATTTGTTTTTCCTTCGACAAGCATCACATACATGATCTTTCTTGAACACTTCATTGGGAAACCCCTTACAAGTGCTAATCTTGCAAGTTTGTTCGGTGGTTTTGAAGTTTAAGTGATTCATTCTTTTGTGCCACAACCAACCGGGTATCGATTGGAACTTTTTTGCAACCAAACATGTATCTTTAGAAGTTGAACTCCAATCAGCAAGATACACATTTCCTTTTCTAGTACCAGTCAGTAAAATTTTCTGTGAAGCATTGTCTTTTACATAACATAAGTTCTTTGAGAACTCAACACTGAATCATTTGTCACAGATTGGTGATAGAAAGCAAGTTATGCTTTAGACCGCACACATATGAAACACCATGGATATGAACAGAGTCAACTTCAAGAGTTCCATATCCTTCGGTTTATCCTTTGGAATTGTCTCCAAATGTGATCCGAGGGCCTTTTTGCTCAACATAGTCAAGGTGATTAGGTTCTTATATCCTCTGTCATATGTCTTGAACATCCACTATCCGGATACCATACAACAGAGCCAATTCATTTCCACTCATCGGGTGCTATGTTTTTTTTCATTCAAATTTCGGTGCCCTTTTCCTTCACACGAAAAATAGATCGGTTCTTAGGTACCCATTTGGTGTAGGATCCTACCAGTTATTTTGTACCTTTTGGAACCCAAATCGCCTAACAACTCTAATTACTTTAGAGTGGCTGATTTGTCTCCCCCATAAACATCTACATAGACATTCACCACCCCTAGGTGCCTTGGCAAATATCCCGTGTATGAGTGCGGCCTTAGCATGAACATGAGCCTTAGAGTTCTTCTTGGGTTCGGGCCTTTTGTTCAAGTGCTTTTAGATTTTGTGTTTGGTCTCTGTCTCTCACGACTTGGGTTCAGAAACCTTTACCCTTAGGCAAGTGGGGTTTAGGTTGCATCTCTTTGAAATTGGGGTCTTTCAATGTCGAGGACTTGGTCTTTTTCGGTTGAGAATATCTCTGCGAAAGTGTTTCTCTTCGAAAATTCCTCTCCGATGGTTCGGTCTGAGATCTCTTTAGGTTAGTATTCTTAGCCCGAGGCTTTGAAATCTTGGCACGAAGATTTCCTACCGAGTGTTGTTCAGTGTTTTCTAGCCTTTTCACGAGGTGCAGGCTTTCTTCCCTAAACCTTCAGTTTTTTCCGAAACCATAGGTCCTTTACCCTTGTCTAAAAGCGTAGGCGGTTCTTCAAGAAGAAGATTATATGCCCTTTGGTTTAACAAAAGACGATCTTGGTGCTACTAGAAGTTAAAGCATTGAGAAGACCTTGTGAGGTTCCTCCCGAATGTATCCCAATCCGGCTTTTTATAGTTGCGGTCTTTGATAACTCAATTTCATTTATCACTTTAGAGAGAATTCAATAGAGCTAACTTTCTCACAAGACTATCCTCACATTTCTTTAGAGTTTCATGCTTCTCAAAGAGGTCATTGAACTTCGATTACGATAAAATTTGAATCTCTTTAGTGAATTTCTCTAATTTTCCATTCGGGATCTCTATCACCTTCTCTTTTTTCTCGAGTTGTACTTTCGTAACATCCGGTTCATCAAGTAGTTCCCATCAATTGAGAAGTGATCTCAAAGCATTTTTAGAGTCTTTACACTTGATTCTCGCCAGATCGGTTCCTTGTTCTCGCTCTTGAGTTTTGATGAGCAATTCTTGTAACACGAATAGTCCTTCATAAGATTCTCAAATGAATCCATCAGTCAAAAATTTATCACATAGTTGAACTTGAGAACTCATGTGCTTGTGTAGGAGCAACAACAGAGATAGAAGAATTTACCTCCTCCACGACATAAGGCGGATATCATCATCGCACATACTATATCGAGAAAATCTCATCATCGAGGAACTGGAACCTTCTTGAGAATGTTCTTCTTCCTCAGCAATCATAGCTTTCTTGTTGGAGATCTTCTTGTCTCTCTTGGCTTGTCTTTCCTTTCTTTCTTTAGCACTCAGCTCGGGACAGTCATATTGAAAGTGACCTTTCTTCTGACAGTTGTAACATCTGTTGGTATCATCATCATGATCACTTTCCTCCTTGGTTTTGGAGTTCTTCTTCTTGGATGAGGATCCTTGACTTTACGGTCCTTTTTTTTTTCTCGGTATATCGTCCTCAGCTTCAGAGTCTCTCTTGTACCTGTGATTCCTGTAATATTTCTTATATCTCCCATATCTGTTATTGAGTCTTTCAAACCTCCTTGCCATCTGTACTAGCTTATCCCCCTGCTCATCCTGATTTTTGGCAAGTGAGTTCTCAGATTCTCTAGACTTACAGGATTTCACTTTGGCTTTGAAAGCCACATTCTTGCTAGATGAAGAATCATATTTGCTGTCAGATTTCTTAGTTTTCTTGTCAATCACAAACTCATAAGCTTCCAGTTCAGAGAAAACTTGTTGATATGGCATAGAATCAATATTTTTGGTGTTTTCAATCACCACAGCATGTATATCCCACTTCTGAGATAATCCTCTAAGAATTTTCAGTGCCACTTCTCTCTGTGGGTATCTTTTCCCAAGAGCACTTAGATCATTCATGATGCTAGTGAATCTGACCTCAAGTTTGTCAATGGATTCACTATCTTCCATTTCAAAGCTATCAAACTTTCCAATAACAACATAAAGTTTATTTTCCTTAATATGATCTGTGCCTTGACACATAATAGCAAGTGTGTCCCATATTTCTTTTGCAGTTTCACAGTGAGCAATCATCCCC
This sequence comes from Stenogyne calaminthoides, assembly GCA_037126765.1. Lineage (NCBI taxonomy): Eukaryota > Viridiplantae > Streptophyta > Magnoliopsida > Lamiales > Lamiaceae > Stenogyne > Stenogyne calaminthoides. Next base: position 15,282,044 of record JBBCBC010000026.1, on the reverse strand, counting down.
ATAACACCATCATCAATAGTGTTATATAAAGTATCTTTAGCAATGTAGTCCAGATTGACTAACTTTCTCTCATCAGGAGTAAGTTGATCATCAGATTTTGGAAATTCATCTCTGGGATCATTCCTCTCAGTATCAGTGATTCTGGGATTCACAACAGTAAATTTGAATGATCCTTCAGAAACCACTCTCCACATTCTTTCATGTTTTGAATACAGATGAGCCTGCATTCTTAATCTCCATAGATCATAGCTCTCAACAGAGAACATTGGAAGTTTCTTAGAAGGGATGATGACTGAGCCTTGTAAGATATCGGCAAACGGATCTATTCAGTAGACCACTAAAGTCTTTCAGCAAAATAGACTATGGCTACCAAAGCAAGTGGTCAAATTGAACTACTGCTCTGATACCACTTGTTGGTCCCGGTGCTAACGAGTCTCACACGTGTATGGGGGGGAATACACCTGTTCAGTGATTTTTAAAACTTTTCTTTCACTGAGGTCAGATGGGTCAGGTTATCCTGATGATTTGGCCCTGAGAAGCACAGATTGCCCTGAGTCAAAGTCTACTGAGACAATGATCCTGAGCTGCTTTCAGAAGCTTCAGATTAGCCCAACTGAGCCTGAGTTTATCAGAGATCCTGAGGCGCTTGGATCAGATAATTATCTTACTGAACCCTCAGAAGAGTTAGTTCAGTTTGGTAACTATCTGTTCTAGCTACTCAAGTGTGCGGAATGGTTGGCCCTATGTTTATACTCGTTTTAGCTTTGCTGAAAATCTTCCTTTCAATAAAACAGTGATTAAGGTTGTGATCAAGTTGATGCAAGTTCAGTGGATTGGTTCCAACTGAATATCAGTGAATTATGCTTTCAGTGAAAAACATGCAACAGATAATAATGCAGTACAGAAAGCAAAACAACACAGCAATTATAGTGGTTCAGAGACTCAACCTCCTACGTCCACTCTCTCTGATCTTCAGAGAAATTCCTTAACCACTTCCTAAGGTTTTCTGGCTAACTCACTATAGCTTACTCACTTTTCTACCTTGAGTTTTCTGGCTGACTCACTGCAGCTTACTAACTCAAACACACACAAGTGTTCAGACTACCACAAGTAGCTTACTAACTTCTTCTCTAGAGTTTTCTGGCTAACTCACTGTAGCTTACTAACTCTTTACAACTCCAACTCACCAACAAAACACACACAAACTACCTTACAAAGGGTTTGGGTTTTGGGTTGGTTTCCAACTAGGGTGAGATATCCTTTACAATAAGAAAAATGCAAAGGTTAGGATATCTCTACTAAGCTTTGGATATTTCTTATCAATCTAGGCTTAGTGAATGAGCTCTCTTCAATGTGAAACACTTGGGAAATTCTAGGTTTTTCGAGTGCTTCAATTTGCAATAATACGAATGAACTCTTGAGTTGCTTTGAAATTTCCCGTAACCTCTCAATGTAAAGGGTCATTAGTATTTATAGGCAACTTCACCAAGGTCACTCTTGAAAAACTATCAGTTGGATGAGATAGCTTCATGAGTTTCCTCTTATGGTGTTTGATGAACGGCTATATTTAGGGTTTGAATACTCCCTTGCATGTTTTAGGAAATATGCAGTCATGTAGCCAATCACCAATTTTTTGCGATGCGGAACATAGTACTCTTGACGACATGATTGATGACTGTCGCTTTTCGGTGTCGATGAAATGCGATGTTGTCTTCCTCGATTGGTTTTTGTCTTGATAAATGTAGACAAAAATAACGGCTCTTTTGGTCAATCTCTCGAATGAGATAACCTTAAACAACACTTAGACTTAGTTCCTTTTATGCGCATATGAATGTTTTTGGGCAATATCTACTTTTACGAATATTTGCGTTTTTCTCGGTTTTGTATTCTTGGATAAATATATTGGTGCCTCGAACATTGAGTTATAATCGAGTATTGATATCTTCTTGAGTCTTGATAACTCTTGGTCTTGATATCTTACGTGTCTTGATGTCTTGATGACATCTTTGAGTCTTGATGTCTTGATGACATCTTGAGTCTTGAAGTGTCTTGATGACATCTTGAGTCTTGGTGTCTTGACAGAACTTCTTGAGTCTTGATGACATCTTTGAGTCTTTGGTGTCTTGATAACTTCTTGAGTCTTGATTTCTTGACAACTTATTGAGTCTTCGTTTCTTGATGACATCTTTGAGTCTTGATGTCTTTAGTGACATCTTGAGTCTTGATGTCTTGAGAACTTCATCGAGTCTTGGTTTCTTCAAAGAACTTCATCGAGTCTTGGTTTTAACCCCGATCTATATCTCACGACTATACATGGTGCAAATAACTTCCTGAACAATCTATACTGAAACCTGACTCAGTCTATCAAGATTATCCTGAACATGTCATACTCAGGGTTTTTGGGATCTAATCAAAACTTCTTTATTAAATTCATCTCCCAACACGTATGATTATGTAGATGTTTATGGGAGACAAATCAAGCCATCTGTTTTCAACAAAGGTTCCAGATTTGTTTGGATCCTGAAAGGTACCTCTAACCCCCCCCCGGACCCGATTCTACTGGGGTACCTAAAATTTAATTCATTCGCAGGTTCGAGTGGGACTGGCAAATAAAGGAGGTGTATAAGCAACTATCTGGTACATAGATAGTGGATGCTCAAGGCACACGATTTCTCTTTGGGGACGACAACTTTGGTTTTACCAGAGGAGTTGGAACCTTAGTGAACGATGATGTACATGTTACATACGTTGACAACTTAAGGCACAACCTGTTATCTGTATCACAGTTCTGCGACAACGGATTTAGTGTTGAGTTCTCATTAGATCAATGCACAATCAGAAATCGAGTGACTCAACAGATCTTGCTCACTGGCTCCAGAAAAGGAACGATTTATACAGCAGATTGGGACAGTTGTCCAAGAAATGCATGTTTGATTGTTAAGAGTTCTAAGAGCTCCAGTTGGCTCTGGCACAAGAGAATGAGTCATCTGAGGATCAGACATGTGCCGTATGTCAGAAGGGAAAATAAGTAAAAGCTTCATTCAAAGGGATACCTTCGCCTCCATCCAGCATAGTATTGCAACTGCTCCATATGGATTTATTTGGACCTGTTACACCTCTTAGTTTCAGTGGACACAAATACACTCTGGTGGTCGTGGACGATTACTCCAAGTTCACCGGGGTTGTATTCTTGTTTAAGAAGAGTGAAACTACGACAAAGCTACCTGAACCTCTCAAGAAGATTTAGAATGAGAAGGGTCTCAGCATAGTGAAAATCAGATCAGATAAAGGTACAGAATTCTTGAACCAATTTATATCTGATTTTTGCTCTGAGTTTGGTATACAGCATGAGACATCAGCTGCAAGAACACCACAATAAAATGGCATAGCAGAAAGGAGAAACAGAACACTTAAAGAAGCCACGCACACCATGTTAGCTGAACATGCAACACAAAGTCATTTCTGGGCAGAAGCTATCAACACTGCATGTCACACGCAGAACATATGTTCTCTGACTAAGATTCACTTCAAAACACCCTATGAACTGTGGAAGGGCAGAAAACCTCGTGTTTCCTACTTTCATGTGTTCGGGTGCAAGTGTTTCATACATAACAATGGGAAGAGTCAGTTGAGAACCTTTGATGACAAGTCAGATGAGGTTTTTCAACAACGAACCCTAGTTGTGGAAGAAACACCTCATGTGGTCTTTGATGAGTCAACATCTGATCAAGAGAAATCTACCGCAGAACAAGATGTACCTGTCAGACCAGAATCGCTGAAAATGGATCAGGTAAGGCTCAAAGAAAAGGATCCAAAATACGTCACTGTATACATTCCTAACTTTGACCTTGATGATTCACCAGTCGATCAGACCCAAGGTATGCATAACCTGTCGATTGAAGAATTTGGTACAAATTTGAGACAAGAATAACCGAACCATCTGGTTCACCGGGAACACCTGATGTTCCGGCGGACAGACTTCAACACATGATGAGTCCAACATCAGTTGAGATATGTCCATGCCAAGTGGATCCTACTCAAGTACCTCTCCCAGTCTCTAGTGATGAATCTTTATCAGAAGAGGATGATGTTCTCCAAACTGATGATAATCAGGACAGAAGGACCTGGATAACCAGTCATCCAACTGACCTGATCATCGGAGACCCATATGATAGAGTCAGAACTAGACATCAGATTGGTGAAAGTGCATTGTATTGTTGCTATATGTCTTTGAAGGAACCGCTCACAGTTGAAGAAGCTCTACAAGATGCAAGCTGGATTCAAGCCATGCAAGAAGAACTAGAGCAGTTTGAAAGAAATCAAGTTTGGGAACTTGTAGACAGACCAACTCATCAAGATATGATTGGTACTAAGTGGGTCTTCAAGAACAAGAAGGATGAGCACAATGTGATAACCATAAATAAGGCAAGACTTGTTGCTCAGGATATTCACAATCAGAAGGGATTGATTATGATGAAACCTTTGCACCAGTCACTCGCCTGGAAGCCATTTGACTATTTCTGGCTTATGTCGTTATTTACTGTGTATCAGATGGATGTAAAGAGTGCATTCTTAAATGGGGTACTAGCTGAGGAAGTTTATGTTGAACAACCTCCTGGCTTTGAAATGAGCAACCAAGTGTACCGTTTAAGAAAAGCTCTTTATGGACTGAAACAGGCTCCCAGAGCTTGGTATAATACACTATCCCAGTTCTTGACTGAAAATTGTTTCACCAAGGGATTGATTGATAGGACCTTGTTCAGAATTGAAGACGGTGAAGATATTCTGATGGTTCAGATCTATGTGGACGACATAATCTTTGGTTCTCCCAATCAGAAGCTATGCGAGAAATTCAGTAAACTGATGCAAGGGAAATTTGAGATGTCCATGATGGGTCAGATGAGCTACTTTCTAGGTCTTCGAGTCAAACAAGCTCATACCGGGATCTTCATCTGCCAGGCGAAGTACACAAGGAATTTGTTGGCTAAGTATGGAGTTCAAAATTGCAAAGAAGCCAGAATTCCGATGATTACTTCATTCAAAATGGACCCAGATGAAGGTGGTAAGAAAACCAATCAGAAAGAGTATTGGGCTTTGATTGGATCACTACTATACCTGACTGCAAGCAGACCAGATATAACCTTCGCAGTAGGTGTATGTGCCAGATTTCAGGCAAATCCGAAGCAAAGCCACCTGGAAGCAGCTAAGCGGATTCTTAAGTATCTAAAGGGTACTGTAAACCTCGGTTTATGGTATCCAGCAGATGATAATCTAGAGCTTAGTGGGTACTTTGATTCTGATTATGGAGGTTGTAGGATTGACAGAAAATCAACCTCAGGTACTTGTCAGTTTTTGGGAAGCAAACTTGTCTCTTGGTTTTCAAAGAAATGGACATTTGTTTCCACATCTACTATTGAATCAGAATATATGGTCGCGGGAAGCTGTTGCTCCCAACTGCTCTGGCTATGTCAGCAGCTGAGGGATTATAACATTGTAGCTACGAATGTGCCTATTTTCTGTGATAGTAATAGTGCGATTGCTATCACTCAGAACACAGTTCTGCACACGAGATGCAAGCATGTGGACATCAGACATCATATTATAAGAGACCATGCAGAAAAGAAAAACATCAGAATGGAAAAGATCCATACTGATCAGCAAAGAGCTAACATCTTAACTAAGCCCCTAGCTAAAATCAGATTTAGAGATCTATGCAACGAACTAGGACTACTGGACTTGGGAGATGAAGGACCAGAATACTTTGGTGGTCTAATCTACAACACCAGTTGGTTAAGAAACTGACCAAGTAAGAAGATCAGATGAAGGGGGGACTTCATCTGATCAGGAGAGATCAGTAGGAAAACTGATCAGGAAAGAGAGTAACTGTTGAAGGGGGAACTTCAACTGATAAGTAAGATCAGTAGGAAACTGATCTAATGAAAGGATTGTTGGGAAATAACTAAGGAATAGAGGGTAAATTAAGATCGACACATCAGAAATCAGAAAAGGGCCATAGGAATCTACACTTGTGGTAATTGACTGATTACAATATCAGTCAATCAGATATGTATTCCTGATTCCTGCTATTTTTTTTTTCATTTATGTATTGATTGCATATATTAAAATATAAATGACGTCGTACTGACTTTTCATTAAATGCGAACGCGAGGCCCATGTATTAAATGCATTAATTACGCACTTTTAAATCCAAAAGTTGTGGTCTATGTTTTCCTTGACCGCACGATCGTAACTTTTTAAAACTGCCTCATTTCCACCGTTGATCAAACGTAGACGTCGTTTTGATTTTCGGATTCGAAAATGATTATGTTTTTCTCTCTCGATTAAAAACCCCAAAAATTCCCAACACTTCATCACTTTCACAATTCACTCTGCAACTATTTATCAATACAATCCTCTGCAAACATTTTTTGCACTTATTCAAAAATTAATACCAGTTTGTTTCAAATCATCTTTTTTTTTTGAATCTGGTAATTGTTTAGGGTTTATATTTCAGTTTGTATGATTAAGACTTTGTGTTCTTTTTCGCATATTTCATCAAAATCTAATATCAAGTTTTTTGCAGAAATGACACCAAGGCAAAACAAGTTGCAAAAACTGCACATTCATCGTCACAAGCTCTACCGAAACCAGAAGATCCAATTTTTTGGGATTTTGCTGAAGAAGTAATAGAAGAACGATGCATCGATTTTCGAACTACCACAGATTCCGAGTCTCTGGAAATTTTGGCACTTCTAAGAGAAAATAGTCTAAAGACCTATTGTTCGGCGAGTGCCGACTCGATAATTCTGGATGGTTCTCTTGAATTCCTTTATAATTTGAGAGACCATGAGGGCGTGTTGTATTCGGAAGGTGCAAGGCGAACATCTAGAGACTACCGATGAAGATTTCCACATAATCTTCCAACTACCAGCACCGGCTGATGGGATTATGCCAGATTCATACCGTGTAGAAGAAGACAGTGCTATCATCAAGCACCTTCTCCGTCCGGCTGATTCACATCACACTAAGGGTTTCAAGAAACCTATGCTGAAAAGGAAATACCACCTTCTATTTGACATCGTACAGAAGGTCATTGCTGGCATAACCTACAGTTTTGATGCAGTCACACAAGAAAAGGCATGAATCATGTCTGCCATCGGCTTGAGTATCTGAAGAGGAGGTTGCTGGAGGAATCAGCAAAGTTTGTGGAAGAAGGGGCAAGATTGTCCTCAGTGCAAAAATCACTATGTTGCACAAGGTGTCCTTAATTTTGATCGATATGATGAAGGACCGTAAATGGAGTGAGGATGAAATGATCTTGTACGTTCTTGCTCACAAGAAGATGCTTATCAATGACAAGCCAATTCCGGAACTTGCTGATGATGATGAGGAGATTGCTGTTAAACCAACAACAGAAGTGCGCAAGGAGGGAACAACTGGCCAGAAGAGGAAAGTTATTGCACGGAAGCTAGAAAAAGGGATTACTCTGAAGGAACCAGCTTAACCAGTTGCGAAAAGAACTAAGTCAGCACCCAGTGCTCCAGTTGCTAGTAAAGGGAAGAGGAAAGAGCTGAAACTTGTGGATGAACCGACTGATTCTGATATGATATTCCACTCAGCAGACTGCCCCCAAGAGGACTTGGTCAAGCTTCGAAGGCTACTCCGCCTACTACCGCTCAAGCTGAAGCATTGCGAATGACCGTTCCTGCTTCAACTGAGTCTGCTCAACCTGCTATCTCTTCTAGTACTCCATTGGTTGATCCTGATCCACTTACTGTTGTACCATTCTCTCCATCATCCTCTCCTGAACCAGAACCAGAATCAGAGATTCTTTACTTTACAGAAAAGATCATCAGAAGGAGGTTAGAGAAAATGCTGGAGGACAGATATCCCGAGCTGTCAATCAGACAAGAAGCCAAAACTGCAGTTCTTGATGTGCTCACATGGAGAGACATCAGATTGAAGAAATTCAAAGATTTTGGTACAGTCCTTGAACATAAAGGTGGTATAAGTCCATTTCTGGAGTATGAGCTGCAAATGAGGAAGTTGGTTGGGGTTGAAACTGCTTCAGATCTAATATCTGATGATGTTGTGGCTGGTCTGATCACAAGACATCTGGGGATGCCAGATACCCCAATGCACCGAGAGCTCACACACAAGATGGTCAGATATAGACGAACCATGCAGCAAATGAAGATATTTGATGAGGAAATCAGCTCTGGTGGACCAATTAAGGTTGAAGAAATTTTTGAATAGATGGCTGATACAGAATAGACTGCGAAAGAGATGAGGATTGTGGAAGAACCAGTCGAGTCTGAAGGAGCTGCCGATGAAGCTGATGCGGGAGATGCGGCAAAGTCCCCATCAGCCGAGGCACAATCAGCCGAGCACTTCATAGATCTAACTGCTGGAGGGAGTCAAGTTGAGGAAATGGAGGTCGAAGGCCCCTCATCATCAGCAGGTCAGGTTATGCGGATTCTCCAAACTTTGAAGATAATCTGATGAAGTACATCAAGAACACATTCCGTGCGAATATGGCACATATGTTCAGGGATGATGTTAGTTTCTTTGTTCCAAGCCAAACTGAGACCGCAATCAGAATTGAAAGGGACAACTTATCCAAGCACTACATGCGTATGAGTGAAGATATAAGGGATACTACTACGGACAAAATGCTGGAAATGACTCAGCAGATGGCCAAGATAGAAGAAAGCATAAATCATCAGTTCACCTTGATGATGAATGAACAAATGGCCAAGATGAGCAAAATGCAGGAAGAAATGAATGCTGAAACCAAGAGGGTAAGCTTTTCTGCTGACAAACTGGATGGTTTGTTCGACAAAGTCAGATCCATTGTGGACAAAGCTCAAACATCTATGCTGGCGGTTGTTGAACATGCTCGGCCTGATCCCAATATTGAGTCTCCTGCCCTTCAGAATTTACAACAGGACCTTAAAACGCAGATTGGCAACCTCGGTACTGAGCTGAAAGCTCTTTTTGAGGGAACCAAAAAGGGGGAAGACGAGAAGGATGTTGAGGTTCAGGGTAGGCTGAATTAGGTTGAAAACTTTGTAGCTGGTATTCAAATAACTCTTGAGAAGAAGCGCATGGAGAAAGATGTGAAGAAAGCTGCAGAGTTGGTACGAGCAGAAGTCATCTCTTCCTCTACGGAATCTTATGACCATGCCAGAAAGGGAAAGAAACCAGTTATAAAGAAGAAGAAAGTCGTGGAACAGAAGAAGGCTGATCCAGAGAAAGACAAAGCTTACAAGCAAAAGAAGAAGAAAGGCCTTGTTGGTGGAGCGGGTGAAGGTTCGCAGTTCGTAGAGCCTATTCTGGATGCTGAGGTGGATCTGATTGTACGACCGGATAAGAATATGGTCAAACAGTGGAAACTGATCAAAGGTGAATGGTACATATCAGCATACATCAACAGAGTTATTCCAACCAGTGAAGACAAGAATGAGATATTCAGAGACTGGTTGAGTAACAAACATCCTGTATTCTATGGCAATGTGATGAGAGAAGCAAAGAAGCTGAGTTGCACACCTATTGCGCCAGAAATTGAAGTCATGGATTACAAGATTGGAAACTGGACAAGATTGCCTTTAATGCAACTCTCAACAAATGCCTAGCCCAAGATGACATTATTGATGAAGGCAAAGCTGCAGAAATCAAAGTGAGGCTCTTCGACTTATGTCCTGTTCCTATGGAAGAGAGATTTTGAAGTTTTTCAGAAGACTACTGTAAGATCATAATAGGATATTCTCATTATGTACTTGTACTGCTACATCATCCTTAATGAAATACTTTATTTTTATGATCTTAAGATAAACTCTCATTGTCTTCTGATTTACTGTCTCTCTTACTTATTTGTTTAATTAATGTTCAACATCCTTTCTTATTAATGATTTGGTTCCATCAAAAAGGGGGAAATTGTTGGGAAAATTGTAGTTTTGATGGAAGTTCCAAAACAGATGTAATAGGACCAGTCGAACCTATTAGTCGACTGATGATGATAGGAGATCAGCTGAACATGTTGTTGGGGAAATATGGGTGCCCGGATCTATTTGAGATGATTTTAAATACATATTTAAATTAATCAATTTATTACTAACATGAATTAATACTAAATCAATTCAACATAATAATTAATAAGCAAATAAACAATCATGCGTACACATAATCCACGTAAATCTTAAGCATGCGGAATCTAGGAGTTACGAGATTACGTACCTCTTGTAGAGACAACCGTTGAGACGTTGGATCAACCCAAAAAGCCTTCCCAAATATGTCCCAATCCCCTATATATAGGACGGGGGGGTCCGATTTTTTGAGAAAAATAAGGAAGAAAATCTTTTTCTTGGTCCCCAAGAAATCTTGAATATATCTCCTATATTCTTTTCTCCTTAATTAAATTTTTCCACAAAAATCTCTCTTCCACTTTTCCCTAAATTTTCGAAAATAACAAGGCAATAGTAATCAAGATTTGACTTCTTGAATTTATGGGATAATTATGTATTACAAGAATACTTACCTCTTTCCACAAAATATCTACAAGAAAATCAAGAAAATCTTTTCTTCATTTTTGCTACAAATTTTCGAAAAAAAATAAGAAATATTAGGTAAAATATTTTCTTCTCCTTTTCGTTAATTGGACTTTATTTTTGGCTATTTGAAGGGCCTTTAGGAGAATTAAGATTGGACTTTCAATGGACTATGAAGCTATAATATTGGGCCAAATATTATTCAAGTCCATTAATATTAATTTACTCCACTATAAAATTAATGTTGAACTATCCATCTTAACCCATATTACGACTTTACTATAATATGGCTCCCGGTCATTATTTCCCGTGTTTAAGATTATCTTAGTCCATTAAATAATTAAGCCACTGAACAAGCTTTATATTAATTAATATCGTTGTCGTTGGAGTAAAGACAACTCAACGTTATTATCCATACCGGAAATAAATTTTCACTTGCAAGATTTGGTATGATAAAGATTCTGAGCCCACCAATGGGACAAATCAAGCAAGACGTACTTGAACACGATTCTCCGTATTAAATGTCAGCAATCGTCATGTAATTAATAATATTGACCAAGATATAAGGTATCGAATCACATTGACTCTCTTCCTATCATAAGTCAAAGCAATAGTTATTAATTCTACACGATCCTATTTAAGGGACGGAGATTAAGAAATAACACACCACTGAGGTCTAATTCTTGTATATTCAGTACCGAAGAATTTATCCTCCTGTAGGTCCTTATTCAGTGCATCTAAATGCACTAGTGTAATATCTTGGTCAAGACAAGCAAATCTGAGCCTTATACTTCAACCTTTCATGATGGTTTGTTCATTTTCATTTGGTTGTGAATTTGTACTTAATTACGAGGAGCTGTTAATTTGATCTTCTGTGATCTGGTATCTCCAAATTAACTACAATGTAATACGTACTTAACTTATTGAACGGGTTTGCAATAAATATATATAACAGTCATTCATATTTAATGCAACAATGATTAATAGATTATTTCAGTAAATAAATAAGAAAATCCAGTTTGGTTATACAAAGTAAAAGCATACTTTTCAGTATAACCCCAACAATCTCCCACTTATATTCAAAGTCTGCTTTTAAGTCTACTACAGTATGTCTCGTGTTATATGTGACATCTAATGTCACCTACACGAACCTAATAATATTTCTTATACTCAAAGCAGATTGGCAACGCTCTTGACACCCATTCCTTCCACATGTCTCTCGAATGTACTCTAAGCCAGACCCTTTGTGAATGGATCTGCTAGGTTGTCTTCCGATGTAATCTTTGCCACCTCAATGTCTCCTCTCTTAACGATTTCTCGTATAAGATGGTATTTTCTTTTAATGTGTTTGCTGGCCTTGTGTGCTCTCGGTTCCCTCGAATTTGCAACTGCTCCGGCGTTATCACAATAAACTGTGATCGTGCTGGGCAAATCCGGGACAACGTCCAAGTCCACTAGGAAGTTCTTGAGCCAAATTGTTTCCTTCGATGCTTCTCAAGCAGCTACGTATTCGGCTTCCATGGTAGAATCGGCGATGCATTTCTGCTTTACGCTTCTCCATGTCATGGCTCCTCCCCCCATGCAAAACACACTACCCGAGGTAGACTTTCTGGAGTCCATGTCTGATTGGAAATCCGAGTCCGTGTAACCGATGGGGATTAGACTGTCTGACTAATAAACCAACATTTTGTCCTGTGTCCTCTTCAGATACTTCAGAATATTCTTTACTGCAGTCCAATGCTCTTTCCCAGGGTTGCTTTGATATCTTGATACCATGCCTACGACAAAGTAGATATCCGGTCTCGTGCACAGCATTGCATACATGAGGTTTCCCACAACCAAAGCATAAGGGATGCCCTTCATGTCATCTATCTCCTTCTGTGTTTTGGGACACATCTCTTTGGATAGATGGATTCCGTGTCTGTAGGGCACAAAGCCTTTCTTGGAATCTTGCATGCTGAATCGCTTCAAAACAGTGTCTATGTATGAGGCTTGCGAAAGCCCGATCATTCTTTTCCTGCGATCTCGTGTGATCTTGATCCCTAGGATATGACCGGCTTCCCCTAAATCCTTCATGTTAAACTGTTTTGACAGCCATGCCCTTACGTCTGATAACACCTTTACATTGTTTCCAATGAGAAGGATGTCGTCTACATATAGTACCAAAAATACCAAGGCAGATCCGTCACGCTTTTTGTAAACACAACTTTCAAAGTTGTTCTGATCAAAATCGTAGGATTTTATAAATTGGTCGAAACACTGATTCCAAGCCCGGGATGCCTGCTTCAGCCCATAAATGGACTTCTTAAGCTTGCAAACCAGATGCTCTTGGCCTTTTTCAATGAAGCCTTCGGGTTGTTGCATATAGATTTCTTCGTCAAGACTTCCATTGAGGAAAGCGGGCTTGACATCCATTTGCCAGATCTCAAAGTCTAAATGCGCAGCAACCGACAAGATAATGCGGATGGACTTGAGCATGGCTACGGGAGAAAAGGTTTCCTCATAATCGATCCCTTCTTTCTGAGTGTACCCTTTCGCCACTAGTCTTGCTATAAAGGTTTCAACCTTTCCGCCCGGTCCTCTCTTTCTCTTGTATACTCACTTGCATCCAATGGGTTTTACCCCATTAAGTGGTTCGACTAGCTCCACACTTTATTGTGATCCATTGAACCCATCTCGGCATCCATTGCTATTTGCCAAGATGTTGCATCCTTGTCATGGATCGCCTCATTGTAGGACCATGGATCTGATTCTTCTCCTGAGATCAAGTCCGAAGACTCTCCAATCCCTAAGAATCGCTCGGGTTGTCTGGCAACCCTCCCACTACGACGAGGTTCCGGTTGTGTAGGTATGACGATTGGTATATCATTTTGTACAGTTGGCAATGGAGTTGACCCCTTAAGTTCTTCTAAGGTAATCTCACTTCTAGGCTTTTTATCGTTCATATAGTCTTCTTCCAAAAATCTAAAGTGCATACAGATTACCACCTTTGGATCTTCGGGACCATAGAATATGCATCCCTTTGTTCCTTCGGGGTACCCAATAAACAACCTCAACTCTGAACGTGCATCCAATTTACCAGCTTCCTTGTCCAACACGTATGCCGGACACCCCCAGATCCTGATGTGTCCTAAACTGGGCTTGTGCCCTGTCCACAATTCTCTCGGGGTTTTAGGAACTGATTTGGATGGCACTAAGTTTAGAATATAAGCCGTTGTTTCCAAAGCGTAACCCCAGAACGATTTTGGTAAATCTGCATAACTCATCATTGACCTTACCATTTCTAAAAGCGTTCTATTTCTTAGTTCTGCAACCCCATTTTGTTGAGGGGTACCAGGTGCAGTCAACTAGGATGCAATCCCCTCTTCCGACAGGTAGTTCAAAAATACATCGCTGAGGTATTCGCCTCCACGATCAGATCGTAGAAACTTCATAGTCTTTTCCTTATGATTCTCTGCTTGAGCCTTAAATTCTTTGAATTTATCAAAGGTCTCAGATTTATGCTTCATTAGAGAAATGTATCTGTAGCGTGAGTAATCATCAATTAACGTAACGAAATACCCGTAGCCACCTCTAGCTTTGATTTGCACTGGACCACACACGTCGGTGTGAACGATTTCTAACACTTCCTTAGCTCTAAGCCCCTTGGCTCCAAATGCCCTCTTGGTCATTTTACCCTCTAAGCATGATTCACAAGCAAAGTGACCCAAAAGAGCATGTCCCTCCAAGTTCATTTTACCCTCAAATGTCATATTTAGCTCCAAGCACCTCAAGTTTGTTAAGGTGAGCCATCATCTGGAGAACATGATCCCTTACGGGTGTTCCCTCCACCATTTTCATTGAGAGCATGTCCCTCATGGTGATCTGGCGAGCCACACGGTTCTGATGTTGAAACATCGCTTTAAGATTGATTATGATGTCTGCAGCAGTCTCAACGTTTTGGTGTTGGTGTTGCAACACATCTGACATTGAAGTCAAGATGGTACACTTTGTCATTTCGTTAGAACGCTCCCTGTCAACATATTCTTTCTTAACCGTTTTAGTTGACTTTTCAGATGGCTTCTTTGGTTTGGGTGTAGTAAGAACCCAGTTATGGCTTTGTGCAGTGAGGACAATAGTAAGTTTTCGATACCAATCAACAAAGTTTTCTCCAGTAAGCAGATTATCTTTCAGTATATTGAACAGTAGAATAAAAGGTTGCGACATGATGAAATTGAAAATAATCATACATGTTGTGTCAATATCCAGATCATCACAAAGAAAATCACAGAATTCGATCACATGATTCATATTAAAATCTCAAAAAATTATGAACATGCATCAGCCAACATCTCAAAACAGATTTAAATGAGCCTCTTGGGAGGGTCATCATTTAAATCACATTCAAGCAGGTTACAAACAAGAACAGTTACAAACCTTTAATTTAAAAAAAATTAATAGTGGGCTCCCACTTGACCAATATAAAATTGACAGGGACTTCGGTGAAGTATATGCATATCAATTTTATACCTAAGTAATAATCATGATTAAATACAGAATTACTACTTCATTTTGATCGAGCCTCTTAGGAGGGTCATCGTCGCCACTAATAATAATTCACAATTATCCTTTTGAGAATTTATTCATGTGAAAGCTATCTTTTGGCCGTCCCGTATGGGAATTTCTCCAAAAGATTTCACAAATAAATAAATCATGGATGTCAAAATTAATTTGATTCGAAACCAAATTAATTATTAAAACAAACTTAGTAATTTTTTTGAATTTGGGATTTTTTCATTGGGCAATTCTCATGCAAACACATTTAAACAAATTAAATAAAGCATAAGAAAAAAAACAACAATAAATCAAGCAAAGCAGAAAATAAACATATTGGGCACAAATTATTCAACTGTCATGGTTTGATTTTTCTTGGCTTGATCTTGAAGAAATGCCGTCTTGAATTTCTCCCACTCGTTCGTCTCGAAAAAAATTTCATCTCGAAGCGCCACGCCAAGTAGCTCCCAGCCAGGATGCTCGCCCGCAGCCGGGATGCTCGCCCGCATCCGGCCTACCGCTTGGCCAAGCGATCGCGCCCGTGCACCTAGGTGCAGCGCTCGTTGCTCTCGGTTCCTCAGCAGCCTCGGCAGCGCCCGTGCGCGTGCGCTGCCCATCGCCCTTCTTCCACCCCGTTCGCTCCGCACGCATGGTCCCATGCGCGCCCGTGCGCGTTGCTTGGTCGTATCCGCACTCCTCCTGGGCCGACCCCGCCTAGAACCGTGCACCATGCCCGTTCGCTTGGTGACGTCCGCATCGCGTGCGTGCCTCTCTTGGCACATTTCGCGCGATGCACATCGCCTACGTACAGTTTCGGGTCTGTTTTAACTCCTCGTCTCCATCTTTGTCTTCGATCAGGTTACAATTTATTTAACAAAAAATAAATACACCTTAAATCTAGACTAGTCTATTACATTGAACAAATCAAATAGCCTAATCTACTCGTGAATTTTCTCACGAGAAAAACAAATCCGAATGAGTCAAATTAAAAAACATTCATACGCATGAAAATTAAACACATTAAATACCATGACAATTGGATACCTGCAAAACAGATCTAGCAATTCTACTATCCAATTTTCAATTTAATGTTGTACATAATTTAAATAACAATTTAAAAGTCAGAGCTCGAAACCAGAGCTCTGATACCAGTTGTTGGGGAAATATGGGTGCCCAGATCTATTCGAGATGATTTTAAATACATATTTAAATTAATCAATTAATTACTAACATGAATTAATCCTAAATCAATTCAACATAATAATTAATAAGCAAATAAAAAATCATGCGTACACATAATCCACGTAAATCCTAAACATGTGGAATCTAGGAGTTACGAGATTACGTACATTTTGTAGAGACAACCGTTGAGACGTTGGATCAACCCAAAGAGCCTTCCCAAATATGTCCCAAGTCCACGAACGTAATCCGGTGGGAGGATTCACACGAACGATTTTAACAAGAGAGAAAAATAAAATATTTTGCCATCATCTTTGTGGATTTCTAATATTTCCAACACATGAAATTGCACTTGGGAATGAAAGATTCATCCCCTATATATAGGACAAGGAGGGGGCGATTTTTTGAGGAGAAAAATAAGTAAGAAAATATTTTTCTTGGTCTCCAAGAAAGCTTGAATATATCTCCTATATTCCTTTCTCCTTAATTAAATTTTTCCATAAAAATATCTCTTCCCCTTTCCCCTAAATTTTCGAAAATAACAAGGCAATAGGAATCAAGATTTGACTTCTTGAATTTATGGGATAATTATGTATTCCAAGAATACTTATCTCTTTCCACAAAATATCTACAAGAAAATCAAGAAAATCTTTTCTTCCTTTTTCCTACAAATTTTCAAAAAAAAATAAGAAATATTAGGCAAAATATTTTCTTCTCCTTTTCGTTAATTGAACTTTATTTTGGGCTTTTTGAGGGGCCTTTAGGAGAATTAAGATTGGACCTTTAATGGACTATGAAGCTATAATATTGGGCCAAATATTATTCAAGTCCATTAATATTAATTTACTCCACTATAAAATTAAAGTTGAACTATCCATCTTAACCCATATTGCGACTTAGTCCATTAATTAATTAAGCCACTGAACAAGCTTTATCTTAATTAATTTCTTTGTCCTTGGAGTAAAGACAGCTCAACGTTATTATCCATACCGGAAATAAATTTCCACTTGCAAGATTTGGTATGATAAAGATTCTGAGCCCACCAAGGGGACAAATCAAGCAAGACGTACTTGCACACGATTCTCCGTATTAAATGTCAGCAACCGTCATGTAATTAATAATATTGCCCAAGATATAAGGTATCGAATCACATTGACTCTCTTCCTATCATAAGTCAAAGCAATAGTTATTAATTCCACACTATCCTATTTAAGGGACGGAGATTAAAAAATAACACACCACTGAGGTCTAATTCTTGTATATTCAGTACCGAAGAATTTATCCTCCTGTAGGTCCTTATTCAGTGCATCTAAATGCATTAGTATAATCTCTTGGTCAAGACAAGCCAATCTGAGCCTTATACTTCAACCTTTCATGATGGTTTGTTCATTTCCATCTGGGTTGTGAATTTGTACTTAATTACGAGGAGTTGTTAATTTGATCTTCTGTGATCTGGTATCACCAAATTAATTACAACGTAATACGTACTTAACTTATTGAACGGGTTTGCAATAAATATATATAACATTCATTCATATTTAATGCAACAGTGATTAATAGATTATTTCAGTAAATAAATAAGAAAATCCAGTTTGGTTATACAAAGTAAAAGCATACTTTTCAGTATAACCCCAACAAATGTTAGACAGCTGATGTATTAGACTAGGTCACATATTGAAGGGGAACTCAATATGTATAGGCTCATATCAGAAGCGAAAGATCAGAAGTTAAAGATCACAAGCGACAGATCAGAAGCGAAAGATCAGAAGCGAAGATCAGAAGCGAAGAACAGAAGACCAGTAGGAAGGACATCAGCAGAGTCGATAGGTTGAAGCTAAGACAACCTTATCAGAAGACTCAAGTTTACTGATCAGTTGTATACTGATCAGGAAGAGCTAAGTCAGAAAAGTGATAAGCATATCTACTTATCAAAGACATACGATTGTCTCTAGACCAGAAGAATGTTAAAACTGCTTGCTTTACAAAGCGCCGATTGATTGTACTTGTTAGCCACTAAGAATTCGACACGTATGTACGGATCTGACTATGCAAGATATGGCGTATCAGGCCAAACGGCTAGAAAGGATAAAATTGCACGAAGACGGCATGGTCTTTCTGAGCACGTCAAATCAAGTCTGCTAGCTACCTAAAATAGACCGAAACTCAAATTGTTCTCCAACGGCTAGTTCGATTTAATGCCTATATATATGGGATCAAACCTTCATAGTAAGGTTACGGAAATTATCATCAAGCTCAAGCACAAGCAAATTTTCGCACGAAGAACACTAAAGAGAAGCATATTTTCTAAGGGTTCATCCCATTGTTCTTAGCATAGAATACTCATCCTCTAGCTTTACGCTACTTAGAAGATAGGATAGTATTCCAGTTGGAACATTACAAATCTTATACCTAAACAAAAGTTAGGTTAAGTTTGTTATAGCAAGATTTCAGTCTAGGGTTTTTAAATCTGATTTCTGGGATTGGTTGAGTGAGAACTCGTGAAACATCTGTTGGTTGTATTGTGTTGGACTAACACATTAAACTAAGTCCAGTTGGTTAAGTTGGTGCCCCTGCTGATAGGGAAGAGTGGACGTAGGACAAGTTGTCCGAACCACTATAAATCTGTGTGTCTTTACTTTGCTTTACACTTAATTGCACACTACTTGTTATCTACATGCATATTCTGAATCTTATTCAGATTAGCATCAAGCTACTGAACTGATCAACTTGACACTTTCATCATCTGATACAAAACTGATTGATCAGAAATCTGATTGAGTAAAGCTGGTTTTTCACACGGGTTAGCTAATCTTCCGCATCATCAGTTAAACTTATAGACGCCGAACTGATCTGCCTCCGTGCAATCAGTAAGTCGGATATCAGTCCATACTGATTCACTCCGCACTCTGATCATGCATACTTGCTAATCACACCTGATCCATGAAAAAGTTTTAGAAGTCTATTCACCCCTCCCCTCTAGACTTCTACCCTCACGAAAACCCGTTCGGGACCTACACGATACATAGTATCTCGTAGTAAGTGAGATATTACTACACTCTCCAAGAGTATGATGCAGATCGCACACCAATCTCAATTGCATCATCAATATCCCATTCTTGATGATCCTTGATCGAGGCCATTTGAGAATCATGCTTAAGTCATCTGAGTTCTCACAACATCAATGATAGCAATGACTCATGAGAAAACTTGCATGAATAAATGCAAACAATCAAACATAATATTTAATCAAGTGTATTGCCATACATTAATATCAAATGAAATATAATATTAAGTCAAACAGAATATCATCAAGTATTATGTCCTTACAATAGATTGTCTCTAGGACACTAACAGTAACAGAGTATACCAAGACTAGAAGACTTTCTGAAAGCCGACATCAGAGAAACATCAAAAGAATCAGTAAGTTGGGCTAAGAAAACTTACATCAGAAGATTCAACAAGGTAGACTAATCAGTCTGAACTGATCAGGTCAGTTCCTATCTGGGGACAACTAAGTGTCAACCTAGGATAAATGAAGTGATCAGACAATCAGAATAATCAAGAATGAAGAGTGACAAGCGCCGAATAAGTGTACTTGCCAACCAATGAGAGATCAACACGTATGTACGGAACTGATAAAGACGGGATGTGAAGCCTCAAAGTTCAATGGCTAGAAAGGACAATTAAGCACGCATTTAGCCATGCCGTCTCTGACCACATCAAGTAAAGTCTGCAAACCTTCCTTAAATAGACCGAAACTCGAATTACTCTCCAACGGCTAGTTTGATTTTGTGCCTATATATATGGGATCAAACCTTCAGAGTAAGGTTACAGAAATTATACTCAAGCTCAAGCTACAAGCAATTTCCGCAAGAACACCAAGAACTCAAGAAATATTCTAAGTGTTCATCACATAGCTTCTTATAAAGAATTCTTACACTTTAGCTATTTAGGCTACCAGATACTAGGATAGAATTCAAATTGAAAAAAAACAATAAAACTTTACCCAAATCGAGTGTTAGGTTAAGTTTGTTTAGCAAAATTTCAAGCTAGAGTTTCTAGTCTTGATTTCTGGGATTGTTGAGTGAGAACTCCATAAACATATGTTGTACTGTGTTTGGACTAACACATAAAACTAAGTCTAGTTTGGTAGTAAGTGCCCCTGCTAATAGGGACGAGTGGACGTAGGACAAGTTTTCCGAACCACTATAAATCTTGTGTGCTTACCTGTTTCTGATAAGTTAACATGCATTTTCTAAGAGGAGATCAGTTCTGCATCAAGCACCTGATCTGATCAGTTTGACCTTTGTCATCTGATATGATCCAGAAAACCTTAGAATCAGATTTCTGTTACTAGTTTTTCACACGGGTTAAACTGTAAGCTTCCGCACAATCAGTTAAACTGATAGCCACCAAACTGATCAGTTTACCAGCGGTCAGTAGGTTGGATATCAGTCTGTACTGATCCTCACACGCACTCTATATTAGTTAATTTGCCATCACAACTGATCACACAAAAAGTTTTAAAAGTCTATTCACCCCTCCCCTCTAAAATTCCACCTCACTAAAACCCGTTCGGGACCTACAGGGTCTCTAATAATGCGACAAATCATCAAAATGAAGGGGGAGATGACACATCAGCATAAAAAAACTCTCAATTAGTAATATAAGGGATATAGGACAAATATTTGCTTAATAAATGCTTAAGTTTTAGTTGATTAACCGTACTTGATTCTTGCATTAATTTAATGAGTAGGTCTCCAGTAAAATTTGTTCATATATAGTATGAACTTTATATCACTATATATACAAATTAATAACACTATACTTATTAACTGATATCATTACACTTATAAACTGAGATCATAACATTAAATGCTATAAGTATTACTCCCTCCGTCCCATAGTATATGTAACTCTTACTGTTCATGAGAATTTTGTGATAAAGTGTTAGGGGTAGAAAGGGGAAACCAACTTTATTGAAGAGTAGAATAATATTTATTAAAGGTGATAAAATGATAAAGTGTTGAGGGTATAAGAGTGTTGGGAGATGAATTTACAATAAAACCTCTATAAATTAATAACTTTGGGACAGGAGGATTTTATTAATTTATAGAGATATTATTATATCGATAAATTAATAATTTATTAATTTAAAGAGGTTTTAACGTATATGCACAGTTGACCTTCAAAGTTCCAAATTCTTTGAATAACTTTAAGTATACATGCATAGTTATTGATGAAAATTAAGTTAAAATACAAATGTACTAGTAGAATTCCATGAATACAAACTCACGTGGAAGTTGGAATGACTTGTTTAAATTAATTGGTTTTGGAAAATACAAAAATATGGTTCATTGGACTAACATTTGTGCATTGAATCATGGATAGAAATCAGCACTATATATTTATCCATTGGAATCTTGGTAAATCACACACAAAAATGGTCACTCATCTAAAAGGAATTCAAAAATCAACAATGACCAACCAACAACGAAAGATGTTATGTGAGTATAAGAGAGATCAGTCTGGATGCACTCAGAATGATTTGGTGAAATGGGTTGAAAAATCTTTCAATTTGAAAGTTAACCAAGCAACAATTTCGAACACTCTTAAGAGATCTGCAGAATTCCTATCATCTGACTTTGAGAAAGGTGGGTCGTCTAAGCGTCAGAAATCAGCCAAGTATCCGGACCTTTAGAAGGTTGTTTATGAGTGGTTTCTCCAACATCAAGAGCGTGTGAATATAACCGGGGAGCTAATCTTAGAGAAGGCGAATGAGGAACTTAAGCTTTTACATCCAAAGGATCCCGCAGATCATCGCCTTTCACAAGGTTGGCTTGAGAAATTCAAATCAAGGTATGGTATCAAATCATATCGCCGTTTCGGAGAGAGTGGATCAGTCGACATGCATGATATGGAGAATAAATTGGAGTCCATTAGGGAAAAAAATGATCAATTTCCAAGGAAAGATGTTTTTAAATGGATGAAACTGGTTTGTTTTACAGGTTACAGGCTGATCATTCACTTGCAACAAAGTAACTTGAAGGTAGAAAACAAGATAAGGAGAGGTTGACAATTGTTATTTGTTGCAATGAAGATGGCTCTGAAAAAATTCCTCTATGGATTATTGGTAAGTATGCAAAGCCCTGTTGTTTTAAGAATGTCAATATGAATAGCTTGAAGGAGTGCTTTTCGAAGAATATGTTCGTTGGCTGGATGAACAAATGCATGGAAGAAAAATTCTTTTGGTAGTCGATAACTGTCCAGCTCATTCAAACAATATTCAAGGTTTACTTAAACATCGAAGTTATTTTTCCTACCCCCAAACATGACCCTCAAAAATTCAACCATGTGATACCCAAGATAATAAGAGCCTTCAAAATGTATTACCGCAAAAAGATTTTACCGTAAGATTTTGGAAGGCTATGAGTTAGACATACCATCTCCAGAAAAGATCAATGTTTTAGATTTATCAATATGGCAAAGGTTAATAAACTTGGACCGAAAATGTTCATCAAGAAGCAATAGCAAATTGCTTTCGACACTGCGAAATTCGCTCGGAAAATCAAAGCGACTCAAGTGCAAATGATGCAACTCCTGGAGAAGACATTCGTGAGCTTGAGAATTTGATCACCGGTATGCAATATCACCACAAAATGGATGTGAATCAATTGCTCGACTTTCCGGGTGAAAATAATCAATGTCACGAAGTTCAGAGTCTAGAAGAGATAGTGGCCGATGTCATTCATAATCCGGAAGATGATGAAGCAGAGGATGATTCAATAGATTTGGAACCGGTCACTCTAAAAGAAGCATTGCAAGCATCAACAACTCTTCATAACTTTTTGTTGCAGTACGAGAAGACAATGCCACAACTATTGGGTGCAGTAAGGAGATTTAAAGATGAGATCAACATAGATTTGAAGTTCAAGAAAAAGCAAGTTACAGTAGATTCTTATTTTACTAAGTTGTCTTAAGAATGTTCAAGTGCATCATATATATGTATATGGATTATTTTTAATAATTATTAATTTATAGTTTCGTCGGGACCAATATATATACACTAGGATCTCAAAAAAATTATTATCTTATAATTTTATTGATTGGGTCCCAAAGTTGTACTGGTCCTAACTTGGGACCAGACAAATTATTAGTTTTAGCGAGGTTATTAATTTATCGAGTATTAATTTAACGAGGTTTTACTTTAATACATAAGGAAAGGTTTTGATTAGATCTCAAAACCCCTGAGTATGACATGTTCAGAATGATCTAAGGTAGATTAGAATACAAGTTTCAGAATAGTTAGTTCTAGAAATATCTGCAAAATGTATAGTCGGTAGATATCTCTGAGGTTTGTAGGTTAGGCTCACACTGAGGGGGAACTCAGTAAGATGGCCAAAGTACCTGAAGACTCAGAAGACTTCAGAAGAAACAGAAGAACCTGAATCCAGATCATCCTGAGGACTCAGATCAACCTAAAGACCTGAAGACCAGACCTGAAGATTATCTACCTGAGGACAAATAGACTGAGGAAGTCTTGCACATTTATGAAAAATAAATGTTGTCCAAATATTTGATTGCAGACAAAAGGAACTATAACTAAGTGTCTTTTAAGGTTCTCTCATTCAAAGAGATTGACCTAAAAGAGCCATTTTGTTTGTCTCTATTCATTGAAGTCAAGAACCAATCAGAGAGAGACAACACTGTACTTCACTGACACAGAAAGCGACGTGGCACTGAGATGTCAGATGTACTGAATTCCAGACTGCAAAAACTTGGTGATTGACTGCATTGGTTACTTGTTACCCAAACCATGCAAGAGCATGTTCAAACCCTATTATAGCCGTTTATCACTAACCAAATAAGGAAACCCTTGATGCTATCTCCTCCAACGGATAGTTTTTCAAGAGTGACCTTGGTGAGTTGCCTATAAATACCAGTGACCTTCACCATTGCAAGGTCACGGGAAATCATGCAACTCAAGAGCTCATTCGTATTCAAGTTTATACTGTGAAGCACTCGAAACCCTAAGAATTTCCCAAGTGTTCCATCTTTGAAGAGAGCTCATATACTAAGCCTAGATTCATGCATATTCAAAGCTTAGTTAGAGATATCCTAGCCTTTTTACCTTGTGTTCTACTATAAAAGGATATCTCACCTTAGTTGGAAACCAACCAAAACCCAAACCCTACTGTTAGGTAGTTTGTGTGTGTAGTTGTTGGAAAGTGAGAGTTGTAAAGAGTGAGTAAGCTGCAGTTGAGTTCGGCTTGAAAGCTCTAGAGAAGAAGTGAGTAAGCTGCTGAGTTCAGTCTGAAAGCTTGTGTGTGTTGAGTTAGTAAGTTGCAGTGTAGTTCAGCCTGAAAACTCATAGTGGAAAGTTAATAAGCTGCTGAGTTCAGTCTGAAAGCTTGTAGTAGTAGTAGTAGTAGTGAGTTAAGGAATTTCTCTGAGGATCAGAGAGAGTAGACGTAGGATCTTGAGTCTCTGAACAACTATAATTTGCTGTGTTATTTGTTTTCTGCCTTGCATTATATTTGTTGCATATTTTTCACTGAAAGCATACTGAGTTTTCTGATAATCAGTTGAAATCAATCCACTAAATTTGCATTGAACTGATCACAACCTTAACCACTGATTTACTAAGTTATAAAGATTTTGAGCAAGATAAAACGAGTATAAACTTAGGGCCTACACATTCAGCACTCTAGATAAGCTAGTATAGATAGTTGTCAAATTGATTAACTCATCTGAGTAGTCAGTAAGATAGTTATCTACTCCAAGCTTACTTGGACTCTGTTTTTAAAACCTCAGATTAGTTGGGCTAATCTGAAGCTACTGAAAGCCGCTCAGTGTTATTGTCTCTGTAGACTTTGACTCAGAGCAATTTGTGCTTCTCAGGGCTATTTCTCAGGACAACCTAACTCACTGATCTCAGTTAAGTGAAAAGTTTGAAAAATCACTGAACACGTGTATCCCTCCCCCATACACGTGTAAGACTCGTTTACCTCAGGACCAACAAAGAGAGTAGCATATAGTAAATAAGTAGGTGTTTGAAGGGTGTGAGTTAAAGTGAGTATTTTTAATTTAGAAAATGATTAAAAAAAAAATTCTAAAATTAAATTGCACCAATTTTATTGGTGCATGTGGTGCACACGAGAATTTTCAATTTTTAGTTGCCCCCTTACCTTAATTAAGCCGCAATATAACTGGTTTCTGGTTTAATCAATAGACAGGTCGTCGTATATATTCATCTTCAGTTTAAACTTTATGTTATGCCTTTAGCTTTTCAGTTTAATGTTGCTTGGTAATAAAAACATCCAACATCCAAAGCGAAATACTCCTCTAATATATTTTATGTGAAATATTAGTAAAAATTGGGAAAGGTTAGAAAATTCATTAATTTTTAGTGGAATGAACCGAGTAAAACGAATTTTCTTTAAAAAATTCATTATTAACCTAATACAAAATATAAAAACCCATTCATATGTACGTGTTTTTATAAGAGCAAATATGCATTATTATAAGGACATATTTGTCTTTATATTAACACATGTAAAATACTAATAATTGTCTTTATATTAACACATGTCAAAATGGTATAGCTCAAGTGGTTGGAGCTCTACTACCTAGGTTGAAAGGTCTTGAGTTCGGGACATCCAAGTTACATTATAAGACAATTTCAATTAAATTTGGAATAAAATAAATTTGGAATAAAATTAAAGTCAAAGTGGTATAGTTCAAGTGGTTGGAGCCCCACTACCAAGGTCGAAAGGTCCTAGGTTCGAGACACCCAAGTTACATTATAAGACCATTCCAATAAAATTTTAGACATTGTTTAACATAATTTATTTCATAATTAAAAAATGAAGAAGATGTGGTTTTAGAGATTGGGTTTCCATTTCATCTTCCTTCCGTCTTCGTTACTTCCATTCTCTTTGCTTTCCATGGCGAAATCCGATGCTCATTTCGTTCAATTGTGTTCTGAAAACCCAGGTTTAATTGAATTCGTGGTGGGAACGTTTTCAGACAAGGTCAACATCATGAAACGGTTTCAAGATTCGCCAAAATCTTCGATGATTTTGGATTTTCCTGAATTAGGGCTCAGCAATCAAACTGGAAGCAGCGACCATGGTCACAACTCCGATTTCACCGGTGAAAGGTCCTCTTTCGCGGATGCTACGACGAAGTCGATTTACAGGCTATATCCGAAACAAGACCCGGCACCGATTTCTTTTCCGGTTCTGGCGAACGAAGGAGATTTCTATTCCGTTACCATCCCCGAAGACACGTACCAACGCGGATTGGAGGTTTTCAAGGTTTCCTTTCTTGGAAGGGTTTCTTTTGAGATTCGTAAGCTTTCTTCCAAAGCTCTGAAGGAGAAGTTACAGAAGATTTGGGGGCTTAAGGACAATTGGAGACTCTCTCCTCTTGGGGGAGGATTCTTCAATGTCTTCATCGCTGATTCTTTCGAACGACGACATATTTTCAGTAAGAAATTTTGGGGGATGAATCTGGGTTCCTTTCGTCTTTCGAACTGGTGCCCTGATTTCAACCCCTACAACATAAGTTCTTCAAAGGGTCAGGTTTGGATACGTTTCTATGAGTTGCCGTTTGAATATTGGGATTCTGCTGTGATCTGGGCCTTAGCCAGTTCCTTGGGGATGCCACTACGAATAGATGGAAATACTTTGAATATGGAATATGGCCAATTTGCTAGGGTCTTGGTTGAGGTCGATTTCAAGAACGAGGTTAGAGATAAAATTTTGGTTAAAAGGAAAAATCATAGTACTTTTACTTTCGTTGTTATTGAAAACGCTCCTAATTTTTGTAATCAATGTACTATTGTTGGTCACAATTGGGAGAATTGTAGACATAGGGTGAGAGGAGTGCAAGCTCCTGTGAATAAGGGTGGGGAGAAGGTTTGGGTTACTAAGGCAGACAATAGGGTTATTGATAGTTCGGTTTTGGGTGTTGATTTGAACACGGCAGCGATGAGTGTAGGGTCGGGGGATTTTTGCAGAGACGTCTCTCTCTTGAAAATTTCGAGAAATTTTTGCAGGACTTAGAGGTGGAGCCTTTCACCCCGAAGGTTCAGAAAGCTGCAGCTTCAACGCCTTTTAAAATGAAGCATATTGCCCTGTGCGCACGACCAGAAGACAGTCCAGCAAGACGGGCGTTAAAAATGGGCTGCAACCTAAATGTTGTTTCTAAGGACTTCTCTCCGATGGCAGCTGCAATGCATATTGCAGCCACACGGGAGTATACGAGGCTCAACTCTATGAAGCCACCTTGATCCGGTATTCTGATGGGTTATTGTAGAGTTTTTCTTGGTGTAATAGTTTGCGGTGTTGAGTCAGGGCATCAAAGTGTTTGGGGCTAATGCTGGGTGTTTGCTCTTCGGATGATCATTTGGGTTGAGGTTTGTTTGAGGAACGCGGTGTGCATGCTATGGCGTTTGCATAATCTTTTTGGTCTGGGTTCTGTATGTTGCGTATCTTGTGTGGGATGTGTGATGATAAGGTGTAAGCCTGGTTCGCCCCTTGATGTGGGTTCTAGAGGATAGCTTGGTTGATTCTTTCATTGTTGGTTTGTCGTTTTGGATTTTTTGGGCCTGTGCGCCATACCGGCCCACTATGGGCAGCTTGCTTCATTTTGGTATTGTACTTAGGGCCTCTTTTTGGACTTTCGAGGCTGGCTTTATTTCGAGTTGCAGCTTCTTGCACTTTTACCTTGGACCGGGTTGTGCCCTCTACCATTTTTTCTTTTCCTTTTAATAAGATCTGATTTAGTAAAATACTAATAATTGTGTTACTATATGCACATAAATGTATTATTGTAAAGACAAAGATGTGTTACTGTATGAATAAAACACACTCTCTGTTTCACATGCTTTCGGCTTCCCATATGCTCTTATCCACTTCTCCTTTTAATGTGTCATATTTTACAGATCCTAAATCCGTGAAATATATTATATCAATGTTTTTTTTCAAAAAATATGCATTTGACTGAGCAAATTTTTTTTTTGTGAAAATTGTTCACAGTATGAAATGATATTATTATACTTATAAAATGATATTATTACTCTTATAAACAAATACCAATGACATTTAATGCTACTCTCTTCGTCTAAAAAAAAACTATTAGGTTGTCTAAAATTATAGACCACCTTCCTTTTAGAAGGTGTATTTTGTGTAGTGGAATATAAATATTTTCATGTTGTCATTCAATAAATAAGGGTATACAAGAAATTAAAAGGTAAAATCTTGAAATTCAAGCATAATAAATCATGTTTTATTGGTTTGTGTGAGAAATGAAAGTGAACTATGAAGTGAGTATAATATTAGTATAA
Organism: Stenogyne calaminthoides; assembly: GCA_037126765.1. NCBI lineage: Eukaryota > Viridiplantae > Streptophyta > Magnoliopsida > Lamiales > Lamiaceae > Stenogyne > Stenogyne calaminthoides. The sequence continues at coordinate 15,253,433 of JBBCBC010000026.1, read as the reverse complement.
CGTAAATGGGAGTGGGTCTCTTGTGCACTCAAGTGCGTCGTGCACTCATGCAACATAATGAACCATTTAAAAAGATATTTGACCCTGTTGTGTGCATATCGCGCGAGCTGGGCCCCAGCCCACAATTCGCGCTACGAAACAAATCCATGACCAAGCGAAACGTCAACAACACCGATGGTCGAGAATCTTTAGTTAGAACTGGACGAAACGCGAGCTCACTGACCTCGTACTCACCCGAAGTCGATGTATTAACTACAATAAGACGTGTGTCAAAGAGTTGGGGCAGACGATCATTCCTGAAATGGGATTGAGTCAGAGAAAATCTGGCGAAGGACGATACAAGACGGCTTGTCAGGCTACAAAAAGGGTTAATTCCCTACAAACCCGGGAATTACCTCGGTCGAGGTGCGAAACTGGGGTGAGAGGTACTTTCTGCATCGAACGACCTCCCGCGATCTCCAGGGTGAATCACATCAGTCTTATAGCATTTAATGTTTAGCAGAATTACTTTCAGCTCTTTGTGCTTGTCATCCAGGAGAGTGAGCTCCACTCTCCCCAACACTATAAATAGGGTTCATTTATGACCCAAATGACTAGAGAACTCAATACCATACCAAACCTCTTGTCAATTTCTCTCTCACACCTAAGATAACTAAATCCACCCACTTTCAATCATATGCAATGAATACAACTCAATTCACTTAATTACTTGTTTGTGTCACTAAGATCGTAAGCCACATTTACATTCCCTAATCCGATATTTTAGTGCGCAACAAATCCATTGAATATATTAAACATGTTCTATTGATACATGGATAGGGTTGGAGCGAGTGCACAGATCTTAAATCCGTGTACTAGTTGCACATGAGACTTTGTCCATGAATGGTATCAATTAATAAGCATTAATGTATTAATTTATAAGTGTAATAATATAAATTTCATATAATAAAACTTGTTCACAAAAAACTCTCTCTTGATCGAGAGTCTAAAGAAATATATTCGAATTTAATATTAATAAGATATACAGTATAACCTCTATAAATTAATATTTGATAAATTAATAACCTCTCTTAAATAATATTTTTCTCCGGTCCCGACTTGGGCCCCAAGCGTAAATTAATAATTTCGATAAATTAATACGATAATAATTTTTTAAGACCCTATATAATACAAGGGTCCCATCAACATCATAAATTAATAATCTCATAAAATTACAAGAAAAAACTAAGACAACTTAGTAAAATATGACACTAGTGTTGATTGTTTTCTATTGAAATTCAAATCAAAATGGATCTCATCTCTCACTTTTGTCACGACACTTAAAAGCTCTGGTGTGGCATTCGTTGACTGCGGAAAAAAATTATGAAGGATTTTCGCCACTGCTATTGCTTCTTTTCGCGTAACCAGCTCTAATGGTACCGTATCATCTTGAGCTTCATCCTCAATTAAATTCTCAATAATAGTATCAACAATTTCTCCTAAGCTTTGGATGAATATCCTTCATTTTCACCCGGATAATCCAATAGATGATTGACATTAAATAAGATGATTCAAGTTCCTAACATTTAATTCTCATTAATATCTCTATATAATTTAATTTAAATTCATGAATTCTGATGTAATTAATTTAAATTAAATGAATATAGAATACCTCTTTAAATTAATAAATATCGATTAATTAATATCTCTCTAAAATTATTATTTTTTCTGGTCCCAACTGTATTAATTTATAGAGGTTATACTATATTTGAACTTGAATTGTGACAGCAAACAATATAGGGTTGGTGTGATGTTTTGAAAGAACTATAAACAAATTAATATTCCCTCCAACTTTTTTAGATGTCATTTTGATATTTCACATAATTCGTAATTTAGATGTCCATTTGCAATTTTTAAAGTCAATTAATTATGTGTCTTCTATTTTACTCTAGATTTTTTTTTAAATAGTACTCCCTCAGTCTCATACTCATTTGGACATTTTGCGAAGTATTCCCAAGTCCTTACTCGTCAATCCGGTGGTAGGACACTCGCGAACAATTAACAAAAGAGAAAAATAAAAATTATGTTGCACCACCTTTGTGGATTTCTAATTTTTCCAACACATGAAATTGCATTGGGGATGGAAAATTCATCCCCTATTTATAGTACAAGGGGGGGACGAAAATATTAGGGTTTAGGGGAGATCGGGAAATTTTCTTGCTTCTTCTCAAAGAAACAATCTTGAATATATCCAATATATTCTATTTCCCAATATATCTCCCAAATAAAATCTTCCCTCCTTATGTTACGGAATTTTTGAAAATTCCTTCATGAATGGCCAAGTGGGAGATTTCTTGGATTTAATGAGATAATCTTGTATTCCAAGAATAATTATCTTCATTCCATAACAAAATTCAAAGAAAATTTTTCTCCCTCTTTTATCCATGATTTTCGAAAAATTGGAAAAATAGGCAACAATAATTTATTTTATTTTAAACACCTTTTTCAGTTATTGGACTTTATGTTTGGGCTACTTGGGAGGCCTTTAGGAGAATTAAGATTGGACCTTCCAATGAACTTTGAATTTTCAATATTAAGCCACAATATTATTCAAGCCCATAAATATTAATTAATCTCACTACATAATTAATATTGCACTATCCATCTTAACCCATATTACTGTTAATAGGGCTCCCGGTTATTATTTTCCGTGTTTAAGATTATTCAGTCCATTAATTAATTTAAGCCACTGAAATAGCTCTATATTAATTAACATCTTTTTCCTTGGTTAAGGAACGGCTCAACACTTTTATCCATACCGGTCTAATTCTTCTATTTTCAGTGCTGAAGAATTTATCCTCTTGTAGGTCCTGTTCAGTGCATCATGATGCACTGGTGCAATCTCTTGGTCAAGACAAGCCAATATGAGCCTTACACCTCAACCTTTCGTGATGGTTTGTTCATTTCCATCTAGGTCGTGAATGTGTACTTTTAGTTACAAGGGACTGTTAATTTAATCTTCTTTGATCTGGTATCACTAAATTAACTACAATGTAACACGTACTTCTTATTGAACAGTTATGCAGTAAATATATGTAACATTCGATGATATTTAAAGCATCAGTGATAAATAATTTATTTCAGTAAATAAGACAGAAACTCAGTGTGATTATACAAAGTAAAAACATACTTTCCAGTATAATCCCAACACCTCCATGTAGAACGTGTTTTCCTTTCTCCACGCGTTGCTCTTAATCACAAGCCCAAATGACAGCCCGCCATTCATAGCCTGTTATGGTTTCTTTTCTCCATTGGAGTCCCTTCCTCTAGAGAATTTGCATATATTTTACCTGAGTTTGAAGGTACAAAACCAAATATCATTCAACTTATATTCTATCTGTTGCTGATTTACTTGCCCCCCAAATCTAACAAAACCAAATTGATGTCCTCTTTTATCCCTTCATTGCGGGATAAATAAATCCCTAACCTTCTCCACTTCGCTGAATCTCTTGTATAAAACTTCGAACGTGATAGAATCTGGGAAATTTTGGAAGAAAAACAAAACACACCTATTGTTGGCTTCCCACACTTTAATATAGTTTGGCTTTCGTGCATCCGATCTACTGTGAATTCTGTGGCTCGGGTTGTTGGGGTTATACGTGAAAGTATGTTTTTACTTTGTATAACCTATGTATTAAACACTTATTTACTGAAATAAATTATTTATCACTGTTGCTTTAAATATGATTGAATGTTATATATATTTATTGCAAACCGTTCATAAAGCTCATGTTACATTGTAGTTAACGTGGTGATACCAGATCACAGAAGATCACGTTAACAGTCCCTTGTGAACTAGTGCGTGTTTCACAACTTAGATAGACCCGAACAGTCTATTGGTAGAAGTTGATGTGTAAGTCTCAGATTGGCTTGTCTTGACCAAGAGATTACACTAATGCATTCGATGTGCTGAAGTGGACCTACAGAGAGGATAAACTCATTTGCACTGACTTAAGGGATGAAGAGTTAGACCTCAGTGGTTATTGATTTCTTAATCTTTGTCACTTAATAAGGACCGTGTGCGATTAGTAATTATTTATTTGACTTATAAATGGGAAGAAAATCATTGAGACTTCGATACCCTATATCTTGGGCAATAATATTAATTGTACGACGGTTGCTAAGGTTAATACAGAGAATCGTGTGCTTGCAAAAGTCTTGCGTGATTTGTCCCCTTGGTGGGCTCGGAACCTTTATCATACCAAATATTGCAAGTGAAATTAATTTTCCGGTATGGATAATAAAGCTGAGTTGTCTTTACTCCAAGACCAAAGATATTAATTAATAAAGCTTTTCAGTGGCTTAATTAATTAGTGGACTAAATAATCTTAAACACGGGAAATAATAACCGGGAGCCATATTACCGCAATATGGGTTAAGATTGGATAGTGCAATATTAATTATATAGTGGTATTAATTAATATTAATGGGTTGAATTATATTGTGGCTCAATATTGGAATTCATAAGTCCATTGGAAGGTCCATCTTAATTCTCCTAAAGGCCCCTCAAGTAGCCCAAATTATAGTCCAATAAATAAAAGGTGCTTAAAATAAAATAAATTTTGTTGCCTAATATTTCTTAAAATTTTCGAAAAAAATAGAGAAAAAGAGGGAGAATATTTTTTCTTGAAAAGATTTTATGGAAATGATATAAGTATTCTTGGAATACAAGATTATCTCATAAATTTAAGAAAATCTCCCACTTGGCCTTTCTTTATGGGATTTTCAAAAATAATGAGTATAAGAAAGGGAATAAAGATTTTCTTTATTTTCTTGGAAAGATTTTATGGAGAAAGATATGTATTCTTGGAATACAAGATTTTCTCATAAATTCAAGAAATATCCAATCTTGCAATTCTTTATTTGAAAATTTTGAAATTATTGGGAAAATAAGGGTGTGAGATTTTTGTGGGAAAATACACATGGAAAGAAGAATATATGTGATATATTCAAGATTTCTTGGAGAACAAGAAAAGGTCTTTCCAACCCTAATTTTGGGACCCAAAATTTTCGAAAACCCCTCTTATAAATAGGGGATGAAATTCATCCCCACACCAATTTCATGTGTTGGAAATATTAGAAATCCACAAAGGTGGTGCAACCATTTTATTTTTCCTTTGTTTTATAAATCGTTCATTGGAGAACCTCCCACTGGGTTGTTGAGCGAGGACTGTGGGAATACTTGAGAAGGACTTTTGGTTGGTGGCTGTTACCTGATCCTGTCTGTCTCAAACCGTCTCTCCAACGGGTACGTTTACGTAAACTCCTAGAATTCCGCATGCTAGGACTTTTTAAGTGATTTTATTTGCATGTCGTTGTTGGCGTAATTATTATTTGAATTCACTTAGGTAAATTCATGCTAGTAATAATTGTTAATTTAAATTTGTGTTTACAAGATCATCCCGATAGATACTGGCACATGAATTTTCCCAACAACTGGTATCAGAGCCCAGGTTCGGGCTCTGATCTTTTAAACTGTAATTTAAATTGTTGTTCATTAAAATTTGAAATTGGATAGTAGAACTGTTAGATCTGTTTTGCAGGTATCCAATTGTCATGGTATTTTAATGTGCTTATTTACATGCAAATAAATTATTGGTTTTTTTATTCGATTCGTTCGGATTTGTTTTACCTCGTGAGAAAATCCACGAGTAGATTAGTATTTATTTGATTTGTTCAATGTAATAGACTAGTCTAGATCTAGGTTTATTTATTTTGTAAATAAATTGTAACCGGATCGTGAACGAAGACGGAGATGGAGAATTAAAGACGGTCGTCCGAGTGCCCAGACGTACGCGAGCCAAGGCGAACACTTTGGTTAGGTGAACGCCAAGATTACGCCAAGACCGCCCGGCGATCGCAAGACGGGCAGGCGGAAGCGGATAAGGCTAGGCGCTATTTGGCGGAACTTAGACGACGGGCGACGCCGAGCGCCATGCATGCACATCGAAGATTGGGGCTGCGGGCGCCGATCGCTTCGGTCGATGCGGGCGGTTGGGATCGGCGACATCTAGCCAGCGTCTTTGCTTTCGATGAGGGCGGGTGACGGGTGCCCATTTCCGGAGCTTTAGGGCGTAGGCGTAGGCACCGGACGTAATCCTAACCCAAGACGGAGGACGTTCGTTAAAGAATTGTTGTGGATTCAGTGGGAGCTTTTCGAGATGAACGATGAAGGCAAATAAGAAGAGACGATTTCTCGAGATCAAGATATGCAATTTAAACCATGACAATTGGATATATGTGCCCAACGTGATTTATGTTATCTTGATGCTTGTTTTAAATTAGTGTAATTTTTTATTTGATATATGTGTTTGCATGATTTAAAAAATTGTCAAAAGAAAATCTCACTTTCGAAAATTACTAAGTATGTTTTGATTGATAAATTTTATTCCGGATAATAAAATTACATCAACATTGACCTCCATGATTTATTTATTTGTCAATTCTTTTGGAGAAATTTCCCCAACGGAACAACCAAAAGATGGTTTTCACATGAATAAATTCCCAAAAGGATGATTGTGAATTATTATTAGTGGCGACGATGACCCTCCCAACGAGGCTCGATCAAAGCGAAGTAATAATTATGTATTTAATCATGGTTATTACTTAGGTATAAAATTGATATGCATATACTTCACCGAAGTCCCTGTCAATTATATATTGGTCAAGTGGGAGCCGACTATTAATTTTGAATTAAAGGTTTGTAAATGTTCCTGTTTGCAACCTGCTTGAATGTGTTTAAATAGACAAATCACACAACGTGACCTATTTAAACTGTTTTGAGATGTCGGCTGATGCATATTCATATTGTTTTGAGATTTTGATATGAATAATGTGATCGAATTATGTGATAAATTTGTACTTATACAAATTGTTGTTTATTTCAGTTCAGCATGTCGCAACCTTTTAATCCACTGTTTGCTATACTTAAAGATCATAATTTATCTGGTGAAATTATGTTGATTGGAAACGTAAACTGATGATTGTCCTAACCGCACAAAAGCACAAGTGGGTCCTTGATACCCCAAAACCTGATGAGCCAACTGGCGAGTCGAGTAAGGCGGAAAAGAAAAAATATGATGACTGGGAGCATTGTAATTACATGGCAAAGTGTACTATTCTGGCATCTATGTCAGATATGTTGCAACACCAACACCAAGAATTTACAACTGCTGCAGAAATCATGGAAAATCTTAAGAAGATGTTCCAACATCAGAACCGCACGGCTCGATAAATCACCTTGCGAGAGATGCTCTCGTTGAAAATGGTGGAGGGCACACCCGTAAGGGATCATGTTCTCAAGATGATGGCTTATCTGAACAAACTTGAGGTTCTGGGTGCAGATTACGATCTGGAGACTCAGATAGACTTGGTGCTTCACTCTCTGCCTAAAAGCTTTGAACATTTTCAGCTGAACTATCAGATGAATAATAAAAAGTTCTCCCTTGTTGACTTGTTGCAAGCTTTGGTCTCGGCAGAGACGCTGATGGGACACCAGACTCAAGCTTTGGTGGCTAATGGACCATCTTCATCTTCTAGGCCAAGGGAGGGCAAGAAGAAGAAAAAGGTCAAAAGCCAAAAGCAGTCAAACTCAATTGTTTCCAAGGGCAAGAGCAAGATGAGGGATGCTGGGGGTATCAAGAAGGATCCAAAGGGGAAGTGCTTCAACTGCGGTGAGAAAGGACATAGGAGGTCTGCCTGTCCCAAGCCTAAAAGGAATGGGAAGAAAGGTAATTCTAATGCACTAGTTGTTGAAACTTGTTTGGCGGCGTATGCTACCCACTTGTGGGTAGTGGATACGGGATCCACTGATCATGTTTGTTTCACATTACAGGGGTTCAAATTGACCCGGCAACTTAGTGGGAGTGAGATCCTCATCACACTGGGCGATGCTACGAGAGTAGCAGCTGAAGCAGTGGGAGACGTGCACCTGTCTTTTGAAGACAAGACTTTAGTTTTTAGAGATGTTCTTTATGTTCCTGTTTTTCGCAAAAACCTTATTTCAGTTTCAAAACTATTTATTGATGGATATTCTGTTCGTTTTTCTAAACAAGTTACTGTTTTTCGTAACGATGTGTTTATCTGTCATGGAACTTTACGGAACAATCTCTATACTATTAACTGTGCACACCACTCACAAAATGCATCTTTTAACACGTCGACTGTTTCAAGCAATAAGAGAAAACGTTCAGAAAAAGTGAACGAGACACTTCTTTGGCATCTAAGGTTGGGTCATATTAATCTAAATAGGATCCAAAGGTTGGTGAAAGATGGTTCATTGTCGGACCTACAATTGGAACCACTTCCAACATGCGAATCATGTTTAGAGGGTAAAATGACTAAAAGGGCATTTGGAGCCAAAGGGAATAGAGCCAAAGAAGTGTTGCAAATCGTTCACACTGACGTGTGTGGTCCAATGTCAACCAAAGCCAGAGGTGGTTATGAGTATTTCGTGACTTTCACTGATGATTACTCAAGGTTCGGGTACATTTTCCTGATGAAACACAAATCGGAAACCTTTGATAAATTCAAAAAGTTCAAAGCCGAAGTGGAGAATCATATGGAAAAGAGTATCAACTTTCTACGATCTGATCATGGAGGCGAATACCTCAATGAGTTTTTGAACTACCTGTCAGACGAGGGCATTGTTTCCCAGTTGACTGCACCCGAAACCCCTCAACAAAACGGGGTTGTAGAACGAAGAAACAGAACACTCTTTGAAATGGTCAGATCCATGATGAGTTATTCAGATCTTCCCAAGTCGTTTTGGGGATATGCCTTGGAAACAGCGGCTTACATTCTGAATTTGGTACCATCCAAATCGGTTCCCAAGACCCCTAAAGAGCTGTGGACTGGGCGCAAACCCAGTCTAAGACACCTCAGGATTTGGGGGTGTCCGACATACGTGCTGGATAAGGAAGCCGGTAAGTTGGATGCACGTTCGGAGCTAAGGCTGTTTATAGGATACCCCATGGGAACGAAAGGGTGTATGTTCTATGGTCCCGAAGATCAAAAGGTGGTAATAAGTACGCACTTTAGATTTTTGGAAGATGACTTTATGAACAATAGAAAGCCTAAAAGTGAGATTACCTTAGATGCAATAAGAGGGCAGACTCCTATACCAATTGTACAAGTTGATATGCCAAGCGTCACACAGACACAACCGAAACCTCGTTGTAGTGGGAGGGTTGTTTGACAACCTGAAAGATTCATGGGGATAGGAGAATCTTCGGATTTGGTCCCCGGGATTAATGAATCAGACCCCTGGTCCTACAAGGAGGCGGTTCAAGATAAGGATTCTGAATTCTGGCAAACTGCGATGGAAGCCGAGATGGGCTCAATGGATCATAATCAAGTGTGGGAGCTAGTGGAACCACCCAATGGGGTAAAACCCATTGGATGCAAGTGGGTTTTCAAGAGAAAAAGAGGACCGAACGGAAAGGTCGAGACCTTTAAGGCTAGGCTTGTGGCAAAAGGATACACCCAAAAGGAGGGTATTGATTATGAAGAAACCTTTTCGCCTGTAGCCATGCTTAAATCCATACGTATTCTCTTGGCAATAGCTTCGCACCTAGATTTCGAGATCTGGCAAATGGATGTCAAGACAGCTTTCCTTAACGGGAGTCTTGACGAGGAAATCTATATGTAACAGCCCGAAGGTTTCATCACGAAAGGCCAAGAGCACCTAGTTTGCAAGCTAAGAAAGTCTATTTATGGACTAAAGCAAGCATCTCGGGCTTGGAACCAATGTTTTGATCATGTAATCAAATCTTATGGATTTGATCAAAACGAGTTTGAAAGTTATGCGTATAAGAAGTGTGACGGAACTGCCTTGGTATTCTTAGTACTATACGTAGACGATGTTCTGCTCATCGGAAACGATGTAAAGGTTTTGTCAGACTTAAGGGTATGGCTGTCAAAACAGTTTGATATGAAGGACTTAGGGGAAGTCGGTCATATTCTTGGGATCAAGATCACTCGAGATCGAAAGAAAAGAATGATTGGCTTATCGCAAACTTCATACATAGACACTGTTTTTGAAGCAATTCAGCATGCAAGATTCCAAGAAAGGTTTTGTACCTTTCAGGCACGAAATTCATCTATCGAAAGATATGTGTTCCAAGACACAAGGGGAGATAGATGACATGAAAGGTGTTCCCTATGCATCGGCAGTAGGGAGTCTTATGTATGCAATGCTGTGTACGAGACCGAATATTTGCTACGCCGTTGGCATGGTAGCTAGATATCAAAGTAATCCCAGAAATCAACACTGGACTGCAGTAAAGAACATTCTAAAGTATCTGAAAAGAACTCGGGATAGAATGTTAGTTTACCAGTCAGACAGTTTGTTTCCAGTTGGATACACGGACTCGGATTTCCAATCGGACATAGATTCCATAAAATCTACCTCGGGTAGTGTGTTTTGTCTGGGGGGAGGAGCTGTAACATGGAGAAGCGTTAAGCAGAAATGCATCGCATATTCTACCATGGAAGCCGAATATGTAGCTGCTTGTGAAGCAGCGAAAGAAGCGGTGTGGCTCAAGAACTTCCTAGTGGACTTGGCGTTGTTCCAAATTTGCCCAGCACCATCACGGTCTACTGTGATAATGCCGGAGCAGTTGCAAATTCAAGGGAACCGAGAGCCCACAAGGCCAGCAAACACATAGAAAGGAAATACCATCTTATACGAGAAATTGTTAAGAGAGGAGATACAGAGGTGACAAAGATCGCGTCAGAAGACAACCTAACTGATCTATTCACAAAGGGTCTGCCTCTGTTAACATTCGAGAGACATGTGGAAGGAATGGGTGTCAAGAGCGTTGTCAATCTGCTTTGAGTATAAGTGGGAGATATATTATTAGGTTGATGTAGGTGACATTAGATGTCACTGTATAATACATTAGACGTGTTGTGGTATACTTAAAAGCAGACTTTGAGTATAAGTGGGAGATTGTTGGGGTTATACATGAAAGTATGATTTTACTTTGTATAACCTATGTATTAAACACTTATTTACTGAAATAAATTATTTATCACTGTTGCTTTAAATATGATTGAATTTTATATATATTTATTGCAAACCGTTCATAAAGCACATGTTACATTGTAGTTAACGTGGTGATACCAGATCAAATAAGATCACGTTAACAGTCCCTTGTGAACTAGTGCGTGTTTCACAACTTAGATAAACCCGAACAGTCTATTGGTAGAAGTTGATGTGTAAGTCTCAGATTGACTTGTCTTGACCAAGAGATTACACTAGTGCATTCGATGTGCTGAAGTGGATCTACAGAGGATAAACTCATTCGCACTGACTTAAGGGATGAAGAGTTAGACCTCAGTGGTTGTTGATTTCTTAATCTCTGTCACTTAATAAGGACCGTGTGCGATTAGTAATTATTGCTTTGACTTATAAATGGGAAGAGAATCATTGAGACTTCGATACCCTATATCTTGGGCAATAATATTAATTGTACGACGGTTGCTAAGATTAATACCGAGAATCGTGTGCTTGCAAAAGTCTTGCATGATTGGTCCCATTGGTGGGCTCGGTACCTTTATCATACAAAATCTTGCAAGTGGAATTAATTTTCCGGTATGGATAATAAAGCTAAGCTGTCCTTACTCCAAGGCCAAAGATATTAATTAATAAAGCTTTTCAGTGGCTTAATTAATTAGTGGACTAAATAATCTTAAACACGGGAAATAATAACCGGGAGCCATATTACCGCAATATGGGTTAAGATTGGATAGTGCAATATTAATTACATAGTGGTATTAATTAATATTAATGGGTTGAATTATATTGTGGCTCAATATTGGAATGCATAAGTCCATTGGAAGGTCCATCTTAATTCTCCTAAAGGCCCCTCAAGTAGCCCAAATTATAGTCCAAAATAAAAGGTGCTTAAAATAAAATAAATTTTGTTGCCTAATATTTCTTCAAATTTTCGAAAAAAAATAGAGAAGAAGAGGGAGAAGAATTTTTCTTGAAAAGATTTTATGGAAATGATATAAGTATTCTTGGAATACAAGATTATCTCATAAATTCAAGAAAATCTCCCACTTGGCCTTTCTTTATGGGATTTCGAAAATAATGAGTATAAGAAAGGGAATAAAGATTTTCTTGATTTTCTTGGAAAGAGTTTATGGAGAAAGATATGTATTCTTGGAATACACGAATATCTCATAAATTCAAGAAAGATCCAATCTTGCAATTCTTTATTTGAAATTTTCGAAATTATTGGGAAAATAAGGGTGTGAGATTTTTGTGGGAAAATACACATGGAAAGAAGAATATATGTGATATATTCAAGATTTCTTGTAGAACAAGAAAAGGTCTTTCCAATCCTAATTTTGGGACCCAAAATTTTCGAAAACCCCTCTTATAAATAGGGGATGAATTCATTCATCCCCACACCAATTTCATGTGTTGGAAATATTAGAAATCCACAAAGGTGGTGCAACAATTTTATTTTTCCTTTGTTTTATAAATCGTTCATTGGAGAACCTCCCACCGGGTTGTTGAGCGAGGACTGTGGGAATACTTGAGAAGGACTTTTGGTTGGTAGTCAGCACCGATCGTGGTTCCGCCTCGCACCGCCTCTCCAACGGGTGCGCACGTAAACTCCTAGAATTCTGCATACTAGGACTTTTTACGTGATTTTATTTGCATGTCGTTGTTGGCGTAATTATTATTTGAATTCACTTAGGTAAATTCATGCTAGTAATAATTGTTAATTTAAATTTGTGTTTACAAAATCATCCCGATAGATACTGGGACATGAATTTTCCCAACACGGGTGACTAAGGTCAGGTTTTGCCTCACCGGTGATCGCTCAGAAAAGGGTTGATATTGCCGGAACCTAGAGACTACCCCACTCTCTCGCTTTCTCTCTCTACCTAACATTTTGTCTCTAACTTATCCTAAGAACTTGTCCCCCTTATATTTATTTTATTTCTTAATTTTAGATAAAATTACTACTTTTCATTAATTACAATTTAATCTCAACTTTTCTAAATTTTAGTAAATAAAAACTTATTTTAACATTTTTTTTTAATTCAAGCTCACAAAAGAATATCTCCTACCCATAAATGATGCGACATTTTCTACTTGAAAAAAATTAAACGACGTCCCTTCCCCTAATAAAACCAAGACGACTTAAATGAAGACATTCTTGGTCAAGGTATTCTGTCGTTAAGCTCGAATTGTAAAAAAAAATGTTAAAGTAAGATTTTATATACCAAAATTTAAAATTTGAGATTAAATTATATTTTGCGAAAAAAATGATAATTTTATATGCAATTAAACCTTATTTTAGTAAGAAAGTACCTCCATGGCTCCTTATGCCCAAGTGTTGCGTTTTTTCACAAAGCCAGGGAAACTTTGTCGATTATTAACGGATCGAAATTGTACATATACATTTTTTAGTCATTATTTTATTTTTATTTAATATAATTAAATTATTTACCGTAATTTTTTTAATAAAAAATAAAATAATTTTTTGTTTACAACAATTTATTCTGCATTTTATTAATATTTTAGTTTATTTAATTTCGATTAACAATTAATTTAACACTTAAACTTGTTAGTTATATATATGTATATATATATATATATATATATATATATATATATATATATATTTAGATGCTGAAAAATAAAATAAAACAATATTTAAAATAAAATGTAGTTTACACATTAATAAACTATCCTCATCCTCCTCGTCATCTCTAGCCTAGGCGTTATTTTCGACTATGTACAGTCACATGCAGGTGCAATACAAACATCGAGGGCACTAGAAAAACATGACATGTATGTGGCCAACAATCTCACCTCGCACCTGCTCCATAATTTGGAATATGAGGACATTGTATGGGGAGACAAACAGTTGAGAACAACGACTAGCTAACCTCTAGCTCCGACCCCTTTATTTATAAGCCCTGCTTTCTTAAGGAAAATCCGTTCATGATCCATTGTAGGTGACGGTGTCAAGGTATTGTCTGATCACTTAGTATGAGTGATCATATCCTTGACTGTTGTCTGCACATATATAGTTTATATGAATAATTAAATTTCGTTAATACTAAAATAATTATATATAATTAAAATTTAATTTTATCAATATGAATAAATTAATTTAGTTATAAATTTTCGGAGAGAATAATATTTTCTCTAAAAAAATTATCATCAATAAAAAAAAATATCATTTCATCAAAATAAAAAATCAATTTAATACGAATATCAATAAAATTTTAATATAAATTAACTTTGCAATCATAATCGTGCATAGCACGGGTTTAGGTACTAGTATAATATTTAAAATAGCTAGAATGTGCCCCAGTAGAGTTCGGAGTCTACTCAATGCCAAAATACACTAGTATTGGGCCTTGCATGCTTTCTCAGATTGTTGCGGTGGTTCTATTTAACTTGAATTTGGTCATAGAGTTCTTTTCAGTGAGCGACCAACGAGTTCCAAGCAACCTCACTTACCTTCGTCGGGATCTTACCTTTTTTTGTGGTAGGCCTTCTTTCTACGTCATACATATTGTATTCTTGAACACGCAGTGAATATAGGCATCTAAGATAGGCCCCACCTGCATCTTCTCTGCAAATGATACAATAATTTGAATTAAAAAGTAAGTATTATATGCACCTTGTACACCATACACCGCTTATACTATCGTTTGTAAGACTAATACTATTGCTTAAAAAAACTAATATTTGCAAGATGTACATAATACCTTCTTTAATATAAAAATGAAAATATTTTGAACTCGTTGAAGTACAACAGCTGCTAATTAGGAGTCACTAGAGGCCAGTTGTAAGCACCGAGAAAGATTCCACTTGGGATGATAAATGTTTAAGAAAATCCAACGACCTTATGAAGAAATATAATACTGTATCCAATTTTGACACTTATTACCATAATTTAATATTTATATAACATTAATTTAAAATATATAATTACTTCCACTCCACGCATTTACTATGGTCAGCTCTAACCGAGAGTCGAAGCGTGTGATTGTATATGATCACGTGATACGAACGTGAAGATGTGGGTGACCCTGACTGGGATGGATCGACTAATGGGGCCAGAGACTAGGTATGCATTTTAAAATTATAATGTAAATTTAATTATTTATATTCATAATTTGAGCTAATCAATATAAAATAATGCAAACAACTCTAATTGTTATTAATTCTAAATCTTATTAATACGAAGTTCATGTGTATGGTACATACAAATTTTAAATAATTAATGAAATTATAGCAATTATCATATATAATTCAAACAATATATTAACACATTAAAAATATACATTAAACAATTAATTTAATAAAAAATAATGTGCCAAAAAAGGAAAATAATTTCAAACTAGAGATTTTAGCCGGTAAAAATAACAAAATTATGGTGAAATTGAGCTTTTCCGGTAGTGACAAACGTATGGTGGTGAAAAATAGCGGTATCCAATTGATAGCAACAAACACTAAAAAATGAGCTTTTCTGATGAGATGCCTGGATAGAGACGAAGAAAGATGATTTTTCTTATGGATTTCAGTATAAATGATGTTCTAGGTTTCAGCGAAAATGAGGAAGGATGGCCAACTATTGCCTAATCACACATTTTCGCGACAAACAATATATTAGATACAAAATTTGTCGCTCCAATAAAACATCATCATTTTCACGATAATTGGAACTAATGGACCGTTACAACTTGTCCTACGTCCACTCTTCCCTATCAGCAGGGGCACCAACTTAACTAACTGGACTTAGTTTAATGTTTTAGTCCAATACAGTACAACCAATAGATGTTTCACGAGTTCTCACTCAACTAATCCCAGAAATACAATCTAGAAACCGTAGACTGAAATCTTGCTATAACAAACTTAACCTAACTTTTGTTTGGGTATAAGATTTGTAATGTTCCAACTGGAATACTATCCTATCTTCTAATTAGCCTAAGGCTGGAGGATAAGTATTCTATGCTAAGAACAATGAGATGAACACTTAGAAAATAAGCTTCGATTTAGTGTTCTTCGTGCGGAAATTTGCTTGTGCTTGAGCTTGATGATAATTTCCGTAACCTTACTATGAAGGTTTGATCTCATATATATAGGCACGAAATTGAACTAGCCACTGGAGAGCAATTAGAATTTCGGTCTATTTAAGGTAGGTTTGCAGGTCCGATTTGATGTGCACAGAGACGGCATGGCCGAAAGCATGCAAGCTTGTCCTTTCTAGCCGTTTGACTTTGAAGCACCTCGTCCTACAATGTCAGCTCCGTACATACATGTCTTGCTCTCATTGGTTATCAAGTAAACTTATTCAGTGTTTGATTTACCAACTTAGTTTGACATTCTCCGTGTCTGATGTTCGCGTATGTCTTGATCTCCTTTTTGTGAACACCAGATTAGAGCTGACCTGATCAGTTCAAGCTGATCAGTCTACCTGATTGAGTCTTCTGATGCAGGTTGTCTTAGCACAACTTGCAGACTTGACTTCTCCCTTTCTGATGTAGGTCATCTGGTCTTCTGATCTTCTGATCTTCGGATCTTCTGAGTTTCTGATCTTCTGATCTAAACCTATACATATTGAGTTCCCCCTCAATATGTGACCTATCTTGTTACATCAGTTGTCTATACATCTCAGCTGGTCCTCCTAATCTGATATCTAGATCATCAGTCAGCTAACAGGTCTGACTGATCCTATTACAATCTGTTTTGGAACTTCCATCAAAATCCTAAATTTCCCAACAATTTCCCCCTTTTTGATGGAACCAAAACAACAAATGAGAAAAACGGATAAGCAGAAAGAAAGTAAAGACAAGAAACAAAAATCAGAAGACATTGAGATGATGTCTTAGGATCAGAAAATAGGTAACTCATTTCATTGATAGATTTGTATCTTACAAGTAAAGAAATGATTTGCAAAAAGCATTACCTAACATTCTGTCCTAAGAACCAATCTTCTGCTTACTTTTTGTCCCTCGTGTCTTCAGGAACTTGAAATATGTCGTACATCCTCTTGAGTACTTTCTTCTGGCGATCTTCCTCAATTATGTTTCCTCTTTCCAGTGCATTGATATAAGCTTGCCTAACCGCAACTGGATCGTATTTGTTTCTTTTCAGAGGAGGCATCACAAATTCATATCTGGGAGCAGAAGGTCTTAACATCATAATCTGTCCTTCTCTCTTGACCTCTTGATAGAAAGCTGGATACTTCGCTTCCAGCCAGTCCAGAAAGATTTCATCAAATAGCATGTCATCTTTCTCTTCTGGTACCAGCTGTATCATAAAGACATCACATAACCAATCAGTCTTTATGACTCTCCATGGTTCGCGAAGATCCTCCCTGCAAATAAGTATATCATCCATGCCGGCAGGAAGGGCTCGTTCAATCCACTTCTCATCAATTTCAGCACTGGTCACAATAGCCTTCTTCTTCTGCTTCCTTCTGAAAGCTCTCTCCAGACCTCCAGCTTCACTCAACTTCTTCCTTCTGATGGCATCTTCCATGACCTTCCGTCTCTTGATCTGATCCTATTGTTCTTTGATCTGCTCAGATGTGAGTAACAATTCAGACCTGGTCACTACTGTCTTCTTCTTGGGTTCCTTTACTTGCTTTCCTTTTTGCATCTTCTTTCTCTCACCAATTGCTTCTGCTGATTCTGAGGCGGATTCTTCTTCAAGCTTCCTGGCTAATTCCAGATTCTTGGCTTCTTCCTCAGTTTGTAGTCGTTTCTGAACAGTCGATGAAAAATCTTCAATTCTGTCAACTCTTGAGGTCAGATCCACCATAGCTGATTTTTGCTCAGAAATAGCTTTATCTTGAAGATCAAGCTGCTTAGTGTGTGCTTCAATTGTTGAAAACAACTCAGCTAGTTCCGTAGCCTGAGTTGGTGCAGCATCAGCAGGAGCAGTAGTCACTTAGTTAGCTGACCTTGACCTTCTTGGAGTTTTTCTGATGTACCAACTTTGTTTCTTCCTTCCCCCTTTTTGGTTGCATCAAAAAAGAAGTCGGATGTTCTTCTCCAAGGTCGTGAAAAGGGTCAGCATATCCTTCTTTAGGTCTTCTACCTCCAAAGATTGAATCTTGATGAGGTAGAAGATGGAGGCGGTCCAAGCATTTTAGAAACAGCTTCCTCCAATGCCTTCTTGGCAACATATACAGAAACCTCAAACCTCCTGACCGAGGCTTCAAAGCTGGAGTCCACCTGCATCAGAGATTTATACGCTTCTTCCAGAAGAACTCTGACATATGACAGGATAGACATCTCCAGGCCCAACTTTTTCATCATGGTTTCTACGCTAGCCATCTCGCGTAAGGCAATTTTAGAATGCATTTCTGATAGCTTCTTTGCCATCTAATTCCTCTCAGCTTCAACCAACTGCTTAGTTCTTTCATCCATTTGAGTAAGCAAGTTTGCAGCAAGTGTGTTGAACTGAGTTTCAACAGAAGCCTTTACCCCATTCAAAATAGACGTTGAGACTTGAATTAGGGTTTCAGACAGAATCACGAAGACGGGAGCAGATGGTTGTGCCTCACCAGTCAGAGTCTCATCTGTTGCACCTTCGACTGGTTCATCGGCAGCTGGCTCAATGTGCCATTCT
Organism: Stenogyne calaminthoides; assembly: GCA_037126765.1. Classification (NCBI taxonomy): domain Eukaryota; kingdom Viridiplantae; phylum Streptophyta; class Magnoliopsida; order Lamiales; family Lamiaceae; genus Stenogyne; species Stenogyne calaminthoides. Next base: position 15,234,775 of record JBBCBC010000026.1, on the reverse strand, counting down.
GATTGACCTTCTATTTCCTCAAATTAAATCTCCGGATAGCCCATCAGTTTGTTGACCAATCTAGCAACGTCAGCGTCTATTGCTAATTCAGTAGCACTTCCCACGCCTGTCAGATTTTTCATTCTCAGCTCCAGGTCAACAAATTCATCCCGCTCGTATGCATCCAAAACCAATAGAAAGTCCTCGATGTGCTGCAGTCGAACATCCCTCCAGAATAGAGCATCTGAAACAATCTATTGCACTCCTGGATGATCTAAAAGAAAAGAATAGTGCTTGGCCAGAAAATTTTCAACCTTTCTCCTCAGAAATTTGACAATCGGTTTCTCTGGTTCGGGAGATTCGAACACAATTTTTGTGTTGAATGGGGTTGTGGGTAATAGATACAAACATGGCCTTCTGATTAGCCGTCTGTATGTCCGGAGTGGCTTCCCTGAATTGCTCAGACTCAGCAGCAATCTGTGGATGGGTAGGTGAAGGAATAGAAGTGGGTTCAAGTTGAGGTCCAGTAGGCTCAGGTTGAGGTATGGAAGGTTGAGCAAGTACCGGAGGTTGAACCTCAATGGTTGGAGTGGGTTCTGATGTAGTAGGTTTAGGTTGAACATGTTGAATTGGGGATCTGGGAGGTGATGGTAAGGGTGCATCAGGGTGGGGAGATGGAGGAGTAGGTGATCTGGGATAGTGTGTGGGTTCATGGCCTTTGAAAAGAGAACTCAGATGAGCTGAGTCAGAAGGTTCAGATTCATTTTGAGCTTCTTCAGGCTGTACATCTTCTTGCCCACCGGTCTCCATCTGACCAGGTTCTTCCATAATCGTGAGCTCTTGCTCCGTACCGACCGTGCGTTCAGAACTCACAACAGTCTCCTCATCAGCCTGCTCGATCAACATCTTACCAGATTCCATAATTTCAATATCACTGTCTTCATCTCGAAGACCTCCAGATGGCATCCCAACCTTCTTCGGCAGCATTGCAGTGAGCTTTTTCTGACGTTTCTCACTCGCACCTTCAGCCGTCCTAGTAGGTTTGCTTGCCAGTTGCTTCCTCTTGAAGTCCCTCGTCTTAGGTTGGCCTTGTGCCTCAGACTGCACAGAAGAGGCAGGACCTTTGCCCTTCTTACTCTTGGGCACATAGGGAGTCAGGTCGTCATCCCGTTGACCTGATAGTTCTTCGTCCTTGTGCAGTAAAGCCTTGAATTTCTCCTGATATGGCTTTCTTCCAGCCTCAGACCAAGGATAATTTGGCAGTTTATCAGCAAGAATCATTGAGACTTTGTGAATGTTGTAGATGTTCTTGGACTACACCACTTGATTCCTATCATTCACTACAAATTTAGAGGTTTCTTGCAGCAACCGATTCTTGAATAGTCCTATCCAGTTCATGTCGGGAGCTTTTTCAATAATAGCAGTCATGACATGCTGCTTCTGGTGAGTTAGAGCATCTGGGCTGAAAGCAATTCCCAAAATTACTCTTGACACGATCTCAAAGAGCAATCCGTACTTTCTCTTCAGGTAGGGAACCTTGACATTGGTGATGTTTGTAATGTTCCCTGGCCTGAACAACACCTTCTGTAAATACTCCTTGTCTGTCATCCCCACGGTGAACTCATCTGGATAGTTCGTCCAGTGGGTAACCTAAATATCCGTCCAAGGTCTTCGTTGGTGACATCGATTCTGTTTCCTATGACGAATGAGTATAACTCTTTGTTCTCAGTCTCTTTCAACTTCCTCAAAAATTTCAGAGTCTCTATGATGTACACACTGCTCAAGTGCCGAAAACAAAATTGCTTGAGGCCACATGCTCTAAGGCAATCCAAGATTTCCTTTGATTCTGGATCGTTGGTAGTGTTGAATATGACATATTTCTCGTCAATTACTTGTTTAACCATTGAAGTATAGTCACAAATGTCAGTGGATGTCTTAGAGGTTGCCACGTCTGTAAACGCATAAATTTGCAAAATTAGGGCTATGAAAGTTTACAATCATATAATCAATTCCAAGCGTGAAATAACAAGATGTTAAACATTCATATGAGTATCTATTCCAAATAAACATATTGAACAATTTTGAAAAAAAAAATATAAGGATTCAGTCCAATCTTATACACAAAAGAACCATATACACGAAACCTATAACCCTAGCATATGAATGTTCGAGACATTTAGAAAGAATTACCAAAGTAAGCAATTTGGAGTTTGAAAGATTGTGGATTGAATCGCTTTTTGAATCGGAGAGTTTTGGTAAATTTTTTGAAGTCTGATAATTTGGAGATAAGTAGATGAAAAGTTTTTCTCAAACTAGTGTTAGGGTTTAAGTAGATAGGAGGGAAAACATTTTGCACGAATATTTTTGTAAACTTGAGTATCCATGTTTAAAACAGATGGTCAAGATTAATCGGTTGAAAAGTTATTTGATCGTGCGGTTGAGGATTGAGAAGCTGCAGACTTTTGGACTTAAAAACTCGCAATAAAAGCATTTAATACATAAATCCCACGTCCGCATTTAATGCTTGCAGGCATGACGTCATAAAGTAATGTGCATAGCAATGATCACACAGATATGGATAAGCTCAAATGACTAGCTAAATCAGATAACACATATCAGGTGATATAAGAACAGATAAACAAGATCAAAAAACATATCTGACTGACTGATATCGTAATCAATCAGTTACCACATTTGTCAAATCTGATTAATCTGATTCTTGTTGATCTTACTGTGTTGCTTATTCCTTAGTAAATTTTCCCAACAATGTTTTATCCCTCAGATCAATTGAAGTCCTCAAGTGACATTCTTCTCCAATCAGTTCCCAACTGATCTCTTCTGATCAGATGAAGTACTTTCTTCATCTGACCTTCTTACCTGGTCAGTTTCTTAACCAACTGGTGTTGGAGATTAATACACCAAAGTAATCTGGTGCATCTTCTCCTAAGTCCAGTAAACCCAGCTCATTGCATAGCTCTCTAAATCTGATCTCAGCTAGGGGCTTGGTTAAGATGTCAGCTCTTTGCTTATCAGTATGGATCTTTTCCATTCTGATGTTTTTCTTTTCTGCATGGTCTCTTATAAAGTGATGTCTGATGTCCACATGCTTGCATCTCGTACAGAACTGGGTTCTGGGTGATAGCAATCGCACTATTACTGTCACAGAAAATAGGCACATTCGTAGCCACAATGTTATAATCCCTCAGCTGCTGACATAGCCAGAGCAGTTGGGAGCAACAGCTTCCTGCGGCCATATATTCTGTTTCAGTAGTAGATGTGGCAACAAATGTCTGCTTCTCAGAGAACCAAGAGACCAGCTTACTTCCCAAAAACTGACAGGTACCCGAGGTTGATTTTCTGTCTATCCTACAACCTCCATAATCAGAATCAGAGTACCCACTAAGCTCTAGATTATCATCTGCTGGATACCATAAACCGAGGTTTACAGTACCCTTCAGATACTTCAGAATCCGCTTAGCTGCTTCCAGGTGGCTTTGCTTCGGATTTGCCTGAAATCTGGCACATTCACCTACTGCGAAGGTTATATCTGGTCTGCTGGCAGTCAGGTATAGTAGAGATCCAATCAAAGCCCTATACTCTTTCTGATTAGTTTTCTTACCACCTTCATTTGGGTCCATTTTGAAAGAAGTCATCATTGGAATTCTGGCTTCCTTGCAATTCTGAACTCCATACTTAGTCAATAAATTCCTTGTGTACTTCGCCTGGCAGATGAAGATCCCAGTATGAGCTTGTTTGATTTGAAGACCTAGAATGTAGCTCATCTGACCCATCATGGACATCTCAAATTTCCCTTGCATCAGTTTACTGAATTTCTCGCATAGCTTCTGATTTGGAGAACCAAAATTATGTCGTCCACATAGATCTGAACCATTAGAATATCTTCACCGTCTTCAATTATGAACAAGGTACTATCAATTAATCCCTTGGTGAAACCATTTTTTGTCAAGAACTGGGATAGAGTATCATACCAAGCTCTGGGAGCCTGTTTTAGTCCATTAAGAGCTTTTCTTAAACGGTACACTTGGTTGCTCATTTCAAAGCCAGGAGGTTGTTCAACATAAACTTCCTCAGCTAGTACCCCATTTAAAAATGCACTCTTTACATCCATCTGATACACAGTAAATTCCCTATGAGCGGCATAAGCCAGAAACAGCCGAATGGCTTCCAGGCGAGCGACTGGTGCAAAGGTTTCATCATAATCAATCCCTTCTGATTGTGAGTATCCCTTAGCAACAAGTCTTGCCTTATTTCTGGTTATCACATTGTGCTCATCCTTCTTGTTCTTGAAGACCCACTTAGTACCAATCACATCTTGATGAGTTGGTCTGTCTACAAGTTCCCAAACTTGATTTCTTTCAAACTACTCTAGTTCTTCTTGCATGGCTTGAATCCGGCTTGCATCTTGTAGAGCCTCTTCAACTGTGAGTGGTTCCTTCAGAGACAGATAACAACAATACATTGCACTTTCACCAATCTGATGTTTAGTTTTGACTCTATCAGATGGGTCTCCGATGATCAGGTCAATTGGATGACTGGTTATCCAAGTCCTTCTGTCCTGATTATCACCAATTTGGACAACATCATCCTCTTCTGATAAAGATTCAATACTAGAGACTGGGAGAGGTACTTGAGCAGGATCCACTTGGCATGGACATATCTCAGCTGATGTTGGACTCATCATGTGCTGAAGTCTGTCCGCAGGAACATCAGGTGTTCCCCCTGAACCAGATGGTTCAGTTGTTACTGTCTCAGCTGTACCAGCTTCTTCACTGACAGTTGTACGTACCTTGGGGTCTGACTGACCTGGTGAATCGTCAAGGTCAAAGTTAGGAACGTATACAGTGATGTATTTTGGATCCTTTTCTTTGAGCCTTAACTGATCCATTTTCAGTGATTCTGATCTTTCAGGTACATCTTATTCTGCGGCAGATTTCTCTTGATTAGATGTTGACTCATCAAAGACCACATGGGTGTTTCTTCCACAACTAGTGTTCGTTTGTTGAAAACCCTAAATGCTTTGCTGGTTGAGGAATATCCTAAGAATATACCCTCATTTGACTTGGCATCGAAGGTTCTCAACTGTTAATCAAACACGAGGTTTTCTGCCCTTCCACAGTTCATAGCGTGTTTTGAAGTGAATCTTAGTCAGAGAACATAAGTTCTGCATGTGACAAGCAGTGTTGATTGCTTCTGCCCAAAAATGGCTTTGTGTTGCCTGCTCTGCTAACATAGTGCGTGCAACTTCTTTAAGTGTTCTGTTTCTCCTTTCTGCTACGCTATTATGTTGTGGATTTCTTGCAGCTGATGTCTCATGCTGTATACCAAACTCAGAGCAAAAATCAGATATAAACTGGTTCAGGAATTCTGCACCTTTATCTGATCAGATTTTCACTATGCTGAGACCCTTCTCATTCTGAATCTTCTTGAGAAGTTTAGGTAGCTTTGTTGTAGTTTCACTCTTCTTATACAAGAAATACAACCCAGGTGAACTTGGAGTAATGGTCCACGACCACCAGAGTGTATTTGCGTCCACTGAAACTAAGAGGCGTAACAGGTCCAAATGGATCCATATGGAGCAGTTGCAGTACTCAGCTGGATGGAGGCGAAGGTATCCCTTTGAATGAAGCTTTTACTTGTTTTCCCTTCTGACATGCGGCACATGTCTGATCCTTAGAGAATACTTCATTTGGAAGACCTTCAACCAAGGACATCCTTGCTATCTTGTTAAGAGTCTTGAAGTTTTTATGGCTCATTCTCTTGTGCCAGAGCCAATTGGAGCTCTTTGAACTCTTAACAATCAAGCATGCATTTCTTGGACAATTGTCCCAATCTGCTGTGTAAATCATTCCTTTTCTGGAGCCAGTTAGCAAGATTTGACGAGTCACTCAATTTTTGATTGTGCATTGATCTGATGAGAACTCAACACTAAATCTGTTGTCGCAGAACTGTGATACAGATAACAGGTTGTGCCTTAAGTCGTCAACGTATGAAACACCTGTAACCTGTACATCATCGTTCACTAAGGTTCCAACTCCTATGGTAAAACCAAAGTTGTCTTCACCAAAGAGAACTCGTGGGCCTGGTTTCTCAATGTAATTGCTGAGGAGATGTTGACTTCCAGTCATGTGCCTTGAGCATCCACTATCTATGTACCAGATAGTTGCTTCTATACCTCCTTTATTGGCCAGTCCCACTCGTACCTGCGAGCGAATCAGATTTTAGGTACCCCAGTAGAATCGGGTCCTGGGGGTTAGAAGTACCTTTCGAGATCCAAACAAATCTGGCACCCTTGTTGAAAATAGAGGGCTTGATTTGTCTCCCATAAACATCTACATCATCATACGTCTCTTCATATGCAATCTGGTTAGTATGATTATCAGTGTGAGCCTTAAACGAATCAGAAGACTTGGGATTTTTCATTGATATTTGTCTTCTTTTAATCCAATTGGGGCTCGGTCAAAGAAATTTCTAGGTTTTTGATTGTAAGGGTAGGTACGACTGCTACCATTAAAATATTCATATCTTTATGGCAAAGATGGTCTTAGCAGTTTACCCTTAGCTTGCTTGTTAGGTAGCTTGGACTGAGTCGACTTCAGTTGAGACTGTCCCTTGCGAGATGGTCCGATCGAGGCCTACTTTTGTCGATTTGGTCGAGGTCTCTTTGAAGAACAAGATTCTTCGTTGATTCTCTCGGTGATGTCCGATCGGTTGGGGTCCATTTTTGTTCCTTTTCGATCCCACTTTTCGCCTTGCTCGTCGGTGATCCTTTTCCCTTATCGTCTGATTTGGCTTTTCATGTATCTTGATCAGAACTTGTTTGGTTACACTTTTCTGATGTGAACCAGACTGGGCTTTTGGGGATCCAGAAGGGTTCTCATACCCAATTCCCTTCTTATCAGTTGGCGTACAAAAATAGTTGTTCAGATCTTGAACGATTTTAGATGATTTCGTGAAAATCTCTATTTTCTTACGCAAACTGTCCTCAGTAGTTTTCAGATTCTCATGCATTCGGAAGAGTTCATCAAACTTAGCCTGAAGGACTTTGAGTTCTCCATCTTGTTGTTCATTGAGAGCCAACTGTTCCTTAATCAGCTTTCCCTGATCAGTAGTACTGACTTTCAGAAACTCCGGTTCTTTAGTCATCTTTTGAACAATTTCAGCTGATTTTAGTTCAGCTGCTTTACTTGCCTCAATATCCTTGACAAGCCGAATATTCTCAGCCCTTAGGTTATCGTTCTCAATTTCCACTCGTGTATAAGTATCTATTGCATTAGAGAGATCATCAAGCAATTGGTCATTGTAGACCTGTAGGTTATCTCTCCAGCAGATGTGCTCAGCACAACAGGTGTAGAACAGGGAACCAAAGAAGGTTTAGAGATTACCTCAGATTGGTCAGTTTTTCTGGCCATAAGACAGATGTCGTCATCAGATGAGAAGTTCATATCATCGACATCATCGGGCCAGGTAATCGATGAAATCTTCAACAGATGAGTAGCCTGAGTCATCTGAAGGTAGATAAGAATCATCGATGCGGATGTGTTTCGGCAACCATTGCTTTTCTATCCGGAACCTTTGTTTCTTTTCGTCCGCTTTTCCTCTCTCTCCTTGGGAGTCGTGTCGGGGCAATCAAGATCAGTAGTGACACGGTTTTCGCAGCTTGTAGCAAACCCTTGAGTCTCCAGAATTTCCTCTGTTAGGAGAATCATTTCTTTTGTAAGATCTGTCAGGAGACTTTCCGCCTTGTCTGTAATCAGAACCTCTCTTATCTGATATCTCATCTCGTCTGTTCTCTCTGCGATCCTCTCTACGATCATCTTTCCTTTCATCTATGTGATCATCTTTTCGGTCATCTCTTCTGTTATCCCTATCATCTGAAGAACGATACCTTTCTTGTGATCTGTCAGAAGATCTTCGATCTCTTCCTCTGCTTCGTCGATAGTTGTCGTAAAACTTTCTGTACTTACCCATCTGAAAAATTTGTTCGTTCAAGTTTTCTCATTAGTAGTGCAATCAGTTTTGCTTGGCTGACGATGTTTTCAACTGGTTCAACAATTCGTGAACTGCTATTGGTTGCTTGGAATGCAACAAATTTAGTTGAGCTTGCAGCAGCTTCAGCAGGGACATCATCTGATCCTTGTCCTCTCTCATTCAGGTCGAACTCATGGGCTTTCAAACTGAAGATTAGGTCATTTGGCTTCATGGTAGCAATATCTTGACAATCCTTAATCACGGTCACTTGGTATCCCATTTCTTGGTCAACGATCCGAGAATCTTGTAGCTGATATCCTTGTTTGACATTACTCATCCTAGATCACGAAGTCGGTTGACTCCACGAGTGATCCTTCCATCAAATTGATCAACTGTTTCATTCGATAGCATCTTGAGTTTCTCAAATACCACCAGCTCAGCTTGCAGTCTGCTGTCCTTAATCTGTTCATTTCCTCTGCAGATTTCAGCAAGTGTATCCCAAACTTCCTTAGCTGTCTTCAGGTACTTCACTTTCTCTCGTGTAGTAACATCCATAGTTTTCATGATGAGATGTCTGGCAACAGTATCCAGATTTGACAATTTCCTCTCATCTGCATCCATTAGAGAGGGACTCTTTCTGATTCTTGCTCCAACTGGTTGAGTAGGATCTCCTGCTTCAGCTGGGTTATATTGATAGATAATAATCGGTCCTATCTCAAGAATCTCATCCATTCTGTTGCTTATCACTCCCAGATGGTCTCTCATGTCGATAGACTAATCTGCATACTCATCAACAGAAAACATGGGTAAATTATGATGCATACCTGATGTGTTATCCATGCTTGTGGTGATTTTGAAAAGTATGAATTTTAAAAATGGTTTTCAAAGATCAGTTTAAGTGACCACAAAGGTTCTTCCTCAAGAACCGATGATATTCAAAGCCAGTGGTCGGAAGAACCACTGCTCTGATACCACTTGTAGGTCCCGAACGGGTTTTAGTGAGGGTGGAAGTCTAGAGGGGAGGGGTGAATAGACTTCCAAAACTTTTTGTGGATCAGGTGTGATATGCAGGTATGTCTGATCAGAGTGCGGTGTGAATCAGTATGGACTGATATCCGACTTACTGATCTGTATGAACCAGATCAGTTCGGCGTCCATCAGTTTAACTGATGGTGCGGAAGATTAGTTAACCCGTGTGAAAACCAGTTTTACTCAATTAGATTCCGGAGCAATCTGTTTTAAGATCAGATGACTAAAGTGTCGAGCTGATCAGTTCAGTAGCTTGATGCTAATCTGAACCAGATGAGAATATGCATGCAGATAACAAGTAGTGTGCAGTTGAGTGTAAAGCAAGATAAATGCAGACAAATTTATAGTGGTTCAGACAACTTGTCCTACGTCCACTCTTCCCTATCAGCACGGGCACCAACTTAACCCACTGGACTTAGTTTAATGTGTTAGTCCAACACAGTACAACCAACAGATGTTTCACGAGTTCTCACTCAACCAATCCCATAAATCTGATCTAGAAACCCTAGACTGAAATCTTGCTATAACAAACTTAACCTAACTTTTGTTTGGGTATAAGATTTGTAATGTTCCAACTGGAATACTATCCTATCTTCTAAGTAGCCTAAGGCTAGAGGATAAGTTTTCTATGCAAAAAACAATGGGATGAACACTTAGAAAATAAGCTTCGATTTAGTGTTCTTCGTGCGGAAATTTTCTTGTGCATGAGCTTGATGATAATTTCCATAACCTTACTATGAAGGTTTGATCCCATATATATAGGAACGAAATTGAACTAGCCGTTGGAGAGCAATTCGAATTTCGGTCTATTTAAGGTAGGTTTGCAGGTCCGATTTGATGTGCACAGAGATGGCATGGCCGAAAGCATGCAAGCTTATCCTTTCTAGCCGTTTGACTCTGAAGCACCTCGTCCTACAATGTCAGCTCCATACATACGTGTCTTGCTCTCATTGGTTATCAAGTACACTTACTCAGTGTTTGATTTACATACTTAGTTTGACATTCTTCGTGTCTGATGTTCGCGTATGTCTTGATGTCCTTTTTTGTGAACACCAGATTAGAGCTGACCTGATCAGTTCAAGCTGATCAGTCTACCTGATTGAGTCTTCTTATGTAGGTTGTCTTAGCACAACTTGCAGACTTGACTTCTCCCTTTCTGATGTAGGTCATCTGGTCTTCTGATCTTCTGATCTTCTAAATCTTCTAATCTTTTGATCTTCTGATCTTCTGATCTTCTGAGTTTCAGATCTTCTGATCTTCTGATCTAAACCTATACATATTGAGTTCCCCCTCAATATGTGACCTATCTTGTTACATCAGATATCTATACATCTCAGCTGGTCCTCCAAATCTGATATCTAGATCATTAGTCAGCTAACAGGTCTGACTGGTTCTATTACAATCTATTTTGGAACTTCCATCAAAATCCTAAATTTCCCAACAGTATGGGAATAATATACGTGTATGATTTTTTTTGCTAGTTTTACAAGTGTAATAGTGGGTTCAACTATCTTGAGACAATCACCCAAAGTGACAAACTCCCTAACTTCAAGTCTACTGAGAAAATAACTCTGAGAATAAGTATCAAGTCACAAATAACCTCAATTGCATAGAGTGCAAGTAACCTGAAAAACTTGGTATATAATAACCAACTTAGTGAGAGCTAAAATAGCTGACAGTTAGGTAGCTATCTACACTAGTTTTAAACTTTAAGTTGCGGAAGTTGTACGCCCTAGTTGTTTATACTCATTTTAATATGATGAAAGTTGTTTGTCTTTAATGCATAAAACAATACTTAAGGATGTGCTTCAATCTCACTGAATATTTTAAGACAAAACTGAAAGTTTATGTGCGTGTATTTTTAGAGTATTGTTGAAAATGTTATGCAACATGTAAAACAATATATGACAACGGAAGTATTAAAAACGCAGTGCAAAGGATTTCAAAATTGTGTATAGTCTGAAATCAGACTATACGAACCTCATGGTTAAAAACATCACTATAACAAGTAGAGAGATACAGAAGAACCTCTTACAAGATCCTAAACGGTGTAGTGAAAAACCACACACCAAAAGCAATTTATTCAATCAAGTAACTAGTGATCTTATTCAACCTAAAACTTGTTCTAATAAGATAAATACAGTACTGATGGGAAATGTTGAGATACACTCGACCAATACAAATGGAATAACATCGACCCTCATACTCTAGTCACGGTTGTTTCTCGAATGCTACTCTATAAAGTTTGGAGTAGAGCAAATGGTATTTCACTTTTCCTCAAACTTGTATCTCGACCAATACAGTGTATTTATAAACTTGAAGATCAACTGTATTGTCCTATCCACTTGGCTTGGATAGCCTTGAACTTCTCCACCATCAACTCCATGATCTTGGTGTAATCACCCACGATCTTTCTATTCTCACTCATCCACAATGCAATCGCCTGACAAATAAAATCGAATTGTCATCAACCTGCAATGTAGGAAACATAAAAAAATACATCTATTAAAACATAGTCAGTGTTAGAAGAAAGGGCAAATTTATGATGTTGTGCAGAATAATGCCCAACATATGGAACAACATCCGTGCAACATCAACAAAAACCTTTGAATGCTTTTTTGGAAATAAATGCAAATGATGAGAATTAACTTTAAAAAAATACATAAAGCAATGAATACACAAGCATTTATAGTGGTTTAGAGACTTAAGCTCCAACATCCACTTTTCTCGATCCAACATGAAAATTCCTTCAACACTAGAAATCCTTATTTTATAGTACCAAGGTGTACTAAAAAAGATCAACCTCTCTTAGGTGATTTATTCCATAGGAACTCCTCCGAGTCCTAGTGCTCAGACAAACAAATAACTTTCAGACTGAAACACCACTTCAACTTACTTGTTTTCTCCCATATAAACCTTGAACCTCTATCTCAACTAAGAACTAGGGTTTTAGTTTGAGTTTTCTTTCCAGCTTGTTAAGCCAAATCACAAAAAATCGATTGATGAACAATCAAACTACGAATAAATTCACAATCCGAACAAACATGCAGAATTCGAAAGAACACGAGAAATTTATGTGGTTTGGCATAAATTTCCTACATCCACAAGATCAAGACACTCTCAAAACTATATGAACAAAACCGATTACAAGATACAATGCCAATTCTCTCTGAGAATCAAAACCGAGCCCCAAACCCTCAAGTATGAACCCTAATTCTCAAGGATGAATATAGCGAATGAATCTAACTGCCAAGATGATAAGAATGTAACTCAACTAATTTGTATCACTCCTAAAAGATCTAATCATGTGTTATCTAACATAACTAGCCTCCAATCTGTTATGCATCAGCGACGAAGCATGCATGATGCATGTGCATGTAATCTTTTGGAAAAACCCAGTTTATGAGCCTTTTGAGTGAACTTTAAAAGTGTGTGAAAGGGTTGTGTTAAATAAAATTAGAGTAATGTTGCAATGAATGTTGTAACACTCAAAGTAACATCAGTAAAGACAGAAACATCAGAAGACTCAAAGCAAAACACACAATGGTTTAAAAACTTTGCACAATCTATAAAATAGATTTTGATGCCCTATGGCGAAAATTCACTATTAATCAAGTAGTGAGTACAAAGAGATTCACAAATAGAATCGTCTTAAAATAAGATCTAAACAACGTTTATGATCTAAAGACTAAGTATATCCCTACACTACCAAATTTGTTCTATCCTATGTGAATGACACTATCTTACACCAAGACTAACATATCACATACAATTGATCTATTGTTACTCGAAATGTTATAAACACTGTAATAACTTGTTGTAACCAAAAGACCACAATAACGACCCTATCACACTGGATGTAATTAGCACTCAACAGATGATTCTTGGTTATTGCTTCCCTTATGATGAATGATGAAGTCCTCTATTTATAGACAGAAGTTATACGCTGCATTATTCATCCATAGAGCATCCTTGAAGGATCTAGAAACATCTTCCTCCACTAACCCATGATCTGTCACTCAACTGCCTTGTAGTGGCTTTTTCAACATTCTGGAAAACAGTCACATGATCTAGACTTCTCCAGCCAATTCCTGAAGCTTGTAGAACCTTCTGGAATCTTGAAGAACAAACTGGATCGTCAACCTGCAGTCAACAACATCAAAGGTAATATTGAACAAAAAGTGTTAGTAGTTAAAAATAAAGGTCGAATCACTAATGTTTTAACCAATGTTGTAACATTGGTGGAAACATTAAAAAACTTGATCCGGTTCGAACCAAGTCAAATAGTATTAGTTCTCTTATCCAAGTGATACTTTTCAGATGATCTTCACAAACCTAATGAGATATCTTTTATAATAAGATCAATTGTAAAGGCTAGGATATCTCTATAAGTTTGAGAATATATCAGTTTAAGCATAATTTAATACAAAAAAGAACTCTCTCCAAAGTAGAAACACTTGGAAATATCTAGTGGTTTCAAGTGCTTCAGTGAGTACAAGAATAAATTTGATTGCTTGGAATGCTTTAATTTCTTGTAACCTTATTTAGGTGCAAGGCCTTTTGATGTTCTTAATCGTGGGCTATTTGAGAGTCATGCACAGATACCTTAGAGGGTATTGATATACCCATCCGAGAAACCGTTTGATGTAATTCCATAATATGTGTCTAAGGGTGTCTCGGTTAGTGGGAGAGATGCGATACTCCTTTGACTTGAGGTCAATACGCTTGACATGTATGGAGTGATGAACTTTGACCATGACCGATGCTTGCACCCTTCCATGGGTAGATATGACCTGGATTGAGTTCATCACAAAATACATGTGCGTGGTAGTTGAGCCAAGAATATGATTCATTCCTCAATGTGTATTTAGAGAGAGAATACTCATCTTCTCATCATAATTGGATCTAAGTCATCGGCCGAAGCATGTCAACATGGACTTTGTGGCCAAGTGTGACATAAGTGATCAATCAGTGATTAGAGATAATATGATTAAGTTATTTGAATATACACTTCATCATGTTCAAGATTTAATCGAGTATTCGTGAATGAAAGAAAGTTATCATAATAGCCCATGTTTCAGTTACAGGTAGTTGCACATTTCCTCACAACGTACTTCATATATTGAGAATGTCTGATTTATTGTCTAGGGTTCAATCAAGACCGTTAGTTTAACTAATCGCTTGATATACTAGGCCTATGGGTCACACAACAAGTAACGGTTGTTTAGTAATTATAGTTGGTTGATTAAATATTATATCGGATATTAATATTTAATTTATGAAGAATATAATAATAATTATATTTAAAATTAATTATTATTACTATTTAATTAAATAAAATTCCCAATAATAATATATGGAATATTATTGTAGGATTTAATATATGGAAATCAAAACCGTAGAGATTTGATATACATGGAAATCAAATCCATGGAGATTTATGTATATGAAAATTAAATCTATGGGATTTAACATACAAGAATTGAGATTTTATTTCCTAATCAGGTTATCTTAAGTTTAAGCTGGACCTTCCCTATATATATGATTCCTTGGGAATTCATAATACAAGACTTCATATTTTCTCCATAAAATCTCTAAGTTTAAATTTTCCTAGCAAATTCATCTGGGGGGATTCAATATTTGGCAGATCTGGTATAATTAGCAAACAACTGTTACGTGGATACCATAGTCGAGGAATCTGTGTACGAATTGTTGTAAGAATTATGTTTACTTTTACTCGTATTTAATTATGCAATTATATGTTCGTTGTTGGTGAACTATTTATTCCGCTGCGTGTTGGGAAATTAGGGTGCCCGGATTTATTCGAGATGATTTTTAAATACATATTTAAATCAAACAAATAATTACTAACATGAATTAATCCTAAATCAATTCAACATAATAATTAAACAACATGCGTACACGTAATTCACGTAAATCCTAAACATGCGGAACTAGGAGTTACGGGATTACTAACCTCTTGTAGAAACAACCTTCTCCACGATGAATCAACCCAAGAGCCTTCCCAAATATATCCCCAAGTCCACGGACATAACCCGGTGGGAGGATTTGCACGAACAATTTTAATGGGAGAGAAATTAAATATTTTGCTACCACCTTAATTTGTGGATTTCTAATATTTCCAACACAGGGAATTGCACTTGGGAATGAAGAGCTCATCCCCTATAAATAGGGAGGAGGGGGGTGAAAATTAGGGTTAGGAAAATAAGGAAGAAAATCTTTCTTGGTCTCCAATAAATCTTGAATATATCTTTTATATTCTTTTCCCCTTAATTAAATTTTCCATAAAAAATTCTTTCCCCTCTTCTACCTATGATTTTCGAAAAACACAAGATATTAGGAGTCAAGATTTGACTTCTTGAATTTATGGGATAACTATGTATTCCTACAATAATTATCTCTTTCCATAAAATATCTACAAGAAAATCAAGACAATCTTTTCTTCCTAATTAACTACAAATTTTCAAAAATATTAAGTGGAAATATAGCAGGAATATTTTCTTCTATCTCTCAATAATTGGACTTTATTTTGGGCTATTTGGGGGGCCTTTAGGAGAATTAAGATTGGACCTTCAATGGACTATGAAGCTTTAATATTTTGGCCCAAATATTATTCAAGTCCATTAATATTAATTTACTCCACTATAAAATTAATATTGAACTATCCATCTTAACCCATATTACGATTTCACATATAACATGGCTCCGGTCATTATTTTCCGCGTTTAAGATTATATTAGTCCATTAATTAATTAAGCCACTGAACAAGCTTTATATTAATTAACATCTTTGTCCTTGGAGTAAAGACAACTCAACATTATTAACCATACCGGAAATAAATTTCCACTTGCAAGATTTGGTATGATAAAGATTCTGAGCCCACCAAGGGGACAAATCAAGCAAGACGTACTTGCACGCGATTCTCCGTATTAAATGTCAGCAATCGTCATGTAATTAATAATATTGCCCAAGATATAAGGTATCGAATCACATTGACTCTCTTCCCATCATAAATCAAAGCAATAATTATTAATTTCATACGATCCTATTTAAGAGACGGAGATTAAGAAATAACGCACTAACCGAGGTCTAATTCTTGTATATTCAAGAGCAAAAGAATTTGTCCTCCTGTAGGTCCTCATTCAACACACCTAAATACACTAGTGTGATCCCTTGGTCAATACAAGCCAATCTAGGTCTCACACTTCAACTGTTCATGATGGTTTGTTCATTTCCATCTGGGTTGTGAATTTGTACTTAATTACGAGGGATGTTAATTAGATCTTCAGTGATCTGGTATCACCAAATTAACTACAACGTAATACGTACTGTCTTATTGAACGGGTTTACAATAAACATATATAACATTCATTCATATTTAATGCAACAGTGATTAAATAACTTATTTCAGTAAAAAAATAAGAAACTTCAGTTTGGTTATACAAAGTAAAAGCATACTTTTCAGTATAACCCCAACACTGCGCATGTATTACGTGTTTATGTGCCTCTATATTCCAACAATTGGTCCATATATTTAGGATGCAGAGACCTTCCAATGGCTATTAATGACAACTCCACTAAGGACAACTAACCTTAACTAAATCAAACTTGAGACTGCAAGTCTGACATTCTTCTTTTCTGCACTTACTCCCAAGATCATTTATTGTCCTATTTAATGCTCAGGACAAATGGCCCAGTCAACTTATCTTCTTGACTTCAAGTCTTCTGTCTTTAGATGATTTTTCTTCAATATATCCTGTTGGGAAATTTATAGTTTTGATGAATGTTCTAAAACAGTTATGATAGGACCAATCAGACCTGTTAGCTGACTGATGATCTAGCAATAGGACTAACATGACTAGTTGATAATTGTTGTATAAAACAACTGATGTAAAGGTAGATAGGTCACACATTGAGGGGGAACTCAATGTGAGTAGTCTAAGTCTTGAAGATCAGAAGATCAGAATTCATCTGAGAAGAAGAAGATGTTATTGTTAGTGTCCTAGAGATAATCTATTGTAAGGACATAATACTCGATGATATTCAGTTTGATTTAATATTATAGTTCACTTAATATTAATGTATGACAATACACTAGTTTGAATATTATGTTTGATTGTTTGCATTTATTCATACATGTGTTCCCTTGAATCAGTGCTGTCATTGAGTATATGAGAACTAAGATGACTTAAGCATGATTCTCAAATAGCCCCGATTGAGGATCATCAAGAACGGGATATTGATGATGCAATGGAGATTGGTGTGCGATCTGCATCATACTCTTAGAGAGTGTAGTAAGATCTCACTTACTACGAGATACTAGGTATCTCATGATGGATGCACAAAGTGAGATCTTACTACACTCTCTAAGAGTATGATGCGGATCGCACACCAATCTCAATTGCAACATAAATATCTCATTCTTGATAGTCCTTAATCGTGGGCTATTTGAGAGTCATGCACAGATACCTTAGAGGGTATTGATATACCCATCCGAGAAACCGTTTGATGTTATTCCATAATATGTGTCTAAGGGTGTCTCGGTTAGTGGGAGAGATGCGATACTCCTTTGACTTGAGGTCAATACGCTTGACATGTATGGAGTGATGAACTTTGACCATGACCGATGCTTGCACCCTTCCATGGGTAGATATGACCTGGATTGAGTTCATCACAAAATACATGTGCGTGGTAGTTGAGCCAAGAATATGATTCATTCCTCAATGTGTATTTAGAGAGAGAATACTCATCTTCTCATCATAATTGGATCTAAGTCATCGGCCGAAGCATGTCAACATGGACTTTGTGGCCAAGTGTGACATAAGTGATCAATCAGTGATTAGAGATAATATGATTAAGTTATTTGAATATACACTTCATCATGTTCAAGATTTAATCGAGTATTCGTGAATGAAAGAAAGTTATCATAATAGCCCATGTTTCAGTTACAGGTAGTTGCACATTTCCTCACAACGTACTTCATATATTGAGAATGTCTGATTTATTGTCTAGGGTTCAATCAAGACCGTTAGTTTAACTAATCGCTTGATATACTAGGCCTATGGGTCACACAACAAGTAACGGTTGTTTAGTAATTATAGTTGGTTGATTAAATATTATATCGGATATTAATATTTAATTTATGAAGAATATAATAATAATTATATTTAAAATTAATTATTATTACTATTTAATTAAATAGAATTCCCAATAATAATATATGGAATATTATTGTAGGATTTAATATATGGAAATCAAAACCGTAGAGATTTGATATACATGGAAATCAAATCCATGGAGATTTATGTATATGAAAATTAAATCTATGGGATTTAACATACAAGAATTGAGATTTTATTTCCTAATCAGGTTATCTTAAGTTTAAGCTGGACCTTCCCTATATATATGATTCCTTGGGAATTCATAATACAAGACTTCATATTTTCTCCATAAAATCTCTAAGTTTGAATTTTCCTAGCAAATTCATCTCGGGGATTCAACGCTGGCAGATCTGTGCGAATTAGCAAACAACTGTTACGTGGATACCATAGTCGAGGAATCTGTGTACGAATTGTTGTAAGAATTATGTTTACTTTTACTCGTATTTAATTATGCAATTATATGTTCGTTGTTGGTGAACTATTTATTCCGCTGCGTGTTGGGAAATTAGGGTGCCCGGATTTATTCGAGATGATTTTTAAATACATATTTAAATCAAACAAATAATTACTAACATGAATTAATCCTAAATCAATTCAACATAATAATTAAACAACATGCGTACACGTAATTCACGTAAATCCTAAACATGCGGAACTAGGAGTTACGGGATTACTAACCTCTTGTAGAAACAACCTTCTCCACGATGAATCAACCCAAGAGCCTTTCCAAATATATCCCCAAGTCCACGGACGTAACCCGGTGGGAGGATTTGCACGAACGATTTTAATGGGAGAGAAATTAAATATTTTGCTACCACCTTAATTTGTGGATTTCTAATATTTCCAACACAGGGAATTGCACTTGGGAATGAAGAGCTCATCCCCTATAAATAGGGAGGAGGGGGGTGAAAATTAGGGTTAGGAAAATAAGGAAGAAAATCTTTCTTGGTCTCCAATAAATCTTGAATATATCTTTTATATTCTTTTCCCCTTAATTAAATTTTCCATAAAAAATTCTTTCCCCTCTTCTACCTATGATTTTCGAAAAACACAAGATATTAGGAGTCAAGATTTGACTTCTTGAATTTATGGGATAACTATGTATTCCTACAATAATTATCTCTTTCCATAAAATATCTACAAGAAAATCAAGACAATCTTTTCTTCCTAATTAACTACAAATTTTCAAAAATATTAAGTGGAAATATAGCAGGAATATTTTCTTCTATCTCTCAATAATTGGACTTTATTTTGGGCTATTTGGGGGGCCTTTAGGAGAATTAAGATTGGACCTTCAATGGACTATGAAGCTTTAATATTTTGGCCCAAATATTATTCAAGTCCATTAATATTAATTTACTCCACTATAAAATTAATATTGAACTATCCATCTTAACCCATATTACGATTTCACATATAACATGGCTCCCGGTCATTATTTTCCGCGTTTAAGATTATATTAGTCCATTAATTAATTAAGCCACTGAACAAGCTTTATATTAATTAACATCTTTGTCCTTGGAGTAAAGACAACTCAACATTATTAACCATACCGAAAATAAATTTCCACTTGCAAGATTTGGTATGATAAAGATTCTGAGCCCACCAAGGGGACAAATCAAGCAAGACGTACTTGCACGCGATTCTCCGTATTAAATGTCAGCAATCGTCATGTAATTAATAATATTGCCCAAGATATAAGGTATCGAATCACATTGACTCTCTTCCCATCATAAATCAAAGCAATAATTATTAATTTCATACGATCCTATTTAAGAGACGGAGATTAAGAAATAACGCACCACTAAGGTCTAATTCTTGTATATTCAGTAGCAAAGAATTTGTCCTCCTGTAGGTCCTCATTCAACACACCTAAATACACTAGTGTGATCCCTTGGTCAATACAAGCCAATCTAGGTCTCACACTTCAACTGTTCATGATGGTTTGTTCATTTCCATCTGGGTTGTGAATTTGTACTTAATTACGAGGGATGTTAATTAGATCTTCAGTGATCTGGTATCACCAAATTAACTACAACGTAATACGTACTGTCTTATTGAACGGGTTTACAATAAACATATATAACATTCATTCATATTTAATGCAACAGTGATTAAATAACTTATTTGATAAAAAAAAAAAAACTTGGTTTGGTTATACAAAGTAAAAGCATATTTTTCAGTATAACCCCAACACTGCGCATGTATTACGTGTTTATGTGCCTCTATATTCCAACAATTGGTCCATATATTTAGGATGCAGAGACCTTCCAATGGCTATTAATGACAACTCCACTAAGGACAACTAACCTTAACTAAATCAAACTTGAGACTGCAAGTCTGACATTCTTCTTTTCGCGACTTACTCCCCAAGATCATTTATTGTCCTATTTAATGCTCGGGACAAATGGCCCAGTCAACTTATCTTCTTGACTTCAAGTCTTCTGTCTTTAGATGATTTTTCTTCAATATATATCTGTTGGGAAATTTATAGTTTTGATGAATGTTCTAAAACAGGTTATGATAGGACCAATCGGATTTTGTTAGGCGTCGATGATCTAGCAATAGGACTAACATGACTAGTTGATAATTGTTGTATAAAACAACTGATGTAAAGGTAGATAGGTCACACATTGAGGGGGAACTCAATGTGAGTAGTCTAAGTCTTGAAGATCAGAAGATCAGAATTCATCTGAGAAGAAGAAGATGTTATTGTTAGTGTCCTAGAGACAATCTATTGTAAGGACATAATACTCGATGATATTCAGTTTGATTTAATATTATAGTTCACTTAATATTAATGTATGACAATACACTAGTTTGAATATTATGTTTGATTGTTTGCATTTATTCATACAAGTGTTCCCTTGAATCAGTGCTGTCATTGAGTATATGAGAACTAAGATGACTTAAGCATGATTCTCAAATAGCCCCGATTGAGGATCATCAAGAACGGGATATTGATGATGCAATGGAGATTGGTGTGCGATCTGCATCATACTCTTAGAGAGTGTAGTAAGATCTCACTTACTACGAGATACTAGGTATCTCATGATGGATGCACAAATACATTAGAGGGTATTGGTATACCCATTTGAGAAACCGTTTGATGTATTTCCACTATATGTGTTTACGGGTGTCTCGGTTAGTGGGAGCGATGCGGTACTCCTTTGACTTGAGGTCAATACGCACGACATGTGTGGAATGATGAACTTTGACCATGACCGATGCTTGCACCCGTCTACGGGTAGATATGGCTTGGATTGGGTTCATCACGAAGTGCATGTACATGGTAGTTGAGCCAAGAAAAGGATTCATTCCTCAAAGTGGATTTAGAGAGAATACTCACATTCTCATCATAATTGGATCAAAGTCATTGGCCAATGCACGTCAACTTGGACTTTTTGGCCAAGTGTGACATAAGTGATCAATTAGTGATTGGAGATAAAGTGATTAAGTTATTTGAATAGACATTTCATCCTGTTTAAGACTAATCGAGTATTCGTGAATGAAGGGAGGAAATCGTAATAGCCCATGTTACAGTTACAGGTAGTTGCACGTTTCTCACAACGTACCTCATATATTGAGAATATCTGATTTATTGTCTAGGGTTCAATTAAGACCGTTAGTTTGACTAATCGCTCGATATATGAGGGCCTATGGGTCACACAACAAGTAGATCCCGTGTACGGATTATGGTTGGTTGATTAAGTATTAAATTAGATTTAATATTTAATTTATGGAGAATTAATAATATATTAATTTAGAATTAATTATTATTACTATTAAATTAAATTTGATTTAATTAAATAGGAATCCCAAAAAAATATTATGGAATATTATTGTAGGAAAATATCCGTAGATAAAAACATATCTTTGAGATTTATTTTGCAAGATTAGGGATTATCTTCCTAATAAAGATTGCTTAAGATTTAAGTCAATCTCTCCCTATATATATGACATCTCGGGATTCATTAATTAACGTTGTTTTAAGAAAACCTAGTTTCTCCATAAAATCTAGATTAGGAATTTTCCTAGCGAATTCCCTCTCAGATTCAACACTGGCAGATCTGTGCAAGTTTGTCCACGGGGATTACGTGGATACCATAGTTGAGAAATCTGCTATCGAATCACTGTAAGGTTTTTCGTTATGATTATTGTAATCGTTTATGCAATTATATGTTCATTGTTGGTGAACTGTTTATTTCCGTTGCGCATGTATTACGTGTTTACGTGCCCCTAAATTCCAACAGAAGAAGACTAGAAGATCAGCAGATCAACTAGACAGATCACCAGGTGAAGATCAGAAGATCTGATGACTACCAGATGTCAAGACACAGAAGACCAGAAGATCTACATCAGAAGAAGAGTCTGCAAGTTGTTCTAAGACAACCTGCATCTGAAGACTCAATCAGGTAGACTGATCAGGTCAGCTCAAATCAGGTGACAACCAGAAGTTCACCAAGTCATAGGAGTTCATCAGACACGAAGAATGTTAACCTAAGTTGGTAAATCAAACACTGAATAAGTGTACTTGATAACCAATGAGAGCAAGACACATATGTACTGAGCTGACATTGCAGGACAAGGTGCTTCAGAGTCAAACGGTTAGAAAGGACAAGCATGCATGCTTTCAGCCATGCCGCCTCTGCGCACATCAAATCAAGCTTTCAATCCTACCTAAAATAGCCTGAGATTCAAATTTCTTTCCAACGGCTCTTTGATTTCAAGGTCTATAAATGGGATCAACCTTCATAGTAAGGTTACGAAAATAATCCACAAGCTCAAGCAAAGCTACATTTCCGCACCAAGAACACAAGATCAAGCAAATATTATAAGTGTTCATCCCATAGTTTCTTAGCAAGAATACTTATCCTCTAGCTTTAGGCTATTCATATACTAGGATAGAATTCCAGTTGGAACATAACAAATCTTATACCCAAACCAAATTAGGTAAGTTTGTTTAGCAAGATTTCAGACTAGGATTTCTATTTCTGATTTCTGGGATTGGTTGAGTGAAAACTCTTGAATCATCTGTGGTATTGTGTTGGACTAACACATAAAACTAAGGCTAGTTGGTTAGTTGGTACCCCTACTGATAGGGGAGAGTGGACGTAGGACAAGTTGTCCGAACCACTATAAAAATCTGGTGTGCATTATTTGATTTACCTGCTTTACACTTTGCACACTACCTATTTGAGCTTTGCATGCATATTCTAAGTCTGGATCAGATTTGTACCAAGCAACTGATCTGATCAGCTCGACACTTTGTCATTCTGATTCAAAACAGATAACTTAGAAATCTGATTTAACAAACTGGTTTTTCACACGGGTAAAACTTAGCTTCCGCACATGAGTTAAATTGATAGACACCGAACTGATCTGCCCTCAGGCGACCAGTAAGTTGGATTATAGTACAAACTGATTCACTCGCACTCTGATCAGGTAACTTGCTTATCACACCTGATCTCACACAAAAGTGTTTCAGAAGTTTATTCACCCCTTCCCTCTATACTAATGCCCTCACGAAAATCCGTTTGGGACCTACAAGTGGTATCAGAGCAGTGGTTATATGGATGACTAGCTTTGAGTATCATTGGTTCTTGAGGAAGAACTATTGTGGTCAAACAGATCTTGAAAAACCTATTTTAAAATCTCATCTGTTTTTCAAAACTCACATTAAGCATGGATAACACTTCAGGTATTTATCACGATCTGCCCAAGTTCAATGTCGATGAGTATGCCGACTAGAAGATCTTCATGGGAAACCATCTGGGTTCAATCAGTAACAGAATGATGGAAGTTCTTGAACGAGGACCAATCATCAATTATCATATGAATCCAAATGATGATAACAAAGATCCAGATCATGTTGTTGGTGCACGTGTCAGAAAGAGTCCTTCACTGATGGATGCTGAAGAGAGAAAATTATCCAATCTGGATACAGTAGCCAAGCATCTTATCATGAAGACAATGGACGTGACAACAAAGGAGAAAGTTAAGTACCTGCAAACAGCTAAAGAAGTATGGGATACGTTGGCTGCAATATGCCAAGGAAATGATCTGATCAAGGAAAGCAGATTGCAAGCTGAAATGGTTAACTTTGAGAAACTCAGAATGCTACCAAATGAGACCATCAATCAGTTCGATGGAAGGATCACGATGGGAGTCAATAGACTTCGTGATTTGGGCCGAGTTATGTCAGATAAGGACATTAATTATAAGATTCTGAGGTCCCTACCGAATAAATGGGACATGAAGGTGACAGTGATAAAAAATATCCATGATCTTGCTACTCTGAAGTCAATCAAGTTGTTCCTCAGTCTGAAAGCTCACGGGTATGACCTGAAAGAAAGGAATCCTGGAGCTGAAGAAGTTCTTATTGAAGCTGCATCAAATTCGTCGAAAGCTGTTGCATTTCAGGCAGCCAGTACAAGTGCAAGAATGCCTGAACCAGTATGAAGGATTGTGAGTCAGGCTGAAGAAATTGCCTTGCTAACCAGAAAGCTGGAAAGATCTAATGTTCAAATGGGGAAATATCGGAAGTTCTATAAAGACTATCAGAACAACAAAAGAAATAGGAGATCTACTGATAGTTCGCAAGAAAGAAATTGTTCTGATGACAGAAGAGACGATCATAGAGATGACCGAAGATAAGAAAAGATAGATGATCTTTCTGATGATAGAAGAGACAACAAATCAGAAAGAAGGAATTCTGATTACAGGCAGAATGGGAAGTCACATGACAGATCCTACTGAAGAAACGATTCACATGGCAGACGAAATTCTGAAGAACCTGGAGCGTTGTTCAACTGTTAGAAACCAGGTCACTGTAGTGCAGACTGCCCTGACCTGACTCCAAAGGAAAGAGAAGAGAAGCGCAATAGAAGAGAGCAACGGTACCAGGATAGAAAAGCCATGGTTGCTGATACATCAGGTATCTATGACTCTTATCTGCCTTTGGATGATTCTGGTTACTCATCTGTCGAAAACTTCTGCCTGATGACCACAACTGATGATGTCGATGACCTCAACTATCTGATATTCTCATCTGATGGCGATATCTGTCTCATGGCCAAAGAAGTCACTCCATCTGAGGTAATCTCTAACCCTGTTTCTGTGTCTTCTGTTTCTGTTTCCACACGTGTTGTGCCTAGCACACCTGCGGGAGAGATTGACCTGCAGCTCATCAATGAGCGATTGCTTGATGATCTCTCTAATGCAATAGATACTTATACTGTAGTGGAGGTTGAGAACGATAAGCTAAGGGCTAAAAACATCAGTCTTGCTAAGGATAATGCCTTAAGAAGAGCATCTGAACTAAAATCAGTTGAGACTGTTCAGAAGATGACAACACAACTGGAGTTTCTGAAAGTCAGCTCTTCTGATCAGGGTAAACTGGTTAAGGAACAGCAAGCTATCAACAAACAGTAAGCTGATGATCTCAAAGTCCTTCAAGCTAAGTTTGATGAACTCTTCCGACAACATGAGAGTCTGAAACAGAGTGAGGACAGTTTGCGAAAGAAAGTAGAGGTTTTTGGAAAAGCTTCTAGAAATGTTGATGAAATAACAAGCTACTTTCGTAAGGCAACTTGTAAGAAGGGTATTGGGTTTGAAAGCCCTTATGGATCCTCATCTGTCCAATCTGGTTCACATTCCAAAAGTGAATCTAGGAAGGTTTCTGGACAAGATACACGACATGCCAAATCTGTATCAAAGAAGGGAAAAAGATATGTTGAACAGGAAAGGCGAATGCCTGATCAGAAAGGGAACATAAATGGACCTCACCTGATCAAGCATCAGCCGAGGAATCAACAGAAGAACCCTGTTCTTTTTGAAGTGACCTCAGCCTAATCAGCAGTTCAGAAATCAGAATGGACAATCTTGCAAGGGAATGCCCAATCTGAGACCTGATCAGGCCAAGCTGCCTAATCAGCATGCTAAGGGTAAACTGTAGAAACCATCTGTGCAAAAGAGATATGAATCTTTTGATGGTAGCAGTCGTACCTATCCTTTCAACCAGAAATCCAGGACATCTGCACCTGAACCACACTGAATTAAAAGAAGACAGACCAATCAGAAAAATTCCAAGTCTTCTGATTCATCCAAGGTTCACACTCGTTATCATACTGACCAAAAGCACGTGAAGAGATGTATGATTATGTAGATGATTATGGGAGACAAATCAGGCCTTCTGATCTTGATGATTACCATAGAAGTGCCCTGTATGTTTGGATCCCGAAAGGTAACACTAACCCCTCAGGACCCAATCCTACAGGGGTACCTAAAGCCTGATTTGATTGCAGGTTCGCGTGGGTTTGACCAATAAAGGAGGTGTACAAGCAACTATCTGGTACATCGATAGTGGATGCTCAAGGCACATGATTGGACTTCCAACATCTCCTTAGTTCTTGTATTGAAAAAGAAGGCCCACGTGTACTCTTTGGTGACGACAACTTTGGTTTTACGGAGGGTTGGAACCTTAGTGAATGATGATGTACAGGTTATCAGAGTCTCGTATGTCGATGGTTTGAAGCATAACCTGTTATCGGTTTTACAATTCTGCGACAACGGATATCATCGTTGAGTTCTCGACTGATCAGTGCACTATAAGAAATTGAGCTACTCAACAAATTTTGCTAACTGGTTCTAAGAAAGGAACGATCTACACTGCAGATTAGGACAGTTGTCCATGAAATGCATGCCTGATTGTTAAGAGTTCCAAAAGCAACAGTTGGCTCTGGCATAAGAGAATGAGTCATCTGAACTTTAATACTCTTAACAAGATAGCAAGGATGTCCTTGGTTGAGGGACTCCCGAATGAAGTTTTCTCTAAAGATCAGACATGTGCCGCATGTCAGAAGGGAAAGCAAGTCAAGGCTTCATTCAAAGGGATTCCATCTCCTCCATCCAGCAGAGTATTGCAACTGCTCCACATGGACTTATTCGGACCAGTTAAACCCCTTAGTTTCAGTGGACGCAAATACACTCTGGTGATTGTAGATGACTACAGTAAGTTCACCTGGGTTGTATTCTTATATAAGAAGAATGAAACTACTACAAAGATACCTGAGCTGCTCAAGAGACTTCAAAATGAGAAAGGTGTCAGTGTTTTAAAAATTAGATTAGATAAGGGTACAGAATTCTTGAATTCTTTCATAGCTGATTTTTGCAAGGAGTTTGGTATACAACATGAGACATCAGCCGCCAGAACGCCACAACAGAATGGTGTAGCAGAAAGGAAGAACAGAACACTCAAAGAAGTTGTTCGCACAATGTTGGCTGAACATGCAACTCTAAATCATTTCTGGGCAGAAGCAATCAACACTGCATGTCACACTCAGAACAGATGTTCTCTGATTAAGACTCACTTCAAAACACCCTATGAACTGTGGAAGGGTAGAAAACCTCGTGTTTCTTTCTTCCATATTTTTGGGTGCAAGTATTTTATTCACAACAATAGGAAGAGTCAGTTGAAAACTTTTTAGGCTAAGTCAGATGAGGGTATATTCTTAGGATATCCTCAACCAGCAAAGCTTTCAGGGTGTTTAACAGGAGAACCCTAGTTGTGGAGGAGACACCTCATGTGGTCTTTGATGAGACATCGTCTAAACAAGAGAAATCTGCCACAGAACAAGCCATACCAGATCAATCAGTACCTGATGCTCAGAAAATGGATCAGTTGAGTATCAAAGAAAATGAATCAGATCACGTCACTATGTATGTTCCTAACTTTGATCTTGATGATTCACCAGGTCAGTCAGACCCTAAGGTACGTACAACTGTCAATGAAGAAGCTGGTACAGCTAAGACAGTAACAACTGAACCATCTGGTTCAGGGGGAACACCTGTTGTTCCGGCAGACAGACTTCAGCACATGACGAGTCCATCATCAGCTGAGATATGTCCATGCCAAGTGGATCCTACTGAAGTACCTCTCCCAGTCTCTAGTGACGACTCAATATCAGAAGAGGATGATGATCTCCAAACTGATGTAAATCAGGGAAGAAGGACCTGGATAACCAGTCATCCAACTGACTTGATCATCGGAGACCCGTCTGATAGAGTCCAAACTAGACATCAGATTGGTGAAAGTGCAATGTATTGTTGCTATCTGTCTTTGAAGGAACCCCTCACAGTTGAAGAAGCTCTAGCTGATGCAAGCTGGATTCTAGCCATGCAAGAAGAAATAGAGCAGTTTGAAAGGAATCAGGTTTGGGAACTTGTAGACAGACCAACTCACCAAGATGTGATTGGCACTAAGTGGGTCTTCAAGAACAAGAAGGATGAGCACAATGTGATAACCAGAAATAGGGCAAAACTTGTTGCTAAGGGATATTCACAATCAGAAGGGATTGATTATGATGAAACCTTTGCACCAGTCGCTCGCCTTGAAGCCATTAGGTTGTTTCTGTCTTATGCTGCTCACAGAGGATTTATTGTGTATCAGATGGATGTAAAGAGTGCATTCTTAAATGGGGTACTAGTTGAGGAAGTTTATGTTGAACAACCTCCTGGCTCTGAAATGAGCAACCAAGTGTACCGTTTAAGAAAAGCTCTTTATGGACTGAAACAAGCTCCCAGAGCTTGGTATGATACACAATCCCAGTTCTTGCTAGACAGTGGGTTCACTAAGGGATTGATAGACAGGACTTTGTTCAGAATTGAAGACGGATAAGATATTCTGATGGTTCAGATCTATGTGGACGATATTATCTTTGGATCTCCCAATAAGAACTTATGTGACAAGTTCAGCAAACTGATGCAAGGGAAATTTGAGATGTCCATGATGGGTCAGATGAACTACTTTCTAGGTCTTCAGGTAAAACAAAGTACTGAAGGAATATTCATCTGCCAGGCCAAGTATACAAGAAATATGTTGGCCAAGTATGGAGTTCAAAACTGGAAGACAACCAGAATTCCAATGATGACTTCCTTCAGAATGGATCCAGACGAGAATGGTCAGAAAACTAATCAGAAAGAGTATAGGGCTCTCATTGGATCATTGTTATACCTGACTGCCAGCAGACCAGATATAACATTTGCAGTAGGTGTATGTGCCAGATTTCAGGCAAATCCAATGCAAAGCCACCTAGAAGCAGCTAAGCAGATTCTTAAGTATCTTAAGGGGACAATTAACCTTGGGTTATACTACTCTTCAGATGATAATCTAGAGCTTAGTGGATACTTTGATTTTGATTATGGAGGCTGTAGAATAGACAGAAAGTCAACCTCAGGTACATGTTAGTTTCTGGGAAATAAGCTGGTCTCTTGGTTTTCAAAGAAACAAACATCTGTTGCCACATCTACTACTGAAGCAGAATATATGGCCGCAGGAAGTTGTTTCTCCTAACTGCTCTGGCTTTGTCAGCAGCTGAGGGATTATAACATTATAGCTACGAATGTGCCTATCTTCTATGACAGTAATAGTGTTATTGCAATCACACAGAACCCAGTTCTTCACACCAGATGCAAGTACGTGGACATCATACATCATTTTATAAGAGACCATGTAGAAAAGAAGAACATCAGAATGGAAAAGATCCATATTGATAAGCAGAAAGCTGATATCTTAACCAAACCACTAGCTGAAGTCAAATTCAGAGAACTATGTAATGAGCTAGGACTTCTGGACTTAGGAGAAGATGGACCAGAATTCTTTGGTGGTTTGGTCTCCAAAACCAGTTTGTTAAGGAACTGGCCAGAAAAGAAGGATCAGTTGAGTAATGGAGCCTCAACTGATCAGGAAGGATCGGTAAGGGACTGATTAGAGAAAGAATAACGGTTGAAGTGGGAACTTCAACTGATAGGTAGGATCAACATGAAACTGATCTAATAGGAGGACATTGTTGGGAAAATTTTGTCAAGGATTAGGAAACCAATATAAGATCAACTCAACAGTCAGACAGATTGACCTTCTTGTGGTATTGACTGATTATGATATCAGTCAATCAGATACTCATTTCTGATCTCTTTTATTTGTTTTGTTCTGATTACTTTGCTTGGTCTTATTTATTTCCATTGTATCAAGTACATATGACGTACGCCCTGCAAAATATTAAATGCAGACGTGGGGAACATGTATTAAATTACATTTACTGTGAATTTTTAAATCCAAAAGCTACCGCAATAAAATCCTTGACCGTACGATTTGTTTTTAACCAAACCGCCTAATCGTGATTGTTCATTTAGATTAGACGATTGATTTTCTTTCTCGGTTTTCCAAAAATCTTTTCCCTCCAATTCTATATATAGATGGTTGTTCTTACTAAATGACCTTCTTTGCCCTAAAATTCTCAAAACACTTCTGTACAATTACTCAAGAACACTCAAGAGCACATAAACGCTTTTCACTTTTCTTCAAACTCTTCAAATCACTTATCTGGTAATAGTTTGTTTTAAACATTTGTTGATTCGAATAAATGAATATTTCTTAGTGCTTAATGTATATCTTGTTCAAAACAAGACAAATGTGTTTATGAATGTTTCTTGTGTATATGTATGTGTTTTGTTTCATTTAAACATGTTTGCCATATGAATTTTAATTTGGTAATATCTCTTACAGATGGCTAAACAAGGGATGGGCAAAATAATGTGCAACTATCCTTCCCTAATGAAGAAGGTGATTGAGGAAAAATATGTCGTGTTTGGAGTAACTGAGGATCCCGAATCTATGGAGATTGAGCAAATTCTACAGGAGAACAATCTGGAAAAATTCTGCTCTAAACATTCAAACCCCGTAATGCAATAAGAAGCACTAGAATTTCTTCAGAATTTTGAAGTTATCAAACCTGGAGATGAATTGAAATCCACAGTGAACGACGAAGAATTCATTGTTTCCAACGTCGATCTAGAAAGGCTCTTTGCTTTGCCCAAAGGAAAAATCTCTTCGGCTCATTACCAAGAAGATAAAGATGAACGCATCTGAGCTGAATTATTCAGAGAAGTAGACAAGAGTCACACTTCAGGGTTTGTTAAACCCATGCTCAAGAGGAAGTACCGACTGCTGTTCGAAATCCTTTCCAAGACCATTATGGGGATATCTTTTAGCCATGATGTGCTAACTACTGTAAAACTACATTGTTTGGCTGCTCTAGTGGATAGAGCCAAGAACATTAATTGGATTGGGTCTTTGAAAGCTATTCTGGTACAAGAGCACGACAAATTTGAGATAAATGACAAGAGAGAAGTATATTTGTCCAAAAGACTGAGCAACCTAGGTAAAATTGCGGTTATTATAAGAGACAAGTTTCCAAATATAGAATGGGAGCAGAAAGGGCTGAAACACTACAGGGTCTTCCTCACAGATTCATCTGCCATTTATGGGCCATCAGATGAGGACCCTCAGAAGAATGAAAGAAAGAGGAAGAAGAAGAAGGTTACTGGATCTGAGGATCCTGAGTCCCCATTTGTCTCTAAGCGAAAGGGTGTCTGTTGGTCCTGCACCCAAGGCAAAGAAACTCAGACAAACTCCCATGACACTCTTCTTGGATAAGGATTTTGATGAGGAAGATTCGGATGAGGAACACGAAATAGTCAGAAGTGGAGTTGGGAGCAAATCTGCTGGTTCTGGTAAGAAGGCATCTGAACCTTCAAAGAAGCAAGTGTCTCACGCTGCCAGTTCGCCAGAACAGTCTGGTGGAGACAGAGGCAAGGGTGCAGAAAGAACTAGATCTCCTTCGCCCCAATCTAGAGTCCAATCTCCTATCTGATCACATCCTGCTGCTCACCAACAGATGATACCTTCTCCATCTCCTTCTCCAAGGACCGAAAGGGTCAGATCACCGTCTGCCCATCCAGAGGAGCAAAGAACCGAGCTGCCTCCCCCACCTGAAACTTCATCCACTCTACAGGCCAGAGAACAACAAGTTGTACTGATCACTTCTACAGCTGATCAACCCACTATTGAGGTTGCACAACCAGGATCATCCTCTATCCATGATCAATCAGCAGAACCTCCTATTTTCGAAGCCATTCCAGAATCCAGGGCTGGCAAAACAATATCTGGGGCAATGATCAGATTGCAGATTGAGCGGGACCTAGACCTTCACTATCCAGAACTGAGTGCTCATCCCAGAATTAAAGATGAAGTCATGGAAATTCTTACATGGAGAGAACTGCGGTTGAAGAATTTCTCAAATTTCATTATTTTAATAGATCAGGTGGGAGGTCCTGATGAGTTTGCTGATTTTAACTTTGACATGAAGAAGGCAGCCGAAGTAAGCTTCCCGGCTGAGTTAATTTCTGATGAGGCGGTGAAGACTTTGGTTTACAGAGAGTTGGGTAAACCAATGGAAGAGGAAGCTGAACCTTTTGGAAAGGATGTTGTAATGAAAGAAGCAGGAGTTGCCGATGATAGTGGTCTTGGTGTCAGAGGTCTTGACCAGCCACTGGAGGCAAAGGCGACTGAGGCAACTGTTGGAATAACTGTTGAACTCCAAGGTCAGGCCACTCACATAATCCCTGCTACTCACATTTCCATAGATCAATTGAGGGAAATCAGATCCTGTTTCAAGGATTTATTGAAGGAGGAATTTGAAGGGGTTTTAGCAAACTCTGTGAGCAACACTATCACCAAACAGCGTCGGGCGTCTGTTCGAGAAATGAAGGAACAGAGGGAGTTTGCTATCTCCCAGATTAAAGGACTGAAAGAGCAGTTCAAAAAGACCTTGGACGATTTGGTTGAAGGATACAACAGATCATTCGATTAGAAGATCAACCAAGTTAACCAGGTCCAAGTTTCTCTCCTGCAGGCCACTGATAAAATTGAGAAGACAGAGGAGAAACTAGACAAGCTGATCTTAACCTTCTCCACTGCCATTGAAACTGCCAAATTTGAACTGGTGAGCAAGATCCAGGATTAAACTATTCAATCTTCCGGGCTCACAGTTCATGATCGCAACCAAGCCATTGCAGTAAGTTTTGGATCTCTGAGTTCCCATGTCAATGCTCTTTTTTATAAAACCAAAAATGGGGAACAACAGATTGAGAAACCAACTGATCTGATCACGACAACTGAAGAGCTGATTCAAGCTGTGGAATCACATGGGAAAAGACTTGACAATCTTGATCTAATGGCGGTTGAAGTGAATGCAAGGGTAGAAAGGTCTAGGCAAAAGGCTGCGGGAAAAGCTGGACCTTCAATAACTGCACCTCTTCCTCAAACGGCTCAGACCCAATCAAAGAGGGTGACCAGGAGTACCTCTGCTCAGATTGAAGCTGATAAGAATCTGGCAATCATATTATCTCGAGAGCAACTAGCTGAGGAAGCTCGTCTGAGTGAGGAAGAGAGGAGGGCTGACAAATTGGCTAATTCTGAAGGGCTGAAAAAGAAGTTTCTTGCAAAAGAAAGAAAGGGCCAGATTGGCAAGAAAGTTGTTGAGCCTCTGATCCCTGCTAAGATTGAAGACATAATCATTCGAGATGACAAACATTTGGAGAGGATGGAAGATTAGAAGAAGATCAAAGCTGAATGGCTTCTGGATGCTTTTGTTCTGGAGATTGTCACAACTGAAGCATCTCTAGATGAGAAATTCCTCAACTGGATGGAGAACAGGCATCCAGACTTTCTGAAAGAACTGGAGCAAGATGCCAAAGCAATCAATGCAAAGTTCTCACATCCTCTATATGATGTGATGGACTACAAGAGAAAGGCAGATGGCTCATTTGACAGAATAGCCTTTCAGAGATTCTACTTTGATTTGATGGGAAAAGCTGGCATAACAGATCCACAACATGTAAATGATGTCAAGTGGAAGCTGTACCGGATCTTCAATGTTCCTCAGAACCTACGAGAGATGCTAGAAGGATATGTTCCCAAAGTCTGATGATCAGAAGAATGTCTAGATAGGATATGTTCATTTTTGTTTATTTAAATTTTTCATGTACTCTGTAATGAAAAATCCATATGAATGAAAAGTTTAAATTTACTTATCCTAAGACAAACTCTCATTGTCTTCTGATAATCCGGGGTTACTGTACTATTTCTTATCAACTGATGTTGGTTTCTAAATGTTTTGGTTTCATCAAAAATGGGGAAATTGTTGGAAAATTTATAGTTTTGATGAAAGTTCCAAAACAGTTATGATAGGAACAGTCAGACCTGTTAGCTGACTGATGATCTAGCAATAGGACTAAGATGACCAGTTGATAATTGTTGTATAAAACAACTGATGTAAAGGTAGATAGGTCACACATTGAGGGGGAACTCAATGTGAGTAGTCTAAGTCTTGTAGATCAGAAGATCAGAATTCATCTGAGAAGAAGAAGAAGACTAGAAGATCAGCAGTTCAGCAAGACAGATCACCAAGTGAAGATCAGAAGACCTGAAGATTTGATGACTACCAGATGTCAAGACATAGAAGAAGACCTACATCAGAAGAAGAGTCTGCAAGTTGTGCTAAGATAAACTGCATCTGAAGACTCAATCAGGTAGACTGATCAGTCTGGATTGATCGGGTTAGCTCAAATCAGGTGACAACCAGAAGTTCACCAAGGTATACGAGTTCATTAGACAAGAAGAATGTCAACCTAAGTTGGTAAATCAAACACTGAATAAGTGTACTTGATAATCAATGAGAGCAAGACACGTATGTACGGAGCTGACATTGCAGGACGAGGTGCTTCAAAGTTAAACGGCTAGAAAGGACAAGCATACATGCTTTCGGCCATGCCGCCTCTGCGCACATCAAATCAAGCCTGCAATCCTACCTAAAATAGCCTGAGATGCAAATTACTTTCCAACGGCTCTTTGATTTCAAGGTCTATTAATATGGGATCAACCTTCATAGTAAGGTTACAGAAATAATCCACAAGCTCAAGCAAAGCTACAATTCAGCACCAAGAACACAAAATCAAGCAAATATTCTAAGTGTTCATCCCATAGGTTCTTAGCAAGAATTTTTATCCTCTAGCTTTAGGCTATTCATTTACTAGGATAGAATTCCAGTTGGAACATAACAAATCTTATACCTAAACCAAAGTTAGGTTAAGTTTGTTTAGCAAGATTTCAGACTAGGGTTTCTAGTTCTGATTTATGGGATTGGTTGAGTGAGAACTCTTGAAACATCTGTTGTACTGTGTTGGACTAACAATTAAAACTATGTCCAGTTGGTTAGTTGGTGCCCCTGCTGATAGGGAAGAGTGGACGTAGGACAAGTTGTCTGAACCACTATAAAAATCTAGTGTGCATTATCTGATTTTACCTATTTTAAGCTTTGCATGCATATTCTAGTTGTACCAAGCAACTGATCTGATCAGTTCGACACTTTTTCATTCTGATTCAAAACAGATAACTTAGAAATCTGATTTAACAAATTGGTTTTTCACACGGGTAAAACTTAGCTTCCGCACATCAGTTAAACTGATAGACATCGAACTGATCTGTCCTCAGGTGATCAGTAAGTTGGATATCAGTACAAACTGATTCACTCGCACTCTAATCAGGTAACTTGCTTATCACACCTGATCTCACGCAAAAGTGTTTCAGAAGTCTATTCACCCCTCCCCTCTAGACTTCTGCCCTCACGAAAACCCGTTCGTGACCTACATATCCAATTAACTGACAATAGTCATTTCTTCTGAAAAGTTACACGAGACTTTGTTTTGGCCTTATGTCTTCAAGCTGAATGATGGTGTTTTATAGGTTTATGGATTCTTCACTTCTTCAGGTAGATCGACCAAGACTTGTTATTATTTGAGTTCCCCCTAAAATTAATTTTTTCTTCAGATGTCTTGTCCAATGACTTGATTTGCAAATTC
This sequence comes from Stenogyne calaminthoides, assembly GCA_037126765.1. Taxonomy (NCBI): domain Eukaryota; kingdom Viridiplantae; phylum Streptophyta; class Magnoliopsida; order Lamiales; family Lamiaceae; genus Stenogyne; species Stenogyne calaminthoides. The sequence goes on along the minus strand of JBBCBC010000026.1, from coordinate 15,198,836 downwards.
GACCTGTGATTACTAACCTTAACTATTGTCTCAACTGACTATACACTTGGTAGACTCTTGACCTGATCAACTAGCCTGATAGATAAGTCTGATCTATTCTGTCAAGTGTGGGGCTATACTAAGCCAAAAAAATGTATATATGTGCGTAGAGTCTAGAATGTTCGATCCTTTACAATCATGGCTTAAATGCCTATTTATAATAATACATGTATACATGAAGCCCTAATGGGCTTGATTTAGAGAGACCTAGCGGCCGTGGCCGCGTTAGTTGTTGTCCCTCATTCAGTCCTGTGATTCCCCCCTGGGATTTCTCCCAACAATCTGTCTTACATCCGTATCAACTTTTGCCTCGGGACACGGTTTGCTCCATATCCGGGATCTTCAATTTTGCTTATCTAGGCGCGTCTTTGACACGTCCGACCGCGGATCTGGTGCTTTTTTCCAAATGTGCGCTCGTTGATCTTGTCGCTCACGATATGAGCTCACGCAGCTTCCAGGAAGGTCGCTCGGCTAAGCGAGCTAGCCCCGTCAGGTCGCTCTATGAAATGCTAACATGGGTCTCTTGTGCTTCGCCAGATGACTTGGCTTTGGTTTCCACGTCATCTTTATTTTTCATGTCACCACAGGCCGATCACATGGCTACAATAAAAAAAATCTCTTTCTCCCTAAATCAATTGAACATTTGCCAAAAAGGTCCGTCCCAAACTTAATTGAACATTTCTATAAATTGAAATAAAGTAACTTTTTTTTTGATGTATACCTCTTCTAACACTACAATATTACATCTAATGTCATTACTTTTTCAACACCAAAGTCAACTTTTTCTCATTTAATTTACACAGATGCCACTACTTTACCATTTAACCCCCATCAAAAAGCAAATTTATCCCTTTTAATATTAATAAATAACTATTTTCTTAAAACTCGTGTGTACAGTAAATGTTCAATCGAGTTAGGAACGGAGGGACTAATATATTATGTAATAAAAATAATTTAATTTTTTTGCAAATATTAGATTGAACACAAATACCCATATGAAATATTTTACGGATCCAGGATCCGTTAAATATGACCCCGTTTGAGGGAGAAGCGGATAAAAACAGATATGAAAGCAATGGCATAGTGGAGTGACATTTTGTTAATACAATAACACATCTTTCTCATTATTAATATTTTTTTCATATAGTAGCATAATTATCAATACCTTACATATGTTACTATAAGGACAAATATATGTACTGAAAATGAACAAGTATGTATTACTTGTTCTTATAGTAAAACATATTTGTCCTTAAGGCAACACATTTACTCTTCTACTAACATAAACTTGGAAGCGAGTTTTTGGTAATGTTTGTTTTGGATTTTAAGTGACTTTAAATATATGGTTTTAAAATTTAAGGGCCTTCGAAATCCTTATAAATAGTAAAATTGTTGCTTGTTTTTTAAGTTTATGAGAGTGTGATAGTAGGCTTATAGCATGACAATAGTGATTTTTTAAAGTCGATTTTAAAAATCCTAAACTAGAATCAGTTTTAAATTTCAAAATTCAAATCTTGTTAGAAGCATGTAAGCAACAATATTCAAGAAAGATTCGTCGAGTTGGAAGCATGCAAGCATCAGTGTCTATTCCACGAGTTTAGCATACAAGATGCCGCAAGAAGCCCATGAAAAGGAGAAGGCCTCTAGAAGACTTTGGAGTTGCTTTGCTCCCCTCTCAATCTATATTATGGAGAGTTCTCAAATGGAGGATGTCTACGAGGACAAGTCTCCAATGACGGCGCATTATCCATGCAAACGGTCATAAATCTTGAGCTCTCTGGAGGGAAGAATAGGAGACTCTTGACCACTTATTTTTTGGATGTAAGTTTGCTTGATCCATCTAGAATGCTTGTTATTTTCGAACTGGATTCTCGATGGTACCACATGGGAATCCTTGACTTTTTACAACATGGGGAAAAAAAGCAAATATGACTCCTCTTTTTGGACGTGTGTTATTTGGTGCATTTGAAAAGTTAGAAGCGACAGTATATATCTTCAACGGGGCAGTGCTTAACGCTACGATAGAGGAAATTAAAGCAAAGGTGTTCATAGTACGGACCAAAATAAATATTTGAAAATATCTGTCTCTGTACATAAAATCAATTATTTTAAAATTTGAGTGTTCGTGTTCGTATCAAATTTAGATATGGAATAATACATATATTCTTTTTTTTAAGTACAATTCGAAACCGATTTTATGTTTTAATGGATCAGATCAGGCCGGAACAAAAAATTGGATTTTTTTTACGATTAAATCCTTTTTTTTATCACAATTTCAAAAAAAAAGTTGAGGCACAATAAACACGAATACAACACATATTCAACTACATTTAAGCATAAATCCTTTTATCTCAAATATAAAAATGATGTGATAATTATGGGTGGTCAAAAAGGAAAATAAAAAAGGCTAGATCGTGTATGCACTAGGTGCACAGTGCATTATATAGTGTCTTTTTGAAATATATCATTTATTGCACTGAAACATACTCCCTCCGTCCCAAACTTAACCTTACAGTTTCCTTTTCGGGCGTCTCATACTTAACTGACAATTCCCTTAAATAGAAATACACACTTTATCACTTTATCACATAAAATACTAATAAACAACTCTTTCTATCCCCAACTATTCATCACTTTATCACTTTATCACATAAAATACTAATAAAAAACTATTTTTACCCCCAATACTTTATCACTTTATCATTTTTTCTTAAAACCCGAGCACACAGTAACTGTAAGGTTAAGTTTGGGATGGAGGGAGTACAATTTATTTACATTGAAAACTACAATTTATTTTACAAACACATGTTGCATGTTTAAGTGTAAACTAGTTGTATGTTTCAATGCAACAAGTTGTAATTATAAAAAATACACTATGAAGTGCAAGTGCACCTGATGCATAGGAGGCCCATTCAGAAAAGAGATCTTTGATTTAAAAGACTAATCGAACAATATTTCACACCTTTCTAAAAAAAGAAAATTATTTCGATTATAGAATTTTCTTTCTATTTATATTCATGAATTAGAAAATAATTCATAGAATAGGTCTCTTGTGCACTAGGTGTACCGTGCAATTCAAGTGTATTTTTTAAACAGACAATTTATTTACACTGAAACGTTTAACTTATTTTACACTGAACAAGTTGAAACATTTCAGAAAAATAAAGTTGCACGTTTCAAAATACATCTCAATTGGACAGTGCGATTGGTAAATACAAAGGTACTTTGCCTAATTCATGAATATAAATAGGAAGAAAATTCAATAATTGAAATTATTTTTCTTTTTTTAGAAAGGTGAAATAATTGTTCGACTAGTCTTTTTTTTTTTAGTGAGTTTCGACTAGCCTTTTAAATTAAATATTTCTTTTTTGAATGGGTCTCCTATGCACCAGGTGAACAGTGCACTTCATAGTGTATTTTTAAAATATATAACTTGTTGAATTGAAACGAACAACTTGTTTACACTGAAACATGCAATACTTGTTTGTGAAATAAATTGTATATTTTAGTATAACAAGTTGCATATTTCTAAATTATACTATAAAATGTATGGTGCGCCCGGTGGTTAATGCATATAATGATACAAGACTAACCTTCTTTTTTTTAATAAAATTTAAACAAACCCACCCAGAAATAAAATCACCTATGCTGCAAACATTTAACTTTTTCTTTTTTACTTTTTTGTTGTGCCAGCTATTTCCTAGATTTTGGGTAGTTTTTTATCTCTAACAAATTTATTAAAATAGAAACACTTTGTACGGGAAATGATTTTTTTTAGCTCTGCTCTTCTACGCGTGTATATTTACACACATATATATACACTAAATTTGAAATTAATTATATACTTTTGAATAAATAATTAACTATATCTACCTTGAACGAACAATAAATTAAGGTAACATGATTTTTGTAGTCGATATCATGGTGCAGCGTGAAGAGTCCTGGGAGTGGATATAAATTATAATCATATATTCATAATAAAGACAAAGTCTAGTATGAAAATTTTCATATATGAAAAAACTTTAATTGATGAAGGTAAGATAAAATTGAGTGGTTCATGGTTCACTCGGCCCAAGTGGTTCATGGTTCACCCGGCCCGAATAGTCATAATTTAGGGTTCATTATTTAGTGTTTAGGGTGTAGATGATTGATTTAGAATAATTTTATAGATTTTCATACACGAAATTTTCACACTAAACCTACTCATTCATAAATACTAAGAGTCTGTTTGTTATGCGGGAAAAGAAAGGAAAAGAAGGGAAAACATATCATATCCTCACTTTTCGGGTGTTTGTTATGTTTGATGGCTTTTCACCTGGGCCCGAAGGCCCGCATTTCTTTTTCCCATTTTCACATGATTATGCATCCCACCTAGGAGGTGATATTTGTAATACCAAATATTATCCCTTGTTGGGAGATGAATTTAATAAAGATATGATTTTTGATTAGATCCCAAAACCCCTGAGTATGACATGTTCAGAATAATCTTGATAGTTGAGTCAGGATTCAGTTTTAGAGTATTCAGGATGATATCTGCAAAATGTATAGTCAGCAGATATAGATCAGGTTAGGATCTGAAGATTCTGAAGAACTCAGTAAGTTTCTGAAGAAACCGAAATTTCGAGATGAAACCGAAGTTTCAAGACTCGATATGAAATCGAGATCTTGAAGACAAAAGATGAAATCGAGATATCAAGACTCAAGATGAAATCAAGAATCGAAGACTCAAAGATGAAGACTCGATTATATCTGTGAAGACTCGGAAGACGTCAAGACTCGAAGACCTCAAGACTCGAAGACTCGAAAACCGTAAGATGTAAGATCAAGAATCGAAGATCAAGAATACTGAAGGCACGGTAATTACTGAAGACTCAGTAATGTACTGAATGCTCAGTATAAACCTGAATGTTCCGAGGCACTGAAAATATCTATCTGAAGGATTCAATACTGAGAAGATCGCGATTCCTTAGAAAAATAGATATTGTCCAAGACATTCAAATGCAGACAAAAGGAACTAAGACAAAGTATTGTTAAGGTTATATCAACTCAGAGATTGTAACCAAAAGAGTCGTTGAGTTTTGTACCTTTAAACTGGAGACAAAAGTCAAAAAGAGGAAGACAACACGTACCATCATATATCGACAATCGATAAGCGACAAGTGTTTGAAAAAGATGTCAAGTACTAAGTTCGATCGCAAAAAGTGAAGACCGGCTACATGAAAGGTTATTGCCTAAAACGTGTTAGGGAGTGTCAAACCCTAAATATAGCCGTTTCTCACACACCATAAGAGGAAACTCACGAAGCTATCTCTCCATCGGATAGTTTTTCAAGAGTGACCTTGGTGTATGCCTATAAATACTTGTGACCTTCTACATTGAAAGGTTACGGGAAATTTGTAAGCAAGTCAAGAGCTCAAACTTATTATTGCAAGTTGAAGCACTCGAAAAACCGAGAATTTCCCAAGTGCTTTAAATCAAAGAGAGCTAATTCCACTAAGCCTAGCGTGATAAGATATATCCAAAGCTTAGTCTAGATATCCTAGCCTTTGCATTGTTCTTTATTGTAAAGGATATCTCATCCTAGTTGGAAACCAACCAAGAAACCCCAAACCCTTTGTAAGGTAGTTTGAGTGTGATTGTTGGTGAGATTGGAGTTGTAAAGAGTAAGTAAACTACATTGAGGTAGTCAGAAAGCTCTAGAGAAGAAGTGAGTAATCTATCTTGGATAGACAGAAAACTTGTGTGAGTTTTGAGTTAGTAAACTACAGAGGTAGTCAGAAAGCTCAAAATTAGAAAGGTTAGTAAACTACAGAGGTAGTCAGAAAGCCTTAGAAAGTGATTAGTGAATTTCTCGAAAAGATCGGGGAGAGTGGGCGTAGGAGCTTGAGTCTACGAACCACTATAATTTCTTTGTGTTCTTTGCTTTCTGTTTTACTTGATTTATCTGTTGCATTACTTTGTCTTGAAAGCATATTTTCAGCGATATTTTGGTTTGAATCAATCCATTTGAAAGTTGCATATAAATTGAATCACGGCCTAATCACTATTCCATTAAAGGAAGGTTTTCAAAGAAAAGCTTAAAACGAGTATAAACTAAGGGCCAACCATTCCGCTTTTGTCGAGTAGCTAGAACAGATAGTTACCAAACTGAACTTACTCTTACGAGGGTTGATAAGCTAGTTATCGATCCAAGCAACTCGGGATCTCTGAAAACTTCGAGGACCCGGTTGGGATTATCGAGGTATCGAAAGCGACTTCGAGATCACTGTCTCGGATAGACTTTGACTCGAGGCGATTTGTGCTTCTCGGGACCAAATCATCGGACAACTGACCCAAGTGACCTCGAAGAAGAAAAGTTTTAAAAACACTGAACACGTGTATTCCCCCCCGATGCACGTGTAAGACTCGTTTGCACCGGGACCAACAAATGGTATCAGAGCAGTGGTTCAACTTGACTACCTGCTTTGTTGACCAAAGTTTTATTTGCTAAAATACTTGTGGTCTATCTGAACTGATCTTATTTGCTGAACTCTTAAAAGAGTTAGATAAAATGTCTTCTAAAAAACTTCCCTTGTTCTCAGTGGAGAACTATGATTTATGGAGACTGAGAATGCAGGCTCACCTGTATTCTAAACATGAACGTATGTGGAGAGTGGTCTCTGAAGGACCATTCCAATTTCTTTGTGGTGAATCGGAGGAGCGTAAAATGAGAGAAACGATCCTAGAGCAGAATTTCCTAAGTCTGATGACCAACTGACTCCTGAGGAGAGGAAGTTAGTCAATCTAGACTATATTGCTAAAGACACACTATACAGTACAATTGATGATGGTGTGATGGGAATGATCTCTCACTGTAATACTGCAAAAGAAATTTGGGATACACTAGCTGTAATGTGCCAAGGCACAGATCATATCAAGGAAAACAAACTTTCAGTTGCAATTGAAAAGTTTGATAGTTTTGAAATGGATGAAGGTGAATCTATAGACAAATTGGAAGTCAGATTCACTAGCATTATGAATGATCTAAATGCACTTGGTAAGAAATATCCACAGAGAGAAGTTGCATTGAAAATTCTTAGAGGTCTTTCTAAGAAATGGGATATACATCTTTGTGGTGATTGAAAACACCAAAAACATTAATTCAATGTCATACCAACAAGTCTTTCCGATTTGAAGGCCTATGAGTTAAGTAATTGATAAGAAATCAAAAAAAGGTCGACAAAAGAAAGATGATTCATCATCTAGTAAGAATGTGGCTTTTATGGCCAAGGATAAAACCTGTAAAACTAGAGAGTCTGAGAACTCCCTTGCTAAAAATCAGGATGAGCTTGAGGATAAGCTAGCACTGATGGCAAGAAGGTTTGAAAGACTTAATAGTCAATATGAAAAATACAAAAAACTATTATAGGAATCACAAGTACCAGAAGAAACCTGAGGACAGATCAACTGAGAAGAAGAAGGACCTGAAAGCTGAGGGATCTTCATCCAAAAGGAAGGACTCCAAGTCCAAAGAAGAAAGTAATCAGGATGATGATGCCAACAGATGCTACAATTGCCAAAAGAAAGGTCACTTCCAGTATGATTGTCCTGACCTGAGTGCTAAGGAGAGAAGAGAAAGACAGGCAAAAAGAGACAAGAAGTTCTCCAACAGAAAAGTCATGGTTGCGGAAGAAGAAAGAACATTACGAGGAGGGATCTAGCTCTTCAGATGAAATATTCTCAAACAGTGAAAGTGATGACATATGTCTGATGGCTATTGAGGAGATAAACTCTTCTTTCTCTGTTGTTGCTCCTACACTAGCACAAGAGTTGTCAAGTTCAACTATGAAATCATTTTGACCGATGGATTCTTTTGAGAGTCTAATGAAGGACTATCTTTTTTTACAAGAACCGCTAAATGAAACTCAAGAGCGAATAAGGAGGCGAAGGTTGAAAAACTTAAGTGGAAAGACTTTTAGCAAAACCGAAATCACTTCTCAATTAATGGGAGCTCTTGATGAACTGGATGTTACGAAAAGTACAACTCTCGAGAGAAAGAGAAGTTGATAGTGACCCTAATCGAAAAGCTAGAGAAATCCTTTGAAGAGATTGGTGATCGTAACTAAGTTCAATGACCTCTCCGAGAAGCATGAAACTCTCTACAGAAATGTGAGGATAGTGCACGTGAAGAAGCTAACTCTATTGAATGAATCGCATCTAAAGTAATAGATGAAATTGAGTTACCAGAGATCTATCACTATAAAAATCGGATTGGGATACATTCGGGGAACCTCACAAGGTCATCCGAATCTTTGATCAAGTAGCAATAAGACAATCTTTGTAAAACCGATTGGCACCCACACTTCAAAATGAAGAAATGCCCAAGGTTGTAGACAGGGAAAAGGACCCATGATTTGAAGAAAACCGAATGATCGTAGGGAAAGCCCAAACCTCGGTGAAGGCTAGAAAAAACTGAGCACTCGGTTGAAAAATTTCGAGCAAGTACTTCAAAGCCTCAAAGCTAAGAATGCAAACCGAAAGGATCTCAAGACCGAACCATCGGAGGAATCTTCGGAAGAGAAACACTCAAAGAGACATTCTCAATCGAGGAGACCAAGTCCTCAAGATCTTGAAAGACCCAAATTTCAAAGACAGTAACCTTTGAACCCCACTTGCCTAAGGGTAAAGGTTACCTGAACCCGAGTCAACAAAGATTCAGACCAGCTGCACAGAAGCCAAAGCAAATGAACAAAATGCCTGAACCAAAGAAAAATTCAAAAAGCCCATGTTCATGCTAAGGCTAGCACTCATACACGTGAAAGCGCTAAGGCACCGTGAGTAGTAAATGTGTATGTAGATGTTTATGGAAGAAAGATCAGCCACTCTAAAAAGTGAATAGAGTTGTCGGTGATTTGGATTCCGAAAGGTACAACTAACCTTGTAGGACCCTACACAAATTGGGTACCTAAAAATTGATCTGTTTTTCAGGAGGAAAACAAGGGCACTGAGCTGATTAAAGATCACATAGCACTTATGAGTAGAGATGAAAAAGCCCCTGATGTATGGTATCTCTAAGAACTTATGTTATGTGAAAGATGATATCTCACAGAAAGTATTACTGACTAGTACTAGAAAAGGAAATGTGTATCTTGCTGATTGGAGTTCAACTCCTAAAGATACATGTTTGGTTGCAAAAATTTCCACAGATACCAGTTGGTTATGGCATAAAAGAATGAATCACCTGAATTTCAAAACCCTGAATAAACTTCCAAGATTAGCTCTTGTGAGAGGGTTGCCTAATGAAGTGTTCAGTAAGGAACATATTTGTGATGCATGCCAAAAAGGAAAACAAATTAGAGCATCATTTAAAAGCAAAGTAGATGTTTCTACTGAAAGAATACTTCAGTTGTTGCATATGGATCTTTTTGGTCCAATAACACCAGTGAGCACCAATGACAGGAAATACACACTAGTAGTAGTTGATGACTACTCAAGATATACTTGGGTCATATTCTTACTCAGTAAGAAAGAGACTCGAGATAAAAAGTGCTGAAATTCATGAAAAAGCTCAAGATTGAGAAAAAATAAAAGTGTGGTCAAAATCGGATCGACAAGGAACCGAATTTATAAATCATATTATATCTGATTATTGTGCAGCAAATGGAATTTCTCATGAAACATCAGCTGCAAGGACCCCTCAACAAAATGGTGTTGCTGAAAGAAGGAACATGACTCTGAAAGAAGCTGCAAGGACAATGATAGCTGAAGCTGATATTCCTAAAAGATTTTTGTGTTGAAAGCATCAACACCGCATGCTATTCTCGGAAACAGATCCATCTTGACCAAGAGTCAAGGCAAAACACCCTATGAGCTTTGGAATGAAAGGAAGCCTCTTGTTTCTTTCTTTTCGTGTGTTTGGTTGCAAGTGTTTCATACACAATAATGGTAAAGATCGGTTGAAAACATTTGATAGTAAAGTCGATGAAGGAATATTCTTAGGATATTTCGAAGTCATAAAAAGCTTTCGAGTTTACAACCTGTAGGACTCTTATTGTGGAGGAAACATCTCATGTTGTTTTTGATGAATCTACTTGTGTTCGTAAGAAAGCGGGAACATGATGAAAGAAATGACCAAGAAAATCACCGATTAAGCTGAAAAAAAAGAATGACAAAACATCCACTGAACCTGAAAAGAAGAAGTCAGTCACCATCTATGATTGGAGTGACTCAGACTCAGATAAAGAAGTTCAGGATGGTGAGACTCAGGATGTAAAGTCTTCACTGAAGGAAAACCAACACACTGAAGCTGGCCAATCTGAACAGACACCAGTTCAGACTCAGGTATGTGATGCCAATGAAGATGTGGTCACCGGTGAGGCAATTTGAATCTATCAACCAAAAGGGGAACAAATGTCTCGACAAATGTTCGAATGGAATTTCCCGAGGAAGATGATTCCTTTCTCCTTTCTGTTGTTCCCGAGTTTCTTGAATTAATGAACCTAACATTTTAAATGTTGAGGATACTATTGAAGGGGGAACATCTAGAAGAAGATGGTTAGATAGTCATCCTACAAGTCAGATTGTGGGTGATCTAACTGAAGGTGTCAAAACAAGAAGGTTCCATGGTGAGATGGCACTATTCTGCTGCTTCCTATCGGAGAAAGAGCCTCTTGAGATTGGTGAAGCTCTACAAGATTCTCATTGGATTCTTCGCTATGCAAGATGAAATTTGAATCAATTCTCAAGAAATGAAGTATGGGAGCTAGTGGATAGACTTGAAAGGCACAATGTCATTGGAACTAAGTGGGTATTTAAGAATAAAAGAGATGAAAACAACAACATTGTAAGAAACAAAGGCAAAGGCTAGTTGCACAAGGTTATTCCCAAGAAGAAGGCTTGAATTATGATGAAACCTTTGCACCGGTTGCAAGACTAGAAGCCATCGATTGTTTCTTGCATATCTTTGCCCACATGAAGTTCACGATCTATCAAATGGATGTGAAAAGTGCATTTACGAGCGGTGTGCTTAAAGAAGAGGTTTATGTAGAACAACCTCCACGGTTTCAAGCAGAATGACCAAGTTTGAGTGCTCGAAAAAAGCCTTGTATGGTCTTAAGCAAGCACCCGAGCATGGTATGATACTCTTTCTCGGTTTCTTCTTGACCATGGTTTTGTCAAAAGGAATGTTGATAGAACTACGTTGTTCGGGGATAGAAGATGGGGAAGATATCTTCTTGGTTCGGGATATATGTTGATGACATCATTTTTGGATCTCAAACCATCATTTGTGTGAAAAGTTTTCAACACCGATGAAAGGCAAGTTTGAGATGTCAATGATGGGAGAGATGAATTTCTTTCTAGGTCTTCAAGTGAAACAATCAAAGGAAGGAATCTTCATCAACGTGCAAAGTACACGAGGATCGATTGCCAAGTATGGTGTACAAAATTGCAATGCGGTTAAATTCCTATGAATACTAACTACAAGATGGATCGATTTCGAAGACAAAAATCAAGAAGTCATACCGATTATAGAGGAATCATTGGATCATTGCTCTATCTCGCGACAAAGTAGGCGGATATAACATTTCTTTGTTGGGATATGTGTAAGATACCAAGCTAATCCTAAGGCTAGTCACATGGAGGCTGCCAAAAAGATACTGAAGTATCTTAAAGGCACAGTGAATAGAGGATTATGGTATCCAGCTGATGATAACCTTGAATTAACTGGTTACTCAGATGCTGATTATGGAGGTTCTGAGGATTGACGAAGTCCACTACGGGGAACTTGTCAATTTCTTGGAAGCAAACCGATATCTTGGTTTTCAAAGAAATGGACCTCGATGTAGTAACTAGTACTTCTTTGAAGTTTAATACATGGTTGCAGGAAGTCATTTGTTTTCGATTCTTTGGCTCATACAACAATTAAGGGATTATAAAGTTGTAGCCAATGAAGTACCAATATTTTGTGACAATAATAGTGCCATTGCTATTTCACAAAATCCGGTATTGCACACCAGATGCAAGCATGTGGATATCAGACATCACTTCATCAGAGATCATGTCGAGAAAAAGGACATCAGGATGGAGAAAATTCATCTTGATAAGGTAGAGAGTCGATATCTTGACTGAACCTTTGGCTGAATCAAGATTTCAGGAACTATCAGTTGAATTAGGGATGTTGGATCCAGGTGTATAGAGTAAAATATGAAAAATTGAAGATTTTCAGATGCATGAAGTTTTCTCAGAATTCTACTGAGAAACTCAGGATAAAATTGGAAATACTGAACTGAGTCTCAGGAAACTCATATTTACTGAAGGTCAGTACTCAGTAGCATACTGAACCCATTCAGTACTCAGTATCATACTGACATTTTTATCAAGGTCAAAACTCAGTAAGACTGATAGAGGGAAATTAGTCTGAAGAAGTAATGACTCATGCGACTCATTTATTGCTTAAGTGAAACTCAGTAATCATTCGCAATAAATACAAAACACCTGAGGAATGTTTTTGGGCGGGATCTTTGAAATTCCTAAAAAGGTCAACAGTCATTAAATGCTCTGTTACATTTAATCACCAATGAAGTTAAAATGGCGGCTTACTTTTCGGGGATCGACCTTTCGCATACCCGATTAATCTTAACCGTTGTTGGATTAATCTTAACCGTTGTTTTTTCACCAAACCGGTACGACTTCCCACGATCTCGAGCTATTTATTCCTTTGAAAGTCATTAAAGCCAAATTTTATTGAAACCCTTCATTCCCAAAAACCCTCTGCAAATAAATCCCTTTTACCCAGAAAAGCTTCATCGCTCAAAACCCTAAATCTTCAAATCTCAAATGGCTCCTACCATGTTCGAAAGATTAGCCGAGACAAATAAGCCATGGTATGAGTACGTGGTTTCTTTGGAGAGTACCACCAATGCCAAGCACAAAGAAGAGGTGCTCCATTTAATCCGATTGGCGAAACTGATGAACCTCATCGCGAATCGATCTGAGGCGGAGTATACTCCCGAGGTAATAGAGTTTGTCGCTAATTTGGAAATAAATGAGGATGATTGTATAGAGTCCAAGATTTCTGTTTCTCATCTTGAACAATCGATGAAGTATGTGGATTTTGTTCGAGAGCTCTATATTGTCCCTAAGAACTTAAACGACGTATTTGAGTTGTGCGATAGGGGAGATGATCCTCATTGTATTTGGTTGGGACGGGAGCAAGAGTATCTTGATGGGATTACCGAGAATCCTATTAAGTTTGAGGCAACTCTGCATAAGCGGCATCTAAAGCGAAATACCGAGTATTGATGGATATTGTTGGAAAGTGCATCATGAGTCGATCTGGAAGCCTTCGAGCAGATCAGCACTCCCAAACTCCGACTTATGGCGGCGATCGAGGACTCACCCACCAAGGAGTTCAACCTGGTTGAAGTATCTCGATCAAGGTGGTGAGTGAGCAAACCAAGGTCATAAGAAAGGAGGATGGGGGGTAGTATCTATCAAAGGCGAGGATCCTCCATGCCACCAAAATAGCATTTATTTTGGAGATGTGCCGAGAGAGAGGAGGATATCTTTTCCAAATCTACTCCATTCCCTAAGTCCAAAGTAATGTTCAAGCCCATTCTTTTGCAAAGAGGGCGATTAGAGGGAAGAAAAAGAAGAAAGTGGAATCACCGATTCTTCCGCCTGCTTTGAAGAAAGCCAACAAAAACGGGGGGAAGGTTTTGTTGGATGGATGAAGGAGCATGGTGAGAAATTGAAGAAGCGAAAACCCTTGCTCCAAAGCGCCAAAAAGAATGGTGGTTCTCACCGATGATGATGAGGAAAGTGAGGCGAGGAGATTCAACTGAGAGCCAAACCGCTCGTAAATTGCTTTTACTTGTATTGGCTCAAAGCTATCTCAAAGGCACTGAGGATCAAACCGAGGAGCAAGTCTTCTCCGAGGTTCTTGAGACGCCGCTAGTTTACGATAAGTTCTCTCAAGAAATATTCCAAGGACCTGGGGACCTCGAGCAAATCTGATTCTGCCGAGGAAGCACCGCCGGACCTCGAAAAATGTTGATTCCCTCCGAGGAAGTTCCCGCTCGATTCTCGAGCAAACTGATATTCCCATCGAGGAGGAGCCACTCGGACCTCGGAACCAAGTCGATTCAAACCGAGGAGCCGCCCAAACCTCGAGTTTGCCGAGCCTCAGAGCCGATGAATTTTGATGAGCTCCTGAATGAGCTGTTAGTCGATCTTTCAGCAGAGTTTCCAATTGAACTTGAGAGCCCGATGCTCAAAAAAGGTGAAGCTGAAGAGACCGAATGGTGAAGCAAGGGGGAACGGTTCATCCTTGACCACTACCCTGAGCTTAGCTCATTCCCTGACCTCCAAGACATCTTCTTCAGATTAAGGTCAACGGCCTACATCCTCAACCAGACTCTTCCGGAGATGCTCAATATTGCTTCATTCAGAGGGGAAGACTAGTGGAACGAGGAGATAACTTTTCTCACTGTGAATTCTCGAGGATTAAAAACCAAGATCAGGATGAAAATCTCAGACTTTGATGAGCTTGTGAAGAGGAAGGTTGCTGAGAGGATTGCTGAAGTTGGTTCCCCGAGCTCCAAAGACAAATCTCAGGATGGGGACCAACAAGGGGATGATGAGAGTCAATCTCAGAAGGAGAAAGACTCAACTGATGCTGATCAGGCTGTTGTCGAACATCCTCAGACTGAAGTTAGCCTTCAGGAAACTTTTGGCATTATTAATAATTATGCCAGATTCTTTGGTTCCTACCTTTAAATCAGAATGTTCGATATACTGATCGAGGCTCTCGTGGACACCCAAGCTCGGGGTGAATCCTGCATACGCATCGAAGTCCGAAGCCCCGATTCTAATCAAGCTCGTGTTCGATCGAGACTCGTGGTGAACAACCAACTCAGATCCACACCCCATCGAGATATGTTCGAGATTGATCTCACCCTCACGATGGTGAATCTAGAGAAGGTTGAGTCGATCCTGACCAAAGTTGCTCAGATCGAGGAGGCATTGGCCAACCAAGCACAGAAGATTGATAGCTTGAGTTTTTCTTCAGAACCGTGCGACTTCAGATACTCGATGCATGTCCGACCTCCATGGAAGGAAAATTAGAAGAAAAGATGAGGGGGTCAAGGTCGAAGCTTAATGCAGAGTGAAGCGTAAACATCGAGGAGTGCACTCAAATTCTAGAAGCAAAATTGGTAGAGAAGAGTGAGATGCTGGTAATGAACGCTGTTGAGGAGATGAGCTCAATACTCATGGCCAAGATGAAAGACATGTTCAAAGAAGCTCTCTCAAGCCAATTTGCTCATCTGTCTGAAGAATTCTCTGTGGCGAAGAACCACCTCAGAAGGCTCGAGGAGGAGCAAGATCAGATGGCAGGGGAGGTGCGGAGTGTCAGTTAAGAACAATACCATATGGACACAACACTCTCCAGGCTTCTGCCAGAATATGGTTCCAAGAAGGGGGAAAGACCTGGAGCTGATCTCAGGGTTTTATTGGAACGTATTCTGAAGGGCAAGGTTGTAAAGGATGCTGAGAAGAAGATCATTGCCGAAGCCATGAAGGAGATAGAAGCCACTGAGAAGCTTAAGTTCAAGGAGGTGGAGAAGCCGGCCTACACTCGGGTTTCGAGAGGAAACAATGCACGGGAAGTTCTTTGAGAAACCGAGTGGTAGTGGAAGGATTGGTACAAGCCTAGCTGGTGCTGAAATGCCCATCAAGAGAAAGGCTATGGCGATGAAAGAGCCTGAGGGCAAAAGAGCAAAGGCTTCAAAGCCAATTCAGAGGAAATTATTTCTGGATATTGAAGAATCTGAGGTTGAGCCTAAGAAGATGGTCTTCAATACCATAAGCGCTCTGAAAACACTCCAGATTGAACAAGCGAAGAAAACTGCTACTTCTATTTTACGGTGTACCAAGATGTCGAAAAGAAAAAGAAGAAGAAGAGCGGAAAAGAAGGAGGAGGTTCAAAAAGTTCGCAAGCAAGAGGAGATGGAACACTAAAAAGCGAAATGGCCGCATGTTGACAAATGGATGCGATCCATCTCAACGATGCATGGGAAGAAATCAAGAGAACCATACGGGTTATACTATGATGTGCTCGAGAGAATGGAGAGGGAGGGCTCGAGATCCGAATGAGGCTTTCATCGACTATCTCGACCTTCTATCCTAAATATCTTCAAGGATGGATAAATCTTGCGGATGAAGGAAAGGTGCGAGATAACCATACGGTCCATACGTGTACCCCTCCTCCCAGCCGAGAATGGCTGTGTGAATGAGAAAGCCATTGCTCAAGAAATATCTCAGTACGCCATTCAGTTGGGTCTGACAGGGAACAATCCTGATATCATCAAAGAGAGAGATGCGCTGAAAAGAAGATATTACGGAATGTTCAACCTTGAAGTCCCTGCTGATGAGGTGGAAGAGCAGAACTGAAGAGCCGAACTGAAGAGCCTAACTGGAGAGCTGAACTGAAGAGCAAATGAAGACTCAGAAGATGAAGACTCAGAAGATTCTTGTAATCTTTTTTTTTTTTTTTGTCTTTTCGATTTTGTTCAGATAAGATTCATTGTAACTTGTAACAGTCTACCTATCATCAATGAAAACTTATCATTTATGCTCAAAAGATAATATCTCATTATCTTATTTACATGTCCTTTAATTTTGATATGCCTGAATGATTGTCTTTGAGATTAATTGTTGAGAAATTAAGTATTTGGTGATGAATCCTTTGAGAGATTCTTTACTGAAGAAATTGTTGGGAGATTAATTGTTGGGAGACTCATTATTTATGGGGGAAATTGTTGAAAATAAAACCAATCTTGTAATAGGATAAACTGAAACCTGAGTATAGGTTAAGTATGTTTGTAACAAGATAGGTTTTGGCATCATCAAAAAGGGGGAAATTGTTGGGAGATGAATTTAATAAAGATATGATTTTTGATTAGATCCCAAAACCCCTGAGTATGACATGTTCAGAATAATCTTGATAGTTGAGTCAGGATTCAGTTTTAGAGTATTCAGGATGATATCTGCAAAATGTATAGTCAGCAGATATAGATCAGGTTAGGATCTGAAGATTCTGAAGAACTCAGTA
This sequence comes from Stenogyne calaminthoides, assembly GCA_037126765.1. NCBI lineage: Eukaryota > Viridiplantae > Streptophyta > Magnoliopsida > Lamiales > Lamiaceae > Stenogyne > Stenogyne calaminthoides. Next base: position 15,181,705 of record JBBCBC010000026.1, on the reverse strand, counting down.
AGTTTCTGAAGAAACCGAAAGTTTCGAGATGAAAATGAAGTTTCAAGACTTCGATGAAATCGAGATATCGAAAACTCAAGATGAAACCGAGATATCAAGACTTCAAGATGAAATCAAGAATCGAAGACTCAAAGATGAAGACTCGATAGATCGGTCAAGATATATATCTGTGAAGACTCAAAAGACGCTGAAGACTCAGAAGACCATGAAGAAACAGAAGATGTAAGATCAAGAATCGAAGATCAAGAATCTGAAGGCACGCATAATTATCAAGACTCAAAGAATGTCATTGAATGCTCAAGATAAACTGAATGTTCCGAGGCATTTGAAAATATCTATCCGAAGGATTCAACATCGAGAAGATCGCGATTCCTTAGAAAAATAGATATTGTCCAAGACATTCAAATGCGCAGACAAAAGGAACTAAGACAAAGTGTTGTTAAGGTTATATCAACTCGTAGATTGTAACCAAAAAGATTGTTGAAGTTGTGTACCTTTAAACCTGGAGACAAAAAGTCAAAAAGAGGAAGACATCATCGCCATCATATCGATAATCGACAAATGACAGTCCAACAAAAAGATGTCAGAAGTACTAAGTTCCAGACTGCAAAAAGTGAAGACCGGCTACATGAAAGGCTATTGCCTAAAACGTGTTAGGGAGTGTCAAACCCTAAATATAGCCGTTTCTCACACACCATTAGAGGAAACTCACGAAGCTATCTCTCCAACGTATAGTTTTTCAAGAGTGACCTTGGTGTATGCCTATAAATACTTGTGACCTTCTACATTGAAAGGTTACGGGAAATTTGTAAGCAACTCAAGAGCTCAAACTTATTATTGCAAGTTGAAGCACTCGAAAAACCGAGAATTTCCCAAGTGCTTTAAATCGAAGAGAGCTCATTCCACTAAGCCTAGCTTGATAAGATATATCCAAAGTAGTCGAGATATCCTAGCCTTTGCATTGTTCTTTATTGTATATGATATCTCATCCTAGTTGGAAACCAACCAAGAAACCCCAAACCCTTTGTAAGGTAGTTTGAGTGTGATTGTTGGTGAGATTGGAGTTGTAAAGAGTAAGTAAACTACATTGAGGTAGTCAGAAAGCTCTAGAGAAGAAGTGAGTAATCTATCTTGGATGAGACAGAAAGCTTGTGTGAGTTTTGAGTTAGTAAAACTGAGAGGTAGTCGTAAAGCTCAAAATTAGAAAGGTTAGTAAACTACATAGGTAGTCGAAAAGCCTTAGGAAGTGATTAGTGAATTTTCTCTCGAAAAGATCGGGGAGAGTGGACGTAGGAGCTTGAGTCTCGAACCACTATAATTTCTTTGTGTTCTTTGCTTTTCATTTTTGCTTGATTTATCTGTTGCATTACTTTGTCTTGAAAGCATATTTTTTTCGATATTTCGATTTGGAATCAATCCAATGAAAGTTGCATATAAATTGAATCACGACCTAATCACTATTCCGTTAAAGGAAGGTTTTCAAACAAAAGCTTAAAAACAGTATAAACTAAGGGCCAACCATTCAAGACACATCCGAGTAGCTAGAACAGATAGTTACCAAACCGAACTTACTCTTACGAGGGTTCAAGAAGTTAGTTATCGATCCAAGCAACTCGGGATCTCTCAAAAACTTCAGGACTCGGTTGGGATTATCCGAGGTATCGAAAGCGACTCGGGATCCTTTGTCTCGGATAGACTTTGACTCGGAAGCGATTTGTGCTTCTCGGGACCAAATCATCGTGACAACTGACCAAAAGTGACCTCGAGAAAAAAGTTTTAAAAACACTGAACACGTGTATTCCCCCCCATACACGTGTAAGACTCGTTTGCACCGGGACCAACATCCCTTGTGTTAATTGACCTAAATGACCCTATTTTAATTCAATGATAAAATATTACACATCTGCTTTCATATACCACACTTGCCGCTCTCAAATTTTTTTTTTTACGGGACTTGCCGCTCTCAATATTGAAAACCCTAGGATTTGGGATTGCTGGTTCTCCTTCACGGCGTTCATCGTCGAGTTAAGATTCATCATTCAAACCTCAGGTTTCGTGGTGATAGGTAAGATATGCTTCACCGGTATTTAGATTTAATTTGTGTTTGAAATAATATCCCGTCTATTTGTATCTTTGTTTAAATTTGTATATGGTTCTCAGATTTAATTGATTTAATTGTTTTCACTGGATTATGTCGAGACCTTTTGATTTAAGAGTTCTCTGATTTGATTTTTTAAGTTGGATTATGTCGAGCCGTCAAAAATATGTCTAGCTTTTTTGGGAATTTTTGTAATGGGTTAAGAATGAGCATTTATTGGATTTTTGTGTTTACATTGTGAAACATGGATTTTTAGAATTCTTTTTGGATTTTTGTGTTTACTTTGTGAAACATGGAATATTTACTGTGATTTAGATGCGTGTATTGTGAAGGAGAGCTGGAAGGGGCTAGAGAACAGATGCGCGTATTGTGAAGGGGCTAGGGTTTCATTGTTGGAAAAAAAAATATATGTAACAAGGGGGTATAATTGTTAAATTGATATTTATCAAGTGAATTCCCATGTTTTTATCAATCTTAACAAACGGTAGAAATAAAATAAATCATAATTTGAATACATCATAACAAACACTTGAAAAGTCAAATATATCACATGAATAAGTAAAATGTATCACATGATTTTATATCTTTTCATATCCCATACCACATAACAAACGGACTCTAATAGTAGAAGAGATGCATCGTACAGTCCACAAATTCATTAAAATTAGCCATTAAATGGATTACCAGAAAAATAAGTTTTCATTTTGACCACATAAAAGCTGAAGATTACAAGTTTCACGGGATTTAAATCGATTTGGTCCCGTAATTTTGCACCTTTATTGAAAATGTCCCGTAAGTATCACATATTTTAATTTAGTCCCGTATGTTTCCAATTTGTGCCAATTTCGTCCCAAATCGCCGGAGACCGGTCAAACCACACAAAAACGACGTCGTTTTAGGGGCATGTGTTACACGCGCCCCTAATTTCGATCGGAAATTGCTGACTTGCAAAGATTTGGACACGTGGCGCGCCACATGTGTATTATTCCTATTAAAAAAAATAAAAACGAAAATTAAAATTACACTTCATTAAATATGGATTAAAATAAATCAGAATTAAAATAAATATATATCAAATTAAATTAAATATATATTCCAATATCAGAATAATATTAAATAAAAAAATAAATCAAAATTAAATGAAAAAAGGAAGTTTCTTGGAAACTTCCCCACATCACACCCAAAATTAAAATTAAAATCAGAAACAAAAATGAGAATGAAAAATCGCAAAGATTAAAACCCCAAATACTCAAACAAGATTGAAATTATACTAACACCCCAAATCCCCAATTCGCAAATCAAAACTGGTGGAAGCCATTGAAGAACAATCGAAACGTCGGTGGAGATTCAACCGAGAGCTCCAACCTCCACACAGATTGCGACGCGTGCACCAGCACACCATCTCCGAGTTCACTCATCTCTATCCCCAGAGTCGACTCTGCATCAACTCGTCCCAGTCATCAGATCTCAACCGAGTTATCCTCTCCGAACCCCCCATCCCCTGGGATCTACCTCCCCTACCAGAATCCAAGGCGACAGAAATCCCTTTTCGTAGATTCTTGTATTTTTAATATAATTTTCCAGATTTTATATATATAATTTTTTTTATTTTGTATTTTTAATATAGTTTAATTAATAGACTTTTAGGATTTATTAATATAATTTTTTAGGATTTAATAATTGTTTATTGTATTTTTAGAGCTTATTAAAAGTTTAAAAATATTTTTTTACAATTTATTAATATTTTTAATAGTTTATAGAATTTTGTGAAGTGCAGTTTAGTTAAATTGGTTTAATTTTGTTTTTTTTTATTGTATTATGAAATTTTAATATATATTTAATTTAAATTTAATTTATTTTATTTGTAATTAATGATGTGTAATTTTTATTTTCGTTTTTTATTTTTTTTAATCGGTAAAATACACATGTGAAGTGTCACGTGTCCAAATCGAAGCAAGTCAGCATTTCCGGCCAGAAATTAGGGGCCCGTGTGATACACTCCCCTAAAACGACGCCGTTTTAGTGTAGTTTGAACGGTCTCCGACGTCTTGGGACTAAATTGGCATAAATTAAAAATATACGGGACTAAATTGAAACATGTGATATATACGGGATCATTTCAATAAAGATCCAAAGTTATGGGACCAAATCGATTTAAATCCCCAAGTTTCACTTAATTGAATGAGGGGCAATAATGGAAGTAACTTCAAGATATTGGTGGATACATGCCTGGCCTTAAATTCTCAAATGTGGTAGCTTGGTAGGGGCCTATACGCGCTTGTGAATTTATGGTTTAAGACTTTTTAGTTAAGGATTTGGTGGTGTATGAATCAGGTGTACCATACACTTTATAATGTATTTTAAAAATTTATAATTTATTAAATTGAAATTTGCGACTTGTTACATTGAAACGTGCAACTGTGTTCGTAAAAAAAAGTTGCATGTTTCACTATAACAAGTTGCAAATTTCACTACAACAAGTTAAAAATTTCTAAAATATATTATGCAGTGCACGATGCACTTTGTGAACGTGAGACCCGCTCCTTATAATCCTATTTTAGTTCCTGCTTAAATTTCTTGCATCTTTTTTCATTTTTACGAGTGAAGCATGTTGAATATTTTTACAAAGTTTATATTGATTAATAACGTGGTGAAATTTTAAATTTTAATTTAATTTGAAATATTTATCTACGTATGCTATTTTTCTAAACATATATAATTAATATTTTGCCGTCAAAACGGTAAAGCGAGTTGTATTTAAGTAATTCTTTTAAAAAAATATTCATCATTTTAATTTAAGCATAAACTTCTCTTTTTTTTTTATTGCACAATATTTGATTTCATATCATTCAAAGTTTTGAATCGTTTTAACTCTATATATTTGAAAAATTATGAGAGACCTAATTTTTAACTCGTCTCAGGTTTCATAATTGCTAGGATAGGCCATGCATACTTTAAAGTGTTTGCCTTTATAGTAGGCTTGGTTTCTCGCAAACACAGTCCATGACAAGGTTGCAAAAGTAGAGATATTAAAAATGTCATGATTTGTAGAGTCGCCCGTTTAAATTAAAAACAATAAGGGACATGGGCTAGCTTGCTTTTCTTGGCCTCTTTATATCAGAGGTGTTTCGGCCAAGACCACTTAGCCTGAAGCCTTATATGTTTGAGCCCTAATGTGTAAGGATCAATCCATTTGATAATTTTAATTTCAAATTTTAATATAATTATATGATAATTTTATTAACACTTTATTTTTATTATTGTACATATTTTAAATGTTTTAAGATTTTATTATGTTAACCTATTAGTGACCTGTTTAACCCACAGACCACTTGAGTTACAATTAAATTTTAATTATTAGCAATCGGTTTATTGTGAATAGTTTAACTCATGACCGTTTGTTTAAAATCTATATGCAAAAGTACATTTAGCATATCCTACTAAATTGAGTAGAAGCACTTTTTTTAAAGCTGTTAAATTTAATTTTATTAAAAAAAAAGTGAACTACCCTTCTAATAGAGTCAAACCGGCTCTTAGAATCTAGCTTTAAAGAACCAGCAGCTTGAGGATCCAATGTCAAATTGAGAGGTGATCTTGGTCGTTTCTATCACTAACAAGGGGCGAGATTGACCAGAAATGTTGGTCAAGATCTCTTATTACATAATGATGTTACATTTTCTATTACATTCTTTAAATTTGCGATATGTGTTGATTTCAAAATATCTACAAATACAAGAATAACATCCTAAAAAACCTTTTTTTCTATTTAGGAAATTATATTTATTTTTAACAAAAAATTAATTCCTTCCAATTCTTATTCTAAAAATTCTTATAAACATATTTATAATTAATTAATTTAAAACACATATATAAATTAACCAATAATTATGTTTGTTAATTATTTAATTAAAGTACGCATACTATAATCTTAATCTATTATATAAATTTAAAATTCAATGTAAAAAAAAAGCTTATTAAAAAAAATGACAATATATGTAATAAAAAGAAATCAACATTTAAAAATAATATAAAATTTTATTAGTAAACTCCATAATTAGTACATATAAAATTTCTATGTATTAATATAAAATTTGTATGTACTTATAATTAAATTTGATGTAATTATAAAATTTTATAAATTTTTTAAAATTAAAACATTTTAATTTAAAATTTATAAAATTTGTAAAAATAAAACATTTTAATTAATAGGAGTAATAAATTTGTAAAAAATTACAAATTTTTACAAAAAAATTCTTGCAAAACACACACATATAAAACATAATAATAAATTAAGATTACATAAAAATATACTCCCAAACGTAAGTTTATTAATCAAAGTATCAAACAACATTCAAATAGAATTAATGATTTTTCCCTTTCTTTTTTAATCATTTTTTCCCCCCAAACGTAGGTTTATTAATCAAATAATTCATTTTAAAATATCATCACAAAATTAATTATAAATATGTTCCTAAGATATATTGGAATGAGATTTGAAATGAATTATTTTTTTTTTGCTAAAAGTAAATAGAATTTTTTAAATAGAAAAAAGGGTTATGTTAGGATGTTATTTTTGTATTTGTAGATATTTTCAAATCAACACATGACACAAATAGGGTGTTATAGGAGATGTAACATCATTGTGTAACAGAAGATCTGACCAAAGAAATGTCGAGTCCAACCACACCATACATAAATTGTTGGGCTTGCCCAATATTAGTTGAGCCCAAATTAAATAATAAGAACCCCAAAACTCAAGGGAATTAAAAGAGAAGTTAAATTAGGCCCGTTTCACAATCAACAAATAAGGTGTGATTGGGAAAATTGGGAAAAGGGTTTTTCGTTTCTAGTAGTACTCATTTCTTCGCTATTTTGCTCCAAATTTTGAGAGGAGTTTCTGGTAATGTGCTCTTCATTTATATAGGAGTAGATTTACACAAATCATTTTCGAGAGGTACAACGAGAAATTAGTGATCGATTTGTTCTTATCGTACTAATCTATTTGTTCTTTTTCCATATTTCATTGTGTATGCCTATAATAGTCTCGAGGATTATTTGGTGTTGATTCATTTATTTATTAATTTGTATTAGAGAAGGAGGTTAGTGTAACACTCGTTGATATAGCCCTACAAAAAAAACTATCATTTAACAAAGGCGTTAACAAGGGCTAAGAGTTTAAAGAGGGTTTTGATAACCCTTGACACTAAGAAGGGATTTTAGAAATCTTTCTACTAACGAGGGGCTTAACGAGTAATACATTCCCCCTCGTTAATATCGAGGGTTTTAACAAAAACCTTAATAGCCCCCGGTAATACTGAGGGCATAGTCCCCTTGTTAAAAAAATACCGAAAATATATGATACATATTTATTAGAAGTGAAAATTTAATGAATAAATTATCTACTCCAATGGCAACACTAGAGCACATAAAAATTTTGTGACCAGGAGATCTTGGGCTCAAAACCCACGGTAATATATGATACATATTTATTAGAAGGGAGAAATTAAAGAATGAACCATCTAACTTAATGGCAATGCTAGAGTACGTAAGAGCTTTGCACACAAGGGGTCATAGGTTCGAACTGGATGTCACACCAAAAATTTACAATTTTGAAACTGCCTTTTAGCAAGAGCAGTTTTGCCCTGGTTAATACTGATAACACACTTGCTCTCGTTAACAGAGAAGGTTTTTGACTGCCCTCACTAAATGTTAGCGAGGGCAGTTTTGCCCTAGTAAATACTGATGACACATTTGTCCTCGTTAACACCGAGAGTTTGTGGCTGCTCTCATTCAATGTTAGCAAAGATCGTTAACAGAGAAGGTTTTTGACTGCCCTCACTAAATGTTAGCGAGGGCAGTTTTGCCCTAGTAAATACTGATGACACATTTGTCCTCGTTAACACCGAGGGTTTGTGGCTGCTCTCATTCAATGTTAGCAAAGAGAAAACTATTAAGGGTTATTCGTCTCCGTTAATTTATGTGGGAATGTATTATTGATATGTTTCTTTAATTTGTGATTTCTCGATGTGCTAAATGATTTCAATTATGGTTAGCGCTGATAGTGCACCTTCCACAACAGTGATATTAGAGTCTAAGTTAAACTATGCTCGAACCATGGAAGGTAGTGGAATCTCAAAGATTAAGTTGATTGTAAAAAAAATGTTATATATGAAAATCCTGTACTGCAAAGATTTGTATATCCCATCAAGAAAATTGATGCTAAGCCTAAAAATAGAAGGACAAAAGATTGAATACATATTTTTATTATTTAATGGAGTCTCATATTATAAGATTGTTACTCATTGTATCTATTAATATGGTAAAATTTCCAATATTATTTGTGAACATGATGAAATAGTGGTATATTAAATGTTTTTTATTTATATCAAATAATGTATTTTTTTATTTAAATCAGATGATGATACTTTGGGAGAGTTCAAGTTAGAACGTGGGCTTAGACAACGTACAGTCCACAAATTCCTTTTCTTTTCTTGATAGTGGCAAAAGGTCCTATTATTATACTTCATAACACAATTAATCATTGTCTCTTTATGCCAATCAAGGTGGGTAATAATAGGGTGGTCGTTTCTTACTCACAATTTGTGAACGATACGAATTAAATCGGAAAAGCTATAGGGGATAATACTTTTGTTGGGATATTTGCCAAAACATTATCAACTTGTGTTATTGAAGCTAATTTACAGATAACAAGTTGAGGGGGAACAAGAGAACAAGTTGAGGGGGAACTCACGGAATCAGAAGTAGATGATCGAGATCAGACGAGGCTGCAGAGGAGACTGATCGAGATCAGATGAGTTAGATGAGTTTCAGAGTTAACTGATGAACTGACCAGAAGATCAGAAGAGAAGGTTGCAGATCAGAAGAGGAGCAGATGAGACTGATCAAGATCAGACGTGATCGAGATCAGATATGATAACATGATATGCTAACTTGATGTCCTGACCTGATGTTACCCTGATATGGTGACCTGAAGATGTGTTGATCTGATCAGATCAGGCAAGAAGAAATCAGATAGCCTGAGTCAAGTGACCTGAGGGTCAGTGGAGTAAAAGTGACCGAGGGTCGGGATGTCCAAGTCGGAAGAATCGAACTTAGTCACTGAGTGTCAAGATGCCCGATCGATAAGGTCCGGCCAAGAGAAGTTTTTGAATCAAGAATCCTGAGTAGAAGAATCCTGAGTAGAAGTATCCTGAGACTCAGAGAAACCTGAAAACTCAGAGAAACCTGAAGACTCATAGAATCTGAAGACTCAGAGAAACCACGAAGACTCGAGAGAACTCAAGACTTCGAGAGAAACCCAAGACTCGGAAACGCGTGAAGAATATAGCCATTAGATTCAGCTGACGTGGACCAATGAGAGGAAGACAACCAGCCTGAAAATGCTGCAGAACTTACTGAATAGTATGGATTTGAATGTGATTCTCTTCAACGGTAACATTCAAATCCACACTTTAAATACAAGGTCTTTCATCATTCTAAGGTGTGGAAAGCGTGGAGAGTGTGGAGAATGTGACACATACTCAAGTATTCCCACCATAGAACACAAGTCTGTAGATATACAAATACATCCATGAGTGTTCTAAAACTCAATCTAAGCAACCCACGATATATCCTAAGCTTAGAGAGATTTTTCCAACCTTAGCATTGAGGCTAAACAAATGTAAGGGAAAATCTCAACCTAGTTGGAGACACCAAACCCAAACCCTATTGTTAGGTAGTTTGTGTGATTGTTGGAGTTGTAAAGAGTGAGTAAGCTGCAGAGTAGTCAGCCAGAAAACTCTAAAGAAGAAGTGAGTAAAACTATCTTGGATAGTCAGAAAGCTTGTGTGTTTTTGAGTAAGTAAGCTGCAGAGTAGTCAGCCAGAAAACTCAAGGTAGAAAAGTGAGTAAGCTACAGTGAGTTAGCCTGAAAGCTTGTAGGCGATCCCGTGAAAGGTGATAAGTCCCGATTGAAGGAATTTCCCTAGGAACAGGGAGAGTGGATGTAGGAGCTTGAGTCTCCGAACCACTATACTTTGTTGTGTTCGTTATTGCTTTATGTTCTTATCTTGTCATATGCATTTGGTTATAAGCAAAACACAACACATGGACTTAAAAAGCAAAAATCTGGAATCACTCTGCCCTCACCCCTGTTTTATATGCATTTCATGATTTTTTCCGCATTTCATGGGTTTTTCACCGGGACAAACAACTTTTTTTATTCAAATATTTCTTATTGAACTTGGAGATGGTTTCGGGCCTCGTGGTTAATCAAGGAAAATGTTGCCTTCATGGTATCAATGTAGACAAGAGTGATTTGGAAAATTATGCTAGAATTTTAGGATGTTGAACGGGTGGAATCCCGGTCATAGAAAAGCCTCAGACTGGAATTATGCAGTGCTAAAGCCTCAGACTGGAATCCCGGCTAAAAAGATTGGAGGGCTTGTGCATTTCCATTGGGGGCATACATACTGTCACATCCCGATTTTTCATAGGCTTTTGTAGATTATCATATATAAAAATTTTCATAGGCCCTCATAAATGATTAAAATTTTGCAAAACTAGCAGCGGAAGTAAATGTTAAAACGTGAAACACTTTGAATCTTATACTGAATTACTGAAAATTTATTTGTCTCAAACAATATTTAATATAATAATAGGGATGCGACTTGTAGGTCCCGAACGGGTTTTAGTGAGGCAGAAGTCTAGAGGGGAGGGGTGAATAGACATCTGTACTTTTTCGTGGGTTCAGGTGTGAATAGCAAGTTTGCCTGATCAGAGTGTGTGTGAATCGGTTTGGACTGATATCCAACTTACTGATCGCATGGGATCAGATTAGTTCGGTGTCTATCAACTTAACTGATGTGCGGAAGATACGTTTAACCCATGTGAAAAATTAGTTTACTAAATCAGGTTCTAAGTTATCTGTATCGGATCAGATGACAAAGTGCCAAAATGATCAGATCAGTTGCTTGGTGCAAATCTGATCCAGACTTAGAATATGCATGCAGTAGCTAAACAGGTGTGTGCAGATAGTGTAAAACAGGTAAATTAGATTAAGGCACACAAGATTTTTATAGTGGTTCAGAGAACTTGTCCTACGTCCACTCTTCCCTATCAGCAAGGGCACCAACTAACCAACTGGACTTAGATTAATATGTTAGTCCAACACAGTACAACAGATGTTTCAAGAGTTCTCACTCAACAAATCCCAGAAATCAGAACTAGAAACCCTAGTCTGAAATCTTGCTAAACAAACTTAACCTAACTTTGGTTTGAGTATAAGATTTGTTATGTTCCAACTGGAATTCTATACTAGTATATGAATAGTCTAAAGCTAGAGGATAAGAATTCTTGCTAAGAACCTATGGGATGAACACTTAGAATATTTGCTTGAACTTGTGTTCTTGGTGCGGAAATGTAGCTTTGTTTGAGCTAATGGATTATTTTCGTAACCTTACTATGAAGGTTCGATCCCGTATTTATAGGCACGAAATCAAACTAGCCGTTGGAGAGCAATTTGAATTTTGATCTATTTTAGGTAGGATTGCAGGCTTTATTTGATATGCGCAGAGGCGGCATGGCCAAACTTAGGTTGACATTCTTCTAATCTGATGAACTCTTATGACTTGGTGAACCTTCGGTTGTCACCTGATTGAGCCGACTTAATTAGTCCAAACTGATTATTCTACCTGATTGAGTCTTTTGATGCAGGTAGTCCTAGCACAACTAGCAGACTCTTCGTTCTTCTGATGTAGGTCTTCTGAGGTCTTCAGGTCTTGTTATCTGGTGGTCATCTGATCTTCATGTCTTCTGAGTCTTCAACATCTCACCTGATATTCAGATCTTCTGATCTTCTCTTCAAGACTTAACCTATACATATTGAGTTCCCCCTCAATATGTGACCTATATATTACATCAACTGTCTATATATATCAGCTGTTCATCCTATCCTGATTTCTAATTCATCAGTCAGCTAACATGTTAGACTGGTCCTATTACAACCTGTTTTGGAACTTCCATCAAAACTACTTATTTCCCAAAACGACTCTTATTTAAATAAAAACAATTTAAATCTTAAAATATAATACTTTGAATTTAAAATAACATGAATCAATTTTTAAATGAAATTAATTGCTGGATAAAATTTAATTAACCGCTTGAGGTGATCTACCGTCCCTCCACCGCACTCCTTCTTAATCTGAAAAATGTTAATGATATTGGGGTGAGCAAAGACACAAGCTCAGAGGGGACTCGTTTGTAAATGTTAAAAACGAATCATGTAAGCAATCACTGAATATGAGAACACACTGTAAATTAATTTTAGCAAGGATCCACTTGTGATCCAAGCTACTATGGAAACTATTGAACATGCCATAAACATTTATTCTGTTGTTCGTTGCTATAGCTATGGAATGACGCATTTAAAAAATTACAATTTACATTTAAAGAATTTAATAAAGATAAACGTAAACTTGAATAGAAACCCGAATGTCGTGGAAGCAAAAGATGCAATGAAATAACTTTGATCCTTGTTTAGAAAAAGCTATGGAGTTCTAAAAAATATGAAAATTATTTTTCTGTGTGTTTTGATTTCATAAAAAGAAACTTCTATTTAAAAGGAAGAAAATATTTTCTTAATGAAATTGAGATTTGAATATTTCATGAAAATCTTGAAATTTGACATTTAAAGTATTATAAGATATAACAACTTTTAAAAGATATCATCCTTCATATCTTACACATATCTTTTATTTTTCTTTTACTTTTAAGTAAAGTCAAATCATTCTACTTCAAAGTCCCTCTAATCTCAATAACTCTAATTTTAAATTTAATCTCAACCGTTCATTTAAAGTGTTATAAGATATAACAATTTTTAAAAAGATATCATCCTTCATATCTTACACATATCTTTTATTTTTCCTTTAATATAATAAAATATCTTACAAATAAAATAATAATATTCTTGAATATGCTAGAAGTGTATACACACGTAACTTTTATTATAATTGTACAATTAAGGTTATTTAATTCATCTTTTCATCATTTCTCTTAGCATATTTGAATAATTTTTATACTTTTTATTTCTCTTAATTAAATTTTTACATATGATGATTATTTTGCTAAGCATGCAAGAATGGTCCAAATATCAATCCTCTTGAAAAAATGTGGGGTATTATCAATAATTTGTTAGTTGAAATAAGTTCTTAATATAATTATTTAACTTTTATATTAAGCATTAAGTAATTAATGCTATAGGTAAAAACTATCACCGTTGTGCATAAAACTATTCACTATTTAAAAATATAATGTATTTTTTAACAGTAATAATTTTTGTGCATAACAGTCAAATTTTGTATGCATGCATAACAGTGATAGATTTTATACATAAATGTGATATGAAAAAAAAATGAGTTCACGGTGAACTCAGGTTCACACAAGTTTTTGTCATTAATAAATTTGAATAGCATTTGATTTTGCGAGAATTATATTAAATATATTGTACAAAGATACGCGGTTTGAAATATATCATAGTACGCTTATTGAATTATTTTTATTATCTGATATAATAGGTTTATGTGTATTTTATACTACTTATGTATGTTTTTTCTTATTAGAAATAAAAAATAATTTTGTTTACATTAGTTGATATTTGTTGTGTACATATTAATATTGTTTAAAATATCAAAATACGAATATTAATTTTATGATCAATCAAATTTATATTACAAAATGGGAGATAAATTTAATACATAGCCATTAAGAGCAATAAAAAAAATTATTCTCAATTGTAAACTAAATAGTAGAGAAAACTATTCAGAAACTATAACAATAATAATAACTTCCATATTATTCTATCTGGTATTTTTCACATATCTTCAGTTTGTGGCATTATTCCAACTTAAGTTTGACCGTCAAAAGTCGCTTAGTGGTCGACACTTGAGTCTCAACACCACCGTCATCATCTTTCAAATCATTCTATTTCAAAATCCCTCTAATTTCAATAACTCTAATTTTAAATTTAATCTCAACCGTACATTTAAAATATTATAAGATATAACAATTTTTAAAAAGATATCATCCTTCATATCTTACACATATCTTTTATTTTTCCTTTAATATAATAAAGTATCTTACAAATAATATAATAAAATTCTTGAATATGCTAGAAGTGTATACACACGTAAATTTTATTATAATTGTACAACTAAGATCATTTAATTCATCTTTTCATCATTTCTCTTAGCATATTTGAATAATTTTTATACTTTTTATTTCTCTTAATTAAATTTTTACATATGAAGATTATTGTGCTAAGCATGCAAGAATGGTCCAAAGATCAATCCTCTTGAAAAAACGTGGGGGATTATCAATAATTTGTTAGTTGAAATAAGTTTTTAATCTAATTATTTAACTTTTATATTAAGCATTAAGTAATTAATGTTATATGTAAAAACTATCATCGTTGTGCATAACACTATTCACTATTTAAAGTTATAACATATGTTTTTAATAGTAATAATTTTTGTGCATAACAGTCAAATTTTTTTATGCATGCATAACAGTGATAGATTTTACACATAAATGTGATATTAAAAAAAAATGAGTTCACGGTGAACTCAGGTTCATACAATTTTTTGTCATTAATAAATTTGAACAATATTTGATTTTGCGAGAATTATAATAAAATATATTGTACAAAGATATACCTATTATAAGCTAAATTAATTAATTCGTTATTTATTTTATAGAAATATTTGATATAGAAATATTTAGCAGATATTAATTCTACCTAGAGTAGCAGTGCTACTATGGATATTACTATTGAACATCATAAGTAATTAATAAATTTTAATATTATTTGATTTTAAAAAAAATGTATTATAAATAATTTAATTTGGTTATCAATTATATAAAATTTAATACTTGCTATTTTTTAGATACTCCAATGTTGGATACAAACGAGTTTGGAAATACAAAAATGGCAAGGAATAAAAAAACTTCAAAATAAATGCACGAGGACATCCGAAGGTATGTACATTTTTTTTTTGTATATCATCTAAATTATTCTTTACTTAGGGTAGCAGTACTTCTACGGATTCTACTACTGAGCATGGTGAAAAAATAATAAAATTTTAATAATATTTTGTTTTATAAATTTTGTAAATAATTTTATTATAGTAATTTGATTTGATTGTCAATTATAGTAATTTTTAATACTTGCTACAATGTGATAACAAAATTTAATCCAATTTTGGAAGCAAACAAGTTTTGAATATCAATAAAAATGGCAATGAACAAAAAACTTCAAAATACAAACATGAGAACATCCAAATGTATTTATACTTATTTCTTGTATATTACATAAATTATTATATATTGTAACACAAATATTATTATGAGAAGTTTTTGGATAAATTGCAATATTGGTCCAACATAAATTTTTTAAACACTTTTGATATTTGTGTTCGAAAATGATACTTTTTTGTGCAATTAAGATCTCAACCTTTAAATTTAGGGAAAAATAACACTTTTATAGTGTGCGGTTTTCACACAGTGAGGGTGTGAAAATATTCGATCGTCTTCTACACTTTGCCGTCGCCCACGGCGGGCGCCGCCTCGGCGCGGCCAACCATGGCGTCTCAGGATGTTGCCAAGGCCTTTAGCCTGTTACTCACATGATTATTGGATCCACGGCTCATTGTTTCGCTACTTTCTGAACCGGCTTCTGCCCGTCTTGCAACCACTGCGGATTTGCAGTTCCCCACCCAAGCAGAGAACGATGTCACAGGCTCGTCTCTCTTGCGGGCCCTGCCCGTTATGGATCCCCAGATGCCAGACCTTCATCAGGGCATTGGGACAGCGACTTTGGAGGCGAACCCTAGTGCTAGGGTTCCGCCGTCAAGCAATGATCTGTCCGGAACACGACTGGACTCTAGAGTTCCGTCAATCATGGGACCGTCTGCTGCTTGCGCACCGGGACACAGGGTTGCACCTGGGAGCCCTCGACATGACAGGTTCAACCAGGAGTCGTTTCCTACGCTGGAGGATGCACTCGCGTACCGTTTAGTTGCATCGTCTTCGAAGGCGGTAACTGGTTTTCTGGGATCAGTAGCGCCTGATCAGGCCATTCATGCCAATGCTAGTTACGTGAAGGGACGCGATGGGGTGGACCTGGATCAGCATCCACATTTGCGAAGTTAGAACCAACATGCCTCTTTTACTGCTGCTAACCGAACTACAGATGCTTCGAAGGATTTGAGTGTGCACACAAACATGGAACCAAACTCAGGGAACATTTACAACTCTGGTAATCATGCTATTGCTACTGATTTGCTTGCTAAATTGTACATTAATGTGCTTAATCCTGTGAATCCGAATGTTAAGAATCAGCCGGTTAGGAAGGGAGAGTTTTTATCTGTGAATATTGATGATTCATTGCATAGACATGGTGTGAAGGAATTGCAGAATTCCATCACAGGTCGCGTGTTGCTTAAATCGGGTGCAAACCGATGCCGATCAGTGAACTCAAAGCATCTCTTGAAAAGATTTGACATGTTCAGGGGACTTGGAATATTGTGACCTTGGGAAAGGGTTACTTCAATATTCAACTGGCAGATTTACGGGAAAGAAATAGAATCTTATTAAAACGGTCTTAGCCCCTGGAGTTTGGGACTATCATATTGAAAAATGTTAGGGAATGGATGTTGGGATTATACTAGAAAGTATGCTTTTACTTTTGTATAATCAAAACTGAATTTCGGACTTATTTACTGAAATAAATTGTTTATCACTGATGCTTTAAATATTATCGAATGTTACATATATTTACTGCATAACTGTTCAAATAATTCGTACGTGTTACATTGTAGTTAATTTAGTGATACCAGATCACATAAGATTAAATTAACAGTCTCTTGTAACTAAAAGTACGCCATTCACGACCTAGATGGAAATAAACAACCCATCGTGAAAGGTTGAAGTGTAAAGCTCAGATTGACTTGTCTTGACCAAGAGATTACACTAGTGCATGACTGATGCACTGAATAGGACCTACAGGAGGACAAATTCTTCAGAACTGAACAAGGAAGAATTAGACCTCAGTGGTTCGTTATTTCTTAATCTTCGTTCCTTAAATAGGATCACGTGTGATTGGTAACTATTGCTTTGACTTATCATGGGTAGAGAATCAACGAGATTCAATACTTTTTATCTTGGGTAATATTATTGGTCATATGTGATTGCTAAGATTTAATACGAAGAATCGTGTGCAAGTACGCTTGTTTGATTTGCCCCCTTGGGAGGTTCATAAGCTTTATCATACCAAATCTTGCAAGTGGAATTAGTTTCCAGTGTGGATATTAATGTTGAACCGTTCCTTGACCAAGGATAAAATATATTAATTAATGGAAAGCTATTTCAGTGGCTTGAATTAATTAATGAGCTAGATAATCTTAAACACGGGAAATAATAACCGGGAGCCATATTGACTGTAATATGGATTAAGATGGATAGTGCAATATTAATTATGTAGTGGGATTAATTAATATTTATGGGCTTGAATAATATTGTGGCTCAATATTAGATATTCAAGGTCCATTAGAAGGTCCAATCTTAATTCTCCTAAAGGCCCCCTAAGTAGCCCAACATATAGTCCAATAACTGAAAAAAGTGATTAAAATAAAATAAATATTGTTGCTTATTTTTCCAATTAATTTTGAAATTTATAGATAAGTTGGGAGAAAGATTTTCTTTGAATTTTGTTATGGAATGAAGATATGTATTCTTGGAATACAAGATTATCTCATTAAATTCAAGAAATCTCCCACTTGGTTATCTATAATAAGATTTTCGAAAACTTTGAAATATAGTGGGCAAGAAAGATTTTCTTGATTTTCTTGAAAAGATATTATGGAAGATATGTATTTCTTGAAATACAAGAATATCTCATAAATTCAAGATGATCCAAATCTTGGAATCTCGATCATCATATTTTCGAAATATCCATAAAATAGAGTAGGTGAGATTTTTGTGGAATATTTTAATTATGGGAAAAAGAATATAGGAGATATATTCAAGATTTCTTGGAGATCAAGAAAAGATTTTCCCACATTGTTTTATCACAAATTTTCGTCCACCTTGGCCTCTATAAATAGGGGATGAATGTTTCATTCCCAGCAACACACGAAAATTGGTTTTTCGGAAAAATATCATCGTCGATAAAATATCAAATATTTTGTAACGTCGACAGATTGTATTTTTTTCTAAAAACGTCAATTGAGTAGTGTACAATTCCATGTGCTGGAAAAATTAGTAAATCCACAAAGGTGGTGCAACATAATTTATTTTTTCCTTTTGTTAAATCGTTCACAAGTGTCCTTCCACCGGATAGTCGAACGAGGGCTAAGGGAATACTTGGGAAGTTCTTTTGGTTAGTCTAATCTGCCAAGATCACTGCCATCCCAAGAGGTATGTTCACGTAAACTCGTAGAATTCCGCATGCATAGGTTTTACGTGGATTATTATATGCATGATATGTTGTTGGATTATTATTAATTCATGCTAGTAATAATTATAAGAATTAAATTTGTATTTAAATATTCACCCCGAATAGATCTGTGCAACTTATTCCCCAACAACTGGTATCAGAGCTACGGTTTCGGGCTCTGAATTTTTTAAATTGTAATTTAATTCGTTGACATTAAATTTGAAATTGGATAGTATAATTGCTAGATCTGTTTTGCAGGTATCCAATTTTCATGGAATTTAATGTGTTTATTTATGCATGCATATAAATTGTGATTTTTAATTCGATTCGTTCGGATTCGTTTTGCCTCGTGAGAAAATCCACGAGTAGATTAGGATTTGTTTGATTTGATCAATGTAATAGACTAGTCTAGATCTAGGTTTATTTATTTTTTGTAAATAAATTGTAACCGGATCGAAAACGAGGACGGAGACGAAGAATTAAAGGACAAAATCCAGAATCGGGCGTAGGCGGCGTCGCGTTGTAAACGTGCCAAGGAAAGGGAGGCACGCTGGGATGCGGATGTAGGTAGGCACGCCTTGGACCGTGAGGCCGAGGGTCGAAGCGCGGCGCGAGGATCCGACAACAAGACGGGCGCAAGGTAATAAGACACGCGGACCGCACAGAAGCGGGCCGTCGGGCGAGCATGATGCGGGGGGCGCTAGGGGGACGCGGCGCGCGCCAGGGGACATGCTGGGTGCCGAGAACCGAGGGCGGCAGGCACGACCGGGAGCGCTGCCGCCGCCGAGGAGTGCCGCAGATCGCCAGGGCGCGCCGAGGTGACGGCGTGTGACTGGGCCGAAGCCGCTGGTTTAACCCCGCCAAGTGGCCGGTTTTGATGCAAGGCAAGATCTTGGCTAGCTACTGGGCATGAAGCGCTGAGACGAAGTTCTTCGAGACGACGAGTGGGGGAGAAATTCAAGATGGTGTTTCTTCAAGATCAAGCCAAGAAAAAATCAAACCATGACAATCGGATAATTTGTGCCCAATATTTTTATTTTTCTGTTTTGCTTGATTTATTTTGTGCTATCTTATGCTTTATTTAATTTGTTTAAATGTGTTTGCATGAGAGTTGCCCAATGAAAAATCTCACCTTCAAAATTACTAAGTATGTTTAAATAATTAATTGACAATTTTATTCCGGATAATAAAATTGAATTAATTTTGACCTCCATGATTTATTTATTTGTGAATTCTTTTGGAGAAATTCCCCCCACGGGACGGTCAAAAGATAACTTTCACATGAATGAATTCCAAATGGATGATTGTGGGTTATTACTAGTGGCGACGATGACCCTCCCCACGAGGCTCGTTCAAAACGAAATAATAATCCTGTATTTAATCATGGTTATTACTTAGGTATAAAATTGATATGCATATACTTCCCCGAAGTCCCTGTCAATTTTATATTGGTCAAGTGGGAGCCAACTATTAATCTGGATATTAAAGGTTTGTAACTGTTCTTGTTTGTAACCTGCTTGAATGTGTTTAAATAATGACCCACCCCACGTGGCTTATTTAAACTGTTTTGAGATGTTGGCTGATGCATGTTCATATTTTTTTTGAGATTTTAAATATGATGCACGTGATCGAATCTTGTGATATACTTGTGCTTAAGCATATAGTTATTTATTTCAGTTCAGCATGTCGTTACCTTTTAATCCACTATTATTATACTTAAAGTCAATACAATATGGAAACTATATTGATTGGAAAATTATAATTGTCCTAACTGCACAAAAGCACAAGTGGATTTTTGACACACCAAAATCAGATGAGCCAACTGACGAGTCAAAACATGCGGGACTCATCAGATCACCTTGCGAGAGATGTCGTCGCTGAAAATGGTGGAGGGCAAACCCGTAAGGGATTACGTCCTCAAAATAGATGGCCCATCTGAACAAACTTGAGATTCTGAGTGCAGATTATGATCTGGAGACTCAGATGAATTTGGTACTTCACTCTCTGCCCAAAAAGTTTTTGAGCATTTTGGCCTCGCTAGCTAATTTGTTGCAAGCCTTTGGTCTCGGCAGAGATGTTGGTAAGGCACCAAACTCAAGCTTTGACGGCAAGTGGTCCGTCTTCATCTTCTAGGCCAAGGGAGACAAGAAAAAGAAGAGGACCAAAAGCCATAAGCAATAAAACTCAACTGTTGCCAAGGGCAATGGTAAGATGATGAATGCTTGTTGTGTCAAGGAAAATCCAAAGAGGAAGTGCTTAAACTGCGGTGAGAGAGGACAATGGAGGTTTTGCCTGTTCCAACCCCAAAAGGGACTGAAAGAAAGGTAATTCTCACGCACTAGTTGTTGAAACTTATTTAGCGGCGTATACTTCTCATTCGTGGGTGGTTGATACGAGATCCACTAATCATGTTGGCTTCAATGGTTCAAACTGATCCGGCAACTTAGTGGGAATGAGATCCTCATCACACTGGGCGACGTTACGAAAGTAGCAATTATTGCAATGCTACGTAAGTGGCAGATATTGCAATGCTACTATAGTAACGATTATTGCAATACTACGCAAGTAGCAGACATTGCTATGCTACATGAGTAGTGGTTAAAGCAGTGGGAGAAGTGCACCTATCTTTTGAAGATAAAGTTTTTTTTGAGATTATCTTTATGTTCCCAGTTTTAGAAAGAATTCACTTTCAGTTTCTAAAATTCGATTAAAGGACACTAAGTTTCTTCTAATAAGAATGACATCATTTCTTGAAATGATGAGTGTATCTGTTACGGGACATTGATGGAAAATCTCTATACAATTAACTGTGCACACCACTCACGAAATGCATCCTATAACACATCAACTATTTCAGACAAAAGAAAACGTGAAGCAGAGACACTTCTTTGGCATCTAAGATTGGGTCATATAAATCGAAAAAGAGGATCCAAAGGTTGGTGAAAGGCGGTTCTTTGGAGTTTCTCCAAGTTGAACCAATTCCAACTTCGAATCATGTTTGGAGGGTAAAATGACCAAGAGGGCATTTGGAGCCAAGAGGAATAGAGCCAAAGAAGTGTTAGAGATCGTTCACACAGATGTATGTGGTCCAATGTCAACCAAAGCAAGAGGAGGTTATGAGTATTTTGTCACTTTTATTGATGATTACTCAGGAATGCGGTTACATTTTCCTTATGAAGCATAAATCGAGACCTTTGAGAAATTCAAAGAATTTAAGGCTCAAGCAGAGAATCATAGGGAAAAACGTATCAAGTCTCTACGATCGATCGTGGAGGCGAATACCTCGGCGATGAGTTTTTGAACTACTTATCGATGAAGGATTGCATCAACTCCTTTGCACCGGAACCCCTCAACAAAAGCGGGGTTGCAGAGCGAAGAAAATGTAACTCTTTTGGAAATGGTTAGATCTATGATGAGTTATGCGGATCTTCCCAAGTCATTCGGGGTCATGCCTTGCCTTGAAACAAAGACTTACACATTCGAACTTGGTGCCATCCAAATCGGTTCCCAAAACTCCAAAAGAATTGTGGACCGGGCGCAAGCCTAGTATGAGACACATGAGAATTTGGGGGTGTCCGGCCTACGTGTTGGACAAGGAAGTCGGTAAATTGGATCCTCGATCATAATTAAGGTTGTTTGTAGGTTACCCCGAGGGAACAAAAGGGTGTATGTTCTATGGTCCCGAAGATCAAAAGGTGGTCATAAGCACCCACTTTAGATTTTTGGAAGAAGACTATATGAACGAAAGAAAACCCAGAAGTGAGATTACCTTAAATGAGCTTAGAGGGCAAACCTCAATGCCAACTGTACTAGATGATATACCAGACGACACGCTTTCACAACCGGAGCCTCGTCATAGTGGGAGGGTTGTAAGACAGCCCAAGAGATTCATGGGAATAGGAGAATCCTCGGACTTGATTCTCGGACAAGACGAATCAGACCCATGGACATATGACGAGGCACTCCAAGACAAGGATGCAAATTCTTGGCAAACAGCAATGAAAGCCGAAATGGGTTCTATGTTTCATAACAGAGTGTGGGAGCTAGTCGAACCACTTAATGGGGTCAAACCCATTGGATGCAAGTGGGTATATAAGAGGAAAAGAGGACCGGACGGGAGGGTGGAAACCTTCAAAGAAAGACTAGTGGCGAAAGGTTATACTCAGAAAGAAGGGATCGATTATGAGGAAACTTTTTCACCAGTAGTCATGCTTAAGTCCATCCGTATTCTCTTATCGATTGCTGCGCATTTCGACTTTGAAATCTGGCAAATGGATGTCAAGACAGATTTCCTTAACGGAAGTCTTGATGAAGAGATCTATATGCAACAACCCCAAGGCTTCATTGAAAAAGGCCAAGAACACCTAGTTTGTAAGCTCAAGAAGTCCATTTACGGACTCAAACAGGCATCCAGAGCTTGGAACCAATGTTTTGATCATGTTTTAAAGTCTTATGGGTTCGATCAAAATAAGTTCGAAAGTTGTGTGTATAAAAAGCATGTCGGAACTGCATTGGTATTCTTAGTACTATATGTAGATGACATTCTGATCATCGGGAATGATGTAAAGGTGTTATCAGACGTAAGGGCATGGCTTTCAAAACTGTTTGATATGAAAGACTTAGGGAAAGCCGGACACATCCTTGGGATCAAGATCACTCGAGATCGCAAGAAAATGATGATCGGCTTATCGCAAGCTTCAAACATAGACACTGTCTTGAAACGATTCAGCATGCAAGATTCCAAGAAAGGCTTCGTACCTTTCAGGCATGGAATCCATCTATCCAAGAAAATGTCCCCTAAGACGCAAAATGAGATAGATGACATGAAAGGCATTCCTTATGCTTCGTCTGTCGGAAGCCTTATGTATGCAGTGCTGTATACGAGACCGGATATCTGCTTTGCCGTAGGCATGGTGGCGAGATATCAAAGAAACCCAGGGAAAGAGCATTGGACGACAGTTAAAAACATTCTGAAGTATCTGAAAAGAACTTGGGATAGAATGTTGATTTATCAGTCAGATAGTCCAATCCCCATCGGCTACACAAACTCAGATTTCCAATCAGACTTAGATTCCAGAAACTATCTGCCTCAGTTAGTGTGTTTCCATTTGGGAAGTGTAGCCATCAAATGGACGAGTGTGAAGCAGAAATGCATCACTGACTCAACCATGGAAGTCGGGTAAGTAGCTGCTTGTGAAGCAGTGAAAAAACCGATTTGGCTCTAGACCTTCTTAGTGGACTTGGATGGAGTTCCGAATTTGTCTAGCAATATTTGCTAGGGGCAGTTGCAAATTCAAGGGAACCAAGAGTCCACGAGTCAAACAAGCACACTGAAGGAAAGATATCTTATACGAGAAATCGTTAAGAGAGGAGATATAGAGGTGGCATAGATCGCGTCGAAAGACAACCTAGCTGATCCATTCACAAAGGGTCTGCCTCTGAATACATTCGAGAGACATGTGGAAGAAATGGGTGTCAAGACCGTTGCCAATCTGCTTTGAGTATAAGTGGGAGAAATCATTAGGTTCGTGTAGGTGACATTAAATATCGCAGACTACACGAGACATGTTGTAGTATACTTAAAAGCAGACTTTGAGTATAAGTGGGAGATTGTTGGGATTATACTAGAAAGTATGCTTTTACTTTTGTATAATCAAAACTGAATTTCGGACTTATTTACTGAAATAAATTGTTTATCACTGATGCTTTAAATATTATCGAATGTTACATATATTTACTGCATAACTGTTCAAATAAGTCATACGTGTTACATTGTAGTTAATTTAGTGATACCAGATCACAGAAGATTAAATTAACAGTCCTTTGTAACTAAAAGTACGCCATTCACGACCTAGATGGAAATAAACAACCCATCGTGAAAGGTTGAAGTGTAAAGCTCAGATTGGCTTGTCTTGACCAAGAGATTACACTAGTGCATGGTGATGCCTTTGAATAGGACCTACAATGAGGACAAATTCTTGAGCGAACAAGGAAGAAGAATTAGACCTCGGTGGTTCGTTATTTCTTAATCTTCGTTCCTTAAATAGGATCACGTGTGATTGGTAACTACTGCTTTGACTTATCATGGGTAGAGAATCAACGAGATTGAATACTTTTTATCTTGGGCAATATTATTGGTCACATGTGATTGCTAAGATTTAATCTGAAGAATCGTTAATGCAAGCACGCTTGTTTGATTTGCCCTTGGGAGGTTCATATGCTTTATCATACCAAATCTTGCAAGTGGAATTAGTTTAGGTATGGATAATAATGTTGAACCGTTCCTTGACCAAGGATAAAAGATATTAATTAATGGAAAGCTATTTAGGTGGCTTGAATTAATTAATGGGCTAGATAATCTTAAACACGGGGAAATAATAGCAAGGGAGCCATATTGATATGTAATATGGGTTAAGATGGATAGTGCAATATTAATTATGTAGTGGGATTAATTAATATTTATGGGCTTGAATAATATTGTGGCTCAATATTAGATATTCAAGGTCCATTAGAAGGTTCAATCTTAATTCTCCTAAAGGCCCCCTAAGTAGCCCAACATATAGTCCAATAACTGAAAAAGGTGATTAAAATAAAATAAATATTGTTGCTTATTTTTCCAATTAATTTCGAAATTTATAGATAAGTTGGGAGAAAGATTTTCTTTGAATTTTGTTAGGGAATGAAGATATGTATTCTTGGAATACAAGATTATCTCATTAAATTCAAGAAATCTCCCACTTGGTTATCTATAATAAGATTTTCGAAAACTTTGAAATATAGTGGGCATGAAAGATTTTCTTGATTTTCTTGAAAAGATATTATGGAAGATATGTATTTCTTGAAATACAAGAATATCTCATAAATTCAAGAAGATCCAAATCTTGGAATCTTGATCATCATATTTTCGAAATATCCATAAAATAGAGTAGGTGGGATTTTTGTGGAATATTATAATTATGGGAAAAAGAATATAGGAGATATATTCAAGATTTCTTGGAGATCAAGAAAGATTTTCCCACATTGTTTTATCACAAATTTTCTTCCACCTTGGCCTCTATAAATAGGGGATGAATGCTTCATTCCCAGCAACACACGAAAATTGGTTTTTCGAAAAAATATCAGCGTCGATAAAATATCAAATATTTTGTAACGTCGACAGATTGTATTTTTTTCTAAAAACGTCAATTGAGTAGTGTACAATTCCATGTGCTGGAAAAATTAGTAAATCCACAAAGGTGGTGCAACATAATTTATTTTTTCCTTTTGTTAAATCGTTCACAAGTGTCCTTCCACCGGATAGTCGAACGAGGGCTAAGGGAATACTTGGGAAGTTCTTTTGGTTAGTCTAATCTGCCAAGATCACTGCCATCCCAAGAGGTACGTTCACGTAAACTCATAGAATTCTGCATGCGTAGGTTTTACGTGGATTATTATATGCATGATATGTTGTTGGATTATTATTTGAATTAATATAGGATTAATTCATGCTAGTAATAATTATAAGAATTAAATTTGTATTTAAATATTCACCCCGAATAGATCTGTGCAACTTATTCCCCAACAATGGATTGCCCGGATATATTCGAGATGAATATTTAAATACAAATTTAATTCTAACAATTATTACTAGCATGAATTAATCCTATATTAATTCAAATAATAATTCAACAACAAATCATGCATACAAATTCGTCACATAAATCCTACGCATACGGAATTGCTAGCAGTTTACGTGAACTAACCTCTCGGAGTGACAACCGTTGAGAAGATGGATCCCGTTCACACGAACACACCAAAAGACCTTCTAAAGTATTCCCTCGTCCTTATCCAACAATCCGGTGGTAGGATGCTCGCGAACAATTTAACAAAAGGGAAAAATAAAATTATGTTGCACCACCTTTGTGGATTTCTAATTTTTCCAACACATGGAATTGCATACTCACAATTGAAATTTTTCGAGAAAACACAATCTGTCGACGTTTCAAAAATATTTGATATTTTATCGACGCTGATATGTTTTCGAAAAAATCAATTTCTGTGTTCTAGTGGGGATGAAAAAAATCATCCCCTATTTATAATAAGGAGGGGGACGAAAATTTAGGTCTATTGGGAACTTTCCTTGCTTCTTCTCCAAGAAACAATCTTGAATATATCCAATATATTCTATTTCCCAAAATATCTCCCAACAAAATCTTCTCCTCCTTATTATTATGGGATTTTTGAAAATTACCTAATAAATAGCCAAGTGGGAGATTTCTTGAATTTAATGAGATAATATTGTATTCCAAGAATACTTATCTTCATTCCATAACAAGATTCAAAGAAAATCTTTCTCCCTTTTTTATTTATTATTTTTGAAAAATATAGAAAATAGAAAACAATAATTTATTTTATTTTAAACACCTTTTTCAGTTATTGGACTTTATGTTTGGGCTACTTGAGGGGCCTTTAGGAGAATTAAGATTGGACCTTCCAATGGACCTTGAATTTCCAATATTGAGCCACAATATTATTCAAGTCCATAAATATTAATTAATCCCACTACATAATTAATATTGCACTATCCATCTTAACCCATATTACTGTTCATATGGCTCCCAGTTATTATTTCCTGTGTTTAAGATTATCCAGTCCATTAATTAATTTAGGCCACTGAAATAGCTTCATATTAATTAACATCTTTTTCATTGGTCAAGGAACGGCTCAACATTATTATCCATACCGGAAACTAATTCCACTTGCAACATTTGGTATGATAAAACTTCTGAGCCTCCCAAGGGGACAAATCAAACAAGGTGCACTTGCACACGTTTCACAGTATTAAATCTTAACAATCGTCGTGTAACCAATAACATTGCCCAAGATATAAGGTATTGAATCTCACTGATTCTCTTCCCATCATAAGTCAAAGCAATGGTTAGTGATTCCACACGATCCTATTTAAGGGGCAGAGATTAAGAAATAATGAACCACTGAGGTCTAAGTTTTCTATATTCAGTACTGAAGAATTTATCCTCTCGTAGGTCCCATTCAGTGCATCATAATGCACTAGTGCAATCTCTTGGTCAAGACAAGCCAATCTGAGCCTTACACTTCAACCTTTCATGATGGTTTGTTCATTTCCATCTGGGTCGTGAATTCTGTACTTTTAGTTATAAGGGACTGTTAATTTAATCTTCTGTGATCTTGTATTACTAAATTAACTACAATGTAACACGTACTATTTATTGAACAATTATGCAGTAAATATATGTAACATTCAATGATATTTAAAGCATCAGTGATAAATAATTTATTTCAGCAAATAAGACAGAAATTCAGTCTGGTTATACAAAGTAAAAGCATACTTTCCAGTATAACCCCAACAAAAAATGGGTGTCAGAGTTCAACCCCTACAAGGTGAGATCTCCGCTGGTTAATGTATAGGTCTGAATCTTTGAATTGTCAATGGAATATTTTTATGTGCCCATTATTGAACATATTGCTTCTACCTTGGGTTCGGTGGTTAGTATTGATGAACACACATGGAACCGGATAATGTGTCACTATGGCAGGGTCCTCGTTGAATTTGATCTTCGTAAAGATAAAGAATACAATATCATGTATGAGAGGTCTGGGCACTGTTCGATTGCTTCGGTGGGCTATGAACCGCACCCGAATTTCTTTGCCCACTGTCGGATTGTTGCACATTCTTTGGATAACTGTCGCTCTCACGGGGTCCCGTATGAAAAGAAGGATGACAATGCCAAGCCTCCTCCTCGGGGTGGCCCGGGAAAGGATACACAACAAAAGCATTGGGCTAGAAAGGTCTCTACAGAACAAACAGAAGTACCTGCTCAACATGGGAAGTTTAGAGACGCAGGTACTTTGGGCACAACGAAGGATACAGAGATGATGGATATTGGAGACAATGGTTTTATACCTTCCTATGAGGTTATAACCTTGGTGAGTGGTTTAATTACTGAGCACGTGCAATGGCAGTTACAACCGAATTTGGGGGATGGCAACAATACGGTGGTCAGCCCTGGCCTGGACTTGCTCGAGCAGGCTATTGAGAAAGAAACGTCGCCCTCTCGATCAGGCTCGGCTCCTCCTGAGCCCGTTACTACCAATTCCCACGAGAATTTGGCTGATGGTCAGCCAGCCTCAAACTCGGACTCTACGGCTTCTCCTACACCCACCTCTAAAATATGGTCGGACATGCTAGATGACGACAGAGAGGAAGTCGGGCACTCAGCGCATAGCAGAGGGATGGAGCTTCCTCTAACAGAGCAGAGACGTGACGAGGGAAAAGTGGTTACTTCGATTCTTACCGAGGCGAAGCAATACTACTTGCAAATCTCGGGAGGCAAGCCAGATCCGAGACCCCGATTGGCAAGATAATAAAGGCGAAACTGAAACTGGCCCGATGGGAAGAGAACAAGAAAAGAGAAGAATACAATACACAAATGAGAGTGAAGAAGATGCAGGATGCCCTGCAAGCTTCCTTGGATGCCACTACGGCCGTTGGTCGTCGTTAGCTTACTTATTTTATGCTTGTTGATGCATTTTTGGTATTATGGTCATTTTTGGGCCCGTGACACTTTTTCTCTCTTGTACGGGTCACTTTTGGGCCAAACCTTTTTTCTTTTCCTTTTATAGTATTGCTTATTTGTCAACCTTTAAATTTAGTACGAATTTTACTTTTTTGTTATTTATAATAATATTATAAAATTTATTAAATTATGAATAAAAGCTATCATGTAAGCTCTTTAGAACACGGTATGATATGTATTTATATCATAACTATGATTATTTTAGTTAATTTATTTTTAATGTATAAAACTCATTTTATTTGTTTAAATTATAACTTATATATGTTTATGAATGTTTATTATTAGGATTGCGTGAACGAAGTCATGTTGTATGTGAAAGAAGTGGAACCATGAACACCAACACTATTGATGGTAATGATACATATATAATTTATATTAAGACACTATGTAGAAAGGATTATGTGATAAATTCTCATCAGAACTAGAAGAGTTGGTTGACTATAAAATTCATATTTCGATTCCATATTTGCAATAAAATTTTAATAACAATTACGACGTATATACCGTTGTGAAGTTATCTACCGATGAAAATTTGATCAGAAAAATAGAGGAGAAAAATCGTTCATCCAAGGTATTTAGTATTATTATTAATTTATTATTTGTTTTAAATCTTTTGGTAAAATTTAAAAAATATATATTATTTATTCCTCAAATTATGAATATTAATTTATAAATTTTACTTTAGCAGACTACTCCTTCATCAATTTATGATGACCAAATGGTGGAATGTGAATAAATAACTCCCGAGAACAAGAGGAAACATGAAGGGGATGAATATTAGGAAGATGATGATGATGGTGTTGAGACTCAAGTGTCGACCACTAAGCGACTCTTAACGGTCAAATTTGAGAAGGAATAATGCCACAAACTGGAGATATATGATAAACACCATATAGAATAATATGAAAGTTATTACTATTATTATTATAGTTTTTTGAATAGGTTTCTCTACTATTTAGTTTGAGAATACATTTTTTTTTGTTGCTCTTCATTACTATGTATTAAATTTTTCTCCCATTTTGTAATATAAAATTTTGTAAACATATGAGAAGAAGTTGAAGAAAATTCTGAAATTTTGATAAAAATATCTTTTGTAAATATTAAAAGATAGATTTGAATTTTAAAAGTATTGGAAAAATATCTTATGAAAGTCTTTATTAAAAAATAATTGCTTGAAATTTTCGGAGTGTTACATCCTACCCCTCTTAAAATGATTTTTATCCTCGAAAATTAATTGTAATTGATAAAAATATGAATGCATGTGTTAAAATTTAAAATAACAGCGTAACAAATATATTAAACGTCATAATTTTATCATAAAATTGCTTGAACTTAAAATTTTAATTATAGCTGTGATGCATGTACCATATATCATATAGATCATCTTTTTCATGATCAATGCAAAATGTCATACTTTATAGGAGATGTAGCGGCAGGTGGTGGTGGATGCCATATTTTATAAACACTAATGCATGATTTAAATTATTTTAGAAAAATATTTTAATTAAACTCAAAAAGTAAGAAATATATTTTTAATTTAACAAGTCTACAAGAACATAGACCTGCTTTGATACCAATTGTCACATCCTAGTTTTTTATAGGTTTTTTTTTTTACTATTATAGATAAAAAATTATATAAGCGCTCATAAATGATTAAAATTTTGCAAAACTAGCAGCGATAGTTAATGTTAAAACATGAAACACTTTGAACCTTATACCGAATTACTAAATACTTATTTTTCTCAAACAAGATTTAATGCAATAACAGGGATGCGACTCTAATTTAAATAAAAATAATTTAAATTTTAAAAGCTAATACTTTGAATGTAAAATAACATGAATAAATTTTTAAATGAAATCAATTGTTGGATAATATTTAATTAACCGTTCCACCGCGCTCCTTCTTAATCTGAAAAATATTAATGAGAACTACTAGCTCAGTGGGGACTCGTTTGTCAATGTAAAAAATAAATCACATAAAAAATCCAAGCGACTATGGAAACTATTGAACATGTCATAAACATTTATTTTGTTTCCTGTTGCTGTAGCTATGGAATGTTGCGTTTAGACTGTAGGTCCCGAACGGGTTTAGTGAGGGGGAAGTATAGAGGGGAGGGGTGAATAGACTTCCAAAACTTTTCGAGTGATCAGTTGTGATGGCAAGTTAACTGATATAGAGTGCTTGTGAGGATCTATACAGACTGGTATCCAACCTACTGATCACTGGTAAGCGGATCAGTTTGGTGTCTATCAGTTTAACTGATTGTGCGGAAGCTAAGTTTTAGCCCGTGTGAAAAACCAGTGTAACCAAAATCTGATTCTAAGGTTTTCTGGATCAGATCAGATGACAAAGGTCAAATTGATCAGATCAGCTGCTTGATGCAGAACTGATCTTCTCTTAGAAAATGCATGTAAACTTATTAGAAATGTAGCGTGCAGATAGTGTAAAGCAGGTAAGAACACAAGATTTATAGTGGTTCAGACAACTTGTCCTACGTCCACTCTTCCCTATCAGCATGGGCACTTACTAACCAATCTGGACTTAGTTTAATGTGTTAGTCCAACACAGTACAACAGATATTTATAGAGTTCTCACTCAACTAATCCCAAAAATCAAGACTAGAAACCCTAGCTTGAAATCTTGCTAAACAAACTTAACCTAACACTCGGTTTAGGATAAGATTTGTATTGTTCCACTTAGAATTCTATCCTAGTGTTTAAATAGCCTAACGCTAGAGGATGAGAATTCTTGCTAAGAACCTATGGGATGAATGTTAATGTTAGTGTCCTAGAGACAATCTATTGTAAGGACATAATACTTGATGATATTCGGTTTGATTTAATATTATAGTTCATTTAATATTAATGTATGTCAATGAACTTGTTTGAATATTATGTTTGATTGTTTGCATTTATTCATGCAAGTGTTCCCATGAGTCATTGTTGTCATTAAGGTTGTGAGAACTTAGATGACTTAAGCATGATTCTCAAATGGCCCCGATCAAGGATCATCAAGAATGAGATATTGATGATGCAATTGAGATTTTTGTGCGATTTGCATCATACTCTTAGAGAGTGTAGTAAGATCTCACTTACTACGAGATACTAGGTATTTCTGATGGATGCACAGATACCTTAGAGGGTATTGTTATACCCATCCGAGAAACCGTTTGATGTAGTTTCACTATATGTGTCTACGAGTGTCTCGGTTAGTGGGAGCGATGTGATACTCCTTTGAGTTGAGGTCAATATGCACGACATGTGTGGAGTGATGAACTTTGACCATGACCGACACTTGCACCCTTCCATGGGTAGATATAGCTTGGATTGGGTTCATCACGAAGTGCATGTGCATGGTAGTTTAGCCAAGAATAGGATTCATTCCTCAAAGTGGATTTAGAGAGAATACTTATCTTCTCGTCCTAATTGGATCTAAGTTATTGACCGATGCATGTCAACTTAGATTTCATGACTGAGTATGACATATATGATCAATTAGTGATTAGAGATAATATGATTAAGTTATTTTAATAGACACTTCATCATGTCCAAGACTAATCGAGTATTCGTGAATGAGAGGAAGATATCACAATAGCCCACGTTATAGTTACAGGTAGTTGCACGTTTCTCCCAACCTACCTCATATATTGAGAATGTCTGATTTATTGTCTAGGGCTCAATTAAGACCTTTATTTGACTAATCACTCGATATATGAGGGCCTATGGGTCACACAACAAGTAATGATTGTTTACTAATTATAGTTGGTTGATTAAATATTATATTGAATATTAATATTTAATTTATGGAGAATATAATGATAATTATATTTAGAATTAACTATTATTACTATTTAATTAAATTAGATTTAATTAAATAGGATTCCCAATAATAATATATGGAATATTATTATGGAATTTGATATATATGGAATCAAATCCGTAGAGATTTGATATACATGGAAATTAAATTCGTAGATATTTTGTATATGGGAATTAAATCTATGGGATTTAATTTACAAGATTAGGGATTTTATTTCCTAATCAGGTTAGCTTAAGATTTAAGTTGGGCCTCCCCTATATATATGTGCTCTTGAGAATTCATAATACAAGACTTCATGTTTTCTCCATAAAATCTCTAAGTCAATTTTTTCCTAGCAAATTCATCTTGAGGCCTCCCCTATTAGTAAATAACTGTTACGTGCATACCATAGTTGAGAAATCCGTGTACGAATTGCTGTAAGAATTTAGTTTACGTTTACTCGTATTTAATTATGCAATGGTGAACTGTTTATTCTCGCTACGCATGTATTACATGTTTACGTGCCACTAAATTTCAACAATGAACACTTAGAATATTCTTGAGTTCTTGGTATTATTGTGCGGAAATTGCTTGTAGCTTGAGTTTGAGTATTATTTCCGTAACCTTAATTGATGGTCCCGTGAAAAACCAATGTAATGCGAAAAAATCATGTAATGCATATAAAACAGGGGTGAGGGAAGAGTGATTCTAAATTTTTCACTTTTAAATCAAATGATGTGTTTTGCTTATAACCAAATGCATGTGACAACTAAGAACATAAAACAATAAACAATACAACAAAGTATAGTGGTTCGGAGACTCAATCTCCTACGTCCACTCTCCTTTTTCCACAGGGAAATTCCTTAACCAACATATATTTATAGAGCTCTCACTCAAACGGGACTTATCTACCTCCACGGGATTGCCTACCCTCCCTTGCGGGATTGCTTACAGATGTTTTAATGAGTTCTCACTCAATCTGGACTTATCACCCTCACGGGTTCGCCTCTCAACTGGACTTATCATCTTCACGGGTTCGCCTCTGGACTTATCACCCTCCACGGGATTGCCTCTTCAACTACCTCACTTAACCACTACTTCTCTCTCAAGAATGGGATTTGGGTTTGGTGTTTTTCTCCAACTAGGTTGAGATTTTCCCTTACTTTTGTTTAGCCTCAATGCTAAGGTTGGGAAAATCTCTCTAAGCTTAGGATATTACATTTGTGCTTAGATCTAGGATAGAACACTCTTAAATATATGCGTGTATTTCTTGTTCAGTGTTCTATGGTAGAAATGCTAGATAATTTGGCACGTTTCATGCATTTTTCAACACTTAATGATGAAGGAAGAACTTGTATTTATAGTGTGGATTTGAATGTTACCGTTGGAGAAAGTCACATTCAAGTCCATGCTATTCTGGAGTTTCTGCAGCTTTGTCAGGCTGGTTGTCTTCCTCTCATTGGTCCACGTCAGCTGAATCTAACGGCTATAATCTTCAGGATATCTGATCCTTAGTTTTCCTGAACTCAGTCTTCCTTGGACTCAGGATTCTTGACTCAGCAGACATCTCTTCAGCGGACCTTGTCTGAACAAGCATAGTGACACTCAGGCTTACTGAGTTCCGCTCTTCTGACTTCAGACATCCTGACCCTCAGGTCACTTGCACTTACTGACACTCAGTTCACTTTCACTCACTGACCCTCAGGTCACTTGACTCAAGTTATCTGATCATCAGTATTCTATTTCTCAGTGAACATATCTTCGGATGACTTTGTCTTCAGGCGACTTGTCTTCTAAGGACATCAGATCAGGCGACTTCTTCTTTCAGTGAACTTGTCTTCAGTAGACTTGTGCACTTCATCTAAACTATCAGTCTCGTCTGATCTTTGTTCAACCTCATCTGATCTCGATCATGTCTTATCTCGATCAGTCTCATCTGCTCCTCTTCTGATCAACAATCTTCTCTTCTGATCTTTCAGTCAATTTCGTCTGTTCAGCTGAACTATTCTTCTGGTTTAACTTTTCTTCTCTTCTAATTTTGCTCAGCTCACCAGTTAACTCGAACCTCATCCTACTCATCTGATCTCGATCAGCCTCGTCTGTAGCCTCGTCTGATTTTGATCATCTTCATATGATTTCATGAGTTCCCCATTAACTTGTTCTCTAGTTCCCCCTCAACTTGTTATCTGTATATTAGATTTAAATAACACAAGTTGATAATGTTTTGGCATAATTCATCAAAACTAAAATATCCCAACAATTTCCCCCTTTTTTTATAATGACGCCAAAACATTAAAATTTATGCACATTTACAGAGAACGAGTTTTTCAAAAAGATCAGTTCAGATGGTCACATTGAAAATAGTGAACTTTTGAACTCCCGCTCTGATACCAATTGATGGTCCAGTTAAAAACCAATGTAATGCGGAAAAATCATGTAATGCATATAAAACAGGGGTGAGGGAAGAGTGATTCCAAATTTTCACTTTTAAATCAAATGATGTGTTTTGCTTATAACCAAATACATGTGATAAGTAAGAACATAAAACAATAAACAATATAACTAAGTATAGTGGTTCGGATACTCAAGCTCCTACGTCCACTCTCCCTTTTCCACAGGGAAATTCCTTAACCAACAGATATTTATAGAGCTCTCACTCAAACGGGACTTATCTCCCTCCACGGGATTGCCTACCCTCCCTTGCGGGATTGCTTACAGATGTTTTAATGAGTTCTCACTCAATCTGGACTTATCACCCTCACGGGTTCGCCTCTCAACTGGACTTATCATCTTCACGGGTTCGCCTCTGGACTTATCACCCTCCACGGGATTGCCTCTTCAACTACCTCACTTAACCACTACTTCTCTCTCAAGAATGGGGTTTGGGTTTGGTGTTTTTCTCCAACTAGGTTGAGATTTTCCCTTACATTTGTTTAGCCTCAATGCTAAGGTTGGAAAAATCTCTCTAAGCTTAGGATATTACATTTGTGCTTAGATCTAGGATAGAACACTCTTAAATATATGCGTGTATTTCTTGTTCAGTGTTCTATGGTAGAAATGCTAGATAATTTGGCACGTTTCATGCATTTTTCAACACTTAATGATGAAGGAAGAACTTGTATTTATAGTGTGGATTTGAATGTTACCGTTGGAGAAAGTCACATTCAAGTCCATGCTATTCTGGAGTTTCTGCAGCTTTGTCAGGCTGGTTGTCTTCCTCTCATTGGTCCACGTCAGCTGAATCTAACGGCTATAATCTTCAGGATATCTGATCCTTAGTTTTCCTGAACTCAGTCTTCCTTGGACTCAGGATTCTTGACTCAGCAGACATCTCTTCAGCGGACCTTGTCTGAACAAGCATAGTGACACTCAGGCTTACTGAGTTCAGCTCTTCTGACTTCAGACATCCTGACCCTCAGGTCACTTGCACTTACTGACACTCAGTTCACTTTCACTCACTGACCCTCAGGTCACTTGACTCAAGTTATCTGATCATCAGTATTCTATTTCTCAGTGAACATATCTTCGGATGACTTTGTCTTCAGGCGACTTGTCTTCTAAGGACATCAGATCAGGCGACTTCTTCTTTCAGTGAACTTGTCTTCAGTAGACTTGTGCACTTCATCTAAACTATCAGTCTCGTCTGATCTTTGTTCAACCTCATCTGATCTCGATCATGTCTTATCTCGATCAGTCTCATCTGCTCCTCTTCTGATCAACAATCTTCTCTTCTGATCTTTCAGTCAATTTCGCCTGTTCAGCTGAACTATTCTTCTGGTTTAACTTTTCTTCTCTTCTAATTTTGCTCAGCTCACCAGTTAACTCGAACCTCATCCTACTCATCTGATCTCGATCAGCCTCGTCTGTAGCCTCGTCTGATTTTGATCATCTTCATATGATTTCATGAGTTCCCCATTAACTTGTTCTCTAGTTCCCCCTCAACTTGTTATCTGTATATTAGATTTAAATAACACAAGTTGATAATGTTTTGGCATAATTCATCAAAACTAAAATATCCCAACAATTTCCCCTTTTTTTTATAATGACGCCAAAACATTAAAATTTATGCACATTTACAGAGAACGAGTTTTTCAAAAAGATCAGTTCAGATGGTCACATTGAAAATAGTGAACTTTTGAACTCCCGCTCTGATACCAATTGATGGTCCAGTTAAAAACCAATGTAATGCGGAAAAATCATGTAATGCATATAAAACAGGGGTGAGAGAAGAGTGATTCCAAATTTTCACTTTTAAATCAAATGATGTGTTTTGCTTATAACCAAATACATGTGATAAGTAAGAACATAAAACAATAAACAATATAACTAAGTATAGTGGTTCGGATACTCAAGCTCCTACGTCCACTCTCCCTTTTCCACAGGGAAATTCCTTAACCAACAGATATTTATAGAGCTCTCACTCAAACGGGACTTATCTCCCTCCACGGGATTGCCTACCCTCCCTTGCGGGATTGCTTACAGATGTTTTAATGAGTTCTCACTCAATCTGGACATATCACCCTCACGGGTTTGCCTCTCAATTGTACTTATCACCCTCACAGGTTCGCATATGGATTTATCTCCCTCCACGGTATTGCCTCTT
The DNA here is from genome assembly GCA_037126765.1 of Stenogyne calaminthoides. Classification (NCBI taxonomy): domain Eukaryota; kingdom Viridiplantae; phylum Streptophyta; class Magnoliopsida; order Lamiales; family Lamiaceae; genus Stenogyne; species Stenogyne calaminthoides. Next base: position 15,144,121 of record JBBCBC010000026.1, on the reverse strand, counting down.
CAACTACCTCACTTAACCACTACTTCTCTCTCAAGAATGGGGTTTGGGTTTGGTGTTTTTCTCCAACTAGGTTGAGATTTTCCCTTACATTTGTTTAGCCTCAATGCTAAGGTTGGAAAAATCTCTCTAAGCTTAGGATATTACATTTGTGCTTAGATCTAGGACATAACACTCTTGAATATATGCGTGTATTTCTTTTTCAGTGTTCTATGGTGGAAATGCTAGATAATTTGACATGTTTCAAGCATTTTTCCAAACTTAATGATGACGGAAGAACTTGTATTTATAGTGTGTATTTGAATGTTATCGTTGGAGAAAGTCACATTCAAATCCATGCTATTCTGGAGTTTCTCTTGTCAGACTGGTTGTCTTCCTCTCATTGGTCCACGTCAGCTGAATCTAACGGCTATAATCTTCAAGATATTTGATCCTGAGTTTTCCTGAACTCAGTGTTCCTTGGACTCAGGATTATTGACTCAGCATACATCTTTTCAGCGGACCTTGTCTGAACAAGCATACTGACACTCAGACTTACTGAGTTCAGCTCTTCTGACTTCAGACATACTGACCCTCAGGTCACTTGCACTTACTGACCCTCAGGTCACTTTCACTAACTGACCCTCAGGTCACTTGACTCGGGTTATCTGATCATCAGTATTCTGGTTCTTAGTGAACATGTCTTCAGAAGACATAAGCGACTTGTCTTCTGAGGACATCAGATTAGGCGACTTCTTCTTTCAGTGAACTTGTGTTTAGTACACTTGTGCACTTCATCTAAACTGTCAGTCTCGTCTGATCTTTGTTCAACCTCATCTGATCTCGATCACGTCTGATCTCAATCAGTCTCATCTGCTCCTCTTCTGATCAGCAATCTTCTCTTCTGATCTTTCGGCCAGTTTCGTCTGATCAACTAAAATATTCTTCTGGTTTAACTTTTCTTCTCTTCTAATTTTGCTCAGCTCATCAGTTAACTCGGAACTCATCCTACTCATCTGATCTCGATCAGCCTCATCTGCAGCCTTGTCTGATTTTGATCATCTTCGTCTTATTTCATGAGTTCCCCCTTAACTTGTTCTCTCGTTCCCCCTTAACTTGTTATTTGTATATTAGCTTTAAATAACACAAGTTGATAATGTTTTGGCATAATTCATCAAAACTAAAATATCCCAACATTAATCTGAAGGTTTGATCCCATATATATAGGCACGAAATCGAACTAGCCGTTGGAGAGCAATTCAAATTTTGTTCTATTTAAGATAGGTGTGCAGGATTGACTTGATGTGTTTAGAGACGGCATGGCCAAAAGCGTCCTAACTTGTCCTTTCTAGCCGTTGAACTCTGAAGCTTCACATCCCGTTTTTATCAGTTTCGTATATACTTGTCGACCTCTCATTGGTTGACAAGTACACATATTCGGCGCTCGTCAGTCTTCATTCTTATTAATTCTGAATGTCTGATCGATTTGTATGTCTTAGGTTGACTCTTGAATGTCACCTGATGGAACTGACCTGATCAGTTTAAGACGGATCAGTCTACCATGTTAAGTCTTCAGATGTAAGTTGTCTTAGCATAACTTACTGATTCTTCTGATGCAAATCTGATATAGATCTTCTGAAAGTCTTCTTAGTCTTGTTATCTTCTTCTTTACTTCAGATAGGTTCTGATCCCGATAGAAACTGATCAATCAGTTTCTTAGTCTTCAGTTGACAATCTTCTGTACTTCTGATTTGAACCTGATCTTTTAGACTATCCTGATTTATATTGAGTTCCCCCTCAATATGTGATCTACTATTACAAATCAGTTGCTCTATACAACAATTATCAACTGGTAAACCTATCTTGATTCTAGATCATTAGTCAGCTAACAGGTCTGACTGGTCCTATTACAATTTTTTTGGAACTTTCATCAAAACTATAAATTTTCCAACATAGACAATAACAATTTACATTCAAAGATTTAATAAAGACAAACGTAAACTTGAATGAAACCCGCACCTAAAATTAATATTGTGGATTCAAAAGATGCAATGAAATAACTTTGATCCTTGTTTAAAAAAAGCTCTGGAGTTCTGAAAAGTATGAAAAATATTTTGTTGTGTGTTTTGATTTCACAAAAAGAGACCTCTATTTAAAAGGAAGAAAAGATTTTCTTAGTAAAATTGAAATTTGAATATTTCATGAAAATCATGAAATTTGATTTTTGTATATAGAGAAAAAAGTTTCGAAATATATTTTTTATATGAAATTTAATCGTTAAACAAGTTTATAATAATAATGATAATAATTAAAAATAAAAGAAATGTTATTGCCGAAATTGTAAACAAGATCGGGCAGTTACTTTTTAGCTTCGAAATTGCTTTATTAATTCAAAAAGGATTTATGGGTTTTCATATGGAAAAATAAAGTCAATGCCTTTATTTTAAAATCAATGATCTTGATATTATTATTTCATGAGAGAGAAAATGAAGATTTTTGAAAGATAAATATTGAATTTCAAATCTCTTGTAATTTTGTAAAGATAGGAGACGAAGTTGGAGGAAATTCTTGAATTTTGATAAAATTATCTTTTGTAAATATTAGAAGATGGAGTTGAATTTTAAAAGTATTGGAAAAATCTCTTACGACAAAAAGTATGTGCTTGAAATTTTTAGGGTGTTACACATTCTCTGATTAATGCGGTCATATTCGCTCTCCCGACCAAAATTTCAAGGGGGACTCGGGGTCAAAGATTTAGAGTGTTTTAATAAAACACTATTAAGAAAATGGGTATGGAGGTTATTTTCAGATCAATCGAGTCTTTGGGCAAGAGTGTGGTTAACGTTAATTGGGGAGTCTCTTGGGTGTAGGTGGGGGAAGCAAGAGAGGGGTAGAAGCTGTCAACCAACCGTGTGGTAGGGATAAACAAGAGGGTGGTTCTTTACAAGTATCGAAAAGATGGTTGGAGATGGGGACGAAGTAGAATAGCTCAATTGGTTAGAGCACCACTACTTATGCCGTGAGGTCATTGGTTTGAGTCACCATTTGTCCAATAAAAAAAAAGATATTTGGAGATGAGAGTAATACATTTTTTTGGGATGAATATTGGGTGGGAGTTGGGGCTTGGTGAGGGAGTTGGGGCTTGGAGACAAGGGCAGTGGGAATGGGGTTTGAGATGGAGGAGAGAGATGTTCGAGAGAAAAGAGATTTACTCAATGAACTTGTTTCTGTGATTAATAGGTACTTACTAAAGAAGACGTGGAGGACAAAATGGAGATGAAGGACATAGCCGGATGTGAATTACATAACGAAAGGAACGTAAAACACCTGTTTTCAACACAAGGGTGTTGCGAATTGCCTTGAGGAAAAAAATAAAAAATTTATGGAATCACATTGTACCGTCAAAACTTCATGCTCATGCAAGGAAAGTCATTTGGGAATCATTCCTTCCAACGCCAACGTGAATTGTGCCTTTTGCAAAGAAGCTCCAGATACAATAAGTCACATTTTTTTCCGAATGTAACTTCTCTTACTTGTTGTGGATGAAGTGTATTAAATGGCTTGAAGTAAAAACATTTTTTTCCTCTGATCCCTCTACGAATCTACTCTATTTTAGTAGTACTCTTAGAGGGAAAAGAGGGATATTGTTTGCGGTTGCTTGGGAAGGAGTCATATGGATTTTGTGGGAAGACAAGAAAAGTTATAATTTTTTCAGAATGAGAGACATACAGTTACTGATGTAGTGGCTAAATCGAAGGCAAGAATTTGGAATTGGGTAACAACCTTCGACACTGATTGCAGTGCCTTCACGTTTGTTGATTGGTTGGGAAATCCTCGGAGTGTAATGAGTTGTTAAATTTTGAGTTTGTCTGGGGAGAAAAATTGTTCAAAATTTTTTAAATTCTTTTGATCTTCGGGTATTACTCATACACATATTATATTAAATAAAATTGTGCTTGATTGATAAAATAAAATAAAAAATATGGTCATACAACTACAAATTAACGATGTAGTATTCAATATATTTTATTAGTAACATAAAAAATACTGCTAGCTAGAATTTTGGAATTTTTAATAAAATGTTATTAAACTACATATGACATATCTGTTCTTTATGCATAATTATCATCAATGTATTTTATCAATAAAGATGATATTTTGACAACTTGATTAGAAAGTGAAGTGATATTTTGAAACTTTGAAAGTACAAGGAACTTATTAATGGAGTAACTCTCCAGTAAAACTTGTTCATAGTATGAAACTTATACAATTATACTTATAAATTAATACTATATACTTATAAAATAAGATCATAGTATTAATTAAATGATAATATTAACTGTTGGGAAATTTGTAGTTAGTTTTGATGGAAGTTCCAAAACAGATTATAATAGGACCAGTCAGACCTGTTAACTGACTGATGATTTAAATATCAGATAGGATGACCAACTGAGATGTATAGACAACTGATGTATTGGATAAGAATAGGTCTAGTCTATGAAGAAGATCAGATATGCAGATGATCAGATATGAAGAAGATCAGATATGCAGAAGATCAGATATGCAGAAGATCAGACACGAAGTTGATCAGAAAGTATCTAGACCAGAAGACCGACATCAGATAACTAGAAGAATCAGTAAGTTGGGCTAAGATAACTTACATCAGAAGATTCAAAGATGTAAATAGATCAGTCTTTATCTGATCTGGTTAGTTTCATCAGGTAACCACTTCAAGCTACCAAGTACGAGTTAAGTCACTCAGACAAGAAGAATGTCAAACTTGTTGAAAAATCAAGTGCCAACTTTGTGTACTTATGAGCCAATAAGAAGAAGACACGCACGTACGAAATTGACAAGTGCAGGACTAGCGTTTCAGAGTATAACAGCTAGAAAGGATAAGCTTGCATGCATTCGGCCATGCCATCTCTGAAGCACGACCCGTCCGCCTGCAAACCTACCAAAAAATAGACCGAAATTCGAATTTCTCTCCAACGGCTAGTTCGATTTCGTGCATATAAATATGGGATCAAACCTTCATAGTAAGATTACAAAAATTATCATAAAGCTTAAGCTCAAGCAGATTTCCGCACGAAGAACACTAAATCGAAGATTATTTTCTAAGTTTTCATCCCATTGTTCTTAGCATAGAATACTTATCCTCTAGCTTTAACCTACTTAGATGATAGGATAGTATTCCAGTTGGAACATTACAAATCTTATACCCAAACAAAAGTTAGGTAAACTTATAGCAAGATTTCAGTCTAGGGTTTCTAGATCTGATTTCTGGGATTGGTTGAGTGAGAACTCGTGAAACATCTATTGGTTGTACTGTGTTGGACTAACACATTAAACTAAGTCCAGTTGGTTAGTTGGTGCCCCTGCTGATAGGGAAGAGTGGACATAGGACAAGTTGTCCGAACCACTATAAATCTATGTGCCTTTACATTGCTTTACACTTATTTGCACACTACCTTTTATCTGCGTGCATATTCTGAATCTGGTTAAAATTAGCATCAAGCAAATGAACTGATTAGTTTTACACTTTAGTCATCTGATCTAAAACAGATTGATCAGAATCTTGGTTGAGTAAAACTGGTTTTCACACGGGTTAACTAATCTTCCGCACCATCAGTTAAACTGATAGATGCCGAACTGATCTGCCTCCGAGCAATCAGTAAGTCGGATATCAGTCCATACTGATTCACTCCGCACTCTGATCAGGCATACTTGCTAATCACACCTGATCCACGAAAAGTTTTAGAAGTGTATTCACCCCTCCCCTCTAGACTTCTACCCTCACTAAAACCCGTTCGGGACCTACAAGTGGTATCAGAGCAGTGGTTCTTCTGACCATTGGCTTTGAGTATCATCGGTTCTTGAGGAAGAACCTTTTGTGGTCACTTGAACTGATCTTGAAAAACGGTTTTTAAAACTCAAATGATCTAACCTTCAGTCTGAAAGCCCATGATCTGATCTTCAGTCTGAAAGCCCATGAGTTCGACCTGATTGAGAGAGGACAAGGATCAGATGATGTCCCTGCTGAAGCTACTGCAAACTTTACTAAATCTGTTGCATTCTAGGCAACCAGTGGCAGTTCACGAATTATTGAACCAGTTGGAAACATCATCAGCCAGGCCGAACAGATTGCGTTACTAACGACAAAGCTTCGACGAACAAATGTTCAGATCGGAAAATACAGAAAGTTTTACGACGACTATCGACGAAGCAGATGAAGAGATCGAAGATCTTCTGATAGATCACAAGAGAGGTATTGTTCTTCAGATGATAGGGATAACAAAAGAGATGAACGAAAAGACGATCACAGAGATGAAAGGAAAGATGATCGTAGAGAGGATCGCAAAGAAACAGACGTGATGAGAGATCAGATAAGAGAGGTTCTGATTACAGACAAGGTGGAAAGTCTCTTGACAGATCTTACAGAAGAAATGATTCTCCCAACAGAGGTAGTTCTGGAGATTCAAGGGTTTACTACAACTGTAAGAAACCAGGTCACTACAGTGTTGACTGCCCCGACCTGACTCCCAAGGAGAGAGAAGAAAAGCGGAACAGAAGAGAACAAAGGTTCCGAGACAGAAAAACAATGGTTGCCGACACATCTGGCATCGATGATTCTTATCTGCCTTCAGATGACTCAGGCTACTCATCTGTTGAAGATTTCTGTCTGATTACCACAACTGATGATGTCGATGATATGAACTTCTCATCTGATGACAACATCTGTCTTAGGGCAGAAAAGCAGATCAATCTGAGGTAATCTCTAAACCTTATGTGGTTTCCTGTTCTACACCTGTTGTGTTGAGCACATCTGCTGGAGAGATTAACCTGCAGGTCTACAATGTTCAGTTGCTTGATGATCTCTCTAATGCAATAGATACTTATACACGAGTGGAAGGTGAGAACGATAATCTAAGGGCTGAGAATGTCCGGCTTGTCAAGGAAATTGAGGCAAGTAAAGCAGCTGAACTAAAATCAGCTGAAACTGTTCAGAAGATGACTACACAACTGGAGTTTCTGAAAGTCAGTACTACTGATCAGGGAAAGCTTATTAAGGAATAGTTGGCTCTCAATGAACAACAAGCTAGAGAACTCAAAGTCCTTCAGGCTAAGTTTGATGAACTCTTGCGAATGCATGAGAATCTGAAAGCTATTGAGGACAGTTTGCGTAGAAATAGAGGTTTTTACAAAATCATCTAAGATTATTCAAGATCTGAACAACTATTTTCGTACGCCAACTGATAAGAAGGGAATTTAGTATGAGAACCCTTCTGGATCCTCAAAAGTCATGTCTGGTTCACATCAGAAAAGTGTAACCAAACGAGTTTTTGATCAAGATACACGAAATGCCAAATATGTATCAGATAAGGAAAAGGATCAGCTGACCAGGCAAGATGAGTGCCGGATCACAAAGGGAACTGGAATGGAGCCGAACTGATCAGACATCAGCCGAGGAATCAACAGAAGAATCCTGTTCTTCTGAAGAGACCTCAGCCAAATAAGCAGAGTAGGCCTCAGTCTGGACCATCTCGCGAGGGACAGTCCCAGCTGAAGTCGACTCAGTCCAAGCTGCCTAACAAGCAAGCTAAGGGTAAACTGCTAAGACCACCTATGCAAAAAAGATATGAATCTATTAATGGTAGCAGTCGTACCTACCCTTACAATCAAAAACCTAGGGCTGCTGCACTTGAGCTCCACTGGATCAAAAGAAGACAAATTTCAAAGAAAAATCCCAAGTCTTCTGATTTATTCAAGGCTCACACTAATAATCATACTGACCAAATTTCATATGAAGAGACGTATGATTATGTGGATGTTTATGGGAGACAAATCAAGGCTTCTGTTTTCAACAAAGGTGCCAGATTTGTTTGGATCCCGAAACGTACTTCTAACCCCCCAGGACCGTACCTAAAATCTGTTTCGTTTGTAGGTTCGAGTGGGACTGACAATTAAAGGAGGTGTACAAGCAACTATCTGGTACATAGATAGTGGATGCTCAAGGCACATGACTGGAAGTCAATATCTCCTCAGCAATTACATTGAAAAACCAGGCGCATGAGTTCTCTTTCGTGACGACAACTTTGGTTTTACCAGAGGAGTTGGAACCTTAGTGAATGATGATGTACAGGTTACAGATGTTTCATACGTTGATGGCTTAAGGCACTACCTGTTATCTGTATCACAGTTCTGCGACAACGGATTTAGTGTTGAGTTCTCGTCAGATACATGCACAATCAGAAATCGAGTCACTCAACAGATCCTGCTAACTGGCTCCAGAAAAGGAACGATTTATGCTACCGATTGGGACAGTTGTCCGAGAAATGCATGCTTGATTTTTAAGAGTTCAAAGAGCTCCAGTTGGCTCTGGCACAAGAGAATGAGCCATCTGAACTTCAAGACTCTTAACAAGATAGCAAGGATGTCCTTGGTTGAAGGTATCCCGAATGAAGTATTCTCTAAGGATCAGACATGTGCCGCATGCCAGAAGGGAAAACAAGTAAAAGCTTCATTCAAAGGGATACATTCGCCTCCATCCAGCAGAGTATTGCAACTGCTCCACATGGATCTATTTGGACCAGTTACACCTCTTAGTTTCAGTGGATGCAAATACACTCTGGTGGTCGTGGACGATTACTCCAAGTTCACCTGGTTGTATTCTTGTATAAGAAGAGTGAAAATACAATGAAGCTACCTGAACTTCTCAAGAAGATTCAGAATGAGAAGGGTTTTAGCATAGTGAAAATCAGATTAGATAAAGGTACATAATTCTTGAACCAATTTATATCTGATTTTTGCTCTGAGTTTGGTATACAACATGAGACATCAACTGCAATAACACCATAACAAAATGGCGTAACAGAAAGGAGAAACAGAACACTTAAAGAAGCTGCACGCACCACGTTAGCTGAGCATGCAACACAAAGTCGTTTCTGGGCAGAAGTAATCAACACTACATGTCAAACGCAGAACAGATGTTCTCTGACTAAGATCCACTTCAAAACACCCTATGAATTGCGGAAGGGCAGAAAACCTCGTGTTTTCTACTTTCATGTGTTTGGGTGCAAGTGTTTCATACACAACAATGGGAAGAGTCAGTTGAGAACCTTCGATGCCAAGTCAGATGAGGGTATATTGTTAGGATATTCCTCAACCAGCTAAGCATTTAGGGTTTTCAACAAATGAACCCTGGTCGTGGAAGAAACACCTCATGTGGTCTTTGATGAGTCAACATCTGATCAGGAGAAATCTCCACAGAACAAGATGCTCAGAATCACTGAAAATGGATCAGTTGAGGCTCAAAGAAAAGGATCCAAAATACGTCACTGTACACATTCCTAACTTTGACCTTGATGATTCACCAGGTCAGTCATACCCTAAGGTACGTACAACTGTCAGTGAAGAATCGAGTACAGTTGAGACAGTAACAACTGAACCATCTGGTTCAGGGGGAACACCTGATGTTTCGACGGACAAACTTCAGCATATGATGAGTCCAACATCAGCTGAGATATGTCCATGCCAAGTGGATCCTACTCAAGTACCTCTCCCAGTCTCTAGTGATGAATCTTTATTAGAAGAGGATGATGTCCTCCAAACTGATGATAATCGGGAAAGAAGGACCTGGATAACCAGTCATTCAACCGACCTGATCATTGGAGACCCATCTGATAGAGTCAAAACTAGACATCAAATTGGTGAAAGTGCAATGTATTGTTGTTATCTGTCTTTGAAGGAACCACTCACTGTTGAAGAAGCTCTTGTAGCCATGCAAGAAGAACTAGAGCAATTTGAAAGGAATCAAGTTTGGGAACTTGTAGACAGACCAACTCGCCAAGATGTGATTGGTACTAAGTGGGTTTTCAAGAACAAGAAGGATGAGCACAATGTGATAACCATAAATAAGGCAAGACTTGTTGCTAAGGGATATTCACAATCAGAAGGGATTGACTATGACGAAATCTTTGCAGCAGCCGCTCGTCTGGAAGCCATTCGGCTGTTTCTGGCTTATGTTGCTCATAGGGGATTCACTGTGTATCAGATGGATGTAAAGAGTGCATTCTTAAACGGGGTACTAGCTGAGGAAGTTTATGTTGAACAACCTCCTGGCTTTGAAATGAGCAACCAAGTGTATCGTTTAAGAAAAGCTCTTTATGGACTGAAACAGGCTCCCAGAGCTTGGTATGATACATTGTCCCAGTTCTTGATAGAAAATAGTTTCACCAAGGGATTGATTTATAGGACCTTGTTTAGAATTGATGACGGAGAAGATATTCTGATGGTTCAGATCTATGTGGACGACATAATTTTTGGTTCTCCCAATCAGAAACTATGCAAAAATTCAGTAAACTGATGCAAGGGAAATTGGAGATGTCCATGATGGGTCAGATGAGCTACTTTCTAGGTCTTCAAGTCAAACAAGCTCATACTGGGATCTTCATCTGCCAGGCGAAGTATACAAGGAATCTGTTGTCTAGATACGGACTTCAGAATAGCAAGGAAGTCAGGATTCCAATGATGACTTCATTCAGAATGGACCCAGATGAAGGTGGTACGAAAACTAATCAGAAAGAGTATAGGGCTTTGATTGGATTACTATTATACATGACTTTCAGCAGACCAGATATAACCTTCGCAGTAGGTGTATGTGCCAGATTTCAGGCAAATCCTAAGCAAAGCCACCTGGAAGCAGCTAAGCGGATTCTTAAGTATCTGAAGGGTACTGTAAACCTCAGTTTATGGTATCCAGCAGATGATAATTTAGAGCTTAGTGGGTACTCTGATTCTGATTATGGAGGTTGTAGGATAGACATAAAATCAACCTCAGGTACCTGTCAGTTTTTGGGAAGCAAGCTGGTCTCTTGGTTTTCAAAGAAGCAGACGTCTATTGTCACATCTACTACTGAAGCAGAATATATGGCCGCAGGAAGCTGTTGCTCCCAACTGCTCTGGCTATGTCAGCAGCTGAGGGATTATAACATCATAGCTACGAATGTGCCTATTTTCTGTAACAGTAATAGTGCGATTGCTATCACTCAGAACCCAGTTCTGCAAACGAGATGCAAGCATGTAGACATCAGACACCATTTTATAAGAGACCATGCAGAAAAGAAAAACATCAGAACGAAAAAGATTCATACTGATAAACAAAGAGCGGACATCTTAACCTAGCCCCTAGCTGAAGTCAGATTCAGAGAGATAAACAATGAGCGGACATCTCTTATGTCGGAGGAACGAAGGTAATTGTCACAGACAACAACCTACGAAGGATTTTTGGTCTCCGACAAGGAATTCTTAACCCAGAAACATTCACATATGAACTGGGCGAGAAAGAGTTTCTACAAGCCAAACTGCTAAGACCAGCCAATAGAGACCAGACTGTGAATGTTAAAGCCCCTCATCTGAAGAGAAAGTATCGTCTGCTGTTCGAGATAGTGTCGAAGGTGATCATGTGCCTAACTTATTCTCTTGATGTTGTAACTGCCTACGAGCAGTGCGCAATGACTGCTATCATCAAGAAAGCACCAAATGTTGATTGGCTTGGAATGTTCAAGACCAGGTTATTGAAGGAAACTACAAAGTTTGATCTGAATGAGAGGAATGAAGTCTATTTGACTTCAAAGTGTTCTTTCATTAACAAAGTTTCCATGATTCTCTCAGACAAGTTTCCAGATAACTCTGAGTGGAATGAGGATGGCAAGAAAATGTACTTGGCGAAATTTAAGGCCATCTTAGGAAAAGATGAACCTCTGCCTGGGCAATATGATGATGATCCAGCTCCCCATGTGCCCAGACAGCGAGGCGAAGGGACAGGCAAAGAAGCGAAGGTAACTACGTCGTGTGTATAGTCAGAAACACAAATACAAGCCGCCCCCAAGAAAAAGCTGAAAAGGAAGGTTCTGGCAAAGAAACCAGAAGAGCCAGAAAAGACGGCAGAAGAAGATTACAACTCTTCTGAAAAAGGCTCCTAGACCAGTTAAGGTCGTGGAAAGGATGGAGGAGCTGATTCACAATGAATCAGAGGAGGAGGTTGCTGCTAGTTCTGAAAGAACTACGAGTACAGGCAGGGAGGAACAGATGCTGGAAGGAGAAGGGGAGGCTGAAGGAGTAGAAGTTGAGCCTACTGGGGAGTAATCACGATCTGATTCTATGCCCCTCAGTACGGTATTCAGAAAAGAAAGATCACACACACCAACTTCCAAGTCACCCTCACCATCACCAACCAAACCATCATCTCCACCCCCATCTGCTCCCGAACCTCAACCTCAACCCATTTCTGAGCCAACTCCCACCTCACCCCAACCTGAACAAATCCCTACTCCCGAATTAAAAATCCCCATAATCCCCGAGGAGCCAGCTGAACCAGCAGAAACACTCGAACGGATTGAGGAACAGATGATTGTGGAAACTGTTCCTACAAATGATAGATACATCTCTGTATCTCACAATCCATTCAACACCAAGATCCAGTTGGGATCTCCAGAAGAAGAAGTGGATCCGGTAGTCTTTATCATGAAGCAACATATAGATACTTATCTGCTTGAGATTTGTTCGGACCTGATAAACAATCCTGATATCCAGAACATGATTGAGGAGATAGTCTTCTGGAGGGATATTCGCTTGAAAAATATAGAGGAGTTTCTAATCCTGATGGAAACTCTCAAGGCTGATTACTTCGTAGACCTAGAAACGAAGTGCCTGGAGGAAGCGAGTATTGAAAGTGCAGTTGAATTGGCCTCTGATGATGATATCAGATGGTTAATTCATGATCGTTATGGGATTGCTCGAGAAGAGGACATGGTGGAAGAAGAGTAAATTGATTCTGCTCAGGAAGGCGAACCCTTTGAGCAAGCTACCGATGAACCAGGTACATTTGCTGCAGATGTGACCCAACCTGGAGAGGCATCAATATCTTGCAGGTCTGTTGCCATTGATACAGATACCCTGGATCATATTTCGAAGACTATTCAAGATAGGGTACAGTCATCAATTGAAACTCAGTTCAACACTCTGGCAACTGACCTGATGACAAAATTCAGAGAAGAACAACATGCTCTCGTGGAAGCAGAGAGGAAAGCGACTGTGGACAGATTGCTACACTTGCATGATGTCATCACCTAATCTGTGATGAAACGGTCGATCAAGTCACAGAGAAGCTAAGCCTGCATAAATCAATGCTTTTTGACCTTGGCAAGTTACTGGAGAGTGTCCGGTCCTCTCTGGAGGGGACAGACACATGCTTAGACGCCGGGTGGAAGCGATCGAGGCATTTGTAAAAAGGACCGGGAAGTTCATTGAAGATGGTCTGAACAGACTACTGGGCCCTGCGCCAACATCTTCCATGGTCCAGATCACCCCGCTCGAAGTTGAGGAGCTAAAAGATGAAATGGTGCATTAGTTCAACACACTTAACGTCAGGTTGACAAAACTATTTGATGCAACCAAAAAGGGGGAAGAAGAGAAGGAAACACAGATGCAGATGATCGCCTCTATGCCAGCTGCTGGAACGTCTGTACCAACTCCTCCTGCACCATCTGCTGCTGCCGTGCCAGAAATTGTTGTACCAGCTGTTGATTTATCTGACACCGAACTGGTGGAACTTTTTCAAACAATTGAAAAGCATGGAGAGGATATTGTTGCTCAAGTAAAGACAATTTCTGAACAGAAGTCCATCTTGTATCGAGGTAGTTCAGAGAGTAGATAAGATTGAGGACTTCTCGTCAAATGTTCAGAAAAGGTATGAAGCTGAAGATCAAGCCAAGAGCCTTGAGCTAGCAAAGAAGTTGATCCAAGAAGACAAATCTACAGAGGCTGAAGCGAAGAAGAAGGAACTGGTCAAGGGAAAGCAGATTATGGCCCCTTCTCAACCCCAGAGACAGATACGGTCTAGATCATAGTTGACTCCTGCACAACAAGAAGAGATGAAGGTCAGACAGTCTGTTATCGATGGAGCCATAAAAAAAAGAAGCTGGCTGAAAGCAAAGGCCTTGTGACCAGATATGTCAGGAGGAAGAGGTAGAAGGCTGCTACAGCTAAAGACGTTGCCTGGGAAAAAAAGGCCTTACCTGCTCCAGTGATAGATATCCTTATTTTGAAGAAGAATTGGTGGTCAGAATGGGACAAGATCAGAGGAGACTGGATAGTTGACGTCTACATCTTGGAGAAGATTCCAGTGTCCACTGATCAAGGGGAATTGAATGAAGAATTCAGGAACTGGCTTGAGATGAAGCACCCTCAATTCTTCGACGTGGTCATGCTAGAAGGTGAGGAGATGGGACTTATTCCTGAAGCACCTCCGTTTGAGAACATCTTGCCACCTCTCAGACCAGATAGATCTCTTGACCCCATTCGATTCAAGAAGTTGTACTATGATTTTACCAAGATGGGAGGAATCATATAGAAGGAACGACTGGCTGCTCTAATGCAGAGAATGTACAAGGTGTTTGCCATTCCAGAAGAGTTCCAGAAGTTCAGATGATGCTACAGTTTTCAGAAGACTAGAATAGGATCAGAAGATAGGTATTCTCTGTACTTGTAAACCTTTCATCATTAATGAAGTACACTATCTTTCTGATTCTAAGACAACATCTCATTGTCTTCTGAACTGTGCACTATCTTTATTATCTGTCTTTCATTCATGTCATCTGTTTTTTTTCTGATTAACTATTTTGGTTCCATAAAAAAAGGGGAACTGTTGGAAAAATTGTAACTAGTTTTGATGGAAGTTCCAAAACAGATTGTAATAGGACCAGCCAGACCTGTTAGCTGACTGATGATTTAAATATCAGATAGGATGACCAGCTGAGATGTATAGACAACTGATGTATTGGATAAGAATAGGTCTAGACTATGAAGAAGATCAGATATGCAGAAGATCAGATATGAAGAAGATCAGATATGCAAAAGATCAGATATGAAGAAGATCAGATATGCAGAAGATCAGATACACAGAAGATCAGACACGAAGTTAATCAGAAAGTATCTAGACCAGAAGACCTACATCAGATAACTAGAAGAATCAGTAAGATTCAAAGAGGTAGACAGATCAGTCTTTATCTGATCTGGTCAGTTTCATCAGGTAACCACTTCAAGCTACCGAGTATGAGCCAATTCACTCAGACAAGAAGAATGTCAAACTTGTTGGAAAATCAAGTGCCAACTTTGTATACTTATGAGCCAATAAGAAGAAGACACGCACGTACGAAACTGACAAGTGCACGACTAGCGTTTCAGAGTATAACGGCTAGAAAGGACAAGCTTGCATGCTTTCGGTCATGCCGTCCTTGAAGCACGTCCCGTCCACCTGCAAACCTACCCAAAAATAGACCGAAATTTGAATTGCTCTCTAACGGCTAGTTCGATTTCGTGCCTATAAATATGGGATCAAACCTTCATAGTAAGGTTAAGGAAATTATCATAAAGCTCAAGCTCAAGCATATTTCCACACGAAGAACGCTAAATCAAAGATTATTTTCTAAGTTTCATCCAAATGTTCTTAGCATAGAATACTTATCCTCTAGTTTTAGGCTACTTAGATGATAGGATAGTATTCCAGTTGGAACATTACAAATCTTATACCCAAACAAAAGTTAGGTTAAGTTTGTTATAGCAAGATTTCAGTCTAGGGTTTCTAGATCTGATTTCTGAGATTGGTTGAGTGAGAACTCGTGAAACATCTGTTGGTTGTACTGTGTTGGACTAACACATTAAACTAAGTCCAGTTGGTTAGTTGGTGCCCCTGCTGATAGAGAAGAGTAGACGTAGGACAAGTTGTCCGAACCACTATAAATTTGTGTGCCTTTACATTGCTTTACACTTATCTGCACACTACCTTTTATCTGCATGCATATTCTGAATCTGGTTCAGATTAACATCAAGCTACTGAACTAATCAGTTTGACACTTTAGTCATCTGATCTAAAACATATTGATCAGAAACTTGGTTGAGTAAAACTGGTTTTCATACGGGTTAACTAATCTTCCGCACCATCAGTTAAACTGATATACTCCAAATTGATCTGCCTCCGAGAAATCAGTAAGTCGGATATCAATCCATACTGATTCACTCCGCACTCTGATCAGGCATACTTGCTAATCACACCTGATCAACAAAAAGTTTTAGAAGTCTATTCACCCCTCTCCTCTAGACTTCTACCCTCACTAAAACCCGTTCAGAACATACATTAACTTATAAGAGTAGTGATATCAGTTTATATATATAAAGATATTAATCTCATACTATGTTCACAAGAGAGTTTCTGTTATTAATGATGCAATATGAAATATAAATTTAAACTAAAAGAGATGCGAGCAGGGATAACTCAGATGGGATCGGTCAATTTAGTTCATATCTTAGTGGAACTTCTCCATCCGGGTCCGACATTCCGCCCTACTAGCATATCACTTTAATAATTTGTATTTGTATTCGTTTTTAGTTTGTGTTTAAATTTTCCATCGTACTATGTTCGTATTTGTATCCGCTTTATGTTTTAATTTTTAGGTGTTATGTCATTTTTCAATATTCAAGTTAAGAATGCATGTTTATTTATCTCACATGCAAGATGTAATCATGTATTCATATTTAATTTGCAATGAATGTTTTGTTATATTTTATATAACTATTTCTATATATTAAAAAAATAAAAATGTAATATTAGTAATAAAAGAAAGAAAAAAAAGAAAAAAATTACACAATAAATAATTTTAATTATATGAATAAATGATTTTTAATAAATATTTTCATTTAATTGTATAATTGTATTTATAAATATCAATAAAATAATAGATACAAAGTATAGAATTTTGATATAGAGTACTCCATTTATAGAGTACACTATTCGAAACTTCAATTCAAAACTCCAAAATGGAGTATGCATTGGAGCGTCTCCATACTCCAAAATGAAGTAAAACTTCAAAATGGAGTATGCATTGGAGATGCCCTTAAAGTGATAATAAATAAGAATGAGAAAGGCAAAGTGAAATTTGCCCTAAATTTCTTCCTTGGCTTTGATACTTGCAGCAAGTTAAAAATCGGTTCGATTTCATATTTCATTGGTGTTTCATTCTATTGAATTTTTAACACTCACTACAAAAAGACGGAGTTTACCGACGGTTTTAAATTATATTTTTTTACTTTATAAATTCTAATTAAATTATGTCATATTCTATTAAAATTGTATTTTTAATGAATTTTTTTAAAAAATATATCATTTTTAAAAATTATTTTATTAGTTTATTTCACTTATCTAACTTAATTATTTATTAACCCTTTTAAATAAATTTTTTTGTACTTTATAAGTTCTAATTAAATTATGTCATATTCTTTCAAAATTGTATTTTTTTATGGATGGTTATAAAAATTAATCATTTTTTAATTCTTTTAATTAGTTTATTCCATTTATCTTATTTAATTTTTCAATAACTTTTTTTAAATTATAATTTTTTTTTACTTTATAAATTCTAATTAAATGATGTTATATGTGAGTATGACAAATGAAGACAATATAATTATTGTTTGTTGTCCTCATCGTTGTTCCCATCATGATCATCATCTTCTTCTTCATTTCCGTCGACCTCGTTATACGAAAACAAGTAATACTGTTAAGTGAAAACAGAAATATTGTTTGTTGAAACCAGTAATATTGTAAAGTGATCAAAACAAGTAATGTTGTTCATTGAAACAAGCCAATAAGCAATTTATTAAGAGTAAAAGAAAAGAGGGGTGGTCCCAAAAGTGACCCATATGAGAGAAAGAGTGTCGCTGGTCCTAAAGTAACCAAAAAACCAAAAAATGTAAATGACTCAAATTAAATCAACAAGCATCAAGATGTCTCGGAGGACGAGTACTTGCAGGGCTGCCTCCTGCCGTTTAGCCTTCAGTCTCGTGTTGTATGCCTCTCTTCTCTGATTGTCTTCCCTTCTAGCTTCTTTGTGCTTCGCCTTTATTATCTTGCTAATTGGAGTCTTCAGGTCACCTTGCCTCCTGAGATTTTTAAATAATATTGCCAAGCCTCAGTAAGGGCCGAAGTAACTTCCTTCCCCTCGTCAAGCATGTCCGTCAATCTATCAGAGGTAGGTGTAGGGGAGGTCGTAGAGTCCGAGTCCGTAGCTGTAGAAACCTCAACCAGAGTCTTGAAGGAAATGGTAATGGTAGGCTCTAGAGGAGCCGAATCAAATCGAGAAGGCGAAGCCATTTTCTTTGGCAACTGCCAATCCTCTTGCTCTGTATTCTTCTCATTCGTGTCTGTCTCGATTACCTGATCGAGCATCTTTTTCTCAATAATATGTAAGTCAGGGCTGACCCCATGAGTGTCTTCGGCTCCCACTTTCCCAGTGTCGGCACAAATCTCTTCAAAAGGAGGGAGGGTATATCCCCCCCAATGTCCTGCATCTCGGTGTCTTTAACTGTTCTAGCTCTAGGATTTCAATCCCTAGGGTTACCAAAAGTATCTATCTTCGTAGTCTCCTTTCTGGGCCATGTCTTCTGCTTTGGATTTTTTCTTTCTGTCATCTAGCTTTCCATCGAGTGGGTTTCCTTCATGAGAACGTCAGTTATCAATCGAGTGACCAACAAATTGACAATGAGAACAAAACTCTGGGTGTTGTTCATATCCCACTGATGCAACCGAGCAATATCCGGATCACTCATACATGATATTGTACTCTTTGGCCTTACGAAGATCTAACTCAATTAAAACATGGGCATAATGACACATGGTCATGTTTCTAGTACGTTCATCAACCCCCACCACAGGACCAATAGCTGATGCAGTACGCACAATGATAGGCACATAGAAGTATTCAACTGGCAATTCATAAATCCGAACCCATATATTCACAATAGGAGAACTAACCTTATACGGGTTGAATTCTGGCACCTATGTCTGAAGTATCATAGTCCCGAATTCTGAAGGCCATGAGAGACTACAAGTAATACAGTTCAATAGAACCAAGTAATACTATTAAGTGAACAAAAATAATATTTATTCATAGAAACAAGTTGTTAAGTGAAAACAAGTAATATTGTTCATAGAAACAAGTAATACTATTAAGTGAAAACAAGTAACATTGTTCATTGAAACAAGTAATACTATTAAGTGAAAACAAGTAATATTGTTCATTGAAACAAGTAATATTGTTAAGTGATCAAAACAAGTAATATTGTTCATGAAACAAGTAATACTGTTAAGTGAAAACAAGTAATATTGTTCATTGAGACAAGTTGTTAAGTGAAAACAAGTAATATTGTTTATTGAGACAAGTTGTTAAGTGAAAACAAGTAATATTGTTCATTGAAACAAGTAATATTGTTAAGTTAAAATAAGTAATATTGCTCATTGAAAAAAGTAATAACTAATCTAAACAAGTAATATTGTTCATTAAAATAAGTAATATTGTTAAGTGATCAAAACAAGTAATATTATTCATTGAAACAAGTAATATTGTTAAGTGAAAATAAGTGATATTGTTCATTGAAACAAGTAATAAGTGATCAAAACAAGTAGGGATCTTCTACGGCCAGGAACGGGTTCACCCTCCTTAATGTTAGGAAACTCTTTGATTATCGTTAAATCAACGATCCAACGTTTAATTTTAATTTTAAATGATTGCACTTTGCACATGTGTGTTTGCGATAGGCATATTGCAATCACACTACATCGCCCTACTAATAAATTAATTAATATTTATAAAATGACAATATTATCTCGAACCCGGACCCATCCGGCACGAATCTGGACCCAAATCGGACCCACCCTAACCCGAACACAAACCTGGATCAGAACAGGACCACACCAGATTTAGGTTCGAACCTGACCTGAACCTAAACCCAGATTCGGACCTAGAACCACACCAGACCCAAACCCTGACTAGACCGAGACTCGGACCCGACCTGACCTGGACCCGAATGCTGACCCGGATCGGACCCAACCTGACCCGTACCAAGATCCAAAATGGACTCGGACCTAGACACAAATTTGTCCCTAACCCCATATTCGGACCGGACTTGGACCATACCGAACTCGGGGCCCAGACCCGGACCTTGACTTGGATTTGAACCTAGATCCGGACCAAGACTAGATTTGGACCCGCACCGCACCCACACCCTTACCCGACCTAGACCAAAACCTTTATTAGGACTCGGACCCGACCTAGGACCCAGCTCCAATCCAGACCCAGACTCAACCCAGACCCAAACTCGGCCCGGGTCGTAGAGGGGTTGGGGAGGGTCGCGTAATGGGCGGAGTTAAGGATAGTGGATTAAAAATTTTAAATTTATTAATATTGTATTTTTTTATTAAAAAAAATATTATAAGGATATTTCAGTAATTTTATCATTTTTATTAAAAAAAGTTAATTATTTAGTCTTATGGTGAAAACAGTGCGAAATTAAATGATGTGACAACCTTTTATTGGACGTCTAACGTTATGAAGGGCAAAGACCTTCATGACCATAGAAAAGTCCACACAAGTAATATTGTTCTTTGAAACAAGTAATCATGTTAAGTGATCAAAAAAAGTAATATTTTCATTGAAACAAGTAATATTGTTAAGTGAGAAAAAAAAGTAATATTGTTTAATGAAACAAGTAATAAGTGATCAGAAAAAGTAATATTATTTATTGAAACGAGTAATAAAATTGCTCATTGAAATGAATAATTGATGTAGATAGCGGAAGCATATACTGTTGGAATTTAGAGGCACGTAAACACGTAATACATGCGCAGCAGAATTAAACAGTTCACCAACAACGAACAAATACTTGCATAAACGATTACGAATAAAAATACCAAGAAATCTTACAGTAATTCAAGAGCAGATTTCTCAACTATGGTATCCACGTAATCCCCGTTCACAGACTTGCACAGGTTTGCCAGCTTTGATTCCCAAGAAGAATTTGCAAGGAAAATTCTAACTCTAGATTTTATGGAGAAAATATGAACAACCGTTTTATGGATTCCCAAGAGCTCATATATATAGGAGAGACCCAGCTTAAATCTTAAGCTAACCTGATGAAATAAAATCCCTAATCTTTATTTGAATAAATCTCTTAGATTTATTTCCTACATATAAAATCTCTACAGATTTAATTCTCATATATGACAAATCTCTACGATTTATTTCCATATATATTAAATCCTACAATAATATTCCATATATTATTATTGGGAATTCCTATTTAATTAAATCCAATTTAATTAAATATTAATAATAATTAATTCCAAATTAATTCATTATTATTTAATTCTCCATAAATTAAATATTAAATCCAATTTAACATTTAATCAAGTGATTAGTCAAACTAACGGTCTTAATTGAACCCTAGACAATAAATCAGACATTCTAAATATATGAGGTACGTTGCGAGAAACGTGCAACTGCCTGTAACTGTAACATAGACTATTACGATTTCCTCCTTTCATTCGTGAATACTCGATTAGTCTTGAACATGATGAAGTGTCTATTCAAATAACTAAATCAGTTTATCTCTAATCACTAATTGAACACTCGTGTCACACTTGGCCACAGAGTCCAAGTTGATGTGCATTGACCAATGACTTTGATCCAATTATGATGAGAAGATGAGTATTCTCTCTAAATCCACTTTGAGGAATGAATCCTTTTCTTGGCTCAACTACCACGCACATGCACTTCGTGATGAACCTAATCCAAGCCATATCTACCCATGGAAGGGTGCAAGCGTCAGTCATGGTCAAAGTTCATCACTCCACACATGTCGTGCATATTGACCTCAAGTCAGAGGAGTGTCGCATCGCTCCCACTAACCGAGACACCCACAGACACATATAGTGAAACTACATCAAACGGTTTCTCGGATGGGTATACCAATACCCTCTAAGGTATTTGTTCATCTATCATGAGATACCTAGTATCTCATAGTAAATGAGATCTTAGTACACTCTCTAAGAGTATGATGCAGATTGCACACCAATCTCCATTGTATCATCGATATCCCATTCTTGATGATCCTCGATTGGGGCTATTTGAGAATCACACTTAAGTCATCTGAGTTCTCACACACTCAATGACAACACTGACTCAAGGGAACACTGATAAGAACAAATGCAAATTATCAAACATAATATTCTAATAAGTTCAATGCCATATATTTAATATTAAATAAACAATAATATTAAATCAGCACTGAATATTATCTGAGTATTATGTCCTTACAATGGATTATCTCTATGACGCTAACACTAACAATCTCCCACTTGAACTAGAGCCAATCACTTACATGTCTAACCCCTAGACCATCAAAATGTCTAGTGTGTACATGAACACTCAAAGCCTTGGTGAAAGGATCAGTCTGATTATCTTCCGTGGATGCATGTTCTAACTCTATCTCTCCTCTAGCGATTATTTCTCTTATTAAGAAATAACGCCTTGGTACATGCTTGTTTCTGTTATTGGATCTCGGTTCCTTAGCTTGCGCAACCGCACCAGTGTTGTCACAATACAACTTTATTGGAATACTGTCACTCGGAACTACCCCTATTTCACTTAAGAACTGTTTTATCCAGACAACTTCTGCCGCAGCAATGTACTCAGCTTGTTGAATCCGCGGTAGTATCTTGTTTGGAACTATTCCAACTAACCGCCCCACCATTGAGAGTGAATACATAGCCTGATTGAGATTTATAATCACTGTTATATTGGAAACTTGCGTCAGCATAGTCAGTGGCAACCAGCTCGGACTGTCCTCCGTAGACCAGAAAACAATCTTTAGTACGTCTGAGGTACTTAAGAATGTTCTTGACAACAATCCAGTGAGGTTCACCCGAATTCTGTTGGTATCTACCAGTGGTGCGGACAGTGAAGGCCACATCTGGCCTAGTGCAAGTCATGGCGTACATGATGCATCCAACTGCAGATGCATATGGTATATCCTTCATGCACTGGATATCAGCGTCTGTAGAAGGACAATCCTTCTTAGACAACTTTATTTCATGACATGCCGACAGAGAACCTCTCTTAGAGTTCACCATAGAAAATCGCTTCAACACCTTATCTATATAGGTGGACTGTGACAGCCCCAACATCCTCTTGGATCTATCCATATGGATCTTGATCCCTAGGATGTAGCAGGCTTCACCAAGATCCTTCATCATGAAGGTCTTTGACAACCATTCTTTCACGGACTGCATGAGTGGGATATTGTTTTCCATAATGAGTGTGTCATCAACATACACAACTATGAAGAAAATATTCTTTCCATTGCATTTTCGATAGACGCACGGATCTTCCAAGTTTCTAATGAAGTCAAACGATTTGACAGCCTCATAAAAGCGGATATTCCAACTCCTAGAAGCTTGCTTCAATCCATAAATGGATCGTTTAGGCTTGCATACAAGATTAGATTTTGGCTTTGATATAAAACCTTCAGGTTGAGTCATAAATACTTCCTTATCAATGTTGCCATTTAGGAAAGTTGTTTTGACGTCCATTTGCCAAATTTCATAATCTAGATGTGCTGCTACCGCAATTAAAATTCAAGTGGACTTGATCTTAGCAACCAGTGAGAAAGTCTCGTCGTAGTCAATGCCTTCGCGTTGACTATAACCTTTCGCCACCAACCTAGCCTTGTAGGTTTGTACTTTGCCATTTGCATCAGTCTTACGCTTGAAGACCCATTTGCAACCTACGGGTCTAACCCCTTTTGGCAATTCAACCAAGTCCCAAACTTGATTGACGTACATCGAGTCCATCTCGGATTTCATAACTTCATGCCACTTCTTTGAGTCAACATCTAATGTTGCCTTAGTATAAGTTCTAAGTTTGTCTTTATCTGGGATCTCCACATCATCATGCTCCTCTATGAGGAAGCCATACTATCGAGTGGATGGAATACGAACTCTAGTGGACTTACAGAGTTATGGTTGTTCAGGCTGCACATTCTGTCGTGAAAATTTTGTGGTGCAGCGATTTCATCGTCGACCCGGGAGGCCTCAAGAGAGACACTTTCGGATGCTCCTTGAGCACTTCTGGATGCCTCTTGGGCAGGAGTTTGAACTATGATGTTCTCATTCAGCCTACTTGAAGTTTGTTACTCGGGCAATGCAACTCCAATTACGCTCCCACTGGTTGAAAGAGGATCACTTAGTGATAAAATTCAACCATGTGAGCTGCTGAATGCTCCCATTGATTCTTTGTCATGTTGCTTTGACAAGACATCAGTCTCCTTGTTAATTTGTGGTTCTTGAATTTCTTCAAGTTTCATCGTCTTACGCCCTTGTTCCTTGAAGACGTAGTCTTCTTCAACGAATTTGGCCTGCCTAGAAACAATCACTATTTATTTCTCAAGGAGATAGAAATAATATCCTCTAGTTTCCTTAGGATATCCGACAAAGTAACCCTTTTCACCCTTTGATTCCAACTTATCAATGAGCATTTTATTCACAAAAGCGGGGCAACCCCACGTTCTCATTTTAGAGAAATTTGGCTTCTTGCCATGCCATAGCTCGTATGGCGTATGCTCAACTGATTTGGATGGAATCATAATCAGAATGTAGATTGAGGTTTGGAGTGCGTATCCCCTTAAGAATGTTGGAAGAGAGGAAAATCTCATCATGGAACTTACCATGTTCAACAAGGTTCGGTTTCCCCTCTCGGACACTCCATTCATCTGGGGTGTGCTAGGAGGAGTCCATTGTGATTGGATTCCATGCAACTTCAGATAATTAGTGAACTCATGGCTAAGATATTCTCCTACTCGATCCGATCGAAGAGTCTTAATACTCTTACCAAGATGCTTCTCTACTTCAGCTTTATACTCTTTGAACTTCTCAAAAGATTCGGATTTTTGTTTCATCAGATACACATACCCGAACCTAGAGAAATCATCTGTAGAAGTTATGAAGTAGCCGAAGTGACCCCTAGCTAGAGTGGGCAATGGTCCATAAACATAACTTTGGATCAACTCTAGAACTTCTTTGGCACAAACCCGTTTTCCAGAAAAGGGTTTGTTGATCATTTTGCCCTTAAGATAAGATTCGCAGTTTTCATAAGACTCAAAGTCGAATGGGGCTAAGTAGTCGAACTCTCTTAGCCTTGCGATTCTTTCTCATTTGCATGACCAAGTCTACAGTGCCACAAGTAAGTCGGGTTTTCATGTTTACTAAGTTTGAGTCTTTTATTTTGTATATTAAAAATGTTATGTCCACAATGCAACAAATATAAACCATTAGAGAAAGGAGCATTTCCATACACATCACCATTAACTAAAAAATAACAATTATTATTTGCAAAATGGAAGGAAAAACCTTCAATATCCAACATCGGAATAGAAATAATGTTGCGGGTAATAGAGGGAACAAAATAACAATTATTCAGTTCAAGTCTAAAACGAGAGGGTAAATCTAAAACATAAACGCCAATATGTTCAGTAGCAACTCTTGCTGCATTCCCAACGTGTAAAGCAACTTCACCCGGACTAACTACCCTTCTATCCTTGAGACCCTGCACATTTGTACAAATGTGTGAGCCACAACCGGTATCTAATACCCAGTAGTTAGTATCATTTGTGGACATGTTTATCTCAATAACAAACATACTTGTTCTAGTGGCTGAGACACCTTGTGCCTTCTTTTCAGCTGCTAGAACCTTGCATTCCTTCTTCCAATTCCCGTTCTGCTTGCAGTGAAGCATACATCCTTGCCCATTCTCTCCCTCTTTTGAATTCCACCTTTGGGCTTAAGGAAGCTTGGCTTGGAGCCTTTCTTTGCCTTACCCCTTCGCTTCTTATTTCCCTTCGGAGCAGAAGAAGTAGAGGCACTCACCATGAACACGGGCTTTTCCTTAACAGTGGAAGACTCAAAGGTCTTTAGCATGTTATACAGCTCGGGCATAGTCGATTCCGTCTTATTCATATTAAAGTTTACTACGAAACTCGAATATGAATCGGGAAGTGACTAAAGAATGGCATAAAGAGCAACATTGGTCTTGATCTCAATGCCCAGAAGACCAAGTTTCTCGATTAGCCCAATCATATTTAACACATGAGGAGAAACCTTCCCTCCCTCAGACAATCGACATCTAAACAAATCTTTCATCACTTCATAAATCTCGGACGAGATTCAGAAATTTGATGATCTTGAAGGGGAGCATCTTCTCATGCTGCCTTTGCAATTCGGGAGTCATCCTGAGTAGCATAACACACTGAGCTTGGGAAGCATCTTCTTGATGCTTCTTATGAGTTGTGGCGTCAAACGCCTCATACTCTTCTGTGCAGCCTCCGGGGTAGCAGGGATTGGCGTGTCGAACACGTACTCAATCTTTTCTTGCCTGAGCACCAAACGAACGTTTCGGTGCTAGTCGAGAAAGTTTGGCTCAACCAATTTGTTCAGTTTCCAAAACGCTTCTCAATGATAAATTATTCATTTGAACAATCCTAGAGAAATAAAATAAAACGAGAATTAAAAGACAAAATTCCTATGATCAATATTCAGCAATCAAAATAAATATGACCTTTAAATTTATTTTGTTTCCATTATTTTCACATACTTAACGACCTCATCGAAAAAGTATGAATTTATATCTAATATAAATCATAATGGACTAGAATCCACATTACTACCATCATAATCCCAACGAGGGTTGATCATTGCAATGGCATAACTGGTAGGTTTCTAAACCAATTGCAAAACTACAACTCCTAGTTTGTCGAACCTAGTTTGACTGATGTCACTTACCCTTTGTTCCCCGCGAAGGCTAGAGAAACAAAGTTAAGTTGGTTTACAACCATCAAGAGGCGACATTTCATGTCCCTATAAAAGTCCCGTTAAATGTAGATCCGAGAAAAAGACGAGGGTCTTTAAGTACTAATTGGAACGAAATCTCCGGTTTACTTTTAACTTTGATGGAAAACATCTTATCAAATTAATGAAAAAACCATATTTTAGTGAGGAACGTTTTTAAAGACGGGGTATAAATTGCTTAATCGAGATCCATCATGATGTCTAAGTCACATTTGAGCAATTACGGGCGCCGTCTGCCCAAGCATTCAATACGGTCCGACAAATATTGGGCACCGCCTACCCAAACAGATATAATGCGGACTTAAAAGCGTTAACTAATTCAAACGAGTAAACAAGTTAACAGTGGGTTTTAATAAACCTTTTAGAAAAAACCGAATTTTAAATTCATAAAAAAAATTCAATTTTAGGATTATTAAATTTTTATTAATCCAATTAATCGTCTTGGTCCAACCAATTTTAACTTCATAATTAAATCAAACAAAATTCTAAAATTCAATTTTGTTTTATTTATTTTCGGGGGCTCAGGTGCAATTTCTGAAATTTGCACGGGAGGGACTGTCTCAAATCGAATTTGCAAAACAGCCCTCCTACATCATCACCCTTCCAAATCGAATCCAATCCGAAAAATCCAAACACCCAAATCATTCAAATTCTAGAATTTTAGTTTCATCACAATTAATCCAATTAACTAATCCAGTAAATCGAACTAACAACCAAAACAAAATTTGTCCTGATTCAGTGTTCGAAAAATGGAGGCGACGAAACAGGCAATTCACAACTCGGTGAACACGGCCATCGAGCCGACGCGAGTCGCCGACGCCATGTTCAACATGCGGGTGACTCGCCATCGCGAACAAGCAAAGTGGAAGAGGCGCGTGCGGAGCCGCGGCCCCTTGGTCAAAAACTAGTTCGAAACCAGATAAAAAAACAGAGGAAGACGATCGAGTCGGTGGCGCGCCGCCACTGATTCGTCTCGAAACTGGTGGGGCGCCGCCATGAGACGCATCGAAATGGACACCCAGGTCAAGCCTCGAAAACTCTCAAGCAACAGAACTCAAAATCGGAATGAAACGGTGGCGCACCGCCGCGAAACGAACAGAGTAGAGGGTGGCGCACTACCGTGAAAAGAGGCGGAACAGAAAGCATCTCGAAGCGGGACGGTGTCGCGATTCTCACCGTGGGCTTCCGCACGAGTCGCGAGGCGCAGCGCCTAGTGCTGGCCTTCAGCGACGTGGCGTGGAGCTGCCAGTCGAAGGCTTTCGCAGAGGGTGCATCGACGATTCCCCAAAAGGGGAAACCCTAATATTTTGGGGACGAAGAGGATGAGCCCGAGCGGCCAACAAAACAAATAAAAGGGGTGCAGTTTTGTCCAACAAACCATGCCCCATGTTTTTTTTTAAAAAAATAATTATAAACCAGTTTTAATAAACAAGAGCCTGGAGCTCTTATACCAATATTGGAATTTAGAGGTGCGTAAACACGTAATACATGCGCAACGGAATTAAACAATTCACCAACAACGAACAAATAATTGCACAAACGATTATGAATAAACATAACAAGAAATCTTATAGTAATTCAAGAGTAAATTTCTCAACTATGGTATCGACGTAATCCCCGTTCACAGACTTACACATATTTGCTAGCTTTGAATCCCGAGACAAATTTGCTAGGAAAATTCTAACTCTAGATTTTATGGAGAAAATATGAACAACCGTTTTATGGATTCCCAAGAGCTCATATATATAGGAGAGACACAGCTTAAATCTTAAGTTAACCTGATTAGGAAATAGAATCTCTGATCTTTATTTGAATAAATCTCTTAGATTTATTTCCTACATATAAAATCTCTACGAATTTTAATTCTTATATATGACAAATCTCTACGATTTATTTCCATATATATTAAATCATACAATAATATTCTATATATTATTATTGGGAATTCCTATTTAATTAAATTCAATTTAATTAAACATTAATAATAATTAATTCCAAATTAATCCATTATTATTTAATTCTCCATAAATTAAATATTAAATCCAATTTAACATTTAATCAACCTACTATAATCCGTAAAAGGGAACTATTTGTTGTGTGACCCATAGGCCCTCATATATCGAGCGATTAGTCAAACTAATGGTCTTAATTGAACCCTAGACAATAAATCAGACATTCTCAATATATGAGGTACGTTGCGAGAAACGTGCAACTGCCTGTAACTGTAACATGGGCTATTACGATTTCCTTCTTTCATTCGCGAATACTCGATTAGTCTTGAACATGATGAAGTGTCTATTCAAATAACTAAATCAATTTATCTCTAATCACTAATTGATCACTCGTGTCACACTTGGCCACAGAGTCCAAGTTGATGTGCATTGACCAATGACTTTGATCCAATTATGATGAGAAGATGAGTATTCTCTCTAAATCCACTTTGAGGAATGAATCCTTTTCTTGGCTCAACTACCACGCACATGCACTTCGTGATGAACTCAAGCCATATCTACCCATGGAAGGGTGCAAGCGTCGGTCATGGTCAAAGTTCTTCACTCCACACATGTCGTGCATATTGACCTCAAGTCAGAGGAGTGTCGCATCGCTCCCACTAACCGAGACACCCGTAGACACATATAGTGAAACTACATCAAACGGTTTCTCGGATGGGTATACCAAAACCCTCTAAGGTATTTGTGCATCTATCATGATATACCTAGTATCTCATAGTAAGTGAGATCTTACTACACTTTTCAAGAGTATGATGCAGATCGCAGACCAATCTCCATTGCATCATCAATATCCCATTCTTGATGATCCTCGAATGGGGCTATTTGAGAATCACACTTAAGTCATCTGAGTTCTCACACACTCAATGACATCAGTGACTCAAGGGAACACATATAAGAACAAATGCAAACAATCAAACATAATATTCTAATAAGTGCAATGCCATATATTTAATATTAAATAAACAATAATATTAAATCAGCACTGAATATTTTCTGAGTATTATGTCCTTACAATGGATTGTCTCTAGGACACTAACACTAACATATACTATATTATTAGTTGATTCTTAGAATACCCGAATAAATGTACGAAACACGATTAACGTTTAATTCTATTGATCGACTTGAATACCGGAAGAATAACAATTAAAACACGAACAAAAGGATAAAACTCGATATATTGATCCAACCTACTGACTGATGTGAAGCTGATTAGTTGGACGTCTATCGGTTTAACTGATGTACGCTAGCTGGTTTTAACCCGTGTAGAAAAACCTTTCAGAGAAATCAGTCTTAAGTGTTTTGACTGATCGGTAGACAAAGTGTCCAGCTGATCTGATCAGTAGCTTGGTGCTGAGTTGATCATTCTTAAGACATGCATGATAGTTTAAACAAATGCGTGCAAGTGTAAATCAGTAAATCACACAATATTTTTATAGTGGTTCGGACAAACTGGTTCTACGTCCACTCTTCCATATCAGTAGGGGCACTCACTAACGAACTGACTAGTTTAGAGTGTTAGTCAACACAATACAATCAGATGTTTATGGAGTTCTCACTCAACAATCCCAGAAAATTAACTAGAAACCATAGCTTATGATCTTGCTAACAAACTTATCCTATCAAACTGATTTGGGTAAGATTTGTTTTGTTTCCAACTTGGAAATCTATCATATCATTTAAATAGCCTAAAGCTAAAGGATAAATCTCTGCTAAGAAGGTATGGGATGAACATTTGAAGGTAAGCTTGATGTTCTTGTGTTCTTGCGGAAATGGCTTTACGATATGAAGCTTGGTTATTTACGTAACTTTACTCTGAAAGACTGATCCCATATTTATAAAACTCAAGATCAAAGAGCCGTTGGAGAGCAATTTGAATCTTGATCTATTTAGGGTAGGTTTGCAGGATGAAGTGATGTTTATCAGGGATGGCATGGCTAATTACGTGCAATTTTATCCTTTCTAGCCGTTGAACCTTGATACTCCATATCCCGTATTCGTCAATTTCATACATACGTGTCGATCTCTTGTTGCTAACAAGTACACTTATTCAGCGCCTTGTCAGACCTTTTTTCTTCATATTTTGATTGTCTGATCGACTTGTATGACTTGAATGAGTTCTTGAAAGTCAACTGACTGAACTGATCTGATCAGTACAAAACTGATCAGTCTACCTCTGAGTTTTCTGATCAAGTTGTCTTGGCACAACTTGTGACTCGATTGATGTATTCCTCATATCCGGTCAACTGGTCTTGAGTCTTCAAATCTTCAGTCTGGTCAACTGATTCTGACAGATTCGATCTTGGAATAAACTGATCTTCAGTTTCTTCTTATCTTCTGATTTTCAAGACTTAACTAATTTTATTCAATACTATTAAATCAGTTGTCTATAAAATTATTATAAGCTAGTTTCCTATCCGATTCATCAGTCAGCTAACAGGTCTGACTGGTCCTATTACACATGTTTTGGAACTTTAATCAAAACTATAAATTTTCCTAACAAACATAAATAAAATAATAATTACCAAGTCCAAGTTTCTTCTTGACTCCAAGAAAAGGTCCACGAAGTTGTGAAGCCCAATTCGCCTCACTTACCACATGCCGTGGCAGAAGCCCAATTTTGCTTAGGGCATCGGACGTAGGGTTTAAGTGCTCTTCATGTTCTATGGGCAGCAGGAGGGAGAGTGGTACAATGCCTACTCTCGATTAAGAATGAGGACGCATGGTAGTTAGATTCGGCGCCGAATAAGTGACGAGTGGTGGCAGGTGATCGATGCCCCAAGGTTGTGGGTGGACGTTAGCTTGTGCTTGCCATGGTTGGTTGTGCGACGGCATTGATAAGGTGAGCGAATGTGGTTGTGGTGTTGTCTGAGATGTGACTGTGTCGGCGGTGGTACGCGGCCGTGTAGTGGTTGTTCGGGCGGGATGAATTCTCTTTTGATGTGCTTTATGAATTTGTGCCACGAAATTGTTAGTGTTAGTGTCCTAGAGACAATCTTTGCAAGGACATAATATTAGATAATATTCAGTTAGATTTAATATTACTTATTTAATATTAATGTGTGAAAATACACTTGATTAAATATTATATTTAATTATTTGCATTTATTCTTATATGTGTTCCCATGAACCAATGCTGTCATTGGGGATGTGAGATCTCGGATGACTTAAGCATGGTTCTCAAATAGCTCTGATCAAGGATCATCAAGAATGAGATATTGGTGATGCATTTGAGATTGGTGTGCATTCTGCATCATACTCTTAGAGAGTGTAGTAGATCTCACTTACTACGAGATACTGGGTATCTCATTGGTGATGCATTTGAGATTGGTGTGCATTCTGCATCATACTCTTAGAGAGTGTAGTAGATCTCACTTACTACGAGATACTGGGTATCTCATGATGGATGCACAAATACCTTAGAGGGTTTTGGTATATACCCATTCAAGAAATCGTCTGATGTTATTCCACATAAGTGTCTACGGGTGTCTCGGTTAGTGGGAGCAATGTGATATTCCTCTGACTTGAGGTCAATACGCACGACATGTATGGAGTGGTGAACTTTGACCACGACCTACGCTTGCACCCTTAATGAGTAGATATGTCATGGATTGGTTTCATCACGAAGTGCTTGTGCGTGGTAGTTGAGCCAAGAAAAGGATTCATTCCTCAATGTGGATTTAGAGAGAGTACTCGTCTTCTCATACTAATTGAATCATTAGTCATTGGCCAATGCACGTCACGTTTGTACTTTGTATCCAAATGTAGTAAACGGGATCAATTAGCGAAATGAGAAAATATGATTAAGTTATTTGAATAGACACCTCATCATGTTCAAGACTTAATCAGGTATTCGAGAAAGAAAGGATGTTATCAAAATAGCCCACATTTAAGTTATATGTAGTTGCAAGTTTTCTCGCATCGTACCTTATATATTGAGAATATTTGATTTATTGTATAGTGTTTAATTAAGAACGTTAGTTTGACAACATGTAATTCCCCTTTACAGATTATTGTTGGCTGACTAATGTGCTTTTTGATGAATATGTTCGCTGGTTTGATCACAAAATGAATGACTGAAGAATCTTGTTGAAGGGTTACGGAATGTTGAGTTGTTTTTTTTTTTTTGTCACCTAACATGACATCAAAAATTAAACCATATGATGCAGGAATAATTAGAGCTTCCAAGATGCACT
The DNA here is from genome assembly GCA_037126765.1 of Stenogyne calaminthoides. Lineage (NCBI taxonomy): Eukaryota > Viridiplantae > Streptophyta > Magnoliopsida > Lamiales > Lamiaceae > Stenogyne > Stenogyne calaminthoides. The sequence goes on along the minus strand of JBBCBC010000026.1, from coordinate 15,111,149 downwards.
ATCGTAGGAGATTCTACAAAAATCTACTGGAAGGTCATGAGTTGGGGCTACCTAATCCTGAAAAGATTAATGTTTTAGATGCCATCAATTTTGCAATCTCCGCTTGGACAACCAATATTTCTCAAGTGTCAATAGCAAATTGCTTTCGGCACTGCAAAATTCGTTAAAATGCAGAAATCCTACATGAGCTTGAAAATATGGTCAAGGATGTTGGTTATTGCAATGAAATGGACATCAACAAATTGGTGGACTATCCGAGTTAAAATGATGAATGTTCAATGGTTCAAAGTTTAGAGGAAATTATTGTTGATATTATTGAAGATCCTACTAATGATGAAGCTGATGATGATTCAATATCGTTGGAACCAGTCACGAGAAAGGAGGCTTTGAGCGCGACAACAACACTACACAATTTTTTGTTGCAGCTAGAGAACTCGACATCGGAACTCTTGGCTGCAATTAAAAAAGTTAGGGATGAAATCCAATTAGATTTAAGTTTTAAGAAAAATCAAGTAACAATAGATTCATATTTTAGCAAATTACCATAATATTTATGTTGGGGAAATAGGGGTGCCCGGATCTATTCGAGATAATTTTAAATACATATTTAAATCAATCAATTAATTACTAGCATGAATTAATCCTAAATCAATTCAACATAATAATTAATAAGCGAATAAACAACATGCGTACACGTAATCCACGTAAATCCTAAGCATGCGGAATCTAGGAGTTACGAGATTACTAACCTCTTGTAGAGACGACTGATGAGATGATGGATCAACCCAAAGAGCCTTCCCAAATATGTCCCAAGTCCACGAACGCAATCCGGTGGGAGGATTCACACGAACGATTTTAATAAGAGAGAAAACCAAAAATATTTTGCCACCACCTTTGTGGATTTCTAATATTTTCAAAACATGGAATTGCAGTTGGGAATGAAAAATTCATCCCCTATAAATAGGACTAGGGTGGCCGATTTTTTGGAGGAAAAAATAAAGAAGAAAATCTTTTTCTTGGTCTCCAAGAAATTTTGAATATATCTCATATATTCTTTTCTCCTTAATTATTTTTTTCGATAAAAATCTTATTCCTCTTTATCCCTATATTTTCGAAAAATACAAGGAGTAAGGAGTAAAGATTTGACTTCTTGAATTTATGGGATAATTATGTATTCCAAGAATACTTATCTCTTTCCATAAAATCTTTTCAAGAAAATCTTTCTTCTCCTTAATCCTACAATTTGCGAAAATCATCAAAATATTAGGCAAGAATATTTTCTTCTCTCTTTCATTAATTGGACTTTATTTTGGGCTATTTGAGGGGTCTTTAGGAGAATTAAGATTGGACCTCCAATGGACTATGAAGCTATAATATTGGGCCAAATATTATTCAAAGTCCATTAATATTAATTTATTCCACTATAAAATTAATATTGAACTATCCATCTTAACCCATATTACGAATTTACTATAATATGGCTCCCGGTCATTATTTCCCGTGTTTAAGATTATTTTAGTCCATTAATTAATTAAGCCACTGAACAAGCTTTATATTAATTAATATCTTTATCCTTGGAGTAAAGACAGCTCAACATTTTTATCCATACCGGAAATAAATTTTCACTTGCAAGATTTGGTATGATAAAAGTTATGAGCCCACCAAGGGGACCAATCAAACAGGACGTACTTGCACACGATTCTCCATATTAAATGTTAGAAATCGTCATGTAATTAATAATATTGCCAAAGATATAAGGTATCGAATCGTAATGACTCTCTTCCTATCATAGTCAAAGCAATAGTTATTAATTTCACACGATCCAATTTAAGGGACGGAGATTAAGAAACAACACACCACTGAAGTCTAATTCTTGTATATTCAGTACCGAAGAATTTATCCTCCTATAGGTCCTATTCAGCGCATCCAAATGCACTAGTATAATCTCTTGGTCAAGACAAGCCAATTCGAGTCTTATACATCAACCTTTCATGATGGTTTGTTCATTTCCATCTAGGTTGTGAATTTGTACTTAATTACGAGGAGCTGTTAATTTGATCTTCTGTGATCTGGTATCACCAAATTAACTACAACGTAATACGTACTGACTTATTGAACGGGTTTGCAATAAATATATATAACATTCATTCATATTTAAATGCAACAGTGATTAATAATTTATAAATAAGAAAAATCAGTTTAGTTATACAAAGTAAAAGAATACTTTTCAGTATAACCCCAACAATCTCCCACTTATACTCAAAATCTGCTTTTAAGTATACTAGAGCATGTCTCGTGTTCTATGTGACATCCAATGTCACCCTCACGAACCTAATAATTTCTCCCACTTATACTCAAAGCAGATTGGCAACGATCTTGACACCCATTCCTTCCACATGTCTCTCGAATGTACTTTGAGGCAGACCCTTTGTGAATGGATCTGCTAGGTTATCTTCCGATGCAATCTTTGCCACCTTAATGCCTCCTCTCTTAACGATTTCTCGTATAAGATGGTATTTTCTTTCAATGTGTTTGCTGGCCTTGTGTGCTCTCGGTTCCCTCGAATTTATAACTGCTCCGGCATTATCACAGTAGATCGTGATTGTGCTGGGCAAATCCGGGACAACGTCCAAGTCCACTAGGAAGTTCTTGAGCCAAACCGCATCCTTCTTTGCTTCACAAGCAACTACGTATTCGGCTTCCATGGTAGAATCGGCGATGCATTTCTGCTTTACGCTTCTCCATGTCATGGCTCCTCCCCTAATGCAAAACACACTACCCGAGGTAGACTTTCTGGAGTCAATGTCTGATTGGAATTCTGAGTCCGTGTAACCGATGGGGATTAGACTGTCTGACTGGTAAACTAACATTCTATCCCGTATCCTCTTCAGATACTTCAGAATGTTCGTTACTGGCGTACATGAGGCTTCCTATAGCCGAAGCATAAGGGATGCCTTTCATGTCATCTATCTCATTCTGTATTTTGGGACACATTTCTTTGGATAGATGGATTCCATGTCTGTAGGGCACAAAGCCTTTCTTGGAATCTTGCATGCTGAAGCTTTTCAAAACATGTGTCTATATATGAGGCTTGTGAAAGCCCGATCATCATTTTCTTGCGATCTCGAGTGATCTTGATCCCTAGGATGTGACCGGCTTCACCTAAATCCTTCATATCAAACTGTTTTGACAGCCATGTCGTTACGTCCGATAACACCTTTACATCATTTCCGATGAGAAGTATGTCTTCAACGTATAGTACCAAAAATATCAATGCAGTTCCGTCACGCCTTTTGTAAACACAACTTTCAAAGTTGTTTTGATCAAAACCGTAGGATTTTATAACTTGATCAAAACACTGATTCCAATCACGGGATGCTTATTTCAGCCCATAAATGGACTTCTTAAGCTTGCAAACCAGATGCTCTTGACCTTTTTCAATGAAGCCTTCGGGTTGTTGCATATATATTTCTTCGTCAAGATTTCCATTGAGGAAAGCTGTCTTGACGTCCATTTGCCAGATCTCAAAGTCTAAATGTGCAGCAATCGACAAGAGAATGCGGATGGACTTGAGCATGGCTACTGGCGAAAAGGTTTCCTCATAGTCGATCCCTTCTTTCTGAGTATACCCTTTCGCCACTAGTCTTGCCTTAAAAGTTTCAACCTTTCCGTCCGGTCCCCTTTTTCTCTTGTATACCCACTTGCATCCAATGGGTTTTACCCCATTAAGTGGTTCGACTAGCTCCCACTTTATTGTGATCCATTGAACCCATTTCGGCTTCCATTGCTGTTTGCCAAGAAGTTGCATCTTTGTCTTGGATCGCCTCATTGTAGGACCAGGGATCTGATTCTTCGCCTGAGATCAAGTCCGAAGACTCTCCAATCCCTAAGAATCGCTCGGGTTGTCGGACAACCCTCCCAATATATGACGAGATTCCGGTTGTGAAGGCGTGACGTTTGGTATATCATTTTGTACAACCTTAATTTCGAACGTGCATCCAACTTATCAGCTTCCTTGTCAAACACGTATGCTCCGGACACCCCCAGATCCTGATGTGTCCATAACTGGGCTTGCGCCCTGTCCACAACTCTCTCGAGGTTTTAGGAACTGATTTGGATGGCACTAAGTTTAGAATATAGGCCGTTGTTTCCAAAGTGTAACCCCAGAATTATTTTGGTAAATTTGCATAACTCATTATTGATCTTACAATTTCTAGAAGCGTTCTATTTCTTCATTCTGCAACCTCGTTTTGTTGAGGGGTACCGGGTGCAGTCAACTGGGATGCAATCCCCTCTTCCCACAGATAGTTCAAGAATTCATCACTGATGTATTCGCCTCCACGATCAGATCGTAGAAACTTGATAGTCTTTTCCTTATGATTCTCTGCTTGAGCCTTAAATTCTTTGAATTTATCGAAGGTCTCAGATTTATGCTTCATTAGGAAAATGAATCAGTAGCGTGAGTAATCATCGATAAACGTAACGAAATACTCGTAGCCTCCTCTAGCTTTGATTTGCATTGGACCACACACGTCGGTGTGAACGATTTCTAACACTTCCTTAGCTCTAAGCCCCTTGGCTCCAAATACCCTCTTGGACATTTTACCCTCCAAACACGATTCGCAAGTTGGAAATGGTTCAATCTGGAGAGACCCCAATGAACCATCTTGAACCAACCTTTGAATCATTTTTGGGTTAATATGACCTAATCTTAGGTGCCAAAGAAGTGTTTCGTTCACGTTAGCCGAATGCTTTCTTTTACATGAAATAGTAGATGAGTTATACGATGCATTTTGTGAGTGGTGTGCACATTTAATAATATAGAGATTGTTCCGTAAAATTCCACAACAGATAATCACATCGTTATGAAAAACAGTAACATGCTTATTAAAACGAACAAAATATCCATCGACAAATAGTTTAGAAACTGAAACAAGGTTTTTTCGAAAAACAGGAACATAAAGAATATCTCTTAAAATTAAAAACTGGTCTTCAAAAGACAGGTGCACGTCTCCCACTGCTTCAGCTACCACTCTCGTAGGATCACCTAGCGTGATGAGGATCTCACTTCCACTAAGTTACCGGGTACGTTTGAACCCCAGTGACGTGAAACAAACATGATCAGTGGATCCCATATCTACTACCCACGAATGGGTAGCATACTCCGCCAAACAAGTTTCAACAACTAGTGAGTGAGAATTGCCTTTCTTTCCATTCCTTTTGGGATTAGAATAGGCCCACCTCCAGTGTTCTCTTTCTCCACAATCCAAACAGATCCTCTTGCTCAAGCTCTCATCTTTGAAGTTTGAATAGAAATGGTTTATCCTGTTTGTCTCTTCATTGTTCTTACCACCAATTGGCCTAGAACGAGAAGCAGACTCTTTTGTAACCAGTTTCACTTTCTTGCGCTCATTGTAACAACCTTTATGAGATCGTCCATAGTAATATCCATATCTTCCATTAGATATTTTACATAAGGATGATCATAGCTCTTTTGCAGAGAATTGAGAATGAAATCAATTTTACTTTTGAAGTCACATTTTTCGCCAAGAAATGCAAATTCTTCATAGATGACCATAACCCTAATAATGTGCTCTTTAGCAGTCATTCCTTCTTCCAACTTTAGCTTAACCATGTCACTCTTAATGCTTTGGATTGCCATATGGGTCGGATGTGCGAACATCGCTTCGAGATTTCCCATAATGTCTGCAGCCGTGGAAAATCCTTGATGAAGGTCCTTTAACGAATCTGACATGTGTGTCAAGATAATGTCCCTCATCAATTTATTTCCTAGTTCCCATTCACTATATTCCATCTCGTCCCATATACCGGCACCCTTGGTTGGTTTTTCGGGTTTTGGTACGTTGAGTACCCATTTGAATTCATGCGAAGCAAGGATGTTAATAAGTTTTCGTTTTCAAACAATAAAGTTTTCTCTAGTAAGCAGGTTGTCTTTCAGTATATTGAACAGTGGATTAAAAGGTTGAGACATGATGAAACTGAAAATAAGCATATATCTTGTGTCAATATCCGGATCAACAAAAAGAAAATCACATAATTCGATCACATGATTCATATTGAAATCTCAAAAAAATATGAACATGCATCAGCCAACATCTCAAAACAGATTTAAATGAGCCTCGTGGGAGGGTCATCATTTAAGTCACATTCAAGCAGGTTACAAACAATAACAGTTACAAACCTTTAATTTCAAAATTAATAGTCGGCTCCCACTTGACCAATATAAAATTGACAGGGACTTCGGTGAAGTATATGCATATCAATTTTATACCTAAGTAATAACCATGATTAAATACAGAATTACTACTTCGTTTTGAACGAGCCTCGTGGGAGGGTCATCGTCGCCACTAATAATAATTCACAATCATCCTTTTGAGAATTTATTCATGTAAAAGCTATCTTTTAACCGTCCCGTAGGGGAATTTCTCCAAAAGATTTCACAAATAAATAAATCATGGAGGTCAAAATTAATTCGATTCAAAATCAAATTAATTATTAAAACATACTTAGTAATTTTTTTTGAATTTGAGATTTTTCGTTGAGCAATTCTCATGCAAACACATTTAAACAAATTAAATAAAGCATAAGAAAAAAAACAACAATAAATTAAGCAAAGCAGAAAATAAACACATTGGGCACAAATTATCCAACTTCATGCTTTGATTTTCCCTGGCTTGATCTTGAAGAAACATCGTCTTGAATTTCTCCCACTCGTTCGTCTCGAAAAAAAATCCGCCTTGGAACGCCACGCCAAGCAGCTCGCAGCCGGGATGCTCACCCGCATCCGGCCGGCCACTTGGCCGAGCGACCGCGCACTCACGCCTAGGCGCAGCGCACGTCGCCCATGGTTGCTCTCGGCAGCTTTCGGAAGCTCTCGGCATGCGATGTGCGGCAGCGCCTGTGCACGAGCACTGCTCGCTGCCTTGGCCCCGATCGCCCCGCGCGCGCCCGTGTGCGTCACCCTCATCGCGTCCGCACGCGTCGTGGGCTGATCCCGCCCGGCACCATGCGCCAAGCCCGCTCGATCAGCGAATTCCGCGTCGCGCACGTGCCTCCCTTGGCACGTTTCGCGCGACGCATGTCGCCCACATACGGTTTCGGATCCATCTTAACTCATCGTCTCCATCTTTGTCTTCGATCAGGTTACAATTTATTTAACGAAAAATAAATACACCTTAAATCTAGACTAGTCTATTACACTTGATCAAATCAAATAGCATAATCTACTCGTGGATTTTCTCACGAGAAAAACAAATCTGAACGAGTCGAATTAAAAACCATTCATTCATACGCATGAAAATTAAACACATTAAATACCATAACAATTGGATACCTGCAAAACATATCTAGCAATTCTACAATCCAATTTTTAATTTAATGTCCAACATAATTTAAATAACAATCTAAAAGTCAGAGCTCGAAACCAGAGCTCTGATACCAGTTGTTGGGGAAATAGGGGTGCCCAGATCTATTCGAGATGATTTTAAATACATATTTAAATTAATCAATTAATTACTAGCATGAATTAATCCTAAATCAATTAAACTTAATAATTAATAAGCGAATAAACAACATGCGTACACGTAATCCACGTAAATCCTAAGCATGCGGAATCTAGGAGTTACAAGATTACTAACCTCTTGTAGAGACGACTGATAAGACGATGGATCAACCCAAAGAGCCTTCCCAAATATGTCCCAAGTCCACAAACGCAATCCGGCGGGAGGATTCACACGAACGATTTTAATAAGAGAGAAAACCAAAAATATTTTGCCACCACCTTTGTGGATTTCTAATATTTCCAACACATGGAATTGCAGTTGGGAATGAAAATTTCATCCCCTATAAATAGGACTACGGTGACCTTGGAGGAAAAAATAATGAAGAAAATCTTTTTCTTGGTCTCCAAGATATTTTGAATATATCTCCTATATTCTTTTCTCCTTAATTAAATTTTTCCATAAAAATCTTATTCCTCTTTATCCCTATATTTTCGAAAAATACAAGGAGTAAGGAGTCAAGATTTGACTTCTTGAATTTATGGAATAGTTATGTATTCCAAGAATACTTATCTCTTTCCATAAAATCTTTTCAAGAAAATCAAGAAAATCTTTCTTCTCCTTAATCCTACAATTTTCGAAAATCATCAATATATTAGGCAAGAATATTTTTTTCTCTTTCATTAATTAGACTTTATTTTGGGCTATTTGAGGGGCCTTTAGGAGAATTAAGATTGGACCTCCAATGGACTATGAAGCTATAATATTGGGCCAAATATTATTCAAAGTCCATTAATATTAATTTATTCCACTATAAAATTAATATTGAACTATCAATCTTAACCCATATTACGAATTTACTATAATATGGCTCCTGGTCATTATTTCCCGTGTTTAAGATTATTTTAGTCCATTAATTAATTAAGCCACTGAACAAGCTTTATATTAATTAATATCTTTATCCTTGGAGTAAAGACAGCTCAACATTTTTATCCATACCGGAAATAAATTTTCACTTGCAAGATTTGGTATGATAAAGGTTCTGAGCCCACCAAGGGGACCAATCAAATAAGACGTACTTGCACACGATTCTCCATATTAAATGTTAAAAATCATCATGTAATTAATAATATTGCCCAAGATATAAGGTACAGAATCGCAATGACTCTCTTCCTATCATAAGTCAAAGCAATAATTATTAATTTCACACGATCTTATTTAAGGGACGGAGATTAAGAAACAACACACCACTGAGGTCTAATTCTTGTATATTCAGTACCGAAAAATTTATCCTCCTATAGGTCCTATTCAGCGCATCCAAATGCACTAGTATAATCTCTTGGTCAAGACAAGTCAATCCGAGTCTTATACATTAACCTTTCATGATGGTTTGTTCATTTCCATCTAGGTTGTGAATTTGTACTTAATTACGAGGAGCTGTTAATTTTATCTTCTGTGATCTGGTATCACCAAATTAACTACAACGTAAATCAATTCAACATAATAATTAATAAGCGAATAAACAACATGCGTACACGTAATCCACGTAAATCCTAAGCATGCGGAATCTAGGAGTTACGAGATTACTAACCTCTTGTAGAGACGATTGATGAGACGATGGATCAACCCAAAGAGCCTTCCCAAATATGTTCCAAGTCCACGAACGCAATCCGGTGGGAGGATTCACACGAACGATTTTAATAAGAGAGAAAACCAAAAATATTTTGCCACCACCTTTGTGGATTTCTAATATTTCCAACACATGGAATTGCAGTTGGGAATGAAAATTTCATCCCCTATAAATAGGACTACGGTGACCTTGGAGGAAAAAATAAGGAAGAAAATCTTTTTCTTGGTCTCCAAGATATTTTGAATATATCTCCTATATTCTTTTCTCCTTAATTAAATTTTTCCATAAAAATCTTATTCCTCTTTATCCCTATATTTTCGAAAAATACAAGGAGTAAGGAGTCAAGATTTGACTTCTTGAATTTATGGAATAGTTATGTATTCCAAGAATACTTATCTCTTTCCATAAAATCTTTTCAAGAAAATCAAGAAAATCTTTCTTCTCCTTAATCCTACAATTTTCGAAAATCATCAATATATTAGGCAAGAATATTTTCTTCTCTCTTTCATTAATTAGACTTTATTTTGGGCTATTTGAGGGGCCTTTAGGAGAATTAATGGACTAAGCTATAATATTGGGTCAAATATTATTCAAAGTCCATTAATATTAATTTATTCCACTATAAAATTAATATTGAACTATCAATCTTAACCCATATTACGAATTTACTATAATATGGCTCCTGGTCATTATTTCCCGTGTTTAAGATTATTTTAGTCCATTAATTAATTAAGCCACTGAACAAGCTTTATATTAATTAATATCTTTATCCTTGGAGTAAAGACAGCTCAACATTTTTATCCATACCGGAAATAAATTTTCACTTGTAAGATTTGGTATGATAAAGGTTCTGAGCCCACCAAGGGGACCAATCAAACAAGACGTACTTGCACACGATTCTCCATATTAAATGTCAGCAATCGTCATGTAATTAATAATATTGTCCAAGATATAAGGTATCGAATCGCAGTGACTCTCTTCCTATCATAAGTCAAAGCAATAGTTATTAATTTCACACGATCCTATTTAAGGGACGGGGATTAAGAAACAACACACCACTGAGGTCTAATTCTTGTATATTCAGTACCGAAAAATTTATCCTCCTATAGGTCCTATTCAGCGCATCCAAATGCACTAGTATAATCTCTTGGTCAAGACAAGTCAATCCGAGTCTTATACATTAACCTTTCATGATGGTTTGTTCATTTCCATCTAGGTTGTGAATTTGTACTTAATTACGAGGAGCTGTTAATTTTATCTTCTGTGATCTGGTATCACCAAATTAACTACAACGTAAATCAATTCAACATAATAATTAATAAGCGAATAAACAACATGCGTACACGTAATCCACGTAAATCCTAAGCATGCGGAATCTAGGAGTTACGAGATTACTAACCTCTTGTAGAGACGACTGATGAGACGATGGATCAACCCAAAGAGCCTTCCCAAATATGTTCCAAGTCCACGAACGCAATCCGGTGGGAGGATTCACACGAACGATTTTAATAAGAGAGAAAACCAAAAATATTTTGCCACCACCTTTGTGGATTTTTAATATTTCCAACACATGGAATTGCAGTTGGGAATGAAAAATTCATCCCCTATAAATAGGACTAGGGTGGCCGATTTTTTGGAGGAAAAAATTATTAGAATTTAGAGGCACGTAAACACGTAAAACATGCACAGCGGAATTAAACAGTTCACCAACAACGAATATATAATTGCAAGTATGAACACGAAAAACAGTAACAAGAAATCTTACAGCAACTCAAGAGCAGATTTCTCAACTACGTTATCCACGTAATCCCCTTTACAAATTCGCGCAGATTCGCCAGCGTTGAATCCCGAGATGAATTTGCTAGGAAAATTCTAACTCTAGATTTTATGGAGAAATTTGAACAACTGATAATTATGAATCCCAAGAGCTCATATTTATAGGAGAGACTCAGCTTAAATCTTAAGCTAGCCTAATTAGGAAATAATATCCCTAATCCTTATTTGTATAAATCCCTAGGATTTATTTCTCCATATAAATCTCTACGAATTTAATTTCCATATGTGGAAAATCTCTACAATTTATTTCCTAATATAATTAAATCCTACAATAATATTCCGTATATTATTGTTGAGAATTCCTATTTAATTAAATCCAATTTAATTAAACATTAATAATAATTAATTCCAAATTAATATATTATTAATTAATTCTCCATAAATTAAATATTAAATCCAATTTAACATTTAATCAACCAACTTTAATCTGTAAAGAGGACTACTTGTTGTGTGACCCATAGACCCTCATATATCGAGTGATTAGTCAAACTAACGGTCTTAATTGAACCCTAGACAATAAATCAGACATTCTCAATATATGAGGTACATTGCGAGAAAAGTGCAACTACCTGTAATAGAAATGTGGGCAATTCCAATTTCCTCCTTTCATTCACGAATACTCGATTTAGTCTTGAACATGATGAAGTGTTTATTCAAATAACTAAATCAATTTATCTCTAATCACTAATTGATCATTAGTGTCACACTTAGTCACAAAGTCTAATTTTACGTGCATTGGCCAATGACTTATATCCAATTATTATGAGAAGATGAGTATTCTCTCTAAATCCACTTTGAGGAATGTATCCTTTTCTTGGCTCAACTACCACGCACATGCATTTTGTGATGAACCCAATCCAAGCCATATCTACCCATAGACGGGTGTAAGCGTCGGTTATGGTCAAAGTTCATCACTCCACACATGTCGTGCGTATTGACCTCATGTCAAAGGAGTATCGCATAGCTCCCACTAACCGAGACACCCGTAGACACATATAGTGTAACTACATCAAACAGTTTCTCGGATGGGTATACCAATACCCTCTAAGGTATTCGTGCATCCATCATCAGATACCTAGTATCTCGTAATAAGTGAGATCTTACTACACTCTCTAAGAGTATGATGAAGATCGCAAATCAATCTCCATTGCATCATCAATATCCCATTCTTGATGATCCTCGATTGGGGCTATTTGAGAATCAAGCTTAAGTCATCTGAGTTCTCACACACTCAATGACAACAGTGATTCATGGGAACACATATAAGAATAAATGCAAACAATCAAACATAATATTCTAGTGAGTGTAACGCCATACATTTAATATTAAAAAAATACTGAATATTATCTGAGTATTATGTCCTTACAATGGATTGTCTCTAGGACACTAACACTAACAAAAATAAGGAAGAAAATCTTTTTCTTGGTCTCCAAGAAATCTTGAATATATCTCCTATATTCTTTTCTCCTTAATTAAAATTTTCCATAAAAATCTTATTCCCCTTTATCCCTATATTTTTTAAAAATACAAGGAGTAAAGAGTCAAGATTTGACTTCTTGAATTTATGGGATAATTATGTATTCCAAGAATACTTATCTCTTTCCATAAAATCTTTTCAAGAAAATCAAGAAAATCTTTATTCTCCTTAATCCTACAATTTTCGAAAATTATCAAAATATTAGGCAAGAATATTTTCTTCTCTCTTTCATTAATTGGACTTTATTTTGGGCTATTTGAGGGGCCTTTAGGAGAATTAAGATTGGACTTTGAATGGACTATGAAGCTATAATATTGGGCCAAATATTATTCAAAGTCCATTAATATTAATTTATCCCACTATAAAATTAATGTTGAACTATCCATCTTAACCCATATTACGACTTTACTATAATATGGCTCCCGATCATTATTTCCCGTGTTTAAGATTATTTTAGCCCATTAATTAATTAAGCCACTGAACAAGCTTTATATTAATTAAAATCTTTATCCTTGTAGTAAAGATAGCTCAACATTTTTATCCATACCAGAAATAAATTTTCACTTGCAAGATTTGGTATGATAAAGGTTCTGAGCCCACCAAGGGGACTAATCAAACAAGACGTACTTGCACACGATTCTCCATATTAAATGTCAGCAATCGTCATGTAATTAATAATATTGCCCAATATATAAGGTATCGAATCGCAATGACTCTCTTCCTATCATAAGTCAAAGCAATAGTTATTAATTTCACATGATCCTATTTAAGGGACGGAGATTAAGAAACAACACACCACTGAGGTCTAATTCTTGTATATTCAGTACCGAAGAATTTATCCTCCTGTAGGTCCTATTCAGTGCATCCAAATGCACTTGTTTAATCTCTTGGTCAAGACAAGTCAATCCGAGTCTTATACATCAACCTTTCATGATGGTTTGTTCATTTCCATCTAGGTTGTGAATTTGTTCTTAATTACGAGGAACTGTTAATTTGATCTTCTGTGATCTGGTATCACCAAATTAACTACAACGTAATACGTACTGACTTACTGAATGGGTTTGCAATAAATATATATAACATTCATTCATATTTAAATGCAACAGTGATTAATAATTTATTTAAGTAAATAAATAAGAAAAATCAGTTTGGTTATACAAAGTAAAAGCATACTTTTCAGTACAACCTCAACAATTTATAATTGTAATATTTATGAATTATTAATTTGGACTTTTAATGGGATCTAATATTTATAAAGGAATTTTTCAAAAAATTATTATCTTATTATCTTATCGAATTTGATGATGTTTTGCAAAGGCCCAAGTCGGGACCGGAAAATTTTATTATTTTAGAGAGTTTATTAATTTATAGAGGTTTTTACTGTAATTAAATTAGATTTAATTATATTGGAATCCCAAAATAATATACATGGAATACTATTGTAGGAATTTATATATAGGGCAATCAAATTTATGGGATTTGATTTGCAAGATTAGGGATTTATTTTCCTAATAAATATAGCTTAATATTTAAGCTGGGGTTCCCCTATATATATGAATTCTTGGGAATTTATTATTGACTCTTGAATAATATTCTCCATAAAATCTCTAGTATAGAATTTCCTAGCAAGTTCGTATGGGGATTCAACGCTTGCAAATCTGTGCGGATCTATCAACGGGGATTACGTGGATACTGTAGTTTAGAAAATTACTTACGAAGCACTGTAAGATTTCCTTAACGTATTTTGTTATTTAATTATGCAATCCATAATTCGTTGTTGCTGAATTGTTTAGTCGGCTGTGTTGGGGTTATACGTGAAAGTATGTTTTTACTTTGTATAACAGACTAATGTACTCTTATTTACTTGAATATAAATATTTTATCACTCTTGCTTTAAATATGAATGAATGTTATTTATTTATTGCAAACTGTTCAATATTAGTATATATTGCATTGTAGTTAATGTGGTGATACCCGATCATAGAAGATCACATTAACAGTTCCTTGTAAATATGTATATCTTCACAACCTAGATGAAATTGAACACTCCATTGGTAGATGTTGAGGTGCAAAGCTCAAATTGCCCTGTCTTGACTAAGAGATTGCACTAGTGCATTGTGATTCGCTGAAGCGGACCTACAGAGAGGATAAAATCTTCCGTAGTGCCTTATGGGATGAAGAATTAGACCTCAGTGGTTTTTGATTTCTTAATCTCTGTCACTTAAATAGAATTATTTGTGATTAATATTTATTGCTTTGATCTATGTTGGGTTTAGAATCAGAGAGCGATTCTATACTTTGTATTTTGGGAAATATTATTAACTACATAACAATTGCTAAGATTTAATATAGAGAAACATGTGCAAGGAAAGTCTTGCTTGATTTGTCCCCTTGGTGGGCTCAGAAGTTTTATCATACAAAATCTTGCAAGTGGAATTTCGTTTCCAGTATGGTTGTTGAGTTGTCTTTATTGCAAGGAATAAGATACTAATTAATATAAAGATTTTCAGTGGCTTAATTAATTAATGTACTAAATAATTTTAAACACAAAAAATAATAACCGGGAGCCATATTATCGTAATATGGGTTAAGATGGATAGTGCAATATTAATTTTATAGTGGAGTAAATTAATATTAATGGCCTGAATAATATTGTGGCTAAATATTGATAATTTAGAACCCATTGGGAGGTCGAATCTTAATTCTCCTAAAGGCCCTTCAAGTAGTCCAATATAAGTCCAATTAATGAAAAGGTGATTAAAATAAAAGAAATAATTATTGCCTAATGTTTTTTCTATTTTTTTCGAAAATTCAAGAAAAGAAAGAAAGAGATTTTATTGGAAAGATTTTATGAAAGATAAGTATTCTTGGAATACAATATTATCTCATAAATTCAAGAATCTTTGACTTGGACTTTTTTCTGGGGCATTTTTTGAAAAAGAGGGCAAGAGAATAAAGAAGATTTTGTGTGAAGATATTTATGGAAAATAGAATAGATGAGATATATTCAAGATTGTATCTTGGGGAAGATACAAAAAAAATTCGATATCTCCACAAAGCCCTAATTTATCCCCCCCCCTCCCTCATGTTATAAATAGGGAATGATTTTTTCATCCCTAACACAATTTCAGTCTTGGAAAAATTAGAAATCTACAAAGGTGGTGCAATAAATTTTTCTTTATTCCTTTGTTAAATTTGTTCATGCGAATCTACCATCGGATTACGAGCAAAGGGCTTGGGATATACTTGAGAAGGCATTTGGGTCGATCCACCATCTCAACGGTTATCTCTTCAAGAGGTACGTTTTGAGTAAACTCCTAAATTCCGCATGTGTAGGACTTTACGTGAAATTAATAATACGCATTTATGTTGTTGGTAATTGTTATTTGAATTAATAGGATTAATTCATGCTAGTAAAAATTATTTATTTAAATTTGTATTTAAATTGCACCTCGAATAGATCCAGGCAAAACGTTCCCCAACACGATGTGCATGTTTTATATGAATTATGTGTTTATAAATTCCAACAGTGGTGTCAGAGCTCTAGGCTCTTGATGATTGTATAATTGTATTTGTTTAAATTAAAAAGATTTTTTTTTAAACCGGCTACTTTTTTTTTTTGACAAAATCGCACCCACTAATTGTGTATTTGGGTATGCTTATTAGATAAACACCCAATTTCCTCTTATTTGGTCTTGTTGCTTGGTTCGTCTTCTTCGGTACACCTAGGGTTTTCTAGGAAAACCTCCACGCTGATCCAAGTCCTTGAAATGCTTCACCCGACCTGTAGGGTGACCCACGATGTCGATCGAGTGAGCGCCCTTGAGCCGCAACTCATGTCACTCGTGCGAGCTCGCATCGCTGCATGCTATAGTCCTGCGTGATTCGCGGTGGTGCTCCCTGTCTCGCTTTGTCTTGAGGGTGGTCGTTCATGATTCATGTCAATGCACCCCTGACTTGTTTCGATTCACGGCGATACACCACCATCTCAATTCGTTATAGAGCGGCGTTCATCGTCTTTCGTTCGATTGTGGCAGCACGTCCCTATTTCGATTTGATTCGAGGTGACGCACCACCGAATCGGTCGATCTCTCACTTGAACCCTATTATTTGAACCAGATTCGAGGGAATCATGCTTCGCACGTGTTCTTCTGCTTCGCTCGTGGCGGTGAGTCATCCACACACGCCTAGCGGCGCGGCGACTCGTGCACACACACTCTGCACCGATTGTTGTTTCGTTCCTTTTAAGTTTTTGCGTAATGTTGCCTATTGATTTCAATTGGGTTGTTCTTTGAACTGATAAAACTATGATTAATTGAATCCTGATGGTTAAGCTTGTTCTACGAGTTATTTGGAATAATTCTGATGAACTGTGATGAATTATTGGATGGTTTGGTTGATTTTGGTTGACCCGATTAGAAACGGTTTTAAAAACTGGGCAGTGATGAGGGGAAGGACTGTGCCAAAATTGGATTTTGGACAGGCCCTTCTGTGAGTCATTAAGTATGTGAAAATAATGGAGACAAAATAAATTTAAAAAGGCCATATTTATTTTGATTGCTGAATATTAATCATAGGAATTATGTTTTGTAATATACATTTTATTTTATTTCTCTAGGATTATTGAAATAAATAATTTATTGTTGAGAAGTGTTTTGAAAACACACAAATTGGCTGGGCCAAATTTTCTGGACTGGCACCAAAACGTGTGTTTGGTGCTCAGACAAGAAAAGATTGAGTACATGTTGGACACTTCAATTCCTGTTACCCCCGAGGCTGATACTGAAGAGGCTGAAGCGTTTTATGCTGCAGCTCAGAAGAAGCATCAAGAGGATGTTTCCTAGGCTCAGTGTGTTATGTTGCTAGGCATAACTCCCGAATTGCGAAGGCAACATGAAAAATTGGTCCCTTTGAGATGCTCAAGCATCTGAAGGATCTATTTGATTTTGAATCTCGTTCTGAGATTTATGAAGTGATGAGAGATCTGTTAAGATGCCTGTTGGCGGAAGGAGGGAAGGTTTCACCTCATGTGCTTAAGATGATAGGCTTCATCGAGAAACTTGGTCGTTTGGGCATTGAGCTCAAGACCAATATCTTGGTCTTTGCTATCCTATAGTCTCTTCCCGATTCATATT
The DNA here is from genome assembly GCA_037126765.1 of Stenogyne calaminthoides. Taxonomy (NCBI): domain Eukaryota; kingdom Viridiplantae; phylum Streptophyta; class Magnoliopsida; order Lamiales; family Lamiaceae; genus Stenogyne; species Stenogyne calaminthoides. The sequence continues at coordinate 15,093,551 of JBBCBC010000026.1, read as the reverse complement.
CGAATTCTATAGTAAATCTTAATATGAATAAGATGGAAGCGACCATAACATGCTCAAGACTTTTGAGTCTTCCACTGCTAAGGAAAAGCCCGCGCTCATGGTGAGTGCCTCCGCTTCTTCTGTCTCGAAAGGGAAGAAGAGAAGGAGTAAGTGGAAGAAGGGCTCCAAGCCAAACTTCTTAAAGGCTAAGGGTGGAATCCAAAAGAAGGAGCGGGTCGATAAGGATGTATGCCTCCACTGCAAGCAGAAGGGGCATTGAAAGAAGGGCTGTATGGTCCTACCAGCTGAAAGGAAAGCACAAGGTGCTTCAGCAGTGAACATGTATGTTTGTTGTTGAGATAAATATGTCCAAAAAATAATTCTAACTTTTGGGGTTTAGATACCGATTGTAGCTCACACATTTGTACTAATGTGCAGGGTATTAAGGACAGCAGGCAGTTAGGCCGGGTGAAGTCGCCCTACACATTGGAAATGGGGTAAGAGTTACTGTTGAACGTGTGGGCACATATATTTTGGACTTACCCTCTGAGTTTAGACTAGAACTTAATAGTTGTTATTTTGTTCCATCTATTACTCGCAACATTATTTCCATTTTGATGTTAGACATTGAGGGATTTTCCTTCAGTTTTGCAAACAATAATTGTTATTTTTCGTTTAATGGTGATGTTTATGAAAATGCTCCTTTGATGAATAGTTTATATTTGTTGAATTGTGGATATAATGTTCTTAATATACAAAATAAAATATTCAAACTTAGTAAACATGAAAACCCAACTTACTTATGGCGTTGTAGACTTGGTCATGCAAACGAAAAAAGAATTGGAAGGTTAAGGAAGTTGAACTGCTCAACCCCATTTGACTTTGAGTCTTATGGTACTTGCGAATCTTGTCTCAAAGGTAAGATGATCAATAGACCCTTTTCTAGGAAATGGATTCGTGACAAAGAAGTTCTAGAGTTGATCCACAGTGATGTATGTGGACCATTGCCCACTCTGGCTAGGGGTCACTTCGGTTACTTCATCACTTTTACTAACTATTTCTCGAGATATGGATATGTGTATCTTATTAAATACAAGTTCGAATCTTTTGAGAAATTCAAGGAGTTTAAAGGTGAAGTAGAGAAACAACTGTGTAAGAGTATCAAGACTCTTCGATCGGATTGAGGAGGTGAATACCTAACCATGAATTCACTGAATACCTGAAGTTGCATGGAATCCAATCACAATTGACTCCTCCTGGAACACCTTAGATGAATGGTGTGTCCGAGAGGAGATACCGAACCTTTTTAGATATGGTGAGGTCCATGATGAGCATTTCCTCTCTTCCAACACTCTTACGGGGATAACACTCCAAACCTCAATCTACATACTGAATAGGATTATGTTTAAATTAGTTGAGCATATGACATACGAGCTATGGTATGGTAAGAAATCAACTTTCTCACATATAAAGACGTGGGGTTGCCTTGCGTTTGTGAAAAAGATGTTGACTGACAAGTTGGAATCCAAAGGTGAAACATGTTATTTTGTGGAATATCCTAAGGAAACTAAAGGATATTACTTCTATCTACCTGAGAAACAAACAATGATTGTTTCTATGCAGGCTAGGTTCCGTGAAGAAGATTATGTCTTCAAGGAACAAGACCGTAAGCCGATAGAACTTGAAGAAATTCAAGAACCACAAATTATCAAAGAGACTGATGTCTTGTCAAAGCAACATGAAAAGGAATCAGTGGGAGCATTCAACGACTTTCACGGTAGGAGTCTTTCACTAGGTGATCGTCTTTCATCCATTGGGAGCGTAATTGGAGTAGGCTTGCCAGTTCAAACTCCCGCCCACGAGGCATCTGAAAGTGTAGCTTTTGAGGACTCTCTGGACATTGATGAAATCGATGCACCACAAAATTGTTCACGATCACAATGTACAGCCCGCATAACTACAGTTCTCTAAGTTAATTAGGAATCGTAATCCCCTCATTAGATACGGTTACCTCTTGGACGAATTCGATTGTGTGGACATATTGGATAAGGACAATCCTAATACTTACTCTGAAGCAATATCAGATATTGATTCAGGGAAGTGGCATGAAGCCAGGAAATCCGAGATGGACTCGATGCACACCAATCAAGACTGGGACTTGGTTGAGTTGCCTAAAGGGGTTAGAACCATAGGTTGCAAATGGGTCTTCAAGCGTAGGACTGATGCAAATGGCAAAGTACAAATCTACAAAGTTAGGTTGGTGGCGAAGGGTTATAGTAAATGTGAAGGCATTAACTATGACGAGACCTTCTCACCAGTTGCAAAGATCAAGTCCATTCGAATTTTACTTGCAGTAGCAGCACACCATGATTATGAGATTTGGCAGATGGATGTCAAAAAAGCTTTTCTCAATGGAAACATTGATAACGAAGTGTTTAAGACTTAACCGAAAGGTTTCATATCTAAGCCTAAATCTAATCTGGTATGCAAGCTGAAAAGATCTATTTATGTATTGAAGCAAGCTTCCAGGAGTTGGAATATTAGATTTGATGGAGCCATCAAGTCTTTTCACTTCATCAGAAACTCGAAAGATCCATGCATTTATCGTAAACGCAGCAGGAAGAATATTATCTTCATAATTGTATATGTCGATGACATATTGATTTTGGAAAACAATATCCCATTAATGCAGTCCATTAAAGATTGGTTGTCAAAGACCTTCGTGATGAAGGATCTTGGTGAAGTCTGCTGCATCCTAGGGATCAAGATCCATATGGATAGATCCAAGAGGATCTTGGGGCTTTCACAGTCCACCAATGTAGATAAGGTGTTGAAGCATTTTGCGATGGAGAACTCTAAGAGAGGGTCTCTATCGGCAAATCATGAGATAAAGTTGTCAAAGAAGGATTGTCCTTCTAGTGAAGCTGATATCAAGCACATGAAGGATGTCCCATATGCATCTGTAATTCAGTTAATCATGTACGCCATGACTTGTACTAGGCCTGATGTGGCCTAAGCTGTCAGCAATACTGGAAGGTATCAACAGAATCTGGGTGAATCTCACTGGATTGCTGTCAAGACCATTCTGAAGTATCTTAGACGAACTAAAGAATGTTTCCTTGTCCACGGTGGGCAATCAGAGCTGGTTGTAACTGGTTATATTGATGTAAGTTTCCAATTCGACTGTGATGATTACAAATCACAGTCAGGCTATGTCGTCACACTCAACAGTGGCGCGGTTAGTTGGAATAGTTCCAAGCAAAGAACAACTGCAAATTCAACAACTGAAGCTGAGTACATCGCTGCATCAGAAGCTGCGAAAGAAGCTATCTAGATTAGTCAGTTCTTGAAAGAACTAGGGGTAGTTTCGAGTGTCAGCAGTCCAATTAAGTTGTATTGTGACAACACTGGTGTGGTTGCACAAGCAAAGAAATAGAGATCCAATAACAGAAACAAGCATGTACCTAGGTGTTATTATCTGATCCGAGAGATAATTGCTAGAGAAGAAATGGAGTTAGAACGTGTTCCCACGGAAGATAATTTGGCTAATCCTTTCACCAATGGCAATCAACCAGGGAAACACTGCTACTGTGAATGAAACTGATGCATGTGATGGCGTCGAAGCATCACTGAGCTCCCGTCACCCCCATTCGGGTGGCCCCGACAAGCTCTCCCGACTGGTGGAACCTTGTTCAAACACAGGAGGACGCCAAGGCCGTGATGGCTGTCCTCAATAAGAAGCGCCTCAATATCAGCGCTGAGGGGGAACAACCCCCAGCAAAGAAAATAGCCCATGACGCCGGAACCTCCAAGGGCAAGGGCATACTGATGGAGAAGGGGCGATCCACAGGCCAGCTGGCGTATCACGTGGCCAAACACACAATAGTCTGGAATCACCGGGCCCTGGATAGACCGACGGGTTCAAATAACGTATTCATCCACCTCGGAAGCCAGGCGGCACGGAAGACCCTCGTGAGGTGTAACGGGATCTTTTCATTGCCCTAGACATGCACCACGGGGGGTCGCCGAGAAACTCGACATTTCATCATGATCGCGGGTATGGGGCCAATAACCCGCACGACGCCCAAGTCGCGGCGTTGGCACGAACTGTCCAACAACTATTGGAAAAGGTGGGAAACTAGGGCGGACCAATGGGGTCTAATAACGATCTCATTAATCCCGGATTCGCCACTGGGGACTATGATCACTCTGGCACCTACCTAGAGAAAAATCAGCATAGCGGCTCTAGATCGCTATAATGGGAATACGGACCCCAAAGTCCATGTGGCGAAGTACAACTCATATATGGCCTCAATGGGGGCATCGGACGCGACGAAGTGTAGGTTATTCTCCCTGACACTGAGCGACCAGGCCCACATGTGGTACACTTCGCTACCACCCTTCTCCATAGATACTTTTGAACAGCTAGTACGGCTATTCTTAAGCCATTACACGACGGTGGCACCTCGGTCTGCGACATGGTAGCACCTCATGAATGCGTGTCTAGGTGAAACTGAATCGGATCGATCCTATGTTGAAATGATTGATAGGCTCATCATTGAAGGAGACCCCATAGGAGACGAAGTTAATCTGCTAGTAGCCGTATCCAGCCTCAGTAAAGGTACCAAGTTATGGCGGCGCATGACCGCCGACTATCTAACCAGCTATGCCGACTTCTGGAGAAGGGCTAGCGACCTCATCCATACTATGGAGCTGTTAGAATCCCGACTCTCGGAACCAAAGAAAAGTTCCAAGAAAAAAAACCGGGGGGTCAATACAAGGCACCCAGCGGCTTCAAACCGTTCGAAGAATCTATCCCGGTGAAGCTGATGGAAGCGTTAGGCATGACGCCTGGTCATGTCTACGCCCAGATCCAAGGGCGGGATATGCTACACGCGCCTCATCCCATTAAAGACAAGAGCAAGCAGAATCCCAACAAGTTTTGCCATTACCACGCCCAGAAGGGGCACTACACTAGCGAGTGTAGAGATCTTTTGAAGCAACTCTGGAAGTTGTACGAGGATGGTCGCTTGAATGAGTTTGTTAAGAATCCTCGAGTTAACAATGATCAGAATGGACGGGGTCAACAGCAAGGCCACCAACCCAGGCAAGGGGAACAAGCGCCAGGAAATCCCATCCCAGGGGCCGCACAAGGCGAACTACCTGTGCCTCCCATGCCCGAAGGCGCGGGAGGTCGCATCATATAGACCATCTCACCATTAGGGACAATAGGGGGTCTTTCTCTGGGCTCCTCATCAAAGCGGCGCATGAAGGCGGAGGTCAGAGCAATGGAGAACGCCTAGAAAATGGTTCTGCCAATCCTAGCTGTGACCGAAGAAACCCACAAAATTGAGTTCAAGGAAATAGACAAAGCTGGAATCGTTTACCCGAACATCGACCCACTGGTCATTAAACCCAACATCATTGGAACAACCGTATGCCGGCTGCTGGTCGACGGAGGGGCTTTCTGCAATATCCTGTTCAAAAAGACCCTAGATCAGCTCGGGGATTATGCAACATACATCACCCCATGTGACCATACAGTGAAGGGTTTCGGGAATGCTACTGTGAAACCGCTTGGCATGATTCACCTATCTATGGAGCTCGTGTCCACCATAGATGAAAAGGTTAGGAATACTAGGCTCCTAGACTTCCTTGTAATCGACCTCCCGAGTACTTATAATGGGTTCCTCGAGAGGCCGTTTGAGCAAGAATTTGAGGTTGTGTCCTCTACTTATTACTTCTGTGTAAAATTTCCCACCAAAAGTGGGCTAGTCGGCACCGTTAAGGGTGACTAAGTAGATGCTAGAGGTTGTTTAATTTACTCTTCATCTTATTTCAATTCGGCGCACGCGTATGATCATCACATAATGGTGTTAGAGTATGAAACATGTAACATCAAGTCGACCGTCGAAAAGATAAATAAAAAGAGAAAGCACAACAACCTCGATCCTAGAATGGGTCCGGAACCTAAAGAATTCATACTTGAGGCCGAGATAGACGATCCTAGACTTGATGGTCCCAGATCAGTGCTTGGAGAGGAGCTTGAAAGAGTCCAGGTGGATCCGACTCGACCGGATCTAGAGGTCATCATAGGGTCCAAGATCCCCAGCGACCTAAAAATGGAAGTCGTCGACTTCCTAAAGAAAAACTTGGATGTTTATGCATGGTCACACAAAGACATGATCGGAATCGACCCCAAGATTGCATGCCACCGATTGCACATCGACCCGATACGAAGGCTAATAGCTCAAAAAAGGAGGAAATTTGGCCTAGAGAAATATGTTGCCCTCGCTAAAGAGGTAAAAAAGCTACTGGACAACGACTTGATCATGCAAGCCGATCAACCGCAGTGGGTCGCCAACACAGTACTCGTAAAGAAATCAAACGGGACTTGGCGACTCTGCATTGATTTCACCGATCTCAATGAGGCATGTCCCAAAATATCGGCCTACCAAGAGGTCGTCAAAACACTTTGCCTAAAGTTTGAACAAATTCACATCAAGCTAGTACCAAGGGATGCGAACTCACGAGCCGGTACATTAGCACGACTAGCGACTTCAAAGGGTCCAGCAAAGATGAGAGATGTCACCATCACAAAGCTCTCCTACCTCTCCACTTCTAACACAACGGTCACCACCCTTGACACCCCGAACGTGAGCTGGATGACACCCATCATCGACTACTTGATGACCAGAGCATTACCAACAGACAGAATTCAGGCAAAACAGTTGCAACTAAGGGCAGCAAGGTACACACCGATTATAACAAATTATATAAATGAGGTTTTAGCACACCACTGCTCCGATGTGTTACACAAGAACAGGGGCAAATAATCCTGCGAGATATTCACAAAGGGGTGTGCGGAAACCACGCTGGGGGCAGTCACTCACTCATAAGATGACAAGACAAGGATATTTTTGGCCGACTTTAAGAGTCGATGCCATGGTTTTTGCCAAGAAATGTCATAAATGTCAAGTTCATGCACCATCAATCAAGGTCGCCCAGAAGAGCTCACCAGCATCCTCAGTCCTTGGCCCTTTGCAAAGTGGGGGATAGATATCATGGGGCCACTACCAACAGCCCCGGGCTCAGTTAAGTATGCCATAGTTGTGGTGGATTACTTCATAAAATGGGCCGAGGCTGAGGCTTTAGCAACCATAGATAAAGATCCCGTCATCAAATTCATATGGCGGAACATCATCTATAAATTCGGCCTACCACAAGCAATCATATCAGATAATGGGAAGCAGTTCGAAGGCCTCAAGGTCGATATTTCTTCAGAAAATAGAAAATCACCAAGCTCTTCTCTACCCCATATCACCCTCAATCGAATGGTCAAGTCGAGGCTGTGAACAAAATCATCAAATATACCCTAAAAGCAAAGATTGAGGGAGGTAGAGGAAAGTGGGCTAGCGAGCTGCTAGACGTTTTATGGTCCTATATGTTGTACCATGGATTAATCCTACTCGATGAGGAGATCGGGCAGAGCGACTTCGGTAGGAATCGGGAGGCTACGGAGCAACTTCCTCAAAGATAAAGAAGGTCCCACAGCGACTTAGAGGCTGAAGGAGGTTGCAAAGCGACCTAGAAGGAACAAGAAGGTCACATTCGACCTTGGGAAAGACCACAAGTCAGAAGCGACCTCAGACGGCTATTTATAGCAAAGATACGGATAACTGAAAGTGCGGATATCGCGGGGTAAGCAAGGCAAGTGTATCCAGACGCGGAAACCATGGGGTTAACCGATAAAACCCTAGCTCTGGCGGCTAGGTGCTTGGCAAGCCCATTGAAGGAAGCCCACGGAGGAGTGTACCCCAATTTCTACTCTATAAATACAACTTGTATCACTCATTGTAAAAGAACGAAATCTTAGTACTCTTAGGCAGAAAATATAATAAAATATTCCTGGCTTGGGCGCCCCCAGACGTAGTCTTCTTCAAAAGATGAACTGGGTAACCAAATCTGTGTATATTTCATATGTGTTATTTGTTACTTAATTGATCCCATTCAATAATATCACGTTGCCCTAGATGTAAAATCTAGGTCACAACACTATAGAACGACTTGCCGCAACTCGACTGGAGAGACTCCTTACTCAATGGGCATTGGTACAGAGGCAGTCATAACTTCGGAGATCGAATTTTCAACCCTCCGAACATCTCAGGTCGCAATCAATCAGAATGGCGAAGCTCTAGCCATAAATCTCGATCTACTAGAGGAAATATGACTAGAGGCTAACATGACGAATGCTAGATGCAAACAAAAATCATAAAAGTACTATAACTCAAAGGTACGACTTCGACAGTTCAAGGAAGGGGATCTTGTATTGAAGAAAACACTTGGGCATAAAGGCTCAGTACCCTTGGAATGCGTCTCAACTAAAAAAAATACTATCAGTAGGTTCGAAATTGCATCCTTTTAAAACTTTAGGCCAATAAATAATAATGATTTCTTTCCTTTTCATATTTCCCGTGTTAAACTAAAAGAGGTCGCATATGTAAAACATCGACCACCTGAGGAATGATTTTCGACATACCTGCGGTGAGTTCGCCACCCTAAGCGGTGCGACCCTCCCCTAACTTTGTTAGATGACTAAGCAAGGTTCAATAACAAGCCGCATGCAAATAAGACGGTAAGAAAATGTTACTGTATCGCAATGACAATAAGATGATAAGAACAAATGCAAATATTTAAAGTCGCTTAAGGAAATCAAGTCGGCACAATGAAAGGAAAAAATGAAATTCATTAATAACAAAGGCCCGAAGGTCGGTATATTAGAGAGCCTAAAGGTTAGTTACATCAAGCGGCCTAATGCCAACAGGAAACAAAGATACATCATGATAACTGATAGCAGACGATTTACTAATACCCACTTCCACAAGACTAGTAGACGACTTCCGGCTTTTGGGCATGATGATCAAAAGTATTGTTGGAGATGGGGTTCAACAACTTCTCAATCTCCTTTTTCGTATTAGGATTCTTGAAGTTATCGTTCTTTAGAACAGCCAGAATCCCATCAGCAGCACCACTGACTATGATCAAAGGTTGCCCACCTAATTGTTGTTGAATGACACTGGTGGGTGTGGGCAGCTCGCTTCCTCCGCCTTGGGCTGGTAAACACCTCCTTCAGAGGACGATTGAGGCCTTCCCATTTGGAGGTGCCACTCCCGACATCCCAGCGACCTTCGGTTGGGCCCCAGTCTCGCCCGTCTGAGTCTCGAGGACCATCTCATAACTCCCCAGCTGCATCTCATCGGGGTCGGGAGTAGGGTGCACGATCTGGCTTTGATTAGGAAAGAAGGACAAATCAATGCCCAAACCTTCAAGATCTTTGATCTCCAGCACGACGTCGGAGTCGGGTGGATTCTCATGAACATAGTGGGCCAGCTCAGCAACAAGGTCGGTGAGGTCGGCAGCAGGATTCTTCCGATGAATGGTTCGGATGGCACCTGCTACCGCCAAGACATAAGCAAAATTGGCATTTTGCTCCTCGACCCGTTTGAAATATGCATCTTTGGCGGTTAGCTCTTTCCCGAGTACTGTATTTATCTTATTAGATCAAGTTTTAGGTTGAATAAGATCACTAGTTACTTGATTGAATAGATTATTTTTGGTGTGTGGTTTTTCATACACCTTTTAGGATCTTGTAAGAGGTTCTTGTGTATCTCACTACTTGTTATAGTGATATTTTTTAACCACAAGGTTTGCATAGTCTGATTTTAAACTATACACAATTTTGAAATCCTTTGCAGTGCGTTTTTAATACTTCTCCTGTCATATGTTGTTTTACATGTTGCATAACATTTTCAACAACACTCTGAAAATACACGCACACACACTTTCAGTTGGCATCAGAGCCATAAACATGATACACTAAGTTGAATGTCCTGTGTTTTTAAACTGTGTTTTTACAATGAATTATCTGTTGACTCCTTCTTTAAAACCTCCAATTTTGGATGGATCCAACTATCCCTACTGGAAACTTAAAATGTGCATGTACATTAAGTCTATAGATGAGAGAGCATGGCGTAGTGTATTATCTGGTTGGAATCCACCAAAGACATTTGATGATAAAGATGGATAATCTAAGTAAAAAGGAGATTGATTGGTCCAATGATGAATGCACATCGGCCAATTTTAATTCTAAAGCCCTTAATGTGATTTTTACTGCTAATGATGTTTCTATGTTTAAACTGATATCTAAGTGTGTTTCTTCTAAGGATATATGAGAAATATTGCAGGAACATTGTGAAGGATCAGAAAGTGTTCGAAGGACTAGACTTCAAATGTTGGGAACCAAGTTTGAGAACTTCAGAATGAAAGATGATGAAACCATTCCATCATACAATGAAATGATAAGTGAGATTGCTAATGAGTCACACTCATTTGGTGATCCAATTTTCAACACTCGGTTAGTTAATAAGATACTTAGAAATGTTCCTAAACAATTTGATGCTAAAATATGTGTGCAGTAGAAGAGTCAAAATGATTTGATACTTAGGAACACTGATTTATTGAGTCAAAATGAGTTGATCAGCATTTGGAAAACTTATGAGATTAACTCAAATATGTTAGATGATGATAAACATGAGAAAGATAAAGACAAGAAAGTACCTGCTTTTAGAGGTGAAACTTCTGATAATGTTGGTAAACATCCTTATATTACTGAAGTTGATTCTGATGATGATGTTTCTAATTTATGTGATGAAAATGTTTCTGAACAATTTGCTCTTATCACTAAGCTATTCAAATCCTTTCTAAATGGAAAATTCAGATAGTCAAATGGTAATTTTCAACCAAGAGATAGAAATAATCAGAATATATCTCCCTCTGATAAAAAGATTGTTCCAATTCAGTCTTCCAGTTTCAATCAACCTAGATAATTTACTGAGGATAACAAGTTCAAATATGATCCTGAGTACAGAAAAAATGTTAAATGTGATGCATGTTCTGGAGATGGTGATTATGCTAATGAATGTGCTAATAATATGCTTAGGAAAAAAATGAACTTTAATGCTACCTTAAGTGATAATTCTGATGATGAAACTGATGCTGGTAAATGTGAACTAAGAGATATGTCTGCTAGAATAGTGTATGATGATACTTTTGATAATGATCTCGTTGATTATTGGTCTGAAGAAGATTCAGATGAGACTAACTGGTTTGCTGGAACTATTCTAAATGTTGAAACTTGAAATTCTGCTGATTGTAACTCTGAATATCTGAAGTTTAAAACTGATTAGAAACTCAAAAGCAGGTGTTGAGTTTCTTATCTTTAGAAAATTCAGATTTGAAAGAGAATCTTTTGAAACTTGAAGTTCTTTTAACTAGAAAAGATGTGAAAATTTCTTCTTTTAAAAATGAGCTTAAGTGTACTACTCTGAGTTTTAAAAAGTTTTCTGTAAGCACTACTGATTTGAATGATACATTAATGATTGGAAGATCTAGAAATGCTGGTCTTGGTTTTGAGAATACTATTGAAGATACTCCAATCTCTAGTAAACCTATTTTTTTTTTGTAAAAGAAGGAACTTGTTTGACAAAACCTTTGAATCTTAAACAAAAGAAATATGCTGGATTGTTTTAAGAGTGTGTCTGTTTTTACTGTGCTGGAGTAGGTCACATTCGTCCATACTGTTCTAAGTTAAGAAGAGATTTGAAACCTAAAATTATTTTACCTAATAAAATTGAACACCCTATAAAACAGGTTAACAACACTAGAAAGTGGATTCATAAGAACATGCTGTGTAATGTTGTTTATACATCTTTGAAAGCATGTGTTCCTGGATCTTGATACTTTGATAGTGGTTATTCGAGACACATGACTGGTCAAGTTAATCATTTATCTAATTATACATCTTGTGATAGTGGTCATGTTACCTATGGTGGTAGTTCAATAGGTAAAGTGGTTGGTAAAGGAACCTTGAATGTTCTTGGATTTCCAAAGTTGACAAATGTATTACATGTAAAAGGATTACTTGTTAATCTGATTAGTATTAGTCAGTTATGTGATGATGATTTATATGTGAAATTTGACAAAAAATCATGCTATGTGCTTGACAAAATGATGAATGCTTAATGACTGGTGAAAGATCTACTGATAATTGTTATTTGATTGGATCAAATGATACTTATAAAAGTGTTAAAGCAGATGACATTATTTATGGCATCAAAAACTTTATTATGCTAATTACAGAAGTATTCAAAAATTACATAGATTAGGTGTTGTTGTTGGTTTGCCTGATCTTAACTTTGAAAAAGGAAAAATCTATGGACCATGCCAGAAAGGTAAGCAAGTAAGGACAACACACTAAATGTTGTCAGCATGTACAACAAACAGGTGTTGTGAGTTAGTTCACATGGATCTAATGGGTCATATGGAAACAGAAACTTTAGGTGGAAAGAGGTATTCCTATGTTCTTGTAGATGATTTTTCTAGATATACTTGGGTTATTTTTCTAAAAGAAAAATCTGATACCTTTTTTGAGTTCAAAATTCTTTACAAAAGGTTTAAAATTATTTTATGTTTGAAGATCAGTAGGATAAGGTCTGATCATGGTAGAGAATTTGAAAACAGTTCTTTTACTGATTTTTGTGAAAAGAAAGGTATTTTGCAAGAGTTTTCTCCACCTAAAACTTCTCAACAAAATGGGATTGCTGAAAGAAAGAATAGAACTTTGCAAGAAATAACAAGAACTATCAAAAAGTTTGTCTAAGAAATTATGGGTAGAAGCTTTAAACCTTTGCTTGTCACATTGTGAATGGAGTGTATATTCGTTCTGGTAGTAATTGTACTCCTTATGAGATTCTGAATAACAATAAACCAAATTTGAAATACTTTCATATTTTTTTGGTTGTGTTTGTTATATCTTGAATAATAGAGATCGAGTTGCACAAGTTTGATTCAAAAGAGTGATAAAGGTTTTTTCTTAGGATATTCTAAGAATAACAAGGCATATAGAATCTATAACTTGAGTACTAATACAATGCAAGAATCTGTTAATGTGGTATTTGATGAACTTGCGAGTCTTGCCGGTAAAAGTGTTGAAGATAATGTATCAGATATGATAGAAGTATCCAAAGATACCGATGACACTGAAGATAGTAAGGATGTTGATCAGAGTGTTCCTTCAACATCTGATACAACATTGACCCAAAGTTCAAATACTGAAAATCTGTCACAAGATTCGGAGTATCCATACTGTTTGGTTCCACAAAGATAATGAAAAGTCATCCATAAGATCATATCAGTGGACAAGTTACCACTAGTGTATAAACTAGAAGAAGAATGGGTATTCACATCAATAACTATGTAAGATCAGTTTGCATGTCATCCATATGCAATCAGGTAACTTTTGAGTGTTATCATTCTACAATTGAGCCTAAAAATGTGAAAGAAGCTTGAAAATTGGATAAATACTATGCATGAAGAGCTTAATCAGTTTGAAAGAAATGATGTTTGGACACTTTTACCTATACCCAATTCTGATATTATTTTCATAGGAACAAAATGGATTTTCAAGAATAAAACTAATGAATCTGGTAATATTGTTAGAAATAAGGCTAGATTGGTTGCTCAAGGTTATACTCAGATTGAAGGAATTGAATTTGATGAAACATTTTCTCATGTTGCTAGAATAGAATCTATCAGGTTACTTCTTGCTATTGCATGTTTAATTAACATTAACTTGCATCAAATGGATGTTAAAGCTGAATTCTTGAATGGAATTTTGACTGATGAAACTTGTGTTGAACAACCTCAAGGTTTTGAGAGTCTAGAATTTCCTGATCATATTTACTAGTTAAAGAAAGTTTTGTATGGTCTTAAAAAAGCACCTAGAGTTTGGTATGGTAAACTTACTGATTTCTTACTTGAATTTGGATTTTTGAGAGGTGAAGCTGATAGAACCTTGTTCATTAAAAATTCTAAGAATGAAATAATGGTTGCTCAAATATATGTTGATGATATTGTATTTGGTTCAACTTGTAATAATATGCTTGATATTTTTGTTAAATAAATGACCTGTACTTTTGAAATGTCCATGGTTGGAGAACTAAATTTCTTTTTAGGTCTTCCAATCAAACAAATGAAAGATGGTGTTTTCTTTTCTCAAAACAAATATGCTAAGAATTTTGTGAAAAAGTTTGGTCTTGAGTGTGCTAAAACCATGATAACCGCTATGGGTTCAACTCAAAAGTTGAGTAAAGACTTGATTGGAAAAGATGTTGATCCTACTTTGTATAGATCAATTATTGGTAGTCTTTTGTACTTAACTTCTAGTAGGCCTGATATTATGCATAGTGTCTATTTTTGTGCTAGATATCAAGCTAATCCTAAAGAATCACATCTTAATTCTGTAAAAAGAATTATAAGATATGTGACTAGAACATGTGATCAAGGTATTTGGTACTCAAAGGATATTAATTACTCTTTAGTTAGCTATAGTGATGCAGATTGAGCAGGTGATTGTGATGATAGAAAAAGTACTAGTGGGGGATGTTTCTACATGGGAAACAACATTATCTCCTGGCATTGTAAAAAGCAGAATTATGTGTCACAATTAACAGCTGAGTTTGAATATGTTGCTGCTAGAAGTTGTTGCACTCAACTCCTATGGCTTAAAAAGATGTTTGATGATTATGGGTTGGAAAGTGGCATTTTGATTATGTATTGTGATAATACTAGTGCTATCAATATTTTCAAGAATCCTGTGCAACATTATTTGACTAAGCATATAAGTATAAGACATCACTTTTTAAGAGATCTTGTAGAGAAAGAAGTTGTGAAGTTAGAATACATTTCTACTGAAAAACAACTTGCTGCTATTTTCACAAAAGCCCTTGATAATGAGAGATTTTCTTCACTTAGAAAATCTCTTGGTCTTTGCTATATCTAAAAATAAACACTAGATGTTGTGACAAATATTTCCCAACATTTGAAGCAATATTGTGGTTCTGATAATGAGTTCGTCTACTGTATTTGCTTATTTTGAACTTTAAATGATAATGTTATGATCTTATTGTTTGAATCATGGTTTAGGTACAGAGTCATGTGCATATATCTCTTAAATACACTAAAAATAAAGCACAACTTAGATGTGTAATCACTAAGTAGTTATGGGACACAGAGCTCGCTAATACGATGTTCTCTTTTTAAAAGGTGATTAAATATACATCTGAGAGTGTGTGCGCGTGTATTTTCAGAGTGTTGTTGAAAATGTTGTGCAACATGTAAAACAACATATGACAACGGAAGTATAAAAACGCAGTGCAAAGGATTTCAAAATTGTGTATAGTCTATAATCAGCCTATACGAACCTCATGGTTAAAAACATCACTATAACAAGTAGTGAGATACACACGAATCTCTTACAAGATCCTAAAAGGTGTAGTGAAAAACCACACACCAAAACTCAGTCTATTCAATCAAGTAAATAGTGATCTTATTCAACCTAAAACATGATCTAATAAGACAAAATCAATACTGATGGAAAATGTTGGAATACACTCGACCAGTATAAATAGACATAGCATCGACCCTCACACTCCACTCACAGTTGTGTCTCGGATGCTACTCTCTTAAGTTTGGAGTAGAGCAAATGGGATTTCACTTTAACTCGAACTTGAATGTCGACCAATGCAGTGTATTTATAGACTTCGAAGATCAACTGCATTGTCTTATCCACTAGGTGTGGACAGCCTTTAACTTCTCTTCCACTATCTCCATGATCTTGGTGTAACCACCCATAATCTTTATATTCTTACTCTGTGAGGTCCCGATTAAAACCGATTTTGCGCGTGCGGAAGTAAACATTTTGTTCAATGCATATAAAACAGGGGTGAATAGAGTGATTCCATATTTTTTGCTTTTAAGAACGATGTGTGTGTTTTGCTTATAATCAAATGCATATGGCAAGTAAGAACATAAAGCAGTAAAGAACACACGATTTTATAGTGGTTCGGAGTCCAACTCCTACATCCACTCATCCTTATCAACAGAGGCACCTACTTAACCAACTGGACTTAGTTTAACGTGTTAGTCCAACACCCAACAGATGTTTACCGAGTTCACACTCAAACGGGACTTATCACCCTCACGGGATTGCCTACCCTCCCTTCCGGGATTGCTAGATGTTTACCGAGTTCACACTCACCTACAAACTTAACCGACTGATTTGGGTAAGGTTTGTTTGGTTTCAACTAGGTTGAGATTTTTTCCTTACATTTGTTTTAGCCTCAATGCTAAGGATGGGAAAATCTCTCTAAGCTTAGGATATGGCATTTATGCTTAGATACAATGAAGAACACTCTTGGGTAAATTTGGATATTTAATGCTCGTGTTCTTGAATGGAGTTCTTGAATATTTGGCTTTAATTTCACTTTGCAGATCCTCCATTATCTTCTTTTTTGAAGATAGTGCAATGTATTTATAGTGTGGATTTGAATATTACCGTTGGAGAGTAATATTCAAATCCATACTAATAATCTTCCAAGCTTTTTCTTTGTCCTTTTGCCTTTGTTATTTGCGGCTTTTTATGTCACATCCATATATATGTTGTTATCTTCTTATTGATCATTTTGCTTTTGTGTGTCTAACGGATCGATCATTTCGCCGGATTCTTGTTCATTGCTTCCGATTACGGTCACCGATCCGTCCATTTGAAATCGACCAGATTTACGGTGTCTTTGAAATCCTTTGTTCATCGGTGATTTCACTTGTTCATCATTCGCCGAAATCTTTGTTCATCGGTGATTTCCTTTGTTCATCGGGTTGATTTCACTATTCATCGGGCTGATTTCAGTCGCTGTTACGTCGGCTCACGATCGGATCGGCCTCAGCAGATCCAGTCCAGCCTTGATCTGGATCGCATCAAAACCGCATCGAAAAGCGCTATAGAAATCACCGCTTCGAAGTCGATTCTTCTGATGTCCGCTACGATCTTCTTCTGATGTCAAGCTACTCTGAATCGCCATGATGATCGGTACAAGAAAAAAAGCAGCATTAGAAAGCGCATTGCAGTCGTTTCTGCGACGCCGGTTCTTCGAACTCATCCTTCTCATCCGATCTTGATCGGCCTCGTCTGCGACCTCGTCCGATCTCGATCATCTTAAATCGATTTCATGAGTTCCCCCTCAATTTGTTCTTCCGTTTCCCCTCAACTTTTATCGTAAATTAGCTTCAAAAACACAAGTTGATAATGTTTTGGCATAATTCATCAAAACTAAAATATCAACATACTCCATCGTAAAGGCAACCGCTTGAAAATATCTGAAATTGTCTTCAACCTGTAATGTAGGAAACATAATGTTAGGAGAAGGGGCAAATTTATGATGTTGTGCAGAATGTTTTCCAACATCTGGAACAACATCCGTGCAACATCAACAAACTCCCTCAATTTGGCCTTTCTACTACAACACATCTGATGTTAAAAACAACATCCGAACTTGTGTCAGGAAAGAAACAAATAATAGTCATTCAGAGAACAACTACTATTCAACCAAATCATAATTTAAAAACTGTAGGTCCCGAACGGGTTTCAGTGAGGGTTGAAGTCTAGAGGGGAGGGGTGAATAGACTTCAACACTTTTTCGTGGATCAGTAGTGATTTGCACGTATATCTTATCAGAGTGCGATGTGAATCAGTTTGGACTGATATTCGACTTACTGATCTGGTATGCAGATTAGTTCGGCGTCTATCAACTTAACTGATGGTGCGGAAGATAAGTTAAACCGTGTAGAAAACAGTTTTACTCAAATAGGATTCTGACCAATGTTTCAGATCAGGTGACTAAAATGTCTAACTGATCAGATCAGTAGCTTGATGTTAATCTGATACAGGTACAGAATATGCATGCAAATAACAAGTGTGCAGATGTGTAAAGCAAGAAAGATGCACATAGATTTATAGTGGTTCGGACAACTTGTCCTACGTCCACTCTTCCCTATCAGCAGGGGCACCAACTTAACTAACTTGGACTTAGTTTATTGTGTTAGTCCAACGAAGTACAACCAACAGATATTTAACGAGTTCTCACTCAACCAATCCCAGAAATCTAATCTAGAAACCCTAGATAGAAATCTTGCTATAACAAACTTAACCTAACAATGTTTTGGTATAAGATTTGCTTTGTTCCAAGTGGAATACTATCCTATCTTCTAAGTAGCCAAGAGCTAGAGGATGAGTATTCTGCTAAGAACTAAGGGATGAACACTTAAGAATAAATCTTGTGAAGGTGTTCTTCGTTCGGAAATCTTGAGAGCTTTTGCTTGTAGATAATTTCCGTAACCTTATTATGAAGGTTTGATCCCTTATTTATAGGCACGAAATCGAACTAGCCGTTGGAGAGCAATTCGAATTTCGGTCTATTTAAGGTAGGTTTGCAGGGTTGATATGATTCTCCTCAGAGGCGGTATGGCCGAAAGCATGTAACTTTGTCCTTTCTAGCCGTTGAACATTGAGCCTCCAACCCTGAGTCCTATCAGTTCCGTACAGTCGTGTCGATCTCTCATAGGCTAGCAAGTACCATTTAAACTGGTCTTGATAGGTTTTATGCTTGTTGTCTGATCGACCTTTCTGAAAGTGTAATGAACTTTCAGAACACTTCTTAGAACTGAACAGAGCAGGTGAACTGATCTGCCCTATCTAAAGTCTTTGGTTGTAAGTTGTCTTAGCTCAACTTACTGACTTCATCTGATGTGCTTTATCTGTCTTCAGTCTTGTTATCTTCAGATCTTCAGTTCTTCTCTTCTGATCTACATAAGTGATCTTTATAACTAAACTTCAAGACTAAGAGCTATACACATTGAATTCCCCCTCAATGTGTGTTCTAATCTAATTTATACATCAGTTGCTCTATACAACAGTTCTCAACTGGTCAGCCTAGTTCTCAATATAAAACGTCAGTCAGCTAACAGATTCTGACTGGTCCTATTACATCTGTTTTAGAACTTTTATCAAAACTTAATAAATTTCCCAACAATTTCCCCCTTTTTGATAAAACCAAAACATATGAGAAACCAACCATCAGTTGATATGTATAAAATAGTAAGAAACATATAATCAGAAGACAGTGAGAGATTGTCTTAGGATCAGAAATGGAGTTTGTTTTTCATTAAGATGAAGCATTACATAGTACATTTGAAAAAATAAAAGCATTAACTGATCCCAAAGTCTTCTGATCTTCAATCCTTTGGAGTGTACCCTTCTGGCATCTCCCTCATATTCTGAGGTACATTGAAAATATGGTACAACTTCCGTTTGACACTGTTAACTTGGCCTGGATCAGTGATGGCAGCTTTGCCAATCAGATTGTAATAGAATCTTTCAAAGGCCACTCTGTCGAAGGATCCATCTGCCTTTCTCTGATAGTCCAACACATCATATGGAGGATGTGTGATCTTAGCATCGATGCTCTCGGCATCTATCTGGACCTCCTTCAGAAAGTCAGGATGTTTGTTTTCCATCCAGTTCTGGAATTCCTCATCTGGAGACTCTTCTGAAGGCACAATGTCTAGCACAAAGGCATCCATCAACCATTCTGCCCTGACTCCACGTCAGGTCTTCAATCTGGCTTCTTTTCTGCTATCATTTCTGATAATGTCTTCTACCCTGGCAGGGATCAATGGTTCAACAAAATCTTTGTCAATTTGACCCTTTCTCAGCCTTGCAGAATATCTTCTTTTTAACCCTTCGGCTTCAGCTAGCCTTTCTTTCCTTCTTTCTTCCTCATTTATTCGGGCCTCCTCAGCTAGTTCTTCTTTAGTTAGTCTAGCAGCCAGTCGTCTTTCTGCTTCTACCTGTGCAGCAGATGCACTCCTCGTGATTCTTTGAGTAGAAAGCGTTTGAGGAGGTAGAAGTGCAGAATGCGACGGTCTAGTTCCTTTGCCCTTCATCTTGGCCCTTTCTAGCCGAGCACGGACTTCAACTGCCATCTCATCTAGACTTTGAAGCCTCATCGATCATATGACTCAATAGTCCTGAATAAGATCTTTGGTTGTTACGATCGGGCGTTGGTTTCTCAATCATTCTTCCCCTTTTTGGTTTGATCAAAAGGGCATTGATATGGGAAGTCGAGATCCAAAACCGGCGGCTATCATTTTGTTGAGATCTGCAGCAGATAGACTTTGAGCTTGAGCAGATAGTTCATCGATTTTGTTCATCATTTCAGTTAGCGAACTCTATGGTCATTTGTTGAAAAGGTAAGAATTAGCTTATCAAACTTTTTTCTTCATTCAAACTTGATCTATCCGATTGCCACTAACAGAGAGACTTCCAGGTTTGAAATCTTTGCCAGATTCTCTTCCACAGTCTTGGAGAAGTTTTTAGTAGTCAGCTTCATTTCCTTGGCAAAATTTTATTTTAGCTCAAGCGACCTGGGAAGACATATACAGTCTCTATTTCTCAGATGCCTGGCGATGATCTGCAATTGTTGAACTGATGGAATTTGCCAAGACACCTTCAACTTCTTCTTTGCAGAACAAATCCTTGAAGCATGATCGATCTCTTTAAGTTGATCGGGATGTGATGTGTCGCAGAATTGTCGGCATGGCGACTGTTGGACCTTGAGATGTCCCAACAGTTGCTGCGGACACTCTCGCCTCCGGTGGTTGGTCACGTGCCGAAACACTAACATCACCTTCATCGGCATTTGCCTCCTCCATCTGCAGTTCAATGTCTTCCTCAGCCTGCTCAACTGTTCTACCCAGCTTGCGATAGATCAATTTCTTTACCTCAACTTCAGATAATAAGACAGTTGGTGAGCTTATTGTGGCAGCCTTACGCATGTCGAAATCGAAATCCACAACTTCATCCAATACAAATTGATGATCAGACAGTTCTGGATATGTTTGTTCCAGTTCGCGTGCTATCCTCAGTCTAATCATGTGGCCAGAAACAGTCATTTCCACTCTGGAGATAAACTTGGCTGGTGATGGGAGTCTTTCAGGTGCAACTTCCGGCATATGTTGCATGATCTCCATCACTGCCTGTTCAACCTCCTGCTGATTTAGTTTTGCAGCAGGTTCTGCTATCTGTTCTTCCTCCATAAGTACAAGCTGGTTGTGATCTCTTGTATGCATGAGAGTAGGAGAAGAAACCCGATATTTGGGGAGAAGGAGATCGTGTCAGGTCAGCTCCAAAATCTCCTTCCTGTGGCAGATCAGGAGAGCTTTCAGCATAGGATTTCTGCCTCTCAGGTATGAAGACCTGTTTTTGGGAGCTTGTGGACTTGCTGCCTGTCCGGCTCTTGGAGGACTTTTTCTCGCTATCAGTTTCCTCCTCCTATTTTCCTGATTCTATGAACAGATTCATTGGAGATCGTCTGTGTTTCTTCGGTCTGCTGACACCATATGTGACAGCCTTGGTCTTCTTTTTCTTGCTCGGGACAGCAGGTAGCTCAGTCCCTTCTTCCTTAGCACCTTTTCTTTTCATCTTGATGGTGATCTGAGGATCAGAATCAGGCGGGCCGAAAATCTTGGCAGAATCGTTCAAGAGAGCCTTGTAGCTCTTGATGCCTTCTCTGTCCCATTCTTTTTTAGGTAGCTTGTCCCTCAGAATAACTGCCACTTTATTGAGGTTCCCTATTCTCTTCTTCAGGTAAACTTCCCTGCGCTCATTTACTCAAAATTTCTGATGTTCTTGCACCAGAATAGCTTTGAGTGCCCCATACCAGTTTATATTTGACGCTCTGTCAACCATGGCAGCTAAGCAATGCAGCTTCACAGACGTCAGTCCATCCGGACTGAAGGAGATTCCAAGAATTGTCTTTGACAGAACATCAAAGAGCAATCTGTACTTTCTTTTTAACATTGGTTTGGTGAAACCAGATGTTTGTCCCTTGTCAGCATCTCGGAACAGTTCCCGTCTGATTTTGTTGTCCTCATCCTCCCGATAATGAGCTGGAGAAATTTTCCCTCTTGGTAAAAATGTGTATCAGGCCAGCATTGGTAACCCTAATCTCTTCTCCTTTCACTATAGATGTGAATTCGTCCCCTGGAGAAGTGATTTCCGAATTCCGGAGAAATTCGAGAGCCTCGTACTGCATCATCGGATTTCTGGACGGTGAGCAGAATTGGTCGAGGTGATTATCTCTTAAGATCTGTTCCACTTCCTGAGATTCAGGATCTTGTGTAACTCCAAACACGATGTATCTATCTTCAACTACCTTCTTGGCGAGGGATGCAAAGTTACACATAATTTTATCTAATCCGTGTGTAGCCATCTGCAAATTGTGAATTGTGATTTAAATGGTATGCATATTACAAAAGACACACAAAATCACAGACATATATGAAATTTATAGTAAACACAAGCAAATGCAATAAGTAAAGATTTATTTACCAGTGAAATTTGAAGAAGTTTTCTGGTAAAATTTTTAAAAAGTGTGAAGAACTTGCTTTGCCGGAGTGAAAAGGATTTTTGCAATAGTGCCTTGAGAAAAAAAATTTAGGGCGAAGAAAGGTTTTGAAGAAAGGTTCCTACTATATATAGGCATTTTGGAAGGAAAGTGGTTTTTCGAGAAACAATTTGGAAAATCAATTGATTAATCGAGATGAATGGTCAAGATTAAACAGTGAGTTTTAAAAGTAGATCGTGTGGTTAAGGATTTTAATTCGGCAGCTTTTGGATTTTAAACACCTCATTAAAAACCATTTAATACATGTTCCCCACGTCAACATTTAATGCCTTGCAGGACGTGCGTCATATGTACTTGAGTACAGTAAACTAGATGAGAACAGATGAAAGAGATAGAAAAGCGTATTTGATTGACTGATATTGTAATCAGTTAATACCACATGATGCCGGTTCACAGTTTGTCTGATCTGTTGATCTTAAGTTCTGCCTATCTCTTAAGCGTATCTGATCTGTTGATCTGAAGTTCTGCCTGTCTCTTACCAACATTTCCCAACAATGTCCAACTTAACTGATCAGATTTCTGTTGAGCCAATCTGATCCAATCCGGGTCTTGGAATGTGCTCCCGCCGAAGCCTAAATCTCGAGGTGTCGAACGATCGCCTCGAATCCCTAAGTCGGCGTGATGTGACATGCCCGCAATGATGGTCTGTCACTTGTGTCGTCAATTTCTTTGGGAGGGGTCCCAAATTTACAAAAAAAAATTGCATTTCCACCCCCGCTTTCTTTCTATAAATAGAACTGGATTTAAACAATCATTCATCAATTTTCATTCTCAAGTTTGCACATGAGAAATTCCGACAAGTCCTTGATTCCGGCAACTCCTCCGGCAATAGGCTTCTTCTATTCCAGCAATTCCTCCGGTCCCCAGTCCATCCCTATGCTTCCCTTGATCTCGTCTTTATCAGAAGATGACCAAACGGCCATTGCTAAGCTTCACCGCCACCCTGATTGTGAATTTGTCGCCTTTATCATGGAGGTGGCTGTCTATTCCTTGTGTTCTGATCGAGACGATGTGGTTAACACCGTTGAGCAATTTCTGACATGTAATATGGATTTAGTATTGTATATGCGAACTTGATCAAGTCAAGTCGTCTTTTATATTTTGCACCATATGTAAGACATTCGTGTTCATTTAAAGCGTGAATGCTCACCGGTTTTAGGTTTTAGAGTTTAGGGTTTAGGACTTTTCTTTCGACCTCCGGGTCTATTGAAATGAAAAGTTTCAACCTCCGGGTCTTTATCAATGAAATTCTCTCTTAATTCCATTGTTGTGTTGACTTGATTTCATTACGCGATGTTTGTCTATTTCTCCCTTAATCTATTATCCTATTAATCTAATGTGCCTAACTGACTTTTCTGATCAGTTGAGTTGCCTTACTCAACTGATTCTATCAGATCAGTCTCTTAACCAACTGGTGTTTGAGATCAGACCACCAAAATACTCTGGGGCTGCATCTCCTAAATCCAGTAGACCTAGCTCGTTGCATAATTCTCTAAATCGACTTGACTAGGGGCTTGGTTAAGATATCAGCTCTTTGCTTATCAGTATGGATCTTTTCCATTACGATGTTCTTCTTTCTGCATGGTCTCTTATGAAGTGATGTCGATGTCCACGTCTTTGCATCTTGTATCGCGAAGCGAGGTTCTAGCGTGATAGCAATTGCACTATTCTTGTCGCACGAAGATATGTACATTGGTAGTAGTTATGTTGTAATCCCTCATTTCTTGACAAAGCGGGAAGCGGTTAGAACAGACTATAATGACCATATATTGCGCCCGATTAGTAGATGTGTATGACGTTTGTTTCTTAGAGAACCCGAGATCGACTTACTTCCCAAGGCCCGACGCGTGCACGAGGTTGACTTTACGTGTGATACGCAGCCTCCATAATCGAGAATCGAGTACCCACTAAGCTCTAGATTATCATCTGCTGGATACCATAATCCTAAGTTCTGATGCCTTGGGATACTTAAGAATCCGCTTAGTCGCTTCTAGGTGGCTTTTGCTTGGGGTTAGCACGAAATCGGCACATACACCCTCTTGCAAAAAGTTATATCCAGTGCCTGCTGCGTCGGGTATAGTAAAGATCAATCAAAGCCCCCTACTCTTTCGATTAGTCTTCTTACCATCTTCATACGGATCCATCTTGAATCTAATTAACATTGGAATTTCGACTTCTTTTTGGTCCCGAACTCCATACTTAGCCAACAAATTCCTTGTATATTTTGCCTGACAGATGAAGATCCCATTGTGAGCTTGCTTGACTTGTAGACCCAGAAAATAGCTCATCTTACCCATCATGGACATCTCAAATTTCCCTTGCATTAGCTTCTTGAATTTCTCACATAACCGATTGGGAGAACCAAATATAATGTAGTCCACATAGATCCCGAACCAAGAGAATGTCTTCTCCATCTTCTATTACGAACAAGGTCCGATCAATCAAGCCCTTAGTAAATCTATTCTCTACCAAGCTGGGACAATGTATCATACCAAGCTCTAGGGAGGTGTTTTGATCCATAAAGAGCTTTTCTTAAACGGTACACTTGGTTGCTTATTTCAAAGCCAGGAGATTGTTCGACATAAACTTCCTCAGCTAGTACCCCATTTAAGAATGCACTCTTTACATCCATCTGATACACAATGAATCTCCTATGAAGCTGCGTATGCGAAGCTTGACCGAATGACTTCCAAGCGGCGGTGGTGCAAAGGTTTCATCATAATCAATCCTTCCGATTGTGAATATCCCTTTAGCAACAAGTCTTGCCTTATTTCTGGTTATTACATTGTGCTCATCCTTCTTGTTCTTTAATACCCACTTAGTTCAATCACATCTTGGTGAGTTAGTGCATCTACAAGTTCCCAAACATGATTCCTTTCAAAACTGTTCTAGTTCTTCTTGCATGGCTAGAATCCGACTTTGCATCTTGAAGAGCTTCTTCAAGCGTGGAGTGGTTCCTTCAAAAGACGGATAACAACAATACATTGCACTTTCACCAATCTGATGTCTAGTTCTAACTCTATCAGATGGGTCTCCGATTATCAAATCAGTTGGATGATTGGTTATCCAGGTCCTTCTGTCCTGATTGTCATCTATTTTGAGAACATCATCCTCTCTCGATAAAGATTCATCACTAGAGACTGGGAGAGGTACTTGAGTAGGATCCACTTGGCATGGACATGTCTAAGCTGATGTTGGACTCATCATGTGCTGAAGTCTGTCTGCCGGTACATCAGGTGTTCCCCCTGAACCAGATGGTTCAGTTATTCTTATCTCTCGGTATGCCGGTTTCTTCTTGCAGCGGTTAATGCGTGCACGAGGGTCTTCGACCTTGTGAATCATCAAGGTCAAAGTTAGGAACATATACTGTGACATATTTTGGTTCCTTTCCTTTGAGCCTTAGCTGGTCCATTTTACGTGTATCAGATGCTTTTGATTGCATCACGGTGTCGTGCGATTACGGCGATTTCTCGATCGGAAGATGTCTCATCAAAGATGAGGTGTTTCTTCCACAACTAGGGTTCGTCTGTTGAAGACCCTAAATGCCTTCTTTGGTTGAGGAATATCCTAAGAATATACCCTCATCTGCTTTGGCATCAAAAGTTTTCAATTGACTCTTCCCATTGTTGTGTATGAAACACTTGCACCCAAAAACATGGAAGTAAGAAACACGAGGTTTTCTGCCCTTCCACAGTTCTTAGGGTGTTTTAAAGTGAATCTTAGTCGAGAGAACATATGTTCTCGTGTGGCATGCGGTGTTGATTGCTTACGCGAGAAAGCGACTTTTGAGTTTCATGCTCGGCTAACATGGTGCGTGCGGCTTCTTTGAGTGTTACATTTCCTTCTTTCTGCTATGCCATTACATTTGTGGTGTTCTTGCGGTGATGTCTCATCTTTGTATACCAAACTTCGAAAAAAAATCGATATAAACTTTGGTTAAGGAATTGATACCTTTATGCGATCTGATTTTTACTATCTTTGAGACCCTTCTCATTACGAATTTTCTTGAAAGCGATTCGAGGTAGTTTGGTTGTAGTTTCACTCTTCTTATACAAGAATATCTTGGTGAACTTGGAATAATCATCATCCGACCACCACGAGTGTATTTGCGTCCTTGAAACTCGAGAGGTGTAAGCTGGTCCAAATAAATCCATGTGGGAGCGATTGCGATACAAGATTTGGATGGAGGAAGGTATCCCTTTGAATGAAGCCTTGACTTGCTTTCCCTTCTGACATGCTGAGCATGTCTGATCCTTAGAGAAAACTTCATTCGGGAGCCCTTCTACCAAGGACATCCTTGCTATCTTGTTAAGAGTCTTAAAGTTTAGATGGCTCATCCTCTTGTGCCAGAGCCAGCTGGAGCTCTTAGAACTCTTAACAATCAGGCATGCATTTATTGGACAACTGTTCCAATCTACAGTGTATATCGTTCCTTTTCTTGAACCAATTAGCAAGATCTGTTGAGTAGCTCGATTTCTGACTGTGCATTTTTCTGTAGAGAACTCAACACTAAAATAATTGTCGCAGAATTGTGAGACAGATAACAGGTTATGCTTTAATCCATCAACATATGAAACTCCTGTGATCTGTACGTCATCGTTCACTAAGGTTCCGACTCCTCTGGTAAAACCAAAGTTATTGTCACCAAAGAGAACTCTTGGGCCTGGTCTTTCAACATAGCTGCTAAGGAGAAACTGGCTTCCAATCATATGTCTTGAGCATCCACTATCTATGTACAAGATAGCTGCCTGTTCTCCACCCTTATTTACCAGTCCCAAGCGATTCTGCAAACAATTCAGACTTTAGGTACCCCAGTAGAATCGGGTCCTGAGGGGTTAGAGGTACCTTTCGGGATCCAAACATATCTAGCACCTCTGTTGAAAACAGAAGGCTTGATCTGTCTCCCATAAACATCTACATAGTCATACGTCTCTTCATATGCAATCTGGTTCGTATGATTATGAGTGTGAGCATTGGATAAATTAGAAGACTTGGGATTTTTCATTGAGACTTGTCTTCTTTTAATCGATGGGGCTCAGTGCTGTGACCCTTGGTTTACGATTGTAAGGGTAGATGCATTTGCTACCATTAAAAGATTCATATCTTTTCGGCATAATTGGTCTTAGCAGTTTTTACCCTTAGCTTGCTTGTTAAGGCTTGGGTGATCGCATCGGTGGAATTTGTCACTTACGAGATGGTCTGCGCGATGCTTACTCTCTTGATTGGGCTAAGGTTTTCGGAAGAAGCGGGGTTCATCGATGATACCTCGGTGATGTCGATCGGTTGGGGTTCATTTTGTTCCTTCGTCGACACTTGCCTTGCTGATCGGCTTGTCCTTTTCCCTTACGGAATCTGATTTGACATTTTTGTATCTTGGTGAAACTTCGTTTGGTTACATTTTTCGATGTGAACGGACGCGGGGCTTTTGAGGATCGAAGGGATTTCATACCAATTCCTTCTTATCGGTTGGCGTCTGAAAATTGTTGTTCAAGTCTTGAACAATTTTAGAAGATTTCGTTAAAACCTCTATTTTCTTCGTGGGCCGGTCCTCAAGAACTTTCAAATTCTCATGCATCGGAAGAGTTCATCAAACTTAACTTTGAAGAGATTTGAGTTCACGGCTTGTTGTAGGTTGAGAGCCAATTTGTTTCTTAACGACTTTCCACGATCGGAAAAAGTGACCTTGAGACTCGATTCGTGGTCACCTACGAACAATTTCGGTGATTTTAGTTAATTGCTCTACTTGCCTCAATTTCTTTAACAAGCCCGATGTTCCCGGCTCTCGGGTTATCGTTCTCAACTTTCACTTTCGTGTATAAGTATCTATTGCATTGGAAAGATCATCAAGCAATTGGTCATTGTAGACACGCAAGTTGACCTCTCGCAGATGTAGGCACATGTAGTGTGGAAGAAAAGAGGCACATAAGAGTTAGAAAGTACCTCTGTTTGATCGATTCTCAGCCGTGAGGGCGGATGTCGTCATCGGATATAAAGCTCAGATTTACCGACATCATCGGTTGTTTGTTATCAAGCGAAGTCTTGACGGGCGAGTAACTAGAATCATCGAGGCGGTAGGAATCATCAATGTCAGACGTATCTGCAACCATAGCTTTCCTGTCCCTGTATCTCTGTTCTCTTCTGTTTCTTTTCTCCTCTCTTTCCTTGGGGGTCGGTCGGGATAATCGACCTTTGTAGTGGCCTGGTTTTAAGCGTTGTAGCACACTCTAGAGTCTCCGAGCTTCCTACGCACGGAGAATCGTGTCTTCTGTAATATCTTTCGGGTGACTTCCCTTTTTGCCGATGTCGAGAACCTTTCTTGTCTGATCGATCATCTCGTCTTCTTTCTTTCTGGTCATCTCTTCATTCATCTTTCTTTTCATCAATATGATCATCTTGTCTTTCTTCTCTTCTGTTATCTCGATTGTCAGATGAACGGTACCTTTTTTGCGATCTATCGGATGGCGGCGATCTCTTCCCTTTTCTGTGATAATCATCATAAAATTTTCTATACTTACCCATTTGAACATTAGTTCTTTCGAGCTTTCTTGTTAGCAGTGCAATCTGTTCAGCTTGACTTATGATGTTTCCAACTGGTTCAACAATTCGTGAACTGCTACTTGCTGCCTGTAATGCAACAGATTTGGAATTGGTAGTAGCTTCAGCTGGGACATCATCAGAACTTTGTCTTCTCTCGATCAGGTCAAACTCGTGGGCTTTTAAACTAAAAATTAAGTCATTGGGTTTCATGTTAGAAATATCTTGGCAATCCTTAATTACAGTTACCTTCGTGTCCTATTTCTTAGTGAGTGATCTGAGGATCTTATAATTGATATCCTTTTTTGTCATGATACGTCCAAGATCTCGAAGTCGATTGACTCCACGAGTGATCCTCCCATCGAATTAATCAACAGTCTTGTTTGGTAGCATCTGTTGTCCTTGATCTCCTCATTTACTCTGCAGATTTCAGCAAGTGTATCCCAGACTTCCTTAGCTGTCTTCAGGTACTTCACTTTCTCTCTTGTAGTAGCATCCATGGTTTTCATGTTGAGATGTCTGGCAACAGTATCCAGGTTAGACAGTTTTCTCTCATCTGCATCCATCAGAGATGGGCTCTTTCTGATTCTTGCACCAACTGGTTCTATGGGATCTCATCCCCGCCCATTTGGGTTGTAGTGATAGATGATAATCGGTCCTATCTCAAGAATCTCATCCATTCTGTTGATAATCACTCCCAGATGGTCTCTCATGTCTATGGACCAATCTGCATACTCATCAACAGAAAACATGGGTAGATTATGATGCATACCTGAAGTATTATCCATGCTTGTGGAGATTTTGTTTTTAAGAGAATGAGTTTTAAAAAGGTTTTCAAAAGATCGGTTCAAGTGACCACAAAGCTTCTTCCTCAAGAATCAATGATATTCAAACCCATTGGTCGGTAGAACCACTGCTCTGATACCACTTGTAGGTCGAGCGGGTTTTAGTGAGGTTGAAGTCTAGAGGGAGGGGTGAATAGACTTCAACACTTTTTCGTGGATCGGATGTGATTTGCATTATATCGATCGAGTGTGATGTGAATTAGTTTGAATGATATCAGACTTCTCGATCGGTAGGCGGATCGGTTTGGAAATCTAACAACTTAACCGATGGTGCGGAAGATAAGTTAACTTCGTGTAGAAAACCAGTTTTACTCAAATAGGATTTCGACCAATGTTTGGATCGGTGACTAAAATGTCAAAACCGATCGGATCAAGTAATTTTGATGCTAATCGATCCAGTCTGAGAATATGCATGCAAATAACAAGTGTGCGGATGTGTAAAGCAAGAAAGATGCACCGGTTTATAGTGGTTCGGATAACTTGTCCCTCGTCCACTCTTCCCTCGTGAGGGGGCACCAACTTAACTAACTTGGACTTAGTTTATTGTGTTAGTCCAGCGAAGTACAACCAACAGATATTTAACGAGTCTCACTCAACCGATCCCAGAAATCTAATCTAGAAACCCTAAATAGAAATCTTGCTATAACAAACTTAACCTAACATTGTTTTGGTATAAGATTTGCTTTGTTCCAACTGGAATACTATCCTATCTTCTAAGTAGCCAAGAACTAGAGGATGAGTATTCTGCTAAGAACTAAGGGATGAACATTGAAGAATAAATCTTGTGAAGGTGTTCTTCGTGCGGAAATCTTGAGAGCTTTTGCTTGTAGATAATTTCTCTAACCTTACTATGAAGGTTTGATACCTTATTTATAGGCACGAAATCGAACTAGCCGTTGGAGAGCAATTCGAATTTTGGTCTATTTAAGGTAGGTTTGCAGGGTTGATATGATTCTCCTCAGAGGCGGTATGGCCGAAAGCATGTAACTTTGTCCTTTCTAGTCGTTGAACATTGAGCCTCCAACCACGAGTCCTATCGATTCAAATGATCGTGTCGATCTCTCATATAGGGTGGCAAGTACCATTTAAACCGGGTCTTGATAGGTTTTATGCTTGTTGTCGATCGACCTTTACGAAAGTGTAATGAACTTTCGAACACTTCTTAAACCGAATCGGATCGTGCCCGATCTGCCCTATCTGAAGTCTTTGGTTGTAAGTTGTCTTAGCTCAACTCATCGACTTCATCCGATGTGCTTTATCATCTTGATCTTGTTATCTTGGATCTTGGTTCTTCTCTTACGATGCATAAGTGATCTTTATAAGCTGATCTTCAAGACTAAGAGCTATACACATTGAGTTCCCCCCCTCAATGTGTGTTCTAATCTAATTTATACATCGAGTTGCTCTATGCAATGAGTTCTCAACTGAAGTCGACCTAGTTCTCAATATAAAACGTCGGTCCACTTGATTGATCGATTGGTCCTATTACATCTGCTTTTGGAACTTTTATCAAAACTTAATAAATTTTCAACAAAAGCAGACAACAAACACAAGGCGTACATCGCCAATGTACTTAGGCCAAAGTATCCAACATAAAGTAAATGATGAAACATAAACTTATCATCTAGTTGTCCATTAACAAAGTTTATAAAATAACGGCGATAAATAAAAGATTGCAATCTGAAAGGAACTTTTTAAAGTGAAGTAAAGGGAAGGATTGGGTCATTGGAATAATTTGCATCTCCATAATCTGCAAATGCTCCCCATACATCAAAAACTCCTTGTCTTGAATCGTTCACCGAGTTATCAGCTCCATACAATCGATCAATGATAGCAACACTCTGTGGGGACATACTCTCCCTATTAGGAGTCTTCTTGACTCATCATCAGTGTTATCAGGGCTATCATCAACCGGCTCAGCTTCATCAGGTACCATTGGTTCAAGAAAAGTGATATCATCGGCATTGAGTGCATCTTCAAAAACTTCATTTCTGACTTCCTTCACAACATCTTGAACAGCCTCATCAACCTCCCTGTCATCAGTTGTATTCTGATCATCTTGTCCAGCAGCACCATCATCATCCTCAGCAGCATCTGGTTCATTATCCTTCTCATCTGCATGGCGGATGGACCCTCCTCCATCATCACCACCATCTTCGGGACCATCATCGGGTGATCCTCCCCGTTGGAGTAGAAAGGCCTCTCTCTGGAAGGTTTGATGTTTAAGTAGAGCATCTATCTTTGTCTTTGGATGGATTGAATTTGATCAGTAATGAAAGAATTAGAAAAAGTGACAGTAGGGATATCAACTTGTCTATTGATGTTATAAGGAATGTTGCCAACATAATGGGCAACATTTTCAACTTCTTTGTCGGGGATCTTCTAAGGGTAGATCAGCGGTGCGATTTCGGACCTTGCACGTGTGAGATACCAAAACTTGGTATATAACCACGATCCTCTCACCTCTAGGTCTCTCAAACTCGATCTATCCAACAATTGTGTGATCAAACTTGGATATGGCGAATGGTTCCGCCGGTGTATTTTCCAAAGATATGACACAATGTTGTCAAATATTATTTTACCCATGTTGAACTTGTTCAGGTGTACATTCTTGTATAGCAAGAATGAATGTTCATGGTTAACCACGGTAGAATTCTTGTGAGGTAACCAATTAGAGACTATGAGCTTATGCATCACGCAGTATAAAGAGGTCGGTTTAGAAGCGAGAAAATTGTAAAGTCCATACAGAATGTCTACCACCCGGTGATGGCGGACATCACCTCCCTATGTCAAATTCTCGAATCATCTTCCATTTGTCTAGTTCATAAAGATGTTTATAATTCTAGGGGTAATGGTAACATTATTGTATCTAAACCTTACTTTTTCATAATTTGTAGGCGCTTTATTCCCATAACTCTTCTTCAAATTAGCATAAAATTAGGCAACCTAAGCAACATAATAAGGTTTGGCATATCGTAGAGCATGCAAATGTAGATCTACTATCAAGAAAACCTATCGATTTTGAGCTTCAAAATCGGGCATTTTGATTATCCTTTCATCAACAATAAACCTCTTAAGCATGGATTTAACAACGATTGATTTTCTATCATGCTCAACCTTATCATCTAAGCGAGTGAGATTCCATTACCTCATTAAAGAGTTGATCAAATTCATCATCAGTTTGATCTTCAACAAAGCTTATCCTTTTCGGGTTCATTTTTTTCGGGTTCCTCTTCTTGGGGTCATCTTCTACGGGGTTCCACTTCTTGCTTTCGAGAATCCTCGGTTTGAGAATCAACTTCTATTCGTAATCGGATGATTCTATAACATCTCTTGAAAAGCATTCACAAGAGGATCATTTCTCCTTTTTGGTCTTCTCTCTTTCTTAGCCATTAATTCCTCCATTATCATATCGTCATCGACCAGAATCCTTTGGCTCGGTGACGAGGGACTTCTAGAAATGCCATCTCTTCATCTGAATCCTCTACAGTGATAGGATCATAAACACCACCATCAGTCCTTTTAGGACATTTTCGATGTAGTCCACCTTCTTTCCAAGATTCCTCGTGAGACTCTCCTCTTTCCCCATTTTCAAAGACCTCTTTTTGGGAGCTAATTGCTTCTTTCTCAGCCAACTGTTCTTCAATTTGTCCCCTATTCCTTCTGAATCGGAGGAATCATCTTTTTCCATCTCCACATCGGTTGTTTGAGTAGGGTTTTCGGGAGGATTAGGAGTATCAGAAACAGGGGTTTCTGAAGGTATTTCAGGAGTGGGTTCTTCAGCCAAAGGTTGGGCTGAGAGATCAACATAGTCAGAAACATTTACTAAGTTAGAACCAAAGTAAATATCAGGTAAAAAGATCGGGTTCTGCTCAACGACTTATTTTACAAGGAGTGCAACAAGTGATTTTGGAGCAGAATCAGGAATATGTAGTGGCCGGAGGTTTAGGAATGGAAGAAGACGATGATCCACCAACATTTGTGGAATCATAATCTTGATTTTGTGTGGCCATTTTTGAGAGCAAGTTCAACGGGTTTGAAATTGATAGAGAAGAAGGGTGCGAATGAGGGTTTTATTGTGAGAGTGTGAATGTGAATGAATAGGAGAAGGAGCCGAAGGGTTTTGTTTATCGACCATTTCACGCGCCTTCATCCCAATCAAATTAAATTGAGTAATTAAAATAATGAAATGAGAAAAATAGGAGGAAAAATATAGTATGTGACCGAAATAGTTGAAATAATCTGGTGTAAACCAAACAAACCTTGATTCCTAAGTGCAACAACAATGTTTTGACTTTTCAAGAATGAACATCACAAACTAATCGAACTTAAGTAGAGATCAAAGCGGAGGTTATTACACATCAAACCACCTAGAAAACCGACCAAGAGTGAGACAAAGTAACCACCCACTAAAGGCAAATGTGATGGGTGTGTATGTGTAAGAGCCGCCAAAAACATTTTCAAAACCGAGAAACCATATCTAAAATTAAATAAATGCATATCGGTTCAAATAACTTGTTTAAACCATGAATTCAACTTACCCGAACATTAAACAAATCATGTATGAAAGAAAAAGTTGAATCACTTAAGGTTTCACAAATGTTAAAACACATATACCTCAACACTAAATTTTGCATGAAATTCATCATCAAAGTGTTGCATATTTTGAAATCTTTTTTAAACACATGTTCACATTGATCCACATTTTCAAGACGGAACATCATAATGTAGCGAGCTCAGGTGTCTCATAGTTACTCGGTGGATTTTTCAATGCTTTTTAAGAGATATATGCCGGGACTCGTATCTAAACCATGATTCAACAATAAGATAATAACACTATCATTTAAAGTTCAAAAAATAAGCAAATCGTGAGACAAACTCATTATCGAGAACAACAATGTGGCTTCAAATGTTAGAAACATTTGTCACAACATATAGTGTTTATTTTACGATATAAAGAAAGACCAAGAGATTTTCTAAGTGAGGAAAACCTCTCATTATCAAGGGCTTTTGTGAAAATATCAACAAGTTATTTTTCAGTAGAAATGTACTCTAACTTCACAACTTCTTTCTCTACAAGATCTCTTATAAAGTGATATCTTATACTTATATTCTTAGTCAAAGAATGTTGCACAGGATTCTTGGAAATATTAATAGCACTAGTATTATCACAATAAACAGTCAAAATACCACTTTCCAACCCATAATCATCAAACATCTTTTTAAGCCATAGCAGTTGAGTGCAACAACTTCAGTGACAACATATTAGGACTTCGGTTGTAGATTGTGAAACACGATTACATTTCTTACTATCCCAGGATATAATGTTGTTTCCCATGTAGAAACATCCTCCACTAGTACTTTTTCTGTCATCACAATCACCTGTCCAATCTGCATCACTATAGCCAACTAAAGAGCAATTAGTATTCTTTGAGTACCAAATACCTAGATCACATGTTTCAGCTACATATTTTATGATTCTTTTCACAAAATTAAGATGTGATTCCTTAGGATTAGCTTGATATCTAGAACAAAAGACATACACTATACATAATATTAGGCCTACTTTAAGTTAAGTACAAAAAGACTTCCAATCATTGATCTACACAAAAGTAGGATCAACATCTTTTCCAATCAAGTCTTTACTTCAACTTTTGAGTTGAACCCATAGGGGTTACCAAATTCTTAGCATATTTGTTTTGTGAAAAGAAAATACCATCTTTCATTTGTTTGATTTGAAGACTTAAAAAGAAATTCAGTTCTCCAACCATGGACATTTCAAAAGTACAGGTCATTTCTTTAACAAAACTATCAAGCATATCATTACAAGTTGAACCAAATACAATATCATCAACATATATTTGAGCAACCATGATATCATTCTTAGAATTTTTAATAAATAAGGTTCTATCAACCATCTCTCAAAAATCCAAACTCAAGTAAGAAATCAGTAAGTCTACCATACCAAGCTCTAGGTGCTTGTTTTAGACCATACAAAGTTTTCTTTAACTTGTAAACATGATCAGGAAATTCTAAATTTTCAAAACCTTTAGGTTGTTCAACATAAGCTTCATCATCCAGTACCGTTTAAAAAGCGACTTTAACATCCATTTGATGCAAGTTAATGTTAATGAAACATGCAATAGCAAGAAGTAATCTAATAGATTAGATTCTAGCAATAGGAGCAAATGTTTCATCAAAAGTCTATTCCTTCAATCGAGTATAACCTTGAGCAACCAATCTAGCTTTATTTCTCAAAATATTGCAGATTCATCGGTTTTATTCTTGAAAATCCACTTTGTTCCTACTACATTAATATCGACATTAGGTGCAGGTACAAGTGTCCAAACATCATTTCTTTCAAAGTGATTAAGCTCTTCATGCATA
The DNA here is from genome assembly GCA_037126765.1 of Stenogyne calaminthoides. Lineage (NCBI taxonomy): Eukaryota > Viridiplantae > Streptophyta > Magnoliopsida > Lamiales > Lamiaceae > Stenogyne > Stenogyne calaminthoides. The sequence continues at coordinate 15,057,388 of JBBCBC010000026.1, read as the reverse complement.
AGCGTTTATCGATTTTCATCATCAGAGCTTCTTCACATTTTCGGGTTCAATTTGAATGATAACACTCAAAAGTTACACGATTGCATATGGATGACATCTGTGATCTAACAAAGTTATTGATGTGAATATTCATTCTTCTTCTAGTTTTGTACACGGTGGTAGCTTATACAATGATCGTCGATGGATGACTTTTCATTCTCTTTGTTGAGGAACCAAATGTTTTTGGATCTTTGTGAATCTTGTGATGATTCTCAATATTTGAACTTTTGGGTAATGTTGCATCAGATGTTGAAGGAACATTCTGAACAACATCCTTAATATCTTCATTATCATCAGTATTTCTAGATACTTCTATCAAATCTGATACATTATCTTCAGCACTTTTACCTGCAAGACTTGCAAGTTCACCAAATACCACATTAACAGATTCTTGCATTGTATCAGTTCTCAAGTTATAGATTCTATATGCCTTCTTTATTGTTAGAATATCTAAGAAGAATCCTTTATCACTCTTAGAATCAAACTTGTGCTTGGTGATCTCTATCGTTCAAAATGTAACAAACACAACCAAACACATGAAAGTATTTCAAATTTGGTTTCTTGTTTTTCAGAATCTCATAGGGAGTACAATTACTACCAGAACAAATATAGACTCTATTCACAATGTGACAAGCAGTATTCAAAGCTTCTGCCCAAAATTTCTTAGAAAGACTTTTTGAGGTTAGCATAACTCTTGCCATTTCTTGCAAAGTTCTATTCTTTCTTTTCGGCCAATTCCATTTTGTTGAGGAGTTTTAGGTGAAGAAAACTCTTGCAAAAATACCTTTCTTTTCACAAAAATTAGTAAACAAACTGTTTTCAAATTCTCTTCCATGATCAGACCTTATCCTACTGATCTTTAAACATAAAATTTTTTTAAACCTTTTGTGAAGAATTTTGAACTCAGAAAAGGTATCTGATTTTTCTTTTAGAAAGATAACCCAAGTATATCTAGAAAAATCATCTAAAAAAACATATGAATACCTCTTTCCACCTAAACTTTTTCGGTTTCCATAGGACCCATTAGATCCATATGAATCAACTCACAACACTGTTTTGTTGTACATGCCGACAACATTTGATGTGTTGTCCTTACTTCTTACCTTTTTTGGTATGGTCCTGATTTTTCCTTTTTCAAAGTTAAGATCGGGTAATCAATAGCGACACCTAGTCTATGCAATTTGAATACTTACGTAATTAGCATGACCAAGTTTTGATGCCACAAAATAATATCATCTGCGCCTAAGCACTCTTACAAGTATGATTTGAACCAATCAAATAGCAATTATCGGCCAGATCTTTTTTGCGATCATTAAGCAATCATAATTTTTATGAAACACATGTAAATCATCATCACATAACCTGACTAATACTAATCAGATTAGCAAGTAACCATTTTACATGTTACACATTTGTCAACTTTGGAAAACCGGGGCATTCAATATTCCTTTTCCAACAACTTTACCTTTTGAACCACCACCATATGTAACATGACCACCATCACAAGATGTATAATTAGGCAGATAGTTAATTCGACCCGGTCATGTGTCTAGAACAACCACTATCAAAGTACCAAGATCCGAGGAACACATGCTTTTCAAAGATGTATACACAACATTTACATGACATGTTCTTATGAATCAACTTTTTAGTGTTGTTAACTTTTGTTTTATAGGGTGTTCAACTTTATCGTAAATTAATTCCAGCTTTTAAGTCTCTTCTTAACTTAGAACAATATGGACGAATATGACCTACTCCAGCACAATAAAGATAGACATATTCTTTAAATACGACCATCCGATTTCTTTTGTTTACCTTTCAAAGGTTTAAGCAAAGAAGTTCGGCTTTACAAAAAAAATAGGTTCACGGGATATAGGAGTATTCTCAAAAGTTTTCACAAAACCAAGTCAAGCATTATCGGATCTACCAATCATTAATGCCTCATTCAATTCGATAATGCTTGCGAAAAACTTTTTTTAAAACTTAGAGTAGTGCTTTTAAGTTCATCTTTCAAAGTAGAAATTTCCACATCTTTTCTAGTTAAAAGAACTTCAAGCATTACAAGATTCTCTTTTAAATCTGAATTTTCTAAAGATAAGGAACTCAACACATGTTTTTGAATTTCTAAATCAATTTTAAACCCGGATATTGAGTCACAATCAGTGATTTGATGTTTCAAAGATTGAGAATAGTTCAGCCAAAATAGTTAATCACGTAATCATATTTCTTTGAATATTTGTTTTAGGATGTTGTATGAACATCTTAATCTGCTTCGGACTAATAATCATCGAGATCATCATCAAATGTATCATCATTGAAAGTGTGTTATGCGGGGTTGTGTTTAGTAAAATCAGAGTAATGTTACACTGAATGTTGTGACACTCAAAGTAACATTCAAAAGACAGAAACAACGGAAGACTCAGAAACATAACCACGAAATTAATAAGACTTTGCACAATCTATATCAATATAGATTGTGATGCATATATAATGAAATCACTATTTCTCAAAATAATGAATACAAAGAGGTTCACAAATCGAATCCTCTTGAAACAAGATCAAGCATATGATCTAAAGGCTAGGTGTATCTCTACACTACCAAAGGTGACCTGTTCTATGAGTGTGAAACTATATTACACCGAGACTAACACTCCACATAAAATAAATCTAGCACCAGCTCGAGGTATTGTAAACCCTACAATTACTCTCTTATGGTAAAACAAACTCCACAACAACGACTCTATCACTCTGGATGCACTCACGCACTCTACAGTTTTTGCTTCGACTAAACAGCACACGATATATGGCAATGTTCGGCAATTGATGTGAACATCAATATCTTCTATTTATAGACTTCGTGTATGCCTTACTAGATCCTCCTTGAAGGATCTAGAAACTCTTCAATCCACTCTTCCATGATTTTGGTAACTGCCCAGATAGTGGGTCTTCTTGTTGGAATTTAGAGGCACGTAAACACGTAATACATGCGCAGCGGAAATAAAAAGTTCACCAACAACGAACAATTAATTACATAATTAAGTACGAATAAACGAAAACAGAATTCTTACAGTAATTTGTATACAGTTTTCTCTATTATGGTATCCACGTAATCCCCAATCACGGACTTGCACGGATTTGCCAGCGTTGAATCCCGAGATGAATTTGCTAGGAAAATTCTAACTCTAGATCTTATGGAGAATAAATGAATTAATGTTATTTGTGAATTCCCAAGAGCTTGTATATATAGGGAGGTTCAGCTTAAATCTTAAGCTAGCCTGATTGGGAAATAAAATCCCTAATCATTAATTAAATTAAATCCCTTTAATTTAATTCTCTAAATATAAATCTCTACAGATTTAAATTCTATATATGTCAAATCTCTACGATTTGATTCCATATATATTAAATCCTACAATAATATACCATATATTATTATTGGGAATCCTATTTAATTAAATCCAATTTAATTAAACATTAATAATAATTAATTATAAATTAATCTATTATTAATAAATTCTCCATAAATTAAATATTAAATCAATTTAACATTTAATCAACTAACTATAATCCGTAAAGGGAACTACTTGTTGTGTGACCCATAGGCCCTCATATATGGCATTAGTCAAACTAATTGGTCTTAATCGACAAGAATGCTTATGGGATCACTTGTATGAATAAATGCAAACAATCTAACATGATATTCAAACAAGTGTATTGACAAACATTAATATTAAATGAACTATAATATTAAATCAAACTCAATATCATCGAGTATTATGTCCTTCAATAGATTGGCTCTCAGGGACACTAACACTAACAATCTCCCACTTGACTAGAGCCAATCACCACATGCTCCAACCCTCAGACCATCAAATGTGTCGGTGTAAGCATGAACTCGGTGTTTTTGGTGAAAGGGTGCCAAATTAAATGTGGGAATACATTTTAATCTCTTTCTCTATCCTTATGATCTCTGATCAAATGATAAGTCACGGGTGCATGCTCTTTTGGCTTGTTGATCTCGGTTCCTTTGTTTGTGTATCGCGTAGCGCTTGTCTCAATAAAACTTTATTAGACAACCGCAAACCGAACTACCCTAGTTCTTTTATGAACTATAAAATCCAACCGACCTCGGCGGAGGCTTCGATACAAACAATGTACTCAACTTGATTTGTTGAATCTGCGGTCCTTTTGCTTGGAACTATTCAACCGACCGCCTCATTATTGAGAGTGAAACGTAACCTGGCTATTATTTGTAATCATCATAGTCAAGTTTTGAAACTTCATCAGCATAACCAAATACTACTGGTTTTTGACATTCTATATAGACTTAAACATTCTTTAGTTCGTCTAAGATACTTCAGAATGGTCTGGACAACAATCCAGTGAGACTCACCCGAATTCTGTTGGTATCTATCAGTGATGTTGATAACATAGGTCACATTTGGCCTAGTGCAAGTCATGGCACACATGATTAACCCAATTGCATATGCATATGGGACATATTTCATGTGCTTGATATCAGCTTCATCAGAAGGACAATCCTTCTTTGACAGCTGTATCCCATGATTTGCCGGTAGAGACCCTCTCTTAGAGCTCTCTATCGCAAAACGCTTCAACACTTTGTCAACATAGGTGGATCGTGAAAGCTTCAACATCCTTCCGATCTATCCCTTCGATTTTGATCCCTAAGACGTAGCTAGCTTCACAAAGATCCTTCACCATGAAGGTCTTCGATAACTAATTTTCACCCGGTCGTAATAGCGGGATATTGTTTCAAAATCAATGTGTCATTGACATACACGATTATGACAATATTTCTTCACAAGTTGTGTTTACAATAAACACAAGGATCTTTGAATTTTTGATGAAGTCAAAAGACTTGATAGCTTCATCAAATCGGGGATATTCCAACTCCCTGAAGCTTGCTTCCAATCCATAAATGGATATCTTTAGCTTGCATACTAGATTAGAATTTGACTTAGATGTGAAAACCTTCCGGTTGAAATATAAACATTTCTATCAATGTCTCCATTGAGGAAAGCTGTTTTGACGTCCATCTCACAAATCTCATAATCACCGATTAAGACTTATCGCAAGTAAAATTCAAATGAACTTGATCTTTGCAACAAAGTGAGGAAGGATCTCATCACACCAATGCCTTCAAGGTTATTTATAACCCTTCGCCCCAACCTAGCTTTGTAGGTTTGTATTTTGCCATTGCATTGATCTTTTTTACATGAAGACTCAATGCGCCCAACATATGGGTCTAACCCCTTTAGGGCAACTCAACCAAGTCCTAGACTTGATTGGTGTACATCGAGTCTATCTCAAATTTCATGACTTCATGTCACCTCAATCAATATCGATGTTGTTTCGTATCAAGTATTAGGATCGTTTTATCGGGGTATGTCCACATTAACTAGTTCCTCCAACAGTAACATTATCTAATGGGTGGATTACAATTCCTAATATACTTACGGAGTTGTGGTTGTGCGTGTCGGACATTCTGATCGCGAAAAATTTTGTGGCATCGATTTCATCAATGTCAAGAGTCCTCAAGAGCTACGAACTTTCAGATGCCTCTTGGGCGGAGTTTGAACTATGTTGTTCTCATTCACCCACTTGGAGGTTCTTGCACTAGCAAGTTTACTCCAATTAACTCCCCCGGCTGAAAGGCCATCACCTAGTGAAAGACTCCCACCCGTGAAAGTCGATGAATGCTCATTTTGATTCCTTGTCATGTTGCTTTGACAAGATGTCAGTCTCTTTGTTAATTGTGGTTCTTGAATTTCTTCAAGTTCTATCGACTTTGACCTTGTTCCTTAGAGACAGTCTTCTTCGAGGAACTTGGTCGCTAGAAAAAACAATCGATTATTTTCGGCGAGATAGAAATAATATCTTTTAGTTTCTTTGGGATATCAACAAAGTAACCCTTTTTCACCTTTGGATTCCAACTTGTTGGTAAGCATCCTTTTCACAATCACGGGGCAAACCACATGTTAGATACATGTGTAAAAGTTGGCTTCTTGCCATACAATGGTACATATGGTGTATGCTCAACTGATTTAGATGGAATCCTATTTGAATGTAAATTGGGGTTTGTAAAGGCGATCCCATAAGAATATTGGAAGACAGGAAAAGCTCATCATGGACCTCACCATGTAACAACATGGTTTGGTTTCTTCTATCGGACACAGCTCATCCGAGGTGTTCCGGAGTGATCCATTCAGGACCGGATTCCATGTAACTTCAAGTAATCAGGTGAATTCATGGTAAGGTATTCACCTCGATCCGATCGAAGAGTCTTGATACTCTTACCAAGTTGCTTCTACGCCAGTTTAAACTCTTTGAATTTTTCAAAGATTCGGATTTGTGTTTCATAAGATACACGTATCGTATTCAGAGAAATCATCGATAAAAGTGATGAACCTAGCTAGAGGGCAATGGTCTACAAACATCTTTTGTAGATCAACTCTAGAACTTCTTTGGAATCACCCTTTCCTTAAAAAGGGTCTATTGATCATCTTGCTCATGAGATAAGATTCACAATCCCATAAGACTCATAGTCTAATGGGGTTAAGTAGTCTAACTTTCTTAACCCAATTCTTTTTTCTCGTTTACATGATCAAGTTCTACAATGCCATAAGTAAAGTCGGGTTTTCATGATTACTAAGTTTGAGTCTTTTTATTTTTGTATATTAAAAACATCATATTCATAATGCAACAATTACATGTTGCGAGTAATAGAAAGAACTAGATGACTACTTATTAAGTTCTAATCTAAAACCAAATGGTAAGTCTAACACATAGGTCCCCATACGCTTGGTTAGCAAATCCTTCGCTCCGCTTTCACGTAAGACTATTTCACCCGGCCTAATACTAGCCTTTTTATGAGCCCTTTCACATTAGTGCAAATGAGAGTTAACCAAAGATCCAATACCAAGGAAGTTAGCTATTAGTGGGACATGTTTATCTTAACAAAACATACATGTTCTAGCTAGGCACCTATTGCATTCCTTTTTTTAGAAACCGTAACCTTACGCCCTTCTTCCGTGCCCTCTTCTACTTTTACAAGAAAGTCACACATCCTGTTTACCCGCTTCCTTCTTTTTGAACACCATCTAGTGATAGGAACTCAAAAGTCTTGAGCATCGCCAGGGAGCCTGCATGGTCAGATCCGCTTTATTCACATTGTAGTTTATAATGAAGCTAAAATATGAACGGGGAGCAAATCGGAGGATAGCATAGATAAAATGTTGGTCTTTAAATCAAAGCCTAAATTACCAAGTTTATCAATTATGCCTATCATCTTAAGTTAACATGAGATGAAATTTTCCCTTTCTTAGCTAACCTAAGATTCTAACGTATCTCTCATCACTTCATAAAACTGTAATGAGATTCGTAATCAAAAGAGATCCTTCAAATGCTTGAAAATGAGAAGAGACCTATTTCCTCACGCTAGTTTATGTATATTCGAGTCGTACGAGTAACATCGACATTAACCTAACATGGGAAGCATCCTCTTGATGTTTCTTCCGAGTTGCTACGCTAAACGCGTTACTCAGGAACCAACCGTAGGGTAATCCCATCATGGTCCAACATCGTGGTTCAATCACACATTTTAGCACCAAACACGGTCGCCAAGATGAGTAAAATTTAGCCAGCCAATTTGGTTTGTTTCAAAACACATCTCAATAATAAATATACCTTTAACTAACCAAGAGAAATAAAATAAAACGGGAATTAAACACATAATTCTATGATCAATATTCCTTAAATCAAAATAAACATGGCCTTTCTTTTGTGTTTATTTTGTTCCATTATTCACATATTCAATGACCTCCTGCTAATACAAATTTATATATAATATAAACTATAATGGACTAAGATCCACATTCCATTATCATAATCCTAAATGAGGGGTGATCAATAATAAAGATAAATATGAGGGTCTCAAACCAATTCTGGAAATCGATTCTAGTTTGTCAACCTAGATTGACCGATGCTCACTTTATCCTTTGTTCCCGCGAGGGCTAAGCGTAAACAAAGTTAAGTTTGTTTACAACCATCAAAGCGGGCGAGCATTATACGCCCCTATAAAAGTCCCTGCTCGATGTGGTCAGAAAGCGAAAAGTATTGTAAACAGGGTCTTTAAGTGCCGTTCGAACGAAATCTGGGTTACTTTTAATTTTGATGGAAGATATCGTTTCAATTTATTGAAAACCATATTTTGTGAGGAGCGTTTAAAGGCGGGTATTAATTGTTAATAGAGATCCAACGTGTTAATTCACATCACATTTGAGTAATTATCACGCCGCCACTCAAACATGATTTACACGGATCAACATTTATTTGGGCGCCGCTTCACCCAAACAATAATACGGGTCCCGGGCAATTATTGCCAGCCTACCCAAAACAATTATAATCTCGGACATAAAAGCGTTAGAGATATAAAACACATTAACTGGTGAATTAATAACTTTCTTTTAATTTTTAACCATAATTTTAAAATCCAATTTTAAAAATAAGTTTAATAATTAAATTCATTATCAATACTAGTCTTTAATTAATCAATTAATTAAGTTCGTCATTAGTCCAACAAATACGTTTTTGAGATTTAATAATTCTTTTAAAACGAATTTTAAATCCAATTTTAAACTCAATTTTAAAAATTTTATTAAACTTCAATAATTAATCCAATTAATTATTTTTGGTCAATAATATCCAATTTTAAATTAATCAAATTAATTTACAAAATTAGATTTTAATTATTTTATTGTTGGATTTCATCGATTTCCAAATTGCATGGGAAGGCATGTTAAATCAAATTTGCAAGATGACCTCCGCCATACCCAAATCAAACCGATAATATCCAATAATTTGGGACTACCCTTCCAAATACCAATCCAATATTCTCATCAATCACAATTATTTTCATAATTAATCCAATTAACTCTCATCAAATGTCGATTAAATCAGAATCGAAAATGAACGAGGGAAGAATGAATCGATGAAACAAATTTACCAAAGACGCACAGCGCGTACCATTCGCCGCTTAACGGGGAGCGACTTTACAGACCTGGACAAGCCTGAGCACGCTTTGGGGCTCGAGGAATCGCCGCCGCAATGGAGTAAGGCCGGCAATGGGTCATTCAAGACGCCTAAGCGAGCGCCGCGGAATGAGCCCACGTCAACGCTTAGATGCACAAGCGCTGTGGCTCCATTGGGAATAGTGAAAACATCGCGACCAATCGACGCTACCGCGATCGCCGCCGCAAGGAGCGACGAGAGTTCGTCAAGACGAGACCACACCGCCACCCTCGGTAGCAGAGCGCGATCAGCGTAAAAGATGGAATCGATTCAAAATCAAGGCGGCGAAGATGATAGAACGATGAAAGCGACCCACGCAGCCCCACATCGTGGGCTTCTCAGATGAAGTCACGAGGCCGCGGCGTCCAAATACAACTTCTTCGCCGATGCCCGCGAGCACCGGCCGTTGATGAAGTTGATGCAATGAAAGTAAATTCCGAAAAGGGAAAACTCTAATTTGGTGAAGATGAAACAAGCCCCCAATGCGTGTGTGTGTTATCAAATAAAACATTACACATATAAAATTAACAAATAACACGGTGCGGTCATGGGTGACGCCTGTCGCACCAATTCATACGATTTATAAAAAAAATTATAAATCAATCAATTAGTAATTAAATCAAGAGCACGGAGCTCCGATACCATTGTGGAATTTAGAGGCACGTAAACATGTAATACACAAGAAGCGAAATAAAAGTTCACCAACAACGAACAATTAATTGCATAATTAAAATGCAGTAAAGCGAAAATAGAATTCTTACGGTGAAAGAATTGTACAATTTTCTCTACTATGGTATCCACGTAATCCCCAATCACGGACTTGCACGGATTTGCCAGCGTTGAATCCCGAGATGAATTTGCTAGGAAAATTCTAACTCTAGATCTTATGGGGAATAAATGAATTAACGTTATTTGTGAATTCCCAAGAGCTTGTATATATAGGGAGGCCCAAAACTTAAATCTTAAGCTAGCCTAATTGGGAAATAAAATCCTAATCATTAATTAAATTAAATCCCTTTAATTTAATTTCCTAAAATATTAATCTCTTACTTTATTTAAATTCCATATATGTCAAATCTCTGATTTGATTCCATATATATTAAATCCTACAACAATATACCATATATTATTATTGGGAATTCCTATTTAATTAAATCCAATTTAATTAAAACATTAATAATAATTAATTTCCAAATTAATCTATTATTAATAAACCTCCATAAATTAAATATTAAATCGATTTAACATTTAATCAACCAACTATAATCCGTAAGGGAACTACTTGTTGTGTGATTCCATAGCCCTCATATATCGAGATTACCAAACCAACGAGTCTTAATTGAACCCAGACAATAAATCGGACATTTACATATGAGGTATACATTAGAAACGCGGTAACCACTGTGAATCGAAAATAATGGCTATTACGATTCCTCCTTCATTCATTTAATACTGATTAAGTCTCTTGAACATGAGTGGAAGGTCTATTCAAATAACTTAATCAATTTTATCTCTAATCACTAATTGATCATGTATGTCATTAAGACGAGCCTACAAAGTCTTAAGTTGACGTGCATCGCCTATGACTTGATCCAATTATGATGAGAAGATGAGTATTCTCTCTAAATCCACGTTGAGGAATGAATCTATTCTTGGCTCAACTACCACGCATACGCACTTCGTGAAGAACTCAATCCAAGTCAGATCTACCCATGGAAGGGTGCAAGCATTGGTCATGGTCAAAGTTCATTACTCCACACATGTCGTACATGTATTGACCTCAAATCAAAGGAGTATCGATCGCTCCCACTAACCGAGATACCCGTAGACATATAGTGGAAATACATCAAATGGTTTTCGGATAGGTATACCAATACCCTCTAAGGTATTTGTGCATCCATCACGAGATACCTAGTATCTCGTAGTAAGTGAGATCTTACTACACTCTCTAAGAGTATGATCAGATCGCACATCAATCTCCATTGTATCATCAATATCCCATTCTTGATGATCCTCGACGGGCTATTTGAGAATTATGCTTAAGTCATCGGAAGTTCTCACAACCTCAACGACAAAGAATGACTCACGGAACATTTATATGAATAAATGCAAACAATCAAACATAATATTAAAACAAGTGTATTTTGCTAAACATTAATATTAAATGAACATAATATTAAATCAAATTGAATATCATCGATTATTATGTCCTTACAATAGATTGTCTTTAGGACACTAACACCAACACTTCTTTGATCTCGAAAAAAGTAATGATGCAATAATTCTTCATCGATTCTTGAAGCTTGTGGAGACTATCCCCGAATCTTGCGAATAACCTAGATCATCAACATGCAATCAACAACATCAAAGACAACATTGAACGCCCAAAGTGTTGGTGGATGAAGAAGAAGGACAAATATGTGATGTTGTAACCAATGTTAACATCACCGCAACATCTTGATCTCCCCCATTCGATCTTTACCTTTCTACAACACTTCGAAATAACCGTAAATACATCGTATTGTGCATGATAGAACCTATAATCATATAATTTGCACTACTATGTCAAACCATTTGTAGCTATCAAGAATGAATAAATATTATCAAACAATTTCATTTGTTTGAGAAACTTCAATCTATGCGAGAAAAACTTTGTCAAAGCGTAATGTAAAAACATATGAGCATAACATATCGGAGCATATGTATATTACATTAAAAACTCATTGGAGCAAAGATGTAAGAACATCTCAAAGTAAGGAAAAATGATACAAGTACACTATGTATCAATCCTGCTTCACAGACAAGTAGAACATATATTACTTGAACATATTTCCACCAATCATCGAGGAAATAGGAGGCTGTCAGGAAGAAAGTTAACAGATCATTCAACAATCTACACAAATTCTTTTCCAAAACCACAAAAGATTATCAAAGCAATGAAAACAAGGATATCGTAGCCAAAGATACAAAAACTTAACCTAAAACAACAAAATATGATTATGTAGTAAATTAATCATCAATATTAAAAAAATAAATGTAATATCGAGCAAATTATAATACTCTCACAAAATAAATAGAATATCGGAGCATCAACACTAATATTCATCAATAAGCAAAACTTACCAACTATTGTTCAATAATTACATAACCAAATGAACAGAGTTTAGTAAATAACTTGTAAAAACATAAATAAGATCATATGAATAAAGAAAGAAAACAAAGAGAGTATGAGGTGATCAAACTGAAATATATCAGCTGCAGCATCATCAAGTCCTGCACATGCTCCCCCTCAACTTGTTTTTAACTCCCCCGTCTTCATGATCTTAAAACAAACTCCCCATTCAACCATCGTGGGAGATCACCATAGATTTCCTCTATGATATCATCAATGTCACCTTCATCATCATCATCACTTTGTTCAGCAGCTTGTTCAACATGTTCAACCGGAGGATCTAGCTCATTCTCTTCATGCACATCATCCTGAACAACCTCAGGAACATCTTCAGCAGCAGGAACCTCGGCAAAGAACCGGTGCATCAATTTTACCTCTCGTGGAGCAGAAGCAACCCCTCCCAAAAGCTTTTCATGATATTCACTCAAAGACCGATCCTCGCAAATTTTCAATTCTGTCAAGTACGAATCCTGTGAATAGTAATAAATCGCCCCGGAGAATTTCTGTTGTCACCATCATTGTTGCCAGATTTGTGCAACATCTGATTTTGGAAAACAAAGAATAGTGGATGAAAGGATCATTAAAGTACCTAATTTTGAGGCAAACAATCGATAGAATTCCTTGATATTAGATCTCTTTTGCATCTTTACAATACGTTAAACCTTATTATGTCACTGGATTTGTTGAATTTTTCGCCAATTTGAAGAAAAGTTTGGGAATAGCGTTAATTATGAAAAAGGGAGATTTGAACACAATGTTGTTACCTAACTCCTAAACACAAATATCTTCCTCAAGACTTGTGGATGGATAAATACCGCTAAATTCGAAATATAGGAAGTGATGTCCATCCATCTTGGTGGTGAAAAAAGCATCCCTAATGGGACTATACAATTTTCTACGCCAAACTCGAATTCATTATACTGTGATGCATAAACTTTTAGTTTCTAACCGGGTTATCTTCAAAGAACTCCACTATGCTGACAAACGAATATACATTCTTGCTGTACAAGATTGTACACCTGAATAAGTTCAATATGGGACAGATCATATTTGACAATATGATGTCTTTTGCTGGTAAGCATGCTGAAGGTGGTATCTATCCATATCCAAAACACGAACCGTTGATTTGACTTGAATATCGGAAGAATAACGATTAAAATACTTGAACAAAGTCATAAAACCCAATATATTTTTTATATCATTCAAATCTATCTATTACGATGCCTGAAATGCACTACTTATACTAGTCTCGTAATTAATTAACACGATTTACGAAAGGACTAAATTAAGTAACTAATTAAATAAAATGATCTGAAAACTAGAAGGATTAATGAATAGGCATTCAAACTTTTCCATTAATACTGAAGAATCCTCATCTTCATCAATAATAATGTTAAGTAAAAACAAGTAATATTTTAAAGGAAAAACAAGTGATCTTGTTAGAACCGCTACTAAATTCAAAAAATCATCGTTATTAGCAAACAATTTCAAACCTCAAAAAATTCAAATAACGATTTTAGCGACAATTTCAAATAAACCAAAATTAAAAAACTGCAAATCTCTACCCGATTGGTGGCCTAATTCGTGAGAACTATATAAAAAAAGTTTCGTTAAAACCATAGAACTAGCTTAACTTTTTTGTTTGCTTGAAATGTCTCAAAACCATTATCGCAATTGGGTTTTTTTTTTTATAACCGCCGCTAATCAAGGAATTAAAACAAATCTTTTTTGTAGTGACTATTACTCGTAAGGGAGACTATGTTATTTATTGGGGCATGGCCACAACTTTTCGTTATTAAGTTTATATATGTGCCAACAATTACATAATAATTAATAATGCCAAATTGGTATAGTGTGTTTGGCAAAAATGCCTTTGTCTTTTGGTGTGGGTGATCATGTCTCGTAACCTGCTCATTACATTTGACCCATATTGTCTAAATCTTTTATATCTCGATTGTTTGATGAAATATTAAAGAAGACAATGTTATGTATTACTATTTTTTATATCTCAATTGTTTGATGAAATATTAAAGACAATGTTATGTATTTTTATAAATTTTCAAGCAAGTTAAAAAAGTTTGGATAAAACTATGTTTCCACATGAGACGGGTACAAACTAACACAAATTAATATTCATCCCTTTTAAAAAGAAAGTTAAAACATCAATGTTAAAATTATCTCGCCTCAATGTATCTGTTTCCAAAAGTGTGTCTAAAAAATTATTGGTTTTATTAACTTTTATTTATTGGCCCCCCTCATTAGAATTTTCTCGCCCCTATTTATTTACTTAGAATATATAATTGTTATTGATTTTTTTGTTATACCATGTGTCATTATTCATATTATGGAATACAAAGGTGGAATACCAATTACGTAATAGGTGATCATGTTCGTTAAAAATAACTTTTACAAGATTTTAGTTTTTTGTATAAAAGCGAATGAGATCACTGTTCCATAATTAATGTTACTTTTATTCCATAATACTATTTGTACATCAAATAACAAAAAATATCTAACCACCAACCAGTTCTAATTAAATTCATGTGTTAAAATTAAATAAAATGAAAAATTAATAAAAAACAATGAACGTGAAATAGGAACTAAACCACTTAAAACATATACAACACAACATATTGGATAAACGTAATAGCATAATTTTAATAAATAAAAAACATTCAAAATGATTCAACAGTAATTATTCGCATGCTTAGTTAGTGAACAACCATAAATTCTTTTGGATGGTAGGTATATTATATATTCATTTTAATTTATTTATTTTTTATATAGTCAGAATATATTGATATATATATGGAGACGCATGGATAGATTGTGGGTAAATAGGATTCTGATGCAAATTCAAGATTAGTAATTAATTGTGGGTCACCTGGGTCATCGTGTGATATTAATTATTACCAGAAAATTAGTGACAATGTAGAAGAGTACGTACCAAAGCTTTAGACAACAGTTAAAAATGGACTCATAATTCAAACTTGCAAGTCTCCCAAAGTCAAAAATGTTTAAATGCATTGAACTTTTTCGTTTTTTAAATTCCAATTAGCACCTAATTTTGACCTCTCTTTTTCACGAGTTAGTAAATAATTTCACTTACTTTGCAAGACTTTTTTCTATATTTATTTTATTTTTTCCCTATAATTTATATCTTGACAAGAAGTCCAAAAAGATATAGAAAATACTACATGTTTAATTCTATCCTACGTGAACATATCATGTATATACGTATGCATGACGTGCGCGCGATTTAAGAACAAATACTGTGGTATTACTTCATCGCACGTGTGTCTTAATCTTGTCTTCTTCGAGTTAGAAACTAACCACTATTTCATTCTTGTGTTTTATTTGTATGAATTACACTATTATATATTTCATCTTACCACTATTTCATTGTTGTGTTTTATTTGTATGAATTATACACTATGACAAAAATTCGTATGAAATGGTCTCATACATAAGAAGGAGTACAATTTAGTACAATCAACACCCACTCTTTTCAAAATATTAATGACAAATGTTTAAATTATACTCGCCTGCAGGTGAAACGATCTCACTCAAGTATGTTTTTTATACTATTCTAAATTCCATTGGAGTCCGTTTGACTGTATACTTATTTTGCGACTAATATTTTATAATAAAATAATTAATTTTATCTAATTATGTAATACATTTCAATAGAATAACTGATACTAATTTAAAACTTAGCACAAAACTTTTCCACTCAATTGGAAGGAAAAATTGGTGCAGATTGATCTTAATTGAAAATTATTTTTTATTATTTATTTTAGATTAAATACTTTAAGTTTTTTTTTTTTAAAAGTAATCAATTACAATAATTTTTAAAGCTAATCAATTTCTTTTTATCATCGGGTATGTGACAACATCATTTCGTCTTGCTGTAAACTAGAACCGCAACCACAACAAGAGAAGGACCCCCAAAACCGCAACTCAAAGCATGTTAGCAACCATCACAAGAGGAAAAACACCACCCCATTCTGAGGGACCACTATAAGAATGAATAAATTTTTCTCTCCAGGTGTTTTGAACCTAAGACCTCGGGTCTCAAGTGGTGGAGCTCTAACCACTTTAGCAATCCACCCTCGACAATATTTTCAACATTTAGTGTTTGATTGAGAGAGTTTGGGGGTAAAATATGATAATCAAAGCTATAATGTATTTTTGGAATTACACGGCAAAAATCTCGTATGTGTTGAAATATTAGGTAGAAGATGTGAAACATGTACAGTTGAAATAAAGTAGTCCAACTTGACCAAATGATAGCTAGTGTCCAATCATGCACAATTGTGTATGCCCTTCAGCTTTTCTACAATTAATTGTGGTTGATTTTTTTACCTTTCAGGTAGGTAAGATACTAGTAAAAAGACAAGTGAATTTGAACAAAATATCAACATCTCGCAGATTAAATATTAGTTAAACTAAGTGCAAATGGTAGATTTAGTAGGCAGATAAGGTGGAATTAATGTGGAAACTACAATAATATTTTAATAGATTTATTCTGATAAAATAAAACTAATTAATGGCTTGATCAATAAAGGGGCGACTTGTGGAGACTCAAAGTGTTGTTATTTTCGTAATTGTATACAGATGCATACCTTATTCAGATATAAGTATATAACCATCAATTTCTTACATTGATTCTGACATAGTCTAACCAACGCAGCCAAATAAGAAAATGTTCGCATCTTTAAACTAGTATTCTGATTTTTTTTTGTTGCTTATGCGGTGAAACCCCCCTTGATTATTTTAAAAATATCCCCGTTGATTATTTTAAAAATATTTCTCTCATTGATTCAAGGTATTTTTATCTCACATCAATTTTATATCAGTGTTAATCTGTATTTAGCGTTTGAACATGTATTTTTTGATAGTGGAAATTTGAGGTAGGATCTCATATATATATATATATATATGAGAAGTGAATTAAATTGAGCTTGGGCTTAAAAGGAGGACTAGGATTTAAATATAAATAGCTTTAGTATATTTATCCCAGTATTTTAAGAATAATAATAATATCATAAGGACAATATAACTATAAAATAAATTAGTATTTTAAATATATATATATATATATATATATATATGTTTATAAAATCTAGGATATTACATTCTCCACCACTAATAATAATTTTTAGGTCCTCTAAATTTAGCAACTTATCATCACTTCAATAATCTAGATTTTTCATTTGATTCTTAACCAATCAATCTACACTAAATATAACATCAAAGTAAGCTTCAAAACTAAATTCTTTTTATACCTGGGAATGCTGCAGAGTTGTGTTCATTATTTTGACAAGTTAAGGAGAACACTCGCGTTTTTTCCTCATAATGGTTTTTTCTTCTTAACCCCATCCTTGAATTAATTTGGGACAAAATTGAGACATGTGTCGGTTGATGATGATATTTGTAACACTTTCCTTGTCCAAAACGAGGACCACACCCCCTTGTGGTTCTTCCCACATGTAGTGCAAAATGGTCGTTTCGCTTTGGAAAATTGTTTAAAAATTTTCGGCGGACTCTCGCTTATTTTGTCCTTCATTTTGATTGAGGTCCTCCCATTTTCTTTTTCCTGGATTCTCAACTTATTTTCTATTTGAATTATCAATTTTCATGCTAGTTTGACTATCTCTTGAGCTCTCCTAAAGGTTCGGCAAAAGTCATTTCACAATGACGATATAATATTCCTTATATTCGCGCGTAGACCACTCCACGAACTTCAAGAGCCTTTTTGTCCTCCGTATCAACAAGTTGCGGTGCGGATCGACTAAGTTGATTGAACCTCCTTTCGTATTCGCAAGATCTCATGACCTAGAAAGTTCGCTCCAAGATCGGGCCGCCTATTAATTTCAGTCCTTCTCA